>OX465601.1:56257500-57507500 GCA_950022295.1 Bromus sterilis
CGCTGCGGTGGGTTTTCGTGGGCATGCGATGGCTCAGACGAATCCTTGGAGCACCAGGAGCATGGTGGTCGTCATGGATGGGTCGAAGGGGCACGGGAACTTCCTCGCCGTCGACCATGGCGGCGACGAGCTCCTGCGTTCATGGCGGATCCAGCTAGGGAGGAGGAGGGAGACGAAGGAATGGCGCGGGTGAACCGTGAGCTCACCGTGAGTTCAACGGAGGTGGTGGCGCGGTCGGGGACGCCCTATGGTTGCCGGAATCAAAGAAATCGCGCGGCAGCTCCGGTGAGGTCTCGGTGAAGCTTGCGTTGGCCTCGAGCTCGATTAGTCCTCCAGCTCCTCCAGATCGAGGAAGTCGACGATGGCGCGCACGATGGACATGGTCTCCAGGCTTCGCTCCGGCGTTGGCTGTGGGTTTTGTCGACAGCGAACGGCGGCTGCTCTCGGGGGAATTGGGGAAAGTGCACAGAGAGCTTGAGAGAGTGCGGCGAGAGAGGGAGAGTGACGAAGACGTCCAGGGGCTTCTCCTGGACACGTTGAAGGCAGCGGGGAAGCAGCTGCGTGGCCGGGGACGTCACGGTGGCGTCGGCGGCCTCGGCATGGCCGGCACGCAGCAGTGTGCTCGCCTGCCGAGGTAGACGACAAGCGCTCCAGATGGGCCTGGGCCAGGGGGCATGAGTTGGGCCGAATGGCCAGGTAAACTCCTTTTTCCTTTTTCCTTTCTGTTTTCTTTTCTGCCTTTTTGTTTTGTTGTGCTAAATAAATAGCTAGGCATTTTATTAAATGCTGAAACTTTTTATGTGGCATAACAATATACTAGGATAGCCACTTGTAAAGTTTGAACATTTTTAAAATTCAAATAATTTGAACTTTAAATCAAATAGGGTTTTTTAATTAATTCCAAGGCACTGTTTGAATATTTGAAAAATCCATGAGCATGGGGTGGTTCCCACATCACTTGATATGTGATCACACTCATTTATAAGACTTTTCAAAAATCTAACATGAATTTTTGGAGAAGATTTTTATCTGGCCTTTTGATTTAATTCATCTGGGGGGTTTTCTTCTCCCATTTTGCTTTTGATTTTGATTTCAAAGATTTCTTTTGAAATTTTTAACATGATGCAAGAGACTTGCTAACCCTAGCACATTACCTAACAGAGGATTCTGACAGATCGAGGCACATATGTAATCTTTCTGTTGTTGCTATGTTGAGTTTGCTCGGATCCGATGGATTATGATACTATGTTCAGATTGTGTTTGAGTAATATATTTGATTCTCCTCTTTTATATTTATGTTCTCGAGTAATTCTTGCATGTTCTCCGTTGCTTTTTATTGCTTTGGCCAAGTAGTAGGTAGTGACTCCAAGAGGGATCGTTATGCATGATTGTGGGTTCATGCCCCCCGATGACTAGCTTGACTGACAGAAACATGAGTCTAGGGGATGTGTTGCCACAAGGGAGAAAACAACGGTGCTTGTACTTGATCGAGATGTTCTGGATAGATATCTCAAGGTGGATGATTGGTAGTAGATGCAGATCGATTTCGGTCTACTTATTTTGGCGTACCGCCCATGCTTTTGAGCCTCTTCCTTTCTTTGTAGCATAGTTAGCATTGGTTTGCGCCCGTAATCCTGTCAATTGCCCGGGTGTGATTTGTTTACCTCGCATAGAAGTTTTATCGTATTTTGGGAGACAGACATCACTAGTGAACATCATGGGACCCCGGTCCGTATTTTCACCATTGTTACACGCTCTATTTACTTCCTTATTTTACTTTCCAGTCTAGCTATCACTATCTATTATCTGTTGCGTTGATCCTTTGTAAACAGCAAGGCCGGAGAGATTGACAACCTCTCTGAACTTTGTTGGGAGCAAATTTATTTGTTGTGTGTGCAGGTCCAGGTGAAGTAAGCAATCTTAGATTGTGAACGGCGCCATTGTTCACTTCACCACCTACTTGTCGACCTTGGAGTCCTACTGGTCGAACTAAACCTTGGTATATTTGCCAAGGGAAATCTTGCTGCTACGCTACATCTCAACCTTCCACTTGGGGTAACCAACGAAGGGAGAGAAGCCGTTATCATCTCTCGCTAGCATCAAGAAATTTCTGGTGCCGTCGCCGGGGACACCAATCTTCAAGATAGGGGAGTTGCACGATATCTTTTACCTTTGCTTTTTAGTATTTTTAGTTTACCTTTCAGTTTTTATCCTCGTGTCTTTTATCAAAAACCACAAAAAAATTATTTACCTTGCTTTAGTAGTCCTCCGTGTTTAGTTAAGCATGTTAGGTCTTGGTGCTTTGAAGGAGTCGGAAGTTCTAGATTTCCATCAAAGGGATGGAGAGAATATGAAGAAGGCATGGGACATAATTTCTGAAGCACATAGAAGAATTATGCCTTGGATACCTATAAAAATTGTGCTTAGAAATTTCTACCATGGTCTTTTTAAGTGGTGTAAACACTCTCTTTATATTATAGCGGAAGGAGACTTTTTAGAGTGTGATGAAGCTAGAGCTCTTGATATTTTTCATGGTCTATCTAGTTATTTTGTTTATGATCGTAGTTTTGATACTGTTATAGATAGATTTGCTACTATTGAAAAGAGGATGGATGCTCTATACTTAAGGAAGGTAGAGGAACTTAAGCCCAACAAGAAAGAACTGTTGGAGATAGATGATGATTGGGAGACTTTTGTTATAATTAGCATCTCTAACCAAGACTTCCTCGCTTTTTGTGATATTGGATCCATTGTTTCTACAATGCCAAAAATAGTTTAGGATTCTTTGAAACAAAACATGGATAACTTGTCATCTTATCATGAACATACTAATGGAGATATTTATGAGATTCAGGGAAAGGTAAAAGAAGTCCAAGTTACATTCCTTAAAAGGGTTGCAACAGTGGATTTCTTCATCATGGATCCAAACCAAAGTAATATCGTGCTTGGAAGGGACTTCCTCCAAGCTATGAAAGTCTTCATTGATATTGGTAAGGGGCACATATTCTTACATGGTAAAGCGAAAGGTAAGTACCTCTTCCCTAGGAAAAAGCAGAATGAACTTGTTGAAAATCAATTTGAAGGGTTTTATGACTCCGATGATCTCGGGGACCTTTGATTCTTCTTTTTGCTTCTTGCCTAGCTTAAATGCGTAAAAGAAAGGCTTGTTGGGAGGCAACCCAAGATGTTTTTACTTCTTTTTTTAGCGGTATTGATGATAGTTACTACTGTAGCAACATCATTGTATCTTTATTTTCAAGCTTTGTGCCAAGTTTAGCCTCCGATTGCAAGAAAGTTCAAAAGTTGTGACATGCTTTCCAGAAAACAAATTCTATCCTTGGACGGAAAAATTCGCCTAAAATCACCAGATCATCTTTTTGATCTGAATTGTTTTTGACATCGTGCTCCATACAATAGGATTTCGAGCGTCTGTTCCGAGTTTTTTTATTTGAGTTGCATAAGTACCACGTAAACATTATTTACTACCTGCTGATTTGTTTTTCACAGATTCTGCCACGTTTTGCCTTTCCTTACTTTTGCAAGTCTTGCGCTAGCTTTTTCTTTGCAAAAACCTTTTGGCAATCTTGAGAAACGGTAGCCCTTCAAGAAAATCTTTATTTCCAGTGGAGGCAAATTATTTTATTAAGGGTACTAACCTCTCTAATCAGCTTATGATGAGTTATGTATGAAGGGAATTTTCAAGTGTGCGAGGGAAGATGATGAAAGAAGATCCGGGAGTGTCAAACGCTCAAGCTTGGGGATGCCCCCGTGCATCCCCAATAAATATTCAAGGAGACTCAAGAGTCTAAGCTTGGGGATGGCCCCGTGCATCCCCCTTCTCCATCAACAATCATCAGTTCGTCCTGCGTCTCACTATATTTCTATCACTTCATGCGTTATGTGCTATGCTTGGAGCGTCTCGCTCTTTAGTTTTCTTTTTAGTTTTCTTTAGATTTATTTGCTGTTCATAACAAGTTAGAACCCAGCTTACTTTGTGTGGGAGAGAAACACTCTCCACTTCAAACTAGAACACATCATAGGATTTTCACGCTTATCTTTCTTTTGTTGTGTCCTCTTTATCTTTTCTTAGTTGATGTCATGTTTAGCTCTTAGTTTTCATGTTTATCTTTTTCAAGAGTTTTAGTTTAGTTTGTTGCTGGAACTCTCTTTAGTTTTCATGTCTATCTTGTTAAGAGAGTTGGTTGTTGCACTGATTTGTGTCTTGACTTTAAGTAGGTAATTGAGGTTGCTATTCAATTGTAGTAGTAACTTGCAATAGTTTTGAGGTATTGTTGTGAGTAATGTTTGAACTTTTGGTGTCAAAATCTCTTGCCTATTAGTGATAGGTGTCATATTTTGGTCAATCCGTGTTTATTTTCAAAAACTACAAAAACTAGTTGAGAACTCTAGCTATTAGATGGATCACTAATCTTTGGAGGGATCGGATATTAGAGTACACTCACATACCATGAGTCGAGGATGCGCAAGGATAACCAAACCCCCATACACTCCTCCTTGGGGTACTTGTCTCTTTGTTAACATCCTTATTAGATTGAGAGTTACCGATAATAAGTGCATGAGTTTATCGGACTAATGTAAGTATTGAAAGTTGACACTTCCACCACCTCATATTTGCTAGCCTCTTCGGTACCGCGCATTGCCCTCTTCTCACTCCGAGAGTTGGCGTCCACCTCGCCGGTGCATCCAAACCCTTGGCATGATACGCTCTGTCATTATAAACCTCCTCATATCTTCCCTCAAAACAGACACCATACCTACCTATCAAGGCATTTCGATAGCCTTTCCGAGATACATTGCCATGCAACATCCACCTTCTCATGACTTGATATTCATGTCATACATGTTCCTGCTACACTGGCAGATGCATATATTTGCATACAGCATGATAGCTACATCTTCTTTATGTTGAGTACCTTGTAAAGTGTGAAGATCTTCTATACTTCTTGTAAAATAGAGTGTTTCCCTTAAGTGAGAAAAAGATCCCAAAGAGGACAAATTAAAAGATCCCAAAGAGGTAAAATGAGAGTTAAATAGAAAGAGTCATTGAGGCCACCAAAAAATACAAAAAATAGAAAAAAGAGAAAAATAAATAAAAAGAGAGAAGGGGGCAACACTACTATTCCTTTTGAAAGATCGACACTCATACTCCCTCTTATACCTTGTACTCCATAGAGATGATCATATATGCATATAGCTATGTGGGGACCTTCACACTATAGACCTTGGCTTGTATATTCCAATGATGAGCCTCCTCAAACGAGCTCTAGGTATTCTTGAGCGAGCAAGTTTGATGCACCCCCACTAGTTCCATCGGAGAGATTTTCTTAGCTCATATGTGCATCCGTTGCATGGCAATCCCTACTCCTCACATCATATATATCATTTTGCCTTCTCTCGCCTATGATTTTCCTCATTGATGTGAGCCTTTCACACCCTTTTTTTTTCTTCCTCCTCCACCATATCTCTTTTTTCATCCTAAGTGTCCACTCTCGTGCTTACGCTCATCCATTGCATGAGTGCTCAGAATATCGAAAAGGAATGGATCAAATTGACTTGTACCTGGCTAGTGGTCTGGGGACGAGTCAAGATAAGATTCCGAAGAAGACTAAGTGTCAAACTTCAGTAGATTGAGTTCTCAACAAATACATATTTTTTTCTCGTATTCCCATCTCCCACTTCTTGCACGCAAACACCATCTGGAGACATTCGAGTCACGGACAGCGAGAGCTCTTGCACCTTTATGTTCTTATGTTGCTTGTTTCAATGCTAATATAGACTCTGGCTTGTAATGACTTGAATTGAATTACATACCTTAATTTCTTTACTTAAAAGTTCTTATATGGTTGTTAGCATATTACCACAGAAATTATGCTTGTTATCATTTACCTACTCGAGGACGAGAAGGAATTAAGCTTTGGGATGTTGATACGTCCCAAACGTATCTATAATTTCTGCTTGCTCCATGCATGTTTTGTGTGATATTGCTTTGCGTTTGCGACACTTTCAAACACCTTTTGATCATATTTGGACTAACCCTTTAACTCAGTGCACCTCAGTGCGAGTTCCTGTTTTCTGCTGGTTTTCTATTTCAGGTTTCCTCGTATTAAAAATGCTCCAAAAATTCTGGGAAAATACAATAAAAATCAGCGCTATGAAAGCTTCCGAAATCACCGAAGAGGGGCCAGAGGGGACCCACCAGGGCCCAGATGCCCTTCCGGCGCGGCTAGGAGTGGGGTCGCTCCAGGGGGCGCCTGGGCCCTTGGTGGCCCCCTGGCTGCCCCCCTTCGCCTATATTTATCTATCGTCACGGGAACCCTGAGAGAAGAACCCTTTTCGCAATCTCGCCTCTGTTCCGCCGCTGCCATGCTTCCAAGATCGGGAGCGCCAGCAGGCCTCTTCCCGGCACCCTGTCGGAGGGAGGATTGACCTCCGGGAGCTTCTCCACCACCATGGACGCTTCCCGGATGATTCGTGGGTAGTCCACCTTGGACCATGGGTCCATGATCAGTATCTATGTGATGTTGTCCTCCCCTCTTTGTTCTTCATGGATTAGACCTTGTGAGCTGCCCTACATGATCAAGGCACATATGTAATTCTTTCTGGTGTTGCTATGTTGAGTTTGTTGGGATCTGATGGGTTATGAGACTATGTTCAGATTGTGATTGAGTAATATATTTGGTTCTTATCTTTTATATTTTTGTTCTTGAGTAATTCTTGCATGTTCTCCGTTGCTCTTTATTGCTTTAGCCAAGTAGTAGGTAGCGACTCCAAGAGGGAGGATTATGCTTGATTGTGGGTTCATGCCCCCTGATGCCTAGCTTGAGTGACAGAAACATGAGTCTAGGGGATGTGTTGTTGCCACAAGGGCCAAAACAACGGTGCTTGTAACCGTGGTTGCAAGGATTGTTTAGTTTACGCAAAGTTCTTTTCATGAAGTTGTTTGTTGCTTTGGGTTTACAGTTTGGGTGGGGCTCGCAACTTAATACCAGCGAGATGTTCTGGATAGATATCTCAAGGTGGATGATTAGTAGTAGATGCAGATGGATTTCGGTCTACTTATTTTGGCGTATCGTCCATACTTTTGAGCCTCTTCCTTTCTTTGTAGCATAGTTAGCATTGGTTTGCGCCCGTAATCTTGTCAATTGCCCAGCTGTGATTTGTTTACCTCGCATAGAAGTTTTATCGTCTTTTGGGAGAGAGACATCACTAATGAACATCATGGGACCCCGGTCCATATTTTCCCCACTGTTACACGCTCAATTTACTTCCTTTTTTACTTTCCAGCCTAGCTATCACTATCTATTATATGTTGCATTGATCCTTTGTAAAGAGCAAGGCCGGAGAGATTTACAACCTCTCTGAACTTTGTTGGGAGAAAATTTATTTGTTGAGTGTGAAGGTCCAGGTGAAGTAAGCAATCTTAGATTTCCTTTCTCTATTTAGTTTGCTTTGTTTGCAGAGTTCATCTCTAGTCCGTGATGGCATTTGCACTTGATTATATTTTCCTACGCTCGATCGCGCAAGTGACAAGGCAGTAATGACAAAGATCGACGGAAGGGATGCAACAAGGACAACCGGTATGAACTCTTTTTGTTTCTACTTTTGTACATATGAATGTACATATGATCCAGAGACCAGATTGTAGCGACATAGTGCTATGTTTACAATGTTTTCCCAGTGGTTCATGCTTTCTTTGTGGCTAGTCTCAAATAGCTAGAGTGCATCATGTGTTGTTGAAATGATTTACATGCATTGCATTTTTCATGGTTTGGCATATTGAAGTGGTATTTCCCTTCGGAGAATTCTTTGATTGACTTGGCACATTTTCACACATGTTTATGACTAAAAAGTCTATCATGCCTTGATGATCTTTTTATTTCAGAATAGTTATATAACTTTCATGCCCGATTCAATGTTGCTTTGTCACTCTGCATGATTATGACTGGTATTGCTCTCTAGTTGGTCACTTCCCAGTCTTTCGCTAGCCTTCGCTCGCACTAAGCGGAATTCTGCTTGTGCATACAAATCCTTTCAAACCAGTTATTCCACATGAGTCCACCATACCTTCCTATTTATGTTATTTACTTGCCATCCCTAACAAATACTTTCATGTACCATCTCAAAATTCATTCAAAAGTTTCCTTTTTGTAACCGTACAAGCTCATGGTGCGGTGAGGGAAAATCGGTATCTTCCATGCCAAAAAAAATTTACTCCTTGACAAAGTTTTAACTAGTCAAATTTATGAGGCAGAGGCCGGTCTGGAAATGCCCAGTTCTCACTTGTTTCACAATTTATAAAAAATTACACTTCCCCCATACTTGATGATGGAATGAAATGGGTCAAATGCTGCTAATGACAGATGGAACGAGAACTTTCCTTCCACACTTGAGGCAAAATAAAAGGCACCATAGACCGTCAAATGATAGATGGATAAGGGAACAAAAGTGTAAACAAAAAAAGCATGGGAACCGCCATTAATGTGGTTGGTATGGGAGATATTGAGAAACCTTTACCGTCTACCATTGACTGGAAAGTTTCACTTCCCAAAAATAATTTATCTCTGTTTTCAAAAACCGGGAGCTCTGGTACTTGTTTAGTCTTTGCTTCCAGCCACGGGTTGCCAACCTTTCCATTAAAAGCCACGGTTCGAGAGTCTCCGCCTTCTTTCTTCAAAGCACCAACTATTAAGAGCATAATTGTCATTCTGAGTGTAATGTGCATTGTCCCAAAGTACCACATTGTCTTCTTCAAATTGTGATATTACTTGTTCTGAAATTCTTAGCACTAGTCTCCTTTAAAACTCCGGAGGAGTTTCTGCATTTATGTTTTGCTTCACTCATGGAGGCTAGAAAGATACCACTCTTGTATGTTCAAGCTATGTGCATTGTGATCCTGTCTTGATTTTCAGTAGCATATTATTTACTCTTGGTTGTTTGTAATTGATCACATGAAAGAAGGATTGCTTTGTGCATTGTCCTTTTAGCATTATTCCAATACATGCTAAACTCTTTCATAGTACATGCTTATATACATCTAATGAAGCAAAAGAGTTTGTCAAAGTTTTCTTTGTCGCATCCAGTTCGTTGAACTGAATTGCTTGAGGACAAGAAATATGCTCAGCTTGGGGGAGTTGATACGTCTTAAACGTATCTACTTTTCGAAACAGTTTTTCCATTGTTTTTGTTGGGGTTCGGGGCAGAAAACACAAATTTTTCATAACCTACGAGACCCATACCCAAGACCTATGCTATGGCGATGCAAGTAACTGACAGAAATAGATCACATACCAGTATGTAGTCCGTTAAGCGGGAAACGTTCCCGCATGAACGTGGTTGGTGTAGTCGTACCGGCAATTCCCGATGCCGCGCAGATCCACGATGACTCCTGTAGCCACCCGATCCTTGTAGACCGATGACGGGATTACGTCCCCGTCGGAACGTTGCTGATGAAGACCTCGCGATACGACCACGACGATGAAGTAGCACCACAAGTGTAGTGCCTCGCGGGATTATACACATACAGTATACCCGACGTCCCTCCGGGCTCCGAACCAGTAGAGCAGCGGAAAGAAGATGGATTCGGATCCCGATTCCAGCAGCACGACGGCGTGCGTATAGTGGAGAAATCCCCAACCAAGTGTAGACTCCAAACAAGGGGAGTCCACTCGAGGAAGGAGAAAAGAGGGACAGAGAGATGAGAACTTATCTCAAAAATATGATGATTAAAAGGGCACCTCTACCCCTCCTTATATAGGCCAAGGAGGGGTGCCACCCCCCTCCACTTCCGGGGTGGGACTAATCCCAAGGGAGGGGGTGGCGCACCTATTAAGGGGGGTGGGCCCCCTCATGGCGCCATGGCCCATGGGGGAGGACTCCCTCTCCCCCTAATGGGCCCTATGAGGCCCATATGCCTTTTAATTACTTTTTAATTATATTTTAATATTTAATTCAGATAATTAAATAATTAAACATTAATTAAACATTATTAAATATATTTTGAACCTTTCAAAATACCCGGAACAACTTCCGGCCTTCATCGGAACAATTCCGGTCATCACCGGAACAATTCCGGTGTTCTCTCCAATTTCTCCGGTGATCCCGAATCAATCCTTACTGCGTCGAGTACCCTTAAGTGTAACACCCTACGGTCCAGGAAACAGCAGACATGATCGAGACAATTCTCATTGATCAATGACTAATCAATTGGACCTGGTTACAATCCTTGATAGCCCCTGCGCTTCCATCGAATGAACTTCAATCGCTGTTGGATCCGTTAACCGTGTGCCTGTTCCCTTTGTCCTGGGGTACTTTGCTTGTCCGAGGTTTGATCATCGGTATCTACAATACCTAGTTCGTCCTCGTTCTCAACAAACAAGTTTACTCGTTCCCGTGATATTACAACTCCGTGACCTAGTCACACATTTGCAAACTTTATGATGTAACATCACCGAGTGGGCCCAGAGTACCTATCCGTCACACGGATGGACAAATCCCGCTTTGATCTATTTGCATACTAATCAACCATCTATTTTGGAATACCCAAAGTGCATCGTTATAGCCAGCATATTTCAGTCAGGCGGTGGGATACAAATCAAAGTCACCTCATAGATGACAATTACGTATGATCATTACGGTCAAAGGATCTGGTCACTACGTTATAGTTATCGCAATGTCGAACTATGTGACTTGATCACATCGCAACAGTTCTGGTGGGTGTATGTCCATCATATCATTATCCAATGATACGAATCCATTGTCAACAGACGCAATTGTCTCATGATCAGGAAACCTTGATCATCAATCGCCCAATGGACTAGTATACTAGGGTTGACTAGGGACCTAGTTGTATGTATACCACACCTGTATTGATGTTTCCGCTTAATACAGTTATAGCATAGTATCAAACGTATTATGAACTAATGGAATATGCTCGATAAAACATATTTTATTTTGCTCTAGGGCACATTCCCAACAGTTTTGGCCTCACTCTTGCATGATTTGAACGAAACTAACCCGGATTGACGTTGTTTTCAGCAGAGCTACCTGTATGGTTTTCTTGTGTGCAGGAATATGGATTTTTAGGTACCTCAGAAAATTCCCAGAAAATTACAAAAAATACACGCACCCGAAGGAACCCTGGACCAGAAGATGGGCCAGAGGGGAGCTAGGGGGCCCAGGCGCCCTGCTGGCGCAGCCTCCCCCCTGGCCGCGCCGGGAGGCCGCCTGGGTGGGTCCCACCCCCTCTGGTGACCTACCTTGGCCCCTATTTTTACCCGTCGCGAGAAAACCCCAGAACAGAAGTCGTTTTCCCAGTTCTAGTCGCGGAGCCGCTGCCACCCTCTGTTCTTCTCCGAAAGGGCTAATCTGGAGGTTGTTTTGGCCTCCGGTGAGGGGATATCATCGCCATCGTCCTCATCATCACCACTCCATCATCCATCCATGAATTCTCCTTTCATGTGTGAGTAATTCCCTGCTCTAGGAAAAGGGGATGGTAGGGATTGGATGAGTTAGATCATGTAATAGTTCGTCAGATTGTTGGGGCATGTTGCCTATCATCTACTTTGGTGTTTATCATCTTTGCTACAACTTGTTACTCTTAATGCTTGTCACTTTGGGCCCGAGTGCCATGTTTTCAGATCTGAACTACTTGTGTTTTCATGAGTTTATGTATGTTCTTGATCCTATCTATGAGTTGTATGCACCTATTATAGTCCGGAACCAGCGATCCCAATGGTGACAGCTTGGGACACCAAAGGGGATGGACTATAATTTGAGGATTCCATGTATCCATTGAGTGTTAATGCTGTGTTCCGGTGCTATTAGACAGGAGCACCTTAATCTCCATAAGTTCCTTTTGGCCCCGTTCGTAGCGGGATGGTAGGACAAAAGATGTTGCGCAAGTTCTTATTGCAAGCACGTACAACTACCTTGGGTTGCATGCCTAATGTTTGATATTGCCTAGATGATCCTTGCTTTTCTGCGTGCCTTGCCCCGTGTTAGAATCTATTACATGTTCACTCTCATCCAAGTAGCGCCCGATGATGTCTACGCACGCTTCTATTCTTGTAGACTATGTTGGGCCTCCAAGCGCAGAGGTTTGTAGGACAGCAGCAATTTCCCTCAAGTGGATGACCTAAGGTTTATCGAACTCAGGGAAGTAGAGGTTGAAGATGGTCTCTCTCAAGCAACCCTGCAATTAAGATACAAGAAGTCTCTTGTGTCCCCCACACACCTAATACAATGGAAAATTGTATAGGTGCACTAGTTAGGCGAAGAGATGGTAAAATATGGGTGATATGGGTGGCAAAGCAAGGTAATGTAAATCTGAATAAATAAAAACAGCAAGGTAGCAAGCGACAAAAGTGAGCACAAACGGTATTGCAATGGTGGAAACAAGGCCTAGGCTTCATACTTTCACTAGTGGAAACTCCCAACAACATTAACATAGTCTAATCACATGATATTTCCCACAAAACATGCAATGGAGACGTACTCGGAGGTCATTACTTTGTGGTCAAGAGAGGACGAGAATCGTGTAGGGCTAAAAAAGCACACCTCAGAGTTCGTAGTTATCATCTATGGATTTCCCAATGTCACCGCGGCCATCCAAAGAGAGTACCACAATCACCACAACATATCTAAAGGATAGTCAAAGACAAGAACCAAGAGACTCTCAATCTTCAATCCACACACAAAAGAGGAAATCACTCATGAAAATATTCTTCTAACCCATGTCCAATAGACCGCTGTCACCATGGTCTCGGGGATTATACTAGATAAGATCAAGTGAGTACATCAATCCAATACATAGAGGAAGGGGAAACATCATGGGATCATCCTAAATTAACATAGCCTATGATCAATATCAAGATCACATCATGGGAGAGAGAGAAGACCACATAGCTACTGGTAGAAACCTCAGCCTCGAGGAGGAACTACTCCCGCATCATGGAAGGAGGAAGCAACGTCGATGGAGATGAATCCGGGGGCACTTCCCCATCCCGGCAGGGTGCCAGCACAGGAATTCTAGTCCCCCGAAGCTTGTCGGCGATGGCGGTGGAGATCGGAATTGCTTCTGGAGAAAAGGGGTCCGGAATCATGGTTTTCGCGACGCGAGAATAAATAGGAGCCAAAGGGGGGCATCGGGGGGGCCACCAGTCGCCCAGGCGGCCACTCGGCGCGGGTGGGCCCCTAGCCGCGCCAGGAGGGCGCCTAGGGGCTATGGGCCACCCCAGGGCTCCATCCTCCGGCTGTAGGACTCTTCTAGAACGCTGATTTTTATATATTTTTCCCGGAATTTTCTGAGCACTTTTAATAATGGGAAAACCTGAAATACAAAAACAGCAGAAAACAGAAACTGGCACTGGGTGCACTGAGTTACTATGTTAGTCCAAATATGATCAAAAGTGTATCAAAATCATAGCAATATCACACAAAGGAAGCATGGAGCAAGCAGAAATTATAGATACGTTTTGGACGTATCAACATCCCCAAGCTTAATTCCTGCTCGTCCTCGAGTAGGTAAATTATAACAAGCATAATTTCTGTGGTGACAAGCTAACAATCATATAAGAACTTTTAAGTAAAGCAATCAAGGCATCTAATTCAATTCAAGTCATGACAGGCAAGAGTCTATATTAGCATTGAAACAAGCAACATAAGAACATAAAGGTGTAAGAGCTCTCGTTGTCCGTGACTCGAATGTCTCCAAATGGTGTTTGCGTGCAAGAAAGGGGATAGGGATATACGAGAGAGTAAAACATAGTTTTTATTGTTGAGAACTTAATCTACTAAAGTTTCACACTTGGTCTTCTTTGGAATCTTATCTTGACTCATCCCCAGACCACTAGCCAGGTACAAGTGAAAATGATCCACTCCCTTTCGATATTTTGAGCACTCATGCAATGGATGAGCGTAAGCAAGAAAGTTGACACTTAGGATGGAAAAGAGAAAAATGATGGAGGAGGAAGACAAAAAAGGTGTGAAAGGCTCACATAAATGAGGACAATCATAGGCGAGAGAAAGCCAAATGATAGATATGATGTGAGGAGTAGGGATTGCCATGCAACGGATGCACATATGAGCTAAGGTAAGCTCTCCAATGGAACTAGTGGGGGTGCATCCAACTTGCTTGCTCAAGAAGACCTATAGCTCATTTGAGGAGGCTCATCATTGGAATATACAAGCCAAGTTCTATAGTGTGAAGGTCCCGACATAGCTATATGCATGAATGATAATCTCTATGGAGTACAAGATATAAAATGGAGTACGAGTGTGAATCTCTCAAAAGGAATAGTAGTGTGCCCCCTTCTCGCTTTTTATTTCTTTTTCTCTTTTTTCTATTTTTTTGGTGGCCTCAATGGCTCTTTCTATTTAACTCTCATTTGTCCTGTTTGGGATCTTTTGATTTTTTCCTCTTTGGGATCTTTTCCTCACTTTAGGGGCAACACTCTATATATTACTAGAAGTATAGAAGATCTTTCACACTTTACAAAAGTACTCATCGTAAAGAAAATGTAACTATCATGAAGTATGCAAATGTATCCCTCTGCGAGTGTAGCAGGATATGCAATCATACTAGCGCTTCATGTAGCAATGATTAGGGCAAGGCCCAACTAGCAGGCGGCTCATCGATCAAGCAAGTAGCATGTATGACATGAAGATCAAGTCATGAAAAGGTGGATGTTGCATGGCAATATATCTCAGAAAGGCTATGGAAATGCCTTGATAGGTAGGTATGGTGGCTGTTTTGAGGAAGGATATAAGGAGGTTTATGATGACAAAGCATATCATGCAAAGGGTTTGGATGTACCGGCGAAGGTGGACGCCGACTCTCGGAGTGATAAGAAGACAATGCACGGCACAGGAGAGGCTAGAAAAATATGGGAAGGTGGAAGTGTCAACTTTCGAATACTCACATTAGTCCGAAGAACTCATGCACTTATTATCGGTAACTCTCAATCTAATAGGAGGTTTCACAAAGAGACAAGTACCCCGAGGAGGAGTGTATGGGGGTTTGGTTATCCTTGCGCATCCTCGACTCCTGGTACGTGAGTGTACTCTAATATTCGATCCCTCCAAAGAGTAGTGATCCATATAGTAGCTAAAGTTCTCAACTAATTTTTTAAGTTTTGAAAATAAACACGGATTGCCAAAAATACGACATCTATCACTAATAGGCTAAAGCTCTTGACACCAAAAGTCCAAACATTACTCAAAGCAATAACTCAAAACTATTGCAAGTTACTACTACAAAAGAATAGCAACCTCAATTACTTACTTAAGTCAAGACACAAAACTCAGTGCAACATGCAAACTCTCTAAACAAGATAAACATGAAAACTCACGAGAGTTCTAGCAACAAACTAAACAAAATCTCTTAAAAAATTAAGCATGAAAACTAAGAGCTAAACATGACAGCAGCTATGAAAAAGATAAAGAACACACACAACAAAGATAAGCATGAAAATCCTATGTTGTGTTCTAGGTTGAAGTGGAGCGTGTTTCTCTCCCACACAAAGAAAGATGGGTTCTAACTTGTTATTAACAGCAAGGAAAGCTAAAGAAAACTAAAAAGGAAATAAAGAGCGAGACGCTCCAAGCATAGCACATAACGCATGAAGTGATAAAAATATAGTGAATAGAAAGACGAACTGATAATTCTTGATGAAGAAGGGGATGCAAGGGGGCATCCCCAAGCTTAGACACTTGAGTCTCCTTGAATATTTCTTGGGGGTGCACGGGGGCATCCCCAAGCTTGAGCGCTTGACACTCCGGAATCTTCTTTCATCATCTTCCCTCGCACACTTGAAAACTCCATTCATACATAACTCATCATAATCTGATTAGCGAGGTTAGTACCAAAAATAAAATAATTTTTCCTCTGCTGGAAATAAGGATATTCTTGAAGAGCTACTGTTTCTCAAGATTTCCAAAAAAAAATTGCACAGAAAAAGCAAGCTTAAGGTTTGCAAAATGAATAAAAGGAAAAACAGGACAGAATCTGTGAAAAACAGACCAGTATGTAGTAAAGAATTTTTAGGGATACTTATGCAACTCAAATAAAAAAACTCAGAACATATGAAAGTTCCGTGATTGTATATAGCACGTTGTGTAAAAAATTCAGCTAAAAAAGATGAACTGGGATTTTTCTTTCATTTTTCCCGTCACGAGGACAGAATCTGTTTTCTGGACAGCATGTCACAACTTTCACTTCCCTTGTCATATGAGGCTATAAATGGCACAAAGCTTGAAAAGTAAAGATACAATGATTTTGCTACAGTAGAACAATCATCAAGACCACTAAAAACTGAAAGAACAAACTAGAAGTAAAGATAACAAGGGTTGTCTCCCTAGAGCTATTTCTTTATAGCCATAAAGATAGGCTTAAGACTTTAATGATGCTCTCATAGGAATAAGAGTTGAAAAACAAAAGAGAGCATCAAGAAGCAAATACCAAACACATTTAAGCCTAACATGCTTCCTATGCATAGGAATATTGCAATAGAATAATTCATTGAAGCACAAAGCAATAAGCATAGGAAGGCAAAACAAGTGCAGCTTCAAAACCTTCAACATAAAGAGAGGTAACTTGATATTATTGAAATATCTATAATCATGTGTTCCCTTCTCATAATAATTTTCAGTGGGATCAGGAATAAACTCAACAATATAAGTATCACATAAAGCATTGTTACCATGATCCACATGCAAAAAGGAACTCTTACTCTCCACATAAGCATAATCTTTCTCAATGGTAATAGTGAGAGCAGGACTATCATAAACAACTTGAACACTATAGATTAATTGTTTATTGGGAAGATGGTGTTCAGTAAGGGAGTAATTCCCTCCATGATTATTACAAGTTTCATAAGGACAATTTCTCCTTATGTCATAGGTACCTTTACAATCACTTTAGATAGGAGTTATAACATCATCATAGTAGAGAAGAGCATTATCATTGCTAGCAACTATATTTGTAAACATGTTGTCTTTATTCTTACTAGCAAAAGAATTATCAATTATCACATCACTAATGGGTAAAGGACTTGCAATCCTATCATCCCCAAGCTCAGAGCTTTCCATATCATCATTTTCAGAGTTGGCACCAAAAAGATTTTCAAGATCATAAGTAGCATTATCATCATCTTCCCAATCACAATAAGTAACATGCATATCATAATCAAAATCATCTTCAATAGTGCCTACGGATTTAACATCGGGATAATAATGAATGCAATCAGGCTCACCATCCTCCATAAATTTATGTCCGTTAGGATAAAAATTGATGCGAGGAATATGCTCAGGCCAGGTTGATACCCATTCTTCCTCCTTCTTGCTCCTCTTCCTCCTCCTATTCTTTTTCTTCTTCTTCACCTTAGGAGGGAGTGGTTGGAGATGAAGTTTCTCCATATATCCTTTGTCGATCTCCCAATCTTCAGTGTTGCGTTGAATTCTTTCAAGGAGTTCCCATTTAGCATCAATCTTTTCGTTTGTGAAAGAACCCATAGAGGAAGCATCGAGCAAGTCTTTATCCTGTCGAGAGATCCTTGCATAAAAATTAGTAATAATGATATCTCTGGGGAGCCCAAGGTTAGGACATTTTATCATTAAAGTTTCCAGTCTGCCCCAAGCTTGAGCTATGCTCTCTCCGTCATGAGGATAGAAATTATAAACATAATTCCTATTCTCATGGACTTCATGAAGAGGATAAAACTTGGAGTAAAAGAGAGACTGGATCTCTTCCCAATACAGCAGGTGAGAATCATCTAGTATCCTATACCATTCCAAAGCTTTTCCTTTCCGTGACAAGGCAAATAATTTCCTCATGACTGCATCTCTTCTCAAACCTGAAATCTTAAATAACTCACAAATTTTTGTAAGTTTCAACAAATGAATACTAGGATTGACTGTTCCATCATAACAATCATTCCTAATTATTTCAATTATCCCAAGTGGTATTTGGAACGGGATACATTCAGTAGGTGGAGGAGACTTCTCTACCACGTGTGTGGTAAAGCGTCCTTCCCCAAGCAACGAACTAAGAGTGCGGTTTTCCATAAACATAACTAGTGAAAATAAAAACAAGAAACAAAAAGATTTAATTGTAAGATCTAAAGATATACCTTCAAACACTTATTTCCCCGGCAACGGCGCCAGAAATAGCTTGATGTCTACGCACGCTTCTATTCTTGTAGACTATGTTGGGCCTCCAAGCGCAGAGGTTTGTAGGACAGCAGCAATTTCCCTCAAGTGGATGACCTAAGGTTTATCGAACTTAGGGAAGTAGAGGTTGAAGATGGTCTCTCTCAAGCAACCCTGCAATTAAGATACAAGAAGTCTCTTGTGTCCCCCACACACCTAATACAATGGCAAATTGTATAGGTGCACTAGTTCGGCGAAGAGATGGTAAAATATGGGTGATATGGGTGGCAAAGCAAGGTAATGTAAATCTGGATAAATAAAAACAGCAAGGTAGCAAGCGACAAAGGTGAGCACAAACGGTATTGCAATGGTGGAAACAAGGCCTAGGCTTCATACTTTCACTAGTGGCAACTCCCAACAACATTAACATAGTCTAATCACATGATATTTCCCACAAAACATGCAATGGAGACGTACTCGGAGGTCATTCCTTTGTGGTCAAGAGAGGAAGAGAATTGTGTAGGGCTACAAAAGCACACCTCAGAGTTCGTAGTTATCATCTATGGATTTCCCAATGTCACCGCGGCCATCCAAAGAGAGTACCACAATCACCACAACATATCTAAAGGATAGTCAAAGACAAGCACCAAGAGACTCTCAATCTTCAATCCACACACAAAAGAGGAAATCACTCATGAAAATATTCTTCTAACCCATGTCCAATAGACCGTTGTCACCATGGTCTCGGGGATTATACTAGATAAGATCAAGTGAGTACATCAATCCAATACATAGAGGAAGGGGAAACATCATGGGATCATCCTAGATTAACATAGCCTATGATCACAATCAAGATCACATCATGGGAGAGAGAGAAGACCACATAGCTACTGGTACAAACCTCAGCCCCGAGGAGGAACTACTCCCGCATCATGGAAGGAGGAAGAAACGTCGATGGAGATGAATCCGGGGGAACTTCCCCATCCCGGCAGGGTGCCGGCACAGGAATTCTGGTCCCCCGAAGCTTCTAGGCGATGGCGGTGGAGATCAGAATTGCTTCTGGAGAAAAGGGGTCCGTAATCAGGGTTTTCGCGACGCGAGAATAAATAGGAGCAAAAGGGGGCATCGGGGGGGCCACCAGTCGCCCAGACGGACACCCGGCGCGGTTGGGCCCCTGGCCGCACCAGGAGGGCGCCTAGGGGCTGTGGGCCACCCCAGGGCTCCAACCTCCTGCTGGAGGACTCTTCTAGAACGCTGATTTTTATATATTTTTCCCATAATTTTCTAAGCACTTTTAATAATGGGAAAACCTGAAATACGAAAACAGCAGAAAACAGAAACAGGCACTGGGGTGCACTGAGTTAATAGGTTAGTCCAAATATGATCAAAAGTGTATGAAAGTGTATCAAAATCATAGCAATATCACACAAAAGAAGCATGGGGCAAGCAGAAATTATAGATACGTTTTGGACGTATCACCCGATCATCCATCTCCCTAGCCTATAGTGTTTCGATCCTGCTGGTTACTAGTTCTTTACCTTGTTGTTTTACTTTCTTTGTTTCACCGCCACTATTTCCGTTGCCACCATCACTTCCATATCACTGTTGCTACTAATACTTCGTTGCAAGCAAGTGTATTTCAGGTGCGGTTGATTTGACAACTCAACTGTTAAAGCTTGTGAATATCCTTTGGCTCCCCTTGTGTCGAATCTATAAATTGGGTTATTCTTACCCGCGAAGACTATCTCGATCCCCTACACTTGTGGGTCATCAGATGCCCCCGTGCATCCCCTTATCCATCTACAATCATCAGTTCGTCCTTCTCCATGCTATATTTTTATCGCTTCATGTGTTATGTGCTATGCTTGGAGTGTATCGCTCTTTACTGTTTAGTTTGTTTAGTTGTGCTTTGGACCCTAGCCTTCATTGTTTGGGAGAGAAACACGCTCCACTCCACCCTAGAACACAACATAGTCTTGCATTCTTATCTTTTGTGTTCTTTATATTTTTGTAGTTGTTGTCATGCTTAGCTCTTAGTTTTCATGCTTATTTTTTAGGAGCTTTTATTTAGGTTGTTGCCTTGGGAACTCTCTTGAGTTATCATGCTTATCTTGTTTAGAGAGCTGGTCTGTTGCACTGAGTTGTCTTGCATGAGTAGGTAACTAAGCTTGCCATTATAAGTGTAGTAGTAACTAGCAATAGTTTTGTCACAACCCCAAGTTAGGTATGTGCTAGGATCAGAGGTACCTTGCATTCATGCAAAAATTTCAAATTGCAATTCAAAAATGGGGAAAAGAAAGCCCTGAGAAATTATTTCAAATGGCCAGATAAAAATCTTTTTCCAAAAATCATTTGAACATTTGGAAAATTCCTATAAATGGTGCTGATCATTTTAAAAATGGTTTGGGAGCAATCCCATGCTCATGGAATTTTCTAATTTTCAAACAGTGCCTTGGAAAATTAAATAAACCCCTATTTGATTTGAAATTCAAATTATTTGAATTTCAAAATTTCCCAAAACTTGTGAGTGGCTAGTGTTATACCATGTAAGGTCACATAAAAGTTTTGAGGATTTTATAAAATGTTTTGGTATTTTTACCAGAGCAAAACAAAAGGCAGAAAAACAAAAACAGAAAGAAAAATAGAAAAGGCAAAAAGGCCAGCCCAGCCTACCTGGCCCACCTGGCCCAGAAGAGGCGGCCCAGCCCAAAGGGGCAGGGTCGTCTTCTCCACCAGGCCAGGCAGGCAGGCAGCTCGCCGGCGAGCCGGCATGGCTGCCAGGAAGCTGCCTGGCTGCTCCCCTGCCGCCTTCTAGCGCCGTGGAGCCCTGGGCTTCTTCCCCCTTCCATTTCCCCCTCGCCTGGACCTCCTCCTCTCTCTCCCGTGCGAAACCCGTGAGAGCCCGAGCGCCCCCGAGCCCGCCGTCGTGCTCCGACGTGGCCACCGTGCCCCTCCCGGCGAGCCACCGTGTCCGGGAAGCTCCCCGTCGTCGACTTCGTCGATCTGCGCAACGAATCAAGCTCCAGAGGCCCCGAAGACGACGCCCGCATCAAGACTTTGCGCCGGCCAACCGTGACACTCCGGCGAGAAATCCTCTGCCGCCTCGCCTCCTCCGGCCTCCTCGAGCTCGCCACTGCCATCAGGGTGAGCAGGCGGTCTTTTCCCCTCTCTCCCCGCTTTTTTCCGAGCACCGTAGCGCAAGGACGCCTTCACCAGTCGCCGACCGCCGCTGCACCTCGTCGCCGGCGACGTTCCGGCAACCTCTCGCCCCTCCCGTATGCACGGCTCGATGCGGACGAGCACGGGGGTCATTCTGATGCCCTCCCCGTTCCAAAGCGACGCCAAATGCCCACTCCGGCGAGCCCTCCGCCGTGCTGTTCCCACCGGCGTCAAGCCGCCGGCTCGATTAGCCATTAGGGCTAAGTACCAGCTTAACCACCCCCCACAGTGACCGACAAGTGGGGCCAGCCACAAATTAACCCCTCGGGTTAATTTTAAACAGGGGGTTAACCCCCACTGTGGCTGACAGGTGGGGCCCCCTAGTCAGTTTGACTGGTCAGCCCCCCTGCTGACGCAATAAATCAAAAAGAATTAAAATAACCAGAGAAAATTCCAGAAAATGCAATAAACTTTGGAAATTCATAATTAATTCATCCTAACTCCAAATATAGCAAATAATATGTCTAAAATTATCAGAAAAATACAAGGATTATGAATATGCAATTTTTTTTCATGTTTGACCATTTTAAAATGGGTGAACAGTAGCAAACATGCATATGGATCCTTTTCAAATTCAAATTTGGGGTGATTTTGCCATTGACTTTGCAACACACTTATTTTGAATGGATTCATCCACACATCAGAGACATTACTTCATCTATACAACATCACTTCATGGTCAACATTTTCAAATGAACTTTCATGCATTCAAATGCATTGAAATTCATCGATAAATCAAATGGAGTTTGAATTTGCATTTCAAATGCAATATACTCCTTTTAAATGGAATGCTCAACACATCAGTACCTTGAACATCACCATTACCATATTATCCATGTGATTGTGCATTGTACATTATGTTGATCCTATGATTGTCATGTTGCTGATAGAAGTGGAGCCGGAACCCGAGATCACCCCCTTCGTTGAAGACCCCGTGACTGAACCTCGTCAGCAAGGCAAGCAAACCCCCATTGATCATGTCTATAAAATCCCACTTCCCTCTCATGTATCGCTTATGCATTGTTTAGGATGATCACCATGATAACGTTTCTATCGCATAGTTGAACCCATATCCTTTGCATGACCTATCATCTTGTCACAGTAGTAAGCAAACCACAATCCTAGGAGATGTAGGAGTTGGTTGATATCATGTGGCCCCTGCAACTGTTACTGCTTATTGCATGCTTAGTGGTACAATGAGGTTGCTTATGATGTGAGAAGGGATGATGATAAACATGGTGTTGATGAAAGTGAAACGTGTTGGTGAATCTACCCTAATACAAGGTGAACGATGAGAGGCTGTGTAGGAGTACACAGTGGGTTGTCTCGTTGAACACCGCCCTAATTCCGAGTTCTTGTGTGGTGATCCAAGATGAAGAGTACAACCACACATTGGGCTCACTGACCCCTCTCAACCTATTAACTCATCCCTTTCGATGTCCAGATGTCGCAGTAGTTCGGAGTTCTGGTAGGCTTGTGTCCTGGATGCTAAGTGAGAGAACGGCTTTTCAAGACCGGCTTGGGACCCTGCACACATCGTTTGAGGCTGTACTGGAACCTCGGCCGGACTTCCATACGGATACCCCTCAGATAGGCGACTCTCTGGACTAGAACGGAGCTGTGGGCGAAGTGTTGTGGTGGCATCCTCGCTGTCACCTCTTGAACGGTGACGTGCAAAAGGCGGTAACTGATGACACGTGTGTGTAGCGGTACACCCCTGTAGGGTTAACAAAACTATTCGAATAGTCGCGTCCGCGGTTAAGGACTGCTTGGAGAGCTGTGCTTGATTATTAGACAACTTGAACTGGATACTTCTAAAATACACCAAGATAACCGTGAGTGCTATGGTGTGCTTCTCGTGGGGAAGTTGAGGAAGTAACCATAGTGGTGTAATTGGTTAAAGAGATGTAGTGGACTCGTGTACGCTTCTTACCTCAAGTATGGTACTCGTAGTTCAGGATTAGCCAAGTCAAAGCTGGCACTTCTGCAAGTGAAACCCCACCTCCCTTTACCTTGATACATGTGCATGAGTAGTATAGCTCCTATGTAAGTCTTGCTGAGTACGATTTTGTACTCACGTTTTTCTTAATCTATGTTTTAGATGAACCACCGACCCCGATGGTGGCTTATAACCGAAGCTCGAAGAATGAAGACTCAGACCAAGACCAAGCTAGTGTAGTCCCAGTCAGACGAATGGTTCCCTCGTGGAGGGCTTGTTTTTAGATAAGGCTTCTCTAAGCCATTTGTTAAACTTGTCTGTACTCAGACCTACTTTGCTTCCGCTTGTTTGTTGTAATGTTGGATCACATGCTTGTGATCTCTGTGTGCACTCTGTAAGAGTTATTAATAAAGATGTATACTTTGTAGAGAATTGCAATGATACTTGCTGTTCATACAAGGCATGTGTGCCGCGTGTATGTTTATAACATGCATGTCTTCGTATGGGTTTTCGAGACCTTAGTTGTGATCTGGCTGGCGGTCTTTTATACACCAAGTGGCCCTTAGATGTGTGCAGCTTGGGGCATCGCGATGCGATTGTTCGAGACTCTGTCTCGTACACACTTTGAGGTATGATCGAGCCCGCCCTAGACCCCGACTAAGTGATCGGGCTGGAGTAAGTCTATGTAAGGGTTATAATACAATCGATAGTATTGTTGAGGCGACTTGTCTATGAGTATGGGAGTTCACCACCCATATCATTTAGACTTGTGTGCGGACGATGAGGACCCATTTCAGTTGATCATCCGGCCTGGATGGGATGCCCCTCATGTTCGATGCTTTCCGAGAACGTTCTGTGCTTGGCCTTGTCTGCTTAGACAAGTGGGTACGGTTCTCGGCTCTCCATATGATTGTGTTGTAGCGAGGCTTGCATACGCTAACCCCGGGTCCCGACAAGTTTTGAGGTATTGATTTGAGTAATGTTTGGACTTTTTGTGCCAAGAGCTTGAGCCAATTGGTGATAGGTGTCGTATTTTAGGCAATCTGTGCTTATTTTCGAAAACTAGAAAAAATAGTTGAGAACTCTAGCTATTAGATGGGTCGCTAACCTCTGGAGGGGTTGGAATATATAGAGTACCCTCACGTACCGCGGGTCGAGGATGCGCAAGGATAACCAAACCCCCATATACTCCTCCTCGGGGTACTTGTCTGTTTGTGACCTTCCTAATAAGATAGGGAGTTACCGATAATAAGTGCATGAGTTCGTCGGACTAATACGAGTATTCGATTTTTGGCACTTCAACCTTCCATATTTTGCTAGCCTCTTCGGTACCATGCATTGCCCTTTCTCATCTTGAGAGTTGGTGTAAATTTCTCCGGTGCACCCATACCCTTGGCATGATATGCTCTGTCATCATAAACCTCCTTATAGCTTCCTCAAAACAGCCACCATACCTACCTATCAAGGCATTTCCATAGCCTTTCCGAGATACATTGCCATGCAACATCCATCATCTCATGAATTGATCTTCATGTCATACATGTTTTTGCTTCATCATAGAGACGCATGCTAGTTGGGCCTTGCCCTCATCATTGCTACATGACGCGCTAGTATCATTGCATATCCTACTACACTAGCAGAGGCATACATTTGCATAAATCATGATAGTTTTTTAGTTTTCTTTATGTTGAGTACTTCTTGTAAAATGTGAGATTTTCTATACTCTTGTAAAATATAGAGTGTTGCCCTTAAGTGAGGAAAAGATCCCAAAGAGGAAAAAATAAAAGATCCCAAAAGAGGACAAATTAAAAGATTCCAAAGAGGACAAATGAGAGATAAATAGAAAGAGCCAACGAGGCCACAAAAATAGAAAAAAATAGAAAAAATGGAGCGAAGGGGGGAACACTACTATTCCTTTTGAAAGATCCACACTTGTACTCCATAGTTATATTTGTAGTCCATAGAGATTTTCATATCATTCATGAATAAATATATGGGGATCCTTACACTATAGAACTTGGCTTGCATATTCCAAGGATGAGCCTCCTCAAAAGATCTCTAGGTGTTCATGAGCAAGCAAGTCATATGCACCCCCACTTGTTCCATTGGAGAGCTTACCTTAGCTCATATGTGCATCCGTTGCATGGTAGTCTCTATTCCTCACATCATATCTATCATTTTGCTTTCTCTCGCCTATGATTGTCCTCGTTGATATGAGCCTTTCACACCTTTTTGTCTTCCTTCCCCATCATTATTCTATTTAGCATCCTAAGTGCCAACGTATCTTGCTTGCGCTCATCCATTGCATGAGTGCTCAAAGTTGAAAGGGAGAGGATCAGTTTGACGTGTGCCTGACTAGTGGTCTGGAGACGAGTCAAAATAAGATTCCGAATGAGACCAATTGTGAAGTTTTAGTAGATTGAGTTCTCAATTAAACTATGTAGTATTTTTATGCTCTAAACCATCAACCACTTCTTGCACGCAAACACCATTTGGAGACATTCGAGTCAAGGACAGCGAGAGTTCTTGCACCTTTATGTTCTTACTTTGCTAGTTTCTATACTAGATATAGACTCTTGCTTGTTATTGTCTTGACTTGAATTGCATATCTTACTTGCTTTACTTTGAAGTTCTTATATGTGTGTTAGCATGTCACCACAGAAATTATCTATTTTATCATTTACCTACTCGAGGATGAGAAGGAATTATGCTTGGGGATGTTGATACGTCTCAAACGTATCTATAATTTATGCTTGTTCCATGCTTATTTCGGTGACATTGCTATGTGTTTTGCTACACTTTCATACATTTTTACACATATTTTTACTAACCTACTAACTTAGTGCACCCAGTGCCAGTTTCTGTTTGCTGATGTCTGTTCATTGCAGGTATTTACCAATATTTCCAGTGCCAGAAAAATTCCAAGAAAAATATATAAAAAATCAGCGTTCCAGAAGAATCCAAAGGGCCAAAGGGCAGCCGGAGGGGGCCACCCCCCCCTCCCAGGCGGCCTCCTGGCGCGGATAGGGGTGGGGCCACGCCCTATGGACGCCTGGGAGGAGGGCACCTCCCCTGGTGCCCCCCCCTTCGGCCTATATTTACCCCTCGGGACAGAAACCCCAAAAAAATAACTCGTATCGCGAAATTCTCCTTTGTTCCGCCACTGCCGTGATCCTGAGATGGGGATCGCCAGAAGACCTCATCCCGGCACCCTGCCGGAGGGAGAATTGATCTCCGAGAGCTTCTCTGCCACCATGAGAGCTTCCCGGATGTGCCGTGAGTAGTCCCTCTTGAACCATGGGTCCATGAAAAGTAGCTATGTGATGTCTAGTCTCCAATATTATGATT
The DNA here is from genome assembly GCA_950022295.1 of Bromus sterilis. Lineage (NCBI taxonomy): Eukaryota > Viridiplantae > Streptophyta > Magnoliopsida > Poales > Poaceae > Bromus > Bromus sterilis. Next base: position 56,284,172 of record OX465601.1, read on the forward strand.
AAATTCTTAGGCCATGTTTGTTTGGGCTGCGGCTGAACGAGAAGCGGCTTAAGCTGGTAGAAGCTGAGAAGCGGCTAGAGCTGGTAGAAGCTGAGAAGATCAAAAAGCATGTTTGGTAAAAAAAATAGGATGGTTGGTGAGGCTGTAGCTGTTGGTGAAAGTCTGTAATGCCCTTAAATGCTGAAGATGTTAATTAAACACTGATTTGAAATGATTTATCTGATTATGTTATATATTAACTCAAATAACATGTTTAAGATATAATTTGGTTTTGTTTTCAATCAATTATAGATTTTTTTACAGATTTAGGTCTTTTTAATATTTCTTTGATGTCCACTTTTTCACATCATAACAATATAGTAATAATTATAAATTACATTACAGCAAGTACCATCATTCACCATGGTAATTTTTGGACATTTGTTCACCGTGAAATTTTGATAGCAAGTACGACCATTCACCGTTGCATTTTTCTTCAAAACAGCAACACATTGACCACACACACAGCGGTGAGGTCGTGGCAGCATAGGTACACATGGATGAGGACGGCTGGACCCCGTCGGCAGCGCTGCTTGGCTGAGGTGGTGTGGAGGTTCTCGGAAGCGAGGTCCAAGATCTGGGAGGAGGACGACCGGACCCCGTCGGCGGCGCTGCTTGGCCGAGGTGTTGTGGAGGTGGCCTGGAAGAGAGGTCCTAGATCTGGGAGGAGGACGGCCGGATCCCGTCGTCAGCGCTGCTAGGCTAAGGTGGTGTGGTGGAGGGCCGAGAGCGAGCTCCCAAACCTGGGAGGATGGCGGATGAGAGGGCACGAGGTGGTCGAAGATGGTGGCGGCGGCGGCAGCCCCGAACCCTAGCCTGCCTGCCTTGTTTCTCTCACTCGTGAGGTCCGGGGGTGATGAGGTGAGGGGAGTACGAGATGGGGAAAACTGAAACGGCAGGAGTTATATGTATCGGTGGCAACTTTTATGTAATTTCAACAAAGTAGATGGCCAAGCTTTTGCGGGAGGAGTGAGAAGTCGGTGGAGCTGCGGGAAGCTGGCCTGGACGTGCTTTTCCTTGGTAGTGCATTTGGAGACCAACTTCTAGAAAGCCCGGTCGTGAGAAATAGCTGTTTGTCTGGGCTTTAACTTATACAGGGTTAGAAGCCGTAAAATCTGAAGTTGCAGCCCAAACAAACAGGGGCTTAGTCCTAGTGAGCTTCCCTACATGATCAAGGCACTGATGTAATCTTTCTGCTATTGCTATGTTGTGTTTGCTGGGATACGATGGATTATAAGATTATGTTCAGATCATGATCAGTTATATATTTGTTCTCCTTTTATATATTTTTCTTGAGTAATTCTTGCATGTTCTCCATTGCTTTTTATTGCTTTGGCCAAATAGTAGATAGTAACTCCAAGAGGGAGCGCTATTCTTGATGGCGTGGAAGTGATAATGGCTTCTCGCCCTTCGTTGGTTACCCCAAGTGGAAGGTGAGAAGTAGGATAGGAGTAAATTTCCCCTATGTAGAGGATAGGGTTTGTCTCCCGTAGGACTCCGGCAATGATAAGTAGGTGGTTTGGCAGGTGATGCTCCGTTTGAAAAGAATCACTTGCTTCTCCTGGACCTGCACACGACACAAATAACTTTGCTCCCAACGAAGTTCAGAGAGGTTGTCAATCTCTCTGGTCTTGTTGTTTACAAAGGATCAAACACAAGGGATAATGGTAATGGTAGCAACTGAAAGTAAAAGCTAGACAATAAATGAGCGTGTAAACAATTATGAGAATATGGACCGGGGTCCAGTGATGTTCACTAGTGATGTCTCTCTCCCAAAAGACGATAAAACTGCTATGCGAGGTAAACAAATTACAGACGGGCAATTAACTAGATTATAAACGCACCGCAATGCTAACTATGCTACAAAAGAAAGGAAGAGGCTCAAAAGCGTGGGCAGTACGCCAAAATAAGTAGACCGAAATCCATCTGCATATACTACTAATCATCCACCTTGAGATATCTATCCAGAACATCTCGCTGGTATTAAGTTCCGAGCCCCACCCAAAGTGTAAACCCAAAGCAACAGACAACTGCATTAAAAAGAACTTTGCGTAAAGTAAACAATCCTTGCAACCGCGGTTACAAGCACCGTTGTTTTCCCCCTTGTGGCCACAGCACATCCCCTAGACTCATGTTTCTCTCACTCAAGCATGTCATCAGGGGGCATGTACCCACAATCGAGCATAACGTTCCCTCTTGGAGTTACTACCTACCACTTGGCCAAAGCAATAAACAGCAACGGAGAACATGCAAGAATTATTTTGGAACAAAAATACAAAAGATGAGAACCAATTATATTACTCTATCACAATCTGAACATAATCTCATAATCCATCAGATCCCATCAAACTCAGCATAGCAAAATCAGAAATATTACATATGTGCCTCGATCACGTAGGGCAGCTCACGAGGTCTAAACCATAAAGAACAAAGAGGGGAGGAGAACATCACATAGTTACTGATCACGGACCCATGGTCCAAAGGAAACTACTCACGGCACATCCGGGAAGCGTCCATGGTGGAGGAGAAGCTCCCGGAGGTCGATCCTCCCTCTGGGAGGGTGCCAGGAAGGGTCCTGACGGTGCTCCTGGTCTTGGAAGCGCGCCGGCGGCGAAACAGAGGCGAGTTTGCGAAATAGGGTTCTGTCTTCGGAGGTTTCCCGTGATGGAGATTAAATAGGCAAAGGGGGCAGCCATGGGGGCCACCAGGAGTCCAGGCGCCCCCCCCCCCCCCCCAAGAGCGGCCAGGCCCCTGGCCGCGCCAGGTGTCCGCCTGGGCACCTGGTGGTGGCCCCCCGACCCTCCTTCTGGGCTCTGGAAGCTTCCGGTACGCTGATTTTTTATCTGATTTTTTCACAGATTTTTGGAGCACTTTTTATATGGGGGAAAACTGAAATAGAAAAACAGTAGAAAACAGAAACTGGCACTGGGTGCACTGAGTTAATAGGTTAGTCCAAATATGATCAAAAGTGTATGAAAGTGTATCTAGATCGTGGCAATATCACACAAAACATGCATGGAGCGAGCAGAAATTATCGATACGTTTGGGACGTATCAACATCCCCAAGCTTAATTCCTCTCGTCCTCGAGTAGGTAAATGATAACAAGCATAATTTCTGTGGTGACATGCTAGCAACCATATAAGAACTTTGAAAAGTAACGCAATCAAGGTATGTGATTCAATTCAATTCATAACATGCAAGAGTCTATATTAGCATTGAAACAAGCAACGAAAGAACATTAGGTGCAAGAGCTCTCGCTGTTCATGACTCGAATTTCTCCAAATGGTGTTTGCATGCAAGAAGAGGGATAGGGAATACGAGAAAAAGTATTTTTGTTGAGAACTCAATCTACTAAAGTTTCACACTTGATCTTCTTTGTAATCTTATCTTGACTCGTCCCCAGACTACTAGCCAGGTACTAGTCAATTTGATCCACTCCCTTTCGATATTTTGAGCACTCATGCAATGTATGAGTGTAAGCACGAGAGTTGACACTTAGGATGGAAAAGTGAGAAATATGGTGGAGGAGGAAGACAAAAAGGGTGAGAAAGGCTCACATCAATGATGACAATCATACGCGAGAAGGCCAAATGATAGATATGATGTGAGGAGTAGGGATTGCCATGCAATGGATGCACATATGAGCTGAAAAGCTATCCAATGGAACTAGTGGGGCTGCATCTAACTTGCTAGCTCATGAAGACCTAGAGCTATTTTGAGGAGGCTCATCCTTGGAATATGCAAGCCAAGTTCTATACTGTGAAGGTACCCACATAGCTATATGCATGAATGATCATCTCTATGGAGTATAAGGATAAGAGGGAGTACTAGTGTGGATCTTTCAAAAGGATAGTAGTGTTGCCCCTTTCTCTCTTTTTATTTTCTTTTTCTATTTTTTCTATTTTTTGTATTTTTCTTGGTGGCCTCAATGGCTCTTTCTATTTAACTCTCATTTGTCCTCTTTGGGATCTTTTATTTTGTCCACTTTGGGATCTTTTCCTCACTTAAGGGCAACACTCTAATTTACAAGAGGGTATAGAAGATCTTTCACACTTTACAAGGTACTCAAATCATAAAGAAGATGCAGCTCTCATGATGTATGCAATGTATGTCGCTTCCAGTGTAGCAGGAACATGTATGGTATGAATATCAAGTCATGAAGAGGTGGATGTTGCATGGCAATATATCTCGGAAAGGCTATGGAAATGCCTTGATAGGTAGGTATGGTGGCTATTTTGAGGAAGGATATAAGGAGGTTTATGATGACAGAGTGTATCATGCCAAGGGTTTGGATGTACCGGCGAAGGTGGACGCCATCTCTCGAAGTGAGAAGAAAGCAATGCACGACACAGGAGAGGCTAGCAAATATGATGAGGTGGAAGTGTCAACTTTCAATACTTACATTAGTCCGAAGAACTCATGCACTTATTATCGGTAACTCTCAATCTAATAAGGAGGTTCACAAAGAGACAAGTACCCCGAGGAGGAGTGTATGGGGGTTTGGTTATCCTTGTGCATCCTCGACTTAGGGTACGTGAGTATACTCTAATATCCGATCCCTCCAAAGGTTAGCGATCCATCTAGTACCTAGAGTTCTCAACTAGTTTTGTAGGTTTTTGAAAATAAACACGGATTGCCCAAAATACGACACCTATCACTAATAGGCTAGAGCTCTTGACACCAAAAGTTCAAACATTACTCACACCAATACCTCAAAACTATTCCAAGTTACTACTAAAATTAAATAACAACCTCAATTACCTACTCTCAAGACAAGACACAACTTAGTGCAACAACCAACTCTCTTAACAAGATAAACATGAAAACTAAAGAGAGTTCCAGCAACAAACTAAATAAAAGCCAAGGCTCTTGCTAAATACAAACTAAAACTAAAACTAAACATGGCAATAGTTACGAAAAGATAAAGAACACACAACAGTAAAAAGATAGGCATGAAAAATCCTATGATGTGTTCTAGATTTTGAGAGTGGAGCGTGTTTCTCTCCTACACAAAGTAAGACGGGGTCTAACTTGTTATGAACAGCAAGAAAATCTAAATAAAACTAAAAATAAAACCTTAGAGCAAGACGCTCCAAGCATAGCACATAACGCATGAAGTGATAAAAATATAGTGAGACGAAGGACGAACTGATGATTGTTGATGGAGAAGGGGATGCACGGGAGCATACCCAAGCTTAGACGCTTGAGTCTCCTTGAATATTTGTTGAGGATGCATGGGGGCATCCCCAAGCTTGAGCGCTTGACACTCCTGGGTCTTCTTTCATCATCTTCCATCGCACACTTGAAAACTCCCTTCATACATAACTCATCATAAGCTGATTAGAGAGGTTAGTAACCTCAATAAAATAATTTCCCCCCACTGGATATAAAGATATTCTTGAAGAGATACTGTTTCTCAAGATTTCCAAAAGGTTTTTGTAAATAAAAAGAAAGCTTAAGGTTTGCAAAAGTAAAGAGAGACAAAACGTGGCAGAATCTGTGAAAAACAGAACAAAATGTAGTAGAGAATATTTTCGGGGCACTTATGCAACTCAAATAAAAAAATCAGAACATACGAAATTTCTGCGATTGTATAGATCACGCTGTGTAAACAATTCAGCTCAAAAAGATGAACTGGTGATTTGATCCGATTTTTTCCGTCACGAGGACAGAATCTGTTTTCTGGCCAGCATGTCACAACTTTCGCTTCCCTTGTCATATGAGGCTATATCTTGGCACAAAGCTTGAAAGTAAAGATACAATGATGTTTCTACAGTAGTAACAATCATCAAGACCACTAAAAACAGAAGTAAAAACATCTTGGGTTGCCTCCCAACAAGCGCTTTCTTTTACGCCTTTAAGCTAGGCATAAGGCAAAAGAAGAATCAAGTTTTATCAAGAGAAAGAGAATAGCTAGCCCGTGTAACGGACTCAAAAGGCAAATTGATTTTCTTTCTAGGGAAGTTTTCCATCCCCTTTTTGAGAGGTAATTGAAATTCTATATTCCCCTCTTTCATGTCAATGATAGCACCAACGGTGCGGAGAAAAGGACGTCGCAAAATAATTGGACATAAAGGTTCACACTCTATATCCATAATAATAAAATCAACGGGAACATAGTTGTCATTGACAATGATAAGAACATCGTCGATCTTCCCCAAAGGTTTCTTTATGGAAGAATCGACAAGACGAACACCAAAAGAACAAGAATAAAAAGGTTTCAATTCAAACATATCATACATTCTTTTGGGCATGACGGAGGTACTAGCTCCAACGTCACATAAAGCATAGCAAGAGAAGTTATTTAATTTAATTTTGATCATAGGGTCCGAACCATCATCTAGCTTTCTAGGTATGGAGGCTTCTATCCTAAGATTCTCCTCCCTAGCTTTGATGAGAGCATTTGTGATATGCTCCGTGAAGGCAAGATTAAGTGTGCTAGTGTGGGGGTCTCTAGACATTCTGTGTAGTAAGCTAATAACTTCTGAGAGGGTGCAACTATCAAAATCAATATCACTACTATCAAAGCTGGTAGTAGTGTAATCTAGGCTCACTTGTTTGTAACCCTCTATGTTCATAGGAGTTTCTTCTTCTACGGTTGAGGTATTAGCATCACCATTAATAGGTCCAATGGGACCAGGAGTGCATTGGGTGCTAATAGTTTCGGTATCCTCAACAATTTGGATAGTGGCACCTGTGTGGTGTGTAGGAAGTCTCTTAATTATATGCTCTTCCTCTTTTTCTCTAGCCCATCTTTCTTTAAGTTTATCCATCATCCTAATATTTTCATTAATTTGTAATTAGATAGCATTAATAGGAGTGCCTTGCTCTCCTCAAGGGGAGAGGTTCTTATTTATAACATCTCAACATCAAGGGCTAAGTTGTCTACCTTCAAACAAATATTATCTAATTTAGCTAACTTTTCTTCTACATTCTTGTTGAAGGCTTTTTGGGTAGTGATAAAGTCTGTAAGCATACTCTCTAGTTCAGAAGTGGGGTTCTTGTTGCTAGGGTAAGTGTTGTTGTTCCCATAGTTGGATGGAAACGGTCTAAGATTACTAGCAAAGTTGCCCCTATAAGCATTATTATTAAAGTTGTTTCTAGCAATGAAGTTCACATCTACTTGTTCCTGAGAAACCAAATAATTTAAAGTAACATCATGAGGATCAATAGACGGTTTCTTGGTAAGTAGAGACATAATCAAGTCAACTTTTTAATTTAGGGAGGTAATTTCCTTGACAGAATTTACCTTCCTACCTGTTGGAGCGCGTTCGGTGTGCCATTGGGAATAATTGGTCATCATCTCATCGAGAAGCTTTGTGGCAGCACCAAGTGTAGTTGACATAAAGGTTCCTCCCGCGGCCGAATCTAACAGGTTTCGCGAGGTAAAGTTCAAGCCTATATAAAAAGTCTGGATAACCATCCAGGTAGTCAAACCATGTGTAGGGCATTTCTTAACAAGAGATTTCATACGTTCCCAAGCTTGGCAAAGTGTTCATTATCCAATTTCCTAAAATTCTTAATGTTACTCCTCAATTGGATAATTTTAGCAGGTGGGTAATACTTCCCAATAAAAGCATCTTTGCACTTATCCCAAGAATCTATGTTATTCCTAGGCAAAGATTGAAACCAGATTTTAGCTCCGTCCCTTAAAGAGAAAGGAAAAAAATCTTGATCTTAACAACATCACCTTCTACTTCTTTATACTTTTGCATATCACAGAATTCAACAAAATTATTCAAGTGGAAAGCAGCAGCATCTCCAGCACCAGAGAATTGATCTCTCATAACAAGGTTTAGCAAAGCAAGTTTAATTTCATAAGAGGTAGCTGAAGTGGCAGGTGTGGCAATAGGAGTGCAGATAAAGTATTTGTTGTTGTGACTGGTGAAGTCACACAACCTGGTGTTTTCAGTGGAACCCATAGTAGCAGCAAGTGTGGCAGATTTTTTTGTAATTTTTGATATAAGACACAAAGATAAAAACAGAAAGGTAAACTAACAAGACAAAAAAGTAAAGGTAAAGGTAGTGGGCAACTCCCCTATCTTATCACTCGGAGTCCCCGGCAACGGTGCCAGAAATTTACTTGATGGCGTGGAAGTGATTATGGCTTCTCGCCCTTCGTTGGTTACCCCAAGTGGAAGATGGGAAGTAGGATATCAGTAAATTTCCCCTATGTAGAGGATATGGTTTGTCTCCCGTAGGACTCCGGCAATGATAAGTAGGTGGTTCGGCAAGTGATGCGTCGTCTGAAAATAATCACTTGCTTCTCCTGGACCTGCACACGACACAAATAACTTTTCTCCCAACGAAGTTCAGAGAGGTTATCAATCTCTCTGGTCTTGTTGTTTACAAAGGATCAAACACAAGGGATAATGATAATGATAGCAACTGAAAGTAAAAGCTAGAAAATAAATGAGCGTGTAAACAATGATGAGAATATGGACCGGGGTCTCGTGATGTTCACTAGTGATATCTCTCTCCCAAAAGACGATAAAACTGCTATGCGAGGTAAACAAATTACAGGCGGGCAATTGACAGGATTATAAACGCACCGTAATGCTAACTATGCTACAAAAGAAAGGAAGAGGCTCAAAATCATGGGCAGTACGCCAAAATAAGTAGACCGAAATCCATCTGCATCTACTACTAATCATCCACCTTGAGATATCTATCCAGAACATCTCGCTGGTATTAAGTTGCGAGCCCCACCCAAAGTGTAAATCCAAAGCAACAGACAACTGCATTAAAAAGAACTTTGCGTAAAGTAAACAATCCTTGCAACCGCGTTTACAAGCACCGTTGTTTTCCCCCTTGTGCCCACAGCACATCCCCTAGACTCATGTTTCTGTCACTCAAGCGTGTCATCAGGGCGCATGTACCAATAATCGAGCATAACGTTCCCTCTTGGAGTTACTACCTACCACTTGGCCAAAGCAATAAACAGCAACGGAGAACATGCAAGAATTACTTCGGAACCAAAATACAAAATATAAGAACCAATTATATTACTCTATCACAATCTGAACATAATCTCATAATCCATCAGATCCCATCAAACTCAGCATAGCAACAGCAGAAAGATTACATATGTGCCTTGATCATGTAGGGCAGCTCACGAGGTCTAAACCATGAATAACAAAGAGGGGAGGAGAACATCACATAGCTACTGATCACGGACCCATGGTCCAAAGTAAACTACTCACGACACATCCGGGAAGCGTCCATGGTGGAGGAGAAGCTCCCGAAGGTCGATCCTCCCTCCGGCAGGGTGCCGGGAAGGGTCCTGACGGTGCTCCCGATCTTGGAAGTGCGGCGGTGGCGAAACAGAGGCGAGTTTGCGAAATAGGGTTCTGTCTTCGGAGGTTTCCTGTGACGGAGATTAAATAGGCGAAGGGGGGCAGCCAGGGGGCACCAGGAGTCCAGCCCCCCCCCTTGCGCGGCCAGGACCTTGGCCGCGCCAGGTGGCCGCCTGGGCACCTGGTGGTGGCCCCCCGGCCCTCCTTCGGGGCTCTAGAAGCTTCCGGTACGCTGATTTTTTATCTGATTTTTCATGGATTTTTGGAGCACTTTTTATATGGGGGGAAACTGAAATAGAAAAACAGCAGAAAACAGAAACTGACACTGGGGTGCACTGAGTTAATAGGTTAGTCCAAATATGATCAAAAGTGTATGAAAGTAAAGTGTATCTAGATCATAGCAATATCACACAAAACATGTATGGAGCGAGCAGAAATTATGGATACGTTTGGGACGTATCAATGCTTGATTGTCGGTGCATGCCCCCCGATGTCTAGCTTGAGTGACAGAAACATGAGACTAGGGGATGTGATGTTTCCACCAGGGAGAAAACAACGATGATTGTAACCGCGGTTGCAAGGATTTTTTACCTTACGCAAATTTAGTTAATGCAGTTGTCTCTTGCTTTGGGTTTACACTTTGGGTGGGGCTCGCAAGTTAATACCGGCGAGATGTTCTAGATAGATATCTCAAGGTGGATGATTAGTGAGTAGATGTTGATGAATAAACGGTCTACTTATTTTGGCGTACTGCCCATACTTTTGAGCCTCTAACTTTCGTGTGGCATAATTAGCATTGTGGTGCGTTTATAATTCGGTCAATTGCCCAGCTGTAATTTGTTCATCCAACTTAGTTGTTTTATCGTCTTTTGGGAGAGAGACTTCATTAGTGAATATCATGGTACCCCGGTCCATATCTCCACCATTGTTTACACATCCACTTTTTTACCGCTTTATTTCCTTTTCGTTGCAATCACCACTATTATTTCCCGCTTGTGTTTTGATCCTTCATGAACTACAAGACCGGAGAGATTGACAACCTCTCTGAACTCGTTGGGAGCAAAGTTATTTGTTTTTGTGTGCAGGTCCACGTCAACCTCGAACTAATTCGGCAACTTAATTCCTGGCGCCATTGACACCTACTTGAAGAATTAGGAGTCCTCCTAGATTCGATAAACCTTAGACTCCTCGTGTAAGGGAAATTTTCTACTAGCTACATCTCAACCTTTCACTTGGGGTAACCAACGAGGGGCGAGAAGTCATCACCCATACGATTGAGCTTCTAGTTTTCTTGTAGCATAGTTAGCATTGCGGTACGTTTATAGTTCTGTCAATTGCCCAGCATTAATTTGTTCATCCAGCATAGTTATTTATCGTCTTTTGGGAGAGAGACATCCATAGTGAAGATCATGGGACCCCGGTCCATATTTCTACCATAGTTTACACCGTTAATCCTTATTTTTTTTATTACCTTTCCATTACAATCACCACTACTATTTTCACTCGTGTTTTGATCCTTTGTAAACAACAAGACCGGAGACGTTGACTTTCTCTGTACTCGTTGGGAGCAAAGTTATTTGTTGATGTATGCAGGTCCACGTCAACGTCAAACCATTCGGCAATACTTCAGGCGCCATTGACACCTACTTGCAGAACTTGGAGTCCTCCTGGATTCGATATACCGTTTAGTCCTCGTGTAAGGAAAATTTATTGCTACTACATCCTAACCTTCCACTTGGGGTAACCAACGAGGAGGTGTTATCTACACCCATCAAGTGATTTTTTGTCGCCGTTGCTGGGGACTCCAGTCTATAAGATAGGGGTGTTGCACACTATTTTTTAAGTTTATTTTTTAGTCTTGTTAGTTTACTTTCCAGCTAGTTGATGTTTCGGTTAATTAATATAGTAGCAAGATGGATTTGATGATATTGATGAACTTCACTACTCCAAGGTGGGTCGGCCCCGCTGACCCAATGGGTCACTCGGTACCAACTCTACTAACCCGATTTTTGTATGAGATCGACTCGACTAACCCATCAGCCTTGTTTTTTTAGGTCGGGCCAAAGACCCGACGAGTCGACCCGGCCCATTCCCATCCTGAAAGAACATACCCGGCTCATTTGCTGTGTGTGCTGTACCCCTAAAAAAATGATGTGTGCTGTGCCGAGACCCAGAGCGTGCGTGCGTGGCACTCGATCGGCAGCATATATAAGGAGCAACTTAATAGCGGCAAACAAGGAGAAGAAGCGGCGGCCGGGGCTAGAACGACTGAATTGAGGCGATGGGTTCGAAACCGAAGCATATAAAGTGTCCGATCGAGCACTGGAATCCCGATCAACCTGCTGCTGCCGGCTTCCAGTTGCCAGTAGCCCCAGAGGTCTCCCGGAATCCGTACCGTAATCGGTTCGACATTCCTCGATCGGTCGATATAATGGCGGAATCCCCTCTCAACGCCGGCCTCACCAGTTAGGGCAATTAGTTCCTAGAATCCTAGCTTAGGTCAAGACACTGCTGGCGACGACATGGCTAAGGCTGACGGCGCAACGACCACGGTCGCCTCCCGGGTCGCCTCCATCTGCACCGCGATCGACGACGCCGTTGCGTCCAACACCATGAGCGCCAGGCGAGTCGCCGCCATCTCCGCCATGATCCACGACGTCGCCTCCGCTGAGGAAGAGGAGGGGCCGAGAAAGAGGAAGCGGCGGCGCATGGCCAGCGCACGCAGCTTCAAGGAGACGTGCATGATCGGGGAGGGCCAGTTCGGCGTCGTCACCCAAGCGCGCCACCGCGCCACCAGCCAGACCGTCGCCCTCAAGGGCCTCCGAGGGTCGCCGCGCCACGCACGCGGCTCCGCCCGACTCATCGCCCAGCTGCTGCGAGAGGCCTGCTTCATGGCGGCCTGCGGCGGCCACCCCTCCGTCGTCGCCCTCCGTGGCCTCGCGCGCGCGCCCCGCACCAGCAACTACGCCATCGTCATGGAGTTCGTCGGCCCGACCCTGGACCGCGTCATCGAGGACCGCATGGACCGCCTCGGCCGCGCGTTCACGGAGGCCGAGGCGCGCCGCGTCATGCGGCAGCTGCTGGCCGGCGCGGACGCGATGCACCGGCACAGCATCATCCACCGCGACATCAAGCCGTCCAACGTGCTCGTCGCCTGCGACGGCGGCGGCGCCGCCGACGACGACGTCGTCGTGAAGATCTGCGACTACGGGCTGGCGATGTCCATGCTCTGCGGGAACGCCGACCTCGTCGCCGGAACGAGGCCGTACATGGCGCCGGAGATGCTGCTGCAGAACAGGCACTACGACACGCGCGTCGACACGTGGTCCCTGGGCTGCGTGATGGCCGAGCTGCTCACCGGAAAGGTGCTGTTCGAGAGGGCGGACACCGTGGCCGGGCAGCTCTACAAGATCGTCGATGTGCTCGGCACGCCGAAAAAGAAGGCGTATCTGTGGCGGTGGCGGAGAGCTCGGCACGGTGGCCGGCTGCGCGAGCTGTTCCCGGAGAAGAAGCTGTCCAAGGACGGTTTCGAGGTCTTGAAAGGGCTCCTCACGTGCAGCCCAAGCAGGCGGCTGGATGCGGCCGCCGCGCTTCGGCTTCCATGGTTCGCTGACACCGACGACGACGACCACGGTCCGGTGGTTGCTGCGGTTTCGAAGAGCGGTGGTTGCTGCCTGCATGCCTTGACCTCGGGCTCCTCCTGGCTGACGGCTTTGTCATGCTTTGGCCGAGCGGAAAGGCCCAAGGCAGTGTAGTACAAGTGTAGAAACCCTCGTGGTATGGTGTGATTCCTGTATAATTAGGATGTAGGAGTACTCCGTATTACAAATCATATCAAAGCTTTGTTTATTTAAGTAAAAAAGGGAAATAATCCAGAGCGATTAAAACAGTGGTCGATAAACTATTACTCTCTCCGATCCAAATTAATTGACGCACGCTTAATAGAATTTTATACTCCCTCCAAGTTGTACTAAGTGTGCGTCAATTAATATGGATCGGAGAGAGTACTAAAGTTATATAAGTGTGCGTTAATTAATATGGATCGAAGGGAGTACTGTGTTGCTTCCTTGTGGCACTCATACCTCTTCACACGACATATTATGCCGCTGTAATTCCCTTTGAATCGTTTATGCGATGATGACAACTTTTAACAAGTAATATAATTTAGAGGTAAATACAACAGGGGTCTTAGAACTTGCACGCGACGGTCACTTTGATGCACAAAGTTATAAAATACATGTTTGTGGTAACTAAATTTGTCAAGTTGTTCAAATATAGTCACCTTGTTCGCGGGCGTATCCGTCTACGCCGGCATGGCACGGCCACAGTCAATAGCACATGGATGCCCCTATCTTTTCCTCTTGTCCCTGGCAGCTTGAAAATAATTTTAAAAAGGTTAATCTTTTAAATATTCATAATTAGAAAAAATATGTATCATTACACCTGTTCGTTTTATTTCAGAAATTCCTGGATCATAAAAAATTGTTAAAAATGTTTGTTTAATTATAATACTAATATTTTTTAACATTAAATTAATAAATATTATTTTATTTATACAAGCATTTATGCACATTTTTTGTAGTATAGTTTACAATATTCATAATTTACAATCTAAATAGTTGGTATGAATATTTAATCATGTCTAATATTTGAATTCTAATTTAATTGAATATAAGTCATAAGTAAAAATTATACACATGTTAATATTTAAATTATATTAACTAAATTTTCTTTATTTTAAAAGAATGTTTAAAGTTTATAAAAAATATTTGTGCAATTCAAAATATGTACATGCGTTAAAAAAATACGTGACATTAAAGAAACACTGTAAAAAAATACTTGTCTAAATTAAAAACATATATGTTGGATTTAAAAAATATTGACGCGTTTCAAAATATATATATTCGTGTAGTTTATACAATATACTCCCTTCGTTTTTATTTACTCTGCATATTAGAATTGACTGAAGTCAAACTTCGTAGAGTTTGACCAAATTTATAGAAAAATATATGAACATTTACTATAACAAATCTATATGATGTGAAAGTACATTCACTAATAAATCTAATGGCATTGATTTGTTATTGCATATGTTAATATTTGTGTTTATATTTTTGGTCAAAATTTACAAAGCTTGACTTTGACTAAAGCTAATATGCGGACTAAATAAAAACGGAGGGAGTACAAAAATGTCACATGGTATTTTTTTAATGCATGACCATATTTTGAATTACAAAAAAGTGTTTTACAATGTTTAAACACTTTTTAAAATGGCACATATTTACATAGAACAAGAGTGATAAAGACATGTCGCGGTCACCTGGTGGTTTGCTTATGCGCGAGTGAATCGACCGTGTCACAGGTTCGATCCCACTGGTTGCACTTTCTATGGTCATTAGATAGATTTATATTCATTACAAAAAAATTGGTCCGTCCTGATAGGATATATAAAGTAGTTGCGCCAAGTCAACATTAACTTATGTTGGCTTGGTGGTTGTCCAATTCAGCCACCAGTAGTAGTACATCGGGATTGAACACACCCCCCCCCCCCCACCCCACTATTTTTCCCTTTTTGTTTTGAAGCTTTAAAACTGAAGTGTAAAGCACCCCCAGCACTTCATTACTTTAGCCACAGTATTTACAAATGTACAACAAAAGCTTTAAAAAACTACCCTTTCAAGGGGGCAGAAAGTCTATCCATCTAAGTAACTCATCCTTAAACATAGGCTTAATTCTGTAACTAAGCTGTCGTCGATATGTAACGGCAGATGCCATGGGGATGGCTAAAGAGGGCGACAGACCGAGGTTGATGTCGATGATGCCGGAGGCGAGATTGGGAACACTGTGATGTACCTAGGTTCATGGCTCTCCGTAGAGATAAAACCCCTACTCCTGCATGTCTGCACTATATGTGGAATACTGTACATGGTTGCTCCTTGAGCTGTATCTGCTAGCTACTCTGCTCGTGGCCGAGCTGATCTGCTACTCTTTCTAAGCTACTGCTACTCTATTACTCTTGCTCCTCCTCTTCTCCTCCTAGCCGTGAGTGAGGGAGAGAGGTGTGTGTGAAGGGGGGAAATGAGAGGGAACCCCTCCACCGTGGGCACCCTTGCCCTTTATATAGTGGTGGCAAGGTGCTCATGAGGGTGGAGACAAGGGGAAGAAGACAAAAGAGAGTACATGTGAGGTGATGGGGTGATGTGATGTAATGTGACACCTTCACTTTACACTATTCACCATGTCATGATGGGACTAGAGATGTCTTTCACTTGTCTTGTCTTGCTTTATCTGGTCTTGTCGACAGGACACCTCGGTTGACTTCCGAGCTGCGGGCAACCGGTAGACGAGCAGTCGGCCGAGTGCGCGGGCAGTCGGCGGTCCGAGCTGGGGGCGCACTCGGCAGATGCCGAGCTGAGCTAAGGGCGCAATCGACGCCCAATGCTTTCGAAGATTATTCCTTCTGCTTGACCCTATCGGGGGTATATTCCCCCGACATAAGCAGAGTGAGGTCAAAACCACTCTCCATTTGGCAAAGGATCGCCTTTCATGCTTGAAGCATTTGGCATTCCTCACCAACCAGATGTTCCACCATGCAGTAAACACGACTTCAGCGAAGAAGGGCTTATGAAAGGCCTCCCTGGGCGCCTTGGCAACCTGTACCATGTATGTTCCATTTGTCCAGTCAATTTGAAGATATGCCCATACTCTTGCACTGAAATTTCACTAGAAGAATAAGTGATCTCTGGTCTCAAGGTGTTGAATGGGACATAACACACATTCAGGACCATCCTCAATATGTCAATGTCTTCTGAGAATCATATCTTTGGTATTGAGACGATCCATGATCACCAGCCAGGCAAAGACCTTGATCTTGAGAATGCAGCAGGATTTGCAAATCCAATTCAAGAGAGGGTTGGATTGAATAGGAGCATGCACCATGGTGTAAAAAAAATTAGCAGTGTATTGTTCATTGTTGCCCAGCCTCCAGGTCCAGCAGTCCTTGATTTGATCAGATCTGTGATTCTGAAGAATATCTTGCAGCTCATTTAACTCCTGGAAAGCCTTTGCAGAAAGTGGTAAGTTGAAAACTACAGTGAGGTCTGTAGCAGCCAGTGCCTCCTGCACAGAGATGAGGGAGTCTTTTGAGTAGGAGTACAGCCTCCTAAATTTTTGTGCCAAAGCAATATTTGTATGATCCATCCAGAAGTCATTCCACAGCAACACAGTCTCGCCATAGCCAATTTTTATCTTGGAAACGGCCACAAAGCTATCCATATTCTTGGCCACATCTTTCCACCAAAATGAGCCACAAAGTTCAGTAGCATGAGGAACTCTTTGTTTGCCTTTTTATTTGAGGGGTTTCTTATGTAAATAAAAAAATGGGGACTTTTCTACAAATCTATCATACGAGAATATTTACAGTGGCTGACAGCGGGCTCGTGCCACGCTGGCGTTGATGGATACACACGCATACGATGAGAGTGACTTTATTTGAACGGCCTCGCAAGTTTGATGATCATAAACACGTATTTTACAACTTTGTGCACCAAAGTGATCACCGCGTGCAAGTTTTAAGACCACTGGTGTATTTACGTCTATAATTTAGGTGGAGGGACTCTCTCGCTGATTTCTTAATAAAAGGAATACAAACACTATAATCACACACCCGATCTTTATACATTAGGATGCATATAGACAACACGAAGGCGCGCGCGCACACACACAGAAAAACCACGTCTATAAATAACAACACCATACAAGATCAAAGTTATGTCGTAACGAGAAAAAAAACAAAGGAATCAAATCCAGAATCGACAAACTATAACAATGAACATATCCACATCAATCATCTCGTGACACCACAAAGACACTAGATTCTTCAACAACAACAACAACAACAACAACAACAACAACAACAACAACGTTTTCGGGAAAGGAGCAGCACTCAAGCCTCACTGCCATAGGATCCAACCACCACCGTCGTTGTCCGATCCAAGATCTTAGGTTTACACCCTGGAAAAAGATCGAGCTCTCAAAACAATTCTTTCAGCAAGGTAATTGTCAGGCATAACCAATGAAGGACAGACCTTAGGTTTTCATCCTGAAAATCACGACTCGCCACCCGAGGAGCATCACAAAAAATAAAATCTCAAGTGTTGTCGCTCCACTTCTCAGTGTTGCTTCTAAGAGTTATCAAACACCTGATCGACTCCATGCCTTCAAGGTGTCGTTCGTCTAATTTATCCTCACCATCACCATTTCCACCGTTGTTTACACCGTGGAAATCGAGAGACTAACATGTTATATGGTATCAATAAACAACTGAGCTTCACGCCGCACCTCATGGAACCATGTAGGCTGATATGCATGTGCGCGATCGAATTCTATCCAATCCAAATATCTTGGGCAAGATCTTCGACAGCAGTTTCGAAACACGTCGATGACCAGATCGATCATGTAGGACGTTATCGTGATGCAAGCAGAGTACGAGGACCATCACCTTTATTCATGGCACCCCCCCCCCATCTAGCCCAATGACGCCTAGCCGCAGAACCATGTCGTTGCACACCCACCTACGATCGCGCCCCCGATGAAGAATGCGGCTCGAACCGCTATTTGCCATGAGAGCACCTCCACCAGACCCCGAGGTCGTCGCCCCGGCTCCTAATCTCCACCACCATTACCGCGTCGTTCGGGACGATGCACCATAGTGAACCGGAGAGCTCCCCGCGGGGGTGAAGCCACCACGCAGGAAGGAAACCTCGCCACTGTCGTCGATCGAGCGGGCTTTGACGCCGGCGTCCTTCGGCGGCAACGAGGGAGATGAGGGGGAGGGGGTTGGGTGTGGCGGCGGCTAGGGGCCCCAAGAGAGCGACGCGGGGGATCCTCGTCATCAATTGTTGCCTTCAGAGAGCAACATAGGGATCCTCGTCCTCAACTGTTCAAGTGCTAAACTAACTTAGAACTGGGTCATGTATGTTTCTTCTTTTTTACAAAGAGATTTTATTAAGATTAGCAGCATTTTACAGAAAAAAGTGTGAAAGGAGTCACACAAGGATCAAAGAGGATATCTCTACCTGGACAAAGACCAACATCCTCACAAAGGCATCTGATAGCTAGAGATTCAGAGTTAATCCTTGTAGCTAGCCTAGCTAAATGATGAGCTTTCACATTCAATCTCTTGGAGACATGGTTGACCCTACAAGCTTGAAAATAAGAGGATGCCTGGATGGACATGGACGCCAACTGTGGCCTGATTTTTCAATGGCTTGGAGCAGATAAGATAGCAATTTTTTTCTAAATAATACATTCTTTTTCGTTAATTACAGAAATAATATACGGTTTCAAAATTTTGCAAAAATAATACACCGTCGGCTTAGCTGTGGCCGATAGAGACTAATTGGTCACGGCAAAGCCGATAGAAACTAATTGGTCACGACGAAGCCGATGGGGACTAATTAGTCACGTCGAAACCGATTAGTACCTGGCCGGCACATGCAGTCGGCCCCGCCGAAGCAGATAGGCCTTTCGCCACGCTGAAGCCGACAGGACGATAATGAAACATTTTTAAACACACACTGACCATTTTTATACATGATTAATAATAATGTTCAGCATGTGAAAAAAGGTTCATGTGTTGTACAAAAATGTTTGCATACAAAAATTTAAGTTTTCATGTTTGAAATATAAAATGTCCACATTTAAAAAATGTGTTATTGTAGCTTTTAGAAAATAGCATATATTTTCTTAATAAGAAAATTAAAATATTCATCTATTATTTAAAGATGTTCATCATGTCATCGTGTAACTAAAATATGTTCATCTTATGTTTACAAAAGTGCTCCATGTATTTACAAAATGTTCATCATGTTTGTATTGTAAAAAATATTCATTGTATATATAAAAGATGTCTACTTTTTTTTAAACAAAGTATTTGCGCAATTAAAACATTTTCTATTCTTTTTCAAATGAAGAAAAGGAAAAAAAAGTAAAAACTATTCAAATGTGTATTTCAGTAATATTCAACTTGTAGATCATAAACTATTCAACATGTATTTCAAAAATGAGCGTAGTGCATTATAAATAATTGTCATATATTAAAAAATTCTGATCATTTAAATAATATTCAACATGTAACTGAAAAATCATCGTATATTTAAAAATTTGATCACCATGTGTTAAATACATGTCTTGTATAAGAAAATATTCATAAATATTCTAACCTTTTTAGAAACAGATTTAATCAACAATAATGTTCATTTTTTCAAAACGTTTCATGTAATTTTAGTTCGGTTACTGAATGCTAACATGTTTCATGAGACTTATGTGGGACCTCCTGTCCGCTTTGGCGTGGCCCAAAGGCCTGTCGTCTTTGGCGGGGCCGACTGCATGGCAACTGGGCCGGCTGGGTACTAATCGGCTTCGCCGTGACCAATTAGTTCCTATCGGCTTCGCCGTGACCAATTAGTCTCTGTCGGCCACAGCTAAGCCGACGGTGTATTATTTGTATAAAATTTTGAAACCGCATATTATTTCTGTAATTAACGAAAAAGAATGTATTATTTAAAAAAAATTAGCGATAAGATATTGGTAGAAGTCGTTTTAGCTAAGAAACTGCAATCTGTGAAGTACTGGGGCTCTTGATTCTGAATAAAGACAACTAGTTTTGTAGCAAGAGCTTCAGTCTGAAGAGGAGAGGCAGCATGTGGGGACTTGGCAGCAATATGCAGCTGCTTTAAGTGTTGGTTATTATCAACCTGGATATAAATCCCAATCCCAGCATGAGCTTGTTCAGCATTTCCATCAATCTTCCATGAGCTTGGGGTTGGTGAGGATAGACATCGTTCATGTCCTTCCTCCCATCCTCTGCTCTCTGATCTTGACTGTTCCTCCGTAATTCAGAAACTGTACACTCAACATCGATGGTTGCGTGAAATAATAGTTGGATGCTCACACAGAGTACAAGAATGGAGTGAGTACTAGAAAACTAATGGACACTACATGCTCTCCCAAAGAAGAAGAAGCTACATGCTCTGCTCCCAAAGAAGAAGCAAAGCTAACACATAGTAGGTACTTATCTAACATGTTAAGAGCCCATGGAGAACCAGTGAGCCCCCCGAAAATCATAATTTTACATGGTTAACTAATGTCACTTGGTGTTCCCCTAACCTTCTTTGCCATGCTTGATCTGTCCAACCATCACATGGTTTCTGCAACTATATCGCCGCCCTTCAGTGGTAAGTGCTTTTCTAGCTTGAAACTGAAACGTTAAGGCGCTCCAAGGTTTCAGTGACATTTCTCATCGCCGGTCTTCGCTCAGGATTAGCATCAACGCAAGCGAGAGCGACTTTGAGCACAGCGATCATCTCACCTTCCTGTTCAGAATCCCCGGCGAGAGAAGGATCGAGTACATCAGCTGATGGTTTCTTCTCTTGTATACAGAACCGAACCCACTGGACAAGATCCATCTGCATGGTTTCCAAGAGAGCAAGTGGTGATCTACCAGTGATCATTTCGAGCAAGATCACACCATAGGAGTAGACATCCCATTTCTGCGATGGCTTCAGCGTCTTCAGCGCTTCTGGTGCTTGGTAGCATGAACCTTTGCTCACAAGAGGGCTCACTGAGGGATCTGGCTGCAGACTCTGAGCCTTTTCAACACCAACCCGATCCGATTGCGAAGAAGGTGCTCCACCAGCAATGTTTGCTAGTCGCCCCAGGCCAAAATCTGAAATATACGGTTCCATGTCCGGTCCAAGAAGGACATTGTTTGGCCTCAAGTCCCCATGTACATACTTCTTGGGGCTGAATTCATGCAAGAAAGACATCCCATTCGCGACTCCTTTCATGATCTTTAGACGTGCATTCCATGTCAATGGTACGAATGTCATTGTCCCAGGTTTACCTGAAAGTAACAAATAAGCCAATGAAACGCTTGCCTGAAATAAACACAGAGGTCCTACTATGCAGTGAGGATGTACTCTAGTGAACCTTTGCTAGTAAAGAACCAGATCCGAAAGAAGTAAAGTACCTCTCAGAAAAATGTAAATTCTTTGTAAAAAGAAATGAATAAAGTCAAACTTAACATGGGAGTACCAATGGGACAATGTTGTACTGAAACAATTTATATGGACTGAAAGAACATAGTACTAGAGATATCACTTCAACTCCAAGTAAAGTTTCATCAACAACAACAAAATTGTACTACAGATGCAAAACTAATTAGGGTTGAAGTGCATTACATTAGTACGAGGATCCAGATCTACATATTACTATCACTGGTCAACAATTCTACGAAGCGACAGAAAATAATGAAAACATGATGTAAGCTAGGCATTAGAGAGCTCGATTCAGTTGCTGATAAAAGAAGCAACACATACCATGAATTGCTGAAGAGAGGTTGCCATTTGAGATGTAATCGTATATCAGCAACTTCTCATCAAACGACCAGTAATAGGCCCTCAAGGTAACAATGTTGGGATGCCGGACCTTGCCGATGGCCTCAATCTCAGCCTGAAACTCCTTAAACCTTTGCAATCCCCCCTCGCCAAGCCGCCTCACCGCCGTGGTGAGCCCATCCTCAAGAACCACCTTATACACAATCCCAATCCCACTCTTCCCGAGCACAAATGCCGAGGCCTTGAGCAGCTCGTCGAGATCAAACCTCACTTTTCGGTCCAACACGACGAGGTCGTAGTGCTCTGCCTGCTCTGATGGAGTATCAGGCTCGTCCCTGCTAAAACAACCACAATCCTTACTGGACCTCGACTCTTTCCAGCCATGTCCCTTCTCCTTGGGGGAAACTCTCCTCCAATAGCAGTAGAAGAACACCAGGGCAATGATCAAGATCCCCACCACATCACTCAGAACAATGGCCACAATGGCAGCCTTCCCCAACCCCTTGCTCCTCCCACTCCCGTTGCCCCCAGACTCCCCGTCCTTTGGGACAGACGGGTCGGACGATGGCATGGCGTCCGGCGAGCACGGGTTCTTGAGCGGCGGCCCGCACAGCCCTGGGTTGCCCATGAACGCCGTGGGGCCACGGTTCTCCAGCGCCCCATTCTGCGGAATCGGGCCTGACAAATTGTTGTAGGCGAGATCAATGTAGACCTTCTCCGGCAATTTGCCAAGACTCGCCGGAATCGGCCCGGAGAAGTCGTTGTGCGACAGGTCCGCCGTCCCCTCGAGCCTGGAAAGGTTCCCGATGTCGTCCGGGATGGCGCCGGAGAACCGGTTGTAGGACAGATTGAGCAGCTCCAGCGCCGAGAGCTCCCGGCCGAACCCCGGCGGGATCGGGCCCGTCAGATTGTTCCGGCCGAGGGACAAGGCGCGGAGGCGCCTGCATTTCAGGATCGAGCCGGGGAGGGAGCCGTTGAGGGAGTTGGAGGAGAGGTCCAAGATTTGGAGGTAGGGGAGGTCCCCGAGCTCCGCGGGGACGGGGCCGTAGAGCTCGTTCCCGTAGAGGACGAGGCTCTGGAGCCCCGCGGCGCCGGCGAGGAGCGCGGGGGGGAGGGTGCCGGAGAGGCGGTTGCTGCGGAGGTTGAGGTGGCGGAGGGAGGCCGGGAGCGCGGACGCCGGCAGGGCGCCGACGAGGCCCTTCCTGGGAAGGGAGAGCGCGACGACCCGGCGGACGCCGGCGCCGGCGCCGTCGCAAGCGACGCCGTTCCAGGAGCAGGGGTCGGCGTCGGAGGCGTTCCAGTCGGCGAGGGCCCCAGTGGGGTCCCGCAGGACGGCGGCCCTGAAGGAGAGCAGCGCCTGGCCGTCGGCGGTGAGCGCGTTGGTGGCGGCGGGGGGCGCGAGAACTAGGAGAAGGAGGAGGAGCGGCGGGAGCACGGCGGCCATGGGAGGAACGCGGTGCTGCGCTAGTGGGGACTGACCGGCCTGGGGAGTGACGCTCGGAGTCGTTGCGCTCATCAAGACCGTCGGCACTCATTAGGACTGGCGATGGAGATGGGCTTCTTTTATTGTTTCCTTTTTAATTGGTTTCTGACCGGAATCCTCCTAACTGCACTTCGTCGGTGGGCAGGACTACAGGGGCATCTCATTGCAATTTTCATCTGTCGAAATATGCCAGTACAGTTCTTCGTCCTCTAATTTACTAAACCGATAGAATGCCTGAGATTCAGTTGGGCTGCATATAGCGCTTGTGAAATTGATTTTGACTGGGTCAAAGCCTGAGGCGTTTTCTCCGTTAGATAGGCCCGACCGCTTAGCGAGAGGACACTTCGATGGCGGTCCGTGGAGATGATATGTCCCACCGAGCGTGTAGCGGCTGCGGCGATAGCGACGACCCATGCTGCGAGGCTTCAGGTCGCACAGGGACGGTCTGCCGCGCAACCGCCTACACAGAGAGAGCAGAAGGCAGAGACTGCTTCGTCTGTGGTAGAGGAGGAGCGGAGCTTGCGGAAGGGAGAAGGCGGCGGGGGGGGGGGGGGGGGGGGGGGCGCTATCGGAGTCGAGCCGCTGCTTGCGGGATTGTCGCTGCCGAAGGAGAGCCGTCGCTTGGAGAGGGGGTCGCTGTCGCGGCTTGCTGGAAGCGGTCGGAGGCGAGCCACCGCCTACGAAGGTGGTCATTGTCACGACACTTCCCCCACCCGTTCGGTCGCCGCCTCCTTCTCCCGCCAGCTACTGCCAGGTCTCCCCTCGCCCCACTGGCGCCAGGACGAGTCCACTTGTGTGCGTGTCCAGGGCATTGTATGGCCAGTATCTTGTGTGTGTCTGGGCATAGTCTGGTGTGGGCATAGTCTAGTGTGTGTCTCGGCGTAGTCTGGTGTGTGTTCATGTGTGAGTCTGTTGGCAAGAATACCGAGAGGTGAGCACGGTGATGTACTGCAGCCCGGTAGTGTCTGAGCGCGTCGTGCGCGGGTTGGTGAGGTGGTCGCGGCGCTGCGGTCTGTGTATTGAGCCGCAGTATTGAGTTTGAGCTCAGAAGAAAAGATTGTCGTATGTGCGGCTGAGCGCTCATGTGCGAGAAAAGTTGAGTCCCCACTCCTTATTTTTTCTCTTTTCGCGATAGAGAGAGAGCGAGAGCAAGTTAGGAGCTGGGAGATGTAAAACAATATACGCTGCTTCTCAGGTTTTTTGTCACAAACGGAGTCGCTTCTAAAAAAATAAACTATGGTATACAATTCTGCAGCATCACCTGACTCCATGTTGTTCTTGCCTTATTATTTTAAGATTTGATTCTAGTAGTGTTTGCCTACCATGATTTGGGTGCTAAACTCTAACCCAATTTCTTCTATAAAATGTCAAAGTTATAGTTGTTTGTGGCAAATGGTTTTGCTTTTTTTTCATTCATGGTACATCTTAATTTAACACTATCTGCGGATATAATATTAGTTCTTCCTTTTTATTTTTTGTTCTTACATGATACATCTTGATCTAACATTGCGTGGATTTAGAATTGCTTGTTTGTTGACTGGCACTTTACTTTTGCATTTCAAAGATAAGTTACTGAAGTTGATAGGATACTTTGTTCATATGCAAACTCTTTTCTAATACTGTATAAATTACATAGTTAATAGTTATCTCCTTTCAATCATGTATGCCTTTGAAACTCAAAGTTTAACATACTCTTTTTTTTGCGGGAATAAAGGTGTTCATTTTATTACAGGAAATTAGACGGAAACCGTAACATCTTTGCATAACCATGGTTACAGTGGAAAGGAAACTGAGTCTCCAATGTTGATTTTCTTTGAAGTGTCACGAGTCACGAGTGTATATTTTAACTACCATTTTGATTTAAATTACAAATTTGGATATATTTATTTATTTTGAAAAACTCTTTGCATAAGTATCTCTTCCAAGCTGAAAACCTAGAGAAGATTAGGTTATATTGTATTCAATTTTTTATCAGAATAAGGTCTTGGAGGTACTCTGGACATTTTTGTGGCATATGATCAGTAAAATTAATTTTAGGTATGAAATTGTATTTACAGGGAAACAACAATTGACCCGCCGAATCATGGATTAATGAAGAAAATACAACTATAGGGGTATATTGATGGTCAAGAAAAAAGGATTGCTCGGGCAGAGACAAATATTGTTCGCTACAAACATTTAGTGATTAAAAAAACATATAAAGAATCTACATTTTTGTAGGGAGATCTGCATATTTTTTTTAGAGTGTATAGATATTTGCTAAAGGAGAGTATACCATCTATCTCATGAATGTTTTGTTACATTCTTTTGCATCTTGATGAATAATAAAGAGCACCCCCCTTTGATTTTCTTCACGTCATGTACCTTAAACTTTTTGTAAAGGATAAAAAGTTTTACATCTCCCCTTTTGCATGAAACAAATTTTGGTATGTAAATATATCATTTCCTCAATAATAAAATTATGGCTATAATATGGACAGTGTTTTTCATATCATGGTTGCATAATTAATATTTCAAAATTGTAGGATCATTGTATTTTTTTAAGATTCATTGTTGTTTCGATAGTGAACTATATTATTGATAGATTATCATGATTATTTTTGGCGCGGCAAAGCGCGCACGGACACTTCTAGTATTAGTGGCATTTTCCAAGGGATGAATTCTTTCTTTTCTTCGATGTTTTCCGCATTTTTCATCGCCCTCTATCGATTTGGAAAGATCACACTAATATAATCAGGCCAAATTGTATATGATCAAGGGAGAGAGAGAGGAATCGCATTGGGCTCATTACATTGGGGTTAGGAAGATAGTCATTTATGTTGGATATATGCTCTAGAGGCAAATAATATATGATTATTCCTATATATCTAAGCAAGTTCATAACCAGTTTCATACCATGCTAGAACTGTATCAGTGAAACAATGATACAGGTGTGGTATAGAAAACCCCAGAGTTCCTAGTTAGCCTCTATTTCAATAACTAGTTCATGGTTAATATGATGGTCGTGGTTTCGCGATCATGGACAATTAAGTCTCTTGACTATGAGGTCACCTCACTGGATGAGTGACGTGATGAACATTACCCAAAGTAAGCATTACAACATAATCAAACTTATGAAGGTTCAGTGTTGTAATTACAGAACGTAGTAGACCGTTCCTTTGACCGTGAGTACGTGCATAATTGCTATCTACTCGGATGCTTTGACTTACATCCCACCACCTGACTGAAATATGCGGGTCATAACGGTTGTATTTGGGTATTCCGTCGAGATATGTTGAGGAGTATTGTTACAAGAGCGGGATTTGTCAATCCATGTGATGGATAGATATTCAGGGCCCACTCGGTGAGATTCCATCCAAAAAGCTGCGTAGCGTGTGACTAGGTCACGGGGATGAATATCACGGGAACGAGTGAATATGGATTTGTCATGACGAGGTTGAACCAGACATAGGATGTCATTGATCGAATCTCGGACTAATCCAGTATCGCTGACAAAGGGAATGATATACGACGTAAGGTCCAATCGGTATTGATATCCGGAATGCACAGGGGTCATTATGGGCATCCAGGTCCCGCTGATGATCATTGACTGTAGCCTCATCTCGGTCATGACTGGAGTGTTCTCGGACCATAGGGTAACACACTTAAGGGCTCGATGAAATCGGAGACCTTTTCGGAACTATCGGAGTTATCGGAGAATAAAGGAAGCATCATCGGAACAGTTCCGTGTTGACCCAAAGGAGTTTAGGAGTGAGCCGGAAGGTGTTCCGGAGCACCGGGAGAAGGAATAATATGTTTTAGTTATTAATTAATTGAATTAATAATTAAAAACATTTTATTTATAATTAAAAAGTGTTATGGGCCTTATTTATGAAAGAGGCCCATTAGGGGAAATAAAGGGAAAAAGAAAAAAAGAGAGAGAGGGAGGTGCCATGGGCCCTAGGGCCCATGAGGGGTGCGCCCCCCTCCTCCCTTGGCCGGCCACCTCCCCCTAGCAAGGGACTTTAGTCCCACCTTGCTAGGGGAGAGGGCTTGACTCCCTCCCCTCTGCCTATATATAGATGGGCAGGGTGCACATATTTAATACACATAAATTCGTGAGAAAATAAATATTACTCCGAATTGAGATCGGTTTTCTTCGGTCTTCTCCCCTTCCTCGTCTCTTCCACGGTGGGCTCCCTAGTTTGAGCTTGTAGTGCAATTGAGGCATCTCTGCTCGAAGCGGAGGTTGTCGTGCTGCCGAAGCTCCGTCCAGAGGTCTGCTTCCGCCACCTTCGCTGGATCGGAGATCGGAAGTCGTCATCGAGTCTCGTACGTGTGCGAGTACTAAGAGGTGCTACACGTGTGTCACTACACCCATCCGGGTGCTCAACACAGCCAGGGGCTGTGAAACTTGTTCGACTACACCAGCCACGTTTGCGGGAACGTTTTCCGCACAACGGACTACACCCCGAGGTATGTTATTCCGCACTCCTTTTCCCTTACGGTAATACGGCTAGCTAGATATTGGGTTATGAGAAACGCTAGTTAGGAAAAAATTGTGTTTTCTGCTGCGCACCCCAACAATGGTATTAGAGCTAGGTCTATGCTTAGTATTATTGTACGGATAGAACACATCGGGTATGTGGGCGTTGATTGTATGATTGTTACCCTCCCACGTGTACTTGTTCACATCTGCGGCATAGTTTGATGAAGCGGCCCCGATCAACCTTACGCGTACTCTTACACGAGACTGGTTCCACGCTTGACATGCGGTTTGTACCGTATAAAGTGGCTCTGGGGGTGTCTATCTCTCTACTTTAGCGGATGTGGCATTTGCAACGGAGGGCCCCGTGCGGGGTGTAATAGAGACAATCGTATGGTTGACATTGTGGTTGACTAGTAGGTTAAAACCTGTTTAACTATGAAAGCCCTAGCAGCCATGTAAAACTTGCAATATACAACTAGATCGTCTAAATTTTGTATTGCTAAGTGGGGGCTATCATTTGTTTGATTGTGATGTAGTGATAGCTTTGCTATGTGTTACTAGTAAGTAGTAAATGTCATCATGATAAGACAAACTCAAATGGAGACACTGTAGACTTAGTGTTGCCATAGTTCAAACATCTTAAAACCTGCTAGTATAGGATACACGACGGTAGCATGTGATAAGATGATCCCTTAACAAAGCCAAACACAAGTATTCTACTCCCTCCGTCCCATAATGTAGTAACGTTTTTTGAGCTAGCTCTAGCTCAAAAAACGTTACTACATTATGGAACGGAGGGAGTACCAAAGTGTGCACCACTTGGAAGGATCTCCCATATGGCTGACATTCCGTACATATCGGGTGTCACACATATTAAACGGCGTTTGCATGAGGTTGGGTTCGGCAAGCCTAGCATATGCAGATATGGCCTTTCTGAGCAGCATATAACATGGAGGTTAATTTGGCGAGCCTAGCATATGCAGATATGGCCTCGGAATACTAAAGATCGAAAGATCGAGCATGAGTCACAATATACAGATAATGTGATCGCACAAGTTGTTGTCTACCTTTGAAACTGACCCGTTGGCCGTGTGATATTCGAGGGCAGGTAGTGAATCTGGATCATGTAATCACTAAAACTCCTTAGGGATGATTGTTTTAGTGCGAGCTCATTTATAATATGATTATATGAACTCGTTGTTGTGAACTAGTCTTAATTATGTTCCTTGCAATTATGTTTGTAGAAAATGAATACGCCCCAGTATCTTGAATTGGTCTCTTTCTTACGTGGTGAAAGACTTAAAGAAAATGTGTCAAATTTCATTAGTTGATACTTATACCTTAGATCTGTTCTCAAGAGAGCCAACCTTTCATTCTTAACTAAAGAGCATGTGGGAAACCCTCCAGCAAACGACATGGATGCACGAGCAGCGACTGATTATCAGAATCGTCGGAGGACATACGCCATATCTAAAAGTGTCATAGAAACCATCATTCCGCAAGCCTTGCGTGAGGAATATGCTGAGTTGGATACATATGACATGATAGATCAGCTGAAGTCATTATACATGCATCGGTTTAGAGTTGCCAGATTTGAGTTAGAAAATGAGTTTCTCTCTACAAAGATGGAAGAAGGCTCTTGCCTGAAGGCACACTTGGCCAAATGCATGAGATACATCTGAGCCTCGTAGATGACTTTGACTATTGGACCACAGATGAGTCTGCGATATACACGGTGTTGCACTCGCTTCCACCGAGCTATACAGACCATGTCCATGGCTATGTCGGCAGAGGTGAAAGCCTCGAGTTCTCTGACTTCATGGATAGACTTCAGTATCTGGAGGTCGAACCCATTGAAGGAGAAATTGTCGATGGAGAAGGTATATACTTGATATACTTTATAAATGTTTGTTCCCTTATACAACACTTGCAGTTAATGAGTATCTGATACTTATTATGTTTTATGAAAACAGGACCTGCCGTTGCATGGACGGGAAGAGGTGAAATCAAGGATTGATGGATATCAAGTCAGTTGATGGCCAGCATGGATTCCGCCGAGACATCTATTATAGGAGATACTTAGAGTATTAGATAAATCTTATGTAATCATTATAGTATGAACATTTAGTTTTGTGTCTTGCATCTCGCGAGACAAAGTTATTCATGTAATGAGACAAGTCAGTTGTTCCATCTTTATGAATAAAAGTGTGATTTGATTACGTCTTGATTTATGTTATGATAGAAAGCATTTATAATACTGCTATTATTGTCAAGTAATATTCAATATTTAATGATAAAGTTGTCTTGAATACAACAATTCAAAGATTTGATTGCATAAGGTGATTTCATAACTGATGAATTCACTAATGTATGATCTATTAACTTGTGTATTCATTATCGACTGAAAGTCATAGATGGATTGCATGAGATGGATTAGATACACGATCTATGAACCTCTGCAATAAATATGACCATGAAAAGGTTCTAGCAAGCAGAACTTGTGCCAATCATTATACATAAATGATGTACTAAATGGTCACATGAGTTATCATTAAATACTTCATATGATTAATTGAAAGCTTG
This sequence comes from Bromus sterilis, assembly GCA_950022295.1. Lineage (NCBI taxonomy): Eukaryota > Viridiplantae > Streptophyta > Magnoliopsida > Poales > Poaceae > Bromus > Bromus sterilis. Next base: position 56,314,440 of record OX465601.1, read on the forward strand.
TATTCAATTGAGATCATAAAACTGAGATTCAGGAATCACAGTGTGAAGTAAGAATATAAGGATACAAATCACTAAGCTATGATCTGAGTGATAAGTATTAAAGTTGACATAATGGGAGACTTGTGGAAATTGTACCACAAATTACGATGGAAGTTTAAAGTGCTAGACTACTTAAACCATTCGTAGTCATACTAAATTGTAGTATGGTCTAAACGTTCTTTCCCCTTGCACTAAAATTATTAACGAACAAGGTTGTTTAATTCATTAAGTTAAAACACCCACTTCATGAATAGGAAACCATCCTGAATCTAATGAGACAAGATAGCTCCATAAATGATGGTGTTATAAGGTTTCTTAAAGAAAGAATTTCTTTGTGATAAAGCTACAAGCAATTGAAATTACATATTCTCCCCGAATAGCAAAACCTGTATTGCTCAATTGGTAGTGTGAGAAGTAGTTTCTCTACACAGATCCAATGGGAGATAATGGAAACTTTGACCGAGGTACTAGACCTTGCCTTCAGAATATCAGAGTATTGCAACGGAAGCGTATTCCGCTGTAACAACACTGTATAAGGAAGGATATGCCATAGATGATTGATCTTGGTATATGAGTTGAAGCCATTGTTGAATCTAGAAGGTTGTCGTGAATACGTTCTGTACAGAACAATAATCATGAGTCTTCTTAATAAAACAAAAGGAATTACATTGCTTGAAACGCAAAGGAATGATGGTAGCCTAGAACACGAGGAGAAATGAAATAATATTGAGTTACATATAGGATGGCTCACGTCCTGTGAAATAAATCGGTTATTTCATATTCCCGATAAACTGGAAAGTTATTAAGAATAATGTAACAGGGATAAGGCATTATTTGGCTCATAAAACTGTTATGATCAAAGTTCAATATTGATTGACTACAGAAACGTAGGAATGCTTTAATCAATAAAATATTTCATTTACACTACAATGGACCATAGCCTGAAATTGTGTCTCATTCAAATTGGGATTTGAAAGTAAATTGCAATGAGCATGACGAAAGTTTATTTCGTGAAAAGGATGGACTATAGTACCTCAAGACAGGAACCCTCAACCTTGATTTGATCAAGTGATTTTGTAATGACCAAAATATTGAGTGGACCTGCGGTTTCATGAAACTGAGTGGGAGCTTTGAAGACTTCCGGAAACTTAGAATGCAGAGGGCATTTTCTAAGTGGGAGCTTTGGGAGCATTGTCATTATGTAAGACATAGTAACAATACAATGACTTGATGAAAGCTGAACCACAAATATATGAGTATATGATGGATATATTTGAGTGGGAGCATGATCATTATCTCACACATGCATGTTGTGACATATGTGGAGAATGATCACGTGTATGTATATATGGACATGCGAATGATATATGTATATGGATAATCGTCTCATATGCACGTATATGCATTATGATATATATATATATATATATATATATATAACATAAGGTAGATATAACGCAAGATTACAAGAATCTTCCTTTATATGAAGTATTAAACACATCACACGTTGAAATCTGTAGTGATAGATACGTATGATGAAACAAAGAAAAGTTGGAATAATCTTCTAGACAAGAAACAAGTTCTTGTAGCTAGAAATTATATAACGGATGAAATACAAATATCACAAGAAATGTCTTGATGGAAGAATAGAGATGCACCATGTACAAGTACATGTGATCTCATATGTACTTTGACATGTGATTCTACCATATAACTTGCATTGTGAATCCAACAACAGAATGACTCAAAAGTTCTTGGAAGAAGAACAGATTCTGATGTGCTTTAGAAGTAAAACACAGAATCTGAATAAAGTCCATGAATTCAGTATATGAGGAATACTGAGGACTATGCTCTAAAGTATAGAAAGATAATAGACTTGAATGTAATGCAAGATTACAATTGCAAGCCATATTATGGGCCTATATGGAATTAGAGACATCACCAAAGACATGAAAGAAATGTGAGCAAGATTCACGGCACTACAAACATAATACTACTTAAGAAAGTAGAGGTATGGATAAAAGTTTGGCGTAAGAAGTTTGGACTTCTGGCTGGGTGTATTTCCCAATATATGTGACGCTGGATAAGTCTTATGAAGACTGAACCAAAGGATCACTGAAGGATACTGTGAAATAATAGTCTCACTCTCCCGCGAAACTTATATCCAACCATTATATGATAATGAGTGGCATGTCAAACTAGTTGACCTATGCCAGTTGCAAAGGAAACATACGAATCTGAATTGGTGCAGTTCGTTGACAAACCCTCTTCCATGAGCAAGCATGATCAATGAACACTTATGCGATAAGCTGGTTATGATCGGGAAAATGCGGCTAGATTATTAGCACTCTAGTGCAAGTGGGAGACTGTTGGATATATGCTCTACAGGCAAATAATATATGATTATTCCAATATATCTAAGCAAGTTGATAACAAGTTTCATACCGTGCTAGAACTGTATCAGTGAAACAATGATACAGGTGTGGTATAGAAAACCCTAGAGTTCCTAGTTAGGCTCTATTTCAATAACTAGTTCATGGTCAACATGATGGTCGTGGTTTCGCGATCATGGAAAATTAAGTCTCTTGACTATGAGGTCAACTCACTGGATGAGTGACGTGATGAACATTACCCAAAGTAAGCATTACAGCATGATCAAACTTATGAAGGTTCAGTGTTGTAATTACAGAACGTAGTAGACCGTTCCTTTGACCGTGAGTACGTGCATAATTGTTATCTACTCGGATGCTTTGACTTACATCCCACCACCTGGCTGAAATATGCGGGCCATAACGGTTGTATCTTGGGTATTCCGTGGAGATATGTTGAGGAGTATTGTTACAAGAGCGGGATTTGTCAATCCATGTGATGGATAGATACTCAGGGCCCACTCGGTGAGATTTCATCCATAAAGTTGCGCAGCGTGTGACTAGGTCACGGGGATGAATATCACGGGAACGAGTGAATATGGATTTGTCATAACGAGGTTGAACCAGACATAGGATGTCATTGATCGAATCTCAGACTAATCCAGTATCGCTGACAAAGGGAATGCTATACGACGTAAGGTCCAATCGGTATTGATATCCGGAATGCACAGGGGTCATTATGGGCATCCAGGTCCCGCTGATGATCATTGACCGTAGCCTCATCTCGGTTATTACTGGAGTGTTCTCGGACCGTAGGGTAACACACTTAAGGGCTCGATGAAATCGGAGACCTTTTCGGAACTATCGGAGTTACCGGAGAATAAAGGAAGCAGCATCGGAAAAGTTCCGTGTTGACCCGAAGGAGTTTCGGAGTGAGCCGGAAGGTGTTCCGGAGCACCGGGAGAAGGAATAATATGTTTTAGTTATTAATTAATTGACTTAATAATTAAAAACATTTTATTTATAATTAAAAAGTGCTATGGGCCTTATTTATGAAAGAGGCCCATTAGGGGAAATAAAGGGGAAAAGAAAAGAGAGAGAGAGAGAGGGAGGCGCCAGGGCCCATAAGGGGTGCGCACCCTCCTCCCTTGGCCGGCCACCTCCCCCTATCAAGGGACTTTAGTCCCACCTTGCTAGGGGAGACGGGTTGACTCCCTCCCCTCTGTCTATATATAGATGGGCAGGGTGCACATATTTAATACAGAGAAATTCGTGAGAAAATAAATATTACTCCGAATTGAGATCAGTTTTCTCCGGTCTTATTCCCTTCCTCGTCTCTTCCACGGTGGGCTCCCTAGTGTGAGCTTGTAGTGGAATTGAGGCATCTCTTCTAGAATCGGAGGCCGTCGTGCTGCCGAAGCTCCGTACGGAGGTCTGCTTCCGCCACCTTCGCTGGATCGGATATCGGAGGTCGTCATCGAGTCTCGTACGTGTGCGAGTACTACGAGGTGCTACACGTGTGGCACTACACCCATCCGGGTGCTCAACACAGCTAGGGGCCTGTGAAACTTGTTCGACTACACCAGCCACGTTTGCGGGAACGTTTCCCGCGCAACGGACTACACCCCGAGGTATGTTATTCCGCACTCCTTTCCGTTACAGTAATACGGCTAGCTAGATCTTGGGTTATGGGAAACGCTAGTTAGGAAAAAATTGTGTTTTCCGCTCCGCACCCCATAAATTTAGTGTGATGATTTACCACATCAACTAAGACTCATCATATTTTCATCCAATATAAACTGTAACTATGTGAGATCATATCATATATCTTGATGCAACCCGGGCTTAGTTCTAATCTAGTTAAAAAAGTTCCCTCACGGTAGGGTTTCTTCCTCTCGTCGACTTCTAGACGTTGAGATCCATCGTATATCATCCATCTGATGCCTCCCCCTTCACTTCTATCCCTTGATCATGTTGATTACAAGGTCACCCCGTGTCGCTACCCGGCCTTGGCGAGGTGGGGGTTTAGGGTTTTACCGAAGTCTCTCGGTCGGTGGTCTAACCCTAGCTTTGGTGATGACATAATCGAATACATCAGGATCGATTTAGGACAAGGACTTGGTTGATTTCATGCTCTTACTAGGGATACTTGAGGAGGATCATATGGTTGGTGATACGTCCAAAACGTATCTATAATTTCTTCTTGCTCCATGCTTCTTTTGTGTGATATTGCTATGATATTGATACACTTTCATACACTTTTGATCATATTTGGACTAACCTATTAACTCAGTGCACCCCAGTGCCAGTTCCTGTTTTCTGCTGTTTTTCTATTTCAGGTTTTCCCCATATTAAAAGTGCTCCTAAAATTCGGGAAAAATCCAATAAAAACTCAGCGCTTCGGAAGCTTCGGGAATCACCAAGGAGGGGCCAGAGGGGACCCACCAGGGGCCCAGGCGCCCTCTGATGACGGCTTCTCGCCCTTCGTTGGTGAGCCCCAAGTGGAAGGCGTGATGTAGCACAGCAGCAAATTTCCCTCGGTAAAGATACCAAGGTTTGTCTCCAGTAGGACTCCAGAGATGATAAGTAGGTGTCAGCGGCGCAACTGACGTGGACCTGCACACAGACACAGATAACTTTTCTCCCAACGAAGTTCAGAGAGGTTGTCAATCTCTCCGGTCTCGTTGTTCACAAATGATAAAACGCAAGGGGATAATGATAGCAACTTGAAAGTAGATGCAGAAAAGTAAAGATAGCTTGGAAACAATAATGAGGATATGGACTGGGATACGTGATGTTCGCTAGTGATGTCTCTCTCCCTAAAGAAGATAAAAATGCTATGCGAGGTAAACAAATTACAGAAAGGCAATTGACAGGATTATGAATGCACCGCAATGCTAACTATGCTACAAAATAAAGGAAGAGGTTCAAAACCATAGGCAGTACGCCAAAGTAAGTAGACCGAAATCCATCTGCATCTACTACTAATCATACACCTTGAGATATCTATCCAGAACATCTCGCTGGTATTAAGTTGCGAGTCCCACCCAAAGTGTAAACCCAAAGCAACAGACAACTGCATTAAAAAGAACTTTGCATAAAGTAAACAATCCTTGTAACCACGGTTACAAGCACCGTTGTTTTCCCCCTCGTGGCAACAGCACATCCCCTAGACTCATGTTTCTGTCACTCAAGCATGTCATCGGGGAGGCATGTACCCACAATCTAGCACAACGCTCCCTCTTGGAGTCACTACCTACTACTTGGCCAAAGCAATAAACAGCAACGGAAAGCATGCAAGAATTACTTAGGAACAAAAATATAAGAGATAAAAACCAAATATATTACTCTATCACAATCTGAACATAATCTCATAATCCATCAGATCCGATCGAACTCAACATAGCAAGAGCAGAAATATTACAAAGGTGCCTCGATCATGTAGGGCAGCTCACGAGGTCTAAACAATGAAGATCAAAGAGGGGAGGAGAACATCACATTGCTACTGATCACGGACCCATGGTCCAAGGAAAACTACTCACGGGACATCCGGGGAGCATCCATGGTGGAGAGGAGACTCCCGGAGGTCAATCCTCCCTCCGGCAGGCTGCCGGGAAGAGGTCTTCTGGTGCTCCCGATCTTGGAAGCGCGGCGACGGCGGAATAGAGGCGAGTTCGCGGAATAGGGTTCTTGTTCTGGAGTTTTCCCGTGACGGGGGATAAATAGGCGAAGGGGGGCAGCCAGAGGTGGGCCAGGGGCCCCAGGCGCCCCCCTGGCGCGGCCAGGGGTGTGGCCGCGCCAGGTGGCCGCCTGGCGCCCCCCTTGTCCCCCCTCTGGCCCCTCCCGGGATTTTCTCGAAGCTTCTGTCACGCTGATTTTTTATCTGAATTTTCCCGAATTTTTCTGGCACTTTTTATATGGGGGAAAACTGAAATAGAAAAACAACAGAAAACAGGAACTGGCACTGGGGTGCACTGAGTTAATAGGTTAGTCCAAATATGATAAAAAAAATGTATGAAAGTGTATCTAGATCATAGCAATATCACACAAAACATGCATGGAGCAAGCGGAAATTATCAATACGTTTTGGACGTATCAACATCCCCAAGCTTAATTCCTGCTCGTCCTCGAGTAGGTAAATGATAACAAGCATAATTTCTGTGGTGACATGCTAGCAACCTTAAAAGAACTTTGAAAATTAAAGCAATCAAGGCTAGAGATTCAATTCAAGTCATAACATGCAAGAGTCTATATTAGCATTGAAACAAGTAACAAAAGAACAATTGGTGCAAGAGCTCTCGCTGTCCGTGACTCGAATGTCTCCAAATGGTGTTTGCGTGAAAGAAAGGAGGATAGGGAATACGAGAAAAAAGTATTTTGGTTGAGAACTCAATCTACTAAAGTTTCACACTTGGTCCTCTTTGGAATCTTATGTTGACTCGTCCCCAGACCACTAGCCAGGTACAAGTCAATTTGATCCACTCCTTTTCGATATTTCGAGCACTCATGCAATGGATGAGCGTAAGTACGAGAGTTGACACTTAGGATGGCAAAGAGAGAAATATGGTGGAGGAGGAAGACAAAAAGGATGAGAAAGGCTCACATCAATGAGGACAATCATAGGCAAGAGATTCCAAATGATAGATATGATGTGAGGAGTAGGGATTTCCATGCAATGGATGCACATACGAGCTAAGAAGCTCTCCAAACTATATGCATGAAGATCATCTCTATGGAGTACAAGGATATAAAGGGAGTACTAGTGTGGATCTCTCAAAAGGAATAGTAGTGTTGTCCCTTTCTCTCTTTTTATTTCTTTTTCTCTTTTTTCTATTTTTTTGTATTTTTTTGTGGCCTCAATGGCTCTTTCTATTTAACTCTCATTTGTCCTCTTTGGGATCTTTTATTGTGTCCACTTTGGGATCTTTTCCTCACTTAAGGGCAACACTCTATTTTACAAGAAGGTAAAGGAGATCTTTCACACTTTACAAGGTACTCAAAACATAAAGAAGATGTAGCTATCATGATGTATGCAAATGTATGCCTCTGCCAGTGTAGCAGGAACATGTATGACATGAAGATCAAGTCATGAAGTGGTGGAAGTTGCATGGCAATGTAACTCGGAAAGGCTATGGAAATGCCTTGATAGGTAGGTATGGTGGCTGTTTTGAGGAAGGATAAAGGGAGGCTTATGATGAAAGAGCGTATCATGCCAAGGGTTTGGATGTACCGGTGAAGGTGGACGCCAACTCTCGGAGTGAGAAGAAGGCAATGCACGACACGGGAAAGGCTAGCAAAATATGGGAAGGTGGAAGTGTCAACTCTCAAAACTTACATTAGTCCGAAGAACTCATGCACTTATTATCGGTAACTCTCAATCTAATGAGGAGGTTCACAAAGAGACAAGTACACCGAGGAGGAGTGTATGGGGGTTTGGTTATCCTTGCGCATCCTCGACTCATGGTACGTGAGTGTTCTCTGATATTCGACTCCTCAGAAGAGTAGTGATCTATCTAGTAGCTAGAGTTCTCAACTAGTTTTGTAGGTTTTGAAAATAAACACGGATTGCCCAAAATACGACACCTATCACTAATAGGCAAGAGCTCTTGACACCAAAAGTCCAAACATTACTCACAACAATGCCTCAAAACTATTGCAAGCTACTACTAAAATTAAATAGCAACCTCAACTACCTACTTTCAAGACAAAACACAACTCAGTGCAACAACCAACTCTCTTAACAAGATAAACATGAAAACTAAAAAGAGTTTCAGCAACAAACTAAACAAAAGCCAAAGCTCTTGCTAAAGACAAACTAAAACTAAAACTAAACATGGCAGTAGCTATGAAAAGATAAAGAACACACAACAGGAAAAAGATAGGCATGAAGAATCCTATGATGTGTTCTAAATTTTGAAAGTGGAGCGTGTTTCTCTCCCACACAAAGTAAGAAAGGATCTAACTTGTTATGAACAGCAAGCAAAGCTAAAGAAATCTAAAAACAAAACCTAAGAGGGAGACGCTCCAAGCATAGCACATAACACATGAAGTGATAAAAATATAGTGAGACGAATGACGAACTGATGATTGTAGATGGAGAAGGGGATGCACGGGGTCATCCCCAAGCTTAGACGCTTGAGTCTACTTGAATATTTATTGGGGATGCATGGGGGAATCCCCAAGCTTGAGCGCTGTCCCTCCTGGATCTTCTTTCATCATCTTCCAACGCACACTTGAAAACTCCCTTCATACATAACTCATCATAAGCTGATTAGAGAGGTTAGTACCCTTAATAAATAATTTTTCTCCACTGTATATAAAGAAATACTGTTTCTCAAGAGTGCCAAAAAGTTTTTGCAAAGAAAAAGCAAGCTTAGGGTTTGCAAAAGTAAGGAGAGACAAAACGTGGCAGAATCTGTGAAAAACAGAACAACAGAGAGTAAATAATTTTTTAGGGGCACTTATGCAAGTCAAATCAAAAAACTCAGAACATACGGAAGTTTCGTAATTGTAGAGAGCATACTTTGTAAAAAATTCAGCTCAAAAATATGAACTGGTATTTTTCTGGAATTTTTCTGGTCACGAGGACAGAATCTGTTTTCTGGACAGCATGTCACAACTTTTACTTCACTTGCCGTAAGAGGCTATAACTTGGCACAAAGCTGAAAAATAAAGATACAATGATGTTGCTACAGTAGTAACAATCATCAAGACACAACAAAAGCAAAAATAAAAACCTAAATTCGTTGCGGGCTGCCTCCCGAAAGAGCTTCTTTAAAGCCATTAGCTAGGCATGATGCAAAAAGAAGAATCAAGTTTTATCAAGAGAAAGAGAATAACTAGCCCGTGTAACGTACTCAAAAGGTAACTTGATTTTCTTTCTATGGAAGTGTTCCATCCCCTTTTTGAATGGGAATTTAAATTTTATATTCCCCTCTTTCATGTCAATAACCGCACCAACGGTGCGAAGAAAAGGACGTCCCAAAATAATTGGACATAGAGGTTCACACTCTATATCCATAACAATAAAATCAACGGGAACATAGTTGTCATTGACAATGATAAGAACATCGTCGATCTTCCCCAAAGGTTTCTTTATGGAAGAATCAACAAGACGAACACCAAAAGAACAAGGCTCAAAAGGCTTCAATTCAAACATATCAAATATTCTTTTGGGCATAACAGAGGTACTAGCTCCAACATCACGTAAAGCATAGCAAGAGAAGTTATTCAATTTAATTTTGATCATAGGATCCCAACCATCATCTAGCTTCCTAGGTATGGAGGCTTCTAATATAAGCTTCTCCTCCCTAGCTTTGATAAGAGCATTTGTGATATGCTCCGTGAAGGCAAGATTAAGTGTGCTAGTGTGGGGGTCTCTAGACATTTTGTGTAACAAGCTAATAACTTCTGAGAGGGTGAACCTATCAAAATCAATATCACTACTATCAAAGGTGGTATTAGTGTCATCTAGGCTCACTTGTTTGAAACCCTCTATGTTCATAGGAGTTTCTTTTTCTACGGTTGAGGTATTAGCATCACCATTAATAGGTCCAACGGGACTAGGAGTGCATTGGGTGCTAATAGTTTGAGTGTCCTCAACAATTTGGATAGTGGCAACTGTGTGGTGTGTAGGAAGGCTCTTAATTCTATCATCTTCCTCTTTTTCTCTAGCCCATCTTTCTTTAAGTTTAGCCATCATCCTAATATTTTCATTGATTTGCAACTGGATAGCATTAATAGGAGTGGCTTTATTCTCCTCAAGGGGAGAGGTTCTAATTTTAAGCATCTCAATATCAAGGGCTAAGCTTTCTACCTTCAAAGAGAGATTATCTATTTTAGCTAATTTCTCTTCTACATTTTTGTCAAGGCTTTTTGGGTAGTGATAAAGTCTCTAAGCATGCTTTCTAATTCAGAAGAGGGGTTCTTGTTGCTAGGGTAAGTGTTGTTGTTCCCATAGTTGGATGGGAACGGTCTAGGATTGCTAGCAAAATTTCCCCTATAAGCACTGTTGTTGAAGTTGTTTCTAGCAATAAAGTTCACATCTACTTGTTCTTGAGCAACCAAAGAATTTAAAGGAACATCATGAGGATCAATAGAAGGTTGCTTGGTAAGTAGAGACATAATTAAATCAACTTTTTCATTGAGGGAGGTAATTTCCTCGACAGAGTTTACCTTCCTACCTGTTGTAGCGCGTTCGGTGTGCCATTGGGAATAATTGGTCATCATCTCATCGAGAAGCTTTGTGGCAGCACCAAGTGTAGTTGACATAAAGGTTCCTCCCACGGCTGAATCTAACAGGTTCCGCGAGGTAAAGTTCAAGCCTGCATAAAAAGTCTGGATAACCATCCAAGTAGTCAAACCATGTGTAGGGCATTTCTTAACAAGAGATTTCATTCGTTCCCAAGCTTGGGCAACGTGTTCATTATCCAATTGCTTAAAATTCATAATATTGCTCCTCAATTGGATAATCTTAGCAGGAGGGTGGTACTTCCCTATAAAGGCATCTTTGCACTTATCCCAAGAATCTATGCTATTTCTAAACAAAGATTGAAACCAGATTTTAGCATCTCCCCTTAAAGAGAAAGGAAAGAGCTTAAGCTTGACAACATCACCTTCCACTTCTTTATACTTTTGCATATCACATAATTCAACAAAATTATTCAAGTGTAAAGCAGCATCATCTCCAGCACCAGAGAATTGATCTCTCATAACAAGGTTTAGCATAACAGGTTTAATTTCATAAGAGGTAGCTGAAGTGGCAGGTGTGGCAATGGGAGTGCAGATAAAGTCTTGGTTGTTGTGAGTAGTGAAGTCACACAACTTGGTGTTTTCAGTGGAACCCATAGTAGCAGCAAGTGTGGCAGGGATTTTGTAGTTTTTGATAAAAGACACAAAGATAAAAACTGAAAGATAAACTAACAAGACTAAAAAACAAATGTAAAGGGTAGCGTGCAACTCCCCTATCTTAGCACTTGGAGTCCCCGGCAACGGCGCCAGAAATTGCTCTTGATGACGGCTTCTCGCCCTTTGTTGGTGAGCCCCAAGTGGAAGGCGTGATGTAGCACAACAGCAAATTTCCCTCCGTAAAGATACCAAGGTTTGTCTCCAGTAGGACTCCAGAGATGATAAGTAGGTGTCAGCGGCGCAACTGACGTGGACCTGCACACAGACACAGATAACTTTGCTCCCAACGAAGTTCAGAGAGGTTGTCAATCTCTCCGGTCTTGTTGTTCACAAATGATAAAACGCAAGGGGATAATGATAGCAACTTGAAAGTAAATGCAGAAAAGTAAATATAGCTTGGAAACAATAATGAGGATATGGACTGGGATACGTGATGTTCGCTAGTGATGTCTCTCTCCCAAAAGACGATAAAAATGCTATGCGAGGTAAACAAATTACAGAAAGGCAATTGACAGGATTATGAACGCACCGCAATGCTAACTATGCTACAAAAGAAAGGAAGAGGTTCAAAAGCACGGGCAGTACGCCAAAGTAAGTAGACCGAAATCCATCTGCATCTACTACTAATCATCCACCTTGAGATATCTATCCAGAACATCTCGCTGGTATTAAGTTGCGAGCCCCACCCAAAGTGTAAACCCAAAGCAACAAACAACTGCATTAAAAAGAACTTTGCGTAAAGGAAACAATCCTTGTAACCGCGGTTACAAGCACCGTTGTTTTCCCCCTCGTGGCAACAGCACATCCCCTAGACTCATGTTTCTGTCACTCAAGCATGTCATCGGGGAGGCATGAACCTACAATCTAGCACAACGCTCCCTCTTGGAGTCACTACCTACTACTTGGCCAAAGCAATAAATAGCAACGGAAAGCATGCAAAAATTACTTAGGAACAAAAATATAAGAGATAAAAACCAAATATATTACTCTATCACAATCTGAACATAATCTCATAATCCATCAGATCCGATCAAACTCAACATAGCAATAGCATAAATATTACAAAGGTGCCTCGATCATGTAGGGCAGCTCACGAGGTCTAAACAATGAAGATCAAAGAGGGGAGGAGTGTTGGAAATATGCCCTAGAGGCAATAATAAAATGTTATTATATATATTTCCACGTTCGTAATTAATGTTTATATTTCTGTGCTATAATTGCAATGACCCTGACTATGAGATTCAGAAGAAAACTCACTTGCATGTGTGGAAATGTAAACACCAAGAGTTCCTGGTTTAGCCTATAAGACCAGCTCATGTGCTAACTGATGATTACGTTTTCTTAATCATGGGCATTGTTCTTGTAACAAGGATGTCAGTAGCAATGGGAACATATTGTTAGCAGAACAATGATGTTGAACCGACCCCAGTATTGAATGATATACTTAGAGATCACATCGTAACTACGTTATAAGTCATATCATGAATTGTTATCATATACGTAATTCCTTAGACCATGAGAGTATGGAGTTGCTTCACACAGGAAGACATGCTTTGGTTCTTAGATGAATCCTCCCGTAAATGGGAAGTAGTAAAATAAGTTCTGGGTATGTCAGATGGTGTGGCTAGTGACTGTGATAGTTCAAGAATGGGATTTGCTCCTTCACGATGAAGAGATATTGACTTTGGGCCCACTCGGTATGACGGTATCCATTATAGTCTGGCCAGACGCATTGTGATTCAGTCACGGGGATACCGGAATACAATAACGAGAAAAGGGACAAACGAGCAAAGAGGATAACGAGTGGCTTGTGTTCAAAAGTTGTTACACATGGGTGCCAAACTTCTCTCCTCTAACTTTGTCATATATCGCGAAGCAAAGGGAATGGTACATGACTAAACATAATGGTTCACTCGAAGTTTCTTCGTGTATGTGCGGGAGTCAACATGGGTGTCCATGGCTCCGCTGTTGATTATTGGCTATTGACAAAAGGCTGTTGACCTATGTCCGGAAGATGTTCCGAGTCATGTCCGCATTATACCGAACCTATTGGGTCACACACTTAACGAGCAGTAGTCTGTTAGAATACTAGTATGGTAGAAGGTTTAGTGGAAGCAAAGCATAATAGTTCATACGGGTACCGGAAGTAGTTTCGGAGATTTATGGAATTGTTCATAAGGGCACCAGAAGTAGTTCTGGGTATTTAAAGTTATGTCCGGATCACTCTGGAGTAGTCCCAGGTGGTTCCGGAACATATGAGAATGGTACTGGGGAAGTCCTGGATCAACCGGAATAGTTTCTGGATAATCGCTGGGCGTCCCGACAACTTTCGCGGTCATCGGGTGGCTTAAACTGTAACTCGGATGGTCTTGGAAACTATCCGGATGGCTCCGGAACGTCCGAGAACGGTCTCGGAAGGTCCTGGAAGTGCTCCAGAAGTGTCCGGAATGTCCCGAAACGGTCCCGGTATGTCCCGGAAGGTCCCGGAAGCTTCTAGAAGGTCATGGAAGGTTCCGGAAGGTTCCGGGTTGTACCACCCACTCCCCTGCGCCCCTAGCCTTGGGGGGAAAGCCACCTAGGCTGCCCTGGCCGGCCAAGGGGTGGGGGGCACACCAGAGGGAAGGAATCCTCCTCCAGGTGGAATTACCAAATCACATTATGGCAGGTTTCCGGTGGGAAGGTGTGGGAAGGTTTGGAAGGCTTGGGAGTCCAAGTTGGACTCCCAATCCTCCTTGAGCTGCGCCCCAAGGACCTCTTGGCCACCTATATAATGTGGGGGAGGGGTGGGGGGCGCAAGACAACTGGTCCCCAAGGTCTATGCGCCACCCTCCCTCCTCTAAACCCCGTTGCTCCACTTTTAGACCCCGGTTTAGACGCTGTTCTAGATCGGAATCCGTTAGGGTTTTCTCCCTCTAGTTTTCTCGGTGGCGTGCATCTCTGGACGGCGGAGCGCTGCTAGATTACTGCTACGGGATGTGTGGATACTAATGGAGGGGTCGTACCTTCGACCCTTCTTCGAGGAGCTTGTTCATGGGACTTGTCCGTGGGACTAGATCGCGGGACTTGTTCGTGGGATTGATCGAGGGACTGTTCGTGGGAGAACTTGCGAGATCTACTTCCACTACGTCCACGAGCTTCACCAACTCTACTTCCGCTACATCGGTTGGTGAGCCATGACCTTAAACCTTGTATGCAATCTATCTTGGATGATCTTGGGTTCTTGATTCGTAGGCCGAAATTTTTTGTTTTCTACTACGTTTCCCAACAGTGGTATCATGAGCGATCCTTGATTAGATGCATGTTTATGTCTAGATCATATGTGTGATATGAGGCATTGATTTTCTTGTTGCTTCCCTGTCATGTGATTTTTTCTATGCTTGATGGCAAGTTGAGGTTTTGCTACAAGGATTGAGTTTTCCATCGATCCCTCTATGCTGCTTTCAGTATGCTGGTTGCCTTGATCATGGTCTACATCAAACTCCTTGGATCTCATCTTAATCTCGCAATAGAAGATTTAACATGGAGGGGCTTGTGGATTTTATGAACTCAAATCCACACGGGGGTCACGCGTTTAACGAAGTTTGGCTTGTGGCATTAGTTGCTGCACGCACCCCGTATGTTAAACTAGCAACAAAAGAAGTATCGTGTTTTGTTTTATCTAGGGTTTCTCGTTTTCCTTGTAAACCTGCTTAACAACCACGATAAAAGTTGCAACAACCCGTGTAGATGGCGATCTAACTCGTTTTTGCAGAGTATGCATGTGATGTGGTATAGCCTTCAAGATTTGCAATGTGTTTGTATGAGATGCTATATGTTATGTAATATTTATTCGCGACCTGCGTGTCGTGGTACGGCATGATGACTGGAGTCATATGATTGTCACTTAATTATGGCCTGCGTGCCAGAACTGTTTATTAGCTCGAGGCAAAGCAATAGATAGATGCAAGGTGATGATCTACGATGCGGAGGTGGACCCCGACGCACATGCCGGAAGCCGTGGTGATGTTCCCGGCGCCAAGGACAAAGTTGGTGGACACGGTGACTTCAACCACGACGACGTGAAGACAATGAAGACTTCACGAAGCAAAGGGCTATACTATATCACATAATTTTATGAACTTCCTGTGATGTTTATCCCTTTGTTGCACCCTTGTTTGATGCGCGGTAGTCGTATTTTATTAGGGTGATCTCTCGCAAAACAATATCAAGTTGATAGTGTTCTTCCAACTGTAGCACCGTCTATACTATGTTTCACATCGGAGCAGGTCATGTCACATGGGTGCACACGGTGTGACGCATAAAAGACGGGTGTGTTAAAAGAACACACAGCACATTACACTTGGTTATCTTGACGGTTTGGATAAAAGTTTGCTACCGGAACACGCCCATCGAAAGATGAACAAGAATCACCTTTGGCGTGATTGGCAAGTTGGCCTACCGGTCCAGTCTAAGTCATCAGTGATGTCACATCAATGGCGGACGATTGGGTTGGATCTTGAATCACTCCAGCATCAATTACGAGAGATATTGATCTGAGTGGGAGCGCACTTAGTAATTAAATTGATTAATCACAAGTGCAACTTAATTATGAACAAAGTCTAAGTATTTTCATTATCGTTGTAGAATAATGGCTCGCGTTACCACCTTCCCAATTGTTTTTGATTAACTGTTTTATCTGGTAAAAACTTTACGATTGGTACCGTATTGTGAGGACTATCCTCAATAGTGTCGAGAAGGAGCTTGTCCTATCGCAAATTTTTGATGCTCTCCCGCTGATGCTATGGATGATGTGACTTACGTCCATAATCCAAAATGCTAGAATTCCACCACAGCTAAGTGCATTGTCTTCACCACCATGAAACCCGAACTTCGAAAAGTTTGGGATAGTTATGTTATATTCATGGAACTGAAAAATTGTTTTCAGTGGTAAGACAATTAATGTTGGATATAAGATATCTAGTACAATGTATGATTGTAAGCATTAGTGAAAATATTCATTGTGCTCTTAATAAAACTGATAAGTGTGGGATCCAGAAGAACACCGATCATATGATGATGAGGATTAAGGGAAAGGAAGTTCCATAGGGTGTTAGTAAGACTTACACGCCGGAAAGTCCATGGCCTGCGCCACCCTTGATCATGTGTGATCTTTTGTGAGTAGGAGTGACATTGGAAATAGAACTATGATACGTATAAAGGCAAAACGAAAGAAGACTAGAATAACCAGCTCAGAAATGAAAGTCATACGGAGTTATAGATGAATTCATTGCTGGTCAAGAGATGTAATTCTTGGGAATCATGATTAAGCAGTTAATTGTGGATTCTGTATATTGTGATTAAACTGTTGATCACCGGAATATCAGATCGATTGCATAATTGTTGCAACTCGATGCAAGAAATACTATGGCCTTTATGACTAGCTAATGATGAGTTTTGACACGCTCGGGAACACGGTAAAAGGTTTACTATACCGTGTGTTGACTCTATGATTATCTTCATAATTCATTTTAGAGTTGAGTAAATTGTTACTACACTTTAGCCTTGTTGCAAAACATCATTTTGAATCATGTTTGTTGCAAGAGAGTTGTTCAAAGCTATGAATAACGTAAAGGCCATACTTCCATTATGAATAGGTTGTATGTTATGAATCTTGATAATAATACTAAACATCCATAACACTGACGCTAAACGTCGCAAGACTGACAGAAATACCACATAGATGTGGCACTGCCGTTTATCACAAGTGACATAACATGCATGAAGAATTTCCATAAGTGATGGACTTTCGAGTCATATGATTAGGAATCACTTCACGCTTGCGATCTTTGTCTCGAAGTAATGTGACTAAAACACCGTTAATAGGCCATACATGAACGGGCAACTAAACCATTGGTAATCATACATGATGATGTGTGTAGTCCAATAAGTGTAGTTGTGTGCAGTGGATTCCCTATCTTCACTCATGAGTTGAAGTAGATATTTGGATATCTGTTCAATAGAGACATACGTCTGAAATCTTTGAAATGTTCAAGGAATTTTAGAGTGAAATAGAAATTCATTGTAATGAGAAAATAAAGCTTCTGCAAATTAGATTGTAGAAAGTAATATTTGAGTTACAAGTTTAGCGAACGTCTGATGAGTTGTGAAGAAGTGTCATAACTTGCGTCTCCCGGAACACCACTATGAGTAAAGTGTTCGAGAGATGTAATCAAGCCATGTATGACACGGTAAGATCAAATATGACGTTTATCAATTTGCCATTATACTTATTAAAGTTATGCGTTAGTGACTACGGCTTTTACACTAAAAAGAGCACCATCAAATCTGTTGAAATGACACCATATTAGATGTGGTATGGACTGTTAAAACCATATTGTCTTTTCTTAAAATTTGGGTGTATGAGACATATGTTTGACATACTCAAAACACCAAATCAGATAAGTGCTACTTTGTGAAGGTTATTCCAAAAGGTTTGGTATTCCTCTATCACTACACGAAAGCAAAATTGTTTGCTGTTAAGAACAATGTGTTTTTGAAGAAAAATAGTTTCTTACAAAAGAGTGAGTGGGAGGACAGTGCAACTTGTCAAAGATTGTTGAATCTTCACAGGAGTGCGCAGCTGAACCACACAGGTTAGACAAAAATCGTACAAACATTCATGATATGTAAAACGAGATATTGTTGTTCGACAATGATAAACCTGTGATATACAAAGAAGCGTTGATGGGCCCTGACTCCGGGATTTGGCTAAATGCCAAATAATCCGAGATAGTATCCATGGAAGTAAGTCAAGTTTTGAACTTGGTAGACCCTCGGAAAGACTAAAAGTCTGAAGAATATATATATGGATCTATAATTGATTCGGATGAAATTGTTTTATCCATAAAGCTCAACTCGTTGGAAAATTGTTTTCTAGCAAGTTCAAAGGTTGACTACGGCGAAATAGTGTCGACCGTAGAAATGCTTTAGTCAGTTCGGGTTATACTAGCAATTACTACATATCTCATTTATAGGATATGGTAGAATGAACGTCAAAACAAAGTTCCTACATGGAAATATAACAAAGGACGTATACGTGATACGACCGGAATGTTTTGTCGATTCAAAGGATGCTAAAATAGATGCAAGCCTTGGATATCCAGTGATGGACTGGAGCTAGCATAATGGAGTTGGAATTTTCGTTGTGATGAAATTGCCAAAAGAGTTTGTTTTCATCAGGAATAACGAAGATGCTTGAATATTCAAGAAAGTAAGTGGGAGCTGAATAATATTTCTAAAACCTTATGTAGATGACATATTGTTGATTAGAAATGATATAAATTTCTTGACACGAATAAGGACTTTATTGAAAATAGTTTTCAGCTGAAGTACTTGGGCTAATATAGCATTAGTATTGAGCGCAGTGATCTATGAAGATAGTAAGTGCCTGATCATGCTAAAGCCAACCCTACATATTGACATGATACTAAAGTAGTTTAGTATGAAATGCCAAGAAACATGTTCTTGCCAAAGTCGTGGTGAAAAGTTGTTTGCAGAAATCGGTGTTGATGAACACAGATAAGCAAAAACACGTGAATTGAATTCCACTCACCCGTGTGTTTGGATTAATCATGTACACCATAATATGTAAAACGACCAGATATGTCCAGTGCTTCAAAAGGTTATGAGCAAGATACCAAAGTGATCAATATGTTGATCATTGGACAAACAGTGAAAAGTTAAACTTATGATAGATAAGATATGTTTCTCGGAAAATGGAGATAATGAAGAGCTCGTTGTAACAAGTTACACCAGCTGAATTTTGATGTAAACAGTTACACCAATTCAGTCTTCATACTTACTCCGATCGATTTTCGATTTTAATTGGGATTATGTGTTTCACACATAAGGGTGGCACAGTATGAAGGAACTGTGTTAAAGTTAGATACTGTGGCGAATTCTATAACAGAGGCTAAGTATATTGTTGCTTAAATAAGTAACAAGGGAGGGTATTTTGAATCATCAGTTCATTTATGAACATGGTATGGTTTCCTAGATGCTTGAAGCTCATGGAACATTGATGAATGATTTCATGACTTATTCTAAGGAACCAAGGTCCTACCAAATGATTCAAACATATACAAAGCTAAAATGATAAAATTAGTGAATTTTATGATAGCGTGAAAACGCGAAGATATGCAAGATACAAACGGGCCTGAAACGTCAGATCCGATGATGAAGTCTATACCACAAATGAAGCATGTATTACACCGGTATGCCATAAGGTGTAAAGTGCTCAAGCACTGATAATATTATTGACTCTAGTGCAAGTGGGAGACTGTTGGAAATATGCCCTAGAGGCAATAATAAAATGTTATTATATATATTTCCACGTTCGTAATTAATGTTTATATTTCTGTGCTATAATTGCAATGACCCTGACTATGAGATTCAGAAGAAAACTCACTTGCATGTGTGGAAATGTAAACACCAAGAGTTCCTGGTTTAGCCTCTAAGACCAGCTCATGTGCTAACTGATGATTACGTTTTCTTAATCATGGACATTGTTCTTGTAACAAGGATGTCAGTAGCAATGGGAACATATTGTTAGCAGAACAATGATGTTGAACCGACCCCAGTATTGAATGATATACTTAGAGATCACATCGTAACTACGTTATAAGTCATATCATGAATTGTTATCATATACGTAATTCCTTAGACCATGAGAGTATGGAGTTGCTTCACACAGGAAGACATGCTTTGGTTCTTAGATGAATCCTCCCGTAAATGGGAAGTAGTAAAATAAGTTCTGGGTATGTCAGATGGTGTGGCTAGTGACTGTGATAGTTCAAGAATGGGATTTTCTCCTTCACGATGAAGAGATATTGACTTTGGGCCCACTCGGTATGACGGTATCCATTATAGTCTGGCCAGACGCATTGTGATTCAGTCACGGGGATACCGGAATACAATAACGAGAAAAGGGACAAACGAGCAAAGAGGATAACGAGTGGCTTGTGTTCAAAAGTTGTTACACATGGGTGCCAAACTTCTCTCCTCTAACTTTGTCATATATCGCGAAGCAAAGGGAATGGTACATGACTAAACATAATGGTTCACTCGAAGTTTCTTTGTGTATGTGCGGGAGTCAACATGGGTGTCCATGGCTCCGCTGTTGATTATTGGCTATTGACAAAAGGCTGTTGACCTATGTCCGGAAGATGTTCCGAGTCATGTCCGCATTATACCGAACCTATTGGGTCACACACTTAACGAGCAGTAGTCTGTTAGAATACTAGTATGGTAGAAGGTTTAGTGGAAGCAAAGCATAATAGTTCATACGGGTACCGGAAGTAGTTTCGGAGATTTATGGAATTGTTCATAAGGGCACCAGAAGTAGTTCTGGGTATTTCAGGTTATGTCCGGATCACTCTGGAGTAGTCCCAGGTGGTTCCGGAACATATGAGAATGGTACTGGGGAAGTCCTGGATCAACCGGAATAGTTTCTGGATAATCGCTGGGCGTCCCGACAACCTTCGCGGTCATCGGGTGGCTTAAACTGTAACTCGGATGGTCTTGGAAACTATCCGGATGGCTCCGGAAAGTCCGAGAACGGTCTCGGAAGGTCCTGGAAGTGCTCCAGAAGTGTCCGGAATGTCCCGAAACGGTCCCGGTATGTCCCGGAAGGTCTCGGAAGCTTCTAGAAGGTCATGGAAGGTTCCGGAAGGTTCCGGGCTGTACCACCCACTCCCCTGCGCCCCTAGCCTTGGGGGGAAAGCCACCTAGGCTGCCCTAGCCGGCCAAGGGGTGGGGGCGCACCAAAGGGAAGGAATCCTCCTCCAGGTGGAATTACCAAATCACATTATGGCAGGTTTCCGGTGGGAAGGTGTGGGAAGGTTTGGAAGGCTTGGGAGTCCAAGTTGGACTCCCAATCCTTCTTGAGCTGCGCCCCAAGGACCTCTTGGCCACCTATATAATGTGGGGGAGGGGTGGGGGGCGCAAGACAACTGGTCCCCAAGGTCTATGCGCCACCCTCCCTCCTCTAAACCCCGTTGCTCCACTTTTAGACCCCGGTTTAGACGTTGTTCTAGATCGGAATCCGTTAGGGTTTTCTCCCTCTAGTTTTCTCGGTGGCGTTCATCTCTGGACGGCGGAGCGCTGCTGGATTACTGCTACGGTATGTGTGGATACTAATGGAGGGGTCGTACCTTCGACCCTTCTTCGAGGAGCTTGTTCATGGGACTTGTCCGTGGGACTAGATCGCGGGACTTGTTCGTGGGATTGATCGAGGGACTGTTCGTGGGAGAACTTGCGAGATCTACTTCCACTACGTCCACGAGCTTCACCAACTCTACTTCCGCTACATCGGTTGGTGAGCCATGACCTTAAACCTTGTATGCAATCTATCTTGGATGATCTTGGGTTCTTGATTCGTAGGCCGAATTTTTTTGTTTTCTACTACGTTTCCCAACAAGGAGAACATCACATAGCTACTGATCACGGACCCATGGTCCAAGGAAAACTACTCACGGGACATCCGGGGAACATCCATGGTGGAGAGGAGACTCCCGGAGGGGGGCAGCCAGAGGTGGGCCAGGGGCCCCAGGCGCCTCAGGCGCCCCCCTGGCGCGGCCAGGGGTGGGGCCGCGCCAGGTGGCCGCCTGCCCCCCCCCCTCTGGCCCCTCCCGGGCTTTTCTCGAAGCTTCCGTCACACTGATTTTTTATCTGAATTTTCCCGAATTTTTCTGGCACTTTTTATATGGGGGAAAACTGAAATAGAAAAACAGCAGAAAACAGGAACTGGCACTGGGGTGCACTGAGTTAATAGGTTAGTCCAAATATGATCAAAAATGTATGAAAGTGTATCTAGATCATAGCAATATCAACCAAAACATGCATGGAGCAAGCAGAAATTATCGATATGTTTTGGACGTATCACCCTCCCGGCGCGCCCTAGGGTGGGGCCGCGCCAGCGGGGCGCCTGGACCCCTGGTGGCCCCCCTGGCTGCCCCCCTTCGCCCATATATTCTCCGTGACGAGAAACTTCTGAGACGAGAACCCTTTTTCGAGATCTCTCCTCTATTCCGCCGCCTCCGCGCTTCCAAGATCGGGAGCACCAGGAGCCCTCTTCCCGGCACCCTCCCGAAGGGAGGAACCACCTCCGGGAGCTTCTCCACCACCATGGACGCTTCCCGGATGCACCATGAGTAGTCCCCCTTGGACCATGGGTCCATGATCAGTACCTATGTGATGTTCTCCTCCCCTCTTTGTTCTTCATGGTTTAAACCTCGTGAGTTGCCCTACATGATCGAGGCACATATGTAATCTTTCTGCTGTTGCTATGCTGAGTTTGCTGGGATCTGATGGATTATGAGACTGTGTTTAGATTGTGATTGAGTAATATATTTGATTCTCCTCTTTTATATTTACGTTCTTGGGTAATTCTTGCATGTTCTCCGTTGTTGTTTATTGCTTTGGCCAAGTAGTAGGTACTGACTCCAAGAGAGAGCGTTATGCATGATTGTGGGTTCATGCCCCCCGATGACTAGCTTGAGTGACAGAAACATGAGTATAGGGGATGTGATGTTGCCACAAGGGAGAAAACAATGGTACTTGTACTTGCGGGTGCAAGGATTGTTTACTTTACGCAAAGTTCTTTAATGTAGTTGTGTGTTGCTTTGAGTTTACACTTTGGGTGGGATTCACAACTTAATACCAGCGAGATGTTCTGGATAGATATCTCAAGGTGGATGATTAGTAGGTAGATGCAGATGGATTTCGGTCTACTTGTCTTGGCGTACCGCCCAAGCTTTTGAGCCTCTTCCTTTCTTTATAGCATAGTTAGCATTGGTTTGCGCACATAATCCTGTCAATTGCTGATGGCTTCTCGCCCTTCGTTGGTTACCCCAAGTGGAAGGTTTGAGATGTAGTGCAACGGCAGTTTTCCCTCGGTGAAGATACCAAGGTTTGTCTCCAGTAGGACTCCAGAGATGATAAGTAGGTGTCAGCGGCGCAACTGACGCGGACCTGCACACAGACACAGATAACTTTGTTCCCAACGAAGTTCGGAGAGGTTGTCAATCTCTCCGGTCTTGTTGTTCACAAAGGATAAAACGCAAGGGATAATGATAGCAAGTAAAAGCAGTAAAATAAATATAGCATGGAAACAGTAACGAGGATATGGACCGGGATACGTGATGTTCACTAGTGATGTCTCTCTCCCAAAAGACGATAAAACTGCTATGCGAGGTAAACAAATTACAGAAGGGCAATTGACAGGATTATGAACGCACCGCAATGCTAACTATGCTACAAAAGAAAGGAAGAGGCTCAAAAGCACGGGCAGTACGCCAAAATAAGTAGACCGAAATCCATCTGCATCTACTACTAATCATCCACCTTGAGATATCTATCCAGAACATCTCGCTGGTATTAAGTTGCGAGCCCCACCCAAAGTGTAAACCCAAAGCAACAGACAACTGCATTAAAAAGAACTTTGCGTAAAGTAAACAATCCTTGTAACCGCGGTTACAAGCACCGTTGTTTTCCCCCTTGTGGCAACAGCATGTCCCTTAGACTCATGTTTCTGTCACTCAAGCGTGTCATCGGGGGGCATGAACCCACAATCGAGCACAACGTTCCCTCTTGGAGTCACTACCTACTCTTGGCCAAAGCAATAAACAGCAACGGAGAACATGCAAGAATTACTTAGGAACAAAAATATAAGAGATAAAAACTAAATATATTACTCTATCACAATCTGAACATAATCTCATAATCCATCAGATCCCATCAAACTCAGCATAGCAACAGCAGAAATATTACAAAGGTGCCTCGATCATGTAGGGCAGCTCACGAGGTCTAAACAATGAAGATCAAAGAGGGGAGGAGAACATCACATAGCTACTGATCACGGACCCATGGTCCAAGGAAAACTACTCACGAGACATCCGGGGAGCATCCATGGTGGAGAGGAGACTCCCGGAGGTCAATCCTCCCTCCGGCAGGGTGCCGGGAAGAGGTCTTCTGGTGCTCTCGATCTCGGAAGCGCGGCAGCGGCGGAACAGAGGCGAGTTTGCGGAATAGGGTTCTTCTTCTGGAGTTTTCCCGTGATGGAGAATAAATAGGCGAAGGGGGGCAGCCAGAGGTGGGCCAGGGGCCCCAGGCGCCCCCCTGGCGTGGCCAGGGGTGGGGCCACGCCGGGTGGCCGCCTGGGCCCCCTGGCTCCCCTCTGGACCCTCCCGGACTCTTCTCGAAGCTTCCTGTACGCTTATTTTTCCAGTATTTTTCCCGGAATTTTTCTGGCACTTTTTATGTGGGGGAAAACTGAAATAGAAAAACAGCAGAAAACAGGAACTGGCACTGGGGTGCACTGAGTTAATAGGTTAGTCCAAATATGATCAAAAGTGTATGAAAGTGTATCTAGATCATAGCAATATCACACAAAACATGCATGGAGCAAGCAAAAATTATAGATACGTTTTGGACGTATCAATTGCCCAACTGTAATTTGTTTACCTCGCATGGCTATTTTATCGTCTTTTGGGAGAGAGACATCACTAGTGAACATCATGGGATCCTGGTCCATATTTCCAATACTGTTTATACCCACTATTTATTTTCTGCTTTATTTACCTTTCCATTGCTATTACTATCATTATTATCCCGTACGTTTTATCCTTTGTGAACAACAAGGCCGGAGGGATTGACAAGGCCGGGGACTCCACTCTTCAAGATAGGGGAGTTGCACACTACCTTTTATCTTTGCTTTTTAGTCTTGTTAGTTTACTTTTCAGTTTTTGCTTTAGTGTCCTTTATCAAAAATCAAAAAAATAGTTATCTTGCTTTTAGTAATCCTTTCTGTTTAGCCAAGCATGTTAGGATTTGGTGCCTTGAGGGAATCGGAGGTCCTAGATTTCCATCAAAGGGATGGAGAAAATATGAAGAAGGCATGGGACAGAATTTCTGATGCACATAGGAGAATTATGCCTTGGATACCTATAAAAAGTGTGCTTAGAAATTTTTACCATGGTCTTTTTAGATGGTGCAAACACTCTCTTGATATTATAGCCGAAGGAGATTTCTTAGATTGTGATGAAGCTAGAGATCCTGAAATTATACATGGTCTATCTAGTTACTTTGTTTATGATCATAGTTTTGATACTGTTATAGATAGGCTTGCTACTATTGAAAAGATATTGGATGCTCTAGACTTGAGAGAAGTAAAGAAATCAAAGCCAAATAAGAAAGATGTTTATGAGTTAGATGGTGACTGGGAACCCTTTGTTATAATTAGCATCTCTAATCAGGACTTCCTTGCTTTTTGTGACATTGGATCCATGGTTTCTACTATGCCAAAAGTTGTTTATGATTCTTTAAAATTTAACATGGATAAATTGGCATCCTATAATGAACATGCTAATGGAGATATTTGTGAGATTCAGGGAAGGATAAAAGATGTACCAGTGACATTCCTTAAAGGGATTGCAATGGTTGATTTCTTCGTCATGAAGCCAAACCAAGGAAACATAGTGCTTGGAAGGGATTTCCTCTGGGCCGTAAAGGGATTCATTGATATAGGTAAGGGACAAATACGCCTACGTGGGAAGGCAAAAGGTATGTACCCCTTTCCTAAAAGAAACAAGGATGAACTTGTTGAGGAACCATTTGAAGCGATTTACAACTCCGATTATTATGATGACTTTTGATTCCTCCTTTTTGCATCAAGCCTAGCTAATGGCTTTAAAGAAGCGCTTTCGGGAGGCAGCCCGCAACGAATTTAGGTTTTCCTTTTTGTTTTTTTCTTCTGTTTTTAGTGGTCTTGATGATTTTTACTACTGTAGCAACATCATTGTATCTTTACTATTCAAGATTTGTGCCATTTATAGCCTCATATGACAAGGGAAGTGAAAGTTGTGACATGCTGTCCAGAAAACAGATTCTGTCCTCGTGACTGGAAAAATCACAGAAAAAATCCACTTCATATTTTTGAGCTGAATTTTTTACACAGCGTGCTCTATACAATCACGGAACTTTAGTATGTTCTGAGTTTTTTTATTTGAGTTGCAGAAGTACCCCTAAAAAATTCTTTACTACCCGTTGGTCTGTTTTTCACAGATTTTGTCCTGTTTTGCCTTTTCTTCATTTTGCAAACCTTAAGCTTGCTTTTTATTTGTAAAAACTTCTTGCCAATCTTGAGAAACAGTATCTCTTCAAGAATATCCTTATTTACAGTAGAGAAAAATTATTTTATTATGGGTACTAACCTCATTAATCAGATTATGATGAGTTATGTATGAAGGGAGTTTTCAAGTGTGCAAAGGAAGATGATAAAATAAGATTCAAGAGTGTCAAACCCTCAAGCTTGGGGATGCCCCCATGCACCCCCAAGAAATATTCAAGGATACTCAAGCGTCTAAGATTGGGGATGCCCCCGTGCATCCCCTTCTCCATCAACAATTATCAGTTCGTCTCTCGTCTCACTATATTTATTCACTTCATGCGTTATGTGCTATGCTTGGAGCGTCTCGCTCTTTATTTCCTTTTTAGTTTTCTTTAGCTTTGTTTGTTATTCATAACAAGTTAGAAACCAGCTTTCTTTGTGTGGGAGAGAAACACGCCTCCACTTTCAAAATCTAGAACACAACATATGATTTTTCATGCTTATCTTTGCTATGTGTGTTCTTTATCTTTTTCATAGCTACTGTCATGTTTAGTTCTTAGTTTTCATGATTATATTCTTAAGAGCTTTTGTTTAGTTGTTGTTGGAACTCTCTTGAGTTTTCATGTTTATCTTGTTTAGAGAGTTTGCATGTTGCACAGAGTTTTGTGCCTTGACTTGAAGTAGGTAATTGAGGTTGCTATTCAATTGTAGTAGTTACTTGCAATAGTTTTGAGGTATTGCTTTGAGTAATGTTTGTACTTTTGGTGTCAAGAGCTTTAGCCTATTAGTGATAGATGTCGTATTTTGGGCAATCCGTGTTTATTTTCAAAACTTACAAAATTAGTTGAGAACTTTAGCTACTAGATGGATCACTACTCTTTGGAGGGATCGAATATTAGAGTACACTCACGTACCATGAGTCGAGGATGCGCAAGGATAACCAAACCCCCATACACTCCTCCTCGAGGCATACATTTGCATACTTCATGATAGTTACATTTTCTTTACGATGAGTACTTTTGTAAAGTGTGAAAGATCTTCTATACTTCTTGTAATATATAGAGTGTTGCCCCTAAAGTGAGGAAAAGATCCCAAAGAGGACAAAATCAAAAGATCCTAAAGAGGACAAATGAGAGAAATAGAAAGAGTCATTAAGGCCACCAAAAATAAAAAAATAAAAAAAGAGAAAAAAGAAATAAAAAGAGAGAAGGGGGCACACTATTATTCCTTTTGAGAGATCCACACTCGTACTCCCTTTTATATCTTGTACTCCATAGAGATCATCATTCATGCATATAGCTATGTGGGACCTTCACACTATAGAACTTGGGTTGTATATTCCAATGATGAGCCTCCTCAAATGAGCTCTAGGTCTTCTTGAGCAAGCAAGTTGGATGCACCTCCACTAGTTCCATTGGAGAGCTTAACTTAGCTCACATGTGCATCTGTTGCATGGAAATCCCTAGTCCTCACATCATATCTATCATTTGGCTTTCTCTCGCCTATGATTGTCCTCATTGATGTGAGCCTTTCTCACCCTTTTTGTCTTCCTCCTTCACCATATTCTCTCTTTGCCATCGTAAGTGTCAACTTTCTTGCTTACGCTCATCCATTGCATGAGTGCTCAAAATATCGAAAAGGAGTAGATCATTTTGACTTGTACCTGGCTAGTGGTCTGGGGATGAGTCAAGATAAGATTCCAAAGAAGACCAAGTGTGAAACTTTAGTAGATTGAGTTCTCAACACAAAAATACTTTTTTCTCGTATATCCCTATCCCCTTTCTTGCACGCAAACACCATTTGGAGACATTCGAGTCACGGACAGCGAGAGCTCTTGCACCTTTATGTTCTTATGTTGCTTGTTTCAATGCTAATATAGACTCTTGCCTGTTATGACTTGAATTGGATTACATGCCTTGATTGCTTTACTTAAAAGTTCTTATATGGTTGGTAGCATGTCACCACAGAAACTATATTTGTTATCATTTACCTACTCGAGGACGAGCAGGAATTAAGCTTGGGGATGTTGATACGTCCAAAACGTATCTATAATTTCTGCTTGCTCCATGCTTCTTGTGTGTGATATTGCTATGATATTGATACACTTTCATACACTTTTGATCATATTTGGACTAACATATTAACTCAGTGCACCCCAGTGCCAGTTCCTGTTTTTTGTTGTTTTTCTATTTCAGGTTTCCCCATATTAAAAGTGCTCCAAAAATTCAGGAAAAATCCAATAAAAAATCAGCTCTTCGGAAGCTTCGGGAATCACCAAGGAGGGGCCAGAGGGGACCCACCAGGGCCCCAGGCGCCCTCCCGGCGCGCCCTAGGGTGTGGCCGCGCCAGGGGGGCGCCTGGACCCCTGGTGCCCCCCTGGCTGCCCCCCTTTGCCCATATATTCTCCGTGACGAGAAACTTCCGAGACGAGAACCCTTTTTCGCGATCTCTCCTCTGTTCCGCCGCCGCCGCGCTTCCAAGATCGGGAGCACCAGGAGCCCTCTTCCCGGCACCCTCTCGGAGGGAGGAACCACCTCCGGGAGGTTCTCCACCACCATGGACGCTTCCCGGATGCACCGTGAGTAGTCCCCCTTGGACCATGGGTCCATGATCAGTAGCTATGTGATGTTTTCCTCCCCTCTTTGTTCTTCATGGTTTAGACCTCGTGAGCTGCCCTACATATCGAGGCACATATGTAATCTTTCTGCTGTTGCTATGCTGAGTTTGCTAGGATCTGATGGATTATGAGACTATGTTCATATTGTGATTGAGTAATATATTTGATTCTCCTCTTTATATTTATGTTCTTGAGTAATTCTTGCATTTCTCTATTGCTGTTTATTGCTTTGGTCAAGTAGTAGGTAGTGACTCCAAGAGGGAGCGCTATGCATGATTGCGGGTTCATGCCCCCCGATGACTAGCTTGAGTGACAGAAACATGAGTCTAGGGGATGTGTTGTTGCCACAAGGGAGAAAACAACGGTGCTTGTACTTGCGGGTGCAAGGATTGTTTACTTTACGCAAAGTTCTTTAATGTAGTTGTGTGTTGCTTTGAGTTTACACTTTGGGTGGGATTCACAACTTAATACCAGCGAGATGTTCTGGATAGATATCTCAAGGTGGATGATTAGTAGGTAGATGCAGATGGATTTCGGTCTACTTGTCTTGGCGTACCGCCCAAGCTTTTGAGCCTCTTCCTTTCTTTATAGCATAGTTAGCATTGGTTTGCGCACATAATCCTGTCAATAGTCCAGCTGTAATTTGTTTACCTCGCATGGCTATTTTATCGTCTTTTGGGAGAGAGACATCACTAGTGAACATCATGGGATCCTGGTCCATATTTCCAATACTGTTTACACCAACTATTTATTTTCTGCTTTATTTACTTTTTCATTGCTATTACTATCATTATTATCCCGTACGTTTTATCCTTTGTGAACAACAAGGCCGGAGGGATTGACAACCTCTCTGAACTCGTTGGGAGCAAATTTATCTGTTGTGTGTGTGCAGATCCACGTCAATCGCCTAATTACTGGCGCCGTTGTCACCTTCCTGTCGTTGTTGGAGTCCTACTGGAGACAAACCTTGGTATCTTCACCGAGGGAAATTTGCTGACGTCTACATCTCAAACCTTCCACTTTGGGTAACCAACGAGGGGCGAGCAACTCTCTCGACATCGGTTGGTCCTGGAGGGGAACCCGTGTGTCTTGCTATCGGTAACATCCACGCATCTCATTAATAGAATGATATCCGGATCTACAAGAACATGAGAAACGTGTGGGATTTGGCACAAATTTTCAAGTTCAGATCATTAGGCGACAATCTATACACTATAGAATTCTCATGCCTTGATGATTGCCAAACAAATGGATGAATTTTTGCCATGGTCGAAAAGGGTAAAATTTTAGCATTTTTTACCATGTTAAAAAACAAAAATTTTCCATGATGTAAAAAGGAACTAAAAATTACCATGGTGAATTACTAAAATTTATCATGGTCCAATAACTAATTTTGACATGGTTCATACTTAAGAAAAATCCATCATCAATTCCTAAAAAATGCCATGATCAATAACTAAATGTCGTCATCAACTTTAAACTAAAATTGCTATGGTGAACTACTAAAATTTTCCATGATCCATTCACTAAATTTATCATGGTTCATACAAAAATAATAATTACCATGGCCAAAATACTAAAATTACCATGATTAAAATGCTAAAATTTTCACGATGAATTACTAAAAATTGTCATGATCAAATAAGTAAATTTTCCATAGTTAATTATTAAATTTCCATGATCAATTACTGGAATTTTCCATGGTAAATTACTAAAGAATTTTCATGAACCATGAAGTAAATTTGTCATGGTTAATAAAATAAAACTCCAAAACTTGTCGTGGAAACTCATGTTTGTTTAACATGGCGAAAACACATCTTAAATTATCATGATAAAAAAACATTGGACTTGCCATGGATACAAAAAGGTAAGAGTTTGACATGTGTAGATAGATATTTTTTGTCGTGGTTTGTATAATAGTTTTGCCATGAACACAGAAAAAGAATCGACGCGAGCGCATCACCACACCGTCGACAACCGCTCCACTCGATCCAGAACGCCCTCCCCCCATCACCGGATGTCGGCATGCACCCGAGGATCTCCTCGATGCATCCGTGTCACAGGAGCTCGCCATATCGCGTATCACACCCCGAATATTTGCTCGGGGTCCACGGGTCGCCGCCGCAGCTCACTCGAACCCTCGCCTGATGAATGGAAAGTAGTTGAATACAGAGGTAACTTTAAACGTTCATGAAAAAGTAATTGAAACATATTTTAGACACCATGATGATTTACTTACTACAGATGTGGTATTTTTTTACCAGAAATAAGTCTTCATAACATATCAAATGGGATTTAATTTTAAAGATTTCATTGCGATGGATTTAATGATGAAAAAGAATTAGATTTTTCATTCAAGATATAAAACAATTTAAAGATAAAAATACAAAACGATTTATGCTATCATCATCAGTTTCATCTTTTATATACATGCACTGTGTGAAAAAGAAGAAAATGTGTGGGCGAACTTCTTTGTACCACATGTATGGTACTTTTCACCTGGGTAAAATCTAGCAAAGAGATAATTGCCACAAGTGTGCCACGAAGCAACTCAAACCTGATGCTTTTTATAACTAAAATTGCCATATGAAAAAGATAAGCAAACCAAAAGAAAAAAAAGTTGTCATCTCAAACGAATTTATCATGCGCCCACAACTGAGCATCTCGCATTACCAAATTTGCCATAAAAAACAGTGGCGGATCTAGGCCCAAGGCGGGAGGGGGGGGCCCAAGGCTGGTCTGCTTCCGCCGCTGATAAAAAAGGTTATGACCATGTGTTCACGCTATTCGATTTGCAGTTATCAACACTCAAAATCTAAGCGAATCAACCTGTGGTTGAATTGGTTAGGTGGATGGTTGTATTCCCAGCCCATCAGAGTTCAAATTCCAGATTTGACAATGGTGCTCGCATTTTCCTGGATTTATTCCAGGGCTTCCGGTGATGCGCTTTCAGTGGGAGGAGACGTTCCCGTCGAAGATGAGGTGGAGGCTTCGTTAATCTCAAGATGATGTACCGGCTCAGTATTGCGAAGATGCTCATAGGGGTAGGGTGTGCGTGTGTGCGTCATAGGGGTGATTGTATACTCGTGTATGTGAGCGTTAGAGTTGTACTGTGTTCCTCAAAAAAAACACTCAAAATCTAAGATCATTTTTTTAGCATTTAAAAAAATGAATTGGTCATATAGAAAACGTTACCATCACACCATATTCCATTCATTTGAACCGCATCATCTATCTAACCACGTGTCACCAAGGGCGACCCTATTGCTCCCTTGCTAGATCACCAGTCCGGTTAAATAATACACTTTCCACCATCCAAATCATTTGTTTCAAACTATTTAATCTGTTGCGAATCAACCTGTGGTTGAGTTGGTTAGGTGGATGGTTGTATCCCCAGCCCTCCAGAGTTCAAATCCCAGATTTGACAATGGTGCTCGCATTTTCCTGAATTTATTCCAGGGCTTCCGGTGATGCGCTTTCAGTGGGAGGAGACGTTCCCATCGAATACGAGGTGAAGGCTTCGTTAATCTCAAGATGATGTACCGGCTTAGTATTGCGAAGATGCTCATAGGGTAGGGTTGTACTGTGTTCTTAAAAAAAAACTATTTAATCTGTCGACGTGGCAGTTCCTTGTCTCTCAACTAAACTTGTTTTCCACCTGTGACGAAAGGGAGATGCGAACAAGAAAGCGAAGTCCAGCCAAGCCAAGGCGACAACGTTGATGGGAGCAATCGCAAGCTGTGCGCAATAATACCACCACACGGAACCGAAACCAGGTGCTGCACGCCCTCCTCCCCCTCCTCCTCCCCTCCCCCAATCCCCAAAACCACCACCCAAAATCCCATCGCGCCGCACCCCGCCGCCACGCGACGGCCGACGGCGGATTAAGCCGGCGGCTGGTGCTACCTCGTGATTACCCGAATCGGCTGGGCGAGGCTCCCGTGGCGGCCGCTCCTGTTGCGGTGTTGCCGCGTGTCCGTCCGACCTGGCGGTGGCGGTTGCATGTATGCCGCAGGGGAGAGCCAATGGTGGAGTCGACGCGGAGAGAGGCGGCGCTGATGCCGCCGACGGCCCGGTGGGCGCGCTTCGGCCGAAGAAGCCGGCCCGGTCCCACCCTTCCTCGTCCGGCTCGGCCGCGTCGTCTTCCTCGGGGGAAGCGGGAGGGAAGAAGCAGGGGAGGCGCAGGAGCAAGCGGACGGAGGCGGTCGTGAGGGCGATCCGGGACAGGCTGCCGCCGCCGCCTGCTTGCTGGGGCAACGTCTCGGTGGTCCAGGAGAGGAGGCACCGGAGGGAGAGGCCCGGCGATCGCGGTCGCGGCTACGAGGCCGTCGAGTCCGGGGCGGAGGAGGCGGGAACCGCCGCGGCGGCGCCGGCGTGGTGCTGCCTGTTACCCGAAGGGGACTGCTCGCTGCAGGCCAACCCGAGCGCCAACGGCAAGGAGGACCCCGGCCTCCGCTCCCTCATCGAGCGCAACGACTTCTACTCCGACGACTGCAACCCGCACGCCGCGGCCGCAACCGACGACGACGACGACGAAGAGGTAGCAAACCCCGCCGCCGATTTTGATTAGGCGCCCGCCCCGCCTGTCCATCCATTGCTCCGCATTATTACTGTACAAAAAAAATCTACACACCGTTGCTATCGGAGGAAGAAAAAAAAAGTATATACACAGATTTCTCTTTTGAGGGTACACAGATTTGTTTTTCATTGCGTGGCATCCGGTTGAGCTCTCGAGTCACTCTTCTTCTTCCCGGTGAACTCCTTTTTCCACCATCTGCATCCGCGTATCTACCGTGTGTGAAAGCCATGGGACACCATTGGTGCCAAAAGGAAACGACGGGCAATGGTTTCCCCTATGCCTTTACATCTTTTTTTTTTGTCTCATCTCACTCGTAATGGTGAGTGCGTTGGATTGACCCCGTGATTGCCTTTGCACTTTGAGTTGATGTGGCACGGCGTAAGAAACTTTTTCACATTGCCTTTCCGCTGGGAAAAGGTCTAAAATAAACCTTGAACTTGTAGGTGAAAGCTGAATCAAACCCTAAACTTTTAATCCTGAAATCAGCACACTGAACTCTTTAATCCCGGTCTATTTTAAACCTTGACAGGATTTAACCGGTATTTTCTGAATTGGGCCAGCGCAGTAGCTCCTATGCACTCTGCTTTGTTTTTTCTTTTTAATTTTTCATTTTTTCTTTGATTTTCTATCAATTTTCTTCTGGATTTTTTTCTTTCTTATACTATGGTTTCTTCTTGATTTTCTTCATATTGTTTTTTATTTTATTTTTTCCTTTCTCGGTAACCTATTTTATTTGTGTACACATGTCTATTTTTTTCTCAGTACCTAAAACACATTTTTTGCGCACATATAAAATATTTTTGACAGACTATCTATATTTCTAAATGTATTATGTACATTTTTTAAAATTTATGTTTTCTAAACATTTCTAAATACATGATCTCTGTATCCAACAGACATTCAATAAAATTCGTCACTCGTCTATATAATTTTTGTATATTTTATAGGAAATATAAAATAAAATTTGTTACTCGTATATACTATATATATATAATAGGTAATATACAATTAAATTCTTTGTTCATACATATTTTATAAATAACATAAAATAAATATATTTATTTATTTATATACATTTTATAAATAATTTTTGAAAATAACAGTACAAAAAAACATTAAGAAAGCAGCGTAGTGGGCTTCACCGTATACATCATTTTGAATCATTATATTAAGCCGGCATCGCTATATAACAGAAAAAAAATGTGGCGTGGGGGTCGTTCCTCATACATTTTATCACTGAGGTCGCGTGTTCGATCTCTGCGCACATTTGAAACTTACTTTTGGTGTACCTTTTGATCTATTTTATAAAATCTTATCAATTCTCGGTTTAACAAATCACACTCAAAGAAATGTTTAAGTACGCACATTTTTTATTTTTATTTTTAATGCAAACATCTTTCAAAAGTAATGCAAGAAAGAATAAAAAAGAGAGAAAATAAAAATTTCAGCAGAGCAAACATTTTTAGGTGCAAACATGTTTTAAGATTTTTAAGAAATTGAATGCGAATATTTTGACAAATTTTAAAATTTTGGAGTGAAAATATGTTTTAAAGTTAACACAATAAATGCATTTCTCTATTGCAGAAAAAGGAATAAAAAGATTAAATAATATGAAATGAAATAAAACAGAAAAAGAGAACAAAATAAAATAATACAAAAAATAAAAAGTAAAAAATAGAGAAGAGCGAGCGCAAGTAATTGCGTTAATGGGCTGGTCCAATTCATTTTAATGTCTAGCAAACCATCTCGACCGGGATTCTCTAATTCCCGGTGCGCCAAACAGTTACAGGGTTTAATTTAGACCGGGATTCAATAGTTTAGGGTACAAACAACCGGGATTCAAAATTTAGGGTTTTGATTTAGCTTTTGTGTACAAGTTCAAGGTTTATTTCAGACTTTTTCCTTTCGGCTGTGCTGTGAGATCAAGATGAAGTGTAGCTTTCGATATTTGGCGCCTGACTTGGCCAAGGGGTGACGTGTGGGTACTATGTATGTACGTGCACGCCGTGCTTTCCCTTTTGGAACACGCACAAATAAGAAACCTGGTCCGATGAAGTGTACAGCTCTGGTTACGTGTTTTCTAGTACTCGTCCGTGAAGGTTTCCCGATTTTCCTCTGGTGTGACGGAGCAGGTTCTCTGTTGGTTGGCGGAGAGTCATAAAGGTCCTTCTTATCACCTCGGGACGTTCGTGCTGCTGAGAGCTCCACGGTTTGGTTGGATTCTGATGGGCAGCAAAGGAGGAAGAAACGAGGAGCCCAACCGATAGGAACAACAAAGCTGTTGAGACCTCGCAAACATCGCTGTCAGACGGGTGTGAGAATTGCCAACTGGATTGCCATCAGTCCAGATCATACAGTACAATATCAAGTGGAAGGTGAGCTAAAGGCAGAAAGTACATGGATTTCGTAAGAGCAAATCCAGCAGATTGGATATAATTTAGATCATCATTCATCATATGAATGTTGTTGGACCTGTGCGCAAACGTAAAATCGTCAAATGTCAGGCGTCATGTTTTTTTCAATTTGGTTTGGATTTTTTGTTTCAATTTAAGGGACATTTAATCAACCAAACAGTTCATAATCGTCATCGAACATTTCTCTAATTTTTTATAGAGAAAAAACAGAGGTCCAACTTTATATTATAAAGCCATATGATGTACAAAGCGAAATCCACACAGACAAACAATCCCTATCAATAGTTCACGAATAACAAGGAGATTAAAAATGTGTTCGGTAGCTCTCCAGTTACCAGCTTTGTAACTCCAGACTTGGAGCTAAGAGCATTTTCAGCCGCGCCACCAACAGCCCCTCGGCCGGCGATATTAGCGTCGGACGAGATTTTTTCGCCCAGTCGCGCCTCCAGGAGCCTAAATAGCGTCGAATTGGACCGAAATTGGGTCCGGCGATCCCAAGCCGAACCCAGCATGCTAGGGTCGTCTGGGGGCGTCGGACGAAGCGAAAAGCGCCGAGTGGGCCACTTCTGTCAATCGAAATCAACCAAATTGACCAAATTGCCCACCACCCTCCACACCGCCTTGCCGTCGTCGGCGTCGCACTGCCGCAAATAGCCGCTACTCCGCCACCAGACCCGCCGAAAAAGGGGATAGCTCACCGCCGCCGACCTCCTCCCGACCGTTGGTCGCTGCTTGGCCGCAATTGGAAGGCTCCCGGTCGTCGAGCCGAGTACGCCGGCGGTTGGTCGCGCCCACCACGCCCGCCAGGTGTTCGGCGAATTGCCTGAGCGCCTCGCCGCATTGATGGACTTCGACGACGAGGCGTTGTTCGCCGCGCTAATGGAGGAGGATACCGACGCTGCCGCCGAGGACGAGGAGCACCTCCTGATGCTCGCCGCTTTGGTCGGTTTGTTCGCCGCGAACGCGAAGCCGCAGCGAGGTGGCTCCAAGATGGGTCGCCGGAAGAGAAAAGAGAGGCATCGTTTGGAGGGCTATTGCTTGCTCTATGCCGACTACTTTGCCGATGTTCCACTGCACGGCGAGAAGGTATTCCGGCGCCGGTATCGAATGGGCCGAAAGCTCTTTCTTCGCATTGTGAATTCCCTTCGGGAGTACGACATCTATTTTTTTTGCAAGAAGGATTGCACCGGCGCAGCTGGATTCTCGTCATTTCATAAGTGCACAACGACATGAGGATGCTTGCATACGGAGCTCCTGGTGATATGCAGGAAGACTATGCACGCATGGCCGAGTCCATCGCCCTTGAGTGTTTGTACAAGTTTTGCAGAGCAGTGGTGGGCTCCTTTGGAGGACAATACTTGCGAACACCCAATGTTGAAGACACTGCTCGGATCCTAGCGCAGAATGAAGCAAGCGGATTTCCTGGGATGCTTGGAAGCATCGACTGCATGCATTGGGAATGGAAGAACTGTCCAATTTCTTGGCAGGGGATGTACAAGGGTGCAAAAGGGCACTGCAGTGTGGTACTTGAGGAAGTTGCTACACATGACCTCTAGATTTGGCACTCCTTATTTGGCATGCCAGGAACACACAATGACATCAACGTCCTGCAGTGTTGATGACCCTCAACTGTAGGGGATCGATTGTAGCGTTTTCGATAAATAAGAGTGTCGAACCCAACGAGGAGCAGAAGGTATTGGTAAGTGACTTTGGTAAAGAGATAACTGCAGGCACTGAAAGGTACTCCCTCCGACCCAAAAAGTGGACGCGCAGGCGTTTTATTTCATTTTTACAAAAAACCCCTCAGAATTTTGAAATCTTTTGCAATCGGGTCCTCGTGTCCTCTTCCTCCGTCCCCAGCTCCCGACCGACCGCCGCCGCCGCTCCCCGGCGAGAGGGAGGCCGCGCCGCTGCTGTCCGCGGCTCCGCCCTTTCCCGCGGATAGATTCTGGTGGCCAAACGCTTCCCCTTCCCCTGCCCGGACGACCTAATCGAGGTCGTCGACGGAAGTGTCGAGCTCGCCGACGGAAGGCTGGATCAAGGCCGCGTCGGTGGAGGGCGCTAGAGCGGAATAGCAAGGCCGCGCCGGTGGAGGGCGCCACAGCGGGGGAGTAAGGAGCCGCCGGAGAACCGCAGCGCTTCCAGCCTCGCCGGAGTATCTCGCCAGTGGTAGTGCTGGAGAACCGCAAGCTTCTACTGCTAGTGCCTCTGAATATATAACTCAAGCTTCTGCTGCTGCATGCTTCTGCCAGTGCCTCTGAATATACAACTCAAGCTTCTGCTGCTGCAAGCTTCTGCCAGTGCCAGTGCTTCCATTCCTGTTGGACTAATGAAGCAACGCAACTACACAAGATACAACTAGCATACGCCCAATCTGCA
The DNA here is from genome assembly GCA_950022295.1 of Bromus sterilis. Taxonomy (NCBI): domain Eukaryota; kingdom Viridiplantae; phylum Streptophyta; class Magnoliopsida; order Poales; family Poaceae; genus Bromus; species Bromus sterilis. Next base: position 56,352,889 of record OX465601.1, read on the forward strand.
GGTACGAAAACGATCAATCAGTTGAGTGTATCTGTTGGAGAAAGCAAAACACAAAGCAATGCAAACACGCTAGTGACAGTCCAAGCTTTACAGGCATGCTGGGATAAATGAATAGACCTTCACCTCAAATCATCTTTTAATTACTCCTAGGATACATCTGGAGTTAATTAGCATCAGAAGTAGGCACGTCCAAAATTGGGTTGGCATAATATGAGCCTTTGAATGTGTCTGCATGGATGATCAGGAATTACATTATGAGTTCAAATTCTGCCAAGGTATATACGATTCTATACAGAAGCAAACCAGAAATACTCTTTTGTGTTCACTATAATTCTACTGCAGTAGACTTACTTTCATAAATGCAATAGCTAAGTTCATTTTGCTACTCCAGTAGACTTACTTTCTATGCAGTAGACTTACTGGAGTAACATAAAACTATTAATGCAAAGCAAAACTGGACATGCTGTACAATGAACTTTGGGAATGAAATCCAATAGCCCCCAAGGTTTCAAGTCTTTGCAATGATCATTCAGCAAGTCATAGGAGAATGTATAATTTAGTAAAAGGGTAAAATGCTTACTGGGTTTCCCAGATTCAAGTTCCTCTTTCCCATGACTCCAACCAATATTATACCTGTGCAGCCAAACAAAACCAGAAAAATAAATATTGCAGAAAAATAGAGATGGATTAACAAACCTGCTGAAAATTTCCAGATGCTTTGTGTTGTTATAATTGTTTTAACAACCAGACAAGGTTTCAATTTCCTGGTGACTGGGAGTAGAATTATAGTTGTTTTAAACAAGAGAGGCAACTAACTTCTGAAAACAATTCTGTTGATGGCATTGTCAACAGATGAGACAAATCATTATCATGATCCATGGATCCATCACATTCTTCTTCTGCTAGACTCCTAGGATGTATTTCTTTATCATTATCATGATGCAGTATAGTGTAGATTATAACAGGTTTCTTATGATTATCTAGTAGTGTATAGGGTGTTCCAGGGAGTATTTCTTTCATGTCTTACAATATGGAACATTATACTCATGACATGGATTTATTTTCTGCAGCTGGTCCACAATAGGCAAAAATGGTCCCGCTCTTTGATATCAACTTCACTCCTCCAGAAGATGAGGATGATGGAGGGAGGGTTCTGGATTTGAACTTCAGTCCACATACTCCAGAAGAACAAGAGCAAGCTGCTCAGCCAGGCCACATACCAGAAGAACAAGAAAAAGAAGAACATATTCCAGAAGAAGAACAAGAACAAGAAGAACATATTCTAGAAGAAGAACAAGAGCATAATTTGCAGCGGCACCGTAAGGATCTGTCAGATAAAAGCAAATTTGCGGCATATATTGCATTGAAAGCTTTAGGCAAAGATAGAACTGTTGTGAAGGCAGATAAAGAAATTGTGGCTCAACTCTTGGGAACAAGTCTTAGGTCAGTCGAGAAGACATGGAAGAAGGCAATGGATCAAGAGGCCAGGAATGACGTGCTTGATTTCTCCAATAATCGGAGGATGTGCGGAAGAAAGAGGAGAGAGCTTAATCTGGATGTAAGGGTGCCCCAAGTTCCACTGAACAAAAGGGGTGCATTGAGGGCTCTAGCAAGGTCCCTTGACGTCCCTTACTCAACACTGCAAAGACGGTTGGCATGGGGCGATTTAAGGCGCCATACCAATAGCTTGAAGCCATATCTAACACTGGAAAACAGAATTAGAAGGCTGCTCTATTGCATCTCAGTGATCGAGGAAACACCAATAATAAAAGCTAAGCTTTACTTCAAAAAGATGAGGAACCATATCCATATGGATGAGAAATGGTTCGGTATGACAAAGCGAAACCGAACATATTACCTAACACCAGAAGAACCAGATCCAATTCGCACCATCCGAAACAAAAACAACATCGGGAAGGTCATGTTCTTAACACTGGTTGCAAGACCAAGATTTGATGAGCAAGGAAATATGACATTTGAAGGAAAGGTCAGAATGTGGGCTTTTGTCACAGAAGATGCAGCCAAATACAACTCCAAGTATAGGACAAAAGGAACAATGGAATTGAAGAACATCAATGTCACTAGAGACATCATGCGGGAATACCTCTCTGAGAAGGTAATTCCAGCAATTGTTGAAGTATGGCCAGATGAAGAAGATGTGGAAACCATATGGATACAACAAGATAATGCCAGGACCCATGTTCAACCTGATGATCCTGTATTTCTAGCCGCCGTAAAAGCTTCAGGATTGGACATCAGGTTGACTTTCCAGCCTTCCAATTCTCCGGATGTGAATGTTCTGGATCTTTGCTTCTTCAGTTCCATCCAATCCTTGGCATTTGAGAGTGCACCTAACACTCTTAAAGAACTGATAGAATCAGTAGAGAAAGCTTATGATTCATATGACGTGAATACACTTTCCAAAGTGTATCTCACTTTGCAGATTGTCCTGGTAAAGATTATGGAAGACAAAGGTGGGAACACATACAAGCCACCTCACATTGGCAAAGAAAAGCTAATAAGAGAGGGAAACTTGCCTAACACACTCGATGTTGAGAGAAAACTATATGAAGAAACCCTAAAGCAGATAGAGGATTATGAGAAAGAGCAAGTGGAGAAAGAGGAGCAGAAGATGAATGATAAAGAAGCAAAGAAAGCATCAAAGAGAAAAGGAAGGTCCCAAGTAATCGTGGATGATGACACATTTATCACGGGAAAAGAATATGTCACATGGTTGGAAGACCCATCAAGCATTGTCCGTCCATGGCGTCGAGTCAAAACTGGAGTATGTCAATGTTTTATTGCTTCTAATTATCTGTTTTAAGATAGGTCTAAACTGATGCATCTTACTGACATAATTTATGTTTACTATTTACAGAAAAAACTTGATCTCATCCGGCAAACACAAATAGGCGAATTTGAAGCTGCAATACAACCAAGAATAGAAGAAGAGAAGCCTGAAGAGAAGAAGAGGAAGGGAAAACAACCAATGATAGAAGAAGAGAAGCCTAAGGAGAAGAAGAGGATCAATAGGAGAAGAGGAGGAGAAGATGAGGGACAATACAAGAGGCCAAGGAAGGCACAAAACAAAGAGCTACTCCAATGAGCTTGTACAATTGATACTCCAGTGAGCTAAAATAGCTAGCATGTAATACTAGGAGTACAATAGATAATCCAGTCTAAAATACCATCAGTGAGCTTGTACAATTGATACTCCAGTGAGCTAAATTAGCTATCACTGAGCCAGTGAGCTTGTACTCTCATCGGATAAGTTGTACTCTTGTACTCCAGCTAATAATATCATGCACATCATCAACTAATAATTGGGGGGGGGATATCCAATGAGATACCGAGCAATTACATTCATGGAAAGTACCATCCTAAATTCGATTAATCATGTACTGATATGAACATGTTAACATCAACAATCTGAACATGTTAACTTCATTATTTATCTACAGAACAAACAGTTCACAGAAGAAATAATGTAGGTATGGGGTGGACTCACCTTGCTGATGGGGTAGGCCACCAGGAAGACGACGACGAGGAGTACCCGGACGACGGGCGCCGCCTTGGCCCCCATGCTGATCTGCAGGATGGAACAACACACACACATAAGTTATCTGGAGTAGTAGAAAACATTGTGCTTCTTTTTCAGATATATATGCACTAGTTAGGATTTTGCAGTTAACAGTTTCAATTTTCTCTTTTGAGGAACCATCTGATACGGTGAGGATAGTTCTCACTCCTCGTTGGTTACCCCAAGTGGAAGGTGAGATGTAGCGTAGCAGCAAATTTCCCTCGGTGAAGACACCAAGGTTTGTCTCCAGTAGGACTCGCAGAAATACAAGAAGGTGACAACGGCGCTAGAAATTGGCTTCTGGCTAACGGCGCCAGAAATTAGGTGGTTGTTTGGACCTGTACACAGAAACAAATAACTTTGCTCCCAACGAGTACAGAGGAGTTGTCAATTCCTCCGGCCTTGCTGTTTACAAAGGATCAACGCAAGAGATAATAATAGTGGCAACTGAAAGTAAAGACTGAAAGTAAATTGAGGGTGTAAACAATAATGTGAAGATGGACCGGGGTCCCGTGATTTTCACTAGTAATGTCTCTCTCCCAAAAGACGATAAAAGTGCTAGCGAGGTAAACAAATCACAGCTAGGCAATTGACAGGATTATGAAGGCACCGCAATGCTAACTATGCATGCAAAGAAAGGAAGGGATCAAAAGCAATGGGAAGTACGCCAAGGTAAGTAGACCGAAATCCAACTGCATCTACTACGAATCATCCACCTTGAGATATCTATCCAGAACATCTCGCTGGTATTAAGTTGTGAATCCCACCCAAAGTGTAAACTCAAAGAAACAGACAACTGCATTAAAAGAACTTTGTGTAAAGTAAACAATCCTTGCACCCGCGGATACAAGCACCGTTGTTTTATCCCTGGTGGCAACGGCACATCCCCTAGTTTCATGTTTCTGTCACTCAAGCTAGACATCAAGGGGCTGAACCCACAATCAAGCATAGCGCTCCCTCTTGGAGTTGCAAGAAAACTACTTGGCCAAAGCAAATACTGCAACGGAGAACATGCAAGAATTTACTCAAGAACAAAATATAAAAGAGAAGAACCAAATATATTACTCATCACAATCTGAACATAGTCTCATAATCCATCAGATCCTAGCAAACTCAGCATAGCAACAGCAGAAATTACAAAAGTTCCTCGATCATGTGAGGCAGCTCACGAGGTCTTGAAAGTGGAAGCACAAAGAGGGGAGAGGTACATCACATAGCTACTGGTCAAGGACCCATGGTCCAAGGGGGACTACTCACGGTACATCTGGGAGGCGTCCATGGCTATGGATGGTCTCCCAGAGGGGGTTCCTCCTCCCGGCAGGGTGCCGGGGCAGCTTCTCCAGGAAGCTCCGATCTTGAAACGGCGGCGGCGGTGGTACAGAGGCGAGATCGCGGAAAAGAGATCGATATTAGGGGTTTCCACCCTGAGGGCTAAATATAGGCGGAGGGGGCATCGAGGGGACCCATAGGGCAGCCAGGAGGCCCCCTGGCGCGGCCTAGGGTGGGGCCGCGCCAGGGACCCTTCTGGAGTCCCTGTGGTGGCCCCCCTCCGCTGCCTTGGTGATTCCGGAAACTTCCGGGTCGCTGATTTTTTATCTGATTTTTCCGGATTTTTTGGAGCACTTTTAATGGCCGGAAAACCCTAAATACAAAAACAGCAGAAAACATCATCATCGCCTCTCCATCACCCCTCCATGACTTCCTCTCTCATGTGTGAGTAATTCCCTACTGTAGGCAAAGGGGATGGTAGGGATTGGATGAGTTAGATCATGTAATATTTCAATCAGATTGTTGGGGGCATGTTGCCTATCATCTACTTGGTGTTTATCATCTCTGTTACAACTTGTTGCTCTTAATGATGACGATGGCGATGATTTCCCCTCACCGGAGGCCAAAGCAGCCTCCAGATTAGCTCTCCCGGAGAAGAACAGAGGGTTGCGGCGGCTCCGCGACGTAGATTGGAAAAGCGACTTATGTTCTGGGGTTTTTGCGTCGGGAGAATAAATAGGGCCAAAGTAGGGCACCGGGGGACGTGGGACCAAGTCAGGAGGGTAGGTGGTGCGTCCAGGGACTGGGCCGCGCCAGGTACCCTCCTGGCTGCCCCCTGGCTGCCCTGTGGCCCCCCTTTGGACTTGCGGAAGCTTCCGGAATGCTGATTTTATATATATATATTTGAGATTTTTCCAGCGTACCTAAATATCCAGAAACCTGCACAAAAGAAAACATCACTGGTAGCTCTGCTGAAAACAGCGTCAGTCCGGGTTATTTTCGTTCAAACCATGCAAGAATGAAGCCAAAACAATAGCAAAAGTGTTTGGAAAAGTAGATACGTTTGAGACGTATCAACTCCCCAAGCTTAGCTATTGCTTGTCCTCAAGAAATTCAGTTCAACGAACTGGACGCGACAAAGAAAACTTTGACAAACTCTTTTGCTTCATTAGATGTATATAAGCATGCACTACGAAAGAGGTTAGCAAGTTTTGACACCATGCTACAAGGACAATGCACGAAGCAATCCTTCTTTCATGTAATCAGTCACAAACAAACAAAAAGTAAATACTATGCTGCTGAGAATCAATTTAAGATCACAATGCACATAGCATGAACATATCAGAGTGGTATCTCGCTAGCCTCCACGAGTGAAGCAAAACATAAATGCAGAAAATCCTCCGGAGTTTTAAAGGAGACTAGAACTCAGAACTCAAAGTAAGAAACATCACAAGCATGCAGAAGTGATACTTTGGGACAATGCATGTTACACTAAGAATGACAATTATGCTCTCATAGTTGGTGCTTTGGAGAAAGGAAGGTGGAGACTCTCGAACTATGGCTTTTGATGGCAAGGTTGAAAACCCGTGGTTGGAAGCAAAGACTAAACATGTACCAGAGCTCTTGGTTTTGAAAACAGAGATAAAACTCTTTTGATAAGTGCAACTTTCCAGTCAACGGTGAACGGTAAAGGTCTCTCAATATCTCCCATGCCAACCATATTAATGCCTTGTGCTTACACATGTTCCCTTATCCATAAATCCTTTGATGGTCTACGGAACCTTTTATTTTGCCTCAAGTATGGAAGGAGGGTATCGTTCCATCTATCATAAGCAACATTTGGTCCATTTCATTCCATCATCAAGTATGGGGGAGGTGTAACTCATATTTTTTAATTGACTAGTTAAAACTTCCGTCAAAATATTTTTGGCACGGTAGATACTGATTTTCCCTTACCGCACCATGAGCTTTTACGGTTGCAAAAGGGAAGCTTTTGAATAAGGTTTTGAGATGGTACATGAAAGTCTTCGTTAGGGATGGCACGTAAATACCATATATAGGAGGTATGGTGGACTCAAATGGAACAACTGGGTTTAGAAAGGTGATTGTGGAAGCACAAGCAGAATTCCGCTTGGTGCCGGAGGAAGGCTAGCAAAAGACGGGGAAGCGACCAACCAGAGAGCATAACGGTCATAATCATACAGATCGACAAAGCAACATTGAATCGGGCATGAAAGTGATATAACTCACCCTGAAGTAAAAAGATCATCAAGGCAGAACAGACTTTTTAGTCTTAACATGCGTGAACATGTGCCAAGTCAATCCAAGAATCCCCTGGAGGGAAATACCACTTCAATATGCCACACCATGAACAATGCAATGCATGTCAATCATTTCAAGGAACACATTATAAACTCTAGCTATTTGAGACTAACCACAAAGAAAGCATGAACCACTGGGAAAGCATTGTAAACATAGCACTATGTCGCTACAAGATGGTCTCTAATCATTAGTACAGGCATATGTACAAAAGTAGAAACAAAAAGAGTTCATACCGGCTTTCCTTGTTGCATCCCTTCCGTCGATCTGCGTCATTACTGCCTTGTCACTTGCACGATCGAACGTAGGAAATTATAATCATCACGGATTCGAGCTGAACTCTGAAACAAAGCAAACTAAAGAGCAAAGGAAACATATTTTTGGGTTTTTAAGGTTTAACGAAAGCAAAAGAAAGGAGAAATATTTTTTGGGTTTTTGCAAACTAAAAGTACAAAGAAGAACAGGAAAAAACTTGCAAAAAGATAAAAGCGAACCAACGGTAGATACAATGGAAAGGGGAGGAGAGCACGTACTCCCCCAAGCTTAGGCTTTTGGCCTAAGTTGGGGCTCGTCTACTGCGGTCCTGAGGAGCCTCCTGCTCCCGGGTAGTACTGGTATGCCCATGGGTCGTATGTGTCCTCCGGTGCGTACACCGAAGTCCTGGGTTCCTCCCACGTGGAAGAGGAAGGTCCCTCCCTCCATCCAGAGGAAGACCCTTCACCCCAGGGGTGACGGTCTCCTCCTGAACTGGTGGATATACCACGTGCTCCTCCTGAACGGGCGGATACACGACGCGCTCCTCCTCGTCTGGCTCGACCCCCTCTGTGGGGTCGTGAAACTGGTATCTCCCCGTGATCTCATCAAACTCGGCCACTGAAAAACGAAATCCATTCCTGCGAGAAAAATCAAACACAAGTGGTGCAGGTAGACGGACAGTGCGTGCCACACCGTCTTTAAACCGCAAAATATAATCGGGTGTATAGAGGTTAGAGGTCTTAGTAACAAAGAAATGCCTCTTCATGGCAGCCAAGTCAAGGCTAACAAAAGGAAAGATTGCATCATCTGGGCGCGGTTCTCCTTGGAGAAACTGCAAAAGAAGTGTGGCATAGACGCCACCAAAGAGGTCCCCCTTGTTACTATTAGTAGCAAGGCGTTTCGCAATATAATAGGCGAAATACCTGAGGTGAGGGAACATAATGTTGGAAATCTTCTGACGGTTGGATGGCCTCACTTCAGTGTTACAGAATGAGTCGAGGAGGGTGTTGAGCGCAACAGTTTGGACATTTTTCCTCTTCTTCTTCTCGACCAAGGCTGGCAAACCTAAAACTTCACAAAATATACTCATAGGCATGGTCAACAATCTTTCATAAAGTTGAAACACCACCGTATCATTGTCAGAATAAAACCTGAAACTGTTAACAAAAATAGCGGTGAGTGTCTCGTACTGTGGTACACGGCTCGTAACAAGCCGTGTCAAACCTGCATTGGCACACAGAGCATAGAACTCTTCTTGTATGCCGGCATCCTCCATGAAATCTTCGCATGGAAATGCCATGGCTTTCGCGGGTGACGCGTCCAACATCTCTATGGGTACGATATCTTCATTATAGCTCACCCTCGTGGTCGAAGGTGAAGCTGCGGAACGCGTAACACGACTAGAGCGCTCGGGTTTCTTCTTCCCAAGCCACTTTCCTAGCCTCTCCATTTCTGAAATTTTTAACAATTCACAAAAACGAAGAATTAAGAAAAACTAGTTTGGGAAAAACATTCTACTTACTTTACCAAGGCTCAAACTAGCAACAAAACTTGAAAAATAAATTTCTACACAAACATTTAAGCTCAACTAAACAACACCAAGAACCACTAAATACTCACTAATGAAGCCACCAACTAGAAAACTAATTGGAGGGGTGAGGGAGTCACATACCAGAGAGTATTTGTTCCAAATTTCAGCTCAAATGAGTTCTTGTAGAAGGAGATCGAGGTTTCGTGCTCAAGAACAGCAGAACCAGAGCAAGAACACGAGTTTTTGGGAGGAAGGAGAGAGAGTGAGGGAAGAGAGGCCACCAGGGGGTGCCTGTGGCCCCCAGAAGGGTGGGTGGCGCGACCAGGAGCTGGGCCGCGCCACCTGGCCTCCTGGGCCAGGGGTGGACCCCCCTGGTCATCCACAGGTGCCTCCTGATGGCTTTTTACCTGGAAATTTTGATTTTGATTTTTCTGGAATTTTCTGGGCAACTTCACTGTAGAGAAATTTTCAAAGTTCAAAAAGCTGCAAAAACTTTCGTGAACTTGAGACAAAAGTTAGAACAAGTGAAGCTTTAAACACAAAAACTTTGGTACAGCAAGGAGAATAAAAGCTAAAGGAAATGAAAACATAACAAGCTCAACTTTTTACCTATATAAAACATGCTAGTTAGCAAGGTTGATCAAGTCTTACCAACAAACCTGTGGTATATAGCGCAGAAAGTCTCGCTTCTTATGAAGTGATCATTGCACTCTCACTTTAATGGACATTGTCCCCACCATAATTGTCTTGTATTTATGGTATACATGTAGTGGACAATCCCATTCTCCAATCTTCACGGTCTCAATATTCTCAATGGAGTTAAGGCCATGCCTTTTGTCGATCTTCTTCGGAAAATACACCGTGTGTTCTTTGTCATTCACGTTGAAGGTAACCTTCCCTTTATTGCAATCAATAACAACACCTGCGGTGTTAAGAAAAGGTCTACCAAGGATAATGGACATGCTCCCATCCTCAGGCATGTCAAGCACAACAAAATCAGTAAGTATTAAGCAATTGGAAATTTCAACAGGAACATCCTCACAAATACCGATCGGGACGGCCATAGACTTGTCGGCCATCTGTAGAGAGATATCTGTAGGAATTAATTTCTCTAAACAAAGTCTTTTGTAGAGAGAAAAGTGAATAACACTCACTCCTGCACCAAGATCACATAAATCAGTTCTAACATAATTATTTTTTATGGAGCAAGGAATGGTGGGTATACCTGGATCACCGAGTGATGGCTTCTCGCCCTTCGTTGGTTATATCAACTGGAAGGTTTGATATGTAGTGCAGCAGCAGTTTTCCCTCAGTGAAGATACCAAGGTTTGTCTCCAGTAGGAATCCAGAGATGATAAGTAGGTGCCAGCGGCGCAACTGACGCGGACCTGTACACAGACACAGATAACTTTGTTCCCAACGAAGTTCAGAGAGGTTGTCAATCTCTCCGGTCTTGTTGTTCACAAAGGATAAAACGCAAGGGATAATGATAGCAAGTAAAAGCAGTAAAATAAATATAGCGTGGAAACAGTAACGAGGATATGGACCGGGATACGTGATGTTCACTAGTGATGTCTCTCTCCCAAAAGACGATAAAACTGCTATGCGAGGTAAACAAATTACAGAAGGGCAATTGACAGGATTATGAACGCACCGCAATGCTAACTATGCTACAAAAGAAAGGAAGAGGCTCAAAAGCACGGGTAGTACGCCAAAATAAGTAGACCGAAATCCAACTGCATCTACTACTAATCATCCACCTTGAGATATCTATCTAGAACATCTCGTTGGTATTAAGTTGCGAGCCCCACCCAAAGTGTAAACCCAAAGACACAGACAACTGCATTAAAAATAACTTTGCGTAAAGTAAACAATCCTTGTATCCGCGGTTACAAGCACCGTTGTTTTCCCCCTTGTGGCAACAGCACATCCCCTAGACTCATGTTTCTGTCACTCAAGCTAGTCATCAGGGGGCATGAACCCACAATCGAGCACAACGTTCCCTCTTGGAGTCACTACCTACTACTTGGCCAAAGCAATAAACAACAACGGAGAACATGCAAGAATTACTTAGGAACAAAAATATAAGAGATAAAAACCAAATATATTACTCTATCACAATCTGAACATAATCTCATAATCCATCAGATCCCATCAAACTCAGCATAGCAATAGAAGAAATGTTACAAAGGTGCCTCGATCATGTAGGGAAGCTCGCGAGGTCTAAAAAATGAAGATCAAAGAGGGGAGGAGAACATCACATAGCTACTGATCACGGACCCATGGTCCAAGGAAAACTACTCACGAGACATCCGGGGAGCATCCATGATGGAGAGGAGACTCCCGGAGGTCAATCCTCCCTCCGGCAGGGTGCCGGGAAGAGGTCTTCTGGTGCTCCCGATCTCGGAAGTGCGGCGGCGGCGGAACAGAGGCGAGTTTGCGGAATAGGGTTCTTCTTCTGGAGTTTTCCCGTGACGGAGAATAAATAGGCGAAGGGGGGGCAGCCAGAGGTGGACTAGGGGCTTCAGGCGCCCCCCTGGCGTGGCCAGGGGTGGGGCCGCGCCGGGTGGCCGCCTGGGCCCCCCTGGCTCCCCTCCGGCCCCTCTCGGACTCTTCGCGAAGCTTCCGTCACACTGATTTTTTATCTGAATTTTCCCGAATTTTTCTGGCACTTTTTATATGGGGGAAAACTGAAATAGAAAAACAGCAGAAAACATGAACTGGCACTGGGGTGCACTGAGTTAATAGGTTAGTCCAAATATGATAAAAAATGTATGAAAGTGTATCTAGATCATAGCAATATCACACAAAACATGCATGGAGCAAGCAGAAATTATAGATACGTTTTGGACGTATCAACATCCCCAAGATTAATTCCTGCTCGTCCTCGAGTAGGTAAATGATAACAACATAATTTCTGTGGTGACATGCTAGCAACCATATAAGAACTTTGAAAAGTAAAGCAATCAAGGTTAGAGATTAAATTCAAGCCATAACAAGCAAGAGTCTATATTAGCATTGAAACAAGTAACAAAAGAACAATAGGTGCAAGAGCTCTCGCTGTCCGTGACTCGAATGTCTCCAAATGGTGTTTGCGTGCAAGAAGGGGGAAACGGAATACGAGAAAAGTATTTTTGTGTTGAGAACTCAATCTACTAAAGTTTCACACTTGGTCTTCTTTGGAATCTTATCTTGACTCGTCCCCAGACCACTAGCCAGGTACAAGTCAATTTGATCCACTCATTTTCGATATTTTGAGCACTCATGCAATGGATGAGCGTAAGCACGAGAGTTGACACTTAGGATGGCAAAGAGAGAAATATGGTGGAGGGGGAAGACAAAAAGGGTGAGAAAGGCTCACATCAATGAGGACAATCATAGGCAAGAGATGCCAAATGATAGATATGATGTGAGGAGTAGGGATTGCCATGCAACGGATGCACATACGAGCTAAGAAGCTCTCCAATGGAACTAGTGGGGGTGCATCTAACTTGCTCGCTCATGAAGACCTAGAGCTCGTTTGAGGAGGCTCATCCTTGGAATATGCAAGCCAAGTTCTATAGTGTGAAGGTCCCCACATAGCTATATGCATGAAGATCATCTCTATGGAGTACAAGGATATAGAGGGAGTACTAGTGTGGATATCTCAAAAGGATAGTAGTGTTGCCCCTTTCTCTCTTTTTATTTCTTTTTGTATTTTTTTGTATTTTTTGTGTGGCCTCAATGGCTCTTTCTATTTAACTCTCATTTGTCCTCTTTGGGATCTTTTATTGTGTCCACTTTGGGATCTTTTCCTCACTTAAGGGCAACACTCTATTTTACAAGAAGGTAAAGGAGATCTTTCACACTTTACAAGGTACTCAAAATTATAAAGGAGATGTAACTATCATGATGTATGCAATGAATGTCGCTGCCAGTGTAGCAGGAACATGTACGACATGAAGATCAAGTCATGAAGAGGTGGAAGTTGCATGGCAATGTAACTCGGAAAGGCTAAGGAAATGCCTTGATAGGTAGGTATGGTGGCTGTTTTGAGGAAAGATATAAGGAGGCTTATGATGACAGAGCGTATCATGCCAAGGGTTTGGATGTACCGGCGAAGGTGGACACCAACTCTCGGAGTGAGAAGGAGGCAATGCACGGCACGGGAGAGGCTAGCAAAATATAGGAAGGTGGAAGTGTCAACTTTCAATACTTACATTAGTCCGAAGAACTCATGCACTTATTATCGGTAACTCTCAATCTAATAAGGAGGTTCACAAAGAGACAAGTACCCCGAGGAGGAGTGTATGGGGGTTTGGTTATCCTTGCGCATCCTCGACTCATGGTACGTGAGTGTTCTCTGATATTCGACTCCTCAGAAGAGTAGTGATCCATCTAGTAGCTAGAGTTCTCAACTAGTTTTGTAGGTTTTGAAAATACACACGGATTGCCCAAAATACGACACCTATCACTAATAGGCTAGAGCTCTTGACACCAAAAGTTCAAACATTACTCACACCAATACCTCAAAACTATTGCAAGCTACTACTAAAATTAAATAGCAACCTCAATTACCTACTTTCAAGACAAGACACAACTCAGTGCAACAACAAACTCTCTTTAACAAGTTAAACATGAAAACTAAAAAGAGTTGCAGAAACAAACTAAACAAAAGCCAAGGTTCTTGCTAAAGACAAACTAAGACTAAAACTAAACATGGCAGTAGCTATTAAAAGATAAAGAACACACAACAGCAAAAAGATAGGCATGAAGAATCCTATGATGTGTTCTAAATTTTGAAAGTGGAGCGTGTTTATCTACCACACAAAGTAAGACGGGATCTAACTTGTTATGAAGAGCAAGCAAAGCTAAAGAAAACTAAAAATAAAACCTAAGAGCGAGACGCTCCAAGCATAGCACATAACGCATGAAGTGATAAAAATATAGTGAGACGAAGGACGAACTGATGATCGTTGATGGAGAAGGGGATGCTCGGGGGCATCCCCAAGCTTAGACGCTTGAGTCTCCTTGAATATTTATTTGGGATGCATGGGGGCATCCCCAAGCTTGAGCGCTTGACACTCCTGGATCTTCTTTCATCATCTTCTATCGCACACTTGAAAACTCCCTTCATACATAACTCATCATAAGCTGATTAGAGAGGTTAGTACCCTTAATAAATAATTTTTACCCACTGGATATAAATATATTCTTGAAGAGCTACTGTTTCTCAAGAGTGCCAAAAAGTTTTTGTAAAGAAAAAGCAAGCTTAAGGTTTGCAAAAGTTAGGAGAGACAAAACGTGGCAGAATCTGTGAAAAACAGAACAACAGGTAGTAAAGAATTGTTTAGGGATACTTCTGCAACTCAAATCAAAAAACTCAGAACATACGGAAGTTTCTTAATTATATAGAGAACGCTGTGTAAAAATTTCAGATCAAAAATATGAACTGGGATTTTTCTGGAATTTTCCTAGTCACGAGGACAGAATCTGTTTTCTGGACAGCATGTCACAACTTTTACTTCCCTTGCCGTAAGAGGCTAAACTTGGAAGAAAGCTTGAAAAGTCAAGATACAATGATGTTGCTACAGTAGTAACAAACATCAAGACACAACAAAAGAAAAAATAAAAACCTAAATTCGTTGCGGGCTGCCTCCCGAAAGCGCTTCTTTAGAGCCATTAGCTAGGCTTAAAGATTATGAAAGATGCTCACAAGAGAATAAGAATTGAAGCAAAATAGAGCATAAAAAAGCAAATGTGAAACACATTTAAGCCTAACCCACTTCCTATGCATAGACATCTTGTATGAAAATAAATCAAAGAAGCAAAAATAAACCCGCATAGGAAGGTGGAACAAGAACATCTTCAAAACTTTCAACATAAAGAGAGGAGTTTTAGTAATATGGAAGTTTCTACAACCAAACTTCCCTCTCTCAAAATAATTTTCAGTAGTATCATGAACAACATCAAGAATATAACGATCACATAAATCATGTTGTTCATGACCTACAAGCACACGTGTATATTTTTCAACACGGTCTTTAGGATTATAAGATAAATGCAACCCATCACATTGAGCCTTGATAAGAGCACAATTCTCCGGAATATGAGTTGGAGATTTCAAAAGGATAATAGGACAATCAAGTGTGGGTGCAATAGCAAAAATTTCATGATTAACATGAGGAACTATAGAAAGTTCATTTCCGTAAGCATCATCCATAGTGGCATCACGACCATAAGCATAGAAGGCATCAACTTCATCAAGAAGGGATATTTCAAAAGAATCCATAGGATCATAACACTCATATAAGGTAAGAGTCAAAGAGTTACTCTCATTAGGAGGTAGACATGGATGGCTCCATTCTTCCTCCTCTTGTTCGTCACTCTCCTCCTCTTTTTCATCCAAGGAGCTTCCAGGTTCAGTAATTTCTTCTTCCATAGAGTCCTGCAAAACATTAGTCTCTTCCTTTTGGGGAGAGATTCTCTCAAGATGATCAGTAATATAATAATTTGCATCATAATTTTCCAAACAATAGTTAAGTATAGCAAGACTCTCAGATTTTTAAGGGGCATCATTAATATTTCTAAGAAGAGAAGTAATTTCATAGGCACCCATATAAGCAACAAATTCTTCTATTGGCTCTGCATCATAAAAATCATAGTTTCCCTTAGCATAAGAAGCTAAGGTTTCATCATCATTGTACTCACATTGGAAAGAAAGGTGTTTGTGCCTCATAAAGCAACAAGATTCATCCCTGCAAAAAGATATATTATATATTGAGCACAAGTTTCTAGCATACTCATACGATTGATGTATGAGTCTCCATAAGTGTATCCCTTTTTGAGACAAGCGGTATTCCTTGTAATATTCTTGTTGATCCTCGGTGAATCCTCCATGCCAATAAGATCTAGTTTCAAAGAAGTTAGACATTGATTGGCAAGTAAGGAACTAGACATACTATTTTTTTTGGATTTTTGATAAAGGACACAAAGATAAAAACTGAAAGGTAAACTAACAAGACTAAAAAACAAAGGTAAAGGGTAGTGTGCAACTCCCCTATCTTAGCACTCGGAGTCCCCGGCAACGGCGCCAGAAAACTTGCTTGATGGCTTCTCGCCCTTCGTTGGTTACCCCAAGTGGAAGGTTTGAGATGTAGTGCAGCAACAGTTTTCCCTCAGTGAAGATACCAAGGTTTGTCTCCAGTAGGACTCTAGAGATGATAAGTAGGTGTCAGCGGCGCAACTGACGCGGACCTGCACACAGACACAGATAAATTTGTTCCCAACGAAGTTCAGAGAGGTTGTCAATCTCTCCGGTCTTGTTGTTCACAAAGGTTAAAACGCAAGGGATAATGATAGCAAGTAAAAGCAGTAAAATAAATACAGCGTGGAAACAATAACGAGGATATGGACCGGGATACGTGATGTTCACTAGTGATGTCTCTCTCCCAAAAGACGATAAAACTGCTATGCGAGGTCAACAAATTAAAGAAGGGCAATTGACGGGATTATGAACGCACCGCAATGCTAACTATGCTACAAAAGAAAGGAAGAGGCTCAAAAGCACGGGCAGTACGCCAAAATAACTAGACCGAAATCCAGCTGCATCTACTACTAATCATCCACCTTGAGATATCTATCCAGAACATCTCGCTGGTATTAAATTGCGAGCCCCACCCAAAGTGTAAACCCAAAGCAACAGACAACTGCATTAAAAAGAACTTTGCGTAAAGTAAACAATCCTTGTAACCGCGGTTACAAGCACCGTTTTTTTCCCCCTTGTGGCAACAGCACATCCCCTAGACTCATGTTTCTGTCACTCAAGCTAGTCATCAGGGGGCATGAACCCACAATCGAGCACAACGTTCCCTCTTGGAGTCACTACCTACTACTTGGCCAAAGCAATAAACAACAACGGAGAACATGCAAGACTTACTTAGGAACAAAAATATAAGAGATAAAAACCAAATATATTACTCTATCACAATCTGAACATAATCTCATAATCCATCAGATCCCATCAAACTCATCATAGCAATAGCAGAAATATTACAAAGGTGCCTCGATCATGTAGGGCAGCTCACGAGGTCTAAACAATGAAGATCAAAGAGGGGAGGAGAACATGACATAGCTAATGATCACGGACCCATGTTCCAAGGAAAACTACTCACGAGACATCCGGGGAGCATCCATGGTGGAGAGGAGACTCCCGGAGGTCAATCTTCCCTCCGTCAGGGTGCCGGGAAGAGGTCTTCTGGTGCTCCCGATCTCGGAAGCGCGGCGGCGGCGGAACAGAGGCGAGTTTGCGGCATAGGGTTCTTCTTCTGGAGTTTTCCCGTGACGGAGAATAAATAGGCGAAGGGGGCAGCCAGAGGTGGACCAGGGGCCCTAGGCGCCCCCCTGGCGCGGCAAGGGGTGGGGCCGCGCCGGGTGGCCTCCTGGCCCCCCTGGCTCCCCTTTGGCCCCTCTCGGGCTCTTCGCGAAGCTTCCGTCACGCTGATTTTTTATCTGAATTTTCCCGAATTTTTCTAGCACTTTTTATATGGGGGAAAACTGAAATAGAAAAACCGCAGAAAACAGGAACTGGCACTGGGGTGCACTGAGTTAATAGGTTAGTCCAAATATGATAAAAAAATGTATGAAAGTGTATCTAGATCATAGCAATATCACACAAAACATGCATGGAGCAAGCAGAAATTATAGATACGTTTTGGACGTATCACCGAGCTTCTCAGGAATCTTGCCACTGAAAGAGTAGTTAGCAAGCATAGTAGATATTGCCTCATTAGGGTCTTTTCTTTTATTAGTAACAATATCTTTCATATATTTAGAGTAAGGAGGTAACTTAATAGCATTAGTCAAAGGGATTTGAAGAAAAAGATGTTTCATCCACTCACAAAACTTGTTGTAGTGCTCTTCTTCATTGGTTTTGATGGACTTGCTTGGGAAAGGCATGGGTTTCTGTACCCATGGTTCTCGTTCCTTCCCATGTCTCCTTGCAAGAAAGTATTCTCTAGTATACTTCTTGCGCTTATCGGGTGCTTCTTCTTCATGAACCTCGGATGGATCATTCTTTTCAGCATCTTTTTCAGGTTCAGCACCGTCTTCAGTCTCAGCATCGGAGGTAGATATGTTGTTTGGATCAACAGCTTGTTCTTCTTCTTCTATTGGATCATTGGAATTGTCAGCTTCCTTGTGTTTCTTCTTCTTCTTCTTCTTTGGAGAGCTAACAATTTATTCTTCCTGCACTTGAGAATCTTACTCGATCCTCTTTGGATGCCCTTCTGGATAGAGAGGGTCCTGGGTGTGTGTTCCACCCCGGGTCTTTATACCATAAGCTTGTAAATTGTCCTGTTTGGCATTATTAGCAAGCAAATCTTTTTGCACATTAGAAGTTTGTTCAAGATGAGTTTGAACCATATGAAAATGCTTCACAAGACATTTAACATCATTAACTGTTCTTCCTAGAACATCAAACAAACTTTTGATAGCAAGAGTATTATCATGCAACTGACCTTGTATCTTCTTATTGAAGTGATTCTGCTTCATAATAAAATTATCAAGCTCATCTAAACATTGGTCAGGAGGTTTACCTTTAGGGATGTCACTTGCATTGAAATCTAAAAGAGAGTGTACCTCTACCATAGGTGGGTGAGTGGTGGGCTCACACAGCTTCTCAATTGGGGGTAGATTCTTCACGTCTTTAGCTTTAATTCCTTTATCTTTTATAGACTTCTTTGCTTCTTGCATATCTTCGGGGCTTAGGAAAAGCATGCCCCTCTTCTTTGGTGGTGGAGGTGGTTCAGGCACGGACCAATCTTCATGGTTTTTGGCAATCTTGCCCATCAATTCTTCCGCATCGTCCGGTGTTCTTTGCCTGAAAACACAACCAGCACAACTATCTAGATAGGATTTAGACCCATCGGTTAGACCAGCATAAAATATATCAAGTAATTCATTTTTAGGGATCTCATGTCCCGGTCTAGCCTTCAGCAAACTGCAAAATCTCCCCCAATCTTTAGGGAGATGCTCATCCTGGAACTGTTTAAAGTTATAAATTCTGTGCAAAGCAGCATGTTGCATATGAGCAGGAAAATACTTATCAACGAAAGATATAGCCATATCTTGAGGAGTCTGAATGGAACCACATAGTAGTGCATCATACCATGCTCTAGCATCTCCTTTCAAGGAAAAAGGAAGAAGCTTGGTCACATAAAAGTTCCAGATCCTTTCATCAGTAGTAAACAAGCCACCCAACTCAGTGAGTCTGGTCAGGTGCCCGATAGCATCATCATTTTCTCTGCCATAAAAGGGACCAGCTTCAACTGCGGATATAAGTGAAAGGTCAACAGATAAATCATAATCAGGATCATTGATGCATATAGGAGACGTAGAAAAAGTAGGATCAGGAGTAAACTTGTTCTTCAGGGAATGCTTTGCTAGCAACTTCTTTATAGTAGCAGGGTCAGAATCAGCACATTCATTAAGCTCCCTGCAAAAATCATCATCAAGCGTAATATAATCATCCTCAAGGAGTTTCTCCTTAAGGCCAGCAAAGTTATGAGTTTTTCCAATAGGTTTTTGGGTAACAGGAATTTCAACACCCGAGAATCGGGCAGCAACAGCAATCTGTTCTTCAATAAAAGAACCAAGTGAACCTATAGTCTCAAAGATAGTAGAAGCATCATCAAAAGTACCTGACATATTGCCAGACTCAGCAGAAGTAGCATGTAACTGAGGTGAATCAAACTGACTCATAACTGAAGGTGAATCAAGTTTAGCACTAGTGCTAAGAGCAGTACCTATTCTCGTACGGGATGGTAAGATCGGAACCTTGAGGTCTCCTTTCTTACCCATAGTGGATAGCGTGCAGCAGGTAGGATACTTCAAGTAGACCTGTAAATAAAGCTATGGTCCCCGGCAACGGAGCCAGAAATTAGCTTGATACGGTGAGGATAGTTCTCACTCCTCGTTGGTTACCCCAAGTGGAAGGTGAGATGTAGCGTAGCAGCAAATTTCCCTCGGTGAAGATACCAAGGTTATCGAACCAGTAGGACTCCAAGAGATACAAGTAGGTGACAACGGCGCCAAAAATTACTTCGGGCTAGGGAGTTGACGTGGACCTGCACACAGAAACAAATAACTTTGCTCCCAACGAGTACAGAGGAGTTGTCAATTCCTCCGGCCTTGCTGTTTACAAAGGATCAACGCAAGAGATGATAATAGTGGCAACTGAAAGTAAAGACTGAAAGTAAATTAAGGGTGCAAACAATAATGTGAAGATGGACCGGGGTCCCATGATTTTCACTAGTGATGTCTCTCTCCCAAAAGACGATAAAATTGCTAGCGAGGTAAACAAATCACAGCTAGGCAATTGACAGGATTATGAAGGCACCGCAATGCTAACTATGCTGCAAAGAAAGGAAGGGCTCAAAAGCAATGGGCAGTACGCCAAGGTAAGTAGACCGATATCCAACTGCATCTACTACGAATCATCCACCTTGAGATATCTATCCAGAACATCTCGCTGGTATTAAGTTGTGAATCCCACCCAAAGTGTAAACTCAAAGCAACAGATAACTGCATTAAAAGAACTTTGCGTAAAGTAAACAATCCTTGCACCCACGGGTACAAGCACCGTTGTTTTATCCCTGGTGGCAATAGCACATCCCCTAGTCTCATGTTTCTGTCACTCAAGCTAGACATCAAGGGGCTGAACCCACAATCAAGCATAACGCTCCCTCTTTGAGTTGCAACAAACTACTTGGCCAAAGTAAAATACTGCAACGGAGAACATGCAAGAATTTACTCAAGAACAAAATATAAAAGAGAAGAACCAAATATATTACTCGTCACAATCTGAACATAGTCTCATAATCCATCAGATCCAGCAAACTCAAAATAGCAACAGCAGAAATTACAAAAGTGCCTCGATCATGTGAGGCAGCTCACGAGGTCTCGAAAGTGGACGCACAAAGAGGGGAGAGGTACATCACATAGCTACTGGTCACGGACCCATGGTCCAAGGGGGACTACTCACGGCACATCCGGGAGGCGTCCATGGCTATGGATGGTCTCCCGGAGGGGGTTCCTCCTCCCCGCAGGGTGCCGGGGAAGCTTCTCCAGGCAGCCCCGATCTTGAAACGGCGGCGGCGGCGGTACAGAGGCGAGTTCGCGGAAAAGAGATCGATATTAGGGGTTTCCATCCCGAGGGCTAAATATAGGCGGAGGGGGTGTTGAGGGGACCCACCAGGCAGCCAGGAGGCCTCCTGGCACAGCCTAGGGTGGGGTCGCGCCAGGGATCCTCCTGGTCTCCTGGTGGTGGCCCCCCTCCGCTACCTTGGTGATTCCGGAAGCTTCCGGGTCGCTGATTTTTTATCAGATTTTTCCGGATTTTTTGGAGCACTTTTAATGGCCGGAAAACCTGAAATACAAAAACAGCAGAAAACAGCAACTGGCTGCTGGGTGCACTGGGTTAATAGATTAGTCCAAATATGCTCAACAGTGTATGAAAGTTCAAGCAAAACATGGCAAAGTCACACAAAACATGCATGGAGCAAACATAAATTATAGATACGTTTGGGACGTATCAGCGTCGCGCCATGGCCGTGGGCTCCCCGAGCCGCTCGTCGCGCCGCCCCCTTGCTCCGTCGTCGCCGACCCATGGACCTCATCGCGCCCTTCCCTTGTCGCCGCCGTTCCCTTGCCGCCGCATGGACCTCACCGCGCCCTTCCCTCCCCGGGGCCTCGCCGCCGTTCCCTTGCCGCCGCAGCACCAGGGCCGCGCCTGCCTGCTTGTGCCGCCGCGCCGGAGCGCCGCCGGCGGCAGCCGAGCTCTACCCCCGTTCCGATCTAGAATCGGGCGAGCAGGCCAACCACTGTGGGCCAGCGCGCCCTAGCGGCTGATACGTCTCAAACGTATCTACTTTTCCAAACACTTTTGCTATTGTTTTGCCCTCATTCTTGCATGATTTGGATGAAACTAACCCGGACTAACGCTGTTTTCAGCAGAGCTGCCTGTATGGTTTTATTGTGCGCAGGAAAATGGATTTTTGGACGTCCCAGAAAATTCCCAGAAAAATACCAGAAAATCCACGAACCCGAAGGAGCGAGATGCCAGAAGTGGGACCAGAGGGGAGCCCAGGGGGCCCCAGGCGCCCCCCTGGCGCGGCCAGGGGTGGGGCCGCGCCCTCTGGCCGCTTGGGGGCCTCCCCCCTCCTCTGGTGCCCTACCAGGACTCCTATTTATTCCCGTGACGGAGAAATCCGAAACAGAAGTCATTTTCTCAATTCTCGTCGCGGAGTCGCCGCCACCCTCTGTTCTTCTCCGGGAGGGCTAATCTGGAGGCTGTTTTGGCCTCCGGAGAGGGGAGATCATCGCTATCGTCATCATCATCGCTACTCCATCCTCCCTCCATGACCTCTCAATCCATGTGTGAGTAATTCCCTACTATAGGCAAAGGGGATGGTAGAGATTGGATGAGTTAGATCATGTAATAGTTTATCAGATTGTTGAGGGAATGTTGCCTATCATCTAGATTGGTGTTTATCATATTTGCTTCAACTTGTTGCTCTTAATTCTTGTCACTTTGGGCCCAAGTGCCATGATTTCAGATCTGAACCCTTTGTGTTTTCATGAATCTACTTGTGTTCTTGATCCTATCTATGAGTTGTTTGCACCTGTTATAGTCTGGAACCGGCGATCCCAAAGGTGACAGCTTGGGACACCAAAGGGGATGGACTATAATTTGAGGATTCCATGTATCCATTGATTGTTAATGCTTTGTTCCGGTGCTCTTTGACAGGAGCACCTTAATCTCCATAAGTTCATTTTGGCCCCGTTCGTAGCGGGATGGTAGGACAAAAGATGTTGTGCAAGTTCTTATTGCAAGCACGTACAACTACCTTTGGGATACATGCCTGATGTTTGATTTATGCCTAGATGATCATTGCTTTTCTGTGTGCCTTGCCCCAAGTTAAATACATGATGTGTCTTATCCATGCAGCGCCCAACCATCCATCTCCCTAGCCTATAGTGTTTTTAATTCTGCTGGTTACTAGTTGTTTACTTTCGCTGTTTTACTATTACCGTTGCTATCATCACTCCCATATCGCAGTTGCTATTAATATCTTGTCGCAAGTAAGTGTATCTCAGGTGCGGTGGAATTGACAACTCCACTGTTAAAGCTTGTGGATATTCTTTGGATCCCCTTGAGTCGAATCTATAAATTGGGTTATTCTTACCCGCGAAGACTATCTCGATCCCCTGCAGTTGTGGGTTATCAGCGACCCACCTCGCGTCGACTGCGGCCTAGCTGTCCCGCGTGCCTCGACGGCCCAACGCGCCCCCTCGCCCAGCCTAGCTCGCCCCCGCAGCCAGCGCCCAAGGCATCATCCGGCTATTCCTCGCCCAGGCCTTCATGGGCCTCGGCCCAGAGGTGAGACGCCCCCTTTTCCTCTTATTTATTTATTTTGTTGTGCTGCTGTTGGGTCGGCCCAAGAGCATTCCTTCGCCATGTGCGCAGTTTAGTTACCTTGCACCCGGTCTGTTTCGGCCCAATCCACCTTTTTCCCCTGTTTAGACAAATTAATTAGCAGATTGTGTTTTAGGGCCAGTTCTTTTGGAGCTTCTAACAGCTTATTGCCAAAATAAGCCAGAAGCCCAAAAGAACTCATTTTTACAGATGGGCTTAGCTTATTTCCACAGGGCTTCTCTTCACGTTGAAAAAAAGCTGGGGGCGAGCGGCTTCCCGCAAAGAAGCGAACCGGTATATGGGAGTGGACTCGTCTGAGATCAATATTACATGGAAATTGCCATTCCAGTCCTAGCGAACGAACAAAGCGTGCGGCCTCATCCTCTCCCCACACCCCAGCCCCCCGGTTTCCTCCTCTGCACGTTGCGCTGCTCCTCCCGGGCCTGCTCGCCGTCGCGGCCGCCTCCCCGACGGATGGCCATCGCGGCCCCCAGCAGGGCGCTCCACCTCCGCCTTTCGGGCCGGCTGCGCGCCGCGCGCTCCTAGCTTCCCATGCTCAGGCGCCGTCTGCCCCGGCTCGCCGCCTCCCGCGACCCCCAGCAGGGCGCTCCACCTCCGCCTACCGGGCCAGCTGTGCGCCGCGCGCTCCTGGCTTCCCACGCTCAGGCGCCGTCTGCCCCGGCTCGCCGCCTCCCGCGACCCCCAGCAGGCCACTCCGCGTCCACCTCCCGGGCCGGCTGCCGTCTGCCCCAGCAGGCCACTCCGCCTCCGCCTCCGGGCGCACCCGGCCTCCCGCGCTCCGGCCGCCGTCTGCCCCGGCTCGCCGCCTCCCCCGACTCCCTTAGATCCGGCGCCGGCCAAGGCAGCCTCGAACACATGAGACAATTTCTTCAGATTTTTAGTTTCTTTTTTTATGTGTGAACGAATTTCTTGTGGCAGCAGCAAAAATATATTTGATGATATTTGTGCAGCAGCAACGAATTTCTTGTGGTAGCAGCAACTAATTTCTTGTGGCAGCAGCAGTAACAATATAATTTGTACAACAACAATATATTTGATAATATTTGTATGTGAGACAATTATGTTTTATGATATTTCTATGTAAGAAAATGTTTTATCTTTTGTTGGACTACATTATTTCATGATGTTTGAAAAAGAAATTTTATTAGAAAAAATTACAATACAGGGGCAGTACAGACTTTTCATTGGGTACATGAGAAATAAGCTAGAGACATATAAACTGAAAAGAACTCGCCGGCTTATTCTCAGGAGCTTATTTTCACAGCAGCTTATTTGAGGCTTATTTTCACAGCAGCTTATGCATAAGCCACTGCTCAAAAGAACTGGCCCTTAATTTTGCGATGCCCGTATCTTTTAAATGGCAGCCCGGATCGCGATGCGTTAAACATGAAAGTTGCTTAGAATTTTGTGTAGATTAATAAAATGTTGTCCTCTGCCATGTTTGAACTTGTTTACATGTTGTTTTACTGCTAATTACATCGCATGCCACTGTAAAATGTAATAGGCCGTAACTTTTTAACCGTTGCTCCGATAAAAATGTTCTTTATATGTAACTTGACTAGAATTGCATGTAGATTGTGTTTATGATGCTCTTTTTTGCTAATAAAAATTATAAAATTATGTTTAGGGCAAAATAATACCAAAAGCTATTATTTTCGTGGGGTACTTAGTATATGCCATGCTTAGGAATTTTACCCCATTTAACTTGAGTAGCATAGGTAGTTTATTTATGATTCACCTCTTGCCATGATTGTATGATATGCCATGCTTGAGTGAGATGCCATGTTAACAACTTTTGCTCATGCTGTGTAGCTAAACAACTTGAACAATTCTAAATGTGCGGTACCGTCGTGTGTGACGAATACTCCACTTAACCTGTTAGTAACCGCTCTCGACGATAGATGCGATACCGTTGCACGTTGTCTCATGTTGCCTTCTTGTTGATGCTTGCTCGTGATTGCTTTGTAGTAATAGATGCTTGCTCGTCGATTGCCTTTTCCAGTGTTTCCTTCTTGTGTGCTTCCGCGGGTACCTCTCGGAGACGTTGCGAGCTTGCAATCGACTACACCTTCGGAACCCGACTTATCAACAGGCAAGGACTATACATTACTTATGATCCATTCTATTATAACCAGCGGTTTGCATGCTAGTATAGGTTAGCTTCGTTGTTTGATCCTACCACATGTTTACAACCTCTCTCAAACCGATACAACCATGTCCCCTCCCAGCAAACCATGTACTGCTATGTTACTATTGCTCGTTACTCAGCCCCTGCTTAGTATGCATGCTTAGGATGCTACGAATGTTACCTGTTACTCCTTGGATTGGGCTATCACATTATTATATTATTGTGGATCATATGATTATTATAATGTTGACTATATTCGATGAAGGATGGAAGGTCTAGGCTCTCCCGCCCCGATGCTTTGTTCCATTCGAGTCACCTAGGACCCGAGTTCCGGGTATTGTGTCTCTTGGCGAGCTGTGACGCCCCCAAAATCATACCGTGTACAGTAATCATACACGTAAGGTACACGATCGAGATTAGGAACTCACGGTGGGATATCACAACACAACTCTACAAATAAAATAATACAAGTTTTTTAATACAAGCCAGGGGCCACGAGGGCTCGAATACAACAGCTCGAGAGCACAAAGTTGGCGGAAGCAAGAGTATCTGAGTACAGACACAAGGGTACAAGGTTGCCTTAATAAGGCTAGCACAAATAACAATAGATCGAAAAGGCGAGGCCTCCTGCCTGGGAACCTCCAAGCTACTCCTGGTCTTGGTCATCGGGGATCTTCACGTTGCGGTGGTCGACATCGGGAACTCCTGCTCCTGGGCTCCAACGTCGACTGCAGCGGCCGATCAGGCAAAACAGTAAAGGAAATAAAGCAGGTGAGTATCTAGTATACCCGCGAGTCTTACGTCCGCTAGTAAGCATTATGCATTGTATCAACGGAAAGAAGAAGCTAGGCCTAACGAAGACTAGCATCTTCCGACGATATCTTGCAGCATGAGGTAAGAATCAGCCAACAGTTATATAAAGCTTAAAGTAACAATGCAACAGAAGTTGCTGCAGCAATGTATAATAATATGTTGTAATAATTAACAATGCCTCCGAGTTCACCTCCTCGACATCCCAGCGAGGAAGAAAACCCGGAACCATACAGTTTAATAATAATAGTTTCTAGTGGTAAGATCCAGCTTCAGCATAAAGCGTCCTGTTACCGTGGACACGGCTATTCGAATAGATTAATCTTCCCTGCAGGGGTGCACTTGTGTTACGCTACACGCACGGATCTCCAGGGTGGCGGGAACCTTATTAGGGAACGCTCCACCGAGGCTATCCGTCACTTCATAGCCCATCTTTCAAACTCAACAGAGAGGCCATCCGCCGGTCTAAATCCTAAGTACGCCGGGCCTTGGACCCCAACCCGAACGTACTCCTGCACGGTGCGTGACTGGCCGGTGAAGTTAAAGCAAATCCAAATAAGACACCACCGCGCGAGAAAATAAGACAACACCACTTCCCGGCAATCAGCCCGCAGTACTGCTGACGTCTGAAGAGTCCTCGGACGACACTACGAAGCAGAGGAGCCATAACTCGTAATTCCCACGGGTAGGTAGTGCGTACATGGCATATAGCCAACTCAAGACATTCACTGAACCATTTAGCATTTTAATTACCCTGCATGACAACCGTTATCGTTGCCTCGACTTAACTGACTTTCGTAGTTGGGTAACTCTCGCGGCCAACGATTAGGGGCCAAGCACACCGGTACACTGGTCGTACCCTCCCTGTCGTTCCGTCGCAATACCAATCGCGGGCACCGTTGGGTCGCCCGACTTCTTACCTTTAAGGACACCAGTTGGTTCGAGTTCCTACCATTAAGTGAAACCAGGAGTTATCACCCTCGATGGCACACTTAAAGAGGTTTGACAGAGACATCAGCGGAATGAACTAAAGAGGTAAACCTCGTATCATCCCGGTGATGCTACGCTACTGAGCCGACGAGAGTGAAATACGAGTCCATTCCACTCGTAAGTCAAACTCGAAGCGACTCGGTAGAGTCTCGCCGTTGTAGGTTCCCTAGGGCGTCTGCATTGATCCGTACCTGTTGCAGTTGTAATATATCGTTTCCGCGATCACTCCCAAAGTGATCACAGCCCGCTATCTAATCCTAGCTAACAATGCGCAGGGTTTACTGCTGAATAATGCATAAGTAATAATAGGCAGCATAGGATTAAAGGAAGGTACATCAAGGGGCGACAAAATCAGGCTATGCAATTGAATAGGATTGTAATCGTAGCAGCAGCAGTAACAATGCCTAGTGCAAGAAATGTACGGAAAGATAGGCGATATCTGGGGAAGAGAATGGCTCTGCTTGCCCGTAAGCTCGGTAGTAGCGGTACGGTCGTCGACGAAGTTGTCGATCAAAAGGGGGAAGCATCGGCAGCGGTCGCAACGTCTATCGGCAGAAAGAGGAGGGGGGGAAACAATAAATACACAATAATAATAGCAATACAAATATATGACATAGCAGATACAAAGCTAACGGTGATCTAACGCAGTACGAGGTGTATTGCTCGGAGCGGGAATTCATCCGGGGATGAACGGCCAGCTCCGGGTGATTATCGGACAAGGTGTCCGGAGGGGGAAGATATCATGCCGGAGGTGTCGTGGACATCCGACACATGTGTGGGTGGTGTATCCGGGTTAGTTGATCTATTCCGAACAACTTTCGTGTTCGAAATAAATTCATCCGGCAGGTTTTTACCGGCACCGAGAATTACCAACATACAGCCCGGAGGGGGGAATGTCGATGATAGGTGTGTTAGGGGGGTGGGGTAGACATACAAATAGTGTATCCGTATTCGTTATATTTTTCTGATCAATTTTCATGTATAAAGTTTTTGAATCTGAGTTACGTTTTAAAAGTTATTGAATTTCAAACTTTAAATCATTTTAAAAAGAATTTATGGAATTTCTTTTATTATTATAACAACATTATCCAGAACATTATCCAAAACAGTGGCTGTCAGGTGGGACCCACATGTCAGCCTCTGTTAATATATAAAACATTTTAAGTAAATTAAAATAGGCACTGGGCCCACATGTCATAGGCTCATTTTAACAATTCCATATTAATTAAACTAAAATTCCAGTGGGGCCCAACAGTCATACACTGCTAGGAAATTACATTATTCTAAATTTATCTAAACAGAGGGGGGCCACATGTCATCCACTTGAGGGGTTTATCTGTTTTAATTTAATTGCAGTTTAATTAGGGGCATGGGGCCCATGTGTCAGTGGGACTTAGAGGGGGTTAGTGCTAATTAGATGGGTGGACCCCATAGGTCAGTGGGGGGGGGGGTGTTAGCGCATGGCTCGCCGGTGATGAGGGGCCTGCCGGCGGTGTCAGCTCCGGTGAGGGGGGGCGTGCGGTTGCGGGCGCGGGCACGCGCAGGGCGCGGCCGCGGCCGCGGTGAGCGTGGCACGACGAGAAGCGCGGCGCGCTCGAGCCAGCCGGTGACCTGGTGCGGCGGCGCGTGGGCAGGCACGCAAGGTGCGGCCAGGCCACGACGATGATTCGAATGAGGGGGGAGGGGGATTCGCATGAGGTGCTCACGGCGGGTTGCAGGGGGTTGGCAGCGGGCTCAGGGAGGGGCTGGCCGGCCGGAATTTTGAAGGAGCTCGCCGACGGCCGTGGTAGAAGGGGGCGGCACGATTCGTAGCCTGTGGCGCGCCCGGGTGACGAACGATGGCTCGAGGAGAGGGAGTCGACGATGGGGAACCTGCCGTACATGTCGGTGCGGGCTGAGGTAGCCCTTGGCCGCGCCCATGGTGGCAGCGTGCCCACGACGAGCGCGCGAGCACGGGAAGGGGAGGGGAGGACGTGGCCGAGTGGGAGGGGGAATGGAGAGGGGAGGCCGTCCAGGGGCAGTTGGGCTCGGGCCTATCCAAAGGGGGGAAGGGGGAGCAGGTAGGGCAGGTGAGGTGGGGGGGGCATGGCCACAGTGGCCATGGCCATGTCCCTGTGCGTGTACGGGGTGGGGGGGGCAAGTGAGAGGTAGGGGATGGAGGTAGGTGGGCTGGGGTTGGGTGGGCCGGGGGGGGGCAACGCCCAGTGGCGCTAGATAGGGTTTTGTTTTTATTTCTTTTATTTATTCTTTCTATTTCTATTTTATTTAAGTGCCATGTGAATTTTGTTATCTATGAAAATATTTTTATTATTGGTGTTAAACATTATAGAGAGGCTACAAAAAGTTTGGCTCAAGTATAAAATCATTAGAATTTTTGTTTTATTTAAATGGGATTAAATGCCACTGATTTGACACTATTTTGATTTGATTAAATTAGTAAAACATTTTATAAACTCCTATTTCATTTTAATAAGACCTACTGATTATTAGGCTTTTAATAAAAATGATTGCATAATTTTTAGTTCAATTATTATATCCACTTGTTTATTATAATTACCATGGCAATTCAATAATTCCCAAACATTTATTTTTATTTCATATTACTATACCATTTTAATAAAACAACCATTGCTATATTATCATGGCCTAAGATTGCTAGGCATTTTATTTAATATGTTTCATTAACTTTGGTTTAACTATGATTTCATTTTTATATTAACTTTCAAAATACTTTTTGATGACACCACAAGATTGGTTTCACAATCAACATAGACTTGTGATTATTCTAAGGACTAAGGGTGACTTGGTTTAACCATGATCATGTTGATTGACTGGCATCCACAATTCTTGGAGCAAAGTTTTATAATTTACCCAATTTGAAAATTTTATCTGGGTTGGAAATTGACAGAGCTATGATCAAAGGTGATCATGACTTGATCATCAACAGTAATGATCACTAACAGTGGAATCACTGTAGTGATTACTGTTACTGATTCTGAGGGTGTTACAAATCTCCACCACTACAAAGAATTCTCGTCCCGAGAATTAAAAGTAGTGTAAGGGGTAGAGTTTCGGTTTCGCCTCCTAACAAATCTTCTGGTTCCTGTTGTCCTACTCGAAGAAATTAATCCTTCACGTTGAGGCCTTCACTTCTCTGTATCGGTGCATCTCGATGAGTTTTTATTCTTTCTTCGAGGGCTTCATCGCACTCACGACCAGGTTAAGAGGTAAAGCTTAAGGGGGTCGGATCGATACAAGATCCATCAAATGGGGTTGCTCAAGGGTATGGGGTACAAAGTCCTTCCGAGTTTAACATCAGGGAAGTACATCGTGAGAAGTTTCAAGCGGTTAGGCACGTATTCGATGTCGACGACGGAAGATGGGAAAGGGGCCCCGATCATCAGACACAATCACTGAGTCTGATATCGGACGGAATATCACAAGGTAGAGGACAAGAGTCAGGTTTCGGTCCTGTGGAACTGTGGGTTATGGGCCCCATTAAACCAGGGTGGTGACATTCAATGCGATCAAGTTGGATGGTAAGTCAGAGAACAGTTTGTCAGCTATATCGGCAACAACGTCGGTACCAGGGGCAGTGGACATTGAGAACCATTTTCCTGCTCGTTAAAACGAGGCAGACCAATTGGCAAAGTTCTCGTCCCGGTGGTTACCGAAATGTCATCAACAATGGAAACAAGGTGTTACTGACGAGGTTGCACACCAAGGTGTTTACATAAGCAGGGAATCGTCGCTGCTCAGATAATTTATATCACAAGAAAGATTAATCAGACCAATGGAAGGTAAAACATGGTTGTCTGATTAAACAGACCAATGGACGGGAAAAGTGATGATACACAAGTATCACGTGTATAACCTTCCCAAGGGAAAGCAGAGCACGATATATATGATCAAGTTGTATTGGCACGGAGACAAGGGAGGTTGTCGACGATAACGCAAATCATCGAGGGGCATGGAGGGTATTTCACACGATGAATCCAATTGACACATGGAAGAAGCCATGTAAGATTATTCGGATAATAATCCAACAAAGGTTGGGTGGTTCGCAAGAATCTGGTGTGAGTATCAGCACTCAACCAGAAGGAAAAAGAATGCAAAGGCATCAGATGATGGAAGCATCGGAACAATTCGATGCTTAAGTACAAGGAAGTTGTGATTTCCAGATCGGGAGGTGGATGCAATTATCCACACGGACTTATCGGTTGCATGGGATTGCAAAGGCGATGAACACGTAGGATCTCGGGAATTGATCAGAGAGTAATCGTCGGGATCTTAAGGTGATTCAGGCGATCATCGGGACGGCAGTGCTCTCCGGAAGGAAGGAGGTACGAGAACCTAAGGTCAGCGTTAATAAAACTTTACCAGCAAGGATAAGAGAGCAGATTCCCAGAGCATAGGTAAGGAGAAAAGGATCCTAATACCATAGATATCACACGTAGTGACATCGATGTGGGCCCGTAAGCCAAACATTAAGTTAGCAAGTAGTTTTGCAAATACTAGACTCGACTTCGACCGAGGAATGGTTAGGGGCTTCCTACAGGCAGTCGGCTCTGATACCAACTTGTGACGCCCCCAAAATCATACCGTGTACCGTAATCATACACGCAAGGTACACGATCGAGATTAGGGACTCACGATGGGATATCACAACACAACTCTACAAATAAAATAATACAAGCTGTTTAATACAAGCCAGGGGCCACGAGGGCTCGAATACAACAGCTCGAGAGCACAAAGTCGGCGGAAGCAATAGTATCTGAGTACAGACACAAGGGTACAAGGTTGCCTTAAGAAGGCTAGCACAAATAACAACAGATCGAAAAGGCGAGGCCTCCTGCCTGGGAACCTCCAAGCTACTCCTAGTCTTGGTCATCGGGGATCTTCACGTTGCGGTGGTCGACATCGGGAACTCCTGCTCCTGGGCTCCAACGTCGACTGCAGCGGCCGATCAGGAAAAACAGTAAAGGAAATAAAGCAGGTGAGTATCTAGTATACCCGCGAGTCTTACGTCCGCTAGTAAGCATTATGCATTGTATCAACGGAAAGAAGAGGCTGTATATAGTGGACTGCAAGATAGAAATCCAGAGCAAGGGTAAGAAGCTAGGCCTAACGAAGACTAGCATCTTCCGACGATATCTTGCAGCATGAGGTAAGAATCAGCCAACAGTTATATAAAGCTTAAAGTAACAATGCAACAGAAGTTGCTGCAGCATTGTATAATAATAAGTTGTAATAATTAACAATGCCTCCGAGTTCACCTCCTCGACATCCCAGCGAGGAAGAAAACCCGGAACCATACAGTTTAATAATAATAGTTTCTAGTGGTAAGATCCAGCTTCAGCATAAAGCGTCATGTTACCGTGGACACGGCTATTCGAATAGATTAATCTTCCCTGAAGGGGTGCACTTGTGTTACGCTACACGCACGGATCTCCAGGGTGGCGGGAACCTTATTAGGGAACGCTCCATCGAGGCTATCCGACACTTCATAGCCCATCTTTCAAACTCAACAGAGAGGCCATCCGCCGGTCTAAATCCTAAGTACGCGGGCCTTGGACCCCAACACGAACGTACTCGTGCACGGTGCGTGACTGGCCGGTGAAGTTAAAGCAAATCCAAATAAGACACCACCGCGCGAGCAAATAAGAAAACACCACTTCCCGGCAATCAGCCTGCAGTACTGCTGACGTCTGAAGAGTCCTCGGACGACACTACGAAGCAGAGGACCCCATAACTCGTAATTCCCACGGGTAGGTAGTGCGTACATGGCATATAGCCAACTCAAGACATTCACTGAACCATTTAGCATTTTAATTACCCTGCACGACAACCGTTATCGTTGCCTCGACTTAACTGACCCGCGGACAACGACAGCAGCCAGGACCACCAGTACATCGGTGTCTGCCCTGTCGTCCCACCAAGTCACTGCGGTTACCAACAAGGTGAACCGTCTCCTTACCTTGTCTCGCGTGTGCTCCTGGAGGAGCTCGACTTTCGTAGTTTGGTAACTCTCGCGGCCAACGATCAGGGGCCAAGCACACCGGTACACTGGTCGTACCCTCCCTGTCGTCCCGTCGCAATACCACTCGCGGGCACCGTTGGGTCGCCCGACTTCTTACCTTTAAGGACACCAGTTGGTTCGAGTTCCTACCATTAAGTGAAACCAGGAGTTATCACCCTCGATGGCACACTTAAAGAGGTTTGACAGAGACATCAGCGGAATGAACTAAAGAGGTAAACCTCGTATCATCCCGGTGATGCTACGCTACTGAGCCGACGAGAGTGAAATACGAGTCCATTCCACTCGTAAGTCAAACTCGAAGCGACTCGGTAGAGTCTCGCCGTTGTAGGTTCCCTAGGGCGTCTGCATTGATCCGTACCTGTTGCAGTTGTAATATATCGTTTCCGCGATCACTCCCAAAGTGATCACAGCCCGCTATCTAATCCTAGCTAACAATGCGCAGGGTTTACTGCTGAATAATGCATAAGTAATAATAGGCAGCATAGGATTAAAGGAAGGTACATCAAGGGGCGACAAAATCAGGCTATGCAATTGAATAGGATTGTAATCGTAGCAGCAGCAGTAACAATGCCTAGTGCAAGAAATGTACGGAAAGATAGGCGATATCTGGGGAAGAGAATGGCTCTGCTTGCCCGTAAGCTCGGTAGTAGCGGTACGGTCGTCGACGAAGTTGTCGATCAAAAGGGGGAAGCATCGGCAGCGGTCGCAACGTCTATCGGCAGAAAGAGGGGGGGAACAATAAATACACAATAATAATAGCAATACAAATATATGACATAGCAGATACAAAGCTAACGGTGATCTAACGCAGTACGAGGTGTATTGCTTGGAGCGGGAATTCATCCGGGGATGAACGACCAGCTCCGGGTGATTATCGGACAAGGTGTCCGGAGGGGGAAGATATCATGCCGGAGGTGTCGTGGACATCCGACACATGTGTGGGTGGTGTATCCAGGTTACTTGATCTATTCCGAACAACTTTCGTGTTCGAAATAAATTCATCCGACAGGTTTTTACCGGCACCGGGAATTACCGACAGACAGCCCGGAGGGGGGAATGTCGATGAGCGGTGTGTTAGGGGGGTGGGGTAGACATACAAATAGTGTATCCGTATTCGTTATATTTTTCTGATCAATTTTCATGTATAAAGTTTTTGAATCTGAGTTACGGTTTAAAAGTTATTGAATTTCAAAGTTTAAATCATTTTAAAAAGAATTTCCTGAATTTCTTTTATTATTATAACAACATTATCCAGAACATTATCCAAAACAGTGCCTGACAGGTGGGACCCACATGTCAGCCTCTGTTAATATATAAAACATTTTACTTAAATTAAAATAGGCACTGGGCCCACATGTCATAGGCTCATTTTAACAATTCCATATTAATTAAACTAAAATTCCAGTGGGGCCCAACAGTCATACACTGCTAGGCAATTACATTATTCTAAATTTATCTAAACAGAGGGGGCCACATGTCATCCACTTGAGGGGTTTATCTGTTTTAATTTAATTGCAGTTTAATTAGGGGCATGGGCCACATGTGTCAGTGGGACTTAGAGGGGGTTAGTGCTAATTAGATGGGTGGACCCCATAGGTCAGTGGGGGGGGGGTGTTAGCGCACGGCTCGCCGGTGATGAGGGGCCTGCCGGCGGTGTCAGCTCATGTGAGGGGGGGGGCATGCGGTTGCGGGCGCGGGCGCGGCCGCGGCCGCGGTGAGCGTGGCGCGACGAGCAGCGCGGCGCGCTCGAGCCAGCCGGTGACCTGGTGGGAGGGAGTGGCCGAGTGGGAGGGGGAATGGAGAGGGGAGGCCGTCCAGGGGCAGTTGGGCTCGGGCCTATCCAGAGGGGGGAAGGGGGAGCAGGTAGGGCAGGTGAGGTGGGGGGGGCATGGCCACAGTGGCCATGGCCATGTCCCTGTGCGTGTACGGGGTGGGGGGGGCAGGTGAGAGGTAGGGGATGGAGGTAGGTGGGCTGGGGTTGGGTGGGCGGGGGGGGCAACGCCCAGTGGCGCTAGATAGGGTTTTGTTTTTATTTCTTTTATTTATTCTTTCTATTTCTATTTTATTTAAGTGCCATGTGAATTTTGTTATCTATGAAAACATTTTTATTATTGGTGTTAAACATTATAGGGAGGCTACAAAAAGTTTGGCTCAAGTATAAAATCATTAGAATTTTTGTTTTATTTAAATGGGATTAAATGCCACTGATTTGACACTATTTTGATTTGATTAAATTAGTAAACATTTTATAAACTCCTATTTTATTTTTAATAAGACCTAGTGATTATTAGGCTTTTAATAAAAATGATTGCATAATTTTTAGTTCAATTATTATATCCACTTGTTTATTATAATTACCATGGCAATTCAATAATTCCCAAACATTTATTTTTATTTCATATTACTATACCATTTTAATAAAACAACCATTGCTATATTATCATGGCCTAAGATTGCTAGGCATTTTATTTAATATGTTTGATTAACTTTGGTTTAACTATGATTTCATTTTTATATTAACTTTCAAAATACTTTTTGATGACACCACAAGATTGGTTTCACAATCAACATAGACTTGTGATTATTCTAAGGACTAAGGGTGACTTGGTTTAACCATGATCATGTTGATTGACTGGCATCCACAATTCTTGGAGAAAAGTTTTATAATTTACCCAATTTGAAAATTTTATCTGGGTTGGAAATTGACAGAGCTATGATCAAATGTGATCATGACTTGATCATCAACAGTAATGATCACTAACAGTGGAATCACTGTAGTGATTACTGTTACTGATTCTGAGGGTGTTACACGAGCGTGCCTAACCGTGTGTGGGATTTTATGGGGTCCCTTTTTCTTACCTACCTAGCTTCAAACATTTCTAGTGGTGACCCAAGCTGATTTACCATTTGTAAACCATGCATATATGTTTGTCGGGTAGTTCCTGGCGGATATTCTTTAAAACAACCTGGGCCAGCGGGGACATGGTTTCCTTGTTGGTCCAACCTGTCTGGCTGAGGACCCGACCTCATGTGAGAATTTACCGGCAATCCAAACCTGCGACAGACGGTAGAGACCAGATCGAGAACGCGGCCGACTCCTGAGCTGGATGTCGACTCACCGGGGGCCACCCGGATTTGTGCGTTGTTAGTTAGAGGGACATGTCGTTTCGTATCTCTCGGAACTAAATCATAAAATGGTTGCCTATGATGGGTAGCAACTGAGAGAGATGAGCGTGCGTGCGGAGCCTTGTAATGGGCAATTGGTACACCCCTGCAGGGTTAAAACTTTTCGAGAAACCGTGTCCACGGTTATGGATGACTTGAGACCTACTCCTTATTCATAGACAACAATAATTGAGATAATATTAATAACGTGATCAACGTGTGTGTGCGTTGACTGCTTCTTCTTCATCGGGCGATGAAAGAGGAGGACAAGGATAGTATAGGTGTTATGTTTGCGTAAGTAGATGATAACAGACTTGTTGGAGGCGATTCCTCATCGAATGCTTGGCTTCTTATCTTACTCTCTAGATCGTTAGCCACTTCATAAATGCTAGTGCGGCAGCAATCTCACCACTTACCCCATCCTTACCGTGAACTACTAGTTATCCTAGAATGACGAGTGATGAAGTCCTTGCTGGCTCAGTTGACCACTACAATTGGATGTTGAGTACTTTTATACCTATGATACTACCCCCAAACTCTTTTTATGATTCTCGATTGACAACAGGTATGGCGATCGATGTTTCACGTGGAGACTCGACGACGACTAGTTAGGCGGATCCCGACGGAGATCCTGGACCCGTGTGGTTATGGGGATCGATGATTTTTTTTGCCACTAGGCATTTCATTGTAGTCTGTACTCAGACATGTATCTTCCGCTGATGTATTGTATTTAAGGCAATTGTATGCCGATTGTATGAGATGTTGTATCCTTGTAGCTGTAATGTTGTGATATCATGTTGGAAATCCGGGGCATATGGCAGTGTCATATGTCGCGGTGGAACCGATATGTGCTTCGTCCCCGGATCTGGATGAAACGTCTAGATCTGGAACAGTACCGCATATCGGGCCTTACACCTCGCCTCACTGAACCATGTCCAGATCCGACAATGACCCCGTTCGAAGTCGATCCCGTTGAATGGACACCTTCATTTCAAAATCAGACGATGAACTTGCCATCTGAGTTATTATCCGTAGATCGCGAAAAAACAAACGGCTCCTCCTCCTCCTCCGCACACGACACACTTTCCAATGGTTAGGCGGGGCACCTTCTCCTCGGTGCACAAAGGCACAGGTTTACCGCTGTCCATGCTCGACCTAGTGGCCTGATAGGGCTCTTGGAGCTTTAATCGTGACATTGCAATCGTCATCTGCAGCTATAAAAAAGATTCACTTTAAAAACAACGAGTAGTAAAACAAAAATGGGATGATTGCGGGATGAATGCTCACCCGCAATCCTAGGACATGTCATCCGTCCGCTCCCGCCCCCTCTCCCCCCTCAACGCCAAAGCCCAAAATCCCAAACAGGACCACAAAACCGATCGCCATGGTAGGTGGCGAGCAACTCCTTTCTATTGTTTTTAGTTTAATTTTTGTAAAATGAATTTTATGAAGCTTTTTAAAGTATTTTTAAGTTTAAATTATTGTTTTTTATATTTTTCATTTTTTAAATTGATGCTGATCGAATGCCTTGGTGTTTTGGGTACACCGATGAAGGCGTAGATAAAAACGAACGCAACTCGTCTGTCTAATCCATCTAAATGAATAAAATATGAACTAAACATGCGTCCATTTGAATCCTCGCAATGAAATGAAATAACCCTAAATAGTAAACATTCACCTTCAAAAATATTCATCACTAAAATAAAAGCGGGATGAATGCTCGTCTGCAATCCTGCATCTGTCATCACTCTCGTCAACGACAAAGCCCAGAACCCCAAACAAGTCAACCCCAATCTGGACCACCAATCCGACCGCCATGGTAGGCGGCAAGCAGCTGCTGCAGCTCCTAGTCAATACTAAGGGTACACCTTGATTCCTAATGCTTAAGGGTATACCTTTGGTATGACCACGACATTTACAGCGGTCCATGCTCGGTCAAGTGGCCCGACAGGGCTCTTGGAGCTTTAATCGTGACATTGCAATCGTCATCTACAACTATAAAAAAGATTCACTTTTGAAACAACGAGTACTAAAACAAAAGCGGGATGATTGTGGGATGAATGCTCACCCGCAATTCCTAGCATATGTCATCCGTCCGCTTCTCTCCCCCTCGACGCCAAAGCCCAGAATCCCAAACAGTACCACAAAACCGATTGCCATGGCAGATGGCGAGCAACTCCTTTTTATTGGCTTTAGTTTAATCAATGTAAAATGAATTTTATGAAGCTTTTTAAAGCATTTCTAAGTTTAAATTATTGTTTTTGTTTATATTTTTCATTTTTAAAATTTATGCTGATCAAATGCCTTGGTGTTTTGGGTACATCGATGAATGCATAGATAAAAAATGAACGCAACTTATCCGTCTAATCCATCTAAATGAATAAAATGCGAACCAAACGCGCGTCCATTTAAATCACCACATTGAAATGAAATAACTCCCTTAAAAAAAAGAGGTTATCCCTGGCGGGCGGCGACGGGATAACCTCTGCCCGGACTAAATCGAACGGCGGCGCCGGCAGAACGAAGAGGGACAACGAAGAGTAGTAAACATTCACCTTCAAAAATAGTCATCACTAAAATAAAAGCGGGATCACAAAAATAGTCATTCACCTGCAATCCTGCATCTGTCATCCCTCCCGTCAACGACAAAGCCCAGAACCCCAAACGAGTCAACCCCAATCTGGACCACCAATCCGACCGCCATGGCAGGCGGCGAGCAGCTGCTGCAGCTCCTAGTCCAAGAGTCCGCCGTCCCAGTCGTCTTGAGCGGCGCCGACCCGTCACTCCCCGCCGTTAGATTGGCCCACTTCCTCCACCCCCGCGCGGGCGGCGCCCAGCGCCCCCCTCTACCTTCTCCGCCCCGCAACGCCGGCCCTATTCCCGCCGACGGGATCCAGGTCGAGTTCAAGGGCTGGGCGGAATCCCCAAGTCTGTGGACGCGGTGGGTGGCCAAGCTCCGCCCGCGGTACGAGCCCCTGTGGCGGAAGATTGGGATCCTGGATGCCATCCTTGCCACCACCTGCCGGGTGCGGCGCGACGAGAGCGCGATGCTTCAGCTCGCCTCGATCTGGTCCGCCGAGACCAACACGTTTCTGTTCCCCTGGGGCGAGGCGACGGTGACGCTGGAGGACATGGCCGTGCTCGGGGGCCTGCCCTTGCTCGGCAGGTGTGTGCGCGCGCCGCTGAAGGGCGCGCCTCGCGAGGATGTGGACGCGCTCGAGGCCGTCCGCCGCTCGCTCTACCGGAGCAAGAGCCAGAAGCCCGACCACCCCGCGTGGGCGATGCGCTTCCTTGAGCCGCCGCCGGGAAAGGGGCCCACCGCGGGCGACGGTGACGCGGCCATGTTACTAGAGCACGGGGCGTTCCTCGCCATGTGGTTGTCCCTCTTCGTGCTGCCGGCGCCGCCGTTCGATTTGGTCCGGGCAGAGGTGCTCCCCATCGCCGCCCGCCTGGCGCGCGGTGGGTCCGTGGCGCTCGGACCCGCCGCTCTCGCCAGCATCTACAGCGACCTCTCCGCGCTGAACCGCTACATCAATTTGGACAAGCGATACCAGCCGTTCGTTGTGTGGGCGCCGCTGCAAATCCTCCAGCTGTGGGTCTTGGCCAGGTTCCCTGAGCTTCGCCCTGAAATGGCCACCACCATTGACCCGGTTGCTCGTCACCAGCCTTGGGCTGCCCGGTGGCAGGAAGTTCACAAGGTAGTTGATCCCACCTATGTCCACACAGTGTTCATGTCGCCATCGGAGTTCGAGTGGAGGCCCTATGGAAGTAGCACCTTTGCTCTCTGTCCCAAGAAGAGTTGCTCTTGGGTTCATGGCCGGGACATAGCAAGCAGTAAGCAACTGCAATCCTTTGCACAGTGTCTGCGTGCTTGCGAGCTTGTAGGCATGCGCTGCATTGAGCAATACAATCCGCATCGCGTTGCAAGGCAGCTTGGCTTCGATCAGGACGTGCCTGGGCCAGTTGCCCGTGTTAACTCAAACTGGAAGATTGCTTGGGAAACATACTTGATGAAGCCTAGCAACTTCGCGTTCATCGTTCCACAGTATATGCTGGCTGTGACAGTTGAGTACGCACAATGGTGGAAGTCTTACTCTCTTGGGTGTGCTGCTGCCACTGCCACCGCTATTGATTTAGATTTAGATTTGGAAGAGTTCCGTGCTTCGGTTAGCCCAAGGAGAGAAAATTTGGAAGTGCTTGATGATGATAATTCTTGCAAGAAACAGCATGTGCTCCAAGGTAATGTCCTCGTTAAACAGAATAGCAACTCAGAACATGGTGAAGTAGCTCTCCGTCACCTTGCCGAGGTAGCAGTAAGCACAACCAGCAGAAAAGCCATTGGAGCTGCAAATGTAGGTCATGTGCAGCTAAGTCTGGAAGACATCATGGTGATCAGTGATGAAGAGTTCGACGAATCAGTGGGCAAGGAACATGGGATGGGTGCAATGCCGATGGAAGGCAAAGAAAAAGAAAATAAAGACGCATCAGCATTAAACCAACAATCAGATTCAATTATGGAAAATTGCGTAGTGGTCAACAGGAAGAGCTCAGGTATGAGAATTCATCAAGTGGCAGTTCTATTTATCAATCCATACCAGCTAGGCAAATTAAACATCACAACAAACTAGTGCTAATGCAACCTTCCTTTCTTTTATCTTAATTTTTGTGTAGGAAACAATAAGATGCATTCTAGCAATCCAGTAGATGCAAATCCTGAACTGGTCAAGAGAGTAATTTCAACTAAAACACTTTACTACCTTAGACCATTTGTGCCTGTGAAAGATGCTCAGGACAGAGATGCAACTGGAACGAATACGGATCAAGGTGCTTACAGACCAAGACGTGAAGTTGGGACGAGGGAAATGATTGAAGAGGCTTCTGCTGCTCGAGAATCTGAAAAGGTTGTGTTGCAAAAAGTAATTGATTCTCTGAAGGAAGAGATTGCAGCAGCAGAGGCACGGTTGAGGGGTAGAAGCCCCTCCAAAACTTGAGGTGTGACTTTAGTTGGTTCAGGTTTGTTGCTAGACTTCCGTATCAGCTATAAGCTGATTTTCCTGGCCTTTAGATTAACTTCGGTTCCTTGGGCCCTTTATCGTAGTATATACATGTGGTCAAACCGACACACATGTCCAGGGAGAGAGGAAGGGTGTTGTGGCATCTTCCAGTAATCTATTAAGCTTGGTCTATAAGTATCCAAGGTGTGTATATGTCCTAGTAATCCTAGTAAAAGTCTGTTTTGGGAAGGGTCCGGTTGTCTCTTAGATGACCCAGCCTAGTCTGGAAGTATCCAGGGTGTATGTGTCCTAGTAGAAGAGTCTCTTTGTGGGTAGATTTCAATTGTCTCTTAGATGAACCCAGCTTGGTCTAGAAGTATCTCTATGGTGTGTTCAGTTACCGGTTAGTGAACAGTAACCAACCTAAAGGGTCTATATAAGTATAATGTATCCCCCTTGTAAGGAAGCAATGAAATATCAAGTTTCTACCTATCCTTCTCTTCTACATCTCTAATTCTCCAATCTTTCCCTGCTACCCTTCTACGGTACCACGGCGACGACCCTCGCGTCCAATGAGTAACCCACCCTACAACCTATGTACCCAACGTCGGCTACAACATCTGGCAGAGCCTACCACCATGGCTGACGATGCGCCCAAAAAGCAAACCAATACCAATGATGAAGTCCTGGCAGCGATTGCCGTGCTGAGCGGGCGAAAAATTCATCAAGGAATTTGAATTGCTGAATTTGCGAGTCAAGGCACTAGAGGAGAGGTTAGTGGTGCAGAGAGGCGATGATGGCATCTTGCAGCACCCTTCATCCTTACCCTTCTTGAATGTCAGCAGGGCAGGAGATCTGACTGCCAACCTGGTGACAACCATGGCACCAAGACCCACAGTTTAACAATCAGATTCCCTCATGGAAGGTCGCATATTGGTCAACAGGAAGAGCTGAGGTATGAGAATATTTGTACGGTACCCAATACTGGTGGGTGAAGTGAGCAGTACGTACCAGTTTTGATCCGACGGTAGATGTTGTGGGCAAGTAAAGTAATTTGTTCTTTATTTTTTTTATTATTAAGGGTAAGAAGGTCATTTAACAGTAGTAAATGGTACAGTACTACTAAAGCGCAATGCATGAGGCAGCAGTCTCCAGCAGCCCATCAGTATATGTGTTGCGATTGGAAAAGAAAATACGGCGTTGCCTTGCCACCCTCTCATCTGCCGCTGTGTTTCCTGAAATTGGTAACAAACCGAGTTCAGCGTCTTCCTTGTTGCTGCCTCCTCGAATTTATCTGCCCGCGCCAAGCAGGCCGCCGGTGGCCATGGGGACTGGTTCGGCAACGGCCATCCCCCCTGCACCTTTCGAGGCGCCCTCTACCGAGAGGCGTGTGGGGGGGCGTCCGCTGCAACCTCTTGTACTGCAGCAGCACTGGGAAGTTTGGTTGCGGGGGGCCTCGCATCGCCGACCTCGGTGGCATCGGGTGTGGAGAAGAACAAAGATGGAGAGCAAGCGTAATCGGGTTATGCCTGAAAGACCGTGGGATTTGTTTCTTCAGTTATCCTTCTTAACCCTTCGAGCGCTGAACGAGACACAAATACTGTGGGTTTATGGCACAGTATTAACAGACCTGGACCATTAAATACTAAATTAACGGTCCTTGTTAATTAGAGGGCACGGGAGAACAACTCGCCAAGAGAGTAATTTCAACTAAATCACTTTACTACCTTAGACCATTTGCGCCCGTGAATGATGCTCAGGACATAGGTGCAACTGGAACGAATATGGGTCAAGGTGCTTACATACCAAAACATGAAGTTGGGACGAGGGAAATGATTGAAGAGGCTTCTGCTGCTCGAGAAGCTGAAAAGGTTTTGTTGCAAAAAGTAATTGATTGTCCGAAGGAAGAGATTGCAGCAGCAGAGGCACGTTTGAGTTATAGAAGCCTCTCAGAAACTTGAGGTGTGACTTTAGGTGCTTCAGATTTGTTGCTACACTTCCGTATCAGCTATAAGCTGATTTTCCTGGCCTTTAGACTAACTTCGTTTCCTTGGGCCCTTTATCGTAGTCTAAACATGTGGTGAAACCGACACACACGTTCGGGCAGAGAGGGAGGGTGTTGTGGCATCTTAGAGTCCAGTTATCTATCTTAGTCTAGAAGTGTTGAGCTGGGTCCTCACCTTGGTTCCTCGCGACTGGGTGGTGTGTTCTGTGTGTGTCTCTCTCCCCCTGGCTAGCTGCACGTCCTCTTCTAGGTCTAGATATGGCCTGGGCCTTGTGGGCTTAAGTGGAGATGGGCTAGGCAGCCCATACCGGTTCAACACTCCCCCTCAAGATGGGTGGTAGATATCTATCATCTCCATCTTGTCATATGCCAAGTTACAGTTCTTCATTCTAGTCCCTTTGTCAAACAATTTGCAACCTGTTGTCTAGAGCTAACATGAGCAAGGCTGATGATCCCAACATCAAGTTTCTCCTTAATAAAGAAGCGATCAATTTCCACATGTTTTGTCCTATCATGTTGAACTGGGTTATTGGCAATGCTTATAGCCTACTGATTGTCACACCACACTTTCAAGGGTCCCTTCCTTAGAAGTTTCAACTCGCTCAGGAGGTTCTTCACCCAGAGCATCTCACTCAACCCTTGAGATAAAGCTTTATATGATGGATAAGTCTTTGTGGGGCTGCAGCACGTTGTGACACATGGAATACATCATGTACTCGGGAAAGGTGCGGGGGTAGTTCACGTTGGTAGGCAACTTCTCCACGTTTAGCAAGAATGCGGAAAGGTCCGATGTAACGTGGGGCCAACTTTCCTTTGATACCGAATCTTTGGGTTCCCTTCAGAGGAGTAACCCGAAGGTAAGCCTACTCATCTAGATTGTAGCTTTCTTGCCTATGATGACGATCATAGTAGCTTTTCTGACGAGACTGAGCTGCTTTCAATTGATCACGAATAATGCGAACTTGCTCTTCTGCTTCCTTGATCATATCCGGTCCAAAGAGTTGTCTTTCACCGGTTTCTGACCAGTTTAGGGGTGTTCGACATCGTCGGGCATAGAGGAATTCAAAGGGAGCCATGTCCAGACTAGATTGATAGCTATTGTTATAAGAAAATTCGACGAATGGAAGAGATTTCTCCCAATTCTTTCTGAATGAGATAACACAAGCTCTGAGCATGTCTTCCAAGATTTGATTAACCCTTTC
Organism: Bromus sterilis; assembly: GCA_950022295.1. NCBI lineage: Eukaryota > Viridiplantae > Streptophyta > Magnoliopsida > Poales > Poaceae > Bromus > Bromus sterilis. The sequence goes on from OX465601.1 coordinate 56,397,653, forward strand.
AACTTGATCGCTAGACTGAGGATGGAAAGCTGTGCTAAAGGAGAGATGAGTTCCCATAGCATTCTGAAAGCTTCCCCAAAATCTAGAGGTGAAAAGGCTACCATGATCAGAATTGATTTCCAAAGGAACACCGTGAAGAGACACAATTCTAGAGACGTACAAGTCCGCTAACTGACTAGCAGTTATAGACTCGCGAACGGGAAGGAGGTGAGCAACTTTGGAAAGCCTATCTATGACAACGAAGATGACATCATTTCCTTTCTGGGTTTTTGGAAAGCCGGCGATGAAGTCCATACCGACTTTGTCCCATTTCCACTCGGGAATAGGCAAAGGTTGAAGAGTACCAGCAGGTCTTTGTTGTTCTGCCTTAATGCGACGACAAACATCACATTCGGCAACATATCGAGCAATGTATCTCTTCATCCTAGTCCACCAAAATCTCTGGCATAGATCTCAGTACATTTTTGTGCTACCGGGATGAATCGAGAGGGGTGTGTCATGGGCTTCTTTGAGGATGAGTTGCCTTAGATCCCTATTCTTAGGAACTACCAAACGATTTTCAAAGAATAACGTTCCTTTACTATCCGTGGAGAAACATTTAGCAACTCCGCTAGCAATGTTCTCCTTGATCCGGCGAACACCTCGTGCACGCCTATGGGCAACTATGATTTGATCCTCAAGGGTTGGTTTCGCCGCCAAGTTGAAAAGAGATCAACGAGGAACAATCTCGAGGTTGAGCTTTCGAAATTCCTCATGAAGAAGGGGTTGATACTGTTGTAACATGAGGTTGTTACAATACGACTTACGACTTAGTGCATCAAACATGACATTGGCCTTGCCTGGGGTGTAAGAAATTCCTAAGTCATAATCTTTTATCAACTCTATCCAGCGTCTTTGCCTAAGATTAAGATCTGGCTGGGTGAATATGTATTTGAGGCTTTGGTGGTCGGAATAGATCTCACAACGATTACCAAGGAGGTAATGTTGCCAAGTTGTCAGGGCATTAACTACGGCAGCGAGTTCAAGATCATGGGTAGGATAGTTCTCTTCATGTGGACGCAACTGGCGTGAAGCGTAAGCTACCACATGTCGATCTTGCATAAGTATGCATCCTAACCCTTGCCGTGAACCATCACAATAGATCTCGAAATCCTTCTTGGAGAAGACCGAGGATCCAGCAAGTTGATCATAAAGATCATTGATCCTGGGCAGTGGGTACTTGTTCTTTATCGTCGCTAGATTTAGCGGGCGATAATCTACGCACATCCTTTCTGTTCCATCTTTCTTCGTTACGAACATAACGGGGCAACCCCATGGCGATGAGCTAGGGCGGATGAAGCCTTTTGCCAACAAAGCTTCAAGTTGGATTTTAAGCTCAGCTAACTCACGTGGGGCCATTTTGTATGGGCGTCTGGAAATTGGGGAGGTTCCTGGGGCAAGATCTACAATGAATTCTACACATCTGTCAGGAGGCATTCCTGGCAGTTCTTCAGGAAAGACATTCAGGAAGTCACGAACCACCGAAATATCTTCAAGGTCAGGAAGGGGAAGCACATTCAAAGTATGCATCTGGATTCTAGAACTGGGCGAGGTGTAGTCAATTGTCTGGCCCGAAGGATGTGTAAGTTTAACTGACTTGGCTTTACAATCAAGGAAAGCATTCTGTCTTGATAACCAATTCATTCCTAGGATGACATCAATGTCTGAAGACTTGAGGGCTATAAGAGAAGCAAGGAATACTAAACCCTCGATTGCAATTTGATTACCATGGCTTACTCTATTAGTTTGCCACTTGGAACCAGGGGTTTGGATGATCATTGGGGAAAACATTTCTTCAAAGGCGAACTCATGAAGAAGTGCATAACTCTCCGACATGAATGAATGAGAAGATCCTGGATCGAAAAGAACGGAGGCGGGAACATGATTGACTGGGAGCGTACCAAGGACAACGTCAGAAGTATCAATAGCTTCCTCAACTGAGATTTGGTTCACACAACCACCAACAGTGGCTAAGGACTTTGCTTGCAAGGAGTTCGAGGTGTATTTCTGTGAAGACTTAGCTTTGGAAGACTTGGGTGGGGTGGCATCATGTCTTGGACGAGGATCAACTTTCACCGACAAGGAACATTTCCGTGCAATGTGGCTAGGCTGACCACACTTGTAGCAAATTCTGGTGTTAGGAGGTGGAGCAATGATGGCAGGCTCACTACCATAGTGGTTGGGATTCGTGTTTGGTGGAGGAGGTTGAGGCACCATGTAGGATGGCCTTGCAAAAAGGTGTGAAGGAATGACAATAGTTGGAATCCATATCCGGCGTTTCTGAGGGGCCGAACTAGAAGATGGAGCAAACTCACGAGCATGCTTGCGAGACTCTTCGAACACCTCATTGCCATACTCAGCTCTGAAGGATCTATTGACTAAATCCTCAAAGTTGACAAACTCATGAAGATTGAGATCATGCCGAATAACAGGGCTAAGTCCCTTGCGGAACCTTGCTTGCTTCCTGGCATCAGTGGATATCTCCTCTTGGACATAACGAGCAAGATGGTTGAACTCGGTCATATACTCGTGGATGGACCTATCTCCCTGAGTTAGATTGCAAAACTCTTCCTTCTTTCTTTCCATCATCTCATCCAGAATGTGGTACCCTCGGAAGGCATCACGGAATTGCTGCCAAGTCACTACGTGACCATCATGTTGCATTGCAACATAGTTCTCCCACCATTCACCAGCAGCACCTTCCAAGAATTATACTGCAAACATCACACGATCATTGGGAGCAACATGCGCCGTCTCAAGCTTACGCTCGATGGAACGGAGCCAATCATCAGCTTCAAGGGGCTCGGAGGAACATCGAAATACCGGTGGCTTGAGGAGGATGAAATCCGAAATGCTGACAACCACATTGCGCTGACGTGCGGTATTCTACTCAAAGAGCTCCAGAAGGCGTCTTTGATCACGTCTATTCCGCTCAGCCTCCATCATGATTTCCGCCGCAGAAGGCGGTGGAGGAGGATCATCATCACTTTGATTCCGATCACGGTCTCGATTGCGACGAACAACACTACGAGTTCCACCTGACATCCTGTGTGATAAAAATCAACAATCAGAACAGGTTTTAAGATGGAAACAAAGACAAGAGGACATGACTAGGAGGAAAAGATTGTAATGCAAAGGAAAAGATTCCTAGAAACACAGAATAAATCGGGCAGCATAACGGCTACACCGGGATGGAAAATGAAACAACCTTGGAGAGATTGGATAGAACTTCTTCAAGGAACTCAACAACACAAAGACTCTGGACAACCACAACAATCCTACGACTATAAAGAAGCAATCAACGAGATGTTCTAGTAAGACATAGATGAGCCTAGTCCTATCTTCCCGTAGAAAAGATGAGGGTGACTCAGAACTCAGATCGACGAGGTGACGGGGATCAACCCCGGAAAATCCCATGGTCAGGGACCCTGAGTTAGTCATGAGATGCACAGGTTGGACGATAGCTCGTCGGCAAACAGGGAGGCTCGCTCCTGCTCGATATTATTGATGGGAGGAGGTGCGATTACAGTTGAGGCCAAGGCTGGAGCGCTCAAGGCTAGGGTTATAGGTGATATTAGATGTCTTGGGCGTCGCCCCTCCTAGCCCTTATATACCGGGCTAGGTCTCGGGGAGTTCATCTACGTTTACAGGTAAGCTTTCCTAACCCTAGCTTGCTCCATACGGCAGGTCTTCGCACCTTCCTTGTGAGTCGTGGATTCCTACGCCGGTGCCAACTAGCAGGCCGAGTCCGTATCTTCATGGGCCTTCTGTCTTCATGGACACCAGGTAGGCTTATCCGTAGGAGTCGTGGGGTCACCCCCTCGTCAGTAGCCCCCGAGTGCCTGGGGGACTCGAAGAGTCGCGCAGGGACTCGAGTACATTCATTTGTCGGTTATTGGTATGCACGGTTCATCCGCGGGTCGCTGGCAGTCTGGTGGCCATGAGAAAACCTGTTTCGAGGGATGCTAAGCTGAAAGGGCCCAAGGATTCGACGGATCGAGCCTTGTTGAATTGCGCTAGGGCAAATACCACAGTAGCCCAATCAAACCCACGTCCCTCGACGTGAGCTTGGAACACTGGTGTCGAGCAAAAGTCCGGCCGCTTCAGGTCTTACGAAGTTCATTTGCCGCCAGTAATGTGCATAGCCTAAGGCGCGTCCGCCCGGCTTTTCTATCATGTGAAGTGCATGGGAAAGGTTGGGAGTGAAATCGCTCTTCGGCAAGTCCCAGCCCGGCCGTACTTCGCAGCGGGGTCTTACCTACACGCTAATCTTGTGTGGCATCTGGGCACAGTGTATCGTGTTTCAGGAATGTGTGTGTTTTGAGGCGCGGAGCCTTATAGCATTGCACCCGCTTGGAACAAAACATCAAGCGAGCTGTTCACTCATTCACCCGAGGAGCTTTGTTTCGAGTGCTCAGTCGGGGTTTTTTTTGCGAGTAATCACTCGAATGCCGTTTCGGCTCTTGAGGTGAGGGAGCACCTGAGACTCTTAGCGCCGTATGGTCTTGGCGAATGCATGTTTGTCTTACGTCGGGTTGAGGGAGCACCCGAGACTCTCATAAGTGCGAGTGGTCACTCGAGCACATGGCTGACCTTTAGGTGAGGGAGCACCCGGGACTCTTATGATGTACTCTCCCGATGGGAGTAAGATGTTTTTCTTCCTTGGGGAAAAGATCTGAAAGATGGAATCTCTGGGCCTTGATGGCGTACTCAGTACGCTTTGTTGTGACATGACGTTGGCGTGGTTTTCTGTAATTTTTTGACCGCTGCGGTCTGTCGTGGGAAATGACTTGGCGCTGTCCCGCCGAAATTTTCGCGCCGCGCGATCATGGTCCTCTTTTTGCGCGCGTAGTGGGCGGTGTTGTTATTGCGCCGGTTGGATTTTCCATACTTTTCGCCTCTGTATGGGGTCGTGCCACATTTTACTGGGCAAAAAGGTTGCATGGTGGCCCCTTTTGCGGGGCTCTTGGAGTTAAATACCATGTGGCTGGGTAAATTGTATGTTTTACCCAGCCATTGCCTTCCTCCTCTTTCTCTGCTTCCTTCGTGTTCCTGAGCCTTCGTCTTTTCTCTTCTGCGTGCTATTGTGAGATCTATGTCCAAGCGCCCCCGTGCTGCTGTCGAGTATGCCAAGATGTCCGGCAAGTGGGAGCGGTCCATGTTTGGGGCTGGAGATCTGGATGCGCTGGTTGCTGATGGCATGGTGGTGGCGGGCGATGTCCGTCTTCCTGGTGATGAGTCGATTCCAGCGCCGGCGGCGGACGAGCGGGTATGCTTCCAGGATTTCTTCCACCGTGGGTTTGCTCTTCCGCTGCATCCTTTCGTTCGGGGCTTGCTGTATTCCTATCGGCTCCAGTTGCATGACCTGACTCCCAATGGGATTTTGCACATTGCGTGTTTCATCACTCTTTGTGAGGCCTTCCTGGGGATTTACCCCCATTGGGGACTTTGGAGGCGCCTTTTTAATGTAAAAAGGATGAACTGTGAGTACGACGTGGGTCGAGTAGGTATCTCCATTGGGGATAAACATTCATATTTTGACTTGGAGAAGATCGATTCCGTTAGTGGCTGGCGAAGAGGCTGGTTTTATCTGAAGGATCGCTTCGTTGTTGGTCAACAATTTGGTCTTGCTTCTTTCAATCCGGGCACGCGGGTGGTCAGACAACCTTCGTGGTCTCATTCTTTGACCGAGGTGGAGTCGTCCGAGCTGACTCCGTTTTTGGAGAGGATTTCTGTGCTAAAGGATAACTTGACTGGTGGTGAGCTTATCTCTGTTTTTGTGGGGAGGCGAGTTCAACCGTTGCAGCATCGAGCTCGCCCTATGTGGCAGTATGAGGGACTCGGTGACTCGACGAGATGCTCGCCTGAAGAGCTAGAACCTAATGCCTTGCTGGCTCGTATCCAACAAGTGACCAAGTGCTCGAGTATTTCCGAGATGCGTCTTGTCCGTCCATATGCTTCTGATCATTCTCCGCCGTCGGTTGGTGCCCGTGTTCATTCATTTGTCTGGACGAGTACCTGGTTTTGTTTTGTTGTTGACATTGCTTGCCTTGCAGGGTCATGCTCCGGTGCCGTGTAATCCTCCGCAGCCGGAGGACGCCGATATTCTTGAAGAGCCTGATGCTTCCGCAGCTGATAATGCTGCGCCGGCTGTTAATGCTGAGATTGTGCTAGTGGAGACTGGAGATAGTGAAGACTCGAGTCCCTTTCGTGTGAAGCGCTCGCGCCCTTTGGATGCTGAAGATCATGCTGCGTTAGGTGATGATGTCCCTCCTGCTGCTCCTTTTGCTGGGCCTTCCCCTTCGGCTGCTGCTCCGGCCCCTCCTCCCAAGAGGGTCAGGCTTGGGAGGCTGAGGCGTCCTTGTGCTGCGCGTGTCGGGTAAGAGTCTGTTGGATTTGTGCCCGTTCCTTTTTCCTTGCTCTTGCGTCTGATAATGCTTATTTTGTAGCGCTGCGCCTGCTCCGGCTGCTTCGTGCACCATCGCAACTGCTACTGATCTGAAGTCGACGAGTTCTGGGGCGGCAGCCAAGCATCTTGAGGACCTCTCGGCTGCCGCTGGCCAGTCTGGGCCGACGGCGACTCCTGTCGTTTCGACTGCGGGTGTAATTCCCGGTGTGCCTTCTTCTGAGGCGCCTGGTGCTGTTGGTCCTGAGCCCAGGCCGACTGAACTTGGTCCTCCGTACTTTGGCCGTCTTGATCTGGCGATGGAAGACAAGGCCCGTGATTTCGACCATGTCTCCAAGCTGGTAAGATGATTCGTGTCTGTGTTGCTTTATCATCGGGGGCACGGCAGTGCTCCCGATGGGAGTAGCCCCCGAGGCTAGAAGTAACTGTTTGCAGTTGGTTGTAGTCTTGTCCTTACTTAACACCTGATTGCCTGGTTCTTGCAGCCTGTTTTCCAGCACTGTGAGCGTTTGATTCTTGATGCTGAGCGTTGGCAACGGGCCCATGATTCTGCCCAGGATGCCTTATCCGCTATGGATGGTGAGTTTTGCGCTGCTGAGTTTTTGGGCGCTTCGTCTTTTGTTCTGAGTACTGTCCTGCCTTGTAGGTCATCGCCAGGCTGCCGAGAAACAAGCCGAAAAAGCGGAAAAGACGGTTTCCGTTCTCAAGGCTGCCTTGGCTTCCAAGGAGGCGGAGTTGCATGGTCAACACGAGGAGCTGGTTCGCCTTCGCCAGGCTGAGGACGCGCGTGCGCGGGTGGAGGCAGTCGAGGGAAAACGTCTTCGCGCCTTGGCGGGCTCGCTCGTGTGTAAGTTTGGCGTTCAACCATTGCTGTTTCTACTGTCTTCCCGTGATGACGTATCTTTGCTTGGTGCGGCTGCTGTAGATGCGAAGCCGATGGAGGCTGCTGCGTCGGGGTCTGGGATTCTCCAAGGTGCTGTCGATGCTGTTGCAGATGCTGTTGCAGTGGTCGAGGACGTCTGCGCCCGGGCTTTCAATCTTGTGGGTCTTGCACACGAGCACCTTATGCCGGAGGGTACGGAGGTGCCTGATGGCCTGGGTGCTCGGGTTGCTGCTTTCGGCCCGGATGGGCAACGTATGGTGGAACTGGTGGCGGAGACCGTGGTGAGTGGTTCTTCCACGGCCCTTGTCGTCCTTATAGGGCATGGGGTTTCCTTTGATGATTCCTTGGTTGAGACCATCCCGAACTATTCTGTTGAGCAGGACGACCGAGCCGATAGGCTGGCTCGTCTCCTGCAACAAGTTGTAGATGCTCAGGGTCCCCCTGTCGTAGGTGAGGGGGAGGCACAGTAGTGTTGCGCCGCTTTGAAACTTTGTCTGTAATTCGTGACTCCGTTGTGATGGTTGATCTTTTGCTACTTTTATCTGAGTGATTGCTTGGCTGTTCCTCTTGCTGTTTTTGATTTGTTTTGTTCATCCTGCGTTAGGCCACACCGGGCGTTCTTCGTCCGTGGAGTTCGCTGAAGGATGACGCTCGCGAGGGTGCGTACGAGTCCGTTTGCTTGCGGCTGAAGGACGCTGAGCGGGAGATTGTCCGACTGAAGGGAACCGTGGCCGTTCAGCGTACTCGTAGCAAGCGCACCGAGTCCGTGGTTGAGGGCCTTGCTTCGTGGGTGGTGAAGTTGTCCGACCTCCTGCGGGGTGAGTCTTGCGTCTGCTTGGTTGCTTGATTCCTCTTAGTGGGTTTTGCAGTCTCTGTCTTGATCGTAGTTCTTGACTTTCGAAGTGCTGGCAGGGCGAACTCGGGATGAAGAGAGGGCCGTTCAGTCGGAGATGTCGCGGCTTGATGATCCTGTTGTGCAGGCGAGCAATCCCTTTTGGGCAGATGGGGCTCGTGCTCGAGCGTTTGCTTTGCTTCGTCTCCGAGTTGAGCGGGTACCGGATGCTCTCAAATACTGCCCGCGGGTATTGGGTGGTAACCATGCTGAGTTTTATCTGTTGAAGGTGGTTCCTTCGTCCCTTGAGAGGCTCTGTCGCATATTTTCTCAGCCTGCCGAGTTACGTCGAGTGATGGATCATTAGATTCGTGCTGGAGCCCGAGCTGCTTTGGGCTTGGTCCATAGTCATTGGCCAGGGGTGGATTTTTCTCAGGTGGTGGCGGGTCCTCCAGGTGGTAGGGATCATCCGATGAATGAGCACTACGTGGCTGTAGATAGGCATGCGCACCAGGTTGTGAGGCGAGTTTGCGAAGAGAACGACCGCCATCTGGGTGCAATTATTAAGGCGAAGTTGGAGCCTAAAGATTATGTGCTTCCCTTCGTTGTATATGCTTCTTCTTGGTTGTATATATGCTGTCTTGGAGGGTCGTCTGCGTTTGTAGTTGCGGGGCGCGCCCCGGGGGGCGGATGCTTTGGCGAGCCCCCGAGTGCCAAGTTAATGTGCCGCGGTTGCGGAGGACGCCTCGGAGGGTGGCTGCTTCAGCAAGCCCCCGAGTGCCAAGTTAATGTGCCGCGATTGCGGAGGACGCCTCGAGGGGTGGCTGTTTTGGCGAGCCCCCGAGTGCCAAGTTAATGTGCCGCGGTTGCGGAGGACGCCTCGGAGGGTGGCTTCTTCGGCAAGCCCCCGAGTGCCAAGTTAATGTGCCGCGATTGCGGAGGACGCCTCGGGGGGTGGCTGTTTTGGCGAGCCCCCGAGTGCCAAGTTAATGTGCCGCGATTGCGGAGGACGCCTCGGAGGGTGGCTGTTTTGGCGAGCCCCCGAGTGCCAAGTTAATGTGCCGCGATTGCGGAGGACGCCTCGGGGGGGTGGCTGTTTTGGCGAGCCCCCGAGTGCCAAGTTAATGTGCCGCGATTGCGGAGGACGCCTCGGGGGGTGGCTGCTTCGGCGAGCCCCCGAGTGCCAAGTTAATGTGCCGCGATTGCGGAGGACGCCTCGGGGGGTGGCTGCTTCGGTGAGCCCCCGAGTGCCAAGTTAATGTGCCGCGATTGCGGAGGACGCCTCGGGGGGTGGATGCTTCGGCGAGCCCCCGAGTGCCAAGAAATTTGGGGAAAAATATCTATGTAATATCTTTCCTGCCGTCTCTTACAAAGAGTAGGAGGGCTCTGTTGAGGACAAGTCACTTTTGCTTAGAGCGATGATGTAGTGGCCTTAAGGGCCTGGTAGCTTTGTCTCCCGGTGCCGGGTTTCTTCGGGCGATGTTCCTTTCCTTCTACGGGAGCACTTCTTCTCCAAGTCCCGTGGTCCTGCCGCCTTGGTGGGCTACGAATGCTTCTTCTATCTTGTGGAATTCTTTGTCGCAGCGGTTGGATCTGACGAAACTGCCGCTGATTGTGATGACCCCGTGTGGGCCTGGCATCTTCAGCTTGAGGTAGGCGTAATGGGGTACGTCCATGAAGCGAGCGAAAGATGGTCGCCCAAGGATTGCATGGTATTGCGACTTCCAGTCGACCAGTTCAAAGTCAAGCGTTTCCTTGCGGAAGTTTGTCGCGTTCCCAAAGACTACCTCCAGGCTTATCCTTCCGAGGGGGTAGACTGCTTTTCCTGGTACGATCCCATGGAAGGTTGTGCCTGAGGACTTGAGTGCGTTGGTTTGGATGAGCATGTCGTCGAGTGTTCGGGTGAAGATGATGTTGATCCCGCTGCCGCCGTCCATGAATACTCGCGACATGTCGTAATTTCCGATGCCGGCCTCGAGTACTAGCGCGGCGTGCCCTGGTTGGGGAACGACTGGCGGGTGGTCGTCCCGGGAGAAGGAGATTTCTGTCTCCGACCCGCGCAGGTACTCTGGGACGGCCGGGTGTGCGGAGGTTGCCAGGAAGACTTGTCTGGTGACTTGTTTCTGCTGCCTGTTGGAAGGTATGCCTTCTTGTATCATGTAGATCCTCCCGTGGGCTTCTGGTTACTGATTTTCTTCTTCTGGTGTCCTTTGCCGTTCCTGGATGGCGGCCACCTGTCTTGTTGGCAGAGGGGGGGGGGCTGGTGGCGCATCGTGGGCGACTGGCCCAACTGCTATGCTTGCGAGTGGTCGTGCTGTTACGGCCGCGGAGCGGCTTTTCTCGTCGGCCAACTCGTTGAAGCTTCTACAGTTCCTGAGGGTGTGGTATGATCTGAGCTCTCCTCGCTCGTTTCTGAATCCTTGTATAGAGCACGGTCCGTCGAGTTGTTCTTTGGCGGAGTGGAATGCGCGAGTGCCGTCGCGTGGCTACCTTGTCCTCCATTCTCGTCTCTGAGCCTGGGGCTCGTCTTCTGGGTTGCCTCGTCGCTGTGGTCTATTGTCATCGCGGTGCCTGCCGTTCCGATCGTCCGAGAAACCGGCGGCGACCATGTCAGGTCCTCTGTCGTTGTAGAAGTTCTGTCTGGGTCGCTTCCTTCTTCTGCCATCTCCTCTATCTCCGTTGTAGTCGTAGTCGTACTCTGATCGTGCAGTGTGGGTTTCTGTTTCATTACGAACGGAGTCCTCTCCGTCCGCCCAGATGTTGGCTAGTTCTAACAGCCGTTCGAGTGTTCAGACTTTCATCTGTCCGAACTGCTCCTTGAATTCGACGTGCTGGAGACCTCGCCTGAATGCGTCGATCGCACTTTCGTCCGAGATGTCTTCCGCTGAATTCTTGAGTATCGTCCATCGCTGGATGTATGCTCGCAGGGCCTCCCTCATTTCTTGTTTGCATGCCCGCAGCTCCTCGAGTGAGGCTGGTCGCTTGTTGATACGTCCAAAATGCATCACTATTTTATATAGTAATTCTTTCTTATTCATTGATATATTTCATGATATGATGTTATAATTATGTTATTTTGGCCTATTTTACACAGTTTGCAACTTTCCGGTGCCGAAGCAGTAGACGCAGGATTCAGCGGTAAAAATTGGACGCTGAGTTGCTGAAGAAGAATACCTCCAAATTACCTGAAAATCGACGGAGGCTATTTTCCAGAAGGATCACGAAGACACGCAAAAGAGCGACCAGAGGGGGGCCACAGGGTGCCCAGGCGGCCACCTGGCGCCTGGACCCCCGGGGCCACTCCTGGATCCCCCCTTTGGCCTATATATCGCTCATACATCAGAAACCCTAAAAGAGGGGGAGTTTACGGAGTTCCGCCGCCGCTCCGTGGAGGAAACCTACAGAGAAGAAAAGCCATCTCTGGCGGGCAGATTCCGCCGGGGATATCACCTCCCGGAAGGGGAGATCGTCGCCATCGTCATCAACATCGTCACGGGCATCATCGAGATCATCATCAACATCATCCCCATCATCAGCACCATCTCCACCTCCATCCAATCTCATCTCACAATTGCAACTCGTGTTGTAATCCGTACTATCTATCCTCTCTACTCTATCGGTGTTGATTACTACTTTGTGGTGACTGCTATCGAGTTTTGTTGGAGAAATATTATTGTGTCCAGATTGTTTATCATCTATTTATTCCAACTGATCATGATCTCTTTTATGTCTTGTGAGTAGTTACTTTAGTATTGAGGACTTGGGAGAAGTCTAGTTGTTAGTAGTCTTATGATGTTGAAGTAATACGTGTTGGTTGATATTTAAGTTGTGTTGTTATTTTCCTAGTGGTGTTGTGTGAGTCGAACACTCAACACTTTGCCTTATCAAGGACCTAGGGGAATACATTGTGTACAAAGAATGCTTACGGTGGGTTGCCGAAGTGACAGAAACCTAAACCCCAGTTTGCACGCTTTTGCACAAGGGAACAATGGATCACCGATCGTATTGCTATGGTTAGGCTTTTGCCTTAATTACTATCTTGTATTTGCGGATGCTTGCAAGGTGTTTAATCATAAGAGTGCACTCATCTTAGTCTAGAGGGTGTACTAGCATAGATCCACCTACTCAACACTTATCAACACCGCAAATAGTACCGATACGGAATATGGCGAAAGCACATGACTACCTCTCCCGTGTGTCCTCAAGAACACTTTAGCCTTTATAAGTTCAGTTGCTAGGCCTCTCCTTTGCTCAGAAAGGATTGGGCCACTCATTACTCTCCAGTACCTTTTACTTTGCTCGTTTTTACTTTCCTGTTGCTTATACCAAGAAAAGCCCTAAAAAGTTATCTTTCAGTGCTTGCAGTTATCTCCTTGCCAAAGTCACTTGCTATTACCTTCTGCTCCTCGTTGGGTTCGACACTCTTACTTATCGAAAATGCTGCAATAGATCCCTTACGGTTGTGGGTCATCAAGTACCGTTTTCTGGCGCCGTTGCCGGGGAGCGTAGCGCTATTAGTAAGTGAAGCTGGTAAGGAAGTTTTTATATTTATGTTTTTAGCTTTGTTGTTGCTGCTTTTGTCCTTATGGACACCCCTACTCTTGGATCATTGTTCTTGGGGAACCGCCCCACAACTAAGGTAGTCACTCCTGCCCCTGCTGAAAGTGTGCCTTATAAGATACCATCTGGTATTATCGATTATGTCTTAGCTAATCGCTATGCAGGAGACAGACATCCAGGTGAACACTTGCTATATTTATCACAACTATGTTCATTATTCAAGCTTGCAGGTATATCACTGGAGTTCGTTATGAAGAAATTATTCTCCATATCGCTTACGGACAAAGCTTCAGATTGGTATAAGCTCCTCGATAACTCACATTCTCTTAATTGGGAAGAGCTTATGTCTCTCTTTTATACAAAATTTTACCCTCTTCATGAAGTTCATCGAGACAGGAATTACATCTATAACTTTAGGTCTCGCGACGGAGAGAGCATCGCTCAAGCTTGGGGGAGGCTTAAATCCCTAATGTTCAAATGTCCTATCCATAAGCTCCCCAAGGATATTATACTAAATTTTTTTTATGCCATGCCTCCTCTAGCGGGGTATTTCAGACAAAGAGCGTTGAAGAAAGATGAGATCTCATTGAAAGGATCCAGAAGAATACTGAAGACTGGGAAATCGATAAAGGTATTGAACCTGCGATAAATTATGAGCATGATTATATTGAGAGCTATGTGAAAACTGATTATTTTAATACCTTTTGCTCTAAGATTGGTCTGGATTCCCATCTAATGATTGATTTTTGTAAGAACTTTGCCTCTCATGTTGATTCGTCTAAGATGAAGAAGGATCAGTACCATAACCCTTTCAAAGAAGTGCCTATTGATATTCACGTTGCTGATCCTATTTTGCCTGCAGTTATATATGAACAGCCCCCTTTTCCTTCAAGGATAAGGGAGCACTCTTTTGTGACAGGCATAATAAATAAAGTGAGAGGAGAACAGGCGAACCTGAGGACCAGATCAGAGTCGATCCTCAGGTTGCGATGGTTAAAGATTTAGTTACTAATGATGTTTCAGATTCTATTATAAATTTTTGTGCTGTTTCAACTAACATTGTCACAGCCAAGAATAAAAGCCCAATTTCAGGTACACCAGTTGTATCTGTTAAAATAGGAGATCAAAATTATACGGGCTATGCGATCTGGGATCAAGTGCTAGCGCGATTCCTTATTCTCTTTATCAAGAGATCATGGGTGAAATTTCACCCTGTGAACTCGAAGAGATTGACGTTACTATTCATCTTGCAAACAAAGCTACTATCTCTCCTATTGGGATTGTGAGAGATGTTGAAGTCCTATGCGGAAAGGTAAAATATCCTACCGACTTTCTTGTACTTGGTTCAGTGAAAGATAGTTTTTGTCCTATTATTTTTGGTAGACCTTTTCTCAGAACTTGTGGAGCTATTATAGATTGCAAGAAAGGTAAAGTTTCTGTTGAATTCAATGGTGAGCCATATGAATTTAACTTTTTTATGATCTCTAAGAAGCTTCGTGGTACTGAATTACCTAATGATGATAAAATTATTGAAAGTATTTCTTCTATTGCTATTCCCCCTAATGATCCTTTGCAGCAATACATGGAGGACCACGAGAATGATACTCATATGCAGGAAAGAAATGAAATTGATGAAATCTTCTTGAGACAACCTGCTATCCTAAAGCACAACCTTCCGGTTGAACCTTTAGGAATTCTATCCAAACCAAAAGAAGACCCGGCGTTTGATCTCAAACCTCTTCCCGATACGCTCAAGTATGCTTATTTAGATGAAAAGAAAGTATATCCTGTTATTATCAACTCTAACCTTTCAGGATATGAAGAAGAGCGATTATTGGAGATACTTCGTAAACACCGTTGTGCAATTGGCTATACCCTTGATGACCTTAAGGGAATTAGTCCATCTATCTGTCAACATACTATCAACCTCGAGCCCGATGCTAAACCTGTTGTTGACCATCAACGATGGTTGAACCCAAAGATGATGGATGTTGTGAGGACCGAAATCCTCAAGCTTCTAGCCGCAGGTATTATCTACCCTATAGCTGATAGTAAGTGGGTAAGTCCAGTTCATTGTGTTCCTAAGAAAGGAGGGACAACTGTAGTCCCTAATGATAAGAATGAACTAATACCTTAGAGAATTATTATTGGATATAGAATGTGTATTGATTACAGGAAGTTGAACAAGGCAACTAGGAAGGACCACTACCCGCTGCCCTTTATCGATCAGATTCTTGAGAGGCTCTCCAAAAACACCCACTTTTGCTATCTTGACGGGTATTCAAGCTTCTCTCAAATTCATGTTAACACTGCCGATCAAGAGAAGACCACTTTCACTTGTCCTTTTGGTACTTATGCTTATAGGCGTATGCCTTTTGGTTTATGTAGTGCTCCTGCTACTTTTCAGAGATGCATGTCTGCAATATTTCATGGTTTCTGTGAGGAGATTGTGGAAGTCTTCATGGACGATTTCTCCATCTATGGAACTTCCTTTGACCACTGTCTCCACAATCTTAATAAAGTTTTGCAGAGATGTGGGGATACAAACTTAGTTCTAAACTGGGAAAAATGCCACTTCATGGTTAACGAAGGGATCGTGCTTGGCCACAAGATTTCCGAGAGGGGAATTGAAGTGGACAAGGCGAAGATTGAAGCTATCGAAAGGATGCCCTATCCAAGGGACATTAAAGGTATTCGTAGTTTTCTCGGTCATGCTGGTTTCTATAGAAGATTTATTAAAGACTTTTCTAAGACCTCGAGACCCCTCACTAATCTTCTCCAGAAGGATGTTCCTTTTGTATTTGATGAAGATTGTAAGGAGGCCTTCGAAGTTCTTAAGAAAGCTTTAATAACCGCTCCTATAGTACAACCGCCTGACTGGAGTCCGCCCTTTGAAATTATGTGTGATGCTAGTGATTTTGCTGTTGGAGCTGTTTTAGGACAAAGGGTTGATAAAAAATTGAATGTTATACATTATGCTAGTAAAACCCTTGATAGTGCTCAAAAGAATTATGCTACTACTGAGAAGGAATTCTTAGCAGTAGTGTTTGCTTGTGATAAGTTTAGGACGTATATTGCTGATTCTAAAGTTATTATTCATACTGACCATGGTGCCATTAAGTATCTTATGACGAAGAAGGATGCCAAGCCAAGGCTCATCAGATGGGTACTCCTCCTTCAAGAATTTTATTTGCAGATTGTTGATAGAAAAGGAGCAGACAACCCTGTAGCGGACAATCTTTCAAGGATGGAAGATATACCGCATGATCCCATCCCAGTCAACGACATTCCAGACGAACAACTTGCCGTTGTTAAAGTACAATCTCTTTCCGATCCTTGGTTTGCAGATTATGCTAATTTTATCGTTGCAAAGTATTTGCCTCCAGGTTTAACATTTCAGCAAAGGAAGAAGTTCTTCCATGATTTGAGGAATTACTTTTGGGATGCCCCACATCTTTTCAAAGAAGGTCCAGACGGGATCGTGAGAAGATGCATACCGGAACACGAGCAGAAGGACATTCTCAAGCAATGTCATGATAGTCCCTATGGAGGACATCACGCCGGTGAGAGAACCACACATAAGGTTCTCCAATCAGGTTTTTACTGGCCTACTCTCTTTAAATATGCTAGAAATTATGTTTTAGCTTGTGATAAATGTTAGAGAGTTGGTAATATTAGTAGAAGGAATGAGATGCCTATGAATTACTCACTAGTGATTGAGCCTTTTGATTGCTGGGGTTTTGATTTTATGGGTCCTTTTTCTTCTTCGCACAAGTACACTCACATATTAGTTGATGTTGATTATGTAACCAAGTGGGTTGAAGCAATCTCCACTGAGAGTGCTGATCACAAAACATCTTTGAAAATGCTCAAAGATGTAATTTTACCTAGGTTTGGTGTACCTAGGTATCTCATGACTGATGGAGGATCACACTTCACGCATGGAGCTTTTAGAAAAGCTTTAGCCAAGTACGATGTCAATCATAGAATTGCTTCACCGTACCATCCTCAAACTAGTGGGCAAGTGGAGCTCACCAATGGAGAGATCAAGTTGATCTTGCAAAAGACAGTTAACAGAAATAGGAAGGACTGGTCAAATAAGTTAGGAGATGCTTTGTGGGCGTATAGAACTGCTTACAAAAACCCCATGGGCATGTCTCCCTATAAAATGGTCTATGGAAAGGCTTGCCATTTGCCATTAGAGTTAGAACACAAAGCTTTCTGGGCTATTAGAGAGCTTAATGCTGACCCAAAGTTAGCTGGTGAAAAGCGTCTCATGAACTTGACTTCTCTAGATGAGTGGAGAAGTGAAGCTTACGAGAGCGCTAAAATGTTCAAGGAAAAGGTAAAGAAGTGGCATGACAGGAGGATTCTGAAATGTGAATTTAATGTTGGTGATAAAGTTTTATTGTTTAGATCCCGTTTCAGGTTTTCTCCAGCTAAACTACTTTCCAGGTGGGAAGGGCCATTTCATATCGAAGAAGTCTACCGGTCTGGTGCAATCAAGATTAAGAATTTTGAAGGCACCAAGCCTCAAGTTGTGAATGGGCAAAGACTCAAGCATTACATGGCGGGAGATCCTGTCAATGTTGATGTAAATATAATACGCACAACAACTCATGAAGAACATGTTGCAGCCCTGTTTCAGACACCAACAGAAGCAGAATAAGAAAAGGTATGTATTACGGTAAGGAAACATCGCGAACCGCCATAAAAGTTCCATATTATGAGTTTTTGCAAAATTAGTAAAATTCAAGGCCTAAGTGGAACCGGAGAGGAGCTCCAGGGGGCCCAGGCGCCCCCCTTGCGCGGCCTACCTCCTGGCCGCGCCGGGAGGCCGCCTGGGCACCCAGGAGTCCGTCTCCGACCCCACTTCTGCTCGTTACCTTCCTTTTGTTGCAGAAATTTTTGCTATATATTTGCCCGGATCGTTCTGGCAACGTATCTCGCGATTTCGTTTGTTTCCTCTTTAATCTGTTTATGCCAGGAAATATTTTAGCTAGCCCTAAGTGCCATGGCTTCCCCAAGTTCCCCCAAGCACAAGTTCGTCGTCAACGTCATCAACCCTTACCTCGCTGAGGTGAACAAGCACCCCCAGGTCCTTCGTGTGGAGGACGGTGTTCTCCACAAGGCAGATCTGAAGGGACCAGCCGAGCACCGAGGAGCGGATGAAGGAGATGGAACATGAGGTCTTCAAGTTCAAGAAGATGGTGGAGCGTGGTGTTGAATCCAACTTCGACATCAGGAACGAGATCGAGGCTTCCCATAAGAAAGAGATGAAGGAGATGTGGTCAAGTTTGTCCGCACTAGAAGACAAACTTTACGGGCTCCAAGCACAAATCTATGATCTGCACAATCGGAACTGTGAGTATGAACTAAAGTTTCTGCGCATGGGTTTAGGTGCTGAGTGCAGGATCCTGGAGACGGGAATGTCCTTCGAGACTGGAGAGGAGCTACCTGACTGAGAAGAACAAGAATGAGGAGTAAATCTCCTCGGGTAATGGCATCCCCTCAGCTTGTTCCAAGCTTGGGGGAGTGCCCCATATCTTTATCTTTATATTTGTCTTTAGGAGTCAAGTAGAGTCGTATCATGTTTAGGGAAGTTATTATATGAAATAGGTGTTTGCATCGAGGTCTATCACTCCGTCTGTGGAGAGATTGTATCCGTGAGTGTGGAGTCATCTATAATGGAATATTAATGAGAAGTCTATTAGTTCCTTCGCTGCACTCGGTATTCTCTTCGCGCAATCGGCCTCATATGAGTCCACCATACCTTCCTATTCGTGGTATTCCCCTACCACTCTTATAAGTATAGAATTTATGTGTTATCCTTAAATGTTCAAAATCTTCTGTTTTGCGCCTCTTGTTTAAGCTCATGAGGAAGTAGTAGGTAATTCATGATCTTCTTAAGTTGGACAAGTTTTACCCCGGGATTTCATGTCTAATCTGCAAACCCTTAATACGAGGAGGAACTGGCATGAGTGCGCCCAGCTCGAAAGATAATATAACAAACAAACCCTCCTTCACGCTTGGTCTATGAGAAATCAGAAACTTTGGCAGTGATAAACAAAGGAGATTAAGGGGATGTGATCTTCCCCACTTGGGATCCGTTCCTCGAAACTTGTCCATCTTGAGAAGTAATTGAGTTATCTATTAGCGTTCGTTGACAAACTATGCACCGCCCCAAAATCTATTTTTATTCTGTTTGATTTAAGGATAGCACATGAGTTTTCCCTGCTTGCCCTTAACAAGGCCTTTCACCCACCTTCATGTTGAGTCAGTTGTCCCACTTCCTTCTTTTCCCTAAGAGAACAGACATTTGATGTTGATGAGGATTCATCCATATAAAGCTGCATTAAGTTTTGCCATGCCACATCCTTGTTGACATTATCTTTTGATAAGTAAGTTGTTTGCGAAAGCTTTTTCCAAGCAAGCATCTTCCTTTGTGTTAGCATTTGCACTTCATGACTAATAACATGTTCCTTCAAAAGCTTCAAATTGTTTCATTAAAAATAAAGAGAAAGATTAAAAGTTATTTGTTGTCCTTTGACCAAGGATATGTTTGCCATAATTTGATGAGTTTCCTCAGCCCTACTTTTGATTATAATTGTTATTACTTTCTCATAAGGGCCATATGAGTTGAGGTTGCTGTTGAGGATGCTTGAGTTTGATGAAGAAACCTTGATGCTTCTTGTCCGTATTCGACACTTCACTCTCTAAACTTGTGAACAGGTTTACCGAGCTCAGCATCGCTTGGGGACAAGCGAGGTCTAAGCTTGGGGGAGTTGATACGTCCAAAATGCATCACTATTTTATATAGTAATTCTTTCTTATTCATTGATATATTTCATGATATGATGCTATTCTTATGTTGTTTTGGCCTATTTTACACAGTTTGCAACTTTCCGGTGCCGAAGCAGCAGACGCAGGATTCACCGGTAAAAAGTGGACGCCGAGTTGCTGAAGAAGAATACCTCCAAATTATCTGAAAATCACCGGAGGCTATTTTCCAGAAGGATCACGAAGACACGCAAAACAGCGACCAGAGGGGGGCCACAGGGTGCCCAGGCGGCCACCTGGCGCGGCCCCCACCCTGGCCGCGCCGGGAGGGCGCCTGGACCCCCGGGGCCACTCTCGGCTCCCCCCTTTGGCCTATATATCGCTCATACATCAGAAACCCTAAAAGAGGGGGAGTTTACGGAGTTTCGCCGCCGCTCCGTGGCGGAAACCTACAGAGAAGAAAAGCCATCTCTGGCGGGCAGATTCCGCCGGGGAGATCACCTCCCGGAAGGGGAGATCGTCGCCATCATCATCACCATCGTCACGGGCATCATCGAGATCATCATCAACATCATCCCCATCATCAGCACCATCTCCACCTCCATCCAATCTCATCTCACAATTGCAACTCGTGTTGTAATCCGTACTATCTATCCTCTCTACTCTATCGGTGTTGATTACTACTTTGTGGTGAATGCTATCGAGTTTTGTTGGAGAAATATTATCGTGTCCAGATTGTTTATCATCTATTTATTCCAACTGATCATGATCTCTTTTATGTCTTGTGAGTAGTTACTTTAGTTCTTGAGGACTTGGGAGAAGTCTAGTTGTTAGTAGTCTTATGATGTTGAAGTAATATGTGTTGGTTGATATTTAAGTTGTGTTGTTATTTTCCTAGTGGTGTTGTGTGAGTCGAACACTCAACACTTCGCCTTATCAAGGACCTAGGGGAATACATTGTGTACAAAGAATGCTTACGGTGGGTTGCCGGAGTGACAGAAACCTAAACCCCAGTTTGCACGCTTTTGCACAAGGGAACAATGGATCACCGATCGTATTGCTATGGTTAGGCTTTTGCCTTAATTACTATCTTGTATTTGCGGATGCTTGCAAGTTGTTTAATCATAAGAGTGCACTCATCTTAGTCTAGAGGGTGTACTAGCATAGATCCACCTACTCAACACTTATCAACACAACACATAGTACCGATACGGAATATGGCGAAAGCACATGACTACCTCTCCCGTGTGTCCTCAAGAACACTTTAGCCTTTATAAGTTCAGTTGCTAGGCCTCTCCTTTGCTCAGAAAGGATTGGGCCACTCATTACTCTCCAGTACCTTTTACTTTGCTCGTTTTTACTTTCCTGTTGCTTATACCAAGAAAACCCCTAAAAAGTTATCTTTCTGTGCTTGCAGTTATCTCCTTGCCAAAGTCACTTGCTATTACCTTCTGCTCCTCGTTGGGTTCGACACTCTTACTTATTGAAAACGCTGCAATAGATCCCTTACGGTTGTGGGTCATCACTTGTATGTGGATTTGAAGTTTTCTATGAAGGCTCCTAGGAACTGGCTCCAGGAGCTGATGGATCCGTGCCGAAGATTTTTCAGCCAATGTCGAGCGGAGCTCTCAAGCATGAGCTGCACGTACTGCATTGCCGTGACGTTGGTTCCTCTTTGAAACTTGACTGCTGTCAGGTAGTCATCGAGCCATGCCTCCGGCTCCTCGAGTCCGTTGTACTTTAGTGTCGCGGAGTTCAGTTTGAACCCGTTTGGCATACGTGTCTCACGTATGGCACGTGTGAAGCAGAGTGCTCCACATGGCTCGATTTCCTCGTCGGAGGCCTCTTCATCCGAGTACTCCTCGCGTGTTGCACGTCTTTGCCTGCTGCGGTTGACTCTGTTCTGCGTGATGTCGTCTCGCGCATCTCGCCGAGTGATGCGGCGCCTGTTGTTGTCGTCGCTGTCGTGTTTGTTGTATCTGTCGGGGCGCCTGCGCCTGTCGTCATTGCCGTCGTCGTCGTCCGGTGAGATGGGGTCCCTGTCCGGTGTCCGCTCGCGAGTCTGCTGTTTTGCGCTGGATTTCTTAGGTACCGAGGCATCGATAGCGTCCTTCATTATCTATAGAGCTATGGAAGTGTAGCGGTCCGTCTTGACCTTTCTGCTTTTCTGGGTGCGGGACAGGTAGTCCTGGGCGCTTATGAGTGCTTCTGCCGGAGTGAGGGGCTCTTCTTCGTTGTCCTCCTCCTCTGATCTGAAGTCATCGTCCAGTTTCCGCACTACTCTCGCCCTTTCTGTCTTCCGCAGGTTGTTGAGTTTCGATCTGTTGCGGATGGGGGAGTCGTGGCCTAGCGAGTCACTTCTGGGAGATTGTCTGCGACTGCATTTCCTTTCGGGTTCCGCTTTTGCTTGCTTCTCCATGGCTAGGCGCCACTGTCTCGTCTGCTTGGTTAACTCACCCGCTAACTTGTTGTATGCCCTTAGCTCGTCTCTGGAGGCATCTGATGGTAGTAACCTGCCGAGGGCGACTGCTTCCTTTACCATTGCCATTGATTCCTTGGACAAGTATATTTTTTCTTTGGGTGGTTCGCCCGCCGCTGCAACCAGGGTTTGCTGCCTGCTGCGTGATGGTTGGCTGCCTTGGCCGGGTGCTTGCTGTTTGCTGCTTAGCGGCTGGCTGCTTTTTTGATTGCTGGGTCCTTGTTCCACCGGGACTTTCTTTGGTATGGTCCCCGGTTCTCCTAGCTGTACGACCATCTGACTGGTGTTGCCGGGACCTGCCGCCCTGTTGGTGGTTGGGGTGTCTTGACGAGTGCTCGGGTCGTCGACTCGTTCGTTGTTGCCTGACGCTGATGCGCCAACTTTTGCCATGAACACCTGCGATGGTGTCCTTGCCGTCTCCTTGCTGATACGTGCGATCGTGCTTCTCCATGCTGGGGCTTCACTCGAGCGGTCGTGAGTGGCGTGGAGCCCGAGTTGGGTGAGTAGCTGCGACCGCCAGGTAGGTTGGCCGTGCGGGCGGCGTCTGCTACGGTCATTGCTGCAGGTGTTGCCGTGGGCGCACGGGTGTCGTCGATGAGGCGAAGGGTACCCCAATGGTTGATGTAGATCTGATACGCTCCGAAGATCAGATTGACGCCGGAGTGTAGATTGGTGAAGGCTGGCTTGAGGGCCAGGAGGTGGGCCGTGAATCCGAGGGACTCGAACAGGTTGGATCTTGCCGGAGCCGTCAAGTCGATGAGTGTTGATGATGATGAGGCCGCCGTAATCGGGTTCCCAACCTGCGCGGTTCCCACAGACGGCGCCAATTGACGGGGATCAACCTCGGCAAATCCCATGGTCAGGGACCCTGGGTTAGTCATGAGATGCACAGGTTGGACGATAGCTCGTCGGCAAACAGGGAGGCTCGCTCCTGCTCGATATTATTGATGGGGGGAGGTGCGATTACAGTGGAGGCCAAGGCTGGAGCGCTCAAGGCTAGGGTTACAGGTGATATTAGATGTCTTGGGCGTCGCCCCTCCTAGCCCTTATATACCATGCTAGGTCTCGGGGAGTTCATCTACGTTTACAGGTAAGCTTTCCTAACCCTAGCATGCTCCGTACGGCAGGTCTTCGCACCTTGTGAGTCGTGGATTCCTACGCCGGTGCCAACTAGCAGGCCGAGTCTGTATCTTCATGGGCCTTCTGTCTTCATGGACACCAGGTAGGCTTATCCGTAGGAGTCGTGGGGTCACCCCCTCGTCACGAGGGTAAGGGGAAAAAGAAGCCTTACATTGTTCCCTTTATACCCAAGTAACTATATAACTATAGAATGCTAGACTCGACTTCGACCAAGGGTTGAATAATCCTACAGACAGTCCTGCTCTGATACCAAGTCTGTCGGGACCCGGAATATGCGTATGTAATTCCAGTCACAACTCAATCATATGGAGAGCCGAGAGCCGTACCCACTTGTCTAAGCAGACAAGGCCAAGCACAGAACACTCCCTGAAAGCATCGTATGTGAGGGTGATACGTCCAAAACGTATCTATAATTTCTGCTTGCTTCATGCATGCTTTGTGTGATATTGCTATGATCTAGATGCACTTTCATACACTTTTGATCATATTTGGACTAACCTATTAAATCAGTGCACCACAGTGCCAGTTCCTGTTTTCTGCTGTTTTTCTATTTCAGTTTTCCCCCATATAAAAAGTGCTCCAAAAATTCCGGGAAAAATCAGCGTACAGGAAGCTTCGATAAGAGCCCGGGAGGGGCCAGAGGGAAGCCAGGGGGGCCCCAGGCGGCCACCCGGCGCGGCCCCACCCCTGGCCGCGCCAGGGGGGGCGCCTGGGGCCCCTGGTCCACCTCTGGCTGCCCCCCTTCTCCTATTTATTCTCCGTCACGGGGAAACTCCGAAGACAGAACCCTATTTCGCAAAATCTTCTCTGTTCCGCCGCCGCCGCGCTTCCGAGATCGGGAGCACCAGAAGACCTCTTCCCGGCACCCTGCCGGAGGGAGGATTGACCTCCGGGACTCTCCTCTCCACCATGGATGCTCCTCGGATGTCTCGTGAGTAGTTTTCCTTGGACCATGGGTCCGTGATCAGTAGCTATGTGATGTTCTCCTCCCCTCTTTGTTCTTCATGGTTTAGACCTCGTGAGCTGCCCTACATGATCGAGGCACTTTTGTAATATTTTCTGCTATTGCTATGTTGAGTTTGATAGGATCTGATGGATTATGAGATTATGTTCAGATTGTGATTGAGTAATATATTTGGTTCTTATCTCTTATATTTTTGTTCCTAAGTAATTCTTGCATGTTCTCCGTTGCTTTTATTGCTTTGGCCAAGTAGTAGGTAGTGACTCCAAGAGGGAACGTTTTGCTCGATTGTGGGTTCATGCCCCCCGATGACACGCTTGAGTGACAGAAACGTGAGTCTAGGGGATGTGCTGTTGCCACAAGGGGGAAAACAACGGTGCTTGTAACCGCGGTTACAAGGATTGTTTACTTTACGCAAAGTTCTTTTTAATGCAGTTGTCTGTTGCTTTGGGTTTACACTTTGGGTGGGCCTCGCAACTTAATACCAGCGAGATGTTCTGGATAGATATCTCAAGGTGGATGATTAGTAGTAGATGCAGTTGGATTTCGGTCTACTTATTTTGGCATACTGCCCATGCTTTTGAGCCTCATCCTTTCTCTTGTAGCATAGTTAGCATTGCGGTGCGTTCATAATCCTGTCAATTGCCTTTCTGTAATTTGTTTACCTCGCATAGCAATTTTATCGTCTTTTGGGAGAGAGACATCACTAGTGAACATCACGTATCCCGGCCCATATCCTCATCACTGTTTACACACTCATTTACTTTTCTGCTTTTACTTTCAATTACTATTATTATCCCTTGTGTTTTGGTCCTTTGTGAACAACAAGACCGGAGAGATTGACAACCTCTCTGAACTTCGTTGGGAACAAAGTTATCGTGTTTGTGTGCAGGTCCGCGTCAGTTGCGCCGCTGACACCTACTTATCATCTCCGGAGTCCTACTGGATACAAACCTTGGTATCTTCACCGAGGGAAATTTGCTGCTGTGCTACATCACGCCTTCCACTTGGGGTTTACCAACGAAGGGCGAGAAATCACTATCATCATCTCGCACATCAAGCCAAATTTCTGCCGCCGTTGCCGGGGACTCCGAGTGCTAAGATAGGGGAGTTGCACACTACCCTTTACCTTTGTTTTTTTAGTCTTGTTAGTTTACCTTTCAGTTTTTATCTCAGTGTCCTTTATGAAAAACCACAAAAATAGTTGCTACCTTTTGCCTTTGTCTTGCTTTGCCTATTTATGCTATCCTCACCATGGGTGATGAACCACCCAAATATGGTAGGATGGACATGTTTCACTTGGATCGTCTTCGATTAATTTGTGCTCGCGCTAAAAACCCAACCGACTTGGTTGAAGGAAAATCATTGGATGAGCATGCTCATTATACACGGCACCGCCTATCTCAGAAAGGGAAACACTTATGGGATCAAATACATGTTTCTTATTGCCATGCTAAACTTTTGTGCCACATTTATGACTTTACTTGCTATTCTAATATAGATCATAAACACCTCCATTTCCAATGTGAGTTTAATGAAAATGAGATCTTATCTTCTTATGCTAAATGTGTTTATGATTACTTTGATGTTGAAAAGATTGAAGAGTTTGTTGCTTTTAAAGGTGCCTATGATATTTCTTCTTTGATTGAAAAGTATCACGATACTATTTTCGAGTCTGAAAACTTTGCAGTTCCTGCTTATTGCTTCGAGAATTATACTTCCAATTCTTATATTGAGGATTTAAAAAATAAAATGTTTGATGCCCAAAAAGAGGCCAATGATTGCTATGATGAGGAGTCCTATGATTCCGAGGACTCACTTGATACTTCCCTTTCTGATGATTTTGATACTTGCTTTGTTGATGGCCATGATGCCACTATGGATGATGCCTACGAAGATGAACTTTCTATAGTTCCTTATGTGAAGCATGAAATTATTGTTGTTGCACCCACACTTGATTGCCCTATTATCCTTTTGAAATCTCCAACTATTCCGGAGACTTTTGCTCTTATCAAGGCTCAACGTGATGGGTTGCATCTATCTTATCATCCTAAAAACCGTGTTGAAAACAATACACGTGTGCTTGTAGGTCATGAACAACATGATTTATGTGATAGTTATATTCTTGATGTTGTTCATGATGCTACTGAAAATTACTTTGAGAGAGGAAAGTTTGGTTGTAGAAACTTCCATGTTAAATAAACACCTCTCTTCATGTTGAAAGTTTTGAAGTTGTTCTTGTTCTACCTTCCTATGCATGTCACTTTGTGCTTCTTTGATTTATTTTCTTACAAGATGCCTATGCATAGGAAGTGGGTTAGGCTTAAATGTGTTTCACATTTGCTTCTTGATGCTCTCTTTTGCTTCAATTCTTATTCTCTTGTGAGCATCTTTCATAATCTTTATGCCTAGCTTAAAGGCATAAAAGAAAGCGCTTTCGGGAGGCAGCCCGCTACGAATTTAGGTTTTTCTTTTTGCTTTTGTTGTGTCTTGATGATTTTTACTACTGTAGCAACATCATTGTATCTTTATTTTTTAGCTTTGTGCCAATTTATAGCCTCTTACGGCAAGGGAAGTAAAAGTTGTGACATGCTGTCCAGAAAACAGATTCTGTCCTCGTGACAATAAAAATTCCAGAAAAATCCCAGTTTATCTTTTTCAGCTGAATTTTTTACACAGTATGCTCTATACAATTAAGAAACTTCCGTATGTTCTGAGTTTTTTTATTTGAGTTGCAGAAGTTCCGCTAAAAAATTCGTTACTATCTGCTGTTCTGTTTTTCACAGATTCTGCCACGTTTTGTCTCTCCTAACTTTTGCAAACCTTAAGCTTGCTTTTTCTTTGCAAAAACTTTTTGGCAATCTTGAGAAACAGTAGCTCTTCAAGAATATTTTTTTATCCAGTGGATTTTTTTATTTATTAAGGGTACTAACCTCTCTAATCATCTTATGATGAGTTATGTATGAAGGGAGTTTTCAAGTGTGCGATGGAAGATGATGAAAGAAGATCCAGGAGTGTCAAGCGCTCAAGCTTGGGGATGCTCCCATGCATCCCCAATAAATATTCAAGGAGACTCAAGTGTCTAAGCTTGGGTATGCCCCCGTGCATCCCCTTCTCCATCAACAATCATCAGTTCGTCCTTCGTCTCACTATATTTTTATCACTTCATGCGTTATGTGCTATGCTTGGAGCGTCTCGCTCTTAGGTTTTATTTTTTAAGTTTTCTTTAGATTTGCTTGCTGTTAATAACAAGTTAGATCCCTTCTTACTTTGTGTGGGAGAGAAACACGCTCCACTTTCAAAATCTAGAACACATCATAGGATTTTTCCTGCTTATCTTTTTGCTGTTGTGTGTTCTTTATCTTTTCATAGCTACTGCCATGGTTAGTTTTAGTCTTAGTTTGTCTTTACCAAGAGCCTTGGCTTTTGTTTAGTTTGTTGCTGGAACCCTTTTTAGTTTTCATGTTTATCTTGTTAAAGAGAGTTGGTTGTTGCACTGAGTTGTGTCTTGTCTTGAAAGTAGGTAATTGAGGTTGCTATTTAATTTTAGTAGTAGCTTGCAATAGTTTTGAGGTATTGATGTGAGTAATGTTTGAACTTTTGGTGTCAAGAGATCTTGCCTATTAGTGATAGGTGTCGTATTTTGGGCAATCCGTGTTTATTTTCAAAACCTACAAAACTAGTTGAGAACTCTAGATACAAGGTGGATCACTACTCTTCTGGGGGATCGAATATCAGAGAACACTCACGTCCCATGAGTCGAGGATGCGCAAGGATAACCAAACCCCCATACACTCTTCCTCGGGGTACTTGTCTCTTTTTGAACCTCCTTATTAGATTGAGAGTTACCGATAATAAGTGCATGAGTTCTTCGGACTAATGTAAGTATTGAAAGTTGACACTTCCACCTCCTCATATTTTTCTAGCCTCTACTGTGCCGTGCATTGCCTTCTTCTCACTCCGAGAGTTGGTGTCCACCTGCGCTGGTACTTCCAAACCCTTGGCATGATACGCTCTATCATCATAAACCTCCTTATATCTTTCCTCAAAACAGCCACCATACCTACCTATCAAGGCATTTCTATAGCCTTTCCGAGTTACATTGCCATGCAACTTCCACCTCTTCATGACTTGATCTTCATGTCATACATGTTCCTGCTACACTGGCAGCGACATACATTGCATACATCATGAAAGTTAAATCTTCTTTATGATTTTGAGTACCTTGTAAAGTGTGAAAGATCTCCTTTACCTTCTTGTAAAATATAGTATTGCCCTTAAGTGAGGAAAAGATCCCAAAGTGGACACAATAAAAGATCCCAAAGAGGACAAATGAGAGTTAAATAGAAAGAGCCATTGAGGCCACAAAAAATACAAAAAAATAGAAAAAAGAGAACAAGAAATAAAAAGAGAGAAAGGGGCAACACTACTATCCTTTTGAGAGATCCACACTAGTACTCTCTTTATATCCTTGTACTCCATAGAGATGATCTTCATGCATATAGCTATATGGGGACCTTCACACTATAGAACTTGGCTTGCATATTCCAAGGACGAGCCTCGTCAAAAGAGCTCTAGGTCTTCATGAGCGAGCAAGTTAGATGCACCCCCACTAGTTCCATTGGAGAGCTTCCTAAGTGTCAACTCTCGTGCTTACGCTCATCCATTGCACGAGTGCTCAAAATATCGAAAAGGAGTGGATCAAATTGACTTGTACCTGGCTAGTGGTCTGGGGACGAGTCAAGATAAGATTCCAAAGAAGACCAAGTGTGAAACTTTAGTAGATTGAGTTCTCAACAAAAAAAAATACTTTTTTCTCGTATTCCCTATCCCCCTTCTTGCATGCAAACACCATTTGGAGACATTCGAGTCACGGACAGCGAGAGCTCTTGCACCTAATGTTCTTTTGTTACTTGTTTCAATGCTAATATAGACTCTTGCATGTTATGACTTGAATTGAATCTCTAACGTTGATTGCTTTACTTTTCAAAGTTCTTATATGGTTGCTAGCATGTCACCACAGAAATTATGCTGTTATCATTTACCTACTCGAGGACGAGCAGGAATTAAGCTTGGGGATGTTGATACGTCCAAAACGTATCTATAATTTCTGCTTGCTCCATGCATGTTTTGTGTGATATTGCTATGATCTAGATACACTTTCATACACTTTTGATCATATTTGGACTAACCTATTAACTCAGTGCACCACAGTGCCAGTTCCTGTTTTCTGCTGTTTTTCTATTTCAGTTTTCCCCCATATAAAAAGTGCTCCAAAAATTCCGGGAAAAATACAGGAAAAATCAGCGTACAGGAAACTTCAAGAGCCCGGGAGGGGCCAGAGGTGAGCCATGGGGGGCCCAGGAGGCCACCCGGTGCGGCCCCACCCCTGGCCGCGCCAGGGGGGCGCCTGGGGCCCCTGGTGCACCTCTGGCTGCCCCCCTTCTCCTATTTATTCTCCGTCACGGGGAAACTCCGAAGACAGAACCCTATTTCGCAAACTCGTCTCTGTTCCGCCGCCATCGCGCTTCCGAGATCGGGAGCACCAGAAGACCTCTTCCAGGCACCCTGCCGGAGGGAGGATTGACCTCCGGGAGTCTCCTCTCCACCATGGATGCTCCCCGGGTGTCTCGTGAGTAGTTTTCCTTGGACCACGGGTCCGTGATCAGTAGCTATGTGATGTTCTCCTCCCCTCTTTGTTCTTCATGGTTTAGAACTCGTGAGCTGCCCTACATGATCGAGGCACTTTTGTAATATTTTCTGCTATTGCTATGTTGAGTTTGATAGGATCTGATGGATTATGAGATTATGTTCAGATTGTGATTGAGTAATATATTTGGTTCTTATCTCTTATATTTTTGTTCCTAAGTAATTCTTGCATGTTCTCCGTTGCTGTTTATTGCTTTGGCCAAGTAGTAGGTAGTGACTCCAAGAGGTAAAGTTTTGCTCGATTGTGGGTTCATGCCCCCCGATGACACGCTTGAGTGACAGAAACATGAGTCTAGGGGATGTGCTGTTGCCACAAGGGGGAAAACAACGGTGCTTGTAACCGCGGTTACAAGGATTGTTTACTTTACGCAAAGTTCTTTTTAATGCAGTTGTCTGTTGCTTTGGGTTTACACTTTGGGTGGGGCTCGCAACTTAATACCAGCCAGATGTTCTGGATAGATATCTCAAGGTGGATGATTAGTAGTAGATGCAGTTGGGTTTCGATCTACTTATTTTGGCGTACTGCCCATGATTTTGAGCCTCGTCCTTTCTCTTGTAGCATAGTTAGCATTGCGGTGCGTTCATCATCCTATCAATTGCCTTTCTATAATTTGTTTACCTCGCATAGCAATTTTATCTTCTTTTGGGAGAGAGACATCACTAGTGAACATCACGTATCCCGGTCCATATCCTCATCACTGTTTACACGCTCATTTACTTTTCTGCTTTTACTTTCAATTACTATCATTATCCCTTGTGTTTTGATCCTCTGTGAACAACAAGACCGGAGAGATTGACAACCTCTCTGAACTTCGTTGGGAACAAAGTTATCGTGTCTGTGTGTAGGTCCGCGTTAGTTGCGCCGCTGACACCTACTTATCATCTTCGGAGTCCTACTGGAGAAAAACCTTGGTATCTTCACCGAGGGAAATTTGCTGCTGTGCTACATCACGCCTTCCACTTGGGGTTTACCAACGAAGGGCGAGAAATCACTATCATCATCTCGCACATCAGAGGGGCATCCCATCCAGGCCGGATGATCAAATTAGATGGGTCCTCATCGCCCGCTCACAAGTCTAAATGATTATGGGTGGTGAAATTCCATACTCATAGACAAGTCGCGTCAACCATATTATCGACTGAATTATAACACTTACATAAACAGACTCTAGCCCGATCACTTAGTCGGGGTCTAGGGCGGGCTCGATCATACAACAAAGTGTGCACGTGACAGAGTCACGAGCAATCGCATCGCGATGCCCCAAGCTACGCACATCTAAGGGCCACTTGGTGTATAAAAGACTGCCAGCCAGATAAGAACTAAGTTCTCGAAAACCTATACTAAGACATGCATGTTATAATCATACATGTAACACACATGTCTAGTATGAACAGCAGGTATCATCACATAACTCTACAAAGTACTTCTTTATTGACTTACACATAGAGTATACAAAGATCACATGTCTGTGATCAATATTACATCATGCAACGGAAGAAAATTAGGTCTGAGTACAGACAAGTTTAACAAATGGCTTAGAGAAGCCTTGTAAACATACATGCCCTTCCACGAGGGACCAGACTGCTGTGTGGGACTATACTAACTTAGTCAACGTCGAGCTTCAGGAAGGTGTCTCCATCGGGGTCTGGGTTTCCATCTAAAACATAGAATAAGCAAACGTGAGTACAAAGTCATACTCAGCAAGACTTACATCAGAACTATACTACTCATGCTCAAGTTTCAAGGTAAAGGAGGTGGGATTTCAACATGTAGAAGTGCCAGCTTTGACTTGGCTAGTCCTGTACTACGAGTACCAGACTTGAGGTAAGAAGCGTACACGAGTCCACTACCAAGTCTCCAACCAATACACAACTATGGTTACTTCCTCGACTTCCCCACGAGGAGCACACCATAGCACTCACGCTTATCTTGCGAGTTTTAGAAGTATCCATTAAAGTTATCTAATAATCAAGCACAAATTTCCAAGTAGTCCATGACCGCGGACGCGGCTATTCAAATAGTTTTGTTAACCCTGCAGGGGTGTACCGCTACACACACATGACCATCAGTTACCGCCAGGTCTCGGCACCATTCAAGGGGTGTCGGCGAGGATGTTCACCACAACACTTCGCCCACAGCTCCGTTCTAGTCCAAGGAGTCAACTGTCTGAGTTCCAAACCCAACTGGAGTTCCGGCCGAGCTTCCATCCAGGACTCAAACCATGTAGGCACGACTGACAAGCCCACCTCGATGGATGGTTCTCCGCTAGGCAAACCATGTCCTACAACCCTACCATGAATGCCACATTTCATTTCCTTTATCTTTCTATGCATATGCCGAATGGAAAACCCGAACTAGGTGTGACTCCTGGACTTGGATCGGGGTGAGTTACTAGGTCGAGAGGGGTCAGTGAGCCCAATGTGTGGTTGTACTCTTTGTCTCGGATTACCATACAAGAACTCGGGCTTAAGGCGGTGTTCAATGAGACAACCCATTGTGTATTCCTACACAGCCTCTCATCGTTCACCTTGTATTAGGGTAGATTCACCAACACAGTTTCACTTTCATCAACACCATGTTCACTATCATCCCGACTCACATCAAAAGCATCCTCATTATAAACTCTAAGCATGCAATGAGAAATAACAGTTGCAGGGGCCACATGATATCAAACGACTCCTATGTCAGCTAGGATTGTGGTTTGCTTACTACTGTGACAAGATGATAGGTCATGCATCGGATATGGGTTCAACTATGCGGTAGAATCGATACCAGGTGATCTCCTAAACATGCATAAGCGAGACTGAGAGGGAATTGGGATTTTATAGACACGATCAATGGGGTTTGCTTGCCTTGCTGACGATACACGGGTCTTAACGGTGGTCTTCTTCTTCGGGGGGTGATCACCGTCTCGGAACGTCTGTCACCGGAGCAATCATCAACAAAGGGGGGCAACATTGAATTTAAATGCACAATCACATGATAATGTTGTCCATGATGTGAATAGTGCTGGTTTGTGGTACATTTGATTTAAATGAAGTGTATTGCATTTGAAATGCAAATTCAAACTCCACATATGAATTTCAATTTAACCAAATTGCAATAGCTATTGTTTGTTCTTTGAAAACCATGTGATCATGTGTGTAATAAGTCTCTGATGTACAAGTGACCAAGTTTACATTGTATTGGTTCAAAGTGGAAAAGCATTTGAATTAAATTTGAATTAATTCCTTTTAAACCAAATATCAAAAGCCACTGGTCCCATTTTAAAAACAACTCCAACATAGCTGAAAGTTGATTATTTGGATATAGAATTTTCTGCTGATCATTTTTCATATATTATTTGTCCAATTTGGAGTTCATATGAATTTTCTATGATTTTTCAAAGTTTAATGTATTTTCTGTCTTTTCTGTAGTTCTTTTAAAAAGAAAGCCAATTACTGCGTCAGCACCGCATCAGCATGGCATCAGCAGGGGGTTGACCAGTGGGGTCGCCTTGTCAGTGGCACAGAGGTTAATTCCCTGTTAGATTAAACTAACAGTGGTTAGTTAGTAGCTAGGGCCCACTAGTCAGTGGGTGTAGGGTTAGCTTAGGGGGTGATTAGGTTAGCTCTAATGGCGGGCTCGCCGGAAAGTCACCGTAACTTTGCCGGAGTTAGGGTTTTGTGCACGGGGTGGGGGTTGGAGGGTATGGGCGTGCTCCCCGCGGGCTTCCGCATCGAGTGGTGCAAGAGGGAGCCAAAGGCGAGCTCCAGGGCGTCGAGGGCTTCAACTCGAGCGGCGGCTGGCCACTGGCCTCGACGGAATCGGCGAACGGAGCCACGGTCAGATACGCGGGAGGGCTGGGGAGAAAGGGTAGCTTACCCTGAGGACGATGGGAAGCACGGCGTGGCTGGGGAGGTCCTGGCGGCAGAGAAATTCCTCGTCGGACTTGCGCTCGGCCGGCGGCAGCTCGGTGTAGGTGGCGTCGCCTCCGTGGTTGCCGGGCTCGAATTGACGCTGCAGCTCGATGAAGTCGTCAATGGCGGAGCCAATGGACACACTGGCTCGTCGGAAGGGGCCACGGCCACGCGGGCGCGGCGGCGCGGGGACCGCTAGGTCTCGGGTGGCACGGGAAAACGGCGAGGGAGCGCGAGATGAGGTCCAGAGAGAGGGGGAGAGTGGCGAGGGCGTCTCCCGACGGCTCTAGGCGAGAGGAGGTGGCCAGGAAGCTGCTGCGTGGCCTCGCCGTCGTCGGAGGCCATGGCATGCCCGCCACCGAGCAGCTTCGGTGCGCGGGGGATAAGACGACAAGGACTGTTGGGCTGGGCTGGGCCAGATGGGCCATGTACGGTAAGTTGGGCTAGATGTCCAGGTAAGTTTCCCTTTCTATTTTTCTTTTTGTTTTGTTTTTCTTTCATTTGTTTTCTCTGATAAATAAATATCAAAACATTTCATAAAAATCCCAAAACTTTAATTTGGACTTATGTGACATAGAACTAGCCACTCCCAAGTTTTGGAGATTTTTGAAATTCAATTAATTTGAATTTCAAATCAAATAGGGTATTTAATTATTTTCCAAGCCCTATTTGGAATTTTTGACAAATCTTGGTGCATGCAGTGCGACCCACTTCACTTTATATGTGATCATGCATATTTATAAGACTTTTCAAAAATACCAGAGGAATTTTTGGAAGAAATTTTTGTCTGGCCATTTAATTAAATTCTTTTGGGGCTTTTTACTTTCCCAATTTTGAACTTCTTTTGAAATTTTTGCATGATGCAAAGGGCACTCAAGCCCTAGCACTTACCCAAGTTGGGGTTCAGACACAACCGCTGCGGCGGAAGCAAGGATGTCGAGGCTGGCAGCAGCCAGAGCGAAGGCAGAAGCAGCAGCGGGTGTCGCACGTGAGGCCGCGGCGGAGGTCAAGGTGTTGCGCGACAGGACCAACAACTCCGTCTCTGTTGATGACTGTGCCAACGCGGACTGCGACGGTGCAGCACAAGAGCGGATGACACAGTGGGCAACTGACCACGGAGGCGTGCATGGTGGTGGCGCTCCCATAGGAGACGCGCACCGCTGCGGCGGTGGCTGGGACGACCAGGACCGTGGCCCCTACGGGGTCCGGACTGTGCTCAGGGACGTTGGTCCCGGTACTGGGTGGACTACCCTCACCAAAACTGACTACGTCGAGTGGGCCAAGATCATGAAGTTATAAGACCCACCACACACGGCTACACATATATCCACTCAAATCCTTGGTTAAAGTATATGAAGTTATAAGACCCACCACACACGGCTACACATAATGAACTATACACATCAACATGCATAATGTCCAATAAGTTAGTCGTCCGTTCTTCTTTGCCTATGAACGGAGTTTCAATTATTTCTAGGAAATTCTTACAAGCGTCAGTTGATTCAAAATCAAAAGACTCCAAAAATCCACCATCATGGACTTTCTTCATGTGTTTCTTTCCAATATGATTCAAACGGTGGTGTCACTCATAAGTGATCTTCTAATCATTTGTCTTGCGACATGTTTAGCATCAGTTATTATGGATGTGATTTCTCCAACAAGATTTATAGAGTTCATCCATCTTCTATGAATATGGTGATAATTTGAACAACTATTGTTCGTATAACACCAGAACAGAATAACAATTATTCAAATAAATCTTGAAGGCTAGGTTTAATTCCAACGATAACCATAATAACACTTTATTTTGTTTTTGATGAGAATCATCCCATATTCATTTGCTAGTTACTCAGGCCATTGCAACTCTTGTATTGCGTTGTTCTGTATGACACTTCATACCAACCAATCAGTATCCAATACTCAAGAATCACACTGTTTAACAAGCAATGAATATACCCATAACATGTATATCATCTATATACCCGAGCTGGACATTTCCAGTCTTTTCCTTTTTCTTTTCGCCAAAATATTTTTCAGATCCTCTTTCAGCAATTCCTTTCCTTTTTAGAAGAATTTACCAACATCACTTGTGGTACCATTCAAATGACACATAATCCAAAGTGTGTTAGTCAAATACTAACACCCTTTGATTCTCACTTTGATGTAGATCACCGTCATCAAATGTTTGGTGTTCTTCCAAATTCTATTCTTTAGTAATCTTATAGTGTAGTAAACATTTTACCTACATCTTCCATTCATCCTATCATGACAACTTTCATGACAAAACTACTATAGCTCATAGGGACAAACTATGAGTACAATATTAGTTCCCAAAACCTTTTTGAGAGATTAGGACACATAGTGTCTCCAACCTTCACAAATTCTCATACAATATGAGAACATGTTTCTCACTAAATTTTACTCTATCACATTGCAACTAAACATTGTTTCAGATATCGCTATATCTTCCACACATGATAGTTTCTGAAACAATCCTTTCAGCTCCTAGATAACCTTGATAATAACAAACAACATTTGAATATCAAGGATCATGGAGGCAAGTGTGATACTTAGACACTAACACTGGAATTGTTACTCTCGATTTAATACACATTATTAAACTTCATGGAGCAAGCAAGGTTTGCTAAAGTTTGCAATAAGACTTTAAACTTTAGATTGACACTCAAACAATACGGTACCAGTCCGTAAAGTTAAATATCCAGAATTCTATAGTTCTATTATCTCAATTATAGCTAAGCGCAAAGGTAGTAAACAAATGCCAATGACTACAATGAACTATGCAAATTCACTTTGATTTAGTTCATGATAAAATGAGTTCATCTAACTCCCACTCAAAAACAACATCCCTCGAGTCGTCTTTGGTGATTACACGAACCAAATTCACTACACCACGACCGATCATCACGTGAGGAGGTGTAGATGGAATGGCGAGCATCTCAATATGGTTCATCATATCATCCATATGACTCGTGCTTAACCTTTCGGTCCATGTTCCGAGGCCATGTCTGTACATGCTAGGCTCGCCAAGTAGAACCTTAGTATTTGCATGCGTTTCAAGGCCATGTCTGTACATGCTAGGCTTGAAAAACACCCGTTGTATGCGAACGTAGAGTCTATCACACCCGATCATCACGTGCTGTCTCGAAACGACGAACTTTCTTAATGGTGCATACTAAGGAAGAACATATAATTATCTTGATATTAAGTGAGAGGGATCATCTTATAATGCTACCGCAGCGATCATGATCGTAACTAAGCAAAATAAGATGTATAAAAGGATAAACATCACATGCATGGATAATGTGATATGATATGGTCCTTCTCGCATTAGATCTCCATCTTGTGCGTCTTGGTATGATCTCCATCATGCCACCGGCGCGACACCAAGGTCCATGGCGCCACCACCATGGTTGTCCTTCTCCATTACAATATATCTCATGGATATATCTACAGCACGCAGGCCTTAAAAAGGAAAAAACACAACCATATGGCTCCTGCCGGTTGTTTACAATAAATCTCATTTCATACAACAATTTTGTAACAATGACCATATCACATCACATGCCCTACAAAAACAAGTTAGACGCTTCTAAATTATCTTTGCAGATTTTACGTGGTTTTGGGCTTCCTAGGAAAGAACCGATCTTACCTACGGACAAGAACCCCAACGTTGATTCGCTAGTTGTTTCTTTTCATCCCTTTCCAGGGCCCTCCGTTGCAAATGCCATATCACTAATGTTAGAGAAACTGACACCCCCAAAGCCACTTTATACGGTACAAGCCGTATGTCAAGCGTGACACACAATCTACGCTTAGGGTCGCTTCAATCCAACATTGCCGCAATATGAACAAGTGCACAAAATAGGGTAACAACTAGAGGATCAACGCCCACATCTCTATGTGTTCTAACCGTACAAAGCGTCTACGCATAGACGAGGCTCTGATACCACTGAAGGGTTCGTTGCATAGAAAACAAAAAATTTCCTAGGGTTGTAACAGCCAAGATCACATCTAGAAGATCACTTGTAACGGTTTGAGAAGGACTCACCCTCGAAGAGCAAAAGCTTTAACGAGAACGATTATCGTGGGTGATGTAGTCGATCACTTGCCGACCTCAAGGTCGTGCTGAAGATGGGCGCCACAAACGGGCAGCGCCTCCGTAATCGGTCACACGTACGGATCAGCGACGACCTCCGCCCCTTGCTCTAGTTGGGCAGCGGAAGAAGTGGATCCTCGGGAACTCCAGCAGCACTACAACATAGTGGTGGTGGTGGTAGAGAAGATCTTGAGCAGGGCTTCGCCTAAGCACCGCACTCGTGAAACTGGATCAGCTAGCAAGGGGAGGAAGATGCCAACCAAAGGGCATATGAGAGATGGAGCAATGAGTGAGTTGTGTGAGGACCTCCACCCATCTATATATAGGAGGAGGGGGAGGCAGCCCCCAAGGGGTAGCACGCCCCAAGAGGTGCCCCCACCTCTCCCCTCATCATGTGGGTGGACTCTCCACTCACAAAAACAAAGGGTCACACATTATTCCCATAATTTCCATAAATCTCCACTCAAAATTCCAAGAGTTTTATCACATTAAAACACTTTTAATTATCTTGTTTAATGTCACTCAAATTAATGAACACTTCATTCAATGAGTACTTCATTGATGAACACTTCATTCAATGAACACATTAACAATTATCCCCTTGCACTATTTTGATATACCGAAACTATTCCAGCAGTTTTATCAAAAACAGTCCATGTGCTGTCCAGTATATTCTCCGGCGTTCCGTATCCACTCAAACGCGTCAACGAATCCTTAAGTGTGTCACCCTACGGTTCGTGAATAAAATGGACATGACAGAGACTCTTCTCCGATCAATAATCATCAGAGGGATCTGGAGATCCATGATGACTCCCACTTACTCAACGATGAACTAGTGATCGTGTGAACCATTACTCCGTAACCAATTCCTTTTGTCTCGCGATATTTTACTTGTTCGAGATCCGATCATTTGGTATCATCCATACCTAGTTCGATCTTGTTACCGACAAGTACTCTTTACTCGTTCCGTGATATAACATCCTCGTGAGCCAGTCACGTGCTTGCAAGCGATGTCAATGTGATATCACCGAGAGGGCCCAGAGTATATCTCTCCGTCATCTGGATGGACAAATCCCACTCTTGATCCACGAGCCTCAACTAACACTTTCCAAGTACCCAACGACACCTTTATAATCACCCTGTTACGGTGTGACGTTTGATGGAATCAAAGTACTCTTCCGGTGTCAGTGATTGACGTGATCTCATGGTCTAAGGATTAGGGTTACTTCGTGAAAGTTTGATACAGCAATAGAAACTTGATGACATGATCGTATTGCTATAACTACTGTGGGTGTATGTTCATGACATCATTCTCCAATGACATGACCTTGTTATTAACAACATCCAATGTTCATGATCAGGAAACCTTGATCATCCATTAATCAACAAGCTAGTATAAAGAGAGGCATTACTAGGAACCTTTTCTCTGTTTATTAAACACACATGTATTAACGTTTCCGGTTAACACAATTATAGCATGAAAATAAACATTTATCATAAACATGGAATAAGATAATAACCACTTTATTATTGCCTCTCGGGCATATTCCCTTCAGTCTCCCACTTGCACTAGAGTCAATAATCTAGTTTGGTACTTGCGCATCCAACACCTATGGCATTCAGGTGTTATCCATACGCATTGCTAGTGGTAAACCTAATATCCAGATCTGACACTTCAGGTCCGTGTGTATTTTCATTTCTTTGCGTCTCTACGCATCACTCATTCACCAATGAGATGGCATTGCATAAATTTGGTCCTCCGGTGAGACCTTAGTCCCTTGAGCTCAAAACATGTTGAATCTTTTGTCGTACAATAGATCTTCATAGTATTAGCTCGCTTGGAACTACACCTAGTTTGTCAAACAAACTTCTTAACACAAATGCCCTCCTTTGCTGCTGCTAGAGCAGTCATATACTTAGCCTTTCGTTGTAGTATCCGTCACAATTTCTTAACTTTGGAACTCATCCAAATCCATTTGGAACTATTCCAAATCTATCATGGAACTTTCTTCCATTATATTTTGCCACCTTAACACACTTCCAAAATTGAGATAAATTTAGATTGTATCTTGCGACAAAACTAGTATCAATGTAACACTTTACAATGAACTATTGTCCAACATACATAATATATGCTTAGTCCTTCCAAAGCACGTAAGGATATCTTTACTATTGTCCAATGATCATCTTATGAATCATTCTGGTATATGCTCATAACATTTAGAGCATAGGACATTCTGGAATTGTACATATCATGGTGTACATGATTGATCAAATCATTCATGTGATTTTACTCACCAAGTGTCAAAACACTTGAATCTCGCTTCAACCTTTTCCATGCGGCAAGAACCTTTCTCGTCGTTTCCATATTGAACTTATTCAATATTTCATATATGTACTTCGGCCCAACCATATTAGCACCTCAATCTATCTATATAGACCATATTAGCCCAATATACTGGTTTTGCCCAAATCTTCCATTAAAATCAAATTTTCAATGAAACTTCACCCGTGTCAATAAAAGATACATCATTTCCAATCAACAATATGTCTTCTACATAATGTATTAGAAATATGTCTCAGCGCTCCCACTTAATTTCTTGCAAAAGCAAGCATCTTCACCGTCTCTGATGAAACTAAACGTTTTAACAATTTCATCATGATGAAGATTCCAACTCCGCGAATGCTTATTTCAACCATTGAAATTTGCATGCTATTTTAGCATCCTTTGAATTAACAGAACCCTTTGGACCGTGTCCTGTACACGTCCTAGGTAACCATTCTATTAGAAGAACGTTGTTCCGTTTGTTCAACTACCATATACCAAAACTAGCATATGTAGTGGTTGCTACAATAATCCGTCCAGACTAAATATCGTTATGAAAGATCAAATCTTGTCATAGCCAACTCTTTGAACATAATCGTAAACCATTTTAACGATATGTCGAATATTTCATAGATGTGAGAACATCCACGTCTGTTTCTTTATAGATCCAAACACGGTATCTAGAGGGTCTTCCAAGTTCAGAAACTTGGTTTCTCGTGTATGGAACTATCACGGATTTTATAGCTTCTAGCTATTTTGACGGAGTCAGGGCCCATCATCGCTTCTTTGCATGTAGTCGGTCCATTATTATCACGATAACAATGATTCAATCTCAAATTTTACTATTTGATTGATTACCCGATCTACGCAGTTCAATAGAAACTTAGATCGCCGTGACCACAACCTTTGGGACACGGGAGCCAAGAGCATTGCGGCCGCTTCCGGGACACTTTCCGGCGCTGCGCCACTTAGCACATAAAGCTTAGGTTCAACAACCTAATCGAAGTTCTACTGTCCTCCCACTTAACTTTTCGCAAAAAATTCCTTCTCAAGAAACTTGATGCTCTTAGCCACAAAAAAACTTTTGTCTTTAGTGTTATGGAGGAATACCCAACGGTTACTTTGGGATAACCTACAAAGACGTACTTTATCCGACTTTGGTTGTAAACATTTTACATATGCCTTGCATACCAAAATTTAAGAAAAGACAAATTGGGTTTTATCCCATTCCATAACTTATATGGTGTCATTTCAACGGATCTCGATGGCGCTCTTTTCAGTGAAAAGCGGTAGTATCTAAAGCTTAATCCTTAAAATATAATGGAAATTTTATAAATAACACCTTTGATCCTTACCATGTCAAACAAGTTTGATTACATCTCTCGAACACTCCATACTCCTATGGTGTTTCGGGAAATGCAAGTTTTGGAACGATTCCTAAACTCTCAGGCATTTGCTAAACTTTTAACTCAAAAAATCTTCTTTTATGATCCAATCATAAACTCTTATTTTCTCGTTACAATGATTTTCACTTCATCTTGAAATTTATTTGAACATTTTCAAACATTTCATACTTCTTCCTTATCAAGTAAATATACACATATATCCACTCAAATCCTTGGTTAAAGTATATGAAGTTATAAGACCCACCACACACGGCTACACATAATGAACTATACACATCAACATGCATAATGTCCAATAAGTTAGTCGTCCGTTCTTCTTTGCCTATGAACGGAGTTTCAATTATTTCTAGGAAATTCTTACAAGCGTCAGTTGATTCAAAATCAAAAGACTCCAAAAATCCACCATCATGGACTTTCTTCATGTGTTTCTTTCCAATATGATTCAAACGGTGGTGTCACTCATAAGTGATCTTCTAATCATTTTTCTTGCGACATGTTTAGCATCAGTTATTATGGATGTGATTTCTCCAACAAGATTTATAGAGTTCATCCATCTTCTATGAATATGGTGATAATTTGAACAACTATTGTTCGTATAACACCAGAACAGAATAACAATTATTCAAATAAATCTTGAAGGCTAGGTTTAATTCCAACGATAACCATAATAACACTTTATTTTGTTTTTGATGAGAATCATCCCATATTCATTTGCTAGTTACTCAGGCCATTGCAACTCTTGTATTGCGTTGTTCTGTATGACACTTCATACCAACCAATCAGTATCCAATACTCAAGAATCACACTGTTTAACAAGCAATGAATATACCCATAACATGTATATCATCTATATACCCGAGCTGGACATTTCCAGTCTTTTCCTTTTTCTTTTCGCCAAAATATTTTTCAGATCCTCTTTCAGCAATTCCTTTCCTTTTTAGAAGAATTTACCAACATCACTTGTGGTACCATTCAAATGACACATAATCCAAAGTGTGTTAGTCAAATACTAACACCCTTTGATTCTCACTTTGATGTAGATCACCGTCATCAAATGTTTGGTGTTCTTCCAAATTCTATTCTTTAGTAATCTTATAGTGTAGTAAACATTTTACCTACATCTTCCATTCATCCTATCATGACAACTTTCATGACAAAACTACTATAGCTCATAGGGACAAACTGTGAGTACAATATTAGTTCCCAAAACCTTTTTGAGAGATTAGGACACATAGTGTCTCCAACCTTCACAAATTCTCATACAATATGAGAACATGTTTCTCACTAAATTTTACTCTATCACATTGCAACTAAACATTGTTTCAGATATCGCTATATCTTCCACACATGATAGTTTCTGAAACAATCCTTTCAGCTCCTAGATAACCTTGATAATAACAAACAACATTTGAATATCAAGGATCATGGAGGCAAGTGTGATACTTAGACACTAACACTGGAATTGTTACTCTCGATTTAATACACATTATTAAACTTCATGGAGCAAGCAAGGTTTGCTAAAGTTTGCAATAAGACTTTAAACTTTAGATTGACACTCAAACAATACGGTACCAGTCCGTAAAGTTAAATATCCAGAATTCTATAGTTCTATTATCTCAATTATAGCTAAGCGCAAAGGTAGTAAACAAATGCCAATGACTACAATGAACTATGCAAATTCACTTTGATTTAGTTCATGATAAAATGAGTTCATCTAACTCCCACTCAAAAACAACATCCCTCGAGTCGTCTTTGGTGATTACACGAACCAAATTCACTACACCACGACCGATCATCACGTGAGGAGGTGTAGCTGCAATGGCGAGCATCTCAATATGGTTCATCATATCATCCATATGACTCGTGCTTAACCTTTCGGTCCATGTTCCGAGGCCATGTTTGTACATGCTAGGCTCGCCAAGTAGAACCTTAGTATTTGCATGTGTTTCAAGGCCATGTCTGTACATGCTAGGCTTGAAAACACCCGTTGTATGCGAACGTAGAGTCTATCACACCCGATCATCACGTGGTGTCTCGAATCGACGAACTTTCTTAATGGTGCATACTAAGGAAGAACATATAATTATCTTGATATTAAGTGAGAGGGATCATCTTATAATGCTACCGCAGCGATCATGATCGTAACTAAGCAAAA
Organism: Bromus sterilis; assembly: GCA_950022295.1. Lineage (NCBI taxonomy): Eukaryota > Viridiplantae > Streptophyta > Magnoliopsida > Poales > Poaceae > Bromus > Bromus sterilis. Next base: position 56,441,346 of record OX465601.1, read on the forward strand.
TAAGATGTATAAAAGGATAAACATCACATGCATGGATAATGTGATATGATATGGTCCTTCTCGCATTAGATCTCCATCTTGTGCGTCTTGGTATGATCTCCATCATGCCACCGGCGCGACACCAAGGTCCATGGCGCCACCACCATGGTTGTCCTTCTCCATTACAATATATCTCATGGATATATCTACAGCACGCAGGCCTTAAAAAGGAAAAAACACAACCATATGGCTCCTGCCGGTTGTTTACAATAAATCTCATTTCATACAACAATTTTGTAACAATGACCATATCACATCACATGCCCTACAAAAACAAGTTAGACGCTTCTAAATTATCTTTGCAAATTTTAGGTGGTTTTGGGCTTCCTAGGAAAGAACCGATCTTACCTACGGACAAGAACCACAACGTTGATTCTCTAGTTGTTTCTTTTCATCCCTTTCCAGGGCCCTCCGCTGCAAATGCCATACCACTAATGTTAGAGAAACTGACACCCCCAAAGCCACTTTATACGGTACAAGCCGTATGTCAAGCGTGACACGCAATCTGCGCTTAGGGCCGCTTCAATCCAACCCTTTATACGGTACAAGTCTAGAAGTATCAAGGGTGTATGTGTCCTAGTAGAAGAGTCTCTTTGTTGCTAGAGTTCAATTATCTCTTAGATGAACCCAGCCTAGTCTAGAATTATCTATGGTGTGTCGAGTTACTGTTTAGTGAATAGTACCGACCTAAAGGGTCTATATAAGGATGTATCCCCCTTGTAAGGAGGTAAGCAATGAAATATCAAGTTCCTACCTATGCTTCTCTTCTACCCCTCTTATTCTCCAATCTTTCCCCTCTACCCTTCTACGGTATCACGGCGCCTACACGTCTACGACCCTTGCATCCATCGAGTAACCCACCCTACAACCTACATACCATCGGTATAACAGAGGGAGGGTGGATGAATGCTCCAAGGCTGGCAAAGGAGGGACATGACTATCCATGAGGCAACGCTTATAGACATTAAGCATTTGTTGGCACCCCCTTGATGGGTGCGGCCATCTCGTACACTTAGCGCTGCCCACATGACATAGTGAAGTTGATATGATTCATTTGATTGTGTCTCACAATCGAATATACTTGCATCCTACTGATTATGCACAAAATGGTTCTCTTCCTGCAGCGGTGGAAGGATCAATGAACAGATCCAGCGGTTGAAACTAGGCGATGGACAAAGGAGCGTTAATTCTGAGTAAAATTAACAGTAGCAGTAGATGGTAAGGGCATCTTCAGCCGTTGGAGACCCCAAGAGCACTTCGGCGCTATTTTTAGCGGCGCTTGGGGTTCATCCGGCGACTTTACATCCGACGCTAAAGTTTTTACCCAGCCGTCCCCCCAAGCCATCCGCAGCAGACAGTTTCTCTTCTTCTTTCCAGGCCACAACGTCCACGACCACCCGCGCCCAGGATGCCGGCCGCCGCCCCCCGCTCCAGGCCGCTCCTCCTCCGGCGGAGACGTCGCCCTCCCCCGCCCCGCTCCTCACCTGGGCCGCCCCGACCCCGCCGGCTCGTCCGCCGTCTGAGACCAGCAGCGCCGCCGCCTGCTCCAGATCTGGGAGCGCGGCGTCGCCTGGAAGCCGCCCCGCCAAGATGGCGCCACCGCCGACTCAGACGGGCCCCGCCGCCGCCGTCGTATTCCGCCTCGACCAGGGAGGGGAGGTCGAGTCCGACGGCAACTGCCTCTTCACCCCGCGCGGAGGGCCGCCGCCGCCAAGCCCGAGGCGCGCGAGCTCCGGCACCGCGCCGTGCGCCGATTCTCCGACGTCTACGCCGCGGCTGAGGCCTCCGACAGGGCCGCGGTGGACGCCCTCAACGCCGACATCTAGGAGCTCGTCCACGCCGGTGGAAAGAGGAGAGAGAGAGGGGGCTGGAATGTGCATGCACGTGGTGGGCCTTGTAGAAAAGAGGAGAGAGAGAGCGAGAAGAGAGACCGACAGGTGGGGTCTTTGCATGCAAAAGTTTGGCTATAGTTTCATCCGGCGTTCCCAAGAGACCCCCAGAAACCTGGGGGGCGCTTGGGATCGCCGGCGCTATTTCGGCGCTTGGGGCCGCTTGGGGGCACGAGTGGAATTTTTTTCATCGATTTGGACGTAAAAAGTGGTCCCGTGGACGCTTGGGGGCGCTTGAGGGACGGCTGGAGATGCTCTGATGCTATCTTTATTGTGTGATCTGCTTGATAAATTTAATGAAAAGCTGGCCCTATTTCTCTGTTTGCCTTTGGTGCATGAGAAAACAAGAGCTTTGTGCTGACAATGAAATTGTCGACGGATATAAGGACAACTTATGTCTAACAACTGAAAGTTAATAAGGTAGGCGCATATGTGTTTTTGATATTATCCCTCCAGTTATTTTACTCTGCATATAAGATTTCTCTGTAGTCAAATTTCGTAAAGTTTGACCATATTCATATAAGATAATATCAACATCTAGAATACTAGAAGTTATACAATATGAAAATCTAATTCATGATGCATCTAATGATATTGATTTTGTATTGCGAATTTTGATTATTTTTTCTATAAAGTTGGTCAAACTTTATGAAGTTTGACTTCAGACAAATCTTATATGCAGAGTAAAAAGGACCGGAAGTTGGTCAAACTCCCTCTGTAAAGTTGTATAAGATGTTTTAGGTTATCTTATACAAGTTTACAGAGGGAGGAGAATTCTCCCTTGGTCCATAATTATTACTAATTTGGTTTTCAATTGTGAGTTATTTTCCAAGCCTCGTGTAAAGCTAGGATCAGTATGAAATGCTAATTCTCTCTTGAACTGGTTGCACAAATTGATGCTTCTTGTCCTCACTGCCTTTATGACGATATGTGACTAATGATAAAGGAGTCAATTACATCACAAGTGTCTAAACTTGGCAAAGAAAATCACTTTGGTGCTCAAAGTTGTGGCGTACAGATTTCTGGTGTCAAAACTTGGTTTCAACTTGCAGATACGGTTTGGATACGAGCTCGACGTTGATTAGGCCCGCCAGCGTGGTGCGGGACCCACTATCAGTGGCTGCATGGCGCAGAGGCGGTCGTGTGTGTCGATTATTCGCGAAACCCCCCTTGAAATGTATACTTTATTATCAGAAAATCCCTCGCCGCCGCTAATAACCCCTTTCTGTCCGTCCAATCTCAACTGCAGAGCGCGGCGGCGCTCCAAATAGCACAGCAGGGCGGCGGCGCTCCCCTCGGTTGAAGACAGGGGCGGCGGCGCTCCCCTTAGTTGAATACAGGGGCGGCGGCGCTCCCCTCGGTTGAATACAGGGGCGGCGGCGCTCCCCTCGTTGAGAGCAGGGGCGGCGGCGACGACTTCTGGTTAGCGCACGCTATCTTCTCTCGCATCTCTCTGTCGCACACACAAATTTACTGATAGTCCAACTCTCTCACAACTCGCACCCTTCTCCCCCTGTTTGCAGATGGGAATGGCCGTACCTAGGTTGGTGGATGAAGGGGAGAAATAGTGTGGAATTGTGCCTGAGCAGGAGACGTGTGGTTAACTGGTTATGACAAATGGGTTAACAAGACATGGGAAGGGAGGGAAAGAACTCTCATTGCTGAACTTGCTAACACAAAAGAGATGTTGGAGAAGAAGCTAATGCATAAAGATGGCCAGATAGAAGCTGAGAAGGAGAAGCAAAGAGTGAAGAAGAAGATGATCAGAAGGATGCACAAAGATCAGAAGTTTGTGTATGTAGTTTTAGAGAATAGAAATTCAGAAATGTGCAGTGTTAAGTGCTATTTATTGCTGGCTTGTAAAGCTCATGAAATTGGCTTGACTTTCTTATTTGTATCACAAGGAAGAGAAATGTTGTAGCATTCCATAACTATAGAAAGTTAAGTGTAAATGGCCTGCCTTTTTTGTAGCTGGGATGCTTGTATAATGTTGAATCTTATGTACAGTGTCAAGCTAATTGAGACCAGTGCTTTGAAACATGGTATCGACCCTGATCGAGCTATGGCCTGCACTTTAAAATTCAGAAAATGCATTGTTGGACAGTAAAATTCAGAAAATGCATTGTTGGATAGTAAAATTCAGAAAATGAATTGTTGGACAGTATAATTCATAAATATGCGGTTTTGCATAGTATAAATAAGAAAAATGCATTTTTTGGACAGTAAAATTCAGAAAATGCTGTTTTTCCAAGTAAAATTCAGAAAATGCAGTATAGCACAATAAAATTCACAATTATGCAATTTTGTGCAGTAAAATGCATTTTTGCACAGTAAAATTGAGAAAATGCAGCTTTGCACAGTAAAATTCAGAAATTGTAATAGAGGAAACAAAAACACATGTTCAGGTCCACACAACTGTCTTGTGATAAAATTTAGCAGGAAAACATATGTTCAGATCCTCACATTACAGCATAAACAAAAGGGAAATTAGTCTTACGACAAAAGTTCATACTTGAACTTGCTTTGTGATTTATAAGTTTTGGGAATCATGTCGGGACCCGGGGTTAGCGTATGTAATTCCGGTCATAATACAATCACATGGAGAGCCGAGAGCCGTACCCACTTGTCTAAGCAGACAAGGCCAAGCACAGATCGCTCTCGGTAAGCATCGAACGTGAGGGGCATCCCATCCAGGCCGGATGATCAACTGATATGGGTCCTCATCGTCCGCACACAAGTCTAATGATATGGGTGGTGAATCCCATACTCACAGACAAGTCGCCTCAACCATGTTATCGATTGGATCATAACCCTTACATAGACTTACTTCAGCCCGGTCACTTAGTCGGGATCTCGGGCGGGCTCAATCATACAACAAAGTGTGCCACGTGACAGAGTCACGAGCAATCGCATCGCGATGCCCCAAGCTGCGCACATCTAAGGGCCGCTTGGTGTATAAAAGACCGCCGGCAAGAACACAACTAAGCTATCGAACCCCACACTAAGACATGCACGTTATAAACATACACGCAGCATACATGTCCAGTGTAAACAGCAGGTAATCACAACATGAACTCTACAAACTCATAGTCTTTATAACTTCTGCTAAACAGAGCAGACATAGTAGTTGTATTACAAGCAGAGATCACATGGATGTGATCCAACATTACATCAAACATCAACGGAAGCAAATTATGTCTTAATAAAGACAAGTTTAACAAATGGCTTAAGAAGCCTGAAAGAAAAGTACAACGACCCTCCAAAGGGCACAGGCTGCTGCCTGGAACTATACGACATTGGTCCACGTCGATCTCGAGGTAGAGGCCACCATCAGGTTCAGTGGTCTCGTCTCTAAAATATAGAATAAGCAAACGTGAGTAGAAAGTCGTACTCAGCAAGACTTACATAGGAACTATACTACTCATGCACATGTATCAAGGCAAAGGGAGGTGGGGTTTCACTTGCAGAAATGCCAGCTTTGACTTGGCTAATCCTGAACTACGAGTACCAGAGAGAGGTAAGAACGTACACGAGTCCAAGTAACAGTCTCCAACCAATACTCCACTATGGTGCCTTCCTCGACTTCCCCACGAGGAAGCACGCCATAGCACTCACACTTATCTTGGTGTGTTTTAGAAGTATCCGGTTCAAGTTATCTATGATCAAGTAAAGGTCTCCAAGTAGTCCATAACCGCGGACACGGCTATTCGAATAGTTCATTTTCCCTGCAGGGGTGTACTGCTACACACACGCCTCATCAGTTACCGCCTGGGGATGGACCCTTCAAGTGAGTACCGGCGAGGATGCTGCCACGACACTTCACTCACGGCACCATCTCTAGTCCTAGGGAGTCGCCTATTTGAGTTGGGACCACAGCCGGAATCCGGCCGATTGTTCCGATGCGGACTCAAACGTTGTGTGACCGCCATCAAGCTCAACTCGATCATGATCACTTGATTCAACGTGCCCACAACCTACGCCAACCACTTACCTTGTTTCCACCTGCTTGAGATCGTTAAAGGGCGAACTACTTGCGACTCCTGGACTGGTCCGGGGTGAGGTACTAGGCCGAGAGGGGTCAGTGAGCCCAATGTGTGGTCGTACTCTTGGTCTTGGATAACAACACAAGAACTCGGGCCTAATGGCAGGGTTCAACGAGACAACCCATTGTGTACTCCTACACAGCCTCTCATCGTTCACCTTTGTTTAGGGTAGATTCACCAACACGTTACCACCATCATTCACATGATCACTACCATCCCGACTCACATCAAAGTAGCCTCAGGTAACAACTCTAAGCATGCAATAAGCTGTAACAGTTGCAGGGGCCACATGATATCAACCAACTCCTACATCTGCTAGGATTGTGGTTTGCTTACTACTGTGACAAAATGATAGTTCATGCAAAGGAATGGGTTCAACTAGCGGTAGAACGTATCATGGTGACATCCTACACATGCATTTGCGAGAATGAGAGGGAACTGGGATTTTATAGACATGATCAAAGAGGGGGCTGCTTGCCTTGCTGACGATCACGAGGTATCACTCTTCTTACGTGAGGTTCTCTTCTTACGTGAGGTTGAACTCGTCTCCGAGATCAACTCTACCGAGAAGATGCAATCACCGAAGCACTGGAAGTAAAACACAATCAAGATAATACAATGCACATTCAATATGCAAAACATAGCATGGAAGTGTGCTGATGTGACCTATGTTTGAATTGCCACATTTTAATTGAAGTTGACTTGAAAAGGAAATTCAAAATCAAACTCCAAATGTTATTCAATTTAGTTTCAACTTGCATTTGCTAAAGTTTGTACTTTGTAAACCAAAAGATCATATGTGTGAATTGCTCCTGAAGTACAAGTGAAGTGTGATGCATTTCAAAGTTTGAAGTTGGAAAATCAATTGATTTGAATTTGAAATAATTCCAATTAAATAAAATAGCAAAAGCTACTGATCCCTTTTTAAGATCAACTCCAACATAGCTGAAAGTTGGATATTTGGATAGAGGATTTTCTCCTGATAATTTTTCATATATTATATGTTGAATTTGGAGTTAAAATGAATTTTCTATGATTTTTCAAAGTTTCAGCCAATTTCTGGAATTTACTGAATTAAATAAATGATTTAAGATTTACTGTGTCAGCACTGCATCAGGCTGGCGTCAGGGGTTTGACTGGTCAACTGACAAAAGGGGCCCACCAGTCAGTGGCAGAGGGTTAATTAGCTCTGTTTAATTTTGAACCCCGTTTAATTAAGGGGCTGGGCCCATTGTCAGCGAGAGAGAGAGGGGATTAGGAGGGGGCTTAGCGTTAACCGACCGGCGGCTAAACGCCGGTGGCCCTGCCACGGCGGCGCTCTCGCCGGGGTGGCGATTTAGGCCACGGGGGAGGAGGCTGGGGGCACGGGGACGAAGCCCGCGACGTCGCGCGTACGCCCGTGCCAACGGGGCAACGCGAGGAGGCCCGTGGCCATGGCTACGTCGACGGGGGGGCGGCGGCTGCCCACTGTCTCGACGGAGACGGCGAAGAACGGCTCGAGAAGAAGAACGGGGAGGGGGGTTCGCTCCAGAAGCTCACCGGGAACACAATGAAGGGGACGGCGGGGCTGGGGAGGTCCTGTGGGCGACGAATTCCTCGCCGGGAACAAAGGCGGCCGGCGGCGGGTTCTTGGAGCTTGCGTCGATTCCAGGGGCCTTCGGCTCGAATTGATGCAGCGGCTTGACGAAGTCGACGGCCGTGGTGCGTCTGGACACGGTTGCGCAGCGAATGAGGCACGGTGGCCGCGCGTTCCACGTCGGCGTGCTCCGGCTGGGGCTCGGGTCTCGCGAGATTCGCCGGGGGAGAGAGAGAAGAAGGCCAGCGCGAGGGGGGGAAAGGAACTAGGAGCTTCCTAGGCGTCTCCAGCGCGAAGGAGAAGATGAGGGGGAAGCAGGAGGTGGCGAGGAGGTGGAGGTGGCGGCCATGCACGGCGCACGGCGCGTCCAGCGCTCCTTCTGTCAAGGAGGAAGACGACAAGAAGGGGGCGGGCTGGGCCAAGTGGGCCTTCGCCCGTGGCGCAAGGTAAGGCTTCTCTATGTTTTCTTATTTTCTTTTCTGTTGTTTGTTTTGCCCATTAAAATAAAATAGCTAGGGTATTTATAAAAATCCCCAAACATTTTTATAAAACCTAGGTGACTATATAGAAGTCAACCCCAAGTTTTGGGAATTTTTGAAATTCAATTTATTTGAATTTCAATTCAAATAGACAAAAGATTTAATTTCCAAGCCACTATTTGAATTATTGAAAAATCTATGAGCATGGGTTTAATCCCAAATCACTTTTAAAATGATCAGACTCATTTTTAGGATTTTTCAAAACATCCAAAAGAATTTTGGAAAAAGATTTATTTCTGGCCTTTTTATTTAATTCATTTAGGGCTTTTCTTTTCCCCATTTCCTTTTCTTTTGCAATTTTTTTCAAGATGCAAAAATGCAAGCTTGGAAAAGCACAAACCTAAATTTGGGTTTCTGACAAATCATCAAACCACTCTTCTTGTGGTGCATTTTGTGTCACTGGCTCTTCTTCTGCTTGGACATGAGAACTCTCCGGATTTTGTCCGAACATAAGGTTCCATAATCCACTGTTGTGTGCTCCTCTAGAACCTCTTCCTCCCCTGTTATGTGCTCCTCCATAACCTGTTCCTCCCCCGCGAGCTGCTCCTTCAGACCCTCTTCCTCCCCTGCCAACTGCTCCTCGAGATCCTCTTCCTCCCCTGCCAGTTGTTCCTCCGGATCCTCTGCTTCCCCTGCCAGCTGATCCACCAGGTGATGTAGCTCTTCTCTTTCTTCCTCTAGAAATTACAGGTGCTTGGTTGCTTGATTGTGGTACATCTTCTGGTATGTCTTTAGTGACTCCTCTTCTTCTAACTCTGCCTCTTGACATAGCATTTGTTACACTGGGAGGGGGTATGTCATTTCTTGCTTGTGCAACAAATGCAGATTCTGGGAGAGGGACATGATCCATACTTATTCGGCATGCTCTCCTCTCCTGAGTACAAAATGCACAAGATTCAGACCGAGATTCACAAACCAAAATAATTAGCCATGTGAAGAGAAGATTACCATTTGTTGCATGAGATAAACCATGGACCCTGGGGTTTGACTTGGATCCATGTGTGCATGGACTGTCTGTGGCATTATGTTCTTAAAAAAGCAAAACATGTTAGTGTATGTTGCCAAGTGTAAAATGTAGCAGTAAATTGAGTCGGTCAGCATGTTTCATCTTACAGAAATTATTGTAGGATCATCAAACTCCTCTTCTTCATCATGTGCAACATTTGTAGGTTGAGGTGCATCTCTGTTGGTCTCCTCCCACTTCTTGTGGCCTTTCTTGTTGTGATCTGCACTTCCACAAAGAGAGCAGTGCATGGTTACACCATGCTTTGTCAGCTTCTTCCCTCCTTCTTTCATCAACTTCTCCTCTGGATCTTTTTTCCTGTTCCTCCTTGGTCTACCCATTACCTTTGTGTAGACAGGTGGATGTACATCAATGCCATGCATCTTAGTCCTTCCAGGCTGACACCAGTATACATCATGCTGCCCTGTGTCCCTATCATAGCCCAGCTGCTTCAAAAAGTCTTCAATCCACAGTATAACCAAGTATCACAGTCACAATGATCAAACCAATCTACTTCATACTCAATGTAGCTGATGTTGTTGTCAGTTCGACATAAGAATCCTTTGTGATGAATCTCTACTGTGAACTTTCCATCTAAACCACCTACAATCCAGAGAATGCAAAAAAATTCAGTTAACACATAATATTTTCAGTTAACACGTCTTAAAATCACAAAGCAACAACCAAATATATTCACTTGAAAGTGACAAAAACTGCATGCATTTACAATTCACACATCCAGTACTATACAATTCACACAACTAAAAAACTTAAATTACCTAACTTTCAAAAATCATGTACTGTACACACACCAAGTGTCCTAATTTTCAGTTAGCAAGTGTCAAAAATTCAGTTACCAATTGTCGAAAAATTCAGATATCTACTGCCCACAAATTCAGTCAGCTACTGTTGATAAATTCAGTTGGCTATTGTAAAAAATTACGAACTTTAATGCCCACATGCAATGTTCTAAGAGGAGCAAATATGTTCTATCAATCTTGTATTACAGGTGGTTAATTCTTGAGACAGATCGCTCAATTAGATAAAAACTATGTACAGAGCCGGCACTAAGGATCAATGCCAAGGGGATTTCATGTCTATGCGACAGGGGATGCAGAGGACTAGACGTAGGATCTGGAGGCGACGAAACCTTGCGTTAAATCACAATTTTTACCCATTAAAGCAACTGTCAAATAACCTAACATAAGAAGAGGAGACAGAGGTGGTCGAGAAAGACATCAATGGCATGCTAACCATATACAGGGGCTGGTTCTCCGGGATCTCGCTGACGGGGCTCCATCGTCGCCCACGCTGGCGATCATCGGTGTCGTGCCAATCTATGCCGCAGTCGCCTACGAACGACAGCACGATACAGGAGGAGAACTCCAGGCGAGGCGGTGACTGTTTCCCTGTGAGTAAAAGTATAAATTCCAGGGGGGGTTTCGCACAAAATCGAGCCACACGATCGCGCCCACGCCGTCCATGCACTGACAGTGGGTCTCCACGCCACGCGGGCGAGCCTCATCAACACCCAATTCGTATCCAAACGTCGATATAACCGTATCTGTACGACGAAACCAAGTTTTGACACCAGAAATCTGTACGCCACAACTTTCAGCACCAAAGTGATTTTCTTTGCCAAGTTTAGACACTTGTGGTGTAATTGACTCTAGTTCATGTATAACTAAAACATGTGAGAAGTTGCTCTCTGAGCTTCTCTCAGATTGTGGTAACCTATTTGTCTAATTTAACTAGCAGCATGTCTTGGAATGATGTTATCTGGTTGATGGACCAATTATTTGCTAGTATGAATTATATTTTAACCCAGTTTGGACTAGTGAGGGTCTAGGATCTAGTCTTGCCAAATTTTAAGCTTAGTTAGGTCTTGTACAATGCAAGGTGCTTAGAAGAGTGCTTAGCAAAATGAACTGGCCTTTTTTATAGCACTAGTGCTTATTTCTATAGAAGAGGTGCCTAATTAAGCGTCTATCCTTTACATCTAAGCACCAGTGCTTAGAGAATCTAAGCACCTTGCATTAAGTGTTTTTTTCTTAGCACCTCTTCTAAGCACCTTGCATTGTATATGGTCTTAGGTAGTCAAAAGTTGTTTCTGTAACAACAGGAGTAAGAAGGGTTCTTAATGTCAATGTAACAGTTTTTAGCCTATAATTTATTTGATTGTAAAATTATGACACCTTTTCGATGCTTTTCCTGAAGACTTATCATTTCTAAATTAATAGCATCACACACTAATAATCCTCTTGTATTATGTTGGAAGTCAGGGCTCCAAGCTTTTTGGTACTGCCAAGTTCTATTTTGAGGTGAAACATACTTTCTTCTTGTCCATATGTGCATATGAGGATAATGCTGATTGCCGACAAGGTTGAGCAGATGAAAGCATGTCGAACTAGATGGTAATTGGTAGGTCAACCATGATGTTGTGCTACAATGAACATACCGGGCGTAAGCTACATGGATTTTTTTTGAAATTTGATGATTGCTACAATGATGTTGTGCTACAATGAACACACCGGGCGTAAGCTACATGGATGAAGACGAATGTTGGTGACGGAGGTGAAAGCACCACTGGTGGAAAAACAGGCTTCCGTCCAGCCCCATAAGTCGCGAAGCTGTAGGAACCGCGACTAATGGGACCCTTAGTCGCGGTTCTGGAGGTGAACCGCGACCAAAGGCCTGGGCCCAGGGCGCTCGGTGGCCAGCTGGTGCACGTGAGGGGCTTTAGTTGCGGTTCGCCAGGACAACCGCGACTAAAGGCCTTCGGGCACCTTTAGTCACGGTTTGCCAGGCCAACCGCAACTAAAGCCCCTCCCCTATATATACCCATCCAGCAGCCAACACTTAGCCATTTGGAGCCATTCTCTTCACAAGTGGGTGTAGGTTTGCTTTTGGTTCCTCTTATGCACATAAGGTGTTTGATGAAATGCCCCAAGAGCATGAAACAAACATGACATGAAGTGTTGGAGCCACACTCCTCGATCGCGGTTAGCAACTTGAACCTTTGATGTGTCATTGATAAAATATGCATGTGTGTAGTTCATTGTTTAATTTATATTGTTTGTAGCTAGTTAGTTTAACAAATGCATGATGGTTAATTATATATTTTATATTATAATAATGCAGATGAATCGGCAATGGATGTACGGTAACCGACTCTCCGGCGAGTTCACTACGGGTTTGAAAGATTTCCTCGTAGTGGCTAATGCGAACAAGCGGGGGGGTTTTGTTATCTGTCCATGTGTTAACTGTAAGAATCAGAACGGTTACTCTTCCTCAAGAGATGTTCACATGCATCTGCTTCGGCACGGTTTCATGCCAAGCTATAATTGTTGGACCAAGCATGGAGAAAGAGGGGTTATAATGGAAGAAGATGAAGAAGGGGATGATTTCATCGATGAAAGCTATCTTGCTCATTTCGGTGATACTTTCATGGAGGATGCTGAAGGTGAAGGGGAAGGTGAAGAAGAGGCACGTGATGATCCCGTTGATGATCTTGGTCGGACCATTGCTGATGCACGGAGACGCTGCAAAACTGAAAAGGAGAGGGAGAATTTGGATCGCATGTTAGAGGATCACAGAAAGGCGATGTACCCCGGATGCGATGATGGTCTGAAAAAGCTGGGCTGCACACTGGATTTGCTGAAATGGAAGGCAGAGGCAGGTGTAGCTGACTCGGCATTTGAAAACTTGCTGAAAATGTTGAAGAATATGTTTCCAAAGGATAACGAGTTGCCCGCCAGTACGTACGAAGCAAAGAAGGTTGTTTGCCCTCTAGGTTTAGAGGTTCTGAAGATACATGCATGCATCAACGACTGCATCCTCTACCGCGGTGAATACGAGAATTTGAATGAATGCCCGGTATGCACTGCATTGCGTTATAAGATCAGAGGCGATGACCCTGGTGACGATGTTGAGGGCCAGAAACCCAGGAAGAGGGTTCCCGCCAAGGTGATGTGGTATGCTCCTATAATACCACGGTTGAAACGTCTGTTCAGGAACAAAGAGCATGCCAAGTTGTTGCGATGGCACAAAGAGGACCGTAAGTCGGACGGGGAGTTGAGACACACCGCAGATGGAACGCAATGGAGAAAGATCGACAGATGGTTCAAAGATTTTGCAGCTGACGCAAGGAACATAAGATTTGCTCTAAGTACGGATGGCATGAATCCTTTTGGCGAGCAGAGCTCCAGCCATAGCACCTGACCCGTGACTCTATGCATCTACAACCTTCCTCCTTGGTTGTGCATGAAGCGGAAGTTCATTATGATGCCAGTGCTCATCCAAGGTCCGAAGCAACCCGGCAACGACATCGATGTGTACCTAAGGCCATTAGTTGATGAACTTTTACAGCTGTGGGGTGGTGTCCGTGTGTGGGATGAGCACAAACAAGAGGAATTTGACCTACGAGCGTTGCTTTTCGTAACCATCAACGATTGGCCTGCTCTTAGTAACCTTTCGGGACTGTCAAATAAGGGATACAATGCATGCACGCACTGCTTACATGAGACTGAAAGTGTACATTTGCCAAATTGTAAGAAGAACGTGTACCTTGGGCATCGTCGATTTCTTCCGAAAATTCATCCAGTAAGAAAGAAAGGCAAGCATTACAACGGCAAGGCAGATCACCGGCCGAAGCCTGCGGAACGCACTGGTGCTGAGGTATTTGATATGGTCAAGGATTTGAAAGTCATCTTTGGAAAGGGTCCTGGCGGACAATCAGTTCCGAAGGGAGCTGACGGGCACGCAGCCATGTGGAAGAAGAAATCTATATTCTGGGAGCTAGCATATTGGAAAGTCCTAGATGTCCGCTCTGCAATCGACGTGATGCACGTTACGAAGAATATTTGCGTGAACCTCCTGAGCTTCTTGGGCGTGTATGGGAAGACAAATGATACAAAGGAAGCACGGCAGGACCAGCAACGTTTGAAAGACCCTGATGACCGGCATCCGGAATGGTTTCAAGGTCGTGCCAGCTACGCTCTGACCAAAGAAGAGAAGGTCATCTTTTTTGAATGCCTGAGCAGTATGAAGGTCCCGTTTGGATTCTCGTCCAATATAAAGGGAATAATAAACATGGCGGAGAAAAAGTTCCAAAACCTGAAGTCTCAACACTGCCACGTGATTATGACGCAATTGCTTCCGATTGATTTGAGGGGGCTCCTGCCGGAAAATGTTCGAGTAGCCATTGTGAAGCTATGTGCATTCCTCAATGCAATCTCTCATAAGGTAATCAATCCAGAAGTTCTACCACGGTTACAGAACGATGTGGTCCAATGTCTTGTCAGTTTCGAGTTGGTGTTCCCGCCATCCTTCTTCAATATTATGACGCACCTCCTGGTTCACCTAGTCGAAGAGATTTCCATTCTCGGTCCTGTATTTCTACACAATATGTTCCCCTTCGAGAGGTTCATGGGAGTATTAAAGAAATATGTTCGTAACCGTGCTAGGCCAGAAGGAAGCATCGCCAAGGGCTATGGAAATGAGGAGGTAATTGAGTTTTGTGTTGACTTTGTTCCTGACCTTAAGCCGATTGGTCTTCCTCGATCGCGGCACGAGGGGAGACTAAGTGGAAAAGGCACGATCGGAAGGAAATCAACGATATGTATGGACGGCCATTCTCTGATTGAAGCACACCACACAGTTCTGACCAATTCCAGCTTGGTGGCTCCGTACTTTGAGAAACACAAGAATATTTTACGCTCGGACAACCCGGGGAAGCCTGAATCCTGGATTAGGAAGGCCCACATGGAGACTTTCGGCAGTTGGTTGAGAAAAAATTTAATGAATGACGATCATGTTGTAGATCAGCTGTACATGTTGGCCAAGACACCATCTTCGACTATAACGACTTTCCAAGGGTACGAGATAAATGGGAATACATTTTACACGATCGCCCAAGATAAAAAGAGCACCAACCAAAACAGTGGTGTCCGCTTTGATGCAGCAACCGAGAATCGGCAAAAGGCCACATATTATGGTTACATAGAGGAGATATGGGAACTTGACTATGGACCCTCCTTTAAGGTCCCTTTGTTCCGGTGCAAATGGTTCAAGCTAACAGGAGGTGGGGTAAAGGTGGACCAGCAATACGGAATGACAATGGTGGATTTCAACAATCTTGGTTACCTTGACGAACCATTCGTCCTAGCGAAAGATGTCGCTCAGGTTTTCTATGTCAAGGACATGAGTAGCAAACCGAGGAAACGGAAAGATAAGAAAACGATCAGTACATCATGCGATGATCCAAAGCGCCACATTGTTCTTTCAGGGAAAAGAAACATCGTGGGAGTGGAGGACAAGACAGACATGTCAGAAGATTATAATATGTTTGCTGAAATTCCGCCCTTCAAAGTGAACACCGACCCAAGCATTAAGTTAAATGATGAGGATGCTCCATGGATATGGCACAACCGTAAGCAAGCAGGGACACAAGGAAAGAAATGATGTGTAATAATTTATTGTATCAAACTTTGTTGAATGGATCATGTGAATTATATTACCCGTGATGTGTTTGGTGTCCATTTTCGAATGATTCAATTGACTCGAGATAGCACTGATGATACATGAAATTTGGAGTGATGATACATAGTCTTCATAGCACTGATGATACATGAAACTCGAGATAGCACTGATGATTCAGTCATACTCCTGCCTAGGCGTATAATATGCATACTCGTAGTCTTCATAGCCACCGCCGTTGTCGCTGCTGTCGTCGCTGCTGTCGTCGCTGTCGTCGGGCGGCGCTCGTGGCTCGAACCGAGGGTAGCGCAGGCGGGGGATATCGCCGGCCGTGATGTAGTCCATGACGCTCTGCAGAGTCCGGCCGTACCACCATAGCCGACGGCCGGCCTCGTGGAAGTTCCCAGGAGGCAGACCGTCCTCCTCATACCTGGCGAGCGCCCTCTCACGCCGATTGATGAAGAAGGCGTCCCAAGTATGCTGGTTATCGGGATGCCAGCGGGGATTCATCCGCTGCTCCGGCGTGAGGTCGAGGTAGTAGTGGTTCGTGATGGCCGCCCGGCGCGCAGTACCCTGAGGGACGGGAGGGACCGGCACGCCGCCGGCGCTTAGGCTCCAGCCGGCGGGGACGAGGTAGCCCGGTGGGCAAGGGTAGTTCGAGGCGCAAAGCTCCTCCACCTGCTGGTAGGTTAGAGTGGGTGCGGTGGAAGCCATGAGAGAGTGATGAGAGATTGTAGAGATGTGATAATGCTGGCCAAGCCGGGCTACATATATGTAGTGACAAATGGCGGGAAAAATGGGAGCGGGAAGACAGGAGGCGGGAAGAAAGTGGCGGGAAGAAAGAGGCGGGAAGAAATTGGCGGGAAGAAAGAGGCGGGAAGACAGGGAAGAAATGGCGGGAAGACGAGGCGGGAAGAGGGGGTCGGCGGAAAGACAGAGGCGGGAAGAGGGGGCCAACGAGAAGACAGAGGCGGCCGGGAAGAAATTTTGAATTGAATTAGTTTTATTTTTATGAATTTTTTGATATATTATTTGTATTTTTAAAATTTTGAATTGAATTAGTTTTATTTTTATGAATTTTTTGATATATTATTTGTATTTTTAAAATTTTGAATTGAATTAGTTTTATTTTTCTGATTTTTTTGATATATTATTTGTATTTTTAAAATTTTGAATTGAATTAGTTTTATTTTTCTTATTTTTTTGATATATTATTTGTATTTTTAAAATTTTGAATTGAATTAGTTTTATTTTTCTGATTTTTTCTGTATTTTTAACAAAAAGTAATTCAAAAACACCTTTAGTCGCGGCTGTCCTCGCCAACCGCGACTAAAGGTCTGTGCGCGCGCGGGAACGAAAAGCCTTTAGTCGCGGCTCTCCTCCCCAACCGCGACTAAAGGTCTGTGCGCGCGCGGGAACGAAAAGCCTTTAGTCGCGGCTCTCCTCCCCAACTGCGACTAAAGGGAGCCTTTAGTCGCGGCTCTCCTCCCCAACCGCGACTAAAGGGGGGGCTATAAATAGTTTCCCGAACCGGTCGCTCCACACTTCGTCTTCTTCGCGCGCCGCTCTCCGCCCCGATCGATCTCGCTCGCCGCGCCTCGCCGTCGCCGCACCTCGCCGTCGCCGCACCGTCCGAGTCGAGGTATATGGCCTGGGGCACGCACTTGGGGAGCAGGTCGGCGAGGTAGTTCCTGGCGTAGTTGAGCGGCGCCTCGAGCGCGGCGCGCACCGAGGCGGCGGAGCTGATCAGGCCTGTGACGGCGTCGACGTCGGCGCGGAACGGCCGGTAGATCTCGAACCGCAGCGAGGGGAAGGAGGCCGCGAGCGCGCTCCGGAGCTCGCCGACCCCGGGCGCGGCGCCGGCGCCGTCGGCGGCGAGGAAGTGGAAGAAGAGCGGCGGCACCGATGCGGCCAACATCATGAAGAAGGCCGCCACGGCCCACATCGCCGGCGAGGCCCGTCGGCCCATCGCCTCCAACAGAACAATGATAAACACAAAATAAAAACCAAAAAAGAAACAAAATAAACCAAAAAATGCAAAAATAATAATATGAAACAAATGGAGAAAGAGGTAAAAAACAAAAAAACATTGAAAACCAAGAAAGAGGGGGCGAGGGTATCCGCCACGGCCCACATCGCCACCGCCACCGGTCTCTCGGTCACGCGGTCACTGCGTCCCCCCTCTCGCCTCCCTCGTCGCCCTCTCTGTTTATATGTAGAAGAGATGTGATAATGCATATACACAATGAATTTGTTTTTACTACATGTTTTCAAGACTGACATATGGCGGACGATAGAGCTGACCCGATTATGGACAACTATGATCCGGACGGTGAAGCCCATATGTTCAGCATCATAAACGGCGATATTCTATATGTGCCGACCGGACAAGAAGAAGATGATATCTCTTCTTATCTAAACCTTGACGGTGAAGATGAAGGGCGCCGTCAGCAAGATGATGCCGAAGAAACGTCGATAAACGACGATCTTCAAATGGAAGTAGCAACCACCTCCGGCGCCGAGGTATATATATACATTGCACCTCTGGTGATACAAACTAACTGATTTGAATAAATATGTGTGTACTAATGGGCGCGACTCTCTTTCTTATTTTAGCCCTCGGCCGGATCGTCGAAACAATCGAGTACGTCGTCAAAGCGTGGCGCAACCAAGACGTTGAAACCAGGAGAAACATACACAATCGAGGTTGTCGAGGAAGCAACCGGCAAGCCGCTGGAGCCCCGCAAGAACGCCACCAAGTTTATCAGCCAATGCGGAGCCATTGTTAGAGACAACGTCTCGATCATCGTCCAGGAGTGGAATGCGCCAAAGAAGGCACGTGTTGGTTTCAGTTTTGTCGATAAGAGAACAAAAAAAGATTGCTTCAACAAGCTTATGGAACATTTCGTTCTACCTCCGGAATACAACAAATTCGATAAGGAGGGTAATAAGATTGAGGCAAACAAGGAGAGGAGGAGGCTAGTCAAACGGTTCGCTCTTCATAAGATGGCCGACGCATTCCGGAAATTCAAGAAAAATCTAGCCCATGACTTTGTCAATCAGAACAAGACTCCGGATTTCAAAGGACAATATGAGAAACTGAAACATGATTGGCCAGAATTTGTGAAGCAAAAGAAATCGGAGCAGTTCATTGAAATATCGAACAAAATAAGAAAAATGCGGCTAAGAAGGAGTACTATCATATTATGGGGCCAGGAGGGTATCGCCTTTGGGAGCCTAGGCGTGAGAAGATGGAGAACGAGCTGAGGGCGCGAGGAATCCGTCCAGGTATGGAGGGATGGGACCCAAGGGCCAAAAGCTGGTGGTACGGGCATGGGGAAACGCTGAACCCGGAGACAGGGGAGTGTGTTTACCGGGGCAAACTAATTAAACCCACCCAAGCCCTTATTAACGCAATGAGGGATGCTCAAGAGGGGAAGATCAAGTTCAACAGAGAGAACGACGCGCTGACAAAAGCCCTCGGGAATCCTGAACACGGAGGACGTGTACGAGGCATGGGGCACGTTCCGTGGAAAATAGGGTTCCCCCAGAACGATGACCCGTACGGTTACAGAAGCCGTAAGAGAAAGATGGATCGGGAAGCAGATGTTGTGGTGCGGTTGGCATCGGAAATGGATGTATTGAAGAAAACCGTGAATGTACTAGTAGCCGAAAGAGATGCAGCTCGGGCGCAGCATGAAGATCATCCAGTGGATCTCGGAAGCCAGGAGCGGAGAAGCAGCGTGGCTTCCACGGAGGCCCCACCGGCTGGTGCAGATGCACCGACGATCGAAATTACTGCACCGGAGCCTCTGGCGGTCGAAATTACTGCACCGGAGCCTCCTCGCTACCCCGTGGACGATATAAAGGAGATGAAAGAATGTCATCTGTATTATCCTATCGGGAACATGTCCATGAAGGTAGCCATCGGCAGTGCTTTACCATGTTTACCTGGAGCACTCCACCACAACAACCCCATTCAAGTTGGCTATGCTCGTGTCACGGTGGAGGACATAGTCAAAGGGTTTGAGGACCTGGACATTGACATTGCTACACCTGAAGGGGAGAAAAGACTTGGAGATGTCAAGCGCCAGTTCATTCTATGGCAAAAGAAGTTTATCAAGTTTCCAGGCGAGGCGCCAAGGACAACAAGTCCACCCCTCTACGGTGGTGGTGGCGGTTCACCTACACCTCCGTCACGTCAGCCGACGCCGCCCCCCAGTCCACAACGTCCGGCGGGTGATCAGCCGCCGCCCCCCAGTCCTCGTCCGGCGGGTGATCAGACGCCGTCCCCCAATCCACCTCCGGCAAAGAAGCAGAAGCAGTCCTGGATTATTAACCCGGACCCTTATGTACCTAAGACCACAAAGGTACCGGAGCCATCACTGAAGCCTCTCCCCACAAGGCCTTGGGAACGTAGTGCCGAGGAAGTCGACGCGGCCGCGGCTGCTGATTTGGAGAAATGGAAGGCGGACTGCAAGAAGAAAAGAGAGCCCGAGCCAAAGCCAGTATTTTCTGATGAGCAAAAGAAGTGGGCTAACTCATTTTTGAGCACACCGTCCCAAGCCGCGAAGAATCTGCCTGACGACTATGCACATGAAATTCGCAGGCAGGCACTCATGTTCAAGGAGAACAAAGAGCGGGAGAAGGCCGAAAGTAAAAAAAGCGGGAAACAAGTTGCCCAGCTCGGGGAACAAAGTAAACAATCGATTGCCCCGCTTATAGTGGAAGCCGCCGGTCCGGATGCCCCCGAGATCATACAAGCTGCGGCAGCACAGGGATTGACTGTAACGAGTGCCAGAGAACAAGCGGCCAACTTAGGTATTACTCTTCGTGAACTGTTAGTCCTTGATGAGGCGCCAGTGAAGGAGGTAGTAATTACATATATCAAGAATGGGCCTCTCGTCGAGCCTGCGCAGGAAAAGGATCTACCTCCACAAATGAAAGGTCTGCTGAAATGGTACAAGGGTTACATAAAAAATAAAAACGCCAAAGAATATATTTATGCGGAAGTTAGACATGAGCATCACTTCAAACATTACTATGTACAAATTGAACTGAGTGAATTGTTCCAGCTTTTCAATCTGCGCGAGCTCGACAAATCTATCATCAGTTGCTACGTTCTGTAAGTGATTTATTTCTACCCCATCTCGTTCATATTGCCTGCACTATATATATGTCCTAACTATATTGTTGTGTCCGCTATTATACATGCAGAATGAAGATTAAGGAATGCAGAGTAAGGAACATCCATGATGTTGGGTTCATTGACCCACACATCGTTAATGGACATGTGTTGGAGCATCACCCCGCCGACATGGAGGCAGACCTGTGGCAGTTTCTTACAAAGCAGGAACTCAAAAGTGATATTCTATTTCCTTACCATTTTGGGTGAGTGTTTCTGTCTTGAGCACATTCTCTTTTGTTTACTCCATGCATGGTATGTGGCCGGCTAATCGATGAGTTATGCATGACGTACTGTGCATGTATCGTGTCCGCAGGTTCCACTGGATTCTGCTAGTAATTAAAGTTAACACCTCAGAATGTCTCATCCACGACTCTCTGAATATGGATCCAAAGCTTTGGGGCGGCATGAGAAGAATGCTGCAGAAGTAATTATTTTCATTCATTTGCACTCTATATCGATCGGCCTATTTCGTTCATTTCCTAATATCAAGTAACTAATAACTCTCTTGTTCATTTAATTTTCTTTGCCTCGTAGGGTTTGGAGACGGTTCGTAGATACAAAGGTCGGTGAATTCAAAAAAGAGCTAGAATTCAAAAGGTCAAAGGCTAAGAATGCTGGGGATATTCAGCCAGCGGGGACCAATCTATGTGGATACTATGTCTGTGAGATGATCCGGAGATACACCTCTGAGCGGGTTCCGAGTGATACCAATGCTCAGAGGAATAACCTCCGGATGATGCTTAGTCCAGAAGCTCGCTTCCGACCATTTCAAGAGGAACTAGCTGGATGGTTCAGCAGGGAAGTCCTCCATCCTAAAGGAGAACACCATTACGAGGACGTAGAACTTTATATGCATTAAATTATGTATGGAAACTTGTTCAAAATTGTATATGGTCATCCGATGATATTGAATATATATTGTATATTCCTCTTGAATTCTTTTTGGTTCTAATTTCAAATTTGTTTGAAATTGTACATTCATATGCATGTATGTAGTACCGTAGAATATGTGAAACTCCTTCAAAATTAAAATAAAGCACAAAAGAAATAAAACAATACAAATTAAACAGAAAACAGGTTTAGGGGGGGGCTAAAACCCTAAACCTGTGGCGGCCTTTAGTCGCGGTTGGCCAGAAGAACCGCGACTAAAGGTCCTCCGCCCCGACGGCCGCCTGGCGCCCACGTGGACGGGCCGTTAGTCGCGGTTCTTAAGCAACCGCGACTAAAGGTGGGGGGCTTTAGTCGCGCTTATTTGGTCGCGGTTGCGCAACCGCGACTAATGGCAGTTGCGAACCGCGACCAAAGGCCTTTTTTCCACCAGTGCACCCTTTTCAGATTGGATGCAGTCTTTCTTGTAAATCCCACTTTGCAATTGTATTGGGGACTCCGAAGTTTTTTCTTGCTGCCAACTACTATGATGAACTTGTTGAGCTTATATGGATGAACATGAATGTTAGCACAGATGTGAAACCACCGTTTTCAGATTAGATGTATTGTCGCTGCTGTAAATCCCACTTTGTAATTGTATTTTGAATCAGCTAATCTTTTTCTGTGCAAAGTTGGTTGTATTATGGTTTTCCATTTTGAAAATAATCGCAAGAGGTTGTGATATATTATTTTATAAGATGGAGTATGTATTACTTCCTCCGATCCATAATAAGTGTCGCTCGTCTAATACAAAGTTTGTACTAGTTTAGTATAAAATGAGCGACACTTATTATAGATTGGAGGGAGTAGAAAAAATCACATATATCTAGATGATCATATGTTTTTTTGATTGTTGGAAGTTATGTCTTTTTTTGATTGTTGGAAGTTATGTCGATATCTTATGTTCTCTTATAATTTATCTTGGCATGTCGTCTCATAATTTATCTTGAAATCTTCATTCAACCACTTTAATATTATTATTCCATGGCCCTTGAAAGATTTTCTCTCTCAATGGAATACGCGGTCAAGGACAGGTCTGAATCTGATGGATCAAGGCCGCTCAGTATGGCTTTGAATTATCCAATTTATAAGTAAGTGTATATTAGATGGTTTGGTTCGTTGTGCCTCTCGGGTTTAAGTTTTAGAAACATGAGTGTTCACATATTTTTTGTATTTTTTCAATATAATTTATGTTATTTTCTCAATGGTATAACATGCTCTCGACCACAAGTTATATTGGACTTTGTTAATTCTAAGAGCATCCCGGAGGGCCTTTTTATCGCCGGCGCATAAAAAATCGCTTAGTCGCGCCCCAAAGTCTTGTTTTTCGTTGGTTTGGGTCGAAATTACATCCGGCGAACCCAGCGCACTGAAAGAGGGGGGGGGGGGGTCGTCATGGGGCGCTGGACAAAGCGAAAAGTTGCGTGGACCCACACTGTCGTCGACACCGATCGCTTCTCCCGCTGTTTTTCTCATTTTCTCATCCCTTTTCCTCCCATCAACTCCTTCCCCCGCAGCTCCTGCCATTTCCCCCAGATCAGCCCGCCATGCCGCCGAAGAAATACGTGCCCCCTCGCCTTGCCAATGACCCCCTAGCCATCGAAGTAGAGGAAGCCGTGGGCGCCGATGGCAAGGCCGCCCGGCTTGACGAACGCCGAGTGGAAGGTCGTCGTTGATCGTCGTGAGGCGGCCACCACCTATCGGCAAAATAGGCTCAACAACAAGGAAGCCAGGGACGTGGCGGCGGAGCAGGGCGGCGCGGCCATGGTGTACGAGCGGTCGTTCCTTCCGCTTGGCCAGTTCTGCCCTGTCGCCAGCAGAGCGTCGCATCGTCGGCCAACTCCTCGTCGCCAGTGTGGGGGTACTCGCCCTCGCCAAAGTACGCCAACGTTGTCGCGCACGACGGCTTCGACCCCAACCTTACCTTCCCACAAAGCGCTGCACCGTGCGTCTTATCCGTCTTCACCAGCCCTGATTCGCGCACGTGATACGTCCCAAACGTATCGACAATTTCTGCTTGCTCCATGCATGTTTTTGTGTGATATTGATATGATCTAGATACACTTTCATACACTTTTGATCATATTTGGACTAACCTATTAACTCAGTGCACCTCAGTGCTAGTTTCTGTTTTCTGCTGTTTTTTATTTCAGTTTTCCCCCATATTAAAAGTGCTCCAAAAATTCGGAAAAAATCAGATAAAAAATCAGCGTGAAGGAACCTACCGGAGTCTCGATGGGGAACCAGGTGGGACCCACCAGGGCCCCAGACGCCGAGCTGGCGCGTCCTAGGGCTTGGCAGCGCCAGGGGGGTGCCTGGACCCCTGGTGGCCCCCCTTGCTGCCCCCTTCGCCTATATAAATCCCGTGACGTGAAACTTCCGAAGACAGAACCCTTTTTCGCGATCTCGCCTCTGTTCCGCCGCCGCTCTTCCAAGATCGGGAGCACCAGCAGGACCCTTCCCGGCACCCTGCCGGGGGGAGGATCGACCTCTGGGAGCTTCCCCTCCACCATGGACGCTCACCGGATGTGCCTTGAGTAGTTTCCTTTGGACCATGGGTCCGTGATCATTAGTTATGTGATGTTCTCCTCCCCTCTTTGTTCTTCATGGTTTAGACCTCGTGAGCTGCCCTACATGATCGAGGCACTTTTGTAATATTTTCTGCTATTGCTATGCCGAGTTTGATGGGATTTGATGGATTATGAGATTATGTTCAGATTGTGATTGAGTAATATATTTGGTTCTTATCTCTTATATTTTCATTCCTAAGTAATTCTTGCATGTTCTCCGATGTTGTTTATTGCTTTGGCCAAGTAGTAGGTAGTAACTCCAAGAGGGAACGTTATGCTCGATTGTGGGTTCATGCCCCCTGATGACACGCTTGAGTGACAGAAACATGAGTCTAGGGGATGTGCTATTGCCACAAGGGGGGAAAACAACGGTGCTTGTAACCGCGATTGCAAGGATTGTTTACTTTACGCAAAGTTCTTTTAATGCAGTTGTCTGTTGCTTTGGGTTTACACTTTGGGTGGGGCTCACAACTTAATACCAGCGAGATGTTTTGGATAGATATCTCAAGGTGGATGATTAGTAGTAGATGAAGTTGGATTTCGGTCTACTTATTTTGGCGTACTGCCCATGCTTATGAGCCTCTTCCTTTCTTTGTAGCATAGTTCGCATTGCGGTGCGTTTATAATCCTGTCAATTGCCCTTCTGTAATTTGTTTACCTCGCATAGCTGTTTTATCGTCTTTTTGGAGAGAGACATCACTAGTGAACATCACGGGACCCCAGTCCATATTCTCATCATTGTTTACACGCTTATTTAATTTTTAGTATTTACTTTCAGTTGATATCATTATCATTATCCCTTGTGTTTTTTATCCTTTGTAAACAACAAGACCGGAGAGATTAACAACCTCTCTGAACTTCGTTGGGAGCAAAGTCATTTGTGTCTGTGTGCAGGTCCAGGTGAAGTAAGCAACCCTGAGTTGTGAACGGCGTCATTGTTCACTTCACCACCTACTTATCATTGTCGGAGTCCTACTAGTGGACACTCTCAACCTTGGTATCTTCACCAAGGGAAACTTGCCGCTACGCTGCATCTCACCTTCCACTTGGGGTAACCAACGAAGGGTGAGAAGCAATTATCATCTCTCGCGTATCAAGCAAATTTCCGGCGCCGTTGTCGGGGACTCCGAGTGATAAGATAGGGGAGTTGACCACTACCTTTTACCTTTACTTTTTAGTATTGTTAGTTTACCTTTCAGTTTTTATCTTTGTGTCCTTTATCAAAAATTAAAAAAAATATGCCACACTGATACGTCCCAAACGTATCAATAATTTCTGCTCGTTCCATGCATGTTTTGTGTGATATTGCTATGATCTTGATACACTTTCATACATTTTTTATCATATTTGGACTAACCTACTAACTCAGTGCACCCCAGTGTCAGTTCCTGTTTTCTGCTGTTTTTCTATTTCAGTTTTTCCCCACATAAAAAGTACTCCAAAAATCCGGGAAAAATCAGATAAAAAATCAGCGTGACGGAAGCTTCCAGAGCCCCGCCAGGGGGCGCCTGGACCCCTGGTGGGCCCCCTGGATGCCCCCTTCGCCTATTTAATCTCCGTCACGGGAAAACTCCGAAGACAGAACCCCATTTCGCAAACTTGCCTCTGTTCCGCCGCCGCGCTTCCAAGATCGGGAGCACCGTCAGGACCGTTCCCGGCACCCTGTCGGAGGGAGGATCGACCTCCGGGAGCTTCTCCTCCACCGTGGACGCTTCCCGGAAGTGACGTGAGTAGTCCACCTTGGACCATGGGTCCGCGATTAGTAGCTATGTGATGTTCTCCTCCCCTCTTTGTTCTTCATGGTTTAGACCTCGTGAGCTGCCCTACATGATCGAGGCACATATGTAATTTCTGCTGTTGCTATGCTGAGTTTGATGGGATTTGATGGATTATGAGATTATGTTCAGATTGTGATAAAGTAATATATTTGGTTTGTATCTCTTATATTTTTGTTCCTAAGTAATTCTTGCATGTTCTCCGTTGCTGTTTATTGCTTTGGCCATGTAGTAGCTAGTGACTCCAAGATGGAACGTTATGCTCGATTGTGGGTACATGCCCCCTGATGACACGCTTGAGTGACAGAAACATGAGTCTAGGGGATGTGCTGTGGACACAAGGGGGGAAACAACGGTGCTTGTAACCGCGGTTGCAAGGATTGTACATTACGCAAAGTTCTTTTTAATGCAGTTGTCTATTGCTTTGGGTTTACACTTTGGGTGGGGCTAGCAACTTAATTCTAGCAAGATGTTCTGGATAGATATCTCAAGGTGGATGATTAGTGGTAGATGCAGATGGATTTCGGTCTACTTATTTTGGCGTACTTGTCGGGGGGATGGATCAGGCCCATAAACCCGGTATTAGAAACCTCCGGGCCGGCTTACATATGAAAGGCCCACAAAGAAGACCCGACCAGGAGTCTGACGTGCCAAGCGTGAAGACTGAAGCCCTAGAAGGAATTCGACTTACCTTGTATAGCACGTAGAAAACTTGTAAAGTAGAATAGAACTCCCCATCGTATAGGAGTCGGACTCTAGGAATCCCGGGACCCGGCGCCTTTATAAGCCGAGGTCCACGGGAACCAGAGCCAGAACTTACCTCAAGCCAGGACTAGACAACTCGCGCCATAACCTAGATCTCCACGAGAATAAGGTTGCGAAACATCATCACTATAATCGATACGATCGACTCTTCCTATTGAAGAGTCGATTCCCCTATAGTCAGAAAGCAGGAGTACATCTTTACCGCACTGTCGGGGCCGAACCTGGGTAACACGCCGAGTCTTGTGCCAATGTCGACTCTCTCCTTGAATTCGCCTCGCAGGAAAGGTCCCATGATAAGTCCGACTCTACGGACATCTGATAACCCTCAACTGTAGGGGATCGAGATAGTCTTCGCGGGCAAGATAACCCAATTTATTGATTCGACACTTGGGGACACAAAGAATACGTACATGCTTTGACAATTGAGTTGTCAATTCAACCGCACCTGAAATAAACACTTGCTTGCACAAGGGTATTAGTAGCAACTGTGGTACGGTGGTAGTAGTGGTGGTGATAATAGTGGTGATGGTGGTCGTGAAACAGCAAAAGTAAAACAACAAAAGTAAAAAACTAGTAACCAGCAGGAAAGAAAACACTGTAGGCTAGGGAGATGGATGGTTGGGCGCTGCTTGGATGAGAACGAACATGTAATAGATTCTAACACGGGCAAGGCTCACAGAAAAGAAAGGATCATCTAGGAAAATATCAAACATCAGGCATGTATCCCAGGGTAGTTGTACGTGCTTGCAATAAGAACTTTGCACAACATCTTTTGTCCTACCCTCCCGCTACAAACGGGGCCAAAAGGAACTTAGGGAGATTAAGGTACTCCTGTCAAAGAGCACCGGAACAAAGCATTAACACTTCATGGATACACAGAATCCTCAAATTATAGTCCATCCCCTTTGGTGTCCCAAGCTGTCACCATTGGGATCGCCGGTTCCGGACCATAATAGGTGCATACAACTCATAGATAGGATCAAGAACACCACAAACTCAAGAAACAAAAGGGTGATCAGATCTGAAATCTTGGCACTCGGGCCCAAAGTGGAAAGCATTAAGATCAACAAGTTGTAACAGAGATGATAAACAGCAAGTAGATGATAGGCAACATGCCCCCAACAATCTGATTGAACTATTACATGATCCAACTCATCCAATCCCTACCATCCCCTTTGCCTACAACAGGGAATTACTCACACATGAGAGAGGAAGTCATGGAGGGGTGATGGAGAGGCGATGATGATGACGATGGCGATGATTTCCCCTCACCGGAGGCCAAAGCAGCCTCCAAATTAGCTCTCCCGGAGAAGAACAGAGGGTTGCAGCGGCTCCGCGACGTAGATTGGAAAAGCGACTTCTCCTTCGGGGTTTCTGCGTCGGGAGAATAAATAGAGGCCAAGTTAGGTCACCAGGGGGTGTGGGACCCAGCCAGGAGGGCAGGTGGCGCGGCCAGGGGCTGGGCCACGCCAGGCACCCTCCTGGCTGCCCCCTGGCTGGCCTGTGGCCCCCCTTTGGACTTGCGGAAGCTTCTAGAATTCTGATTTTTTTATATATTTTTTTGGGATTTTTCCAGCGTACCTAAATATCCAGAAACCTGCACATAAGAAAACAACACTGGTAGCTCTGCTGAAAACAGCGTCAGTCCGGGTTAGTTTCGTTCAAATCATGCAAGAATGAAGCGAAAACAATAGCAAAAGTGTTTGGAAAAGTAGATACGTTTGAGACGTATCAACTCCCCCAAGCTTTGCTATTGCTTGTCCTCAAGCAATTCAGTTCAACAAACTGGACGCGACAAAGAAAACTTTGACAAATCTTTTGCTTCATTAGATGTATATAAGCATGCACTACGAAAGAGTTTAGCAAGTTTTGACACCATTCTACAAGGACAATGCACGAAGCAATCCTTCTTTCAAGTAATCAGTCACAAACAAACAAAAAGTAAATAATATGTTGTTGAAAAGCAATTTAAGATCACAATGCACATAGCATGAACATATCAGAGTGGTATCTCGCTAGCCTCCATGAGTGAAGCAAAACATAAATGCAGAAACTCCTCCAGAGTTTTAAAGGAGACTAGAACTCAGAACTCAAAGTAAGAAACATCACAAGTATGCAGAAGACAATGTGATACTTTGGGACAATGCATGTTACACTAAGAATGACAATTATGCTCTCATAGTTGGTGCTTTGGAGAAAGGAAGGTGGAGACTCTCGAACCGTGGCTTTTGATGGCAAGGTTGAAAACCCGTGAAAGGAAGCAAAGACTAAACATGTACCAGAGCTCTTGGTTTTGAAACCAGAGATAAAACTCTTTTGAGAGGTGCAACTTTCCAGTCAACGGTGAACGGTAAAGGTCTCTCAATATCTCCCATGCCAACCATATTAATGCCTTTTGCTTACACATGTTCCCTTATTCATAAATCTTTTGATGGTCTACGGAACCTTTTATTTTGCCTCAAGTATGGAAGGATGGTATCGTTCCATCTATCATAAGCAGCATTTGGTCCATTTCATTCCATCATCAAGTGTGGGGGAGGTGTAACTCTCATATATTTTTTATTGACTAGTTAAAACTTCTGTCAAAATATTTTTGGCATGAAAGATACTGATTTTCCCTCACCGCGCCATGAGCTTGTACGGTTACAAAGGGGAAGCTTTTGAATAAATTTCGAGATGGCACAAGAAAGTCTAAGTTAGGAGTGGCAGGTAAATACCACATATAGGTAGGTATGGTGGACTCAAATGGAACAACTGGGTTTAGAAAGGTGATTGTGGAAGCACAAGCAGAATTCCACTTGGTGCTGGAGGAAGGCTAGGAAAAGACGGGGAAGCGACCAACCAGAGAGCATAATGATACGTCCCAAACGTATCTATAATTTCTGCTTGCTCCATGCATGTTTTGTGTGATATTGCTATGCTTTTGATACACTTTCATATCTTTTTATAACATCTTTTGGAACTAACCTATTAATGGTTGCAAGAGTGCACAAGTTCTTGTTTTTGTACTTTATGTGTAGGAATTACTTGGATAAAGGAAAAAATCACAAAAAGGAGCCTTGTAGGAGTTGGACTCTAACTTTCCCGAAATCTGTCCCCACCAGACAGGTTTTAAAGATCGCCTCGGAAACGCTAGAAGACTGCCTCAAACGGAAAAACTTAAAACTACAAAGTTGTAGGGAATTTTTTTCCGGTGGATTAGACATAAAATTCGGCCCAATCGGAGTTCGGATGCTTCCAGAAACCCTGAAATACAGAAGACGTAATCTGGATGATGGGAATCCGAGAGTCTATATAAAGAGAGGAAACCTAGGTCAAAGGGCACCACGAAATTTCCTCCCCCTTGGCAGCCGTCTTGAGGGGGAGATCAATCTCCACAGCAGCACCATCTCCAAGGAAGAAGAAGGGGCCAAGGGCCGCTGCCCCCAAGGGCCGTGGTCGTGGCCGCCGCCGTCGCCGTCTCCTTCATCTCCTCCGGGCTGCACCTCTCCATCATCAACTCTCTCTCTCTCTCTCACCATGTCCATGTGTGAGTAGTTCCTCCTCAGGGCTAAGGCTTGTATCTTGATCTATGTGGTTTCTCTCTCTCTCCCATGATGTGATCTTTGTTGTGATCATTGGCTATGTTAATCTAGGGTGATCCCATGATGTTTCCCCTTCTTCTATGTATTGGATTTCATGTACTCACTTGATCTTATCTAGTATAATCCCCGAGACCATGGTGACAGCGGTCTATTGGACATGGTATAGAAGAATATTATCATGAGTGATTTCCTCTTTTGTGTGTGGATTGAAGATTGAGAGCTTTTGGTGCTTGTCTTTGACTATCCTTTAGATATGTTGTGGTGATTGTGGTACTCTCTTTGGATGGCCGCGGTGACATTGGGAAATCCATAGATTGAGAACTACGAACTCCGAGGTGTGCTTTTGAAGCCCTACACAATTCTCGTCCTCTCTTGACCACAAAGGAATGACCTCCGAGTACGTCTCCATTGCATGTTTTATGGGAAATATCATGTGATTAGACTATGTTAATGTTGTTGGGAGTTGCCACTAGTGAAAGTATGAAGCCTAGGCCTTGTTTCCACCATTGCAATACCGTTTGTGCCCACGTTTATCACTTGTTTGCTTGCTGCACTTTTTATTACCGATTTATATTACTTTGTTTTACCACACCTATCACCCATATTTTACCATCTCTTCGCCGAACTAGTGCACCTATACAACTCCTAGTTGTATTAGGTGTGTTGGGCACACAAGAGACTTCTTGTATCTTAATTGTAGCGTTGCTTGAGAGAGACCATCTTCAACCTCTACTTCCCTGAGTTCAATAAACCTTAGGTCATCCACTTGAGGGAAATTGCTGCTGTCCTACAAACCTCTGCGCTTGGAGGCCCAACATAATCTACAAGAATAGAAGCGTGCGTAGACATCACATAACGGTCATAATCATGCAGAGCGACAAAGCAACATTGAATCGGGCATGAAAGTAATATAACTCACCCTGAAGTAAAAAGATCATCAAGGCAGAACAGACTTTTTAGTCTTAACATGTGTGAACATGTGCCAAGTCAATCCAAGAATCCCCCGGAGAGAAATACCACTTCAATATGCCACACCATGAACAATGCAATGCATGTCAATCATTTCAAGCAACACATTATAAACTCTAGCTATTTGAGACTAACCACAAACAAAGCATGAACTACTGGGAAAGCATTGTAAACATAGCACTATATCGCTACAAGCTGGTCTCTAATCATAAGTACAGGCATATGTACAAAAGTAGAAACAAAAAGAGTTCATACCGGCTTTCCTTGTTGCATCCCTTCCGTCGATCTTCGTCATTACTGCCTTGTCACTTGCACGATCGAACGTAGGAAATTATAATCATCACGGATTTGAGCTGAACTCTGAAACAAAGCAAACTAAAGAGAAAAGGAAACATATTTTTGGGTTTTTTAAAGGTTTAACGAAAGCAAAAGAAAGGAGAAATCTTTTTGGGTTTTTGCAAACTAAAAGGACAAAGAAGAGCAGGCAGAAACTTGCAAAAAGATAAAAGCGAACCAACGGTAGATACAATGGAAAGGGGAGAAGAACACGTACTCCCCCAAGCTTAGGCTTTTGGCCTAAGTTGGGGCTCGTCTACTACGGTCCTGAGGAGCCTCCTGCTCCGGGGTAATGGTAAGCCCAAGGGTTGTATGAGCTCTCCGGTGCGTACACTGAAGTCCTCGGATCCTCCCACGTGGAAGAGGAAGGTCCCGCCCCCCATCCAGAGGAAGACCCTTCACCCCAGGGGGTGACGGTCTCCTCCTGAACTGGTGGATATACCACGTGCTCCTCCTCGTCTGGCTTGGCCCCCTCCGTGGGGTCGTGAAACTGGTATCTCCCCGTGATCTCATCAAACTCGGCCACTGAAAAAAGAAATCCGTTCCTGCGAGAAAAATCAAACACAAGTGGTGCAGGTAGACGGACAATGCGTTCCACTCCTTCTTTAAACCGCAAGATATAATCAAGTGTATAGAGGTCAGAGGCCTTAGCAACAAAGAAATGCCTCTTCATGGCAGCCAAGTCAAGGCTAACAAAAGGAAAGATTGCATCATCTGGACGCGGTTCTCCTTGGAGAAACTGCAAAAGAAGTGTGGCATAGACGCCACCAAAGAGGTCCCCCTTGTTACTATTAGTAGCAAGGCGTTTCGCAATAAGCGAACCCACATGATACTCGTGCTTCCCTGAGAGGGCATTCTCCATGATAGCAGTATCAGGCGTAGAAGTGTTGCTCGTGTTGTCTCGAGCCAACACTCCTCTAGCAATATAATAGGCGAAATACCTAAGGTGAGGGAACAAAATGTTGGAAATCTTCTGACGGTTGGATGCCCTCACTTCAGTGTTACAGAACGAGTCGAGGAGGGTGTTGAGTGCAACAGTTTGGACATTTTTCCTCTTCATCTTCTCGACCAAGCCTGGAAAACCTAAAGCTTCACAGAATACACTCATATGCATGGTTAGCAACCTTTCATAAAGTCGAAACACCACAGTATCATTGTCAGAATAAAATGTGAAACTGTTAACAAAAATAGCGGTGAGTGTCTCGTACTGTGGTACACGGCTCGTAACAAGCCGTGTCAAACCTGCATTGGCACACAAAGCATAGAACTCTTCTTGTATGTCGGCATCCTCCATGAAATCTTCGCATGGAAATGCCATGGTGATGGCGCGAGAGTTGACGGGTGTAGTCTTCTCGCCCTTCGTTGGTGAGCCCCAAGTGGAAGGCGTGATGCAGCACAGCAGCAAATTTCCCTCAGTAAAGATACCGAGGTTTGTCTCCAGTAGGACTCCAGAGATGATAAGTAGGTGTCAGCGGCGCAACTGACGCGGACCTGCACACAGACACAAATAACTTTGTTCTCAACGAAGTTCAGAGAGGTTGTCAATCTCTCCGGTCTTGTTGTTCACAAAGGATCAAACACAAGGGATAATGATAGCAACTAAAAGTAAAAGCAGAAAAGTAAATGAGCGTGGAAACAGTAATGAGGATATGGACCGGGATACGTGATGTTCACTAGTGATGTCTCTCTCCCAAAAGACGATAAAACTGCTATGCGAGGTAAACAAATTACAGATGGGCAATTGACAGGATTATGAATGCACCGCAATGCTAACTATACTACAAAAGAAAGGAAGAGTCTCAAAAGCACGGGCAGTACGCCAAAATAAGTAGACCGAAATCCTACTGCATCTACTACTAATCATCCACCTTGAGATATCTATCCAGAACATCTCGCTGGTATTAAGTTGCGAGCCCCACCCAAAGTGTAAACCCAAAGCAACAGACAACTGCATTAAAAAATCACTTTGCGTAAAGTAAACAATCCTTGCAACCGCGGTTACAAGCACCGTTGTTTTCCCCCTTGTGGCAACAACACATCCCCTAGACTCATGTTTCTGTCACTCAAGCGTGTTATCGGGGGGCATGAACCCACAATCGAGCATAACGTTCCCTCTTGGGGTCACTACCTACTACTTGGCCAAAGCAATAAACAGCAACGGAGAACATGCAAGAATTACTTAGGAACAAAAATATAAGAGATAAAAACAAAATATATTACTCAATCACAATCTGAACATAATCTCATAATCCATCAGATCCTATCAAACTCAGCATAGCAACAGCAGAAAGATTACAAAAGTGCCTCGATCATGTAGGGAAGCTCACGAGGTCTAAACCATGAAGAACAAAGAGGGGAGGAGAACATCACATATATAGCTACTGATCACGGACCCATGGTCCAAGGAAAACTACTCTTGAGACATCCGGGGAGCATCCATGGTGGAGAGGAGACTCCCGGAGGTCGGCCATCCCTCCGGCAGGGTGCCGGGAAGAGGTCTTCTGGTGCTCCCGATCTCGGAAGCGCGGCGGCGGCGGAACAGAGGCGAGATCGTGAAAAAGGGTTATGTCCCCGAGGGTTTCACGTCACGGGGGATATATAGGCGAAGGGGGGGCAGCCAGAGGTGGACCAAGGGCCCCAGGCGCCCCCCTGGTGCGACCAGGGGTGGGGCCGCGCCGGGTGGCCGCCTGGGCCACCCCTGGCTCCCCTCTGGCCCCACTCGGGCTCTTCGCGAAGCTTCCTGTATGCTGATTTTTCCTATATTTTTCCCGGAATTTTTCTGGCACTTTTTATATGGGGGAAAACTGAAATAGAAAAACAACAGAAAACAGGAACTCGCACTGGGGTGCACTGAGTTAATAGGTTAGTCCAAATATGATCAAAAGTGTATGAAAGTGTATCTAGATCATAGCAATATCACACAAAACATGCATGGAGCAAGCAGAAATTATAGATACGTTTTGGACGTATCAACATCCCCAAGCTTAATTCCTGCTCGTCCTCGAGTAGGTAATGATAACGACATAATTTTTGTGGTGACATGCTAGCAACCATATAAGAACTTTGAAAAGTAAATCAATCAAGGTTAGAAATTCAATTCAAGTCATAACATGCAAGAGTCTATATTAGCATTGAAACAAGTAACAAAAGAACATTAGGTGCAAGAGCTCTCGCTGTCCGTGACTCGAATGTCTCCAAATGGTGTTTGCGTGCAAGAAGGGGGATAGGGAATACGAGAAAAAACATTTATTTGTTGAGAACTCAATCTACTAAAGTTTCACACTTGGTCTTCTTCTGGAATCTTATCTTGACTCGTCCCCAGACCACTAGCCAGGTACAACTCAATTTGATCCACTCCTTTTCGATATTTTGAGCACTCATGCAATGGATGAGCGTAAGCAAGAGAGTTGACACTTAGGATGGAAAAGAGAGGAGTACGAAGGAGGAAGACAAAAAAGGACGAGAAAGGCTCACATCAATGAGGACAATCATAGGAAAGAGATGCCAAATGATAGATATGATGTGAGGAGTAGGGATTGCCATGCAACGGATGCACATACGAGCTAAGAAGCTCTCCAATGGAACTAGTGGGGGTGCATCTAACTTGCTCGCTCATGAAGACCTAGAGCTCGTATGAGGAGGCTCATCCTTGGAAATTGGAAGCCAAGTTCTATAGTGTGAAGGTCCCCACATAGCTATATGCATGAAGATCATCTCTATGGAGTACAAGGATATAAAGGGAGTACTAGTGTGGATCTCTCAAAAGGATAGTAGTGTTGCCCCTTTCTCTCTTTTTATTTCTTTTTCTCTTTTTCTATTTTTTTGTATTTTTTGTGGCCTCAATGGCTCTTTCTACTTAACTTTCATTTGTCCTCTTTGGGATCTTTTATTGTGTCCACTTTGGGATCTTTTCCTCACTTAAGGGCAACACTCTATTTTACAAGAAGGTAAAGGAGATCTTTCACACTTTACAAGGTACTCAAAATCATAAAGAAGATGTAACTATCATGATGTATGTATGTCGCTGCCAGTGTAGCAGGAACATGTATGACATGAAGATCAAGTCATGAAGAGGTGGATGTTGCATGGCAATGTATATCGGAAAGGCTATGGAAATGCCTTGATAGGTAGGTATGGTGGCTGTTTTGAGGAAAGATATAAGGAGGCTTATGATGACAGAGCGTATCATGCCAAGGGTTTGGATGTACCGGCGAAGGTGGACACCAACTCTTGGAGTGAGAAGAAGGTAATGCACGACACGGGAGAGGCTAGCAAAATATGGGAAGGTGGAAGTGTCAACTTTCAATACTTACATTAGTCTGAAGAACTCATGCACTTATTATCGGTAACTCTCAATCTAATAAGGAGGTTCACAAAGAGACAAGTATCCCCGAGGAGGAGTGTATGGGGGTTTGGTTATCCTTGCGCATCCTCGACTCATGGTACGTGAGTGTACTCTAATATCCGATCCCTCCAAAGATTAGTGATCCATCTAGTAGCTAGAGTTCTCAACTAGTTTTGTAGGTTTTAAAATACACACGGATTGCCCAAAATACGACACCTATCACTAATAGGCTAGAGCTCTTGACACCAAAAGTTCAAACATTACTCACAACAATACCTCAAAACTATTGCAAGTTACTACTAGAATTAAATAGCAACCTCAAGTACCTACTTTCAAGACAAGACACAAATCAGTGCAACAACCAACTCTCTTTAACAAGATAAACATGAAAACTAAAAAGAGTTCCAGCAACAAACTAAAAAAAATCCAAGGCTCTTGCTAAATACAAACTAAAGCTAAAACTAAACATGGCAGCAGCTATGAAAAGATAAAGAACACACAACAGCAAAAAGATAAGCAGGAAAAATCCTATGATGTGTTCTAGATTTTGAAAGTGGAGCGTGTTTCTCTCCCACACAAAGTAAGACGGGATCTAACTTGTTATGAACAGCAAGCAAAGCTAAAGAAAACTTAAAAATAAAACCTAAGAGCGAGACGCTCCAAGCATAGCACATAACGCATGAAGTGATAAAAATATAGTGAGACGAAGGACGAACTGATGATTGTTGATGGAGAAGGGGATGCACGGGGGCATCCCCAAGCTTAGACGCTTGAGTCTCCTTGAATATTTATTGGGGATGCATGGGGGCATCCCCAAGTTTGAGCGCTTGACACTCTTGGATCTTCTTTCATCATCTTCCATCGCACACTTGAAAACTCCCTTCATACATAACTCATCATAAGCTGATTAGAGAGGTAAGTACCCTTAATAAAATAATTTTTCCACACTGGATATAAAGATATTCTTGAAGATCTACTGTTTCTCAAGAGTGCCAAAAAGTTTTTGCAAAGAAAAAGCAAGCTTAAGGTTTGCAAAAGTAAGGAGAGACAAAACATGGAAGAATCTGTGAAAAACAGAACAACAGGTAGTAAAGAATTTTTTAGGGGAACTTCTGCAACTCAAATCAAAAAACTCAGAACATATGGAAGTTTCACAATTTTATAGAGCACGCTTTCAAAACAATTCAGATCAAAAAGATGATCTGGTGATTTTATTTGAATTTTTCTGTCCAGGGACAGAATCTGTTTTCTGGACAGCATGTCACAACTTTTGCTTCCCTTATCATAAGAGGCTATAACTTGGCACAAAGCTGAAAAATAAAGATACAATGATGTTGCTACAGTAGTAACAAACATAAAGACACAACAAAAGAAAAAAGAAAAACCTAAATTAGTTGCGGGCTGCCTCCCGAAAGCGCTTCTTTAGAGCCATTAGCTAGGCTTAAAGATTATGAAAGATGCTCACAAGAGAATAAGAATTGAATCAAAAGAGAGCATCAAGAAGCAAATGTGAAACACATTTAAGCCTAACCCACTTCCTATGCATAGGCATCTTGTAAGAAAATAAATCAAAGAAGCACAAAGTGACATGCATAGGAAGGTAGAACAAGAACAACTTCAAAACTTTCAACATGAAGAGAGGTGTTTTTGTAACATGGAAGTTTATACAACCAAACTTTCATCTCTCAAAGTAATTTTGAGTAGCATCATGAACAACATCAAGAATATAACTATCACATAAATCATGTTGTTCATGACCTACAAGCACACGTGTATTGTTTTCAACACGGTTTTTAGGATGATAAGATAGATGCAACCCATCACATTGAGCCTTGATAAGAGCATAGTTCTCCGGAATATGAATTGGAGATTTCAAAAGGATAATAGGACAATCAAGTGTGGGTGCAATAGAAACAATTTCATGCTTAACATGAGGAACTATAGCAAGTTCATCTCCGTAAGCATCATCCATAGTGGCATCACGGCCATAAGCATAGAAGGCGTCAACTTCATCAAAAAGGGATATTTCAAAAGAATCCATAGGATCATAACACTCATATAAGGTAAGAGTCAAAGAGTTACTCTCATTAGAAGGTAGACATGGACGGCTCCATTCTTCCTCCTCTTGTTCGTCACTCTCCTCCTCTTTTTCATCCAAGGAGCTTTCAGGTTCAGTAATTTCTTCTTCCATAGAGTCCTGC
The DNA here is from genome assembly GCA_950022295.1 of Bromus sterilis. Taxonomy (NCBI): domain Eukaryota; kingdom Viridiplantae; phylum Streptophyta; class Magnoliopsida; order Poales; family Poaceae; genus Bromus; species Bromus sterilis. The sequence continues at coordinate 56,479,572 of OX465601.1, forward strand.
AAAACATTAGTCTCTTCCTTTGGAGGAGAGATTCTCTCAAGATGATCAGTAATATAATAATTTGCATCATAATTTTCCAAACAATAGTTAAGTATAGCAAGACTCTCAGATTTGTAAGGGGCGTCATCAATATTTTCAAGAAAAGAAGTAATTTCATAGGCACCCTTAAAAGCAACAAATTCTTCTATTTGTTCTGCATCATAAAAATCATAATTTCCCTTAGCATAAGAAGCTAAGGTTTCCTCCTCATTATACTCACATTGGAAAGCAAGGTGTTTGTGCCTCATAAAGCAACAAGATTCATCCCTGCAGAAAGATATATTATATATTGAGCACAAGTTTTTAGCATACTCATACGATTGATGTATGAGTCTCCATAAGTGTATCCCTTTTTGAGACAAGCGGTATTCCTTGTAATATTCTTGTTGATCCTCGGTGAATCCTCCATTCCAATAAGATCTAGTTTCAAAGAAGTTAGACATTGATTGGCAAGTAAGGAACTAGACATACTATATATATATTTTTTGATCTTTGATAAAGGACACAAAGATAAAAACTGAAAGGTAAACTAACAAGACTAAAAAACAAAGGTAAAGGGTAGTGTGCAACTCCCCTATCTTAGCACTCGGAGTCCCCGGCAACGGCGCCAGAAATTTTCTTGATGGCGCGAGAGTTGACGGGTGTAGTCTTCTCGACCTTCGTTGGTGAGCCCCAAGTGGAAGGCGTGATGCAGCACAGCAGCAAATTTCCCTCAGTAAAGATACCGAGGTTTTTCTCCAGTAGGACTCCAGAGATGATAAGTAGGTGTCAGCGGCGCAACTGACGCGGACCTGCACACAGACACAAATAACTTTGTTCCCAACGAAGATCAGAGAGGTTGTCAATCTCTCCGGTCTTGTTGTTCACAAAGGATCAAACACAAGGGATAATGATAGCAACTAAAAGTAAAAGCAGAAAAGTAAATGAGCGTGGAAACAGTAATGAGGATATGGACCAGGATACGTGATGTTCACTAGTGATGTCTCTCTCCCAAAAGACGATAAAACTGCTATGCGAGGTAAACAAATTACAGATGGGCAATTGACAGGATTATGAACGCACCGCAATGCTAACTATGCTACAAAAGAAAGGAAGAGGCTCAAAAGCACGGGCAGTACGCCAAAATAAGTAGACCGAAATCCAACTGCATCTACTACTAATCATCCACCTTGATATATCTATCCAGAACATCACGCTGGTATTAAGTTGTGAGCCCCACCCAAAGTGTAAACCCAAAGCAACAGACAACTGCATTAAAAAGCACTTTGCGTAAAGTAAACAATCCTTGCAACCGCAGTTACAAGCACCGTTGTTTTCCCCCTTGTGGCAACAACACATCCCCTAGACTCATGTTTCTGTCACTCAAGCGTGTCATCGGGGGGCATGAACCCACAATCGAGCATAACGTTCCCTCTTGGGGTCACTACCTACTACTTGGCCAAAGCAATAAACAGCAACGGAGAACATGCAAGAATTACTTAGGAACAAAAATATAAGAGATAAAAACCAAATATATTACTCAATTACAATCTGAACATAATCTCATAATCCATCAGATCCTATCAAACTCAGCATAGCAACAGCAGAAAGATTACAAAAGTGCCTCGATCATGTAGGGCAGCTCACAAGGTCTAAACCATGAAGAACAAAGAGGGGAGGAGAACATCACATAGCTACTGATCACGGACCCATGGTCCAAGGAAAACTACTCTTGAGACATCCGGGGAGCATCCATGGTGGAGAGGAGACTCCCGGAGGTCGGCAATCCCTCCGGCAGGGTGCCGGGAAGAGGTCTTCTGGTGCTCCCGATCTCGGAAGCGCGGCGGCGGCGGAACAGAGGCGAGATCGTGAAAAAGGGTTCTGTCCCCGAGGATTTCACGTCACGGGGGATATATACAGGCGAAGGGGGGGTAGCCAGAGGTGGACCAAGGGCTCCAGGCGCCCCCTTGGCGCGACCAGGGGTGGGGCCGCGCCGGGTGGCCACCTGGGCCACCCCTGGCTCTCCTCTGGCCCCACTCGGGCTCTTCGCGAAGCTTCCTGTACGCTGATTTTTCCTATATTTTTCCCGGAATTTTTCTGGCACTTTTTATATGGGGGAAAACTGAAATAGAAAAACAGCAGAAAACAGGAACTGGCACTGGGGTGCACTGAGTTAATAGGTTAGTCCAAATATGATCAAAAGTGTATGAAAGTGTATCTAGATCATAGCAATATCACACAAAACATGCATGGAGCAAGCAGAAATTATAGATACGTTTTGGACGTATCACATGGCTCTCGCGGGTGACGCGTCCAACATCTCTATGGGTACGATATCTTCATTGTAGCTCACCCTCGTGGTCGAAGGTGAAGCTGCGGAACGCGTAACGCGGCTAGAACGCTCTGGTTTCTTCTTCCCAAGCCACTTTCCTAGCCATTTCTGAAATTTTTAACAATTCACAAAAACGAAGACTTAAGCAAAACTAGTTTGGGAAAAACATTCTACTTAGTTTACTAAGGCTCAAACTAGCAACAAAACTTGAAAAATAAATTTCTATACAAACATTTAAGCTCAACTAAACAACACCAAGAACCACTAAATACTCACTTATGAAGCCACCAACTAGAAAACTAATTGGAGGGGTGAGGGAGTCACATACCAGAGAGTATTTGTTCCAAATTTCAGCTCAAGTGAGTGGTTGTAGAAGGAGATCGAGGTTCCGTGCTCAAGAACAGCAAGAACAGCAGAACCAGAGCAAGAACACGAGTTTTTGGTGTGAAAGAGAGAGAGTGGAAGAAGAGATGCCAGCAGGGGGTTCTTGTGGGCCCCAGGAGGGTGGGTGGCGCGGCCCAGCCCCTGGCCGCGCCACCTGGCCTCCTGGGCCAGGGGTGGACCCCCCTGGTCAGCCACAGGTACTCCCCGATGGATTTTTACCTGGAAATTTTGATTTTGATTTTTCTGGAATTTTTTGGGCAACTTCACTGTAGAGAATTTTTCAAAGTTCAAAAAGCTGCAAAAACTTTCGTGAACTTGAGACAAAAGTTAGAACAAGTGAAGCTTTAAACACAAAAACTTGGGTACAGCAAGGAGAATAAAAGCTAAAGGAAATGAAAACATAACAAGATCAACTTTTTACCTATATAAAACATGCTAGTTAGCAAGGTTGATCAAGTCTTACCAACAAACCGGCGATATATAGAGCAGAAAGTCTCGCCTCTTATGAAGTGATCATTGCACTCTCACTTTAATGGACATTGTCCCCACCATAATTGTCTTGTATTTATGGTATACATGTAGTGGACAATCCCATTCTCCAATCTTCACGGTCTCGATATTCTCAATGGAGTTAAGGCCATGCCTTTTGTCAATCTTCTTCGGAAAATACACCGTGTGTTCTTTGTCATTCACGTTGAAGGTAACCTTCCCTTTATTTCAATCAATAACAGCACCTGCGGTGTTAAGAAAAGGTCTACCAAGGATAATGGACATGCTCCCATCCTCGGGCATGTCAAGCACAACAAAATCAGTAAGTATTAAGCAATTGGCAACTTCAACAGGAACATCCTCACAAATACCGATCGGGACAGCCGTGGACTTGTCGGCTATCTGTAGAGAGATATCTGTAGGAATTAATTTCTCTAAACAAAGTCTTTTGTAGAGAGAAAATGGCATAACACTCACTCCTGCACCAAGATCACATAAAGTAGTTCTAATATAATTATTTTTTATGGAGCAAGGAATGGTGGGTATACCTGGATCACCGAGTTTCTCAGGAATCTTGCCACTGAAAGAGTAGTTAGCACGCATAGTAGATATTGCCTCATTAGGGACTTTTATTTTATTAGTAACAATATCTTTCATATATTTAGTGTAAGGAGGTAACTTAATAGCATCAGTTAAAGGGATTTGAAGAAAAAGAGGTTTCATCCACTCACAAAACTTGTTGTAGTGCTCTTCTTCTTTGGTTTTGACGGACTTGCTTGGGAAAGGCATGGGTTTCTGTACCCATGGTTCTCGTTCCTTCCCATGTCTCCTTGCAAGAAAGTCTTCTCTAGTATACTTCTTGCGCTTATTGGGTGCTTCTTCTTCACGAACCTCGGGTGGATCATTCTTTTCAGCATCTTTTTCAGGTTCAGCACCGTCTTCATTCTCAGCATCGGAGGTAGATATGCTGTTTGGATCAACAGCTTGTTCTTCTTCTTCTATAGGATCATTGGAATTGTCAGCTTCCTTGTATTTCTTATTCTTCTTTGGAGAGCTAACAATTTCTTCTTCCTGCACTTGAGAATCTTGCCCGATCCTCTTTTGGATGCCCTTCTGGATAGAGAGGGTCCTGGGTGTGTGTTCCACCCCGGGTCTTTATACCATAATCCTGTAAATTGTCCTGTTTGGCATTATTAGCAAGCAAATATTTTTGCACATTAGAAATTTGTTCAAGCTGAGTTTGAACCATATGAAAATTCTTCACAAGACATTTAACATAATTAACTGTTCTTCCTAGAACATCAAGCAAACTTTTGATAGCAAGAGTATTATCATGCAACTGACCTTGTACCTTCTCATTGAAGTGATTCTGCTTCATAATAAAATTATCAAGCTCATCTAAACATTGGTTAGGAGGTTTACCTTTAGGGATGTCACTTGCATTGAAATCTAAAAGAGAGTGTACCTCTACCATAGGTGGGTGAGTGGTGGGCTCACACAGCTTCTCAATTGGAGGTAGATTCTTCACGTCTTTAGCTTTAATACCTTTCTCTCTTATAGACTTCTTTGCTTCTTGCATATCTTCGGGGCTTAGGACAAGAATGCCCCTCTTCTTTGGTGGTGGAGGTGGTTCAGCCACGGACCAATCTTCATGGTTTTTGGCAATTTTGCCCATCAATTCTTCCGCATCGTCCGGTGTTCTTTGCCTGAAAACACAATCAGCACAACTATCTAGATAGGATTTAGACCCATCGGTTAGACTAGCATAAAATATATCAAGTAATTCATTCTAAGGGATCTCATGTCCCGTTCTAGCTTTCAGCAAACTGCAAAATCTCCCCCAAGCTTTAGGGAGATGCTCATCCTGCAACTGTTTAAAGTTATAAATTCTTTGTAAAGCAGCATGTTGCATATGAGCAGGAAAATACTTTTCAACGAAAGATATAGCCATATCTTGAGAATTCTGAATGGACCCACATGGTAGTGCATCATACCATGCTCTAGCATCTCCTTTCAAGGAAAAAGGAAAAAGCTTGGTCACATAAAAGTTCCGGATCCTTTCATCAGTAGTAAACAAGCCACCCAACTCAGTGAGTTTGGTCAGGTGCTCGATAGCATCATCATTTTCTCTGCCATAAAAGGGATCAGCTTCAACTTTGGATATAAGTGAAAGGTCAACAGAGAAATCATAATCAGGATCAGTGATGCATATAGGAGACGTAGAAAAAGTAGGATCAGGAGTAAACTTGTTCTTCAGGGAGTGCTTTGCTAGCAACTTCTTTATAGTAGCAGGGTCGAAATCAGCACATTCATTAAGCTCCCTTCATAAATCATCATCAAGTATAACATAATCGTCCTCAAGGAGTTTCTCCTTAAGGCCAGAAAGATCATGAATTTTTCCAATAGGTGTTTGGGTAACAGGAATTCCAACACCCGAGAATCGGGCAGCAGCAGCAATCTGTTCTTCAATAAAAGAACCAAGTGAACCTATAGTATCAAAGATAGTAGAAGCATCATCAAAAGTATCTGACATATTGCCAGACTCAGCAGAAGTACCATGTAACTGAGGTGAATCAAACTGGCTCATAACTGAGGGTGAATCAAGTTTAGCACTAGTGCTAAGAGCAGTACCTCTTCTCGTACGGGATGGTAAGATCGGAACCTTGGGGTCTCCTTTATTACCCATAGTGGATAGCGTGCAGCAGGTAGGATACTTCAAGTAGACCTGTAAATAAAGCTATGGTCCCCGGCAACGGCGCCAGAAAACAGTACTTGATAACCCTCAACTGTAGGGGATCGAGATAGTCTTCGCGGCCAAGATAACCCAATTTATTGATTCGACACTTGGGGACACAAAGAATACGTACAGGCTTTGACAATTGAGTTGTCAATTCAACCGCGCCTGAAATAAACACTTGCTTGCACAAAGGTATTAGTAGCAACTGTGATACAGTGGTAGTAGTGGTGGTGATAATAGTGGTGATGGTGGTCGTGAAACAGCAAAAGTAAAACAGCAAAAGTAAACAACTAGTAACCAGCAGGAAAGAAAACACTGTAGGCTAGGGAGATGGATGGTTGGGCGCTGCTTGGATGAGAACGAACATGTAATAGATTCTAACATGGGCAAGGCTCACAGAAAATAAAGGATCATCTAGGAAAATATCAAACATCAGGCATGTATCCCAGGGTATTTGTACGTGCTTGCAATAAGAACTTTGCACAACATCTTTTGTCCTACCCTCCCGCTACAAACGGGGCCAAAAGGAACTTAGGGAGATTAAGGTACTCCTGTCAAAGAGCACCGAAACAAAGCATTAGCACTTCATGGATACACGGAATCCTCAAATTATAGTCCATCCCCTTTGGTGTCCCAAGCTGTCACCATTGGGATCGCCGGTTCCGGGCCATAATAGGTGCATACAACTCATAGATAGGATCAAGAACACCACAAACTCAAGAAACAAAAGGGTGATCAGATCTGAAATCATGGCACTCGGACCCAAAGTGGCAAGCATTAATAGCAACAAGTTGTAACAGAGATGATAAACACCAAGTAGATGATAGGCAACATGCCCCCAACAATCTGATTGAACTATTACATGATCCAACTCATCCAATCCCTACCATCCCCTTTGCCTACAGCAGGGAATTACTCACACATGAGAGAGGAAGTCATGGAGGGGTGATGGAGAGGAGGTGATGATGACGATGGCGATGATTTCCCCTCACCGGAGGCCAAAGCAGTCTCTAGATTAGCTCTCCCGGAGAAGAACAGAGGGTTGCGGCGGTTCCGCAACGTAGATTGGAAAAGCGACTTCTCCTTCGGGGTTTCTGCGTCAGGAGAATAAATAGAGGCGAAGGTAGGCCACCAGGGGGTGTGGGACCCAGCCAGGAGGGAAGGTGGCGCGGCCAGGGGCTGGGCCGCGCCAGGCACCCTCCTGGCTGCCCCCTGGCTGCCCCGTGGCCCCCTTTGGACTTGCGGAAGCTTCTGGAACGCTGATTTTTTATATATATTTTTGGGATTTTTCCAGCGTACCTAAATATCCAGAAACCTGCACAAAATAAAACAGCACCGGTAGCTCTGCTGAAAACAGCGTCAGTCCGGGTTAGTTTAGTTCAAATCATGCAAGAATGAAGCCAAAACAATAGCAAAAGTGTTTCGAAAAGTAGATACGTTTGAGACGTATCAACATCGGCCGTGACTTTCCCACGACAGTTGGCGCCCACCGTGGGGCTTGCTCGTAGGTGTTGAGATTCTAGGGGGAGCTCTGCAAGGGATGGAAGGATTTGTCACTGGACGAATCACAAGAAGCCAGAGCGGAATGCTCTTCATTGACGACGCCACCTAGGGACCCGAAGCTGATTTCATTAAGTCAGGCTATCAGGTCCCAGTCGGCTCCATCCACCTCTTCATCGGCGGATTGAATAGGTCGGAGCCGGTTCCGGATCATTATGCTCCTACAGAAGTAGCAAGCCGGCGACTTGCCGGCTCCGATCGCGCCTTTATTGGAATTATCAATGATCCCCCGAAGTTAACATGCTCTGTCGAAACCTTAATGGGTGATGAGCCGGCAATGCTCCCTGAACAAGACAAAATCCATATGGAAACACAAAGGCAGCCACCAATCAGGCTTTACGGCCTAAAAAACACAGCAACCACCTATCAGCAGGTAGGGCAGAGCTACTTCGAGAAGAAGATAAGTCAGAACGTGCACACTTCTGTGCACGACGTATTCGGATCCCAGTTAACTGACTCACTTAACAGTGATCTACAAAGTCCTTACAAATAAACGAGTCGGCTTGACACCGCCCTCCATCACACTTTCATCGGGTTTATTGGCGATCTCCCAGAACAGGAGCACCCTGGCGGAACCCCAAATCATGATAAGGATGGTTTCTCCGACGCCGACTCATATCGAGAGAAAGACAAATACTCAGATAACGGATCAATTCAATCCATCGGGGAAGGCAGACTCGGATCCGATCTAGAAGCATACGGCCCAGACGCTCCCTACTTCAACAATTCAGCTCATCCGACGCATGACACTACCCAAAATCCATCAAAAAACGAAAACGGCTCAGAACTACGAACCACCAACGTGTGGCAGCGACTGGGTCGGAACAGAGCCGACTCTGACAAAGAACTAGAGAAAACTAGAGAAAGTCATGGGAACATAAAATTATCACAGAAGCGCAAGATCGACTTTCACAGGAGATACGGTCTGACAGGGCTCAAGAGCCGATAGGCCACCGACTTACACCTATAACCAACGCACTAAGACGCATAAAGGAGATAGCCGGGGACCTAAAAGGACTCGTTGATGCCATCACCAGATATGCCGAGTCCAGTGAAGAAAAATATGAGGAGTCCCAACTTCAATGCCGGACCCACCACAGAAAGTGCAGACGCAACCTGACCTCGCAGGAATACGGTAGCAACCACTCCCAGAGATACGAACGGCCGCCAAGGAAAGAAAAAAGACACCATGATTGTGAAAAAGCTATGAAAGAAGCTTGCCCAAAACATTCCCGACCGGGCCGCCTCGCTAACCACACCTGGGATCAGTGCTACTTCATACAGGAGTACAGACGCCAAATCGAGAAAACATTCTAGAGGCAAGTCGATACGACGACGGCCCAACCGGCTCACACAGCCGCAAGAGGCCAAAACACCTGGTGATAAGAACATGGACTCGTTCACAATAAGAAAGCCGATCCGGTTTATCAAACCCAGAAAACAAGCCAAAGGACGAGATACCACAACACTTCATCAGAGTAAAGAAACAGATACTGCTCATTGAAGCCTACCGACTCAGGAAGCAAACGAAGAAGCCGGCAGCCCATGTACTTATCAACAAATGAAAGAACATGGGATATCGTCTGACTCCGTCCCTACTACACCTAGAGTCGGCCATCGCCATCTACCATATAAAGTCGATTCTCATCGCACCGGCTCTCGCCACTCTATAAACAGTTGACTCTCATTTACTAGCTCCCGCCACATACAATGAATAAGTCGATTGTAAAAAATCATCGTCGGTTGACCATAGCCTCAACGACTCCTGCATAAATTACATCCTATACTCGCTTTACATACAATTGCATTACATATATCATACTTTGCATTATTATTATCTCAGAAACTTGGGGGCTTGATCAACTCTCAACTGTTATCTGAGCACTTTTGTGTTTATTTCAGGGAAAGCTCAGGGGACTTGATGATACTCATCAAACCTTTAACCGAGAAAACCGACACATATGTGTAATTACATGTATATAGCTTATTTCAGGGAAATCTTGGGGGATTGATTACACTCATCGAGTCTTAACCAAGAAAACTCGGCATATACATGTGGCACTCCACACCCTATAATCGCCTATATGTTCGATGCTCATACCATCTAAATACGCGAAACCCGGCTAAAAACTCTCAAGAAGAAGTTTTAAAGCAAACGAAAAAACGCTGATCAATGTGGACGTCATACAAAGGAGTTCCGACTCATGGATAACCCAAAAAAATTCTCAACAAAGAGAAGATGAGGAAAAGATGAATCCAGAAGTCGACTTCTATATGAGCAAATCATAATTTACCTTTTTGCATACATCATTATAAGCATGTTTTTCATTATAAAAATTAAAACATCTAGGGGATTCGGCAATGTGTCAAAACACACACATGCCGACTACATTACATTTCACATTTAAAAATCATTGCATCTCCTGCATTATAAAGTCGACTTCGGTCGCATTAGCTCATGCCATACCTACAAAGTCGACTTCGGTCGCATTGGCTCATGCCGTACATATAAAGTCGACTTCGGTCACATTGGCTTTCGCCATATATACATATAAAGTCGACTTTCGTCGCACCGGCTTTCGCCATACAAGTCGACATTCGTCGCACCGGCTTTCGGCATACAAGTCGACATTCGTCGCACCTGGCTCTCGCCGACCTAGCCACTCTACTTGGAAGCTAGGAACACAACCCATCGTGTCATATCTACGTGACCAGGCAAATTAAAAGATAAACCTATGTGACTCGGCACTGCACACAGATGCACATACCGACTCATGGGGACTACACCTCAAGTTTTCTTCTCAAATAAAGACTCGGTACATCACCTAGATGAGCACACCGACTCTTGGGGAGTAACAACTTCAAAAAAAATCAAAAGGTTTGGCTTATAAAATTGCCAACCTCAGAAAACAAGCAAGAAATTGTAAGTCCCAGATTGCTGCAGGTAAGACAACCTGGCACTTTGGGGGCGACGGTTCAAATTATCTCCGTGAGTCGGCACAACGCAATGACGATCATACCGACTCATGAGGATTACACTCTGAAAGTATCTATGATTCGGCTCATGTCGGATGGAAAAATTTCTCCAAACAAGCAACAAAAAAAGTCAAAAGACAAAAAGTCGGATGGCATTATAAAGATTGGCATTCAAAAGCCGAAAAGGCAAAATTCAACGCCATAAAAGTATCTGACCACACGCTGGTCACAAAGTAACGGGACACGTTTCCCAATATTGCAAACCCGGCGCTACGGCCGCACAAATATTATAAAAGTTTTCTTCTCAACAAGAGGCTTACGAGGGGACATTGGCCAGACTCTGAGACGACGACCCGGCAACATTTGCTGATGGCAAGATCTCATTGTGGCTTTTCATTAAGTCCACATCAGCAATGTCATCCATCATCAAGTCATCCTCTTCTCCTCCTGGAAACGGCTCCACAGGGTTCGCCGGATTCGAATCCACCTTTGAAAGAGGGAGAGGAGAAAACTCAACGGGAGTCGGCAGATTGATCCGACGCCTCTTGTTGCTCTCATCATATCCAGTCTCTATCCGGCTCAGCTCGATGTCATCAGCAATCTTGGTGGCAAAAGGACGAGTTTCTTTATGAACCTTGATGAAATCCTCCTTGGAAAAATTAGACTCATCTGCCTTAAGCTCCAAGAAGCCGACAGCCAGACGATCCAGCTTCAAACCAGGATGATATGCCTTGGCAAGCTCCAAGCCACGCATCACCCCCATGCAGCAAGCCGATCTCTTCCCCATCTTCACCCACTCAGGTACAACTGAGAGAGGGCCCATCATATCAGTTATCCTCTTCATGCTTGGGGGCTTGGGCTGAGTCGCATAAATCGCTTTACACACACCCTCAAACAATTATTTGACCAAGGCAAACGTGCAAGTCAGCTTCATAGCAGGCGTCTCACCCAGAATATCATGATCTTTGCCTATTGAAAAGACAAAAAAGATATCAAAGTCAGCAAGCAACAAAGAAAATTGGAACACCCAGATTCAAAAAAGCAGCTTTGCTGACTCACCAAAGATGGCTGATACAAGCCGGCGAATACTATCCTTGAGTGTCTCCAGCTTCTTTTGTGCCGACTTTAATTTCCGCTCAATTGTGTCACGCTGAGCCGCGACATCATTTACTACTCTGGTCAGAACATTTGCGGCTTCAGAAATCTCAGCTCTGACGGCTTCCAGTTCTTTGTCCTTTTTATCAATTCCTCACGGAGCCGGCCAATTTCGTTGTCAGCCCCTTTCAGCTTTGCCGACTCTGCAACGAGCTGTTCCTCCATCCGACGCTTGGATTGCCCAGCGTCCATGGAAACAACCTACAAGTAATGAAATATTACTAAGTATTCACTTAGACCTATTGCCTAAAAAGTTACTTGGGGGCTAAAACTACAAAAAAACAAACATGACTCGGTAGAAACGTAATCACATTCTGCCGGCTCATGGGGGCTACAGCTCAAAAAACTATGATGACTCGGCATACCACAAAGTTGGTATATCGATCCATGGGGGCTACAGTTCAAAGCTTACTATAACTCGGATACTACAAAATAGGTATACTGACTCATGGCTCATACATCTTATTTTTCATAACCCAACATGGCAATCAATCACCAAGCCGGCTTATGGGGGCTACAGATATATAGCATCAAGGACAGTGCAGGCAAGTACATACCTCATAACGCCCCCGAAGCTGGAGGAATATATCATAATGCTCTGAAGAACAAGCTAAAGACCGCTTGAACAAATCTTCAAGAAATGCCTTCTCAGATACTGACTCAGTAGGCTGACCTATCACTTGACTCTTGTCGTCCAAAACCTTCATTATGGTTGTACCAGCAGGTGGGTCACCCTTCCGAGTCCCAGTGATCAAAACTTCATCAGCAACTGCCTTTTCCTTGGAAGGAGCCGGCACAGAACTTGGTGCAACCACCACTTTTTCAGAAGGAACCGTCGGCTTATCGAGGCCGGCTTCCGGAGAGTTATCTTTGTATATGTCTGATGGGCTTGACTCGTCTATGCTAGCTTTCTTCAAAGCTTCAGAAACCGAAGTCTCTGGCAATTTTTCAGATATAATAGCCGACTCCTTAGCAAAAGAAGAGTCGGCCAGATCCTTGGGGTCAATTCGAGCGCTGCTCCAAAACAAAAAACAGAATGTGTTAGCAAAACATATATACAAAAGACAAAAGCTACCATCTTAGGAAACACTTACCCACGGTTGATTGGGAAAACCGACATCTGGACAAAAGAACCCTCAGAAGAAGGACTACCAGCTCCAGAGTCGCCAACCTGATGTTGTCCCTCGGAAATCCCTGCCGACTGATGAGAAGGAGCTGCGACTAAAGTCGGCTTCTGTCGGACTTTTCGAGGCTCATCGCCCAAAACCACAAGAGGGTCCGCCGAGTCGGAACTACGGGTATGCCTCTTGCGACTTTGTGCCTATAAACAAAAACATAAGACACAAGCTTGTCTCAAATCATCGTGAAGAGCCGGAAAAGATGTTACCGGTGGGTTGGCAACTTTGCTCTCTTTACGAGACTCGGCCCTGACTGGAAGAACTTCCTCTTGTTCTTGTTCATCTTCATCATCGACCTCCTCCGAGTCATCCTAAAGGAACAAAAAGGGTAAGAAGAAGACATCATAAAAGAAACCATCAAGCGAATCTTACCGAATGACTCGGGCTTTTAGCAACGACTTCTTCCATAGGGAGGTCTTGCCCCACATTCCACCATGGATCATCTTCCTAGAAGTGAGAATTTGGAAGGTTAAAAATCTTTAGACAAATTTATGTCAAGGAGGAATAACCAAATAAACATACCGGAAGAGCCGGATTGGCTTTACAGAACGGGAGAAGGCCGACTTTGTTGATGTCCTCTATGCGCTCAGCAAGAAGTTTCTTGCAAGTCGTCACTAGAGCTCCTCCAGAAATCTCTTTCTTCGCAAAACACATGGGGTCGTCCGGCCCCGAATACTCATTACACATGAGTCGGTCTCTCACGCTAAGAGGCTGGATTTGCCAACCTATCCAGCATTTCATCAGGTCTGTCCCGGCAAGACCATGAGCTAACAAAGCCTTTATTCGAGCCATAATCGGCTCGTGCTTTTTCTTTTGAGCATCTGAAGGAAACAGATTCAAGACGTCATGACACTCAAGCCGACTCTCACGAAATCCAGGCAGAGGGTTTTCCTTCTCAGGAATTTCAACGGTGCAGTAAAAGAAAGATTTTTGCCATGTTTTCACATGGGAGCTCAGCTTGAGTGATGGGTAGCTCGACTTGGCGCGCTTCTGGATAGTAACTCCACTGCATTCCAAAGCGGGGCCTCCACTATAGACAGTCTGCCTGTTGCAGTAATAGAACTCGAAAAATAGAGCCAAAGTCGGCTTCATATGCAAAAAAGCCTCGCAGAACACTTGGATATGACAGATATTGAGCATCGAATTAGCGCTCAGATCCTGAGGATGAAATTTCTAGCAGTGCAGCACATTCCTGAAAAACTTAGAGCCGGGAGGACGGAAGCCTCTGGTGATATGATCAGCAAAAAAAACAACTTCGTCTCCCTGAGGCTGAGGTCGGGTCTCCTTTCCAGGAGCTCGCCACTTAATTTCTGTTTGGGGAGGCAAAATATCCTCTGTCTCCATCTCCTTTAAAAAGGCATATGTAACCCAGCTCTTTGACCAATTGGCCTCTAAAGTCGGCCTTGAAGCTGGGGGTTTAGTCCTACCGGCTGCCTTTTTTCCTTTTTCCGCAACGACTTCTTTCTTGCTCTTATCAGCAGCAGTTTTTCGACCCATGGTGCAGAAGTTGGATCTAGAAAAGGAAAACTAGAGTCGGTCATAAACCGACTTACAAGGAAACTACACAAACAGTTTTCGCAAAATACAGCGGAGCGATTGGATCTAACGAGCCCGAGAAATAGGTGAAAAATGACGAACAGATCTACGCCTTTCAAAAAACGGGGAACGGTTGCAAGATAAAAATGGATCTGTAAACTCTGGTTGTTCAACGAAGCAATCACTTCTGGAACTATCCATCATCGATCCTATCCTATCTACCGACATGCATGGTGCATCTCCAGTGGGCCGTGTTGATCTACTAAATACAGTGGAACTTGAAGCTCGCAACAATGGAGATGAGTACAGAACTACAGCGCAATGGAGGTGATGAGAAACTTACCGTGATGGCTTATGAGAATGGCACGGTCCCAGGCCGTCTTGCGTAAATGATGAAGGAGGGACGGCACGGGACGAAGACGAAAGGAAAAGCTTCCTGTTCTCCGGTGCGCGAGGAAGAAGAAGAGAAGATGTGGATGGGATAATGAGAATGGGTGTAGACGGGGGTCTATTTATAAAAGGACCTCTACTCAAAACCCGAGGCGTCGCTAATCGCCAGCTAAACGGCAGGGAATCCCTCGATTTTCGTGAAAAACCTAAGCAGCATTAATTGCGCCGCCGAAATCGAGGCGGACCGTTTAGAGTTCCTTCAAAGAAACATTTGAAGATCAGATTTGTTACTGTATAAATCGACTCTGGAAATATTGGTCGACTCAACCAAAAGAGCCGACTTCATGGAGATAAAGGAATTGAAGCAAGATTAAAGAGAAACGACTCCGACTCACAATCAAATGTCAAGCATAAAGTCGACCCTGATCCATGAAGAGCCGGCGGCAATGAAGAAAATAAAGAAGATTGCTGTGAAGACTAAAGCATCACAACAATCCTGGGGGCTAATGTCGGGGGGGGGGGGGGGGGATGGATCAGGCCCATAAACCCGGCATTAGAAACCTCCGGGCCGGCTTACATATGAAAGGCCCACAAAGAAGACCCGACCAGGAGTCTGACGTGCCAAGCGTGAAGATTGAAGCCCTAGAAGGAATTCGACTTACCTTGTATAGCACGTAGAAAACTTGTAAAGTAGAATAGAACTCCACATCGTATTGGAGTAGGACTCTAGGAATCCCGGGACCCGGCGCCTTTATAAGCCGAGGTCCACGGGAACCAGAGCCAGAACTTACCTCAAGCCAGGACTAGACAACTCGCGCCATAACCTAGATCTCCACGAGACTAAGGTTGCGAAACATCATCACTGTAATCGATACGATCGACTCTTCCTATTGAAGAGTCGACTCCCCTATAGTTAGAAATCAGGAGTAGGTCTTTACCGCACCGTCGGGGCCGAACTTGGGTAACTCGCCGAGTCTTGTGCCAATGTCGACTCTCTCCTTGAATTCGCCTCGCAGCAAAGGTCCCATGATAAGTCCGACTCTAGGGACATCTGCCGTGACTTTCCCACGACAGTACTGCCCATGCTTATGAGCCTCTTCCTTTGTTTTGTAGCATAGTTAGCATTGCGGTGTGTTTATAATCCTATCAATTTCCCTTCTGTAATTTTTTTACCTCGCATAGTTGTTTTATCGTCATTTGGGAGAGAGACATCACTAGTGAACATCACGGGACCCCGGTCCATATTCTCATCACTGTTTACAAGCTCATTTATTTTCTTGCATTTACTTTCAGTTGCTATCATTATCATTATCTTGTGTTTTTTATCCTTTGTAAACAACAAGACCGGAGAGATTGACAACCTCTCTGAACTTTGTTGCGAGCAAAGTTATTTGTGTCGTGTGCAGGTCCAGGTGAAGTAAACAATGTTGAAGATTGTGAACGGCGCCATTGTTCACTTTACCACCTACTTATCATTGTCGGAGTCCTACTGGTCGATACTCTCAACCTTGGTATCTTCACCAAGGGAAACTTGCCGCTACATTGCATCTCACCTTACACTTGGGGTAACCAACGAAGGGCGAGAAGAAATTATCCTCTCTCGCGTATAAAGCAAATTTCTGGCGCCGTTGGCGGGGACTCCGAGTGATAAGATAGGGGAGTTACCCACTACCTTTTACCTTTACTTTTTAGTCTTGTTAGTTTACCTTTCCGTTTTTATCTTTGTGTTTTATATCAAAAATTACAAAAAAAATCTTGCACACTTGATGCTACTATGGGTTCCATTGAAAACACCAAGTTGTGTGACTTCACCAGTCACAACAACAAAGACTTTATCTGCACTCCTATTTCCACACCTGCCACTTCAGCTACCTCTTATGAAATTAAACCTGCTTTAGTAAACCTTGTTATGAGAGATCAATTCTCTGGTGCCGGAGATGATGATGCTTTACACTTGAATAATTTTGTTGAATTATGTGATATGCAAAAGTATAAAGAAGTAGAAGGTGATGTTGTTAAGCTCAAGCTTTTTCCTTTCTCTTTGAGTGACGGAGCTAAAATCTGGTTTCAATCTTTGCCTAGTAATAGCATAGATTCTTGGGATAAGTGCAAAGATGCTTTTATTGGGAAGTACTACCCACCTGCTAAAATTATCCAATTGAGGAGTAACATTATGAATTTTAGGCAATTGGATAATGAACACGTTGCCCAAGCTTGGGAACGTATGAAATATCTTGTTAAGAAATGCCCTACACATGGTTTGACTACCTGGATGGTTATCCAGACTTTTTATGCAGGCTTGAACTTTACCTCGCGGAACCTGTTAGATTCTGCCGCGGGAGGAACCTTTATGTCAACTACACTCGGTGCTTCCACAAAACTCCTCGATGAGATGATGACCAACTATTCCCAATGGAACACCGAACGAGCTCCAACAGGTAGGAAGGTAAATTCTCTCAAGGAAATTACCTCCTTAAATGATAAAGTTGATTTAATTATGTCTCTACTTACCAAGCAACCCTCTATTGATTCTCATGATGTTCCTTTAAATTCTTTTGTTGCTCGGGAACAAGTAGATGTGAACTTCATTGCTAGAAACAACTTTAATAATAATTCTTATAGGGGCAGCTTTGCTAGTAATCCTAGACCGTTTCCATCCACTTATGGGAACAACAACACTTACCTTAGCAACAAGAACCCCACTTCTGAATTAGAGAACATGCTTAGACACTTTATAACTACCGAAAAAGCCTTCAACAATAATGTGGAAGAAAAGCTAGCTAAATTAGATAATCTTTGTTTGAAGGTAGACAGCTTAGCCCTTGATGTTGAGATGTTAAAAATTAGAACCTCTTCCCTTGAGGAGAGCAAGGCCACTCCTATTAATGCTATCCAACTTCAAATTAATGAAAATACTAGGATGATGGCTAAACTTAAAGAAAGATGGCTAGAGAAAAAGAGGAAGAGGATAGAATTAAGAGCCTTCCTACACACCACACAGTTGCAACTATCGAAATTGTTGAGGATACCGAAACTATTAGCACCCGATGCACTCCTGGTCCCATTGGACCTATTAATGGTGATGCTAATACCTCAATTGTAGAAGAAGAAATCCCTATGAACATAGAGGGTTTCAAACAAGTGAGCCTAGATGACACTACTACCACTTTTGATAGTAGTGATATTGATTTTGATAGTTGCACCCTCTCAGAAATTATTAGCTTACTTCACTAGTCACAACAGCAAAGACTTTATGTGCACTCCTATTGCCACACCTTCCACTTCAGCCACCTCTTATGAAATTAAACCTGCTTTTCTAAACCTTGTTATGAGAGATCAATTATCTGGTTCTAGACATGATGTTGCTTTACACTTTAATAATTTTGTTGAATTATGTGATATGCAAAAGTATAAAGAAGTATAAGGTGATGTTGTTAAGCTCAAGTTTTTTCCTTTTTCTTTGAGGGAAGGAGCTAAAATCTGTTTTCAATCTTTGCCTAGGAATAGCATAGATTCTTGGGACAAGTGCAAATATGCTTTTATTGGGAAGTATTACCCACCAGCTAAAATTACCCAATTGAGGAGTAACATTATGAATTTTAAGCATTTGGATAATGAACACGTTGCCCAAGCTTGGGAACGTATGAAATCTCTTGTTAATAAATGCCCTACACATGGTTTGACTACCTGGATGGTTATCCAGACTTTTTATGCAGGCTTGAACTTTACCTCGCCGAACCTGTTAGATTCGGCCGCAGGAGGAACCTTTATGTCAACTACACTTGGTGCTGCCACAAAACTTCTAGATGAGATGATGACCAACTATTCCCAATGGCACACCGAACGCGCTCCAGCAGGTAGGAAGGTAAACTCTGTCGAGGAGATTACCTCCCTAAATGAAAAGGTTGACTTAATTATGTCTCTACTTACCAAGCAACCCTCTATCGATCCTCATGATGTTCCTTTAAATTCTTTGGTTGCTCAGGAATAAGTAGATGTGAACTTTATTGCTAGAAACAACTTCAACAACAATGCTTATAGGGGAAACTTTGCTAGTAATCCTAGACCATTTCCATCCAACTATGGGAACAACAACACTTATCCTAGCAACAAGAACCCCACTTCTGAACTAGAAAGTATGCTTAGAGAATTTATCACTACCCAAAAAGCCTTCAACAATAATGTAGAAGAAAAGTTAGCTAAATTAGATGGCTGCCACTCCTATTAATTCTATCCAATTACAAATTAATGAAAATATTAGGATGATGGCTACACTTAAAGAAAGATGGGCTAGAGAAAAAGAGGAAGATGATAGAATTAAGAGCCTTCCTACACACCACACAGTTGCCACTATCCAAATTGTTGAGGATACCGAAACTATTAGCATCCAATGCACACCTGGTCCAATTGGACCTATTAATGGTGATGCTAATACCTCAACCATAGAAGAAGAAACTCCTGTGAACATAGAGGATTTCAAACAAGTGAGCCTAGATGACACTACTACCACCTTTGATAGTAGTGATATTGATTTTTATAGTTGCACCCTCTCAGAAGTTATTAGCTTGTTACACAAAATGTCTCGAGACCCCCACACTAGCACACTCAATCTTGCCTTCACGGAGCATATCACAAATGCTCTAATCAAAGCTAGGGAGGAGAACCCAAGGATAGAAGCCTCCATGCCTAGGAAGCTAGATGACGGTTGGGACTCTATGATCAAAATTAAATTAAACAACTTCTCTTGCTATGCTTTATGTGACGTTGGAGCTAGTACCTCCATAATGCCCAAAAGAATGTATGATATGTTTGAATTGAAACCTTTTGATTCTTGTTCTTTTGGTGTTCGTCTTGTCGACTCTTCCATAAAGAAACCTTTGGGGAAGATCGACGATGTTCTTATCATTGTCAATGACAATTATGTTCGCGTTGATTTCATTATTATGGATATAGAGTGTGAACCTTTATGTCCAATTATTTTGGGACGCCCTTTTCCCTGCACCGTTGGTGCTATCATTGACATGAAAGAGGGGAATATACAATTCCAATTCCCTCTCAAAAAGGGGATGGAACACTTCCCTAGAAATAAATCAAGTTACCTTTTGAGTCCGTTACACGGGCTAGCTATTCTCTTTCTCTTGATAAAACTTGATTCTTCTTTTGCCTTATGTCTAGCTTAAAGGCGTAAAAGAAAGCGCTTGTTGGGAGGCAACCCAAGATGTTTTTACTTCAGTTTTTAGTGGTCTTGATGATTGTTAGTACTGTAGCAACATCATTGTATCTTTATTTTCAAGCTTTGTGCCAAGTTATAGCCTCATATGACAAGGGAAGCAAAAGTTGTGACATGTTGTCCAGAAAACAGATTCTGTCTTTGTGACGGGGAAAATCAATCGCGAGTTCATGTTTTTGAGATGAATTGTATACACAGCGTGCTCTATACAATCGGGGAACTTTCGTATGTTTTGAGTTTTTTGATTTGAGTTGCAGAATTACCCCTGAAAAATTCTTTACTACCCGTTGTTCTATTTTTCACATATTCTGCCACGTTTTATCTCTCCTTACTTTTGCAAACCTTAATCTTGCTTTTTCTTTGCAAAAACCTTTTGGAAATTTTGAGAAACAGTAGCTCTTCAAGAATATCTTTATATCCACTCGGGAAAAAATATTTTATTAAGGGTACTAACCTCTCTAATCAACTTATGATGAGTTATGTATTAAGGGAGTTTTCAAGTGTGCGATGGAAGATGATGAAAGAAGATCCAGGAGTGTCAAGCGCTCAAGCTTGGGGATGCCCCCATGCATTCCCAATAAATATTCAAGGATACTCAAGCATCTAAGCTTGGGGATGCCCCCATGCATCCCCTTCTCCATCAACAATCATCAGTTCGTCCTTCGTCTCACTATATTTTTTATCACTTCATGCGTTATGTGCTATGCTTGGAGCGTCCCGCTCTTAGGTTTTACTTTTAGTTTTATGTGGCTTTGTTTGTTGTTCATAACAATTTAGACCCCGTCTTACTTTGTGTGGGAGAGAAACACGCTCCACTTTCAAAATCTAGAACACATCATAGGATTCTTCATGCCTATCTTTTTGTTGTTGTGTGTTATTTATCTTTTCGTAGCTACTGGCATGTTTAGTTTTAGTTTTAGTTTGTCTTTAGAAAGAGCGTTGGATTTGTTTAGTTGTTCCTGGAACTTTCTTTAGTTTTCATGTTTATCTTGTTAATAAAGTTGGTTGTTGCACTGAGTTGTGTCTTGTCTTGAAAGTAGGTAATTGAGGTTGCTATTTAATTTTAGTAGTAACTTGCAATAGGTTTGAGGTATTGATGTGAGTAATGTTTGAACTTTTGGTGTCAAGAGATCTAGCCTATTAGTGATAGGTGTCGTATTTTGGGAAATCCGTGTTTATTTTCAAAAACCTACAAAACTAGTTGAGAACTCTAGCTACTAGATGGATCAGTAATCTTTGGAGGGGTCGAATATTAGAGTACACTCACGTACCATGAGTCGAGGATGCGCAAGGATAACCAAACCCCCATACACCCTTCCTCGGGGTACTTGTCTCTTTGTGAACCTCCTTATTAGATTGAGAGTTACCGATAATAAGTGCATGAGTTCTTCGGACTAATGTAAGTATTGAAAGTTGACACTTCCACCTCCTCATGTTTGCTAGCCTCTCTCGTGCCGTGCATTTCCTTCTTCTCACTCCGAGAGTTGCCGTCCACCTTCGCCGGTACATCCAAACCCTTGGCATGATACGCTCTGTCATCACAAACCTCCTTATATCTTTCCTCAAAACATCCACCATACCTACCTATCAAGGCATTTCCATAGCCTTTCCGAGATATATTGCCATGCAACATCCACCTCTTCATGACTTGATCTTCATGTCATACATGTTCCTTCTACACTGGCATCGGCATACATTGCATACATCATGATAGCTACATCTTCTTTATGATTTGAGTACCTTGTAAAGTGTGAAAGATCTTCTATACCCTCTTGTAAATTAGAGTGTTGCCCTTAAGTGAGGAAAATATCCCAAAGTGGGCAAAATAAAAGATCCCAAAGAGGAAAAATGAGAGTTAAATAGAAAGAGCCATTGAGGCCACCAAAAAATACAAAAAAGAGAAAAAGAGAGAAAAAGGAAATAAAAAGAGAGAAAGGGGCAACACTACTATCCTTTTGAAAGATCCACACTAGTATTCCCTCTTATCGTTGTACTCCATAGAGATGATCATGCATATAGCTATGTGGGGACCCTCACACTATAGAACTTGGCTTGCATATTCCAAGGATGAGCGTCCTCAAAAGAGGTCTAGGTCTTCATGAGCGAGCAAGTTAGATGCACCCCCACTAGTTCCAATGGAGAGCTTTTTAGCTCATATGTGCATCTGTTGCATGGCAATCCCTACTCCTCACATCATATATATCATTTGGCCTTCTCGCCTATGATTTTCCTCATTGATGTGAGCCTTTCTCACCTTTTTTGTCTTCCTCCTCCACCATATTCTCTCTTTGCCATCCTAAGTGTCAACTCTCGTGCTTACGCTCATCCATTGCATGAGTGCTCAAAATATCAAAAAGGAGTAGATCAAATTGACTTGTACCTAGCTAGTGGTCTGAGGACGAGTCAAGATAAGATTCCAAAGAAGACCAAGTGTGAAACTTTAGTAGATTGAGTTTTCAACACAAAAATACTTTTTTCTCTCGTATTCCCTATCCCCCTTCTTGCACGCAAACACCATTTGGAGACATTCGAGTCATGAACAGCGAGAGCTCTTGCACCTAATGTTCTTTTGTTACTTGTTTCAATGCTAATATAGACTCTTTCATGTTATGACTTGAATTGAATCACATACCTTGATTGATTTACTTTTCAAAGTTCTTATATGGTTGCTAGCATGTCACCACAGTAATTATGTTCATTATCATTTACCTACTCGAGGACGAGCAGGAATTAAGCTTGGGGATGTTGATATGTCCCAAATGTATCGATAATTTCTGCTCGTTCCATGCATGTTTTGTGTGATATTTCTATGATCTTGATACACTTTCATACATTTTTGATCATATTTGGACTAACCTACTAACTCTGTGCACCCCAGTGCCAGTTCCTGTTTTCAGCTGTTTTTCTATTTCAGTTTTTTCCCATATAAAAGTGCTCCAAAAATCCGGGAAAAATCAGATAAAAAATCAGCGTGTCGGAAACTTCCAGAGCCCCGAAAGAAGGCCAGGGGGCCACCACCAGGTGCCCAGGCGTCCACCTGGCGCGACCAGGGGCCTGGCGCTGCCAGGGGGGCAACTGGACCCCTGGTGGCCCCCTGACTGCCCCCCTTCGCCTATTTAATCTCCGTCACGGGAAAACTCCGAAGACAGAACCCTATTTCGCAAACTCGCCTCTGTTTCGCCGCCGCCGCGCTTCCAAGATCGGGTTCACCGTCAGGACCCTTCCCGGCACCCTGCTGGAGGGAGGATCGACCTCCGGGAGCTTCTCCTCCACCATGGACGCTTCCCGGATGTGCCGTGAGTAGTCCACCTTGGACCATGGGTCCGTGATCAGTAGCTATGTGATGTTCTTCTCCCCTATTTGTTCTTCATGGTTTAGAACTCGTGAGCTGCCCTACATGATCGAGGCACATATGTAATTCTTCTGCTGTTGCTATGCTGAGTTTGATGGGATCTGATGGATTATGAGATTATGTTCAGATTGTGATAGAGTAATATATTTGGTTTTTATCTCTTATATTTTTGTTCCTAAGTAATTCTTGCATGTTCTCTGTTGTTGTTTATTGCTTTGTCCAAGTAGTAGGTAGTGACTCCAAGAGGGAATGTTATGCTCGATTGTGGGTACATGCCACCTGATGACACGCTTGAGTGACAGAAACATGAGTCTAGGGGATGTGCTATGGCCACAAGGGGGAAAACAACAGTGCTTGTAACCGCGGTTGCAAGGATTGTTTACTTTACGCAAAGTTCTTTTTAATGCAGTTGTCTGTTGCTTTGGGTTTACACTTTGGGTGGGGCTCGCAACTTAATACCAACGAGATGTTCTGGATAGATATCTTAAGGTGGATGATTAGTAGTAGATGCAGATGGATTTCAGTCTACTTATTTTGGCGTACTGCCCATGCTTATGAGCCTCTTCCTTTCTTTTGTAGCATAGTTAGCATTGCGGTGCGTTTATAATCCTATCAATTGCCCTTCTGTAATTTGTTTACCTCGCATAGCAGTTTTATCGTCTTTTGGGAGAGAGACGTCACTAGTGAACATCACGGGACCCCGGTCCATATTCTCATCACTATTTACAAGATCATTTGTTTTCTCGCATTTACTTTCAGTTGCTATCATTATCATTATCCTGTGTTTTTTATCCTTTGTAAAAAACAAGACCGGAGAGATTGGCAACCTCTTTGAACTTCGTTGGGAGCAAAGTTATTTGTGTCGTGTGCAGGTCCATGTGACGTAAACAATGTTGAAGATTGTGAACGGCGCCATTGTTCACTTTACCACCTACTTATCATTGTCGGAGTCCTACTGGTCGATACTCTCAACCTTGGTATCTTCACCAAGGGAAACTTGCCGATATGATGTATCTCACCTTCCACTTGGGGTAACCAACGAAGGGCGAGAAGCAATTATCCTCTCTCGTGTATCACACACTTGTTGCTACTAAGGGTTCCTCTGAAAACACCAAGTTGTGTGACTTCACTAGTCAGAACAGCACAGACTTTATCTGCACTCCTATTGCCACACCTGCCACTTCAGCTACCTCTTATGAAATTAAACCTGCTTTGCTAAACCTTGTTATGAGAGATCAATTATCTGGTTCTAGAGATGATGTTGCTTTACACTTGAATAATTTTGTTGAATTATGTGATATGCAAAAGTATAAAGAAGTATAAGGTGATGTTGTTAAGCTCAAGTTTTTTCCT
Organism: Bromus sterilis; assembly: GCA_950022295.1. NCBI lineage: Eukaryota > Viridiplantae > Streptophyta > Magnoliopsida > Poales > Poaceae > Bromus > Bromus sterilis. Next base: position 56,504,262 of record OX465601.1, read on the forward strand.
TTTTCTTTGAGGGAAGGAGCTAAAATTTGTTTTCAATCTTTGCCTAGGAATAGCATAGATTCTTGGGACAAGTGCAAAGATGCTTTTATTGGTAATTATTACCCACCTGCTAAAATTACCCAGTTGAGGAGTAACATTATGAATTTTAAGCATTTGGATAATGAACACGTTGCCCAAGCTTGGGAACGTATGAAATCTCTTGTTAAGAAATACCCTACACATGGTTTGACTACCTGGATGGTTATCCAGACTTTTTATGCAGGCTTGAACTTTACCTCGCGGAACCTGTTAGATTCGGCCGCGGGAGGAACCTTTATGTCAACTACACTTGGTGCTGCCACAAAACTTCTAGATGAGATGATGACCAACTATTCCCAATGGCACACCGAACGGGCTCCAACAGGTAGGAAGGTAAACTCTGTCGAGGAGATTACCTCCCTAAATGAAAAATTTGACTTAATTATGTCTCTACTTACCAAGCAACCCTCTATTGATCCTCATGATGTTCCTTTAAATTCTTTGGTTGCTCAGGAATAAGTAGATGTGAACTTTATTGCTAGAAACAACTTCAACAACAATGCTTATAGGGGAAACTTTGCTAGTAATCCTAGACCGTTTCCATCCAACTATGGGAACAACAACACTTATCCTAGCAACAAGAACCCCACTTCTGAACTAGAAATTATGCTTAGAGAATTTATCACTACCCAAAAAGCCTTCAACAATAATGTAGAAGAAAAGTTAGCTAAATTAGAGGGCTGCCACTCCTATTAATTCTATCCAATTACAAATTAATGAAAATATTAGGATGATGGCTACACTTAAAGAAAGATGGGCTAGAGAAAAAGAGGAAGAGGATAGAATTAAGAGCCTTCCTACACACCACACAGTTGCCACTATCCAAATTGTTGAGGATACCGAAACTATTAGCATCCAATGCACTCCTGGTCCCATTGGACCTATTAATGGTGATGCTAATACCTCAACCATAGAAGAAGAAACTCCTGTGAACATAGAGGGTTTCAAACAAGTGAGCCTAGATGACACTACTATCACCTTTGATAGTAGTGATATTGATTTTTATAGTTGCACCCTCTCAGAAGTTATTAGCTTGTTACACAAAATGTCTCGAGACCCCCACACTAGCACACTCAATCTTGCCTTCACGGAGCATATCACAAATGCTCTAATCAAATCTAGGGAGGAGAACCCAAGGATAGAAGCCTCCATACCTAGGAAGCTAGATGATGGTTGGGACTCTATGATCAAAATTAAATTAAACAACTTCTCTTTCTATGATTTATGTGACGTTGGAGCTAGTACCTCCATAATGCCCAAAAGAATGTATGATATGTTTGAATTGAAACCTTTTGATTCTTGTTCTTTTGGTGTTCGTCTTGTCGACTCTTCCATAAAGAAACCTTTGGGGAAGATCGACGATGTTCTTATCATTGTCAATGACAATTATGTTCGCGTTGATTTCATTATTATGGATATAGAGTGTGAACCTTTATGTCCAATTATTTTGGGACGCCCTTTTCTCTGCACCGTTGGTGCTATCATTGACATGAAAGAGGGGAATATACAATTTCAATTCCCTCTCAAAAAGGGGATGGAACACTTCCCTAGAAATAAATCAAGTTACCTTTTGAGTCCGTTACACGGGCTAGCTATTCTCTTTCTCTTGATAAAACTTGATTCTTCTTTTGCCTTATGCCTAGCTTAAAGGCATAAAAGAAAGCGCTTGTTGGGAGGCAACCCAAGATGTTTTTACTTCAGTTTTTAGTGGTCTTGATGATTGTCACTACTGTAGCAACATCATTGTATCTTTATTTTCAAGCTTTGTGCCAAGTTATAGCCTCATATGACAAGGGAAGCGAAAGTTGTGACATGTTGTCCAGAAAACAGATTCTGTCTTTGTGACGGGGAAAATCAATCGCGAGTTCATCTTTTTGAGCTGAATTGTTTACATAGCATGCTCTATACAATCGGGGAACTTTCGTATGTTCTGAGTTTTTTGATTTGAGTTGCAGAAGTACCCCTGAAAAATTCTTTACTACCCGTTGTTCTATTTTTCACATATTCTGCCACGTTTTATCTCTCCTTACTTTTTCAAACCTTAAGCTTGATTTTTCTTTGCAAAAACCTTTTGGAAATCTTGAGAAACAGTAGCTCTTCAAGAATATCTTTATATCCACTCAGGAAAAATTATTTTATTAAGGGTACTAACCTCTCTAATCAACTTATGATGAGTTATGTATTAAGGGAGTTTTCAAGTGTGCGATGGAAGATGATGAAAGAAGATCCAAGAGTGTCAAGCGCTCAAGCTTGTGGATGCCCCCATGCATTCCCAATAAATATTCAAGGATACTCAAGCGTCTAAGCTTGGAGATGCCCCCGTGCATCCCCTTCTCCATCAACAATCATCAGTTCGTCCTTCGTCTCACTATATTTTTTATCACTTCATGTGTTATGTGCTATGCTTGGAGCGTCCCGCTCTTAAGTTTTACTTTTAGTTTTATGTGGCTTTGTTTGTTGTTCATAACAAGTTTTCGTGACGGGAAAAATCGGATCAAATCACAAGTTTATCTTTTTGAGCTGAATTTTTTACACAGCGTGCTCTATACAATTGCGGAACTTTCGTATGTTCTAAGTTTTTTGATTTGAGTTGCAGAAGTACCCCATAAAAATTCTCTACTACCTGTTGTTCTGTTTTTCACAGATTCTGCCACGTTTTGACTCTCCTTACTTTTGCAAACCTTAAGCTTTCTTTTTGTTTGCAAAAAAAACCTTTTGGAAATCTTGAGAAACAGTAGCTCTTCAAGAATATCTTTATATCCAGTGGGGAAAAAATATTTTATTAAGGGTACTAACCTCTCTAATCAGCTTATGATGAGTTATGTATGAAGGGTGTTTTCAAGTGTGCGATGGAAGATGATGAAAGAAGATTCGAGAGTGTCAAGCTCTCAAGCTTGGGGATGCCCCCATGCATCCCCAATAAATATTCAAGGATACTCTAGCGTATAAGTTTGGGGATGCCCCCGTGCATCCCCTTCTCCATCAACAATCATCAGTTCGTCCTTCGTCTCACTATATTTTTATCACTTCATGCGTTATGTGCTATGCTTGGAGCGTCTCTCTCTTAGGTTTTTTTAGTTCACTTTAGCGTTTCTTGTTGTTCATAACAAGTTAGACCCCATCTTACTTTGTGTGGGAGAGAAACACGCTCCACTTTTAAAATCTAGAACACATCATAGGATTTTTCATGCTTATCTTTTTACTGTTGTGTGTTCTTTATCTTTTCGCAGCTAATTCCATGTTTAGTTTTAGTCTTAGTTTGTATTTAGCAAGATCCTTGGCTTTTGTTTAGTTTGTTGCTGGAACTCTCTTTATTTTTCAACTTTATCTTGTTAAGAGAGTTGGTTGTTGCACTGAGTTGTGTCTTGTCTTGAAAGTAGATAATTGAGGTTGCTATTTGATTTTAGTTGTAACTTGCAATAGTTTTGAGGTATTGATGTGAGTAATGTTTGAACATTTGGTGTCAATAGCTCTAGCCTATTAGTGATAGGTGTCATATTTTGGGCAATCCGTGTTTATTTTCAAAAACCTACAAAACTAGTTGAGAACTCTAGCTACTAGATGGATCGCTAATCTTTGGAGGGATCGAATATTAGATTACACTCATGTACCATGAGTCGAGGATGCGCAAGGATAAGCAAACCCCCATACACTCCTCCTCGGGGTACTTATCTCTTTTTGATCCTCCTTATTAGATTGAGAGTTACCGATAATAAGTGCATGAGTTCTTCGGACTAATGTAAGTATTTCAAGTTGAAACTTCCACCTTCTCATATTTGCTAGCCTCTCTCGTGCCGTGCATTGCCTTCTTCTCACTCCGAGAGTTGGCGTCCACCTTCGCTGGTACATCCAAACCCTTGGCATGATACGCTCTATCATCATAAACCTCCTTATATCCTTCCTCAAAACAGCCACCATACCTACCTATCAAGGCATTTCTATAGCCTTTCCGAGATATATTGCCATGCAACATCCACCTCTTCATGACTTGATCTTCATGTCATACTTCATGATAGCTACATTTTCTTGATGATCTGAGTACCTTGTTGTAATGACCCAATTCACACCGAATTGAAGTCTCTGTGCTCAAGTGCCAGTCCCTGGATCGAACTCGCTGGCACACACAGTATAATAGATGTATATCAAAGTACAAGTGCATCATTATTACAACGTATGATCCAGAGTAAATAAATAACAAGTTGCATAGCTCAAGGCTAGCTTATTCAATATAAATATAGCGGAAGCAAAAGCAAATAACGTGGAGTCCCATCAACAGCCACATGCGGACATGCTGAGTGTAGACTCGCAACCCCTAAATGCACCTTACTGATCGTCTGAAAAACCTGCAACACCGAAGGTTACAGCCCGACAACGGGTCAGTACATCTGATTTGTACGGCAAGTGACACGGAAAAGTTTATATAAAGGACCTACAACTACATGCAAGGTAAGTCAAAGGAAAGGCTTATGGTTTTGTTTTGCAGAAAGCCAATTTTCTCCTGAACTAAACTAGTCAAAATTTTAAGTTGAGTTCTACCTGAAACACACAGCAACCCAGTGCTACTCTTGTCCCAACCAAATTATTATTAAGTGTTCATCTGTCAAGATCATTCATCAACAGTACTGACTAGTTGCTCAAAGTTCGTCCGTAACCGTGGACACGGCTAATCATGATCAGTTTATACGCTCTGCAGAGGTTTGTACACGTTCCCCACTGGACTCAACCCAAAGATTGAGACAAAGACTTTCCGAAGAGGTTGCCTCCACCCTTTGGTAGCCGGTACACCTAACACAATTCTACATCAGCTAGCTACCAGGGCCAGGTTCCCCACAACTTACTCATCTAAGCCAGAGCCCATATAGCCAGTGGTTGTACACGGAAGCTACTAGTAATATTGCATGTCTGATCTTTTTGAGCCTGGACGGCGCCCACTGCGTGAGAGGGTAGACACCATGACGCACCCGGTTCACCACCAAACAAACCATTGGGTGCATTTAACCCCGGCATTGTCCTCAACCGAGCCACAACTACCGGGATGCAACCCGCCCGTCCAGAAGTGATTTCTATTTATTATAAAGTTGCTACACAGTTTATTAAATAGCTCACATGCACTCCATGAATTCTCACAACCCAAACCACGTCTACAAAGCATAGCAATAAAGTAACAACACGGCTAGGTTGATCTACGGTAGACAAGTCAAGTCATATGGCTATCCTAACTGGTTTTGCAGCAACAGGAAAGTAAACTACCTATCATGCAATAGAGTGATATTTCCTAACATAATGCATATAGAAAATATAGGAATGAGTATGGTCAAAGTATCACTTGCCTTATACATTCGATGAAGATCTTCGCTCTCACGTTCCAGTCAACTCTACTCGTCACACTCCGAGCAATCTATCGTCAACGAAAGAACTCAATAAGAAATCACACCACAAGGACAAAACATAAGATCAATAGAACAATCACTAAAGTTTTAGCAACCAAAACAAAAGGTTTTGAAGTGCAAAGGTGTGGATGTGCTCGAAGGTGATCGGTGGAACGTGAACTCGAGAGAGTCAACAGATAAAGAGTTGTCGATACAAAAGTATGATCGAGGCACTATGAAATCAAAGTAAAGATCATGGCAATATGAATGGTATGTGGATATTGCCGATAAGATGTCTCATATGATTCAATATGCAAAAAGAATCACGTGAAACGAAATACTACAACGCAGGTCATAGCAATTGCAACATTGAATTGAATTTGAATTTGAATTTGAACAGATCAATAAACTTGTGAATTTTTGTGTACACATGATATAAACGGAAGGTACATGACACGAGTGATCCAACGCAAAAAGAATCACTCGATTTGGATCAACGGTATAAAAGATACGGCCGCCGGAATTTGAATTTGAATTTGAAATAAACTCAAATTCAAAAGTGTGCAAAGTGTGCAAAAGTTGATACCATGCTAAAGTACAGGACAACACGAACGCGTTGCAAAAAGTTTCACCTCGTTCCGACTTACGGTGTAGAAGATATCGCGAATACGGCGCCGGGGTGTTTTCTGCCCAAAAGGACCCATCCGTAATTAAAGTTTTTCCAAAAACGCGATCGGGTCCCCGAAACCAGATCTGGCCGGAATTTGCTCCGGTGAACTCGAATCCGGCGAACTGTGCACGGCTCCGGCGACGTCTGGCGTGGAGGAGGCAGCAGGGCAGTGGGGAGGGGCGGCGGCTCCGGCGTGCGGCGCGGCACAGGGGCGCGGCATGGGGCGCGGCACGGGATGGCTCGGCGGCGGCCGAGGCGTCGGCGGCTCGGCCCGGCCGTGGTGTGCAGCGGCGGGGTCCGGCCGACCATGGGGCGGTGCGGTTCGGCTGGCCGCGGCTTCCGGCGAGCCCGCGCGGCGGCGCAGAAGGGCGAGGCGGCGGCGTGCCCGCTCGGTGGCGGGGTGGCGCCCGAGCGCGGAAGGGGAGGCGGCGGCGCGGCGGCGTGCTCCGGCGGGAAGGTGGCGCGTCGGGCCGAGGCGGCGGCCCGCTAGGGTTTTTCTTTTTTTTTTGGAGAAAAGAAAAGAAATTAAACAGAAAATACCAAATTCTATATATAGGCTGAAAAAGAAAAAAAAACGATTCGGGCCCGACTTGGACTCCAATTACGCTCGCGTGCGAAAAAGGCTAATGGGCCGGCAGCCCGGATTTTTCTTTTTAACCAAAAACCGTAACTACAAACAATAAAATAAAAATAACCGTAACTCCGAAAAATATGAAATAAAATTCTAAATTCATCAAATAATACAAAGAAAATTATAAAATGATTTTTTTTCCAAAAAGGAAAATAAAAATAAAAACCTTTTCTAAATACTTTATTTAAATATAAAATACTTTTCATAAATCAAATAAAGTCCAAGAAATTAGTTAAATAGTTTTATTTGATCAAAAGCATCGACAAACCATTTCTAAATAATAAAATATAAACTTTTCAACTTATTTTTAAATATTTTTAAATACTTTTCTAGCATTTTAAAAATACCGAAAACTCTGAAAATTGATTTATAAACTTTTCCATAGCATAAATAAATTTCAAAAAAATAATTTTAGAAAATATTTATAACTCCAAGGTAAAATGAAAAAGTCTCCCATAAATATTTTAAACTTTTTTCCAACAAATTAAAAATGGGGATAAGTCCTTTTATATCCTCTCCAGCGAACTGCCATGTGTTGAAAAATGTTTAAAAATATTTTAAAAGAATTCCAATAAAGATTTAAAACCTTTTCCAAACTTTTAAAATGTTGAAGGAGTCATATTACCTTCTCTCATTTTCTTTTGTTGGTTTTGTTTTTAGATAATAAATTCCAAAACACCAACGGTGAATATTAGGGAAAGTCATTTTATTCCCTCTCTTTTTAATATTCAAATAAACTCCAAAAGTTTTAAATCCCAGAGAAAATCACACACATCAATCAAACAATCATTATCTATTTAATTTATTAACATTCCAAAATTCAGAGAATTTTGGGATGTTACACTTGTAAAGTGCGAAAGATCATCTACACCCTATTGTAAATTAGAGTGTTGCCCTTAAGTGAGGAAAAGATCCCAAAGTGGACAACATAAAAGATCCCAAAGAGGACAAATGAGAGTTAAATAGAAAGAGCCATTGAGGCCACCAAAAAAATACAAAAAATAGAAAAAAGAGAAAAAATAAATAAAAAGAGAGAAAGGGGCAACACTACTATCCTATTGAAAGATCCATACTAGTACTCCCTCTTATCCTTGTACTCCATAGAGATTATCATTCATGCATATAGCTATGTGGGGACCTTCACACTATAGAACTTGGCTTGCATATTCCAAGGATGAGCCTCCTCAAAAGAGCTCTAGGTCTTCATGAGCGAGCAAGTTAGATGCACCCCCACTAGTTCCATTGGAGAGCTTTTTAGCTCATATGTGCATCTGTTGCATGGCAATCCCTACTCCTCACATCATATCTATCATTTGGCCTTCTCGCCTATGATTGTCCTCATTGATGTGAGCCTTTCTCAACTTTTTGTCTTCCTCCTCCACCATATTTCTCTCTTTGCCATCCTATGTGTCAACTTTCGTGCTTACGCTCATCCATTGCATGAGTGCTCAATATATCGAAAAGGAGTGGATCAAATTGACTTGTACCTGGCTAGTGGTCTGGGGACGAGTCAAGATAAGATTCCAAAGAAGACCAAGTGTGAAACTTTAGTAGATTCAGTTCTCAACACAAAAATATATTTTTCTCGTCTTCCTTATCCCTCTTCAGTGAGGTTCGAGTCACGAACAGCGAGAGCTCTTGCACCTAATGTTCTTTTGTTACTTGTTTCAAGGCTAATATAGACTCTTGCATGTTATGACTTGAATTGAATCACCTACTGATGGCGCGAGAGTTGACGGGTAGTCTTCTCGCCCTTCGTTGGTGAGCCCCAAGTGGAAGGCGTGATGCAGCACAGCAATAAATTTCCCTCAGTAAAGATACCAAGGTTTGTCTCCAGTAGGACTCCAGAGATGATAAGTAGGTGTCAGCGGCGCAACTGACGCGGACCTGCACACATACACAAATAACTTTGTTCCCAACGAAGTTCAGAGAGGTTGTCAATCTCTCTGGTCTTGTTGTTCACAAAGGATCAAACACAAGGGATAATGATAGCAACTGAAAGTAAAAGCAGGAAAGTAAATGAGTGTGGAAACAGTAATGAGGATATGGACCGGGATAGGTGATGTTCAGTAGTGATGTCTCTCTCCCAAAAGACGATAAAACTGCTATGCGAGGTAAACAAATTACAGAAGGGCAATTGACAGGATTATGAACGCACCGCAATGCTAACTATGCTACAAAAGAAAGGAAGAGGCTCAAAAGCACGGGCAGTACGCCAAAATAAGTAGACCGAAATCCAACTGCATCTACTACTAATCATCCACCTTGAGATATCTATCCAGAACATCTCGCTGGTATTAAGTTGTGAGCCCCACCCAAAGTGTAAACCCAAAGCAACAGACAACTGCATTAAAAAGCACTTTGCGTAAAGTAAACAATCCTTGCAACCGTGGTTACAAGCACCGTTGTTTTCCCTCTTGTGGAAACAGCACATCCTCTAGACTCATGTTTCTGTCACTCAAGCGTGTCATCGGGGGGCATGAACCCACAATCGAGCATAACGTTCCCTCTTGGGGTCACTACCTACTACTTGGCCAAAGCAATAAACAGCAACAGAGAACATGCAAGAATTACTTAGGAACAAAAATATAAGAGATAAAAACCAAATATATTACTCAATCACAATCTGAACATAATCTCATAATCCATCAGATCCCATCAAACTCAGCATAGCAACAGCAGAAAGATTACAAAAGTGCCTCGATCATGTAGGGCAGCTCACGAGGTCTGAACCATGAAGAACAAAGAGGGGAGGAGAACATCACATAGCTACTGATCACGGACCCATGGTCCAAGGAAAACTACTCACGAGACATCCGGGAAGCATCCATGGTGGAGAGGAGACTCCCGAAGGTCGGCCCTCCCTCCGGCAGGGTGCCGGGAAGAGGTCTTCTGGTGCTCCCGATCTCGGAAGCGCGGCGGCGGCGGAACAGAGGCGAGATCGCAAAAAAAGGTTCTGTCCCCGAGGGTTTCACTTCACGGGGGATATATAGGCGAAGGGGGGGAGCCAGAGGTGGACCAGGGGCCCCAGGCGCCCCCTTGGCGCGGCCAGGGGTGGGGCCGCGCCGGGTGGCCGCCTGGGACACCCCTGGCTCCCCTCTAGCCCCACTCGGGCTCTTCGCGAAGCTTCCTGTACGCTATTTTTCCTATATTTTTCCCGGAATTTTTCTGGCACTTTTTATATGGGGGGAAACTGAAATAGAAAAACAGCAGAAAACATGAACTGGCACTGGGGTGCACTGAGTTATTAGGTTAGTCCAAATATGATCAAAAGTGTATGAAAGTGTATCTAGATCATAGCAATATCACACAAAACATGCATGGAGCAAGCAGAAATTATAGATACGTTTTGGACGTATCAACATCCCCAAGCTTAATCCCTGCTCTTCCTCGAGTAGGTAAATGATAACGGCATAATTTCTGTGGTGACATGCTAGCAACCATATAAGAACTTTGAAAAGTAAAGCAATCAAGGTTAGAAATTCAATTCAAGTCATAACATGCAAGAGTCTATATTTAGCATTGAAACAAGTAACAAAAGAACATTAGGTGCAAGAGCTCTCGCTGTCCGTGACTCGAATGTCTCCAAATGGTGTTTGCGTGCAAGAAGGGGGATAGGGAATACGAGAAAAACATTTATTTGTTCAGAACTCAATCTACTAAAGTTTCACACTTGGTCTTTTTTGGAATCTTATCTTGACTCGTCCCCAGACCACTAGCCAGGTACAAGTCAATTTGATCCACTCCTTTTCGATATTTTGAGCACTCATGCAATGGATGAGCGTAAGCACGAGAGTTGACACTTTGGATGGCAAAGAGAGGAGTGCGGAGGAGGAAGACAAAAAAGGATGAGAAAGGCTCACATTAATGAGAACAATCATAAGCAAGAGATGGCAAATGATAGATATGATGTGAGGAGTAGGGATTGCCATGCAACGGATGCACATACGAGCTAAGAAGCTCTCCAATGGAACTAGTGGGGGTGCATCTAACTTGCTCGCTCATGAAGACCTAGAGCTCGTATGAGGAGGCTCATCCTTGGAAATTGGAAGCCAAGTTCTATAGTGTGAAGGTCCCCACATAGCTATATGCATGAAGATCATCTCTATGGAGTACATGGATATAAAGGGAGTACTAGTGTGGATCTCTCAAAAGGATAGTAGTGTTGCCCCTTTCTCTCTTTTTATTTCTTTTTCTCTTTTTTATATTTTTTTGTATTTTTTGTGGCCTCAATGGCTCTTTCTATTTAACTCTCATTTGTCCTCTTTGGGATCTTTTATTGTGTCCACTTTGGGATCTTTTCCTCACTTAAGGGCAACACTCTATTTTACAAGAAGGTAAAGGAGAACTTCACACTTTACAAGGTACTCAAAATCATAAAGAAGATGTAACTATCATGATGTATGCAATGTATGTCACTGCCAGTGTAGCAGGAACATGTATGACATGAAGATCAAGTCATGAAGAGGTGGATGTTGCATGGCAATATATCTCGGAAAGGCTATGGAAATGCCTTGATAGGTAGGTATGGTGGCTGTTTTGAGGAAAGATATAAGGAGGTTTATGATGACAGAGCGTATCATGCCAAGGGTTTGGATGTACCGACGAAGGTGGACACCAACTCTCGGAATGAGAAGAAGGCAATGCACGGCACGGGAGAGGCTAGCAAAATATGGGAAGGTGGAAGTGTCAACTTTCAATACTTACATTAGTCCGAAGAACTCATGCACTTATTATCGGTAACTCTCAATCTAATAAGGAGGTTCACAAAGAGACAAGTACCCCGAGGAGGAGCGTATGGGGGTTTGGTTATCCTTGCGCATCCTCGACTCATGGTACGTGAGTGTACTCTAATATTCGATCCCTCCAAAGATTAGTGATCCATCTAGTAGCTAGAATTCTCAACTAGTTTTGTAGGTTTTGAAAATACACACGGATTTCCCAAAATACGACACCTATCACTAATAGGCTAGAGCTCTTGACACCAAAAGTTCAAACATTACTCACATCAATACCTCAAAACCATTGCAAGTTACTACTAAAATTAAATAGCAACCTCAATTACCTACTTTCAAGACAAGACACAACTCAGTGCAACAACCAACTCTCTTTAACAAGATAAACATGAAAACTAAAAAGAGTTCCAGCAACAAACTAAACAAAAGCCAAGGCTCTTTCTAAAGACGAACTAAGACTAAAACTAAACATGGCAGCAGCTATGAAAAGATAAAAAACACACAACAGCAAAAAGATAAGCAGGGAAAATCCTATTATGTGTTCTAGATTTTGAAAGTGGAGCGTGTCTCTCTCCCACACAAAGTAAGACGGGATCTAACTTGTTATGAACAGCAAGAAAAGCTAAAGAAAACTAAAAATAAAACCTAAGAGCGAGACGCTCCAAGCATAGCACATAACGCATGAAGTGATAAAAATATAGAGAGACGAAGGACGAACTGATGATTGTTGATGGAGAAGGGGATGCACAGGGGCATCCCCAAGCTTAGACGCTTGAGTCTCCTTGAATCTTTATTGGGGATGCATGGGGGCATCCCCAAGCTTGAGCGCTTGACACTCCTGGATCTTCTTTCATCATCTTCCATCGCACACTTGAAAACTCCTTCATACATAACTCATCATAAGCTGATTAGAGAGGTTAGTACCCATAATAAATAAATAAAATTCCTACTGGATATAAAGATATTCTTGAAGAGCTACTGTTTCTCAAGAGTTCCAAAAGGTTTTTGCAAAGAAAAAGCAAGCTTAAGGCTTGCAAAAGTTAGGAGAGACAAAACGTGGCAGAATCTGTGAAAAACAGAACAGTAGGTAGTAAATAATTTTTTAGGGATACTTCTGCAACTCAAATAAAAAAACTCAGAACATACGGAAATTTCTTAATTGTATAGAGAACGCTGTGTAAAAATTTCAGATCAAAAAGATGAATTGGGATTTTTCTGGAATTTTTCTAGTCACGAGGACAGAATCTGTTTTCTGGACAGCATGTCACAACTTTTACTTCCCTTGCCGTAAGAGGCTATAACTTGGCACAAAGCTGAAAAATAAAGATACAATGATGTTGCTACAGTAGTAACAAACATCAAGACACAACAAAAGCAAAAAGAAAAACCTAAATTCGTTGCGGGCTGCCTCCCGAAAGCGCTTTCTTTTATGCCTTTAAGCTAGGCATGATGCAAAAGAAGAATCAAGTTTCTCCAAGATCAGAATCATAAAAACCTTCAAATTGATTTTCAATAAGCTCATTCTTCTTCTTCCTAGGAAAGTGGTACTTACCTTTCGCCATACCACGTAAGAGTATGTGCCTGTTACCAATATCAATGAAGCCTTTCATAGCACGGAGGAAGTCTCTTTCGAGCACAATGTTACTTTGGTTTGGCTCCATGATGAAGAAATCGATTGGTGCAGTCCTATGAAGGAATGCAACTTGGACTTATTTTACCTTTCCTTTAATCTCTGAAATATCTCCATTAGAATGTTCATGATAAGATGATAATTTATCCATATCTAGCTTCAAAGAATCATAAACTATTTTTGGCATAGTAGAAACTGTGGATCCAATATCACAAAGAGCAAGGAAGCCTTGGTTAGAGATGCTAATCCTAAAAAAGGGCTCCCAATCATCATCTATCTCCAACATTTCTTTCTTGTTGGACTTAAGTTCCTCTACTTTTCTCAAGTCTAGAGCATCCAATCTTTTTTCAATATAGGCAAGTCTATCTATGACAGTATCAATACTACGATCATAAACAAAATAACTAGATAGACTATGCAAAATATCAAGAGCTCTAACTTCATCACACTCTAGAAAATCTCCTTCAGCTATAATATCAAGAGAGTGTTTACACCACTTAAAAAGACCATGGTAAAAATTTCTAAGCACAATTTTTATAGGTATCCAAGGCATAACTCTTTTATGTGCTTCAGAGATTCTGTCCCAAGCCTTTTCATATTTTCTCCATCTCTTTGACGGAAATCGAGAACTTCCGATTCCCGCAAAGCACCTAGCCCTAACATGTTCATCTAAACAAGGAGGACTGCTAACAGCAAGATAAACAATTTTTTTGTGATTTTTGATATAAGACAAAAAGATAAAAACTGAAAGGTAAACTAACAAGACTAAAAAACAAAGGTAAAGGGTAGTGTGCAACTCCCCTATCTTAGCACTCGGAGTCCCCGGCAACGGCGCCAGAAATTTGCTTGATGGCACGAGAGTTGACGGGTAGTCTTCTCGCCCTTCGTTGGTGAGCCCCAAGTGGAAGGCGTGATGCAGCACAGGAGCAAATTTCCCTCAGTAAAGATACCAAGGTTTGTCTCCAGTAGGACTCCACAGATGATAAGTAGGTGCCAGCGGCGAAACTGACGCGGACCTGCACACAGACACAAATAACTTTGTTCCCAACGAAGTTTAGAGAGGTTTTCAATCTCTCCGGTCTTGTTGTTCACAAAGGATCAAACACAAGGGATAATGATAGCAACTGAAAGTAAAAGCAGGAAAGTAAATGAGCGTGGAAACAGTAATGAGGATATGGACCGGGATACTTGATGTTCACTAGTGATGTCTCTCTCCCAAAAGACAATAAAACTGTTATGCGAGGTAAACAAATTACAGAAGGGCAATTGACAGGATTATGAACGCACCGCAATGCTAACTATGCTACAAAAGAAAGGAAGAGGCTCAAAAGCACGGGCAATACGCCAAAATAAGTAGACTGAAATCCAAGTGCATCTACTAATAATCATCCACCTTGAGATATCTATCTAGAACAACTCGCTGGTATTAAGTTGCGAGCCCCACCCAAAGTGTAAACCCAAAGCAACAAACAACTGCATTAAAAAGCACTTTGCATAAAGTAAACAATCCTTGCAACCGCGGTTACAAGCACCGTTGTTTTCCCCCTTGTGGCAACAGCACATCCTCTAGACTCATGTTTCTGTCACTCAAGCGTGTCATCGGGGGGCATGAACCCACAATCGAGCATAACGTTCCCTCTTGGGGTCACTACCTACTACTTGGCCAAAGCAATAAACAGCAACGGAGAACATGCAAGAATTACTTAGGAACACAAATATAAGAGATAAAAACCAAATATATTACTCAATCACAATCTGAACATAATCTCATAATCCATCAGATCCCATCAAACTCAGCATAGCAACAGCAGAAAGATTAAAAAAGTGCCTCGATCATGTAGGGCAGCTCACGAGGTCTAAACCATGAAGAACAAAGAGGGGAGGAGAACATCACATAGCTACTGATCACGGACCCATGGTCCAAGGAAAACTACTCACGAGACATCCGGGAAGCATCCATGGTGGAGAGGAGACTCCCGGAGGTCGGCCCTCCCTCCGGTAGGGTGCCGGGAAGAGGTCTTCTGGTGCTCCCTATCTCGGAAGCGCGGCGGCGGCGGAACAGAGGCGAGATCGCGAAAAAGGGTTCTGTCCCCGAGGGTTTCACGTCACGGGGGATATATATAGGCGAAGGGGGGCAGCCAGAGGTGGACCAGGGGCCCCAGGGGTGGGGCCGCGCCGGGTGGCCGCCTGAGCCACCCCTGGCTCCCCTCTGGCCCCACTCGGGCTCTTCGCGAAGCTTCTTGTACGCTGATTTTTCCTATATTTTTCTCGGAATTTTTCTGGCACTTTTTATATGGGGGAAAACTGAAATAGAAAAACAGCAGAAAACAGGAACAGGCACTGGGGTGCACTGAGTTAATAGGTTAGTCCAAATATGATCAAAAGTGTATGAAAGTGTATCTAGATCATAGCAATATCACACAAAACATGCATGGAGGAAGCAGAAATTATAGATACGTTTTGGACATATCACCGACCTTGATTGCTTTACTTTTCAAAGTTCTTATATGGTTGCTAGCATATCACCATAGAAAAAATGCTTGTTATCATTTACCTACTCGAGGACGAGCAGGAATTAAGCTTGGGGATGTTGATACGTCCCAAATGTATCAATAATTTCTGCTTGCTCCATGCATGTTTTTGCGATATTGCAATGATCTAGATACACTTTCATACCCTTTTGATCATATTTGGACTAACCTATTAACTCAGTGCACCTCAGTACCAGTTTCTGTTTTCTACTGTTTTCTATTTCAGTTTTCCCCCATATTAAAAGTGCTCAAAAAATCGGGAAAATCAGATAAAAAATCAGCGTGAAGGAACCTTCCGGAGTCCCAAAGGGGGACCAAGTGGGACCCACCAGGGCCCCATGCGCCTAGCTAGCACGGCCTAGGGCTTGGCGGCGCCAGGGGGCGCCCTGACCCTTGGTGGCCCCCCTAGCTGCCCCCCTTCGCCTATATAACTCCCGTGACGCGAAACTTCCGAAGACAGATCCCTTTTTCGCGATCTCGCCTCTGTTCTGCCGCTGCCGCCCTTCCAAGATCGGGAGCACCACCAGGACCTTCCCGGCACCCTGCCGGAGGGACGATCGACCTCCAGGAGCTTCCCCTCCACCATGGACGCTTCCCGGATTCTCCGTGAGTAGTTTCCTTTGGACCATGGGTCCGTGATCAGTAGCTATGTGATGTTCTCCTCCCCTCTTTGTTCTTCATGGTTTAGACCTTGTGAGCTGCCCTACATGATCGAGGCACATATGTAATCTTTCTGCTTTTGCTATGCTGAGTTTGATGGGATCTGATGGATTATGAGATTATGTTCAGATTGTGATAGAGTAATATATTTGGTTCTTATCTCTTATATTTTCGTTCCTAAGTAATTCTTGCATGTTCTTCGTTGCTGTTTATTTCTTTGGCCAAGTAGTAGGTAGTAACTCCAAGAGGGAACGTTATGCTCGATTGTGGGTTCATGCCCCCCGATGACACGCTTGAGTGACAGAAACATGAGTCTAGGGGATGTGTTGTTGCCACAAGGTGGAAAACAACGGTGCTTGTAACCGCGGTTGCAAGGATTGTTTACTTTACGCAAAGTTCTTTTAATGCAGTTGTCTGTTGCTTTGGGTTTACACTTTGGGTGGGGCTCGCAACTTAATACCAGTGAGATGTTCTGGATAGATATCTCAAGGTGAATGATTAGTAGCAGATGCAGTTGGATTTCGGTCTACTTATTTTGGCGTACTGCCCATGCTTATGAGCCTCTTTCTTTCTTTGTAGCATAGCTAGCATTGCGGTGCGTTTATAATCCTGTCAATTGCCCTTCTGTAATTTTTTTACCTCGCATAGCAGTTTTATCGTATTTTGGGAGAGAGACATCACTAGTGAACATCACGGGACCCCGGTCCATATTCTCATCATTGTTTACACGCTTGTTTACTTTCAGTTGGTATCATTATCATTATCCCTTGTGTTTTTTATCCTTTGTAAACAACAAGACCGGAGAGATTGACAACCTCTTTGAACTTCGTTGGGAGCAAAGTTATTTGTATCTGTGTGCAGGTCCAGGTGAAGTAAGCAACCCTGAGTTGTGAATGACGCCATAGTTCACTTCACCACCTACTTATTATTTTCGGAGTCCTACTGGTCGACACTCTCAACCTTGGTATCTTCACCAAGGGAAACTTGCCGCTACGCTTTATCTCACCTCCACTTAGGGCAACCAACGAAGGGCGAGAAGAAATTATCAGCTCTCGCGTATCAGCACGCCATCCGCGTTCACCGCTCGCCTCAATGTGCAGTAAGCCTACTCGCCGACGTACTCCGACCCTGCATCGTGGAGCGCTGCCCTTCGCGCAAAGCCAGAGATCGGTGGCACAGTTCACCGCCGAGATGGAGGAGATCATCGCCTACCCCGAGTTCCTCACGCAAGAGGAAATTCCGGACACCAGCGAGATGGAGGGCGGCGAGCAGGAAGACACCGAGGAGGAGGTGGTGGAAGAGGAAGAAACGACGGAGCCGCTGTCCAAAGGAAAAAATAAGAGGTGGTCCGGCGAGACTCGCGTCAAGTGGACGACCAAGGAAGACGAATGCCTCGCTGAGGCATGGAAGATGGTGAGCATGGACTAGATCACCGGCGCAAATCAAAATTCCGACACCTTGAGAGGGCATGTGCCCTCAAGTTTGATTTTGGTAATTGATGACAAACTTTATGGACTAATGGTTTCCTTGAGTTATACTTTAAGGTTTGTGCATAGGCAACGCTTGAAGATCATATGTTGGCTTCAAGGTTGTAGAATGAAGATTACGTGTTGACCAAGGTGTTATTCATGGAGCTATCCAAAGATTGGTCAAGTTGAAGTGTGCATGGTCAAGAGGAGCATCACAAAGATATCATATGCTTGGAGCTTGCCGGCCATTTGGTGATAATAGTCTTGTGAAGATATGCCTAAAAGATGCTCACCCATAATGGAGTATGGGGGAACAATTTACTAGTCTTCATCGAGCCGACACAACCAAGAAAGGTGTTCCAACTCGAGGCGGACATGATCTTCATCATCAAGCTCAAGTGGACTATGAGAAGGACAAAGGTTTGACTGTCAGGACCCGGGGTATGCGTATGTAATTTCAGTCACGATACAATCACATGGAGAGCCGAGAGCCGTACCCACTTGTCTAAGCAGACAAGGCCAAGCACAGAACACTCTCGGAAAGCATCGAACGTGAGGGGCATCCCATTCAGGCTGGATGATCAACTGAGATGTGTCCTCATCGTCCGCTCATGATTCTAAAAGCTTATGGGTGGTGAATCCCATATTCATAGACAAGTCGCCTCAACCATGTTATCGATTGAATCCTAACTCTTACATAGACTTACTCCAGCCCGATAACTTAGTCGGTGTCTAAGGCGGGCTCGATCATACAACAAAGTGTGCACGTGACAGAGTCACAAGCAATCGCATCGCGATGCCCCAAGCTGCGCACATCTAAGGGCCACTTGGTGTATAAAAGACCGCAAGCCAGATCACAACTAAGGTCTCGAAAACCCATACTAAGACATGCATGTTATAATCATACACGCAACACACATGTCTAGTATGAACAGTAGGTATCATCACATAACTCTACAAAGTACTTCTTTATTGACTTACACATAGAGCATACAAAGATCACATGTCCGCGATCAACATTACATCATACAACGGAAGCAAATTAGGTCTGAGTACAGACAAGTTTAAAAAATGGCTTAGAGAAGCCTTGTAAACATACATGCCCTTCCACGAGGGACCAGACTGCTGTCTGGGACTATGCTAACTTAGTCAACGTCGAGCTTCAGGAAGGTGTCTCCATCGGGGTCTGGGTTTCCATCTAAAACATAGAATAAGCAAACGTGAGTACAAAGCGTACTCAGCAAGACTTACATTAGAACTACACTACTCATGCTCAAGTATCAAGGTAAAGGGAGGTGGGGTTTCAACATTGCAGAAGTGCCAGCTTTGACTTGGCTATTCTTGAACTACGAGTACCAGACTTGAGGTAAGAAGTGTACACGAGTCCACTACCAAGTCTCCAACATATACACCACTATGGTTACTTCCTCGACTTCCCCACGAGGAAGCACACCATAGCACTCACGCTTATCTTGCGAGTTTTAGAAGTATCCATTCAAGTTGTCTAATAATCAAGCACAACTTTCCAAGTAGTCCATGACCGCGGACGCGGCTATTCGAATAGTTTTGTTAACCTTGCAAGGGTGTAAACTACACACACATGACCATCGGTTACCACCAAGTCTCGCCACCGTTCAAGAGGTGACAGCGAGGATGTTAACCACAACACTTCGCACACAGCTCCGTTCTAGTCCAAGGAGTCAACTGTCTGAGTTCCAAACCCAACTGGAGTTCCGGCCGAGCTTCCAGCCAGGACTCAAACCATGTAAGCACGACTGACAAGCCCACCTCGACGGATGGTTCTCCGCTTGACAATCCATGTTCTACAAGCCCTACCATGAATGCCACATTTCATTTCCTTTATCTTTCTATGCATATGCCGAATGGAAATCCCGAACTAGGTGTGACTCCTGGACTTGGATCGGGGTGAGTTACTAGGTCGAGAGGGGTCAGTGAGCCCAATGTGTGGTTGTACTCTTTGTCTCGGATTACCATACAAGAACTCGGGCTTAAGGCGGTGTTCAACGAGACAACCCATTGTGTACTCCTACACAGCCTCTCATCGTTCACCTTGTATTAGGGTGGATTCACCAACACAGTTTCACTTTCATCAACACCATGTTCACCATCATCCCGACTCACATCAAAAGCAACCTCATTGTACCACTAAGTATGCAATAAGAAGTAACAGTTGCAGGGGCCACATGATATCAATCAACTCCTATGTCAGCTAGGATTGTGGTTTGCTTACTACTGTGACAAGATGATAGGTCATGCATCGGATATGGGTTCAACTATGCGGTAGAATCGATACAAGGTGATCTCCTAAACATGCATAAGCGAGACTGAGAGTGAATTGGGATTTTATAGACATGATCAATGGGGTTTGCTTGCCTTGCTGACGATACACGGGTCTTAACGGTGGTCTTCTTCTTCGGGGGTGATCACCGTCTCGGAAAAGCTGGTACCGGAAACAATCATCAACAAAGGGGGGCAACTTCGGAAGTAAATGCATAAGCACATGATAAGGTTGTCCATGATGTATATGGTACTGGTTTGTTAACAATTCAATTTAATTGAAGTGTATTGCAAAGGATTTGCAAATTCAAACTTCAAATTCAATTTCAAATTATGCCATATGCATGTTTGCTACTGTTCACCCATTTTAAAATGGTCAAACATGAAAACAAATTGCATATTCATAATCCTTGCATTTTTTTTATAATTTTTCATATATTATATGTTTAATTTGGAGTTAATATGAATTTTCTATGAATTTTCAAAGTTTAGCTATTTTTCTGTAATTTCTGGGATTGTTTTAAATTGAAACAGGATTACTGCGTCATCCAGACGTCAGCATGACGTGGGGGGGTGTCTGACCAGTGGGGTCGGCCTGTCAGTCTCAGCGGGGTTAAAACCCTGTTAGTTTAAACTAACAGTGGGTTAGTTAGGCTAGGGGCCCACCCGTCAGTGAGGGGTTAGGGGGTTTAGCGAGTGGGTTAGGCCCTAATTAAATCGGGACCGCCAGCGGTTAGCTGCCAGTGGCATCCAGCGCGGCGGCGCACTCTCTGGACGACGGCTCGGGGCGCCATTTGCCAAACGGAGGGCACCGCTGTGCTCCTCGAGCTCGCGCGCTTCGCGCTGGGCACTGCAGCGTCCTCGGGAGGCAACGGGGCGACGCCGGCGTGCAACGCAGCGGCGGCCGGAGCTCGGGTCACGGCGACATGGCGCTACGGTGCACGGGAAGGAGCACGGAAGGGATAGGGTGAACCGAGAGCTCACCCTGGTGCCAATGGAGATGTCGGGGAGGCCGGAGGGTGGATGGTGGCCGCGAATTCGGCGAGAGATCCCTGCGGGTTCCGGCGAGGTGGCGGTGGCGTTTGAGGCGGCTTCAGCTCGAGGAGGCTCTCGATCCGGGGCTCGATGACGAAGTCGATGGTGCTGAGGAGGAAGGACACAGCCGTTAGGGCTATGGCGCACGGTGGCCGCGAGTTTCCATGGCGGCGTGCTCCGGCGGGCTCTCTATAGCCATGAAATCCGGCGAGGCCGAGGGGGGAAAGCGAGCGGAGAGAGAGGGGAAGAGCGTGGGGTGATCTGGGCGTTGTCGTGGCGCCAGGAGGGGGCAGGGGAGGCCTAGAAGGCCCTCGGCGTCGCGGTGGCGCCGCGGCGTGCTCCTAGGCTGCCACCGAGGAGCTTGGGGAAGAAGACAAGCTAGGGGTGGGCTGGGCCGAGCTAATGGACCAGGGGGATGAGTTGGGCCAGATGCCCAGGGGTACTTCCCTTTTTCTTTTTCTTTCTTTTCTGATTTTCTTTTCTTTTTGTAATTTTTTTGGCCTACTAAAATAAAATAGTTAGGCATTTTGTAAAATCTTGAAAACTTTTATGTGGGCTTATAAAATATATAGCTAACCACTCACAAGTTTTGGAGGTTTTTGAAATTCAAATAATTTGAATTTCAAATCAAATAGGGTATTTAATTAATTTCCATGCCCTATTTGGAATATTTGAAAAATCTTGGTGCATGCAATGGGACCCACTTCACTTTATATGTAATCATGCATATTTATAAGACTTTTCAAAAATACCAGAGGAATTTTTGGAAGTAATTTTTGTCTGGCCATTTAATTAAATTCTTTAGGGCTTTTCTTTTCCCCATTTTTGAATTTCTTTTGAAATTTTCACATGATGCAAAGGGGCACTCAAATCCTAGCACTTACCCAAGTTGGGGTTCTGACAACTCGCCCCCACTCAAAAGAATCTCGTCCCGAGATTCAGAAGTCGTCGGGAGGAAGGTGGGGTACTCGGCACGAAGGCGGTCTTCTCTTTCCCATGTAGCTTCTTTCTCGGAGTGATGTGACCATTGCACTTTGAGAAACCTGATCTTCTGACGACGAGTGACACGCTCTGCTGAATCAAGAATACGAACAGGGTACTCTCGATAAGAAATGTCATCTTGGAGATCAAGCGTTTCATGGTCGATTTCGCGGATGGGGTCCTTGAAGCAACGCCTGAGTTGTGACAGGTGGAATACATCATGTACTCGGTAAAGGTGCGGGGGTAGTTCAACTTGGTAGGCAACTTATCCATGTTTAGTGAGAATGCGGAAAGGTCCGATGTAACGTGGGGCAACCTTGCCTTTGATACCGAATCTTTGGGTTCCCTTCAGAGGAGTAACCCGGAGGTAAGCCTTCTCATCCAGATTGTAGCTTTATTTTCTATGATGATGATCATAGTAGCTTTTCTGACGAGACTGAGCGACTTTCAATCGATCACGAACAATGCGAACTTGCTCTTCTGCTTCCTTTATCATATCCGGTCCAAAGAATTGTCTTTCACCGGTTTCGGACTAGTTCAAGGGTGTTCAACATTGTCGTCCATATAGGAGTTCAAAAGGAGCCATGTTCAGACTAGATTGGAAACTATTGTTATAAGAAAATTCGACAAATGGAAGAGACTTCTCCCAATTCTTTCCGAAAGATATAACACAAGCTCTGAGCATGTCTTCCAAGATTTGATTAACCCTTTCAACTTGACCGCTAGACTGAGGATGGAAAGTTGTACTAAAGGAGAGATGAGTTCCCATAGCATTTTGAAAGCTTCCCCAGAACCTAGAGGTGAAAAGGCTACCACGATCAGAATTGATTACCAAAGGAACACCGTGAAGAGACAATTCTAGAGACGTACAAGTCTGCCAACTGACTAGCAGTTATAGACTCGCGAACGGGAAGGAAGTGAGCAACTTTGGAAAGCCTATCTATGACAACGAAGATGGCACCGTTTCCTTTCTGGGTTTTTGGAAAGCCGGTGATGAAGTCCATACCGACTTTGTCCCATTTCCACTCGGGAATAGGCAAAGGTTGAAGTGTGCCAGCAGGTCTTTGGTGTTCGGCCTTAATGCGACGACAAACATCACATTCGGCAACATATCGAGCAATGTCTCTCTTCATCCTAGTCCACAAAAATCTCTGGCGTAGATCTCGGTACATTTTTGTGCTACCGGGATGAATCGAGAGGGGTGTGTCATAGGCTTCTTTGAGGATGAGTTGCCTTAGATCCCTATTCTTAGGTACTATCAAACGATTTTCAAAGAATACCGTTCCTTTGCTATCTGTGGAGAAACATTTAGCAACTCCGCTAGCAATGTTCTCCTTGATCCGGCGTACACCTCGTGCACGTCTTTGGGCAACTATGATTTGATCCTCAAGGGTTGGTTTCGCCACCAAGTTGAAAAGAGATCCACGAGGAACAATCTCGAGATTGAGCTTTCGAAATTCCTCATGAAGAAGTGGTTGATATTATTGTAACATGAGGTTGTTACAATATGACTTACGACTTAGTGTATCAGCCATGACATTGGTTTTGCCTGGGGTGTAAGAAATTCCTACGTCGTAATGTTTTATCAACTCAATCCAGCGTCTTTGCCTGAGATTAAGATCTGGCTGGGTGAATATGTATTTGAGGCTTTGGTGGTCGGAATAGATCTCACAACGATTACCAAGGAGGTAATGTCGCCAAGTTGTCAGGGCATGAACTACGGCAGCGAGTTCAAGATCATGGGTAGGATAGTTCTCTTCATGTGGACGCAACTGGCGTGAAGCATAAGCTACCACATGTCTATCTTGCATAAGTATGCATCCTAACCCTTGCCGTGAAGCATCACAAAAGATCTCGAAATCCTTCTTGGTGTCTGGAGGCGCAAGTACGGGTGCAGAAGTCAATCTTCTTTTTAGCTCTTGAAAGCTTTCCTCGCACTTGGGAGTCCATTGGAATTTCTTATCTTTCTTCAGGAGTTCAGTCAGAGGCTTTGCAACTTTAGAAAAGTTCTCAACGAAGCGGCGATAATAGCTTTCTAGGCCAAGAAAACTCCTAACTTGCTTAACCGATTCAGGTAGAGTCCAGTCAAGGACGGCCTGAACTCTCTCGGGATTGACAGCAATGCCTTTTGCAGAAATCACGTGGCCTAAATAGGTCACTTCTGGTAGCCAAAATTCACACTTGGAGAATTTAGCATACAAGCGATGCTCTCTAAGTTTCATCAATACCAGCCTGAGATGTTCGGCATGTTCTTCTTCGTTCTTCGAGTATATAATGATGTCATCGAGGTAAACCACGACGAACTTGTCCAAATACTCCATGAAGATCGAGTTCATCATGCGTGAAAAAGTGGCGGGGGCATTGGTTAGACCGAAGGACATGACGGTGAACTCCTAAAGACCATAACGAGTAGTGAAAGCCATTTTGGGAATGTCCTCATTTCGGATTTTGATTTGATGATAACCTAATCTCAAATCCATCTTGGAGAAGACAGAGGATCCTGCAAGTTGATCATAAAGATCATTGATCCTGGGCAGTGGGTACTTGTTCTTTATCGTCGCTAGATTTAGCGGGCGATAATCTACGCACATCCTTTCTGTTCCATCTTTCTTCGTTACGAACAGAACGGGGAAACCCCATGGCGATGAGCTAGGGCAGATGAAGCCTTTTGCCAACAAAGCATCAAGTTGGGTTTTTAGCTCAGCTAACTCATGTGGGGCCATTCTATATGGACGTCTGGAAATTGGGATTGTGCCTGGCATAAGATCCACTATGAATTCTACACATCTGTCGGGTGGCTAGGTTTAAGGGGTTGGATCTCTAGATAGCTTCCTAGAGGATGACCAAGGTTTACTAGGGGCTACAACAGATATGTTAGAGTAGCAAATTACCCCAACACGATGGTTAGTGTGGTTCTTCTGGCTAGAAGACATCTAAACCGGGAGGAAGAACTGCAATTGAATCACTATAGGTTTCTAGAACAAAACCAACAACAAACTCTATAGAACTGTCGGGCATGCCACCTAGAAGTTCTTCAAAAGGACAACCAAAATGGAGAGAAGGATTTTGCAAATGCATCAGATTATGAAGAAACCTGGATTGACTCGGACAGCATAACGGCTGTAATTGCAAGAGAAATGGAAATCCTCACAACATTTCAACAACACTTACATAAGAAGCCTCAGAATAGGAAGCACAACGACTCTAGAAAACCGAACACAACTTTTCTATGGCTACAAGGAAGCAATCAACGAGATGTTCTAGTAAAGACATAGATGAGCCTAGTCCTATCTTCCCGTAGAAAAGATGAGGGTGACTCAGAACTAAGATCGATGAGGGTAAGGAGAAAAAGAAGCCTTACGTTGATCCCTTATACCCAAGTAACTATATAACTACAGAATGCTAGACTCGACTTCGACCAAGGGTTTGATAAGCCTACAGACAGTCCTGCTCTGATACCAAGTCTGTCGGGACCCGGGGTATGCGTATGTAATTCCAGTCACGATACAATCACATGGAGAGCCAAGAGCCGTACCCACTTGTCTATGCAGACAAGGCCAAGCACAGAACACTCTCGGAAAGCATCGAACGTGAGGGGCATCCCATTCAGGTCGGATGATCAACTGAGATGGGTCCTCATCGTCCGCTCACGAGTCTAAAAGCTTATGGGTGGTGAATCCCATATTCATAGACAAGTCACCTCAACCATGTTATCGATTGAATCCTAACTCTTACATAGACTTACTCCAGCCCGATCACTTAGTCGGGGTCTAGGGCGGGCTCGATCATACAACAAAGTGTGCATGTGACAGAGTCACGAGCAATCGCATCGCGATGCCCCAAGCTGCGCACATCTAAGGGCCACTTGGTGTATAAAAGACCGCCAGCCAGATCACAACTAAGGTCTCGAAAACCCATACTAAGACATGCATGTTATAATCATACACGCAGCACACATATCTAGTATGAACAACAGGTATCATCACATAACTCTACAAAGTACTTCTTTATTGACTTACACATAGAGCATACAAAGATCACATGTCTGTGATCAACATTACATCATACAACGGAAGCAAATTAGGTCTGAGTACAGACGAGTTTAACAAATGGCTTAGAGAAGCCTTGTAAACATACATGCCCTTCCACGAGGGACCAGACTGCTGTCTGGGACTATGCTAACTTAGTCAACGTCGAGCTTCAGGAAGGTGTCTCCATCAGGGTCTGGGTTTCCATCTAAAACATAGAATAAGCAAACGTGAGTACAAAGTCGTACTCAGCAAGACTTACATCAGAACTACACTACTCATGCTCAAGTATCAAGGTAAAGGGAGGTGGGGTTTCAACATTGCAGAAGTGCCAGCTTTGACTTGGCTATTCTTGAACTACGAGTACCAGACTTGAGGTAAGAAGTGTACACGAGTCCACTACCAAGTCTCCAACCAATACACCACTATGGTTACTTCCTCGACTTCCCCACGAGGAAGCACACCATATAACTCACGCTTATCTTGCGAGTTTTAGAAGTATCCATTCAAGTTCTCTAATAATCAAGCACAGCTTTCCAAGTAGTCCATGACCGCGGACGCGGCTATTCGAATAGTTTTGTTAACCTTGCAAGGGTGTAAACTACACACACATGACCATCGGTTACCGCCAAGTCTCGCCACCGTTCAAGAGGTGACAGCGAGGATGTTCACCACAACACTTCGCACACAGCTCTGTTCTAGTCCAAGGAGTCAACTGTCTGAGTTCCAAACCCAACTGGAGTTCCGGCCGAGCTTCCAGCCAGGACTCAAACCATGTAGGCACGACTGACAAGCCCACCTCGACGGATGGTTCTCCGCCTGACAATCCATGTTCTACAAGCCCTACCATGAATGCCACATTTCATTTCCTTTATCTTTCTATGCATATGCCGAATGGAAATCCCGAACTAGGTGTGACTCCTGGACTTGGATCGGGGTAAGTTACTAGGTCGAGAGGGGTTAGTGAGCCCAATGTGTGGTTGTACTCTTTGTCTCGGATTACCATAAAAGAACTTGGGCTTAAGGCGGTGTTCAACGAGACAACCCACTGTGTACTCCTACACAGCCTCTCATCATTCACCTTGTATTAGGGTGGATTCACCAACACAGTTTCACTTTCATCAACACCATGTTCACCATCATCCCGACTCACATCAAAAGCAACCTCATTGTACCACTAAGCATGCAATAAGCAGTAACAGTTGCAGGGGCCACATGATATCAATCAACTCCTATGTCAGCTAGGATTGTGGTTTGCTTACTACTGTGACAAGATGATAGGTTATGCATCGGTTATGGGTTCAACTATGCGGTAGAATCGATACAAGGTGATCTCCTAAACATGCATAAGCGAGACCGAGAGGGAATTGGGATTTTATAGACATGATCAATGGGGTTTGCTTGCCTTGATGACGATGCACGGGTCTTAACGGTGGTCTTCTTCTTCGGGGGTGATCACCGTCTCGGAAAAGCTGGTACCGGAAACAATCATCAACAAAGGGGGGCAACTTCGGAAGTAAATGCACAAGCACATGATAAGGTTGTCCATGATGTATATGGTACTGGTTTGTTAATAATTCAATTTAATTGAAGTGTATTGCAAAGGATTTGCAAATTCAAACTTCAAATTCAATTTCAAATTATGCCATATGCATGTTTGCTACTGTTCACCCATTTTAAAATGGTCAAACATGAAAACAAATTGCATATCATAATCCTTGCATTTTTCTGATAAATTTTCATATATTATATGTTTAATTTGGAGTTAATATGAATTTTCTATGAATTTTCAAAGTTTAGCTATTTTTCTCTAATTTCTGGAATTGATTTCAATTGAAAAAGGATTACTGCGTCATCCAGACGTCAGCATGACGTGGGGGGTGTATGACCAGTGGGGTCGGCCTGTCGGTCTCAGAGGGGTTAAACCCCTGTTAGTTTAAACTAACAGTGGGTTAGTTAGGATAGGGGCCCACCCGTCAGTGAGGGGTTAGGGGGTTTAGCGAGTGGGTTAGGCCCTAATTAAATCGGGCCCGCCGGCGGTTAGCCGCCGGTGGCATCCAGCGCGGCGGCGCACTCTCTGGACGACGGCTCGGGGTGCCATTTGCCAAACGGAGGGCACCGCTGTGCTCCTCGAGCTCGCGCGCTAACTTTCCTACGGCTACAAGGAAGCAATCAATGATATGCGGTACTGTTCCAGATCTAGATGTGTCCACCCAGATCCGGGGACGAAGCACATATCAGTCCCACCGCGACATATGACAAAGCCATATGCCCCGGATTTCCAACATGATATCACAACATTACAGATACAAGGATACAACATCTCATAGAATCGGCATACAACTGCCTCAAATACAATACAACAGCGGAAGGTACATGTCTGAGTACATACTACAAGCAAATGCCTAGTGGCAAAGAGAAAAACATCGATCCCCATAACCACACGGGTCCAGGCCCTCCGCCGGGATCCGCCTAACTAGTCGTCGTCGAGTCTCCACGTGAAACGTCGATCACCATACCTGTTGTCGATCAACACCCTGAAAAGAGTTTGGGGGTAGTAGGCATGCTCAGTCTTAAAACAAATACCCGGAACTCGGATCCTAGGTGACTCGAATGGAACAAAGCGTCGGGGCGGGATAGCCTAGACCTTCCATCCTTCGTCGAATATAGTCAACATTATAATAATCAATATCATCAACAACAATATAATAATGTGATAGACCAAACCAAGGAGTAACAGGGTAACATCATAGCGTCCTAAGCATGCATACTAAGCAGGGGCTGAGCAACGAGCAATAGTAACATAGAAGTACATGGTTTGCTGGGAAGGGACATGGCTGTATCGGTTTGAAAGAGGCTGTAAACATGTGGTAGGATCAAACATCGAACCTAACCTAGACTAGCATGCAAACCGCTGGTTGAAATAGAATGGATCATAAGTAATGTATAGTCCTTGCCTGTTGATAAGTCGGGTTCCGAAGGTGTAGTTGATCGCAAGCTCGCATCGTCTCCGAAAGGTACCCGCGGAAGCACATAATACGGTAACACTGGAAAGCAATCAACGAGCAGCATCTATTACTACGGAGCAAACACGAGCAAGCATCAACAAAAAGGCAACACGAGACATCGCACCTACCGTCGAGAGCGGTTACTAACAGGTTAAGTGGAGTACTCGTCACACACGACAATACCGCACATTTAGAAAGGTTCAAGTTGTTTAGCTACAGGTGATCAACAAAGGTTGTTAACATGGCAACTCAAGCAAGCATGACATAGCACACAAACATGGAAAGAGGTGAAGCATAAAGGAAACTATCTATGCTAGTCAATTTAAGTGAGGCACAACCTAAACATGGCATAACACTAAGTGTCGCACGATGATTAAAACATTTGGTACTGTTTTGTCCTAAACCATATTTTAGGTTGGTTAACAACAGCAAACAATAGAATAAACACAAAGTACCCGAAAAACTAATCAAGTTACATATAAAGAACACCCCAAACGGAGTTACGGTTAAAAACATACAAGCAAAACAAGTTATGAACACAATCTGCCAACATCCGAAAGCACACTTTAGGGCAATGCATAAACAGGATAATCAATTCAAATATGTTAACAAATGATATGAAACTAAAGTAGACATGACAGGGAAGGCATGGCAAAAAGAATCATGCAAATAGGCATCATAGATCAAAAGATATTAAGCATGCAACATGGCATTGGAACGTTACAGACTTAGTGAAAAACAGAGGTGGCTGTCAAAAATAGCAGCATAGCAACTTTTGAGCTCAATAACTATATGACCAGCAAGCATATCATGACAATGCAATACATGTAATGGAAGTAGACATTATGCTTAACAATATGCAATTGGAATCACTCAATTTCGATAAACGGTCGCGACACACTCGTCGACCGAAGTTGCAACAAATTAACAGATTTCAGCACAGCAGCACATTAACATCAGGATCACCACTTTGGAGCAAGATTTAATATAGCTAGAGCACCCAAATATGACAAGTTAAAGCTTGGAAATGAAGTACACATGATGCTTAACACATAGGAAAAAGAATCAATGCAATAGGCCTCATGGATTTGTCACAATCATCAATCAAAGTTGCAACAAAATAATAACAGCAGCACTAACAGCAATTAGTAGCAGTTTAACGGCCTGATGCCCACTTCAACACAGATTTGCACCATCAAGATGGCCTCAAAATAAATAACTTCCTAAAGATGAACTCTAGAGCACACAAAGCACAACCAAACAAAAAAAGAATCACTTCATTCCGACCTACGAGTCAACGGGAAATCACATTACAATACGGGATCAGCAGCATAATACACATGACTTCGCAGAAATCAGAGAAGAAAAAAAAACAGATGGAAAATAAAAAAAGGTGCTGGGCTGGCTCACCATGGGCCGAGGCCCACGAGGCCGGCTGCGCTGGAGGGGCTGGCGGCTGAGCTGGTTCAGTGGCTGGGCTGGGCCGCGGTTCGTCGCCTGGATCTGGGCCGGCCCACCTGGCCACAGCGGCCGGTGCCGGTCGTCCTCGTCCCGATCCGGAGGGGATCGAGCGGCGGCGGCTCGGAGGAGGCGGGAACGGGCGCAGGAGGGTGGCGCCATGCTGGATCCGGTCGAGGTCCTCCTCGTGGCTGCGCGCAGGGGGCGGAGGCGGCTGTCGTGGGCTCGGGCGGCCGCGAGCTTCACGGGGCAGCTCCCATGGCGGCGGGGTCGCCGGAGACCTGTGGACAGAGGAGAGAGGAAAGAGGAGGTGCAGCGTAGAAGGGGCTCGCCGGTGCGGCTCGCGGGCGGGCGGTTGCGGCGGCCGGAAGCGCGGCGGCGCGGTGAGCCCACGCACGGCTGCGTCCACGGGAGGACAGAGAAGTCTGGTAGGCCAAGGCGCTGACGTGGCGCATCCAGGGTCGTCAGATCTTCGGATCTGACGGTACAGAACGATTTGAGAAGATATTCCAGATCTGGGACTAGGGTTGCGAAAATTGGGGGAAAATTCAGGGGGGTGGCTGCAATTTTGTGGCTAGGGAAACCCTAGAAAAGGGGTGGGAGAGTGGTGGTCTTTATATAGCCCAGGTGGCTGGTAGTTTGCAAAAACATCCCCGGTTTTTCTCTCGCGCGCGCGGTGCTCACGTTTCTGATCGCCGAGGGTCCGCAATACCTCCGATTCGGGTAAACCTTCGAACTGCGCGATCAGCGCATCGAGCCGGCGGCATTCACCTCACGTTGGAACCGTTCCGAGAACACTTTTCGGCGCGCTATAAAAATATCCCGTTTAATTATTAAACGGGGTTTTTCGTTCCGTTGGCTGCGGCTGGTCTCATGCGGTCTCGTGACGGTGATCGGGTGAAACCCGGTGTTGCAAAGGTCGAGTGTCAGGGTGGCAAGGGTCGGTCTCCGTTCGATACGAGATAAGAGGGGGGGGAAATAATCGTCGATCAATAAATCGGGGATGCAAACACCGCAAAACAATCAGACAATCAAACAATTCACACCGAAAACATTTTTTTAATTTTTGTGAAATCTGGGCTGTTACAATACAACACCACCAACAAGGGATCTCGTCCCGAGATCCTGGACTATCCGGGGGAGAGGGGGGAAGAGAAAAGAGAGACGGCGATCTTCAACACCACCAACAAGGGACTCTGCTCCATGTCGACGTCGAACTTCGGTCGAGATAAATTTTCCGCAGAGAGACGACATCGTCGGAAAAACGAAACCGTCAGCGACAAGAGGAAGAACGATCGCGAAAACCAGATCAAGGGATAGTGCTTTTCGACGCAAGTCATGAAAACACCGGCAAGAGGATGGATGGCAATGGACGACCCAGATGATACCCAAAATCGGAGAAGCTAAAGGTACTACAAGAATTCCCACCTGAGCTCGGAATCGAGACAATACGCTGCGAGCAAGGCATTGTAACGGTTCCGATACTCCACACACTCGAGATCCTAAAGTTTGAAGGGGGATAAGTTGGGAATAAAACACTTACGACACTTGTCCTGACCAGAGCAAGGGTAAGGAGTAAAAAGATTCCTACTCTCCGATAACTAACTTAGTAACTACAAAATAGTTTTTGTCTAGACTCGACTTCGGCCAGAAAGGGGATCCTACGGTCGGTAAAGCTCTGATACCAAGTTGTAAGGCCCGATATGCGGTACTGTTCCAGATCTAGGTGTGTCCACCCAGATCCGAGGACGAAGCACATATCGGTCCCACCGCGACATATGACAAAGCCATATGCCCCGGATTTCCAACATGATATCACAACATTACAGATACAAGGATACAACATCTCATACAATCAGCATACAACTACCTCAAATACAATACAGCAGCGGAAGGTACATGTCTGAGTACAGACTACAAGCAAATGCCTAGTGGCAAAGAGAAAAACATCGATCCCCATAACCACACGGGTCCAGGCCCTCCGCCGGGATCCGCCTAACTAGTCGTCGTCGAGTCTCCACGTGAAACGTCGATCACCATACCTGTTGTCGATCAACACCCTGAAAAGAGTTTGGGGGTAGTATCATGAGTACAGAGGTACTCAGCATCCAACTGTAGTGGTCAACTGACCCAGCAAGGACTTCATCACTCGTCATTCTAGGACAACTAGTAGTTTACGGTAAGGAAGGGGTAAGTGGTGAGGTTGCTGCCGCACTAGCATTTTTGAAGTGGCTAACGATCTAGAGAGTAAGATAAGAAGCCAAGCATTCGATGAGGAATCGCCTCCAACAAGTCTTGCTATCAACTACTTACGCAATCATAACACCTATCCTATCCTTGTCCTCCTCTTCGTATCCCGACAAAGAAGAAGCAGTCAACGCACACACACACGTTGATCAAGTTATATTAAGATTATCTCAGTTGTTGTTGCCTATGAACAAGGAGAAGGTCTCAAGTCGTCCATAACCGTGGACACGGCTTCTCGAAAAGATTTAACCCTACAGGGGTGTACCAACTGCCCATTACAAGGCTCCGCACGCATGCCCATCTCTCTCAGTTGCTACCCATCACATGAAACCATTTTATGATTTAGTTCCAAGAGATCCGAAATGACAGGTCCCTCTAGCTAACAACGAACAAATCCGGGTGGCCCCCGGTGAGTCGACATCCAGCTCAGGAGTCGGCCGCGCTCTCGATCTGGTCTCATACCGTCTGTCGCAGGTTTGGATAGCCGGTTAATCACACATGGGAAACCGGGTCCTCAGCCGGACAAGGTGGGCCAGCAAGGGAACTATGTCCTCACTGGTCCGCGTTGGTTTAAAAACTGCTGGCAGCTGACCAGCACACACACGGTTTCAAATGGTAAATCAGCTTGGGCCACCACTAGAAATGCTTGAAGCTAGGTAGGTAAGAAAAGGGGACCCCATAAAATCCCACACGCGGTTAGGCACGCTTAGTCTTAAAACCAATACCCGAAACTCGGATCCTAGGTGACTCGAATGGAACAAAGCGTCGGGGCGGGATAGCCTAGACCTTCCATCCTTCGTCGAATATAGTCAACATTATAATAATCAGTATCATCAACAACAATATAATAATGTGATAGCCCAAACCAAGGAGTAACAGGTTAACATCGTAGCATCCTAAGCATGCATACTAAGCAGGGGCTGAGCAACGAGCAATAGTAACATAGCAGTACATGGTTTGCTGGGAAGGGACATGGCTGTATCGGTTTGAAAGAGGTTGTAAACATGTGGTTGGATCAAACATTGAACCTAACCTAGACTAGCATGCAAACCGCTGGTTGAAATAGAATGGATCATAAGTAATGTATAGTCCTTGCCTGTTGATAAGTCGGGTTCCGAAGGTGTAGTTGATCACAAGCTCGCATCGTCTCCGAAAGGTACCCGCGGAAGCACATAAGATGGTAAACACTGGAAAGCAATCAACGAGGAGCATCTATTACTATGGAGCAAACACGAGCAAGCATCAACAAAAAGGCAACACGAGACATCGCACCTACCGTCGAGAGCGGTTACTAACAGGTTAAGTGGAGTACTCGTCACACACGACGATACCGCACATTTAGAAAGGTTCAAGTTGTTTAGCTACAGGTGATCAACAAAGATTGTTAACATGGCAAATCAAGCAAGCATGGCATAGCACACAAACATGGCAAGAGGTGAAGCATAAAGGAAACTATCTATGCTAGTCAATTTAAGTGAGGCACAACCTAAACATGGCATAACACTAAGTGCCGCACGATGATTAAAACAGTTGGTACTGTTCTGTCCTAAACCATATTTTAGGTTGGTTAACAACATAAAACAATAGCATAAACACAAAGTACACGAAAAACTAATCAAGTTACATATAAAGAACACCCCAAACAGAGTTACGGTTAAAAAGATACAAGCAAAACAAGTTTGGAACACAATCTGCCAACATCCGGAAGCACACTTTAGGGCAATGCATAAACAGGATAATAAATTCAAACATGCTCACAAATGATATGGAACTAAAGTAGACATGACAGGGAAGGCATGGCAAAAAGAATCATGCAAATAGGCATCATAGATCAAAAGATATTAAGCATGCAACATGGCATCGAAACGTTACTGACTTAGTGAAAAACAGAGGTGGCTGTCAAAAACAGCAGCATAGCAACTTTGGAGCTCAATAACTATATGACCAGCAAGCATATCATGACAATGGAATACATGTAATGGAAGTAGACATGATGCTTAACAATATGCAATTGGAATCACTCAATTCCGATAAACGGTCGCGACACACTCGTTGACCGAAGTTGCAACAAATTAACAGTTTTCAGCACAACAACACATTAACATCAGGATCACCACTTTGGAGCAAGATTTAATATAGCTAGAGCACCCAAATATGACAAGTTAAAGCATGGAAATGAAGTACACATGATGCTTAACACATAGGAAAAAGAATCAATGCAATAGGCCTCATGGATTTGTCACAATCATCAATCAAAGTTGCAACAAAATAATAACAGCAGCACTAACAGCAATTAGTAGCAGTTTAACGGCCAGATGCCCACTTCAACACAGATTTGCACCATCAATATGGCCTCAAAATAAATAACTTCCTAAAGATGAACTCTAGAGCACACAAAGCACAACCAAAAAAAAGAATCACTTCATTCCGACCTACGAGTCAACGTGAAATCGCATTACAAAACGGGATCAGCAGCATAATACACATGACTTAGCAGAAACCAGAGACAAGAAAAAAAACAGACGGAAAATAAAAAAGGCACTGGGCTGGTTAACCATGGGCTGAGGCCCACGAGGCCGGCTGCGCTGGAGGGGCTGGCGGCTGGGCTGGTTCGGTGGCTGGGCTGGGCCGCGGTTCGTCGCATGGATCTGGGCCGGCCCACCTGGCCACGGCAGCCGGTGCCGGTCGTCCTCGTCCCGATCCGGAGGGGATCGAGCGGCGGCGGCGGCTCGGAGGAGGCGGGAACGGGCGCAGGAGGGCGGCGCCGTGCTGGATCCGGTCGAGGTCCTCCTCATGGCGGCGCGCAGGGGGCGGAGGCGGCTGCCGTGGGCTCGGGCGGCCGCGAGCTTCACGGGGCGGCTCCCATGGCGGCGGGGTCGCCGGAGACCTGTGGACAGAGGAGAGAGGAAAGAGGAGGTGCAGCGCAGAAGGGGCTCGCCGGTGCGGCTCGCGGGCGGGCGGCTGCGGAGGCCGGAAGCGCGATGGCGCGGTGAGCCCACGGACGGCTGCGTCCACGGGAGGAAAAAGAAGTCTGGGAGGCCAGGGCGCTGACGTGGCGCGTCCAGGGCCGTCGGATCTGACGATCCAGAACAATTTGAGCAGATATTCCAGATCTGGGACTAGGGTTGCGAAAATTGGGGGCAAATTCAGGGGGGTGGCTGCAATTTTGTGGCTAGGGAAACCCTAGAAAAGGGGTGGGAGAGTGGTGGTCTTTATATAGCCCAGGTGGCTGGCAGTTTGCAAAAACATCCCCGGTTTTTCTCTCGCGCGCGCGGTGCTCACGTTTCTGACCGCCGGGGGTCCGCAGTACCTCCGATTCGGGTAAAACTTCGAACTGCGCGATCAGCGCGTCGAGCCGGCGACGTTCACCTCACGTTGGAACCGTTCCGAGAACACTTTCCGGCGCGCTATAAAATTATCCCGTTTAATTATTAAACGGGGGTTTTCGTTCCGTTGGCTGCGCCTGGTCTCATGCGGTCTCGCGACGGTGATCGGGTGAAACCCGGTGTCACAAAGGTCGAGTGTCAGGGTGGCAAGGGTCGGTCTCCGTCCGATACGAGATAAGAGGGGGGGAAATAATCGCCGATCGATAAATCGGGGATGCAAACACCGCAAACAAATCAGACAATCAAACAATTCACACCGAAAACAAATTTTTTAATTTTTGTGAAATCTGGGCTGTTACACCACCTGGCGCGGCCCTATGGGGTGGCCGCGCCATCAGGTCGCCTGGTGGCCCCCCTCCGGGAGCTCTTTTGCATGTCTTCGTTAATTCCCCGAAAAACTCCCCTGAAATTTTCAGGTCATTTGGAGATGTGCTGATATGCCCACTTTGCGTGCACTTTTCCACGCTGATTTTTGCGTCTGCTGTTTCGGCATCGGAAAGTTGTAAACTATGTAAAACAAGCCAAAACATCATAAGAACAACATCATAATGTGAAATATATCAATGAATAGAGGTAAATTATGTAACAAAATAGTGATGCATTTTCGACGTATCAAGTGTCGGCTCGCTCTCGCCAAGACCAAGGACAGTGTCTACAACCCGGACGCGCCTATCATGGTGGCGGCAGATGGGCGTCCCGACGGCAACAAGAAGGCAAAGGCGGCGAAGGACGCGTTGCCCACTGCCGAACGACTGCAGGCGTCGATAGAACAGTGCATCGCCGACGCCAGGAGCCACGTCGCCAAGAGGGAGGAGACGTCTGAGGCGAGGTGGTCGGCGTTGTTGACGAAGCAGGATGTCAAGATTGACCTTCTCCGGACCAACGTCGCCGCAAAGAAGAGGAACACCGACATGGCCTTCCTAATTAGGAGGCGACATGACGACGATGGACCTGCAGGTGAAGGTGTGGTACATGGCGGAGCGCGACCTGATCTTAACCCAGATGCCGGGACCGGCGGTGACCACACCCATGCCAACGCTGAGCGCTGCGACTGTGCACGCGTCAACGCCGACCACACCAACAATGGAAGATTCAACCACGGCTGCGGCGAGCTCTCCCACTCCTACGGCAAAGGAGCATGAAATTTGAGCTCCCTGCTGATCGCCGAGTCTTTTTTATCGTCGACCCTTTCGATCGCCGACCCTTTTGTTTGATCGCCGCATGTGGCATGATGATCGTCGGCCTGTGGCAAGATGGTCGCCGAACCTGTGCCGTTTTTTTGGAAGCGGGAAAGAAAACTTTGAAATTTTATGCGTTTAGGGGCCGAAGCCTGGGGGCGCGGCTGAAAACATGATCCCCAAGACGAAATAATCGTCGGCGAAACCGCACAAATATTATCGTCGGGTTCGTTTGGGGGCGCAACGACTGGAAATGCTCTAAGATCTATCAACTCGGTCTCTTTAAAGCCCAAAGTGTTTATAAAGATAAGGTGTGCGTATGTTTATATGAACAAATATAGTATATTTTACAGAAAATTAAGTGCAAGTTAGGTTTGGTGGATATTTTCTAAGGAAAGAATTCGTTTGAAATCTCACATACAAACTGGATAGCACCCTGAATAAAAGTATGTACAATGATGCTATTTTTGCAGTGTAGTGTTAAGAAAGAGGAAAAATAAATCAAAAGGTTTGTTTAAAAGTATTGTATTTTATGAAAATTTTAAAATATATTATTATTCTAAGAAAAGCATATGCTTGTCGCCATTCCTCTCGTCGAAGAGAGGCTTTTTGGCCTCACCTGGGCCGAAGCACCTCTCCAGGGCGATGTGGCAAGCTCCAGGTCAACCTATGCCCGACCGAAGTGGGCATTTTCAGTCCCACTTGGGATGAAGAGTGCTCTTCGATCGGTCCCGCCAGGATCGAAAACTGTCTGGCATATAGACAGCCTTGCCATTTTTCTCTTTCTCCCTTCTCTCCTTATGTTCTTATGTTTTTTCGAATTTTCTCTCTTTTTAGCTAGATTTTGAAGAAATCAACCAAACCGACAACCCTCAAATTAGCACATACTTCCTCCGTTTCAAATTAGATGACTTTCATCTGTATACATGTCTAGCTACACATGCATACAAATGAAAATCGTCTAATTTAGAACAGAGGGAGTATTATAGATCGTCGCATTCTTCTCAAAATCCATCAAACAAAAATTGATTTTGGAGAAAATTAACAACGACATGGTGAGGTGTATATTGGAGCTGTGGGTAAGATCAAGATGGTAACACATGCTTTGAGGGTATCAATTTTTTTCTATAATTTTTATTAGGTAATGTTTACTATTAATATTATTTATTAACAATAATAGTTGTTTTTAGTAGTAATAGTATAGTTAGTAGTGTGTAATTCAGCGTGCAGTTGTTAAGTGAGCGGATGCTTCAAGTATTTATTGTGTAATAGTATTTCTAGCAAAAAAAAGAGTTAGGGTCAATATTTGGCGAATCCTTTGAGTCCATCATCTTTTTCGAGAGAGCTTGCTCGAGCTCGATTGTTCAAAGATGTTGAACTTGGTGTTTATTATTTCGTCATGCAGGATGAAAAAAGATTTAGCCATCATTGAGTTTGAGATGAATAGATGGATAAAGAATGGCAAAGACAAGATTGGTTCAGAAAAAGAGCTTACTCCGTATATTTTCCGTAAGTATCCTGAAGAGAAGGTCCTTGAAAGAAAAAAAGAAAAAAGCCTACTCTCTTGCACTTCGAGTTGGATCTGGTCTTTGATCTTGAGCCACCCTCTGATGATGCAACATCATGCTCGAGTTGATACAACAATCAGCGATGGTCTTCTGTAGTTAATAGTAGAAATATGACCAAACAAGATCTTGAACCATTCATAGTTGAAGGTTTCCTTGTTCAAAAAATTCGCGTCCTCAAGGTACCTCTACATATCACAAATAACAACCAACTCCCTTATGCAGCCGCCCTCTGCCCTAGCGCAAACGCCAACTCCCCTAGCCATGGCGGCGTGGTGGATCATGGCTCTTGCCGACGGTAGGGCTTCATTTGTAGTTGTTTTTCTGAGATTTGTTAGGCTTTGTGTCTTGTTCGAAAAAAAGAAATGGCGGAGGCTCCCTAAAGATGGAATAAGGTTCTTTTTGTCTAGTCCCCATACCGGTGGTGCGTCTGGTATCATCAGTGGACGTGTGGAGGCGTGTCTCCGGCGGATCTATCCTGGTGGATTTGCTCAAATCAGGTCGTAGTTCATCTACGTTTGTGTGTTTTCAGGTTGAGTACTTTCGATTTACGCTACTCTCCAATGGCGGCGGTTTCTGTTCTGATGTGCTGGCCCCGTGGGGCCTTAGCACGGCGACTTTCCGACTGTCTACTAGAACAAGTTTTGCCTGACTCTGACGAGGGAAGGGTGATGACGGCAACGCGTCTTCGACTCGTTTTAGTGCTTGTAGTCGTCTCTAGGTGGTCTAGATGTAAATTTTATTATTTTTGGTGTTCGTTGTATTATCATGATTGAAGATGAATAGATAGAAAGTTTTTTTCGAAGTTACGTGATAAAAATAAAATAAATTTCTTTTATCAATCACTGTACATGCCTTGATGAGCTTCACCCAAGCTACGACCCGGGTTTCTACTGCTGCTGCTTCTTCCGGCCGCTGGTCGCTCCTAAGATCCTGGCACCACCCCGCCGCGTCCAGCCGCGAAAGGGACCAGAATGCTGCAGTGCGTGTTCATCCTCTCCGATTCCGGGTAATCCCCTCCGCGCGCCACAACTCTCTTGATTTTCGTTACCCCCGTCGTTTCTGACCGGATCCGTCAGACCCTTCCACTGATTTGAACTGAATTTGATGTGATTCTTTGGGGGTGGGCTTTTGGACCGCTAGGGAGGTGATGGTGGAGAAGCAGATGACGGCGCACCGCGTAGACCGCGCCATCTGCGGCTGGTTCTCGGAGTACGTTCTCGCCCACGCCGCCGGCGACCCGTCCAAGGTAATAAAGCCTCTGCTCGTGCCAGATTTTCATCGCCCCCCTTTGCACAGTACTTCTTGGGCAGCTCCTAGTTCTTGATTCCCGATGCCCTTGCTGTGAATTATATTCTGCGGGCTCCTGAGTTGGTCCAAGGTTTCAGTATCCTGCGGTCATTGCCGTCGCCGTTGCAGAAAAATCTAGTA
Source organism: Bromus sterilis (assembly GCA_950022295.1). Classification (NCBI taxonomy): domain Eukaryota; kingdom Viridiplantae; phylum Streptophyta; class Magnoliopsida; order Poales; family Poaceae; genus Bromus; species Bromus sterilis. Next base: position 56,544,651 of record OX465601.1, read on the forward strand.
CTAAACTAGTAGTGAATTTTGAGCTGTTGTGCCGATTTCGTTAGACCGCCACTTATTAGGTTTTCTTGCACTTTGGAAGGTCTTGCAGGTTGTGGTGTCCCCAACACACTACTTGTTTCAAGTATATCGCAGTGGCGTGACGTTCTTGGCATGCACCCAAGTGGAGATGCCCCCCTTGATGGCTATTGAGGTGTGTGCTTCATATCCTTACTCTTTTGTCAGTTCGATGTCATTTGCTTGCCTAGAAACATAGCGTAATATAGCTGTCTAAACAAAGGCCCCCTGTTTTAATTGGGGTTGAGATTGCTCCCTGTTTCCTGCCATGCATGGTGTATGCTTTGATACGACGTTACACTTTCTGAAGAGTATGTGACATCCACAATCACAACCACAATTAAGATTGATGGTTTATCAATATTTCAATTCGTTGTATCCATGAAATAGCTAATATTTCTAGAGCTTGCTATTGACATTCACTGCATCAAATCCAGAAGCTTGTATAATACTAAAGACGTAAAAAACATTTGGCTGGTAGACGATGCTCGATCATGGTATCTTTTTCGCAAGGAAAATAAATAGAATGATCTACATTGTATATACAAGGGGACATCCCATGGTATATTCTTTTGCGGATGATGTGGTGCTAATCGACGATAGTCGGACAGGGGTTAATAGAAAGTTGAGTTGTGGAGACAGACATTAGAATCAAAAGGCTTTAGGCTTAGTAGAATTAAAACTGAGTACATGAGGTGCGGTTTCAGTACTACTAGGTATGAGGAAGAGGAGGAAGTTAGCCTTGATGGGCAGGTGGTACCTTAGAAGGACACCTTTTGATATTTGGGGTCAATGTTGCAGAAGGATGGTGATATCGATGAAGATGTGAGCCATCAAATCAAAGTTGGATGGATGAAGTGGCGCCAAGCTCCTGGCACTCTCTGTGATAAGAGAGTGCCACAAAAGCTAAAAGGCAGGTTCTATAGAACGGCGTTTCAACCTGCGATGTTGTATGGCGCTGAATGTTGGTCTTGGCCCACTAAAAGGTGACATGTCCAACAGCTAGGTGTAGCAAAGATTCACATGCTGAGATGGACATGTGGCCACACAAGGATGGATTGGGTCTGAAATGATGATATACGCGATAGAGTTGGGGGAATGACCCCTATTGAAGAGAATCTTGTCCAACATCGTCTGAGATGGTTTGGGCATATACATCCCAGGCCTCCTGAAGCGCCAGTGCATAGCGGATGGTTAAGGCGTGCTGATAATGTCAAGAGAGGTCGAGGGAGACTAAACTTGACATCGGAGGAGTTCGTGAAGAGAGATCTGAAGGATTGGGATATCACCAAAGATTTAGATATGGACAGGGGTGCGTGGAAGTTAACTATCCACGTGCCAGAACCATGACTTGGTTTCGATATCTTATGGGTTTCGACTCTAGCCTACCCGAACTTGTTTGGGACTGAAAGGCTTTGTTGTTGTTGTAGCTACATTGCATATGCTAGTTCTCGTGCTGAAAAATATTAGTGGAAATGTGATAAACCTGCCCCTTCTGATCCAAGAGTTGTACTTTTTTAACAATGATTTCACATTGCTCCAGCTTGAATTAATTCCTCCATTCTGTGCTATTCTTACGTTTAAGATACATATGAACATAGATTTGTTACAAGTTGGCTTTTTTAAAGAGACTTATAATGTTATGTTAAACAACAAGACATGCAGTACTCTTGGGATGTTGAAAGCACTTTCAGTAAGGGTTTGCAGATTGTAGCTAAAATTTGTTATTGTTATCCTTGAGTCATCCTTGCCTGAAATGGTCATATTGAAGCAAATAGCAGATAGACTGATTGACTAAAAGTATTAATTTTTTATTCCCCTTCTATACGGTTGTGCTCATATGATCTTTGGCATCCAGTTTCTCTCTCGCGTGGCTGATGTGTTGACAGATTACCTTGGAGATATAAATGAAGACACAATCAAAGACAACTTCGTAATTGTTTATCAGGTATGTTTTCTTAACCCCGTTACATTATAACTATCCAACCACAATTACATTGTCACTTTACTTCATTGTTAGGATGATTTTGTTTGTTAGATTATGAAGGAACTACACTTTAACGTTTGGAAAATAAGATATCACATTAGAATTAGCAGTTCTAATGTGGAAGAATTGAATCGCATATAGAGAGCTACAAAGCTCATGAAATTTCAATACATAAGGCTATCTATTTACTTGTTTAAAATTAGGGCCTTATATCCAAGTGCTCTGTTTCCATGGATTGATATGCCAATCCACTGTTAAGTTCATTCTGTTAAAGCAACATCAATCCAGAATGTGTGGTGCACTTTAACCTTTAATAACGATCAGCAACTTAATTGTTTGGTTGCTTATGTAGTCCATGATTGGTAATACCACATATGTGTGTTTGAATATAAGTTCTGTAAACAATATTATTCTTACATGAATCCAGATTCTAGATGAAATGATGGACAACGGCTTTCCACTCACTACCGAGCCAAACATCTTGAAAGAGTTGGTTGCTCAACCAAATATGGTCAGCAAAATGTTGAATGTTATGACCGGTAAGAGTTCTACTATCGGTAGCAAACTTCCAGATGCAACTGCTTCTTTTGTACCTTGGAGAACAACAATTGTCAAGGATGCAAGCAATGAAGTCTATGTTAACATAGTTGAGGAACTAGATGCATGTGTGAACAGGTATTCTTAACTTTCTCCTTTCAGATGCTCTAGATATATTAAATTTCATCACATCTATAAATTTGACCTTTAGACCCCTTGATCATGCGTGAACAAATATTCTGTTCACACATTTAGTTTTCTAAGAAAATAGAAATTTTCATCAAATATCAAATATGCGACTTTGGCTTTTAGGACCTTAGGTCACAGCAGTACTTTATTAAATTATCTGCAGGAAACTACAAATGGATTTTAGTATATCCAAAGTATCGACTACTGAATGCTGTGTTCCTAATCCACCATTAGCTATGATACGTGTACTAAATATTGAACAAAATTTCAGCTCTAAGATTTAATTGAGTAGGTGAACTTCTGGTCAGCAGTGTCGAAGATCCTATTATTTCTTCTTTTTGTGAGGAGAAGATCCAACTACCTGACTTTGTTATGTTTTGGTATCCACGGCTCCGAAAGTATATTTTCGATGTTTGACGTCTTTATTGGTTGATCGGATTTGCAGGGAAGGGGTTCTTGTGAAATGTGAGGCATGTGGCGAAATTGAAGTGAATTCAAGCCTTCCAGGATTACCAGAGTTGACACTGTCATTTGCTAACCCTACAATTATCAATGATGTGAGGTTCCACCCTTGTGTCCGATTTAGACCTTGGGAGTCTAATCAGATCCTATCATTTGTTCCTCCTGATGGGCAGTTCAAGCTTATGAGTTATAGGTGCATAAATATCCTCTGTTAAATCTTATGATTTCTTCTATGTTTTTGCTATCTTGGGTTGTCTGTTATACATTCTCATTGTTTGATTGCAAATAATCAGGGTTAAGAAATTGAAGACCACACCAGTTTATGTAAAACCACAATTATCATCTGATTCTGGGAATTGCCGTGTTAATGTGATGGTGGGGATTCGGAATGATTCTGGGAAACCTATTGATTCTATAACAGTGCAGTTTCAGTTGCCTCCCCTTATTGCTTCTGCTGATTTAACAGCAAACCATGGTACAGTCGACATCCTTGCCGATCAGGTGAGTACATTGTTTGCCACCAGTTCTGTACTCCCTCCGTTTCACATTAACTGTCGCTGAAACATGTATCTAGATGTATTTTAGTGCTACATACATCCATTTGGGTGACAGTTAATATGGAAAGGAGGGAGTAACTTTGATTGATGCTAGTTTTTTCGTTTTCACACATGAAGCTATGACCTGGCTCCCTTAGGAACTAGAAAACCTAATGGTACATTGGTGAATCAATCATGTACCACTTGATATTTTCTGCGAAAACATGATGTTTTGTACACTCGAGCACCTTATATATACCTCAAGCTGTCTGGCTAATAGCATTCCTTTATTTATGCAGACCTGTGTTTGGACAATTGGGAATATTCCGAAAGACAAAGCACCATCCCTCTCTGGAAATCTACGTCTCGAGGAAGGACTCGCTCATTTGCATGCATTTCCAGTATTTCAGGTGAAATTCAGGATTATGGGGGTTGCACTGTCTGGGCTTCAAATCGATAAACTGGACGTGAAGAATAATACACCAAGCGCACCATACAAAGGTTTTCGAGCTCAAACTCAGGCTGGAAGGTATGAGGTCAGATCCTAGGTGATTGCAGAAATCTCAGCTACCACATTTTGCACCCTAATTCAACATGGCGCCATAGCGCAAAACCGTGCCGTTATCGAGGTATTATTGTCCACCATGGCCAGCATGGCTCTGTATAATGTTCTGGCATGTAGACGTGACGTACTTTATGTCAACATTCGACATGCACTCATTTTTCCCTGGCCGGTAAGCAAGCAACAGAATCGTTCACTGTGACTTCTGAAAGCGAAGACTGCTCCATGTGTAGATAGATGCTTAGCGGCTGATATATGAAGACTTCGAATTCTGCTGCTTTGTCATGGTCACCACTGAACTCACTTAGGCTTGAACAATCAGTTAATCTGCCTATGTTCTGTGATGCCCGATAACTACCTACAGTTAGAAATGCAGTTTTTTTTTTCTTTTTCTTTTCAGGCTTACAGCTACTTGTGCGCAGTTGTAATTTGAGAACAATTGTACAAAAGGGTTAGTGTTCATGTAAATCCTTCTTTTCCTAGTTGTGATTTTGCCACCTAGAGCATCTACAATCGGACTAAACAAATATGAACCCATAAATGTTTGTCGATGCGTTAGCGGACAACACCGGTCCACCCCTTATTTGTTCATTCGTACAATTACATCCCTCGTATTTGAACTTTCATTTTAATGCAAACTCATTCATGTAGATTATATAGCACACACACAAGCAAATCATCACCAATTAAACAATGTAGCACAATTAAAATAAAACATGGTTCAACAATTCAACACGACCACCACCAAAGCCTTTCAGGCTAAAGCTGAAACCCATAAGATATCGAAACTAAGTCATGGTTTTGGTACATGGATAGCTAACTTTTATGCATCTCTATCCATAGCTAATTTTTTGATGATATCTCAGTCCTTCAAATCAATTCATCACAAGATAAAATATCCGATACACGAATGGATCAATCAGCTTTCTTGTTGCATTCATTGATCTTCTTATTCTAGAACCATTTTTTACTTTCATCCTTTCATCATCCAAGAGGCTGGTGTTCTGCCTTTCTAAGAAGAGAGGCTAGTCGTCTGTACCATGATCATCAACTTTTCACAAGCATGAACTTCTCTTTTTCAAAACTCAATTGATTGCAATGTCTTGGGCTTTTCGAACTACCATTTTGCCTATTCTCTTGCTTTTCCATGTATATCTTCTCCCTCTCAATGCTTGAATTCTCTCGCATCCTCTCTTAGTCAAACAACATTCTTTCCCTTTGCACAATCAACAAGATCTTGTACCTCTTCTCCCTAGTGGCAAAAAATGTTCGTCCATGTGCAGACATTTTGCTTGTTGCGCTATCATACGCGGTCCTCTTCTTCTTCCATTTGTTTCTCATCACATGTCTATTCCTCTTTGGCACAATCGCTTGTTTGTCCACCACTCCACTTGGCTCGTCGTCCTCATCCAATCTAATAGATTGTTGGAAGCTTGAGTCGTCGTTCTTCTTCATCTTCTTGGCACGTGCCTCATGCACATGGGGGTTTGTCCCTCGTGAATATGGGGTTCAATAGATTCCTCTTTGTATGCCCAGTGCGCATGGGGCCTTTAGCTTGTGCAGACGGGGCCATTAGTCTCAACGGTTACTTAGGAGAAGGGGCATAAAATCCCCCGTCTCCTACCTTCATTCCTAATCATAATGTCTTGTGAGTCTCCGTCATTGTTATACTCCATTTTTCTCAATACTCTCAATCCCTCCATCCAAACTTATCAATTCTTTGGATATTGTGGATTGTGTTAGAGAACCTCTTACTCTTCCTAAGACTAATACCACACAATCGTATAATGTGGTCAAGCATTCTTATGCACCCCAACATATTACTCATATGTATATTAATCATGTTGGGGTTTCGCCCTTTTTGAATCCTAACTCACTTTCTAAGTGGAAGCTAGATATTGAGTCTCGTATTATGAGTGCTTCAATGCAATTATGGTGGGTAATCATCAATGGTTTCAAGCCCAAGGATCCTTCCAACCTTTCCACCAAGGGAGTTTGTTGATGATCAACTCACTGCCACATCACACATTATCGCTCGTGAGTAGTGTTTTTTTACTATATATGGATTGTTCGTGAGTAGTTTTCTTTGGACTGTGGATCCATGATTTTAGCTAGATGGTATCTCTCTCCCCCTTGTTCTTCAATACAACAATCACATGAGTTGCGTTACATGATTATGATCTATTGGATGTAATTTTCTGGTGTGTTTGTGACGATGTGATGAGTTATCACTTTATGATCAAATATATACTTGATTCTATTTGATTTATTTGTTGTATAATTCTCATAATATGCTCTCTGATCTATCTTTCTTTCTTTGGCCAAGTTTGAGAGGTGATCTCTAGAGGGAGTTGTGTATGATTGTTGGATTCAATCCTCCAAGTAATCTACCGCAATGATAGAAAGCGGAAAAAAATGTATTGTGTTTGTTGCTACTAGGTATAAAAGATGGTTTAGTTGTCCTTTAAAAGAATGATGAAGACAATATATCATTTACTTCATGTCATCATACGTTTTGCAATACTCTGTTTATTCTTAATACTTTAAGATGCATGCTGGATAACGCTCTTGGATGGAGTATTAACTATTGATGCAGTTTGATAATGATATATAAATATTGAGACGTGATGCTCATATGTTGATTATGCCATGGATAGTTTATCATAAACATTGTAATTTAATCGATACACCATTGTAATTTGTTCACCACACCACTGTTATATTAATTGTAGTGGGAACCACCGGTGAAACCATGGGTTCTATTCTATCTTGGTCATATAAGTATAAAAGTCATTTACTTTCTTTTAGAATTATTATCATCTATCAAAGTTATCTATCCACCACACTTGCATTTAGTTTCTTTAGAACTAGCAAAGCTAGTGAGATTTGCGATCTCACTAGTACTGTTGGGGGACCAAGTAGTGTTATACTTGCGTTTGTGTAGGTATTCATGATTGTTTTCTTCTACGCGGACTCTTGTTGGTTCGATAAATCTTACAATCACCTATTTTTAGGGGAAATTGTTGTTATCCTATAAATCCTTGTACTTGGGGTCCCAACAACTACCTATTTGGCTATTTGAGAGGTAGCAACTATCCAGGTGATCTTTGATCAATGATAACAGGGTACCAAAGTCCATGATCTCCATGGATATAAACCCTACTTCACGCTTGTGCTTTATTGTATCGAAGTGCGTACAAAGTACAAAGTATCGAGAGATTGTTTGGATGTTCTACATCCCCGCCCCCTTGGCTTATATACTACACCGGAGGGGTTACATGTGTCCTAGTCGTCTACGTATACAAATATAGAATCCTCTACGATCCAGTCAACTTGTCGTCTGTGACGCCCTCAAAATCAAGCCGTGTACAGTAATCATACACGCAGGGTACACGGTCGAGATCAAGGACTCACGGTAAGGTAATCACAACACAACTCTATAAATAAAATAACACGAGCTTTATATTACAAGCCAGGGGCCACGAGGGCTCGAATACAACAGCTCGAGAGCACAAAGTTAGTGGAAGCAAAAGTATCTGAGTACATACACGATAATACAAGGTTGCCTTAAGAAGACTAGCACAAAAATCAACAACGATTGAAAAGGCGAGGCCTCCTGCCTGGGAACCTCCAAACTACTCCCGGTCAACGGGGAAATCGACGTCGTAGAAGGCATCGGGGATCTTCACGTTGCGGTGGTCGACATCGGGGATCTCCTGCTCCTAGACTACAAGGATCCAACGTCGACTGCAGCGGCCGATCAGGCAAACCAAAAAGGGGGAAATAAAGCAAAGGTGAGTATCTAGCATACCCGCGAGTCTTACGTCCGCTACTAAGCACTTATGCATTTGTATCAATGGAAAGGGGAGGCTATATATAGTGGACTGAGTTACGGAAATCCAGAATAAGGAAGAGAAGCTAGGCCTATCGAAGACTAGCATCTTCCGACGAGTCTTGCAGCATGGGGGAGAGAATAGCCAACAATTTATTTAAAGCATTAAGTAACAATGCAGCAGAAGTTGCTGCAACATTGTATAATAGTAAGTTATAATAATTAGCAATGCCTCCGAGTTCCCTCACTCGACTTCCCTGCGAGGAAGAAGACCCGGAACCATACAACTAAAAAGTAGTAGTTTGTAGTGGTAAGATCCAACTTCAGCATAAAGCGTCCTGTTACCATGGACACGGCTATTCGAATAGATTAATCTTCCCTACAGGGGTGCACTTCTGTTACACTATAATGCTCGAATCTCCAGGGTGGCGTACACCTTGTTAGGGAATGCCCCACCGAGGCTATCCTACACTCCGTAGCCCATCTTTCAAACTCAACAGAGAGGTCATCCGCCGGTCTAAATCCTAAGTACGCGGGGCCTTGGACCCCAACCCCGACGTACTCCTACACGGTGCGTGGCTGGCCGGTGAAGCAAAATCAAACCAAATAAGACATCACCGCACGATCAAATAAGACAACACCACTTCCTGGCGCAGGCCGCGGTACTGCTGACGTCTGAAGATTCCTCGACCGAGACTATGAAGCAGAGGAGTGATGTCTACGCACGCTTCTATTCTTGTAGACTATGTTGGGCCTCCAAGCGCAGAGGTTTATAGGACAGCAGCAATTTCCCTCAAGTGGATGACCTAAGGTTTATCGAACTCAGGGAAGTAGAGGTTGAAGATGACCTCTCTCAGGCAACCCTGCAATTAAGATACAAGAAGTCTCTTGTGTCCCCAACACACCTAATACAACTAGGAGTTGTATAGGTGCACTAGTTCGGCGAAGAGATGGTAACATACGAGTGATAGGTGTGGCAAAGCAAGGTAATATAAATCTGTAATAAAAAGTGCAGCAAGCAAACATGTGACAAAAGTGAGCACAAACGGTGTAACAATGGTGGAAACAAGGCCTAGGCTTCATACTTTCACTAGTGGCAACTCTCAAAAACATTAACATAGTCTAATCACATGATATTTCCCATAAAACATGCAATGGAGACGCACTCGGAGGTCATTCCTTTGTGGTCAAGAGAGGATGAGAATTATGTAGGGCTACAAAAGCACACCTCAAAGTTCGTAGTTCTCAATCTATGGATTTCCAATGTCACCGCGGCCATCCAAAGAGAGTACCACAATCACCACAACATATCTCAAGGATAGTCAAAGACAAGCACCAAGAGAGTCTCAATCTTCAATCAACACACAAAAGAGGAAATCACTCATGATAATATTCTTCTAACCAATGTCCAATAGACCGCTGTCACCTTGGTCTCGGAGATTATACTAGATAAGATCAATTGAGTACATCAATCCAATACATAGAGGAAGGGGAAATATCATGGGATCACCCTAGATTAACATAGCCTATGATCACAACAAAGATCACATCATGGGAGAGAGAGAGAGAAGAACACATAGCTACTGGTAGAAACCTCAGCCCCGAGGGAGAACTACTCCCGCTTCATGGAGGGAGGAAGCAACGTCGATGGAGATGAATCCGGGGGCACTTCCCCGTCCCGGCAGGGTGCCGGCACAGGAATTCTGTCCCCCCCCCCTGAAACTTGATGGCGATGGCGGCGGAGATCGGAATTGCTTCTGGAGAAAAGGGGTCCGCCATCAGGGTTTCCTCCGCGAGGGTAAAAATAGGGCCAAAGGGGGGCACCAGGGGGGCCACAGGGCAGCTAGGAGGGTGCCCGGCGCGGCCTAGGGTGGGGCCGCGCCAGGGACCCTTCTGGAGTCCCTGTGGTGGCCCTCCCCTCCTTCCTTGGTGATTCCGGAAGCTTCCGGGACGCTGATTTTTTATATAATTTTTCCGGAATTTTTGGAGCACTTTTAATGGCCGGAAAACCTGAAATACAAAAACAGCTGAAAACAGGAACTGGCAACTGGGTGCACTGAGTTAATAGGTTAGTCCAAATATGCTAAAAAGTGTATGAAAGTTCAAGCAAAACATGGAAAAGTCACACAAAACATGCATGGAGCAAGCAGAAATTATAGATACGTTTGGGACGTATCAACATCCCCAAGATTAATTCCTGCTCGTCCTCGAGTAGGTAAATGATAACAAGCATAATTTTTGTGGAGACATGCCACACAACCATATAAGGACTTTTAAGTAAAGCAATCAAAGCACGCAATTCAATTCAAGTCTTAACAAGCAAGAGTCTATATTCGCATTGACACAAGTAACAAAAGAACAAAAGGTGCAAGAGCTCTCGCTGTCCGTGACTCGAATGTCTCCAGATGGTGTTTGCGTGCAAGCAGGGGACTGGGAAAAAGAGAGAAAAAAGGTTGTTGAGAACAACTATCTACTAAAGTTTCACACTTGGTCTCCTTTGGATTCTTATCTTGACTCGTCCCCAGACCACTAGCCAGGTACAAGTCAAACTGATCCACTCCCTTTCGATATTTTGAGCACTCATGCAATGGATGAGCGTGAGCAAGAAAGTTGACACCTAAAAGGCGAAACAGAAAGAAGGTGGAGGAGGAAGACAAAAAGGTGTGAAAGGCTCACATCAATGAGGACAATCATAGGCGAGAGATGGCCATATGATAGATATGATGTGAGGAGTAGGGATTGCCATGCAACGGATGCACATGTGAGCTAAAAGCTCTGCAAGGGAACTAGTGGGGGTGCATCTAACTTGCTTTCTCAAGAAGACCTAGAGCTCGTTTGAGGAGGCTCATCATTGGAATATACAAGCCAAGTTCTATAGTGTGAAGGTCCCCACATAGCTATATGCATGATGATGATCTCTATGGAGTACAAGGGATAGAGGATGAAGTACTAGTGTGGATCTCTCAAAAGGATAGTAGTGTTGCCTCCTTCTCTCTTTTTATTTTTATTTTTCTCTTTTTTCTATTTTTTTGTATTTTTTTGGTGGCCTCAACGAGATAAGAGGGAAAAAAATAATCGCCGATCAATAAATCGGGGATGCAAACACCGCAAACAAATCAGACAATCAAACAATTCACACCGAAAACAAAATTCTAAATTTTTGTGAAATCTGGGCTGTTACAAATTCCCTCCATGATTATGACAAGTTTCATAAGGATAATTTCTCCTTATGTCATAGGTACCTTTATAATCACTAAAGATAGGAGTTATAACAGCATCATAGTAGATGAGAGCATTATCATTGCTAGAAACTATATTTGTAAACATGTTGTCTTTATTCTTACTAGCAAAAGATTATCAATTACCACATCACTAATGGGTAAAGAACTTGCAATCCTATCATCCCCAAGCTTAGAGCTTTCCATATCATCACTCTCAGAGTTAGTACCAAAAAGATTTTCAAGATCATAAGTAGCATTATCATCATTTTCCCAATCACAAAAAAGTAACATGCATATCATAATCAAAATCATCTTCAATAGTGCCTACGGACTTAACATCAGGATAATAATGAATGCAATCAAGCTCACCGTCCTCCAAAAATTTATGTCCGTTAGGATAAAAATTGATGCGAGGAATATGCTCAGGCCAGGTTGATACCCATTCTTCTTCCTTCTTGCTCCTCTTCCTCCTCCTCTTCTTTTTCTTCTTATTTACCTTAGGAGGGAGTGGTTGGAGATGAAGCTTCTCCACATATCCTGGTTTATCATTAGAAACAATAGGGGAAACTTGGGAGAAACTCTCCTTTTTATTAGTAGAGATATAAGGGACATTTTTATACTTTGGTAAAGTTCCCTCCTTTCTAATCTTACTTATGTAATCATTTTCATGGCAATTAACAACACAATAGAGATGGCAATTTTGCAAAGTGTTGCTAATTCCTAAGGCATTAACATCTAGCCAAGAAGTCTTTTCTGATAACTCTTCACACATCAAAAATAACATAAGTTCATCATAAAGATCAGAAGTGATCATGTTATCACACAACTGATTAACAGTTATGCTTTGAAAGTTCATGCATTGAAAATTAAAGTGAGCCTCTATGCAGCAAAGTTCACAAGTAAAAGGATAAAGGTCACACAATTCTCTAGAAATTTCATTTAAATCTTTGACCCAAGTGATTGTTCTTTCATGCTTATGTTGCTTACAATACTTCTCTTCTTCAATCATAGGCCTTTCACAAGGTCTATCTGATACGTCTCAAACGTATCTACTTTTCCAAACACTTTTGCTATTGTTTTGGCTTCATTCTTGCATGATTTGAACGAAACTAACCCGGACTGACGCAGTTTTCAGCAGAGCTACCAGTGCTGTTTTCTTTTGTGCAGGTTTCTGGATATTTAGGTATGCTGCAAAAATCCCAAGAAAAAATATAAAAAATCAGCGTTCCGGAAGCTTCCGAGGATCCAAAGGGGGCCGCAGGGCAGCCAGGAGGGTGTCTGGCGCGGACCAGCCCCTGGCCGCGCCACCTGCCCTCCTGGCTGGGTCCCACACCCCCTGGTGACCTACGTTGGCCGCTATTTATTCTCCCGACGCAAAAACCCCAGAACAGAAATCGCTTTTCCAATCTACGTCGCGGAGCCGCCGCCACCCTCTGTTCTTCTCCGGGAGAGCTAATCTGGAGTCTTCTTTGGCCTCCGGTGAGGGGAAATCATCGCCATCGTCATCGCCATCACCACTCCATCACCCATCCATGACTTCTCCATCCATGTGTGAGTAATTCCCTGTTGTAGGCAAAGGGGATGGTACGGATTGGATGAGTTAGATTATGTAATAGTTCAATCAGATTGTTGGGGGCATGTTGCCTATCATCTACTTGGTGTTTATCATCTCTGTTACAACTTGTTTCTCTTGATGCTTGCCACTTTGGGCCCGAGTGCCATGATTTCAGATCTGATCACCCTTTTGTTTCTTGAGTTTGTGGTGTTCTTGATCCTATCTATGAGTTGTATGCACCTATTATAGTACGGAACCGGCGATCCCAATGGTGACATCTTGGGACACCAAAGGGGATGGACTATAATTTGAGGATTCCGTGTATCCATGAATTGTTAATGCTTTGTTCCGATGCTCTTTGACAGGAGTACCTTAATCTCCCTAAGTTCCTTTTGGCCCCGTTTGTAGCGGGAGGGTAGGACAAAAGATGTTGTACAAAGTTCTTATTGCAAGCACGTACAACTACCTTGGGATACATGCCTGATGTTTGATATTTGCCTAGATGATCCTTTATGTTCTGTGAGCCTTGCCCGTGTTAGAATCTATTACATGTTCGTTCTCATCCAAGCAGCGCCCAACCATCCATCTCCCTAGCCTACAGTGTTTTCTTTCCTGCTGGTTACTAGTTGTTTACTTTTGTGTTTTACTTTTGCTGTTTCACCACTACCATCACCACTATTATCACCGTATCACAGTTGCTACTAATACCTTTGTGCAAGAAAGTGTTTATTTCAGGTGCGGTTGAATTGAAAACTTAATTGTCAAAGCCTGCACGTATTCTTTGTGTCCCCAAGTGTCGAATCAATAAATTGGGTTATCTTGCCCGCGAAGACTATCTCGATCCCCTACAGTTGAGGGTTATCACTATCCACTCCACAAAAATTAACATGCTTATATAAAACTTCATTTTCAGGAATTGGATCATGCATGTTGCAATCATCATGAACAATCTCATTTTCTTTGCAAATCTCTTTAAAAGGTTCATGATGCTTGATCCAATTCTCCTTAGGCATATTAAGATGTGAAGCAAAAGATTTAAGGAAATCAAAAAGGAGTTGAGAATCAAGCCCAAATTTAGCACTAAACTTATTAAAACTTGCAGTTTCAACAAAGGACTTAATGCAATCATACTCATAATTTATACCTGACTCTTTACCTTTGTCGATCTCCCAATCTTCAGTATTGCGTTGAATTCTTTCAAGGAGTTCCCATTTAGCATCAATCTTTTCGTTTGTGAAAGAACCCATAGAGGAAGCATTGAGCAAGTCTTTATCCTGTCGAGAGAGCCTCGCATAAAAATTAGTAATAATTATATCTTTGGGGAGCCCATGGTCAGGACATTTTAGCATTAAAGTTTTCAGTCTCCCCCAAGCTTGAGATATGCTCTCTCCGTCATGAGAATAGAAATTATAAACATAATTCCTATTCTCATGAACTTCATGAAGAGGATAAAACTTGGAGTAAAAGAGAGACTGGATCTCTTCCCAATCACGTAGGTGAGAATCATCTAGTAGCCTATACCATTCCAATGCTTTTCCTTTCAGTGACAAGGAAAATAATTTCTTCATGACTTCACCTCTTGTCAAACCTGAAATATTAAATAACTCACAAAGTTCTGTAAGTTTCAACAAATGAATACTAGGATTGACTGTCCCATCATAACAATCATTAATAATTATTTCAACAATACCAAGTGGTATTTTGAACGGGATACATTCAGTAGGTGGAGGAGACTTCTCTACTACGGGCGTGGTAAAGCGGCCTTCCCCAAACAGCGAACTAAGAGTGCAGTTTTCCATAAGCATAACTAGTGAAAATAAAAACAAGAAACGAAAAGATTTAATTGCAAGATCTAAAGATATACCTTCAAACCTTACCTCCCTGGCAACGGAGCCAGAAATAGCTTGATGTCTACGCACGCTTCTATTCTTGTAGACTATGTTGGGCCTCCAAGCGCAGAGGTTTGTTGGACAACAGCAATTTCCCTGAAGTGGATGACCTAAGGTTTATCGAACTCAGGGAAGTAGAGGTTGAAGATGGTCTCTCACAAGCAACCCTGCAATTAAGATACAAGAAGTCTCTTGTGTCCCCAACACACCTAATACAACTAGGAGTTGTATAGGCGCACTAGTTCGGTGAAGAGATGGTAACATACGAGTGATAGGTGTGGCAAAGCAAGGTAATATAAATCTGTAATAAAAAGTGCAGCAAGCAAACATGTGACAAAAGTGAGCACAAACGGTGTAACAATGGTGGAAACAAGGCCTAGGCTTCATACTTTCACTAGTGGCAACTCTCAACAACATTAACATAGTCTAATCACATGATATTTCCCATAAAACATGCAATGGAGACGCACTCGGAGGTCATTCCTTTGTGGTCAAGAGAGGATGAGAATTATGTAGGGCTACAAAAGCACACCTCAAAGTTCGTAGTTCTCAATCTATGGATTTCCCAATGTCACCGCGGCCATCCAAAGAGAGTACCACAATCATCACAACATATCTCAAGGATAGTCAAATACAATCACCAAGAGACTCTCAATCTTCAATCAACACACAAAATAGGAAATCACTCATGATAATATTCTTCTAACCAATGTCCAATAGACCGCTGTCACCTTTGTCTCGGGGATTATACTAGATAAGATCAATTGAGTACATCAATCCAATACATAGAGGAAGGGGAAATATCATGGGATCACCCTAGATTAACATAGCCTATGATCACAACGAAGATCACATCATGGGAGAGAGAGAAGAACACATAGCTACTGGTACAAACCTCAGCCCCGAGGGAGAACTACTCCCGCTTCATGGAGGGAGGAAGCAACGTCGATGGAGATGAATCCGGGGGCACTTCCTCGTCCCGGCAAGGTGCCGACATAGGAATTATGTCCACCCCGAAACTTGATGGCGATGGCGACAGAGATCGGAATTGCTTCTGGAGAAAAGGGGTCTGCCATCAAGGTTTCCTCCGCGGGGGTAAAAATAGGGCCAAAGGGGGGCACCAGGGGGGCCACAGGGCAGCCAAGAGGGTGCCCGGCGCGGCCTAGGGTGGGGCCACGCCAGGGACCCTTCTGGAGTCCCTGTGGTGGCCCTCCCCTCCTTCCTTGGTGATTCCGGAAGCTTCCGAGACGCTGATTTTTTATATAATTTTCCAGAATTTTTGGAGCACTTTTAATGCCCGGAAAACCTGAAATTCAAAAACAGCAGAAAACAGGAACTGGCAACTTGGTGCACTGAGTTAATAGGTTAGTCCAAATATGCTCAAAAGTTTATGAAAGTTCAAGCAAAACATGGCAAAGTCACACAAAACATGCATGGAGCAAGCAGAAATTATGGATACGTTTGGGACGTATCAAGGAGCCCATAACTCATTATCCCACGTGTAGGCAGCGCATATAAGCCAAAAGGCTACACAAGTCATCCGCCGAACCATTAGTCATTTTATTAACTTGCGGGAAAACCGTTCTCGTTGCCTCGACTTAACTGACCCGTGGACAACGACAGCAGTCAGGACCACCAGTACATCGGTGCCTGCCCTGTCGTCCCACCAAGTCTCTACGGTTACCAACAAGGTGAACCGACTCCTTACCTTATCTCGTGTGTGCTCCTAGAGGATCTCGAATTTCGTGGTTTGGTAACTCTCGCGACCAACGATCAGGGTCCAAGCACACCGGTACACTGGTCGTACCCTCCCTGTCATCCCGTCGCAATACCACTCGCGGGTACCGTTGGGTCACCCGACTTCTTACCTTTAGGGACAACCGTTATCGGGACCCTAGGGCAGCTACACAGAGTCAGCAACGAGTGGAGTACGCAGATTACTCCTCGATAGCTCCACTTGATGTGGCTCGGCAGAGCCGAGGTAGGGGCCTGAGGCGGTGTCTGCATTGTATCGTACATGTGCAGTTATAATCATCGTATCTGCGTTCACTCCCCAGAGTGATCACGACCCGCTATCTAATCCTAGTTGACTAAAAATACGCATGCCTCACTGCTGAATATAATATATATTTATTAGACATCATAGGATAAAGGAAGGTAAATCAAGGGGCGACAAAGACAGGCTATGCAATTGAATAGGATTGTAATGTAGCAGCAGCAGCAGTAACAATGCCTAGTGCAAGAAATGTACGAAAAAGATAGGCGATATCTGGGGTAGAGAATGGCTCTACTTTCCTGGAAGCTCGGCAGTAGAGGCAGGATCGTCGACGTAGTAGTCGTACCCAGCAGCGGTGTAGTCGACAAAAGCGGGGTCTACCGGAGAATAAAAGGGGGGGAACAGTGAATACAAAGCAATCATATGCAAACAGATGTATGGCATGACCGATACAATGCTAACGGTGTTCTAATGCAGTGGAATGTATTATGCTCGGAGCGGGAATTCATCCAGGGATGAAATACCGACTCCGGGCGATTATCGATAGACGACCCGGAGGGGGGATGTCTCGTGTTCGTTGTGTTAGAGGGGGTGGCTGGTATATTAATAGCGTATCCGTATTCGTTATATTTTTTTGATCAATTTTTATGTATAATTTTTTTAATCTGACTTACGGTTTAAAAGATATTAAATTTTAAAGTTTTAAATCAATTTCTGGATTTCTTTTATTATTTAATTCAAACATTATCCAAAATAGTACCACTGACATGGAGGACCCACATGTCAGTGGCAGATTCATTTAATTTGTGATTAACTTAATTAAACATGGGTTAGTCAGAGGAGGGCCCCACATGTCAGTGGGACATAACAGTTACTATTTTTAATTAATTCAATTTCTTACAGGTGGGGCCTAGGTGTCATAGACACACATGTTAATTAACACTTTAATTTACTTTAAAAGGCCAGGGGGCCCACCTGTAAGTCATTGGAGGGTTATTATTCTAATTTAACTAAACAGAGATAATTATCTCGGGGCTGGCCCACATGTAAGTGGCCCATACGATGATTAACTAAGCCCTGATAAACTTGTTGACCTGGGGGCCCACCTGGGAGTGTCACAGGTGCTCGCCGTCGACGACGGCCGACGGCGAGGTCGTCAGTTCTCGCGCTGTAGGACACGAGAAGTTGCGTGGCTTGGACCATTCGATCGAGCAGACTAAACCGCGTCGATCTGTAGCGGGGGACGCGGCGTGCGAGGCCAGAGCTGAGCTCTAGCTCAACAATGGCGGCGGCTGTGCTCGGGCTCCAATGGCAGGTTGCAAACGGTGAAGAAATCGAGCGGTCTACCACGACAGGCTTTCGGGTGCAACTGGCGGGGGCTGTGGTGGCTTGAGAGCCCGGCTTTGACAACAATGGCGACGACCGGTGCAACACGAAAGGGGGAATTCGCTACGGGCTAAACAAGCGGCAACGGGCAATTGGGGATGGCGAAGCTGCTCACCGCGAACGTGCAGAGGCCGGCAGCGGGCTCGATGGTGGTCTGGTTTGGCCGTAATTGGTCGCCGATCTCGGCGGGTGGAGCTTAAAGACGACGACGATTGCGGGGGCTGGGATGGCTCCGGGCACGGCCTTGTCTGCAGGTTGAAGAAGGAGTCGATGGCGAAAACGCAGGGAACTCAGGCTAGGGCTATTCCGGCGAGTGGCCGTGTGTGCTCACGTGGTGGCGACCATGGCGGCTGGTGCGATTTTGCGAGGAGACGGGGAGGGCGGGATTTAGGGTTAGGGTTGGATGCGGGGGGCTCGGGGAACCTTTACCACGCCGGCGAGCCGCCGGATAGCTGCCACGGCGGCACGGCGCGGCACGGCGCGGCTCGGACGCGCGATGCAAGCCATGACATAGCCGTCCTTCCAACACTGTAGCGAGGAAGAGGACGAGGGCGGGGGTGGGCTGGGCTTGGTGGCTAGGTGGGCTGGAGGGTTTGCTCTGGGCGTAGAATAGGTATTTTCCATTTTTCTGTTTCTGTTTTCTTTCCTTTTGTTTTAAGTTGTGTTAGCTACTTTAGCAATTTTGTAAAGCATGAAACTTGGTCCAAAATTAGCATTGGGCAATACTAGAGTGCCACAAAAAGATTGGGACTTTTATAAAATATTTTGCATTTTTGTTTTATTAAAAAGGTATTAAATGCCACTGTTTTTCTACTATTATGAATTGTTTGATTTATTTTATAACTTGATAAATTCTCATATCCACATGGACATGGTCCACTGAATATTGGGCATTTTACAAAAGTGGTTGCAAGGTTTTTGGTTGAACTTTTATTTGCCACATTGTTTTTAATTTCAATCACAGGGGAATTTGAATTCGAATTTATCCAAAGATGATCAAGGAATGATTTTCAACAGTAAACATCATTAGCAAGAGTGATTACTGTTACATGATAGTGAGGGTGTTACAAATCTCCTCCACTACAAAGAATTATCGTCCCAAGAATTAAAAGTAGGGTAAGGGGTAAGGTTTCAGTTTCGTATTCTAACGATTTCTTCTGGTGCTTGTTGTCCTTCACGAAGAGGTTGATCCATTTCGTTGATGTCTTCGTTTGGTCTGCATCAGTGCGTCTCGACGAATTGTCATCCTTCCTTCGGGGCTGCATCGTACCTACGAATAGATTAGGGGGGAAACTTGAGAGGGGTCGGATCAGTACAAGGTTAATCAACCGAGATGGTCCAAGGGAATGGGGTACAAAGTATCTCACGAGTTAAACTCAGGGAGATACAATGAGAGAAACCAAAGAAGGCATGAGAAGTTTTCAAGCGGATATGCAAGCATTCGACGATGATAACGGAGGATGAAAAGGGGTCCAGAGCATCAGGCATAATCACTGAGTCTGATATCGAACTGAATATCACAAGGTAGAGGACTCGTGAGTTGCATACGAGGTCAAACAAGAGGAATAACCTCGAAAACAGAAAGGTACAAGAGAGTTAGGTTTCGATCCTGTGGAACTGTGGGTTATGGGCCCACATTGAATAAGAAGTGTGGTGAAAAACAATGCGATCAAGTTGCAAGGTAAGTCCGAGAACAACTTATTAGCAATGTCGGCAACAATGTTTGGTGCCAACGGCGAGGGACGAAGAGAACCATTTTCTTGCTCGTTAAGACGAGGCGGACCAATAGGCAAAGTTCTCGTCCATCGGTGGTTACCGAAAGGTCATCAACAATCGTAACAGGTTGTACGGACAAAGTAGTACACCGAAGTGTTTACATAAGCAGGGAATTATCACTGCTCAGATAAGATACATAACAATAAAGGTTAAACAGACCAATGGAAGGGAAAATGTGATTATACTCAAGTATTAGGTGTATATCCTTTCTAAGGGAAAGTAGAGCACGATATACATGACCAAGTTTGTATTGGCAGGGAGTCAAAGGAGGTTGTCGATGATAACACAAACCATCGAGGGGCAAGGATGGTATTTCTCACGACGCATCCAAGTAACACTTGGGAGAAGTCAAAATGTCGATGATGACCACGACACATCATGTCAAAAGGTTTCAAGAAAATACAATCGAACAACGGCGACATCAAGCAACATGAATGGTGAATCAAAAGTATTCGGTGTTCCCGATTGACGACAACCCAGGACCATGAAATGGCAATTACAGGGATAGGCATTGTTTCATCACAATTCATAAGATGTAGTGCATAGGCATGATATCCTCGAGATACCAGGAGTAATACTCGAAGGTAGAATGGAGGATCATAGGTGCAACAGAATTTATACCAAGCGGGTTAATTATCTTTACGAGAAGCTTTCATGATAAGTTCTACATAGTATCCATGGGCATGAACAACAAATGTTCAGGGTCGACTCCCATTTCTTCAATGCATAGCCTTTCATTCACTTCTCGTTGTCGATGAGTTTGCAACGTTCAAAATTTTACCTGGCATAACACCAGTAGAGTATGACCCGTATAAAGTTTGGGTTCATACAGATTAGGGGAAGCATAGGGTTAACCCATCGGGGCATTTTGAAACCCATACAACAAGAATCATAAGTGAGGGATACCAATTCGAAAGCAGAAGCCTGACGACACCGAGTAGATGATATCATTCGCCAGAGGCATCTGATATCAGGGAAGATTCATGAATGACTTAGGGAATAAGGGGACGGTAGGTAGTAATCCACCAAAAAGGTCAGGCGGCGTACAGAGAGTCTGGGCGAGTATCGGTACTCAACCATAAGAAGAAAGAATGCCAAAGCATTGGAGATAGAAGCATTGGAATAATTCGATGCTTAAGTACAAAGGAATTATGACTTCCATATCGGTGTATCGCATTTAGATACATCGATCAACATGACTAAGTTGAATAGAAGCTTGACCGTTAATCAATTAAGGTTTGATTTACCGAGAACCAGCTCATGTTCGGAATGACGTATGAGCCAAAAGAATGAATTCATAGGGTTAACCGACGACTGTGTGCATTCGCGCACACGATGATTCAACAGATCGGAATGGCAATGCCAAGGGAAGGCATCGAAGACCACAAGACAAACGGGATTAACATAGTGCGAGCAGGCAAGAAGAATATCCAAAGCAGTAGGCTGCCGAGGATTGGCGCGAGATCGGATAATATTTCAAAGTATTATGGGAATCACATGAACAACTTAGGATGAACGGATCCTCGGTAAACGCGAGGAATTATCCGCAGTGTGAAAAGAAGCTGCAAGGCAGTATGAACAAAGGATTTACCAATCAACGAAGAGTATATCGAGGTACCTTGTAAACACAAGAGCATCTGGGATTGAATGGATGAACGGAAGGTGTATGTGGTTATACATACGGACTTATCGGTGCAAGGAATTGTCAAGGTATCAGCACATATGGTCTCAGGAATTCTATCGGAGAGTAATGTTTGGCATCTTCTGGTGAATCAGGTCATCTTCTATGATGAGGGCTCTCCGGGAGGAAGCAGTCACGAGAATCTAGAGTTAGAGTTAGCAAAATCTTTAACCCTGAAAGAGAAGAGAGATCATATTCCCAGAGTAAAGGTGCGAAGAAAAGGATCCTAATACCACCCAGTTGGCGACGTGGGTCGATAAGCCACACGACACTATTAGTAAAGTAGTTTTGCAAAGACTAGACTCGACTTCGACCAAGGAGTGGGAAGGGGGTGTCCTACAGGCAGTCGGCTCTGATACCAACTTGTGACGCCCTCAAAATCAAGTCGTGTACAATAATCATACACGCAGGGTACACAGTCGAGATCAAGGACTCAAGGTAAGGTAATCACATCACAACTCTATAAATAAAATAATACAAGCTTTATATTACAAGACAGGGGCCAAGAGGGCTCGAATACAACAGCTCGAGAGCACAAAGTTAGCGGAAGCAAAAGTATCTGAGTACAGGCACGATAATACAAGGTTTCCTTAAGAAGGCTAGCACAAAAATCAACAACGATCGAAAAGGCGAGGCCTCCTGCCTGGGAACCTCCAAACTACTCCTTGTGACGCCCCCAAAATCAGACCGTGTACAGTAATCATACACGCAGGGTACATGACCGAAATCAAGGACTCACGGTAAGGTAATCACAACACAACTCTATAAATAAAATAATACAAGCTATATATTACAAGCCAGGGGCCACGAGGGCTCGAATACAATAGCTCAAGAGCACAAAGTTAGCGGAAGCAATAGTATCTGAGTACAGACACAAGAATTCAAGGTTGCCTTAAGAAGGCTAGCACAAAAACAGCACGAACGAAAAGACGAGGCCTCCTGCCTGGGAACCTCCAAACTACTCCTGGTCAAAGGGGAACTCGACGTCGTAGAAGGCATCGGGGATCTCCTACTCCTGGACTCCAAGGCTCCAACGTCGACTGCAGCGGCCGATCAGGAAAAACAGTAAAGGAAAATAAAGCAGGTGAGTATCTAGTATACCCGCGAGTCTTACGTCCGCTACTAAGCATTATGCATTTGTATCAATGGAAAGGGGAGGTTGTATATATAGTGGACTGCAAGATAGAAATCAGAATAAGGGTAAGAAGCTAGGCCTATCGAAGACTAGCATCTTCTGACGATGTCTTGCAGCATGAGAAGAGAAACAACCAACAGTTTAAATAAAGCAATAAAGTAACAATGAAGCAGAAGTTGCTGCAACATTGTATAATATAAGTTGTAATGATTAATAATAATAATGCCTCCAAGTTCCCCTCCTCGACTCCCTGCGAGGAAGAAGACCCGGAACCATACAGTTTAATAGTAATAGTTTCTAGTGGTAAGATCCAGCTTCAGCATAAAGCGTCCTGTTACCGTGGACACGGCTATTCGAATAGATTAAACTCCCTGCAGGGGTGCACTACTGTTCAGCCTGCACGCTCGGATCTCCAGGGTGGCATGAACCTTGTTAGGGAACGCCCCACCGAGGCTATCCGACACATCGCAGTTCATCGTAGGCTCAGCAGAGAGGCCATCCGCCGGACTATATCCTATGCGCCAAGGGGTCTAGGTCCCTCACCCTTGCACGCTCCTGCACAGTGCGAGTCTGGCCGGTGAAGCAAAAGCAAATCCAAACACACCTGCTGCAGCAAATAAGACAAGACCACTTCCCGGCGATCAGGCCGCAGTACTGCTGACGTCTGAAGAGCTTTCGGACGAACTACGACGCGGAGGGCCCACACCGTAATCCCACGTGTAGGTAATGCGTGCAGACCAACGGGTCTCTCAAGTCATCCTCCGAACCATTTAGCATTTTAATATTATCTCACAGACAACCGTTATCGCTGTCTGACTAACAACACAACGGACAACGAACAGCAACAAGGCCCACCGGTAACGTCGGGTCCTGCCCTGTCGTCCCGTCAAAGCGCGCGGTTACCGACAAGGTGAACCGTCTCCTTACCTTGTCTCGCGGGTGCTCTTGGTAGAGCTCGACTTTTTCGTGGTTTGGTAACTCTCGCGAGATACGAGCAGGGGCCAAGCACGCCAGTAACGTCGGTCGTACCCTCCCTGTCGTTCCCGGCGATATACCGCTCGCGGGCACCGTTGGGTCGCCCGGCTTCTTACCTTAAGGACAACCGTGCTCAGGACCCTATGGCGGCAAGAAAAAGTCAGCCTCGAGTGGAGTACAAGGATTACTCCTTGATAGCTCACACTTGAGGTGACTAGGCATAACCCAGATAGGGGCCTTTGGCGGTGTCTGCTTTGTACCGTACCTGTGCAGTTGTATATATTGTATCCGTGTTCACCCCCCTGAGTGATCACGACCTGCTATCTAATCCTAGCTAACAATGCGCAGGGCTCACTGATGAATAATGCATAATTATAATAGGCATCATAGGATAAGGAAGGTACATCAAGGGGCGACAAAATCAGGCTATGCAATTGAATAGGATTGTAACGTAGCAGCAGCAGTAAAAATGCCTAGTGCAAGAAAGTACGGAAAGGTAGGCGATATCCGGGGAAGAGAATGGCTCTGCTTGCCTGGAAGCTCGACGGTAGGGGTAGGGTCGTCGACGAAGTAGTCGTACTCGGTGGCGGTGTAGTCGACGACGGTAGTGGGGTCTACCGGAGAATAAGGGGGATAAACACAGTAAATACAAAGCAATCATAGCAAACAAATACATGGCATGATGTATGCAAAGTTAACGGTGTTCTAACACGGTGCAATGCACGTTGCTCGGAGTGGGAATTCATACGGGGATGAACTACCGGCTCCGGGTGATTACCGGACAGGGTGTCCGGAGGGGGAAGGGTTCATGCCGGAGGTGTCGTGGACATCCGACAAAGATAACGGGGGTGTATCCGTGTTAGTCGAACCATTCCGGACAACTTTCGTGTTCGGAATAAATTCATTCGGCAGGTTTTTACCGGCACCGGGAATTTTCGACAGACAGCCCGGAGGGGGGAATGTCGATGATCGGTGTGTAAGGGGGGTGGGGTAGACATACGGATAGCGTATCCGTATTCGTTATATTTTTCTGATCAATTTTCATGTACAAAGTTTTTTTATCTGAGCTACGGTTTAATTTATATGATTTTCTAAAGTTTTAAGCATTTTAAATTATTTTCTAAATTATTTTTAAATTATTTTTATTAATTAACAGAAACATTATCCACAACAGTTTGACTGGTCAACTGACAGAGAGGTCCCACTTGTCATACACATGGGGTGTTTGACCAGCCAATGACCAGTGGGTCCCACATGTCATTGACCCCTATTGAATTTCTTTGAAAATGGCTAAGTCTGAGAATCGTTGTTTAAACATCATTTAGCTGTCTTCGGAAGGCTACGGTTTTGGTTCTGCTCACCCGAAAAATTAGTGCCCTATATCAAATTGAAGCATTTTTCTATTGTCTATAATCTGGTACAATTATCATGCTTGTTAGATTTCATTTTCTTAATTAATAATTTGTTTGAAAAGTGACATCTACTGATAATTCCAGAAACTGTTACAGTTAACAGAACATAGCACTTTGCGATTTTTATAGGAATTAATTCATGGATCGTATGAAGTTGGTCCAGTGGGGTAAAATGGAGATGGTTATGTGTAGAACATGCCCATGTCTATTGCATTATTAATAAAGTTCAATAACACAAAGTTGTGGGCTTAGGAAATGGTTAACATTATGTTTCTGACTTAGCAGAAATTTTGCTAAGTCTGGGTGATCTTGGTTTTAACAGCAGATAGCCTTTTGCAAAATTTATTCTGAGCATTCTAGGCACAGTTTGAAGTTGGTCCAATGGAATGAAATCATCCTTGGCATGTCTAGTTTCTGGATCTATCAATTTATACAATTTTTGATTTCATTTGATGTGGTTTTGAGGGTTGTCAAGAGAGCACCAGCAACAGCTAGCAGGTTCAGTACCAGACCGTAGTAGCAAGCACCGCAGCACAGTCAGGGGCAGCGACAACGCGGCCAGGAAGGGAAGCCGCGGACGAGCGGCGGTGGGCTGGGGCGCAATGCGCAAGCGCAGGACGCGGCCCAGGCGTGGAGCACGCGCGGGCGGCGCAGCCACAACACCGGGCGCGCACGGCGATGGCGACGACCGGCGGCCGGTGCAGCGAGGCAGGTCGGCGGGGGCGCGCGGGTGGGCGCGTGTGCATGGCCACAAGGCGGTGAGCACAGGCAGGGCACAACGACGACGAACTCGACGGCACGGACGAAAGAAATTGATGAAAGACTGTCAGAACCCTAACTAGGGTAAGTGCTAGGTTTGTTTGATCCCTTTGCATCATGCAAAAATTCAAAAGAAATTCAAAAATGGGGAAGCAGAAAGCCCAGAGAAATTATTTGAAATGGCCAGATAAAAATCTTTTTTCCAAAAATCAATTGAAGAGTTGAAAAATTCCTAAAAATGAGTGTGATCATTTTAAAAGTGATTTGGGATTAAACCCATGCTCATAGATTTTTCAATAATTCAAAAAGTGGCTTAGAAATTAAATTAAACTCCAATTTGAATTTAAATTCAAATTGTTTGAATTTCAAAAATCACCAAAACTTATGAGTGGCTAGCTATACATGTTATAAGCCCACATAAAAGTTTTCATGATTTTTTAAAAATGCTCTGCTATTTTTTATTTGGGGCAAAACAAACAACAGAAAAAGAAAAACAGAAAGAAATTTAAAAAAAGGAAAGGGCCAAAGGCCACTTACCTAGCCCACCTGGCCCAGCTAGCCAGCCCAGCCCGCCAGGGGTACATGCGTCTTCAACCCCTGGCCAGGCAGGCAGGCAGCTTGCCGGCGGCCACGGCATGGGCGCCAGGCAGCTGCCTGGCTGCCTTCTGCCTCCTTAGCGGCGCCGTGGCGGCCCTGGGCACCTCCCCTGCCTCTTCCCCCTCGCTTGGACCCTCCCCCCCCTTCGTCCCCGGCGCTCCCCACGAAGAACGGAAGCACGGCGAGTTCATCGTCGACGCCCCCCTGCGGCCACCGGCCTTCCCACGACGCAACCAGGTGTCCACGGCGCTCCTCGACTACGCCCTCGTCGCCTCGAGCGCTCAATTCGAGCCCAGGAGCTCTGTGTACGACGCCGTCGTCGAAGACTTCCGCCGCGGCCGAAACCCTCCGGCGACGAATTGCCACCGTTACGCGGCGTCTCCGGCGACATCGAGTCCTCTTCCGCGTTCCTGGTGAGCAGGCGATGCTCCCCGTCTACTTCCTTTTCCTCCCCGCGTCTCCTGCGCCAAGCTCCACCGGAGCAGTGGGCGGCCGCCGCGCCCCGTTGCTCCTACGGCGTGCTTCCGGCGCCCCCGTGCCTGCCCTTGGCATCCCGGTGATGCGCACGAGCACGAGGGGCAATTTGATGCCTCTCCCGTGCCAAGACGAGGCCGGAGGGCCTCTCTCCAGTGGGCGCCGCCGCCTGCAGAGGTCGCCGCCGGCCGGATTCTGGCGAGTCCCACACGTCAGAGGGATTAGGGGCTTAATCCCCCCCTAATCACTCACTGACAGGTGGGGCCCTGTCCCTAATAACCCCCTGTTTAATTTTAAACAGAGGGGTTAACCCCCTGAGAGGCTGACAGGGATGGCCCACCAGTCAGCCCCCCCCCACGTCATGCTGATGTCAGCATGACGCAATAAATCTTTTTCTGGATTAAAACATTTCCAGTGAATTAAAGAAATTCCAGAAAAATCCAGAAAATCAATTAAACTTTGGAAATTCATAGAAAATTCATACTAACTCCAAATTAAACATATAATATATGAAAAATTATCAGAAAAATCCAAGGATTATGAATATGGGCTCTGTTTTTCATGTTTGACCATTTTAAAATGGGTGAACAGTGCAAAACATCCATATGGCTTTATTTCAAATTCAAATTTGAAGCACATTTGCAAATGACTTTGCATTTGACTTATTTTAAATGGAATTGTACCCACCTTGTGACCAAGAACATCACCATTTCAATACTGATCATGTGTTTGAGCATTGCAAATAAAATTATACCTTGTTTGATTGTTTGCTTGATAGACGTGCAACCGGAACCGGAGGCCACCCCCTTCGTTGAAGACCCCGATATCGAACCTCGTCAGCAAGGCAAGCAAACCCCATTGATCATGTCTATAAAATCCAAATTCCCTCTCAGTCTCGCTTATGCATGTTTAGGAGATCACTCTGTATCGATTCTACCGCATAGTTAAACCCATATCCGATGCCTGACCTATCATCTTGTCACAGTAGTAAGCAAACCACAATCCTAGCTGACATAGGAGTTGATTGATATCATGAAGCCCCTGCAACTGTTACAGCTTATTGCATGATTAGTGTTACATGAGGTTGCTTTTGATGTGAGTCGGGATGATGATGAACATGGTGTTGATGAAAGTGAAACTGTGTCGATGAATCCACCCTAATACAAGGTGAACGATGAGAGGCTGTGTAGGAGTACACAGTGGGTTGTCTCGTTGAACACCTTCTTAAGCATCGAGTTCTTGTATGGTAATCCAAGACAAAGAGTACAACCACACATTGGGCTCACTGACCCCTCTCGGCCTAGTACCTTGATCCGTGTCGACGTCCAGGAGTCACATTAGTTCGGGATTTCCATTTGACATGTGCATAGAAAAAGAACGAAGGAAATGGTTGCATCATCCTAGATATGTGAGTGCACCTGTGAGGCAGGAAACCCATCTGCTAAAGGTGGCGTCTCGGTCACTTACATTGTCTGAGTCCGTTTCGTTGATCCGGCCGGACTCTCGAGCGGTAGCAACTCAGATAGTCGACTCCTGGAATAGACCGGTTTTGAGCGAAGTGTCGTGGTGAACATCCTCGCTGTCACCTCTTGAACGGTGGCGAGACATGGCGGTAACCGATGGTCATGTGTGTGTAGTTTACACCCTTGCAAGGTTAACAAAACTATTCAAATAGCCGCGTCCGCGGTTAAGGACTACTTGGAACCTGTACCTGATTATTAGACAACTTAAATGGATACTTATAAAACTCGCAAGATAAGCGTGAGTGCTATGGTGTGCCTCCTCGTGGGGAAGTCGAGGAAGTAACCATAGTGGTGTAATTGGTTGGAGATGTAGTGGACTCGTGTACGCTTCTTACCTCAAGTCTGGTATTCGTAGTTCAGGATTAGCCAAGTCAAAGCTGGCACTTCTGCATGTTGAAACCCCACCTCCCTTTACCTTGATACTTGAGCATGAGTAGTATAGATCTGACGTAAGTCTTGCTGAGTACGACTTTGTACTCACGTTTGCTTATTCTATGTTTTAGATGAGAACCGGACCCTGATGGAGTCACCTTCGTGAAGCTCGACGTTGACTAAGTTAGCATAGTCCCAGACAGCAGTCTGGTCCCTCGTGGAAGGGCATGTTTGTTTACAAGGCTTCTCTAAGCCATTTGCTAAACTTGTCTGTACTCAGACCTAATTTTCTTCCGTTGTATGATGTAATGTTGAACACAGACATGTGATCTTTGTATGCTCTATGTGTATATCAATAAAGAATACTTTGTAGAGTTATGTGATGATACCTGCTGTTCATACTAGGCATGTGTGCTGCGTGTATGTTTATAACATGCATGTCTTAGTATGGGTTTTCGAGACCTTAGTTGTGATCTGGCTGGCGGTCTTTTATACACCAAGTGGCCCTTAGATGTGCGCAGCTTGGGGCATCGCGATGCGATTGTTCGTGATGCTGTCACGTGCACACTTTGTTGTATGATCGAGCCCGCCCTAGACCCCGACTAAGTGATCGGGCTGGAGTAAGTTTATGTAAGAGTTAGGATCCAATCGATAACATGGTTGAGGCGATTTGTCTATGAGTATGGGATTCACCACCCATAAGCATTTAGACTTGTGAGCGTACGTTGAGGACCCATCTCAGTTGATCATCCGGCCTGAATGGGATGCCCCTCACGTTCGATGCTTACCGAGAACGTTCTGTGCATGGCCTTGTCTGCTTAGACAAGTGGGTACGGTTCTCGGCTCTCCATGTGATTGTATCGTGACTGGAATTACATACGCTAACCCCGGGTCCCGACAGACTTGGTATCAGAGCAGGACTGTCTGTAGGATTAGCAACCCTTGGTCGAAGTCGAGTCTAGCATTCTATAGTTATGTAGTTACTTGGGTATATAAGGGAACAACGTAAGGCTTCTTTTTACTCCTTACCCTCATCGATCTGAGTTCTAGGTCACCCTTATCTTTTCTACGGGATGATAGGACTAGGCTCATCTATGTCTTTACTAGAACATCTCGTTGTTTGCCTCCTTGTAGCCGTAGGACAGTTGTGGTCGTCCAGACTCATCGTTCTGTTGAGTTCCTTGAAGAAGTTCTGTCCAATCTCCTCGAGGTTGTCTTGTTTTCCATCCCGGTGTAGCCGTTATGCTGCCGGATTTGTTCCAAGTTTCTGTGGATCTTTGCCTTCGCATTATAATCTTTTCCGCCTTCATCATGTCTTGTTATCCTTGAATCCATCATTCAACCTGTTCTGATTGTTGATTTTTATCACACAGGATGTCAGGTGGAACTCGTAGTGCTGTTCGTCGGAATCGAGACCGTGTTCGGAATCAAAATGATGATGCACCTCTACCACCGCCTTCTGCGGCGGAAATCATGATGGAAGCTGAGAAGAATCAACGTGATCAAACACGCCTTCTGGAGCTCATCGAGCAGAATACCTCACGTCATCGTAATGTGGTTGTGAGCATTCAGGACTTCATCCTCCTCAAGCCACCGGTATTTCGATGTTCTTCTGAGCCCCTTGAAGCTGATGATTGCCTCCGTTCCATCGAGCGTAAGCTTGATACTGCACATGTTGCTTCCGATGATCGAGTTATATTCGCGGCATACTTCCTGGAAGGTGCTGCTCTTCAATGGTGGGAGAACTATGTTGCTATGCAGCCAGATAGTCACGTAGTGAATTGGCAGGAGTTATGTGTTGCCTTTCGAGGGTATCACCTTCTAGATGAGTTGATGGAGCGCAAGAAGGAAGAGTTCTGCAACCTGACTCAAGGAGAGATGTCCATCCATGAGTATGTGAGAGAGTTCAACCGTCTTGCTCGGTATGCCCAAGATGAGATCACCACCGATGCCAGAAAGCAGGCAAGGTTCCGTAAGGGACTTAGCCCCATCCTTCTTCATGATCTCAACCTCATCGAATTTGCCACCTTTGAGGATTTAGTCAACAGATCCTTCAGAGCTGAGCATGGCAATGAAATTTTCGAAGAGTCTCGCAAGTATGCTCTTGAGCTTGCTCCTTCTTCAAGCTCAGCCCCTCAGAAACGCCGAATTTGGATTCCAACCAGAGCCATACCTCAAAACCTTCTTCAGAGACCACCACCGAATATATGCCATCCCCCTCAACACATTATTCCACCCCGGAATGATGGTGTGCAGCCAAGCAATCCCACTTCCAACAATCCATACAGGGTATGCTTTAAGTGTGGTCTTCCAGGCCATTACTTTCGTCAATGCCCTCAGGTCTTGATGGCACCACGTCATTCTCGACCCAGGCCTCCAAAGAAATCATCCACCAAAGCCTTTCCAGCAAAGCCTTCATCCACTAGTAGTGGTTGTGTGAACCAAATCTCAGTTGAGGAAACCACTGCTGCTTCTGACGTCATTCTTGGTACACTCCCAATCAATCATGTCCCCGCCTCCGTTCTTTTCGATCCAGGAGCTTCTCATTCGTTCATGTCAGAGAGTAATGCACTTCGTCATAAGTTCCCCTTTGAAGAAATGTTTTCTCCAATGATCATTCAAACTCCTGGTTCAAAGTGGAAAACTAATAGAGTAAGCCATGGCAATCAAATTGCAATTGAGGGTTTAATATTCCTTGCTTCACTTATAGCCCTCAAGTCTTCAGACATTGATGTCATCCTAGGAATGGATTGGTTATCAAGGCAAAATGCTTTCCTTGATTGTAAAGCCAAATCAGTCAAACTCACCCATCCTTCAGGCCATACCATTGACTACACATCACCCAGCTCTAAAAACCAGATGCATACTTTGAATGTGCTTCCCCTTCCAGACCTTGAAGATGTTCCGGTGGTTCGTGACTTCCCGGATGTCTTTCCTGAAGAGCTGCCGGGAATGCCACCCGACAGGTGTGTAGAATTAATAGTTGATCTTATACCAGGCACAGCCCCAATTTCCAGACGTCCTTATAGAATGGCCCCACATGAGTTAGCTGACCTAAAAACCCAACTTGATGCTTCGTTGGCAAAAGGCTACATCCGCCCTAGCTCATCGCCATGGGGTTGCCCCGTTCTGTTCGTAACGAAGAAAGATGGAACAGAAAGGATGTGCGTAGACTATCGCCCGCTAAATCTAGCGACGATAAAGAACAAGTACCCACTGCCCAGGATCAATGATCTTTATGATCAACTTGCAGGATCCTCTGTCTTCTCCAAGATGGATTTGAGATTAGACTATCATCAAATCAAAATCCGAAATGAGGACATTCCCAAAACGGCTTTCACTACTCGTTATGGTCTTTACGAGTATACCGTCATGTCCTTTGGTTTAACCAATGCCCCCGCCACATTCTCGCGCTTAATGAATTCGATCTTCATGGAGTACCTAGATAAATTTGTTTTAGTTTATCTTGATGACATTCTCATCTACTCGAAGAACGAAGAAGAGCACGCAGAACATCTTAGGTTGGTATTGATGAAACTTAGAGAGCATCGCCTGTATGCTAAATTCTCCAAGTGTGAATTTTGGCTACCAGAAGTGACCTACTTAGGCCACGTGATTTCTGCGAAAGGTGTTGCAGTTAATCCTGAGAGAGTTCAGGCCGTCCTTGACTGGACTCCACCTGAATCGGTTAAGCAAGTCAGGAGTTTTCTCGGCCTAGCAAGCTATTGTCGCCGCTTTGTTGAGAACTTCTCCAAAGTTGCGAAGCCTCTAACTGAACTCCTCAAGAAAGATAAGAAATTCCAATGGACCCCCAAGTGCGAGGAAAGCTTTCAAGAGCTAAAAAGAAGATTGACTTCTGCACCCGTACTTGCACCCTCCAGACACCAAAAGGGATTTCGAGATCTATTGTGACGCTTCACGGCAAGGGTTAGGATGCATACTTATGCAAGATAGACATGTGGTAGCTTACGCTTCACGCCAATTGCGTCCACATGAAGAGAACTATCCTACCCATGATCTTGAACTCGCTGCCGTTGTTCATGCCCTGAAGACTTGGCGACATTACCTCCTTGGTAATCGTTGTGAGATCTATTCTGATCACCAAAGCCTCAAATACATATTCACCCAGCCAGATCTTAATCTCAGGCAAAGACGCAGGATAGAGTTGATAAAATATTATGACTTAGGAATTTCTTACACCCCAGGCAAGGCCAATGTCATGGCTGATGCACTAAGTCGTAAGTCGTATTGTAACAACCTCATGTTACAACAGTATCAACCACTTCTTCATGAGGAATTTCGAAAGCTCAATCTCGAGATTGTTCCTCGTGGATCTCTTTTCAACTTGGTGGCGAAACCAACCCTTGAGGATCAAATCAGAGTTGCCCAAAGGCGTGCACGAGGTGTTCGCCGGATCAAGGAGAACATTGCTAGCGGAGTTGCTAAATGTTTCTCCATAGATAGTAAAGGAACGGTATTCTTTGAAAATCGTTTGGTAGTACCTAAGAATAAGGATCTAAGGCAACTCATCCTCAAAGAAGCCCATGACACACCCCTCTCAATTCATCCCGGTAGCACAAAAATGTACCGAGATCTACGCCAGAGATTTTGGTGGACCCGGATGAAGAGAGACATTGCTCGATTTGTTGCTGAATGTGATGTTTGTCGTCGCATTAAGGCAGAACACCAAAGACCTACTGGTACACTTCAACCTTTGCCTATTCCCGAGTGGAAATGGGACAAAGTCGGTATGGACTTCATCACCGGCTTTCCAAAAACCCAGAAAGGAAATGATGCCATCTTCGTGGTCATTGATAGACTTTCCAAAGTTGCTCACTTCCTTCCCGTTCGCGAGTCTATAACTGCTAGCCAGTTAGCAGACTTATACGTCTCTAGAATTGTGTCTCTTCATGGTGTTCCTTTGGTGATCAATCCCGATCGTGGTAGCCTTTTCACCTCTAGATTTTGGGGAAGCTTTCAAAATGCTATGGGAACTCATCTATCCTTTAGTACAGCTTTCCATCCTCAGTCTAGCGGTCAAGTTGAAAGGGTTAATCAAATCTTGGAAGACATGCTCAGAGCTTGTGTTATCTCATTCGGAAAGAATTGGGAGAAATCTCTTCCTTTCGCCGAATTTGCTTATAACAACAGTTTTCAATCTAGTCTGAACATGGCTCCCTTTGAACTCCTCTACGGACGACGATGTCGAACACCCCTAAACTAGTCAGAAACCGGTGAAAGACAACTCTTTGGACTGGATATGATCAAGGAAGCAGAAGAGCAAGTTCGCATTGTTCGTGATTGATTGAAAGCCGCTCAATCTCGTCAGAAAAGCTACTATGATCGTCATCATAGAAAGGAGAGCTACAATCTGGATGAGAAGGCTTACCTTCGGGTAACTCCTCTGAAGGGAACCCAAAGATTCGGTATCAAAGGCAAGTTGGCCCCACGTTACATCGGACCTTTCCGCATTCTTGCTAAACGTGGAGAAGTTGCCTACCAACTTGAACTACCCCCTCACCTTTCCCGAGTACATGATGTATTCCATGTGTCACAACTCAGGCGTTGCTTCAAGGACCCCATCCGCGAAGTCGACCATGAAACGCTTGATCTCCAAGATGACCTTTCTTATCGAGAGTACCCTGTTCGTATTCTTGATTCAGCAGAGCGTGTCACTCGTCGTCAGAAGATCAAGTTCCTCAAAGTGCAATGGTCGCATCACTCCGAGAAAGAAGCAACATGGGAAAGAGAAGACCGCCTCCGTGCCGAGTACCCCACCTTCCTCCCGACGACTTCTGAATCTCGGGACGAGATTCTTTTGAGTGGGGGCGAGTTGTCAGAACCCCAACTAGGGTAAGTGCTAGGTTTGTTTGATCCCTTTGCATCATGCAAAAATTCAAAAGAAATTCAAAAATGGGGAAGCAGAAAGCCCTGAGAAATTATTTGAAATGGCCAGATAAAAATCTTTTTTCCAAAAATCAATTGAAGAGTTGAAAAATTCCTAAAAATGAGTGTGATCATTTTAAAAGTGATTTGGGATTAAACCCATGCTCATAGATTTTTCAATAATTCAAAAAGTGGCTTAGAAATTACATTAAACTCCAATTTGAATTTAAATTCAAATTGTTTGAATTTCAAAAATCACCAAAACTTATGAGTGGCTAGCTATACATGTTATAAGCCCACATAAAAGTTTTCATGATTTTTTAAAAATGCTCTGCTATTTTTTATTTGGGGCAAAACAAACAACAGAAAGAAATTTAAAAAAAGGAAAGGGCCAAAGGCCACTTACCTAGCCCACCTGGCCCAGCTAGCCAGCCCAGCCCGCCAGGGGTACATGCGTCTTCAACCCCTGGCCAGGCAGGCAGGCTGCTCGCCGGCGGCCACGGCATGGGCGCCAGGCAGCTGCCTGGCTGCCTTCTGCCTCCTTAGCGGCGCCGTGGCGGCCCTGGGCACCTCCCCTGCCTCTTCCCCCTCGCTTGGACCCTCCCCCCCTTCGTCCCCGGCGCTCCCCACGAAGAACCGAAGCACGGCGAGTTCATCGTCGACGCCCCCCACGCGGCCACCGGCCTTCCCACGACGCAACCAGGTGTCCACGGCGCTCCTCGACTACGCCCTCGTCGCCTCGAGCGCTCAATTCGAGCCCAGGAGCTCTGTGTGCGACGCCGGCGTCGAAGACTTCCGCCGCGGTCGAAGCCCTCCGGCGACGAATTGCCACCGTTACGCGGCGTCTCCGGCGACATCGAGTCCTCTTCCGCGTTCCTGGTGAGCAGGCGATGCTCCCCGTCTACTTCCTTTTCCTCCCCGCGTCTCCTGCTCCAAGCTCCACCGGAGCAGTGGGCGGCCGCCGCGCCCCGTTGCTCCTACGGCGTGCTTCCGGCGCCCCCGTGCGTGCCCTTGGCATCCCGGTGATGCGCATGAGCACGAGGGGCAGTTTGATGCCTCTCCCGTGCCAAGACGAGGCCGGAGGGCCTCTCTCCAGTGGGCGCCGCCGGCCGGATTCCGGCGAGTCCCACACGTCAGAGGGATTAGGGGCTTAACCCCCCCCCCTAATCACTCACTGACAGGTGGGGCCCTGTCCCTAATAACCCCCTGTTTAATTTTAAACAGAGGGTTAACCCCCTGAGAGGCTGACAAGGATGGCCCACCAGTCAGCCCCCCCCACGTCATGCTGATGTCAGCATGACGCAATAAATCTTTTTTTGAATTAAAACATTTCCAGTGAATTAAAGAAATTCCAGAAAAATCCAAAAAATCAATTAAACTTTGGAAATTCATAGAAAATTCATAGTAACTCCAAATTAAACATATAATATATGAAAATTATCAGAAAAATCCAAGGATTATGAATATGGGCTCTGTTTTCATGTTTGACCATTTTAAAATGGGTGAACAGTGCAAAACATCCATATGGCTTTATTTCAAATTCAAATTTGAAGCACATTTGCAAATGACTTTGCATTTGACTTCTTTTAAATGGAATTGTACCCACCTTGTGACCAAGAACATCACCATTTCAATACTGATCATGTGTTTGAGCATTGCAAATAAAATTATACCTTGTTTGATTGTTTGTTTGATAGACGTGCAACCGGAACCAGAGGCCACCCCCTTCGTTGAAGACCCCGATATCAAACCTCGTCAGCAAGGCAAGCAAACCCCATTGATCATGTCTATAAAATCCCAATTCCCTCTCAGTCTCGCTTATGCATGTTTAGGAGATCACTCTGTATCGATTCTACCGCATAGTTGAACCCATATCCGATGCATGACCTATCATCTTGTCACAGTAGTAAGCAAACCACAATCCTAGCTGACATAGGAGTTGATTGATATCATGAAGCCCCTGCAACTGTTACAGCTTATTGCATGCTTAGTGTTACATGAGGTTGCTTTTGATGTGAGTCGGGATGATGATGAACATGGTGTTGATGAAAGTGAAACTGTGTCGGTGAATCCACCCTAATACAAGGTGAACGATGAGAGGTTGTGTAGGAGTACACAGTGGGTTGTCTCGTTGAACACCGCCTTAAGCATCGAGTTCTTGTATGGTAATCCAAGACAAAGAGTACAACCACACATTGGGCTCACTGACCCCTCTCGGCCTAGTACCTTGATCCGTGTCGACGTCCAGGAGTCACATTAGTTCGGGATTTCCATTTGACATGTGCATAGAAAAAGAACGAAGGAAATGGTTGCATCATCCTAGATATGTGAGTGCACCTGTGAGGCAGGAAAACCATCTGCTAAAGGTGGCGTCTCGGTCACTTACATTGTTTGAGTTCGTTTCGTTGATCCGGCCGGACTCTCGAGCGGTAGCAACTCAGATAGTCGACTCCTGGAATAGACCGGTTGTGAGCGAAGTGTCGTGGTGAACATCCTCGCTGTCACCTCTTGAACGGTGGCGAGACATGGCGGTAACCGATGGTCATGTGTGTGTAGTTTACACCCTTGCAAGGTTAACAAAACTATTCGAATAGCCGCGTCCGCGGTTAAGGACTACTTGGAACTTGTACCTGATTATTAGACAACTTAAATGGATACTTATAAAACTCGCAAGATAAGCGTGAGTGCTATGGTGTGCCTCCTCGTGGGGAAGTCGAGGAAGTAACCATAGTGGTGTAATTGGTTGGAGATGTAGTGGACTCGTGTACGCTTCTTACCTCAAGTCTGGTATTCGTAGTTCAGGATTAGCCAAGTCAAAGCTGGCACTTCTGCATGTTGAAACCCCACCTCCCTTTACCTTGATACTTGAGCATGAGTAGTATAGATCTGACGTAAGTCTTGCTGAGTACGACTTTGTACTCACGTTTGCTTATTCTATGTTTTAGATGAGAACCGGACCCTGATGGAGTCACCTTCGTGAAGCTCGACGTTGACTAAGTTAGCATAGTCCCAGACAGCAGTCTGGTCCCTCGTGGAAGGGCATGTTTGTTTACAAGGCTTCTCTAAGCCATTTGCTAAACTTGTCTGTACTCAGACCTAATTTATTTCCGTTGTATGATGTAATGTTGATCACATACATGTGATCTTTGTATGCTCTATGTGTATATCAATAAAGAATACTTTGTAGAGTTATGTGATGATACCTGCTGTTCATACTAGGCATGTGTGCTGCGTGTATGTTTATAACATGCATGTCTTAGTATGGGTTTTCGAGACCTTAGTTGTGATCTGGCTGGCGGTCTTTTATACACCAAGTGGCCCTTAGATGTGCGCAGCTTGGGGCATCGCGATGCGATTGTTCGTGACGCTGTCACGTGCACACTTGGTTGTATGATCGAGCCCGCCCTAGACCCCGACTAAGTGATCGGGCTGGAGTAAGTTTATGTAAGAGTTAGGATCCAATCAATAACATGGTTGAGGCGACTTGTCTATGAGTATGGGATTCACCACCCATAAGCATTTATAATTGTGAGCGGACGTTGAGGACCCATCTCAGTTGATCATCCGACCTGAATGGGATGCCCCTCACGTTCGATGCTTACCGAGAACGTTCTGTGCTTGGCCTTGTCTGCTTAGACAAGTGGGTACGGTTCTCGGCTCTCCATGTGATTGTATCGTGACTGGAATTACATACGCTAACCCCGGGTCCCGACAAAGAACGAGGGGCGAAGACGGGCATCAAGAGAGGTGCTCACAGTGGGGCTTGAGGACGACGAACGACGGCGAGGAAGCGGGGGTTCGACGAGAGAGTAGAGGAGGAGGACGGCGACTCGGTGATGAGGAGTAAGCCTGCATCCTTGGTGGAAGAGGACCGGGACGGCGCTGCCAACATCGGGCCATGGACCTCCTGTCCATGGCGGCGGGAAAGAGAGGGGGAAGAGGAGATGGCGGCCAAGGCGGCCGGCGCGTCGCGGAGCCGTGGCGGTCCACCGGGGTGGAGGGAGGTCGGGGGCGGGGCCGGGGTCGCCGGTTCCCTTGCTCTGGATCGAGCAGGGGGAGGGGGCACAGGCGTGAGGGAGTTAGGGGAGGGGAGGGTGTCGGTGGGGAAAAGAGAGAGGGAGGGAGGGAGGTGGGCTGGGCCTGGGGAGCAGGGGGTATGGGCTTCATTTGCTTTTTTTGTACTTTCTTTTCTGTTTGTATTTTGTTTAGCTAGGTTTTGATTTTTGTCAACAGTGAAACTTGCTCCAATAATATTCCAGCACCATACAAAAGTTCCATAAAAAGAATTAGACTTTTATAAACTCTTTTGCATTTTTGTTTTATTAAAAAGGCATTAAATCCCACTGGTTTGGCTACTGTTTGAATTTTTGGATTTATTTATTGCTTAATAAATCCCCAAAACCATAGGGAAATGGTCCACTGAATATTTGTGATTTAACAAAAGTGGTTTCACAATTTATGGAGAAATTTTATTTTGCACTTTGGTTTTAATATTCCACCAAAGGCAATATGAGCATTTGATTTGAATTCAACTCAAAGGAAATTGACTTGAGCTTGGAATTGTTTTGATTCATGATGACCAAGATCCATGATCACATTGCATTCAACAATATCAAAAGGAGAAATTGAATTTGAACTGAACCAAGTTGATCAAAACAAAATTTTGATCCAGGCCATTTTGAGCCAGAGAGATTATCAACAGTGATTAGCAACAGTAACCCTGATTACTGTAGGTGATTACTGTAGCGTGACACCCGGAGTGTTACACTCCTGGTCAACGGGGAACTCGACGTCGTAGAAGGCATCGGGGATCTTCACGTTGCGATGGTC
Source organism: Bromus sterilis (assembly GCA_950022295.1). NCBI lineage: Eukaryota > Viridiplantae > Streptophyta > Magnoliopsida > Poales > Poaceae > Bromus > Bromus sterilis. The sequence continues at coordinate 56,584,277 of OX465601.1, forward strand.
GGCATCGGGGATCTCCTGCTCCTGAACTCCAAGGATCCAACGTCGACTGCAGCGGCCGATCAAACAAAACAAAAAGGGGGAAATAAAGCCAAGGTGAGTATCTAGCATACCCGCGAGTCTTACGTCCACTACTAAGCATTTATGCATTTGTATCAATGGAAAGGGGAGGCTATATATAGTGGACTGAGTTACAGAAATGCAGAATAAGGAAGAGAAGCTAGGCCTATCGAAGACTAGCATCTTCCAACGAGTCTTGCAGCATGGGGAGAGAATAGCCAACAGTTTATATAAAGCATAAAGTAACAATGTAGCAGAAGTTGCTGCAGCATTGTATAATAGTAAGTTATAATAATTAGCAATGCCTCTGAGTTCCCTCCCTCAACTTCTCTGCGAGGAAGAAGACCCGGAACCATACAGTTTAATAGTAGTAGTTTGTAGTGGTAAGATCCATCTTCACCATAAAGCGTCCTGTTACCGTGGACACGGCAGAGGAGCCCATAACTCATTATCCCACGTGTAGGCAGCGCGTACAAGCCAAAAGGCTACTCAAGTCATTCGTCGAACCATTAGTCATTTTATTAACTTGCGGGACAACCGTTCTCGTTGCCTCGACTTAACTGACCCGCGGACAACGACAACAGTCAGGACCACCAATACATCGGTGCCTGCCCTTTCGTCCCACCAAGTCTCCGCGGTTACCAACAAGGTGAACCAACTCCTTACCTTATCTCGCGTGTTCTCCTGGAGGAGCTCGACTTTCTTGGTTTGTTAACTCCCGCGGCCAATGATCAGGGTCCAAGCACACCAGTACACTGGTCGTACCCTCCCTATCGTCCCGTCGCAATACCACTCGCGGGTACCGTTGGGTCACCCGACTTGATGTGGCTCAGCAGAGCCGAGGTAGGGGCCTGAGGCGGTGTCTGCATTGTATCGTACATGTGCAGTTATAATCATCGTATCCGTGTTCACTCCCCAGAGTGATCACGGCCCGCTATCTAATCCTAGTTGAATAACAATGTGCAGGGCTCACTGCTGAATATAATATATATTTATAGGCAGCATAGGATAAAGGAAGGTAAATCAAGGGGCGATTAAGAGAGGCTATGCAATTGAATATGATTGTAACGTAGCAGCAGCAGTTACAATGCCTAGTGCAAGAAATGTACGAAAAATATAGGAGATATCTGAGGAAGAGAATGGCTCTGCTTGCCTCGAAGCTCGGCGGTAGAGGCAGGGTCGTCGACGTAGTAGTCGTACCCAGCAGCGGTGTTGTCGACAGCAGCGGGGTCTACCGGAGAATAAAAGGGGGGGTGGGAAACAGTGAATACAAAGCAACCATATGCAAACAGATGTATGGCACGACCGATACAATGTTAACGGTGTTCTAACGCTGTGCAATGTATTATGCTCGGAGCGGGAATTCATCCGGGGATGAAATACCGGCTCCGGGCGATTATCGACAGACGGCCCGGAGGGGGGATGTCTCGTGTTCGTTGTGTTAGAGGGGGTGGTTGGTATACGAATAGCGTATCCATATTTTTTATATATTTTTGATCAATTTATATGTATAAAGTTTTTTAATTTGACTTACGGTTTAAAAGATATTGAATTCTAAAGTTTTAAATCAATTTCTGAATTTCTTTTATTATTTAATTCAAACATTATCCAAAACAGTACCACTGACATGGGGGACCCACATGTCAGTGGCAAATTCATTTAATTTGTGATTAACTTTTAAACATGGGTTAGTCATAGGAGGGCCCCACATGTGAGTGGGACATAATAGTTACTATTTTTAATTAATTCAATTTCTTACAGGTGGGGCCTAGGTGTCATAGACACATATGTTAATTAATACTTTAATTTACTTTAAAAGGCCAGGGGGCACCTGTAAGTCATTGGAGGGTTATTATTCTAATTTAACTAAGCATAGATAATTAGCTCGGGGCTGGCTGATGGCTTCTCGCCCCTCGTTGGTTACCCCAAGTGGAAGGTTTGAGATGTAGTGCAGCAGCAAGTTTCCCTCGGTGAAGATACCAAGGTTATCGAACCAGTAGGACTCAGGAGATACAAGTAGGTGGCAACGTCGCCAGAAATTTCTTCCTGACTAGGGTGTTGTCGTGGACCTGCACACAGCAACAAATAACTTTGCTCCCAACGAGTACAGAGGATTTGTCAATTCCTCCGGCCTTGTCGTTTACAAAGAATCAACACAAGAGATAAAAGGTGCAAAGGAAAGTAAAAGCTGAAAGTAAATTGAGGGTGTGAACAATAATGTGAAGATGGACCAGGGTCCCGTGATTTTCACTAGTGATGTCTCTCTCCCAAAAGACGATAAAAGTGCTAGCGAGGTAAACAAATCACAGTTGGGAAATTGACAGGATGACACCGCAATGCTAACTATGCTGCAAAGAAAGGAAGGGCACAAAAGCAATGGGCAGTACGCCAAGGTAAGTAGACCGAAATCCGCCTGCATCTACTACGAATCATCCACCTTGAGATATCTATCCAGAACATCTCGCTGATATTAAGTTGCGAACCCCACCCAAAGTGTAAACTCAAAGCAACAGACAACTTCATTAAAAGAACTTTGCGTAAAGTAAACAATCCTTGCACCCGCAGGTACAAGCACCGTTGTTTTATCCCTGGTGGCAACAACACATCCCCTAGTCTCATGTTTCTGTCACTCAAGCTAGACATAAAGGGGCTGAGCCCACAATCGAGCATAACGCTCTCTCTTGGAGTTGCAAATAAAATACTTGGCCAAAGTAAAATACTGCAACGGAGAACATGCAAGAATTTACTCAAGAACAAAATATAAAAGAGAAGAACCAAATATATCACTCATCACATTCTGAACATAGTCTCATAATCCATCAGATCCCAACAAACTCAGCATAGCAACAGCAGAAATTACATAGATGCCTCGATCATGTGAGGCAGCTCACGAGGACTCGAAAGTGGAAGCACAAAATGGGGAGAGATAGATCACATAGCTACTGGTCACGGACCCATGGTCTAAGGGAAACTACTCACGGTACATACGGGAGGCGTCCATGGCTATGGAGGGTCTCCCGGAGGGGGTAGCTTCTCCCGGCAGGGTGCCGGAGTAGCTTCTCCAGGCAGACCCGATCTTGAAACGGCGACGGCGGCGGAACAGAGGCGAGATCGCGAAAGAGGAGTCCGTATTAGGGGTTTCCACCCCCGAGGGGTAAATATAGGGGAAGGGGGCGTCGAGGGGACCCACGAGGCAGTCAGGAGGGTCCCTGGCGCGGCCTAGGGTGGGGCCGCGCCACTTGCCTCCTGACTGCCTGGTGGTGGCCCCCCTTCCCTCTCTTGGTGATTCCGGAAGCTTCTGTTGCGCTGATATTTTATATATTTTTCCCGGAATTTTTGGAGCACTTTTAATGGCCAGAAAACCAGAAATACAAAAATAGCAGAAAATATAAACTGGCAACCGGGTGCACTGAGTTAATAGGTTAGTCCAAATAGGTTCAAAAGTGTATGAAAGTTCAAGCAAAACATGGCAAAGTCACACAAAACATGCATGGAGCAAGCAGAAATTATAGATACGTTTGGAACGTATCAACATCCCCAAGCTTAATTCCTGCTCGTCCTCGAGTAGGTAAATGATAACAAGCATAATTTCTGTTGTGACATGCCACACAACCATAAAAGGACTTTTAAGTAAGGCAATCAAAGCATGCAATTCAATTCAAGTCTTAACAAGCAAGAGTCTATATTAGCATTGACACAAGCAACAAAAGAACAAAAGGTGCAAGAGCTCTCGCTGTCCGTCACTCGAATGTCTACAGATGGTGTTTGCGTGCAAGCAAGGGATAGGGAAGTACGAGAGAAAAAATAAGGTTGTTGAGCACAACTATCTACTAAAGTTTCACACTTGGTCTCCTTTGGATTCTTATCTGGACTCGTCCCCAGACCACTAGCCAGGTACAAGTCAACCTGGTCCACTCCCTTTCGATATTTTGAGCACTCATGCAATGGATGAGCGTGAGTAAGAAAGTTGACACCTAAAAGGAGAAACAAAAAGAAGGTGGAGGAGGAAGACAAAAAGGTGTGAAAGGCTCACATCAATGAGGAAAATCATAGGTGAGAGAAGGCCATATGATAGATATGATGTGAGGAGTAGGGATTGCCATGCAACGGATGCACATGTGAGCTAAAATCTCTCCAAGGGAACTAGTAGGGGTGCATCTAACTTGCTTGCTCAAGAAGACCTAGAGCTCGTTTGAGGAGGCTCATCATTGGAATATACAAGCCAAGTTCTATAGTGTGAAGGGTCCCCACATAGCTATATGCATGATGCTGATCTCTATGGAGTACAAGGGATAGGAGATGAAGTACTAGTGTGGATCTCTCAAAAGGAATAGTAGTATGCCCCCTTCTCTCTTTTTATTTTTTTCTCTTTTTTATTTTTTTTATTTTTTTGGTGGCCTCAATGGCTCTTTCTATTTAACTCTCGTTTGTCCTCTTTGGGATCTTTTGATTTTGTCCTCTTTGGGATCTTTTCCTCACTTTAGGGGCAATACTCTATATTTTACAAGAATATAGGAGATCTTTCACACTTTACAAAGGTACTCACTTAAAGAAAATGTAACTATCATGATGCAAATGTATGCTTCTGCCAGGATAGCAGGATATGCAATGATACTAGCGCGTCATGTAGCAATGATTAGGGCAAGGCCCAACTAGCATGCAGCTCATCGATCAAGCAAGTAGCATGTATGACATGAAGCTCAAGTCATGAGAAGGTGGATGTTGCATGGAAATGTATCTCGGAAAGGCTATGGAAATGCCTTGTAGGTAGGTATGGTGGCTGTTTTGAGGAAAGATATAAGGAGGCTTATGATGGCAGAGCGTATCATGCCAAGGGTTTGGATGCACCGGAGAAGTATGCGCCAACTCTCGAGGTGAGAAAGGGCAATGCACGGTACCGAAGAGGCTAGAAAAAAGTATAGGTGGGTGGAAGTGTCAACTTTCGAATACTCACATTAGTCCGAAGAACTCATGCACTTATTATCGGTAACTCTCAATCTAATCAGGAGGTTCACAAAGAGACATATACCCCGAGGAGGAGTGTATGGGGGTTTGGTTATCCTTGCGCATCCTCGACTCATGGTACGTGAGTGTACTCTAATATTCGAACCCTCCAGAGGTTAGTTGTCCATCTAGTAGCTAGAGTTCTCAACAGGGGTTTTTGGTTTTCGAAAAACACACAGATTTCCCAAAATACGACATCTATCACTAACAGGCAAGAGCTCTTGACACCATAAGTTCAAACATTACTCTAGTCAATACCTCAAAACTATTGCAAGTTACTACTACAAAGAGAATAGCAACTTTAACTACCTACTTTCAGTCAAGAGACAGAACTCAGTGTAATAGGCAAACTCTCTAACAAGATAAAACATGCAACCTATAGAAAGTTCAACCTAAGAAAAAAAGAAAATCTCTAGAAAAACTAAAGCACTACAACTAAACAGAACAGCAGCTAAGAAAAGAAAAAGAACAGCTCACAGCTAAAAGAATAGGCATGCAAATCCTATGAGGAGTTTTAGTTCAAGCGGAGCGTGAATCTCTCCCACACAAAAGAGTAAGTTGGGGTCTAACTTGTTACTACAGAAAACAAAGCAAAAGAAAACTGAAAACAAAACCTAAGAGCGAGACGCTCCAAGAATAGCACATAATGCATGAAGTGATAAAAATATAGTGCAACGAGAGACAAACTGATAATTGTTGATGAAGAAGGAGATGCACGGGGGCATCCCCAAGCTTAGACGCTTGAGTCTCCTTGAATATTTATTGGGGGTGCACATGGGCATCCCCAAGCTTGAGCGTTTGACACTCCTGAATCTTTTTTCATCGTCCTCCATCGCGCACTTGAAAACTCCCTTCATACATAACTCATTGTAGGCTGATTAGAGAGGTTAGTACCCTAATAAAATAATTTTCCTCTACTGCAAATAAAGATTTCCAGGAAGAGATACTGTTTCCCAAGATTTCCAAAAGGTTTTTGCAAATAAAAAGCAAGCTTAAGGTTTGCAAAAGTGAAGAGAGATAAAACGTGCCAGAATCTGTGAAAAACAGAACAGCAGATAGAAACGAATTTTTTAGGGGTACTTCTTCAACTCAAATCAAAAAACTCAGAACATACGGAAGTTTCGTAATGGTATAGAGCACGCTGTGTAAACAATTCAGCCCAAAAAGACGAACTGGGATTTTTCTCTGATTTTTCTAGTCACGAGGACAGAATCTGTTTTCAGGACAGCATGTCACAACTTTTACTTCCCTTGCCGTATGAGGCTAAACTTGGCACAAAGCTTGAAAAGTAAAGATACAGTGATATTGATACAGTATTAACAATCATCAAGACCACTAAGAACAGAACAAAAGCAAAAAGAAAAATCTAAATTCGTTGTGGGCTGCCTCCCGAAAGCGCTTCTTTAGAGCCATTAGCTAGGCTTAAAGTAGAAGATCAAGGTGCATCTATTGAACCATCATTATGATCATCAAAAAGATCTTCAATAGTACAACTAGTCTTAATGGGTTTCTCAAATAAAGGATGAATGAAAATGCTTCTTGGAATAAAATCAAAAGGAGGGAAATCAATTGGAGTTTCATTAAAGTTAAAGATAGGTGTCTCCTCCAAAGTTTTCACCGTTTCAACTCTCTTAGCACTGGGTGTGCTAGCTTTAGCTCGGGGAACCTTGGGTACGTAAACGGACTTAGGTTCCTTCTTTGCTGGAGTTTCATCCTTTTTGGTTTTGATTGAGGAAAAGGTAGTTCCTAAAGTTTCAATAACTTCCTCAATCTTTTCTATCCTAGAAGACTTTTCATCAAGGGATTTGATAGTCTCCAAAGTTTTGACAATTTTATGCATGGAATTATCTAGCCTATTCAAATTCCCTTGAATCTTACGATCCAACTCATTCACACTATCGATACTTGGCATCTCTAGCTCTATCTTTTCAAGTTTTCTCATAATGTGAGCTAAAGTAATGCCCTCCTTAATACTAATAATGGGGAGACTTCCAACAAGATTTTCAATAACATTAAGGGCTTCCCAAACTGGGGCCTCTATGAAGTTCCCATTGATAGCAGTGTCTAAAAGAAACCTATTCCAAGAAGTAATCCCAACATAAAAAAATTCTAAGCAGGATAGTAGTGGATTGCTTCTTGGTGGCTCTTTTTTGAGAATCATTAATTCTATACCAAGCATCTTTCAAACTTTCACCACCTCTTTGAGTAAAGGTAAGCACTTCTGCCTCACCAAAGGCAAAAGGACCAGCCATAGTGGTAACTACTGACAAGGTAATAAGTGTTTTTGGTATTTTTTATGAAGGACACAAAAGTAAAAACTGAAAGGTAAACTAACAAGACTAAAAAACAAAGCTAAAAGATAGTGTGCAACTCCCCTATCTTGTACACTTGAGTCCCCGGCAACGGCGCCAGAAATTTGCTTGATGGCTTCTCGCCCCTCGTTGGTTACCCCAAGTGGAAGGTTTGAGATGCAGTGCAGCAGCAAGTTTCCCTCGGTGAAGATACCAAGGTTATCGAACCAGTAGGACTCAAGAGATACAAGTAGGTGGCAACGTCGCCAGAAATTGCTTCATGACTAGGGTGTTGTCGTGGACCTGCACACAGCAACAAATAACTTTGCTCCCAACGAGTACAGAGGAGTTGTCAATTCCTCCGACCTTGTCGTTTACAAAGGATCAACGCAAGAGATAAAAGGTGCAAAGGAAAGTAAAATCTGAAAGTAAATTGAGGGTGTGAACAATAATGTGAAGAAGGACCAGGATCCCGTGATTTTCACTAGTGATGTCTCTCTCCCAAAAGACGATAAAAGTGCTAGCGAGGTAAACAAATCACAGTTGGGCAATTGACATGATTATGAAGGCACCGCAATGCTAACTATGCTGCAAAGAAAGGAAGGGCTCAAAAGCAATGGGAAGTACGCCAAGGTAAGTAGACCGAAATCCATCTGCATCTACTACGAATAATCCACCTTGAGATATCTATCCAGAACATCTCGCTGGTATTAAGTTGTGAATCCCACCCAAAGTGTAAACTCAAAGCAACAGACAACTGCATTAAAAGAACTTTGCGTAAAGTAAACAATCCTTGCACCCGCAGGTACAAGCACCGTTGTTTTATCCCTGGTGGCAACAGCACATCCCCTAGTCTCATGTTTCTGTCACTCAAGCTAGACATCAAGGGGCTGAACCCACAATCGAGCATAACGCTCTCTCTTGGAGTTGCAAATAAAATACTTGGCCAAAGCAAATACCGCAACGGAGAACATGCAAGAATTTACTCAAGAAAAAAATATAAAAGAGAAGAACCAAATATATTACTCATCACAATCTGAACATAGTCTCATAATCCATCAGATCCCAACAAACTCAGCATAACAACAGCAGAAATTACATAGATGCCTCGATCATGTGAGGCAGCTCACGAGGACTCGAAAGTGGAAGCAATAAAGGGGTAGAGATAGATCACATAGCTACTGGTCACGGGCCCATGGTCGAAGGGAAACTACTCACGGTACATACGGGAGGCGTCCATGGCTATGGAGGGTCTCCCGGAGGGGGTAGCTTCTCCCGGCAGGGTGCCGGAGCAGCTTCTCCAGGCAGCCCCGGTCTTGAAACGGCGGCGGCGGCGGAACAGAGGCGAGATCGCGAAAGAGGAGTCCGTATTAGGGGTTTCCACCCCAAGGGGTAAATATAGGCGAAGGGGGCGTCAAGGGGACCCACGAGGCAGTCAGGAGGGTCCCTGGCGCGGCCCAGGGTGGGGCCGCGCCACCTGCCCTCCTGGCTGCCTGGTGGTGGCCCCCCTTCCCTCTCTTGGTGATTCCGGAAGCTTCTGTTGCGCTGATTTTTTTTATATATTTTTCCCAGAATTTTTGGAGCACTTTTCATGGCCGGAAAACCTGAAATACAAAAACAACAGAAAACAGAAACTGGCAACTAGGTGCACTGAGTTAATAGGTTAGTCCAAATAGGTTCAAAAGTGTATGAAAGTTCAAGAAACACATGGCAAAGTCACACAAAACATGCATGGAGCAAGCAGAAATTATAGATACGTTTGGGACGTATCACTGGCCCACATGTAAGTGGTCCATATGGTGATTAATTAAGCCCTATTAAACTTGTTGACCTAGGGGGGCCCACCTGGCAGTGTCACAGGTGCTCGCCGGCGACGACGTCCTGTGGCGAGGTCGACCGTTCTCGCGCTGTAGGCCACGGGAAGGTGCGTGGCTTGGACCATTCGATCGAGCAGACCAAACCGCGTCGATCTGTAGCGGCGGACGCGGCGTGCGAGGCCAGAGCTGAGCTCTAGCTCAACAATGGCGGCGGTTGTGCTCGGGCTCCAATGGCAGGTTGCAAACGATGGCGAAATCGAGCGGTCTAGCGCGCCAAAACGATCCTACGGACCACGGGAGGCTTTCGGGTGCAACTGGCGGGGGCTGTGGTGGCTCGAGAGCCCGACTTTGACAACAATGGCGACGGCCGGTGCAACACGAAAGGGGGAATTCACTATGGGCGAAACAAGCGGCAACGGACAATTGGGGATGGCGAAGCTGCTAACCGCGAACGTGCAGAGGCCGGCAGCGGGCTCGATGGTGGTCTGGTGTGGCCGGAATTGGTCGTCGATCTCGGCGGCTGGAGCTTGAAGACGACGGCGATTGCGGGGGCTGGGATGGCTCCGGGCACGACCTTGTGTGCAGGTTGAAGAAGGAGTCGATGGCGAACACGCAGGACACTCGGGATAGGGCTATTCCGGCGAGTGGTCGTGTGTTCTCACGTGGTGGCGACCATGGCGGCTGGTGCGATTTTTCCCCGGCGACAAAGAGGCGAGGAGATGGGGCGGGCGGGATTTAGGGTTAGGGTTGGGTGCGCGGGGGAGGGGGGGGCTCGGGGAACCTTTACCACGCCGGCGAGCCGCCGGATAGCTGCCACAGCGACACGGCATGGCTCGGCCGCGCGATGCACGTGGTACGTCCAAAACGTATCTATAATTTCTGCTTGCCCCCCTTCGCCTATATATCCCCCGTGACGTGAAACCCTCGGGGACAGAACCCTTTTTCGCGATCTCGCCTCTGTTCCGCCGCCGCCGCGCTTCCGAGATCGGGAGCACCAGAAGACCTCTTCCTGGCACCCTGCCGGAGGGAGGGCCGACCTCCGGGATTCTCCTCTCCACCATGGATGCTTCCCGGATGTCTCATGAGTAGTTTTCCTTGGACTATGGGTCCGTGATCAGTAGCTATGTGATGTTCTCCTCCCCTCTTTGTTCTTCATGGTTTAGACCTCGTGAGATTCCCTACATGATCGAGACACTTTCGTAATCTTTCTGTTGTTGCTATGCTGAGTTTGATGGGATCTGATGGATTATGAGATTATGTTCAGATTGTGATTGAGAAATATATTTGGTTTTTATCTCTTATGTTTTTGTTCCTAAGTAATTCTTGCCTGTTCTCCATTGTTGTTTATTGCTTTGGCCAAGTAGTAGGTAATGACCCCAAGAGGGAGCATTATGCTCGATTGTGGGTTCATGCCCCCCGATGACACGCTTGAGTGACAGAAACATGAGTCTAGGGGATGTGTTGTTGCCACAAGGGGTAAAACAACGGTGCTTGTAACCGCGGTTGCAAGGATTGTTTACTTTACGCAAAGTGCTTTTTAATGCAGTTGTCTGTTGCTTTGGGTTTACACTTTGGGTGGGGCTCGCAACTTAATACCAGCGAGATGTTCTGGATAGATATCTCAAGGTGGATGATTAGTAGTAGATGCAATTGGATTTCGGTCTACTTATTTTGGCGTACTGCCCGTCCTTTTGAGCATCTTCCTTTCTTTTGTAGCATAGTTAGCATTGCGGTGCGTTCATAATCCTGTCAATTACCCTTCTGTAATTTGTTTACCTCGCATAGCAGTTTTATCGTCTTTTGGGAGAGAGACATCACTAGCGAACATCACGTATCCCAGTCCATATCCTCATTATTGTTTCCAAGCTATATTTACTTTTCTGCATTTACTTTCAAGTTGCTATCATTATCCCCTTGCGTTTTATCATTTGTGAACAACGAGACCGGAGAGATTGACAACCTCTCTGAACTTCGTTGGGAACAAAGTTATTTGTGTCTGTGTGCAGGTCCGCGTCAGTTGCGCCGCTGACACCTACTTATCATCTCTAGAGCCCTACTGGAGACAAACCTTGGTATCTTTACTGAGGGAAATTTGCTGTTGTGCTGCATCACGCCTTCCACTTGGGGCTCACCACCGAAGGGCGAGAAGACTACACCCGTCAACTCTCGCGCCATCAAGAAAATTTCTGGCGCCATTTCCGGGGACTCCGAATGCTAAGATAGGGTAGTTGCACACTACCCTTTACCTTTGTTTTTTTAGTCTTGTTAGTTTACCTTTCAGTTTTTACTTTTGTGTCCTTTATCAAAAATCCAAAAAATATATATAGTATGTCTAGTTCCTTACTTGCCAATCAATGTCTGACTTCTTTGAAACCAGATCTTATTGGCATGGAGGATTCACAGAGGATCAACAAAACTGGTACAAGGAACACCGCTTGTCTCAAAAGGGGATACACTTATGGAAACAAATAAATTAGTTGTATGAGTATGCTAGAAACTTGTGCTCAATATATAATATATCTTTCTACAGGGATGAATCTTGTTGCTTTATGAGGCACAAACACCTTGCTTTCCAATGTGAGTACAATGATGATGAAACCTTAGCTTCTTATGCTAAGAGAAACTATGATTTTTATGATGCAGAGCCAATAGAAGAATTTGTTGCTTATAAGGGTGCCTATGAAATTACTTCTCTTCTTAGAAATATTAATGATGCCCTTACAAATCTGAGAGTCTTGCTATAATTAACTATTGTTTGGAAAATTACGATGCAAATTATTATATTACTGATCATCTTGAGAGAATCTCTCCCCCAAAGGAAGAGACTAATGATTTGCAGGACTCTATGGAAGAAGAAATTGCTGAACCTGAAAGCTCCTTGGATGAAAAAGAGGAGGAGAGTGACGAACAAAAGGAGGAAGAATGGAGACATCCACGTCTACCTTCTAATGAGAGTAACTCTTTGACTCTTAACTTATATGAGTGTTATGATCCCATGGATTCTTTTGAAATATCCCTTTTTGATGAAGTTGATGCCTTCTATGCTTATGGCCGTGATGCCACTATGGATAATGCTTACGGAGATGAACTTGATATAGTTCCTCATGTTAAGCATGCAATTTTTTCTATTGCACCCACACTTGATTCTCCTATTATCCTTTTGAAATCTCCAACTCATATTTCGGAGAATTGTGCTCTTGTTGAGGCTCAATGTGTTGGGATGCATTTATCTTATGTTCCTAAAGACCATGCTGCAAACTACACACGTGTGCTTGTAGATCATGAACAACATGATTTATGTGATAGTTATATTCTTGATTTTGTTCATGATACTACTGAAAATTATTTTGAGAGAGGAAAGTTTGGTTATAGAAACTCTCATGTTACTAAAACACCTCTCTTCATGTTGAAAGTTTTGAAGTTGTTCTTTTTCGACCTTCCTATGCATGTCACTTTGTGCTTCTTTGATTTATTTTCTTACAAGATGCCTATGCATAGGAAGTGGGTTAGTCTTAAATGTGTTTCACATTTGCTTCTCGATGATCTCTTTTGCTTCAATTCTTATTCTCTTGTGAGCATCTTTCATAATCTTTAAGCCTAGCTAATGGCTTTAAAGAAGCGCTTTCGGGAGGCAGCCCGCAACAAATTTAGGTTTTTATTTTTTTCTTTTGTTGTGTCTTGATGTTTGTTACTACTGTAGCAACATCATTGTATCTTTATTTTTCAGCTTTGTGCCAAGTTATAGCCTCTTACGGCAAGGGAAGTAAAAGTTGTGGCATGCTGTCCAGAAAACAGATTCTGTCCTCGTGACTAGAAAAATTCCTGAAAAATCCCAGTTCATCTTTTTGAGCTGAAATTTTTACACAGAGTGCTCTATACAATTACGAAACTTCCGTATGTTTTGAGTTTTTTGATTTGAGTTGCAGAAGTATCCCTAAAAAATTCTTTACTACCTTCTGTTCTGTTTTTCACAGATTCTGCCACGTTTTGTCTCTCCTAACTTTTGCAAACCTTAAGCTTGCTTTTTCTTTGCAACAACCTTTTGGATCTCTTGATAAACAATAGCTATTCAAGAATATCTTTATATCCAGTAGTACAAAAATTATTTTATTAAGGGTACTAACCTCTCTAATCAGCTTATGATGAGTTATGTATGAAGGGAGTTTTCAAGTGTGCGATGGAAGATGATAAAAGAAGATCCAGGAGTGTCAAGCGCTCAAGCTTGGGGATGCCCCCATGCATCCCCAAAAAATATTCAAGGAGACCCAAGCGTCTAAGCTTGGGGATGCCCCCGTGCATCCCCTTCTCCATCAACAATCATCAGTTCGTCCTTCGTCTCACTATATTTTTATCACTTCATGCGTTATGTGCTATGCTTGGAGCGTCTCGCTCTTAGGTTTTATTTTTAGTTTTCTTTAGCTTTTCTTGCTGCTCATAACAAGTTAGATCCCGTCTTACTTTGTGTGGGAGAGAGACATGCTCCACTTTCAAAATCTAGAACACATCATAGGATTTTTCCTGCTTATCTTTTTGCTGTTGTGTGTTCTTTATCTTTTCATAGCTGCTGCCATGTTTAGTTTTAGTCTTAGTTTGTCTTATCAAGAGCCTATGCTTTTGTTTAGTTTGTCGCTGGAACTCTCTTTAGTTTTCATGTTTATCTTGTTAAAGAGAGTTGGTTGTTGCACTGGGTTGTGTTTTGTCTTGAAAGTAGATACTTGAGGTTGCTAGTTAATTCTAGTAGTAACTTGCAATGGTTTTGAGGTATTGATGTGAGTAATGTTTGAACTTTTGGTGTCAAGAGCTCTAGCCTATTAGTGATAGGTGTCGTATTTTGGGCAATCCGTGTTTATTTTCAAAACCTACAAAACTAGTTGAGAACTCTAGCTACTAGATGGATCACTAATCTTTGGAGGGATCGAATATTAGAGTACACTCACGTACCATGAGTCGAGGATGTGCAAGGATAACCAAACCCCCATACACTCCTCCTCGGGGTACTTGTCTCTTTGTGAACCTCCTTATTAGATTGAGAGTTACCGATAATAAGTGCATGAGTTCTTCGGACTAATGTAAGTATTGAAAGTTGACACTTCCACCTTCCCATATTTTGCTAGCCTCTCCCGTGCCGTGCATTGCCTTCTTCTCACTCCGAGAGTTGGTGTCCACCTTCGCCGGTACATCCAAACCCTTGGCATGATACGCTCTTTCATCATAAACCTCCTTATATCTTTCCTCAAAACAGCCACCATACCTACCTATCAAGGCATTTCCTTAGCCTTTCCGAGATATATTTCCATGCAACATCCACCTCTTCATGACTTGATCTTCATGTCATACATGTTCCTGCTACACTGGCAGCGACATACATTGCATACATCATGATATTTACATCTTCTTTATGATTTTGAGTACCTTGTAAAGTGTGAAAGATCTCATTTACCTTCTTGTAAAATAGAGTGTTGCCCTTAAGTGAGGAAAAGATCCCAAAGTGCAAACAATAAAAGATCCCAAAGAGGACAAATGAGAGTTAAATAGAAAGAGCCATTGAGGCCACAAAAAATACAAAAAGATAGAAAAAAGAGAAAAAGAAATAAAAAGAGAGAAAGGGGCAACACTACTATCCTTTTGAGAGATCCACACTAGTACTCTCTTTATATCCTTGTACTCCATAGAGATGATCTTCATGCATATAGCTATGTGGGGACCTTCACACTATAGAACTTGGCTTGCATATTCCAAGGATGAGCCTCCTCAAACGAGCTCTAGGTCTTCATGAGTGAGCAAGTTAGATGCACCCCCACTAGTTCCATTGGAGAGCTTCTTAGCTCGCATGTGCATCCGTTGCATGGCAATCCCTACTCCTCACATCATATCTATCATTTGGCATCTCTTGCGTATGATTGTCCTCATTGATGTGAGCCTTTCTCATCCTTTTTTGTCTTCCTCCTCCGTACTCCTCTCTTTGCCATCCAAAGTTTCAACTCTCGTGCTTACGCTCATCCATTGCATGAGTGCTCAAAATATCGAAAAGGAGTGGATCAAATTGACTTGTACCTGGCTAGTGGTCTGGGGACGAGTCAAGATAAGATTCCAAAAAAGACCAAGTGTGAAACTTTAGTAGATTGAGTTCTCAACAAATAAATGTTTTTCTCGTATTCCCTATCCCCCTTCTTGCACGCAAACACCATTTGGAGACATTCGAGTCACGGACAGCGAGAGCTCTTTCACCTAATGTTCTTTTGTTACTTGTTTCAATGCTAAATATAGACTCTTGCATGTTATGACTTGAATTGAATTTCTAACCTTGATTGCTTTACTTTTAAAAGTTCTTATATGGTTGCTAGCATGTCACCATAGAAATTATGCCGTTATCATTTACCTACTCGAGGACGAGCAGGAATTAAGCTTGGGGATGTTGATACGTCCAAAACGTATCTATAATTTCTGCTTGCTCCATGCATGTTTTGTGTGATATTGCTATGATCTAGATACACTTTCATACACTTTTGATCATATTTGGACTAACCTATTAACTCAGTTCACCCCAGTGCCAGTTCCTGTTTTCTGCTGTTTTTCTATTTCAGTTTTCCCCCATATAAAAGTGCCAGAAAAATTCCGGGAAAAATATAGGAAAAATCAGCGTACAGGAAGCTTCGCGAAGAGACCGAGTGGGGCCAGAGGGGAGCCAGGGGTGGCCCAGGCGGCCACCCGGCGCAACCCCACCCCTGGCCGCGCCAGGGGGGGCGCCTGGGGCCCCTGGTCCACCTCTGGTGCCCCCCTTCGCCTATATATCCCCCGTGACGTGAAACCCTCAGGGACATAACCCTTTTTCGCGATCTCGCCTCTGTTCCGCCGCCGCCGCGCTTCCGAGATCGGGAGCACCTAAATACCTCTTCCTGGCACCTTGCCGGAGGGAGGGCCGACCTCCGGGAGTCTCCTCTCCACCATGGATGCTTTCTGGATGTCTCGTGAGTAGTTTTCCTTGGACCATGTGTCCGTGATCAGTAGCTATGTGATGTTCACCTCCCCTCTTTGTTCTTCATGGTTTAGACCTCGTGAGCTGCCCTACATGATCGAGGCACTTTTGTAATCTTTCTGCTGTTGCTATGCTGAGTTTTATGGGATCTCATGGATTATGAGATTATGTTCAGATTGTAATTGAGTAATATATTTGGTTTTTATCTCTTATATTTTTGTTCCTAAGTAATTCTTGCATGTTCTCCGTTGCTGTTTATTTCTTTGGCCACGTAGTAGGTAGTGACCCCAAGAGGGAACGTTATGCTCGATTGTGGGTTCATGCCCCTCGATGACACGCTTGAGTGACAGAAACATGAGTCTAGGGGATGTGATGTTGCCACAAGGGGGAAAACAACGGTGCTTGTAACCACGGTTGCAAGGATTGTTTACTTTACGCAAAGTGCTTTTTAATGCAGTTGTCTGTTGCTTTGGGTTTACACTTTGGGTGGGGCTCGCAACTTAATACCAGCGAGATGTTCTGGATAGATATCTCAAGGTGGATGATTAGTAATAGATGCAGTTGGATTCCGGTATAATTATTTTGGCGTACTGCCCGTGCTTTTGAGCCTCTTCCTTTCCGTTGTAGCATAGTTAGCATTACGGTGCGTTCATAATCCTGTCAATTGCCCTTCTGTAATTTGTTCACCTCGCATAGCAGTTTTATCGTCTTTTGGGAGAGAGACATCACTAGTGAACATCACGTATCCCGGTCGATATCCTCATTACTGTTTCCATGCTCATTTACTTTTCTGCTTTTACTTTCAGTTGCTATCATTATACCTTGTGTTTGATCCTTTGTGAACAACAAGACCGGAGAGATTGACAACCTCTCTGAACTTCGCTGGGAACAAAGTTATTTGTGTCTCTGTGCTGGTCCGCGTCAGTTGCGCCGCTGACACCTACTTATCATCTCTGGAGTCCTACTGGAGACAAACCTTGGTATCTTTACTGAGGTAAATTTGCTGTTGTGCTGCATCACGCCTTTTCCACTTGGGGCTCACCAACGAAGGGCGAGAAGACTACACCCGTCAACTCTCGCGCCATCAGCACGCCACGGCATAGCCGTCCTTCCACCACTGTAGCGAGGAAGAGGACGAGGGCGGGGTGGGCCGGGCTTGGTGGCTAGGTGGGCTGGGGGTTTGCTCTGGGTGTAGAATATGTATTGTCCATTTTTCTTGTTTCTGTTTTCTTTCCTTTTATTTTAATTTATTTTAGCTACTGATGCTATCAAGGAAGATACTTCTCTCACTTCCCGTTGGTTACCCAAAGTGGAAGGTATGATGTAGCGTAGCAGCAGAATTTCCCCTATGTAGAGGATAGGGTTTGTCTCCCGTAGGACTCACAGAGATACAAGAAGGTGGTAAAGTGAACAATGGCGCCGAAGTTGCTAACTTCGCCTGGACCTGCACACACAGCAAATAACTTTGCTCCCAACGAGTACAGAGGAGTTGTCAATTCCTCCGGCCTTGTTGTTTACAAAGGATCAATGCAAGAGATAATAATAGTGGCAACTGAAATGTAAAGGCTGAAAGTAAATTGAAGGTGTAAACAATGGTGTGAATATGGACCGGGGTCCCGTGATTTTCACTAGTGATGTCTCTCTCCCAAAAGACGATAAAAGTGCTAGCGAGGTAAACAAATCACAGCTGGGCAATTGACAGGATTATAAACGCACCGCAATGCTAACTATGCTACAAAAGAAAGGAAGAGGCTCAAAAGCAATGGGTAGTACGCCAAGGTAAGTAGACCGAAATCCATCTGCATCTCCTACGAATCATCCACTATAAGATATCTATCCAGAACATCTCGTTGGTATTAAGTTGTGAATCCCACCCAAAGTGTAAACTCAAAGCAACGCACAACTGCATTAAAAGAACTATGCGTAAAGTAAACAATCCTTGCACCCGCAAGTACAAGCACTGTTGTTTTATCCCTGGTGGCAACAACACATCCCCTAGTCTCATGTTTTTGTCACTCAAGCTAGACATCAAGGGGCTGAACCCACAATCAAGCATAACGCTCCCTCTTGGAGTTGCAACAAATCACTTGGCCAAAGTAAAATACGGCAACGGAGAGCGTGCAAGAATTTACTAAAGAACACAAATATAAAATAGAACCAAATATATTACTCACAATCTGAACATAATCTCATAATCCATCAGATCCCAGCAAACTCAGCATAGAAATATAGAAAACTACAAAAGTTCCTCGATCATGTGAGGCAGCTCACGAGGTCTCGAAAGTGAAAACACAAAGAGAGGAGAGGTACATCACATAGCTACTGGTCACGGACCCATGGTCCAAGGAGGACTACTCACGGCACATCCGGGAGGCGTCCATGGCGATGGATGGTCTCCCGGAGGGGGTTCCTCCTTCCGGCAGGGTGCCGGGGTAGCTTCTCCTGGCAGCCCCGATCTTGAAACAGCGGCGGCGGTACAGAGAGAATGGGAATAGAAGATCGATATTAGGGGTTTCCGTCATGGGGGGTAAATATAGGCGAAGGGGGCACCGAGAGGGGCCATAGGGCAGCCAGGAAGCCTCCTGGCGCGGCCTACGGTGGGGTCGCGCCAGGGACCCTCCTGGGGCCCTGGTGGGTCCACCCCCCCCCCCTCTTTCTTGATTATTAGGGAAGCTTCCGAGTCGCTGATTTTTTATTGGATTTTTCCGGAATTTATTTGGCACTTTTAATGGCCGGAAAATCTGAAATAAAAAAACAGCAGAAAACAGGAACTGGCAACTGGGTGCACTGAGTTAATAGGTGATACATCCCAAACGTATCTATAATTTCTGCTTGCTCCATGCATGTTTTGTGTGATATTGCTATGCTTTTGATACACTTTCATATCTTTTTATAACATATTTTGGAACTAACCTATTAATGGTTGCAAGAGTGCACAAGTTCTTTTTTTTTACTTTATGTGCAGGAATTACTTGGATAAAGGAAAAATCACAAAAAGGAGCCTTGTAGGAGTTGGACTCTAACTTTCCCGAAATCTGTCCCCACCAGACAGGTTTTAAAGATCGCCTCGAAAACGCTAGAAGACGGCCTCAAACGGAAAAACTTAAAACTACAAAGTTGTAGGAATTTTTTTCCGGTGGATTTAGACATAAAATTCGTCCCAATCGGAGTTCGGATGCTTCCAGAAACCCCGAAATACAGAAACGTAATCTGGATGACGGGAATCCGAGAGTCTATATAAAGAGAGGAAACCTAGGTCAAAGGGCACCACGAAAATTCCTCCCCCTTGGTAGCCGTCTTGAGGGGGAGATCAATCTTCATAGCAGCACCATCTCCAAGAAAGAAGAAGGGGCCAAGGGTCGCTGCCCCCAAGGGTCGTGGCCGTCGCCGCCGCCGTGGTCGCCGCCGCCATCTCCTTCATCTTCTCTGGGCTGCACCTCTCCATCAACAACTCTCCCTCTCACCATGTCCATGTGTGAGTAGTTCCCCTCGGGGCTAAGGCTTATATCTTGATCTATGTGGTTTCTCTCTCTCCCATGATGTGATCTTTGTTGTGATCATTGGCTATGTTAATCTAGGGTGATCCCATGATATTTCCCCTTCCTCTATGTATTGGATTGATGTACTCAATTGATCTTATCTAGTATAATCTCCGAGACCAAGGTGACAGCGGTCTATTGGACATGGGTTAGAAGAATATTATCATGAGTGATTTCCTCTTTTGTGTGTGGATTGAAGATTGAGAGTCTCTTGGTGCTTGTCTTTGACTATCCTTTAGAAATTTTGTGGTGATTGTGGTACTCTCTTTGGATGGCCGCGGTGACATTGGGAAATCCATAGATTGAGAACTACGAACTTTGAGGTGTGCTTTTGTAGCCCTACACAATTCTCGTCCTCTCTTGACCACAAAGAAATGACCTCCGAGTACGTCTCCATTGCATGTTTTATGGGAAATATCATGTGATTAGACTATGTTAATGTTGTTGGGAGTTGCCACTAGTGAATGTATGAAGCCTAGGCCTTGTTTCCATCATTGTTACACCGTTTGCACTCACTTTTGTTACTTGTTTCTTTGCTGCACTTTTTATTACAGATTTATATTACTTCGTTTTATCACACCTATCACCCATATTTTACCATCTCTTCGCCGAACTAGTGCACCTATACAACTCCTAGTTGTATTACGTGTGTTGGGGACACAAGAGAATTCTTGTATCATAATTGCAAGGTTGCTTGAGAGAGACCATCTTCAACCTCTACTTCCCTGAGTTCGATAAACCTTAGGTCATCCACTTGAGGGAAATTGCTGTTGTCCTACAAACCTCTGCGCTTGGAGGCCCAACATAGTCTACAAGAATAGAAGCGTGCGTAGACATCAAGCTATTTCTGGCGCCGTTGCCGGGGAGGTGAGTGCTTGAAGGTATATCTTTAGATCTTGCAATTAAATCTTTTCGTTTCTTGTTTTTATTTTCACTAGTTAGGCTTATGGAAAACAAAACCAAAATTATGAGAGAGCTTTATGAGCTCTATCTTGAGTTGGGACATGAAGTGTTTGAAGAGAAAATAAAAAGCCTATGGAGCTTCATTATTTGCACAACACTCATGTTAGTAGCAATGTTTTTAGTATGTCTTCTTTGAATACCTTTGATCCTAATGATATGCAAAGCTATAAGCTTGGGGATGCTACGTTTTATGAAGATGATCTTTTTAGCCCCCCAATTTTCGATGAGGAAATTTATTTTGATGATACTTTGCCTCCTATCTATGATGATTATTGTGATGACACTTATGCTATAAAGAATAAATGTTTGCAAGTGTATCATGATAAGAATGATTCATGTGATAGCTATTTTCTTGAGTTTGCTCCACTATTACTAATGAGAAGGCTTTTGCGTATGTGGAGAGTAACAAAATTTCTATGCTTGTGGATCATGATAAGAATTTTTTATGTGATACTTATATTTTTGAGTTTCTTCATGATCCCACTGAAAATTATTATGAGAAGGGAACACATTCTTATAAATATTTCAATAATGTCAAATTCCCTCTCTTTAGGTTAAAGGTTTTGAAGTTGCACTTATTTTTCCTTCCTATGCTAATATCTTTATGCTTCAATGAGTTATTTCTCTACAAGATCCCTTTGCATAGGAAGCATGTTAGACTTAAATGTGTTTGGTATTTGCTTCTTGATGCTCTCTTTTGTTCTTCAACTCTTAGTCCTTATTCCTATGAGAGCATCATTAAAAATCTTAAGTCTATCTTTATGGCTATAGAGAAAGAGCTCTAGGGAGACAACCCTTGTTATCTTTATTTTGACTTTTTTTTCAGTTTTTAGTGGTCTTGATGATTGTTAGTACTGTAGCAACATCATTGTATCTTTATTTTCAATCTTTGTGCCAAGTCTAGCCTCCGATTGCAAGAAAGTTCAAAAGTTGTGACATGTTGTCCAGAAAACAGATTATGTCCTTGGACGGAAAAATTAGCCTAAAATCACCAGATCATCTTTACGATCTGATTTTTTTGACAGCGTGCTCCATACAATTGACTTTAGAGCGTCTGTTCTGAGTTTTTTGATTCGAGTTGCAGAAGTACCCCTAAAAAATTCTTTACTACCTGCTGTTCTGTTTTCACAGATTCTGCCACGTTTTGTCTCTCCTAACTTTTGCAAACCTTAAGCTTGATTTTTCTTTGAAAAAACTTTTTGGCAATCTTGAGAAACAGTAGTTCTTCAAGAATATCTTTATATCCAGTGGGTAAAAATTATTTATTAAGGGTACTAACCTCTCTAATCAGCTTATGATGAGTTGTGTATGAAGGGAGTTTTCAAGTCTGCGATGGAAGATGATGAAAGAAGATCCAGGAGTGTCAAGCGCTCAAGCTTGGGGATGCCCCCATGCATCCCCAATAAATATTCAAGGATACTCAAGCGTCTAAGCTTGGGGATGCCCCCGTGCATCCCCTTCTCCATCAACAATCATCAGTTCGTCCTTCGTCTCACTATATTTTTATCACTTCATGTATTATGTGCTATGCTTGGAGCGTCTCGCTCTTAGGTTTTATTTTTAGTTTTATTTAGCTTTGCTTGCTGTTCATAACAAGTTAGATCCTGTCTTACTTTGTGTGGGAGAGAAACACGCTCCACTTTCAAAATCGAGAACACATCCTAGGATTCTTCATGCCTATCTTTTTGCTGTTGTGTGTTCTTTATCTTTTCGTAGCTACTGCCATGTCTAGTTTTAGTCATAGTTTGTATTTAGCAAGAGCCTTGGTTTTTATTTAGTTTGTTTCTAGAACTCTCTTTAGTTTTCATGTTTATCTTGTTAAGAGAGTTGGTTGTTGCACTGAGTTATGTCTTGTCTTGAGAGTAGATAATTGAGGTTGCTATTTAATTTTAGTAGTAACTTGCAATAATTTTGAGGTATTGATGTGAGTAATGTTTGAACTTTTGGTGTCAAGAGCTCTAGCCTATTAGTGATAGGTGTCGTATTTTGGGCAATCTGTGTTTATTTTTCAAAACCTACAAAACTAGTTGAGAACTCTAGCTACTAGATGGATCACTAATCTTTGGAGGGATCGGATATTAGAGTACACTCACGTACCATGAGCCGAGGATGCGCAAGGATAACCAAACACCCATACACTCCTCCTCGGGGGTACTTGTCTCTTTGTGAACCTCCTTATTAGATTGAGAGTTACCGATAATAAGTGCATGAGTTCTTCGGACTAATGTAATTATTGAAAGTTGACACTTCCACCTCCTCATTTTTGCTAGCCTCTTCCGTGCCGTGCATTGCCTTCTTCTCACTCCGAGAGTTGGCGTCCAGCTTCGCCGGTACATCCAAACCCATGGCATGATACGCTCTGTCATCATAAACCTCCTTATATCTTTCCTCAAAACAGCCACCATACCTACCTATCAAGGAATTTCCATAGCCTTTCCGAGATATATTGCCATGCAACATCCACCTCTTCATGACTTGATCTTCATGTCATACATGTTCCTGCTGCACTGGCAGCGACATACATTGCATACATAATGATAGCTACATCTTCTTTATGCGAGTACATTTAGAAAGTGTGAACGATCTCCTATATTCTTGTAAAATATAGAGTGTTCCCCCTAAAGTAAGGAAAAGATCCCAAAGAGGACAAATGAGAGTTAAATAGAAAGAGCCATTGAGGCCACAAAAAAATACAAAAAACTAGAAAAAAGAGAACAAGAAAAATAAAAAGAGAGAAGGGGGAACATTACTATTCCTTTTGAGAGATCAACACTAGTACTTCATCCTCTATCCCTTGTACTCCATAGAGATCATCATACATGCATATAACTACGTGGGGACCCTTCACACTATAAAACTTGGCTTGTATATTCCAATGATGAGCCTCCTCAAATGAGCTCTAGGTCTTCTTGAGCAAGCAAGTTGGATGCACCTCCACTAGTTCCATTGGAGAGCTTTTCTTAGCTGTTATGTGCATCCGTTGAATGGAAATCCCTACTCCCCACATCATATCTATCATATGGCCTTCTCTCGCCTATGGTTGTCCTCATTGATGTGAGCCTTTCTCACCCTTTTTGTGTTCCTCCTCCACCATATTTCTCTCTTTGCAATCCAAAGTGTCAACTCTCATGCTTACGCTCATCCATTGCATGAGTGCTCAAAATATCGAAAAGAAGTGGATCAAATTGACTTGTACCTGGCTAGTGGTCTGGGGACGAGTCAAGATAAGATTCGAAAGAAGACCAAGTGTGAAACTTTAGTAGATTGAGTTCTCAACACAAAAATATTTTTTCTCGTATATCCCTATCCCCTTTCTTGCACGCAAACACCATTTGGATACATTCGAGTCACGGACAGCGAGAGCTCTTGCACCTTTATGTTTTTATGTTTCTTGTTTCAATGCTAATATAGACTCTTGCCAGTTATGACTTGAATTGAATTACATGCCTTGATTTCTTGACTTAAGAGTTCTTGTATGGTTGGTAGCATTTCACCACATAAATTATGCTTGTTATCATTTACCTACTCGAGGACGAGCAGGAATTAAGGTTGTGGATGTTGATATGTCCCAAACGTATCTATAATTTCTGCTTGCTCCATGCATGTTTTGTGTGATATTTCTATGCTTTTGATACACTTTCATATCTTTTTATAACATATTTTGGAACTAACCTATTAATGGTTGCAAGAGTGCACAAGTTTTTGTTGTTGTACTTTATGTGCAGAAATTACTTGGATAAAGGAAAAATCACAAAAATGAGCCTTGTAGGAGTTGGACTCTAACTTTTCCGAAATCTATCCCCACCAGACAGGTTTTAAAGATCGCCTCGAAAACGCTAGAAGACGGCCTCAAACGGAAAAACTTAAAACTACAAAGTTGTAGGGAATTTTATTCCGGTGGATTTAGACATAAAATCCGGCTCAATAGAAGTTCTGATGCTTCCAGAAACCCCGAAATACAGAAGACGTAATCTGGATGACGGGAATCCGAGAGTCTATATATAAAGAGAGGAAACCTAGGTCAAAGGGCACCACGAAAATTCCTCCCCCTTGGCAGCCGTCTTGAGGGGGAGATCAATCTCCATAGCAGCACCATCTCCAAGGAAGAAGAAGGGGCCAAGGGCCGCTGCCCCCAAGGGCCGTGGCCACCGCCGTGGCCGTGGCCGTGGCCGCCGCCGCCGCCATCTCCTTCATCTTCTCCGGGCTGCACATTTCCATCAACAACTCTCTCTCTCTCACCATGTCCATGTGTGAGTAATTCCCCTCGGGGCTAAGGCTTATATCTTGATCTATGTGGTTTCCATCTCTCTCCCATGATGTGATCTTTGTTGTGATCATTGGCTAGCTAATCTAGGGTGATCCCATGATATTTCCCCTTCCTCTATGTATTGGATTGATGTACTCAATTGATCTTATCTAGTATAATCTTTGAGACCAAGGTGACAGCGGTCTATTGGACATGGGTTAGAATAATATTATCATGAGTGATTTCCTCTTTTGTGTGTGGATTGAAGATTGAGAGTCTCTTGGTGCTTGTCTTTGACTATCCTTTAGATATGTTGTGGTGATTGTGGTACTCTCTTTGGATGGCCGTGGTGACATTGGGAACTCCATAGATTGAGAACTACGAACTTTGAGGTGTGCTTTTGTAGCCCTACACAATTCTCGTCCTCTCTTGACCACAAAGGAATGACCTCCGAGTACGTCTCCATTGCATGTTTTATGGGAAATATCATGTGATTAGACTATGTTAATGTTGTTGGGAGTTGCCACTAGTAAAAGTATGAAGCTTAGGCCTTGTTTCCATCATTGTTACACCGTTTGCACTCACTTTTGTTACTTGTTTCTTTGCTGCACTTTTTATTACAGATTTATATTACTTCGTTTTATCACACCTATCACCCATATTTTACCATCTCTTCGCCGAACTAGTGCACCTATACAACTCCTAGTTGTATTAGGTGTGTTGGGGACACAAGAGACTTCTTGTATCTTAATTGCAAGGTTGCTTGAGAGAGACCATCTTCAACCTCTACTTCCCTGAGTTCGATAAACCTTAGGTCATCCACTTGAGGGAAATTGTTGTTGTCCTACAAACCTCTACGCTTGGAGGCCCAACCACTACTGGAATTCACCTATTTGCCGTCTGCCTCGGCGGACGGCAAACACCTATATGGCGGACGGCAAAGGACTTTGCCGTATGCCCACGCACGGCAAAGCACCCGTCAGCTATTTCTTCGGCAAAGGGTGCTTTGCCGTCTGCCGGAAATTGATGGACGGCAAATCGCCTTTGCCGTGCGCTTTTGTGCAAGCAGACGGCAGAGCGGGCGTGACGGCGAACCTTTGCCAGCCGGCTCCGTCAGGCCGTTAACGGCGGGATTTGCCGTCTACTGACAGACGGCAAACCTCCCAACTTTGCCGTCTGCCTTGCCGAGGCAGACGGTATCATGACCGGCCGGCCGGCTCCGTCAGGCCGTTAATGCTGTCTACTGACAGACGGCAAACCTCCCAACTTTGCCGTCTGCCTTGCCGGAGGCAGACGGCATAATGACCAAATGGTCGCCCAGCTGTTGCCAGATTGCACAGCTGGGCGCCACGTGTCCTCTTTGCCAGCTGCAAGCAGACGGCAAACATCTTTGCCGACTGCCTGCGGACGGCAAAGAGCCTATATTGTCTCTGTTTTTTCTGTTTTTCTTTTAATCCCTGCATTTGACAAAAAAGCAATATATATATATATAGCAGCAGAATCAGAAGCACATTTTAACACCACATCACATCATATCAAACAACATATGAATCTCCAACAAGGATAACACATTGTTTCCAAACAAGGATAACAACAATATATACATAGTTCATTACACAAAGTCTCCAAACAGTTCATAACAACAATAAACTGTTTCTAAGCTATATTGAAAGTGAAAATACAGCAACTCCATCGATGCACGACCCTCATAAAGCAAATCTGCAAAATCAAAATAAGAAAGTTAGTGGAAGAAGGAGGACAAGAAGAATAAGTAATAAGAGAAGGAGAAGGACAAGAAGAAGAAGAAAAGAGAAGAAGAACAAGGAGGAGAGAAGAAGAACAGAGAAGAGTTCTTTTCTATCTTCTCCTTGTTTTTCTTCTCTCCTCTCCTTGTTCTTCTTCTTCTTCTGTTTTCTTTAGCATTTGTGAGAAATTAAGCTAACTTGAGCATTTGTGAGCATATTTTGAGAAATTAAGCTAACCTTTAGCATTTGTGAGCAATTAAGCAAGCATTAGCATATTTTGAGCCAATGAAACTAACTTTAGCATATTGTGAGCAATTTAAGAAACTTTAGCGTGTTTTGAGGAATTAAGCTGACTTTAGCATATTGTGAGCCAATTAAGCTAGCTTTAGCATTTTGTGAGCCACTTTAGCTAACTTTAGAATTTTTTAAGTGAATCAAGCTAACTTTAGCATTTTGTGAGCGATTCAAGCTAACTTTAGCATCTTGTGAGCAAATCAAGGTAACTTTACCATTTTGTGAGCAAATTAAGCTAACTTTGGCAACTTTGAACAAATGAAGCTAACTTAAGCATGTTTTGAGCCAATTAAGGTAACTTTAGCATTTTGTGAGCAAATCAAGCTAACTTCATCATATTGTGAGCAAATCTGGTTAATCATGCTATTATTAGGCTAACTTGGCTATATTTAAGAATTTCATAATATTTCAGAAGCTAAATATGCATTTTCAAACTAACTAAGCATTTATAAAGCAAAATACACAACACAACTTACCGGAGTGTAGCCCTCAAGGCTGAGGTGGCTGAGAAGCATCCGTCGGGTTGGCCGATGTTGACGGTGGAGAAGGGTCATGGGACGCAGCCCAAGAGTTATGCTGCACGAAAAGATCAACTAGAGGTTAGCACGACGCCACTCAATATGGTATTGATGATCATCGAAAGATACTCATCGTCCCCACAGGAGAAATGATCGGCATCGGTGGAGCGGCCTGACCAGTCTTCTCGCACATAGTCTGCACATTTGTTTTTCATGAGTCAATCATATTAGTTAGTAATATAAACAAAAATTATAACATGCATTCTTTGGGTGAATATGAACATGTGACTTGCCACGAAGAGCTCATACAAGGCCCGGTTCGATGCATCGTGTCGTGCCGCGGCCTCCTCGAGAGCCTTCGCCGTCCTCTCCTCCGCCAGCCGCTCTCTCTCCGCTGCCTTCTCCTCTGCCAACCGCTCCTTCTCCTCCAGTAGCCGCTGGGTGTTCTGTCGCTCTTTCTCAAGAGCTTCCTGCAACCCCACTCCTCTAGTTAGCATTGTAATATTCGATGAGAGAAAACAAGAATGCAAGAGTCCTTATGGATAACCTGGATAGCGAGGTCGACTGGCCGCGGACGAGTCCTTATAGCAGGAGAAGAACTCGTTTGGCGCGCCTTGATCTCAGGAAGAGTCTTATCACACCTAATCAACTTATCTCCAATGGCCATGGCGCCATGGCGCCTTCCGCCACCAGAGATCATCACCAGCTCCGGGTCAATAGGCTTCCCAATCGGGGTGTAAGCCTCCCCGTGCTTCTCCTTCGCCACCTCGGTATAAGACTTGAGCTTACTATAGGCGGCAATGTTGGTGAAAGTCGAAGGAGTAGCGAGATCCGACTCTGAGAGCGCCTTGGCCTTCTTGTACGACGTTGTATGGGACATGCCATACATGTCGAACACCTGAGGCACCTCCGTTTTATTATGCTCCGCCTAAAAGACAAAGCAAAGCATGATATTAGTAAGTGGGTGCCTAAAAGACAAAGCAAAGAATAATTTGCACATACCCATTTATGCCCGTAACCAGCTAAGTTACGGCTGCCTTGATGGTGTGGCACACCAACCATTTGGGCGCGCTGGTCCTTGGCATTGTTGTGGACGGCCAACCAGGCATCTGAGCACCAGTGGTCCACAATGACCTCCCAACAATCCATCTTGTCCGCACACCATCTCGGCGGCGCCTAAGTTAGTAAACAAGGAAACTAATAAGTAGCCTAGATAGGAATCAAATCAAGCAAACTACTCAAGACTTAAGAAGGGTTACCGTCATGTACTGGGCCCTAGTCAGAAACTTCTTGCGGCAGTCCTTCTTGCTACGCTTGCGCCCTTTCTTGGCGTAGTAGTCACGGACCGCCTGCACTCGCATCTCGTGCCTTGTGTTCTGCAAGAGGCGCGTGGCCTCTGCAACTATCACGTCCTCCGCCTCCTGCTCCTTGGACTCATCGACCTTGTAGTAGACCTGCAATAGCACGAGACAACACTGATGAGTGCACCAACTAGATATTGTCAAGATTTTATTGTGTGAAACAAAAATTACCCAAAAGCCGTTGATCACCATGTCGGCTCTGGTGTGGCATTCGACCCCGTTGATGGTCGTATCCGGCGGGGCTGGGGCAGCACAATAGTGCTCCCATTTGAGTCCAGGCTGCAGAACCTCATCAGGTCCGGGCAATTGAACCATCCCCGGGAAGTTCTCCCTGACGAGCACACCAAGGATGGAGTTGGGATTGCGGACACCATTGTCATATATCCAACCCCTGCAGTATAAAAAGACAAAGCCATCAGATAGACATAAGTATAGAAGGTACCGGAAGAGAGTATAAGTGCACTTACGTCTCTCCATGAGGCGTAATCAACCACTTGTGGGCGGGAGTCACCGGCACGGACGGGAGCCATGTACCCCCACGCTGGTACACGGTGGTACCCTCAGCCACCACCTCCTCATCCGTAGTGTCCAGCTCG
The DNA here is from genome assembly GCA_950022295.1 of Bromus sterilis. Taxonomy (NCBI): domain Eukaryota; kingdom Viridiplantae; phylum Streptophyta; class Magnoliopsida; order Poales; family Poaceae; genus Bromus; species Bromus sterilis. The sequence goes on from OX465601.1 coordinate 56,613,684, forward strand.
GCACCAGCCTCCCCCTCAGGCGTGTGCTGCTCCGTCTGGTCCGGCCAGGGACTCCAGGTCGTGCGGGTGGACGTAGCCTCCTCCTCCACCTCAGGCTGGTGGATCGGAGTGTCCGAGGAGGGATCCACCCTGCAGTGCTCTGGTGAATCAGCCGGAGGTGGCGGCGAGGAAGCAGCTCATCAGTAGAAGGAGGAGGCGAGGAAATACTCTCGATCAAAGACCTCCGTAGAGCCAGAGGTGGGAGCGCATGACCCCTCCCTCGCGAGCCTGAGGTCTCGCCCTCCATATCTGTCACAAACCTGCCAAGAATTAAAATAATTAGTACAATGAGAAAAAGAATTAATAATACAAAAGTAATTACTGCAATAATGAGAATATATATATATAATTAAAGTTGAGATGCATACAACTAACAATAGTCGGGATCATCGGTATCTTCTCCGCGATCAATTGAAGGATCGTCATCACTATCACGCGTGTCGTCGATAATGACGGCCTCATCAGGTTCAACAACACCAACATTTGGAAGGACTTTATGTAAACGGTCAAGCATGGACAGGTCATCTGGAGCAGTAACCTCTTCTTCTTCAGGCTCTTCAACATCGTCGTTAGCGGGTTCGGCAATGCCTTGGCTCCTTAGCTTTTTCCGAATGTTTTTCATCAAAGTGCTTCCATGCTGAACCATCCGATGGGTGAGTCAACATCGGCTTCCCATCTGCATCAAATTCTGTTCTCTTCCCATGTTTGTGCCATGCCATCTGTCTGGCTGTCTCTTCCATCATGTAAAGGCGTTGAATTCTTGGTATCACTGGAAGATACCGAAGAACATTTACGGGTATTTTGGTCTGCGTCTTCTCACCTTGACCATTGTCTACCACAACATACCTAGATGACTTGCATTTGGGACAATAGTCTTCGTCCGCATATTCTTTCCTAAATAAAGCACATCCATTTTTACAAGCATGTATCTGCTCATAGGGCATCTTAAGTACCTTGAGGATTTTATCCGATTGGTACAGGTTTGCAAGCATAACATGATCTTTTGGTAGAAACCGCCCAATTAGGGTAGTGATCGCATTGTAGCAATCTGTGCCCAAGTTGAATTGTGTCTTCAAAGCCATCAACTGTGCGATGGCATCGAGCTGACAAAGCTCAGTGTGAGCGTGCAGCGGACGTTTCGAAGACTCCAACATCTCATAGAAGGCCTTCGTAGATTCCTCCATCTCATCGTCCTCATCCCGCGCATCGTCAAAGTCCTGCACCATGTCTTCGATCCCGGTTCCGTACTCATCCGTGCGCTGACGGACCACCTCCTCTCTCCGTCGTCCGCCAGACTCGCCATGGAAGCTCCACACCGTATAACCAGGCTTATAACCCCACTTCTGCAAGTGTTTACCCATATCCACCTCTGTCGCCTGTTTATAATTGTCGCACCTAACACAGGGGCACCAGGTTTTTCTCTGCCCATTTGCAAACGCCGCTCTCAGAAACTCCTTGGTTTTCATTGCCCATTCATTGTTGATCTCTTTCTAATTAGGGCGACCAGTGTACATCCACGCACGATCATCACTCATCTTGTCGCTACAGCTAGCTACTAAACAACAAATATACCATTTTATTACGTCCACTTTTTATTGCTTTTATCATACATAGCTATGGCATATGCAATTAACCTACACACTAATAGCTAAAGATAGGTCCTAATCCCACCCGAGTATGTATGTAGATTGGGTCGGTTTCCCATGCTTTGGTCCCGATCCGACGCGGTATTTCGGCAGCACCTCCCCGCTGTTCTCCTAATACACGTCTCGACAACAAGCCGAGAGGTTGTGTATCCGGAGAACAACAGGGAGGCGCTCACGAAATACCGCGTCGGATCGGGACCAAAGCATGGGAAACCGACCCAATCTACATACATACTCGGGCTGTCCATGGATAACGTTGGACAATTCAAAAGAATCACTATTATAAATATGCAAATTAATGCATATTTATAATGTAACCCTTTCGAACGGGAGACGCATACTGGTTACGCGACTGACCTAGCTAGTGTCATCGGCACGAAGGCCGGAACAGAGCAAAAGGAAGGGGAGGAGGATATAGGCCTTTTTTTACTCACCCTCGAACGCAGGGGAGGTCGACGATCACGAGACCCTCGACGGCGGTGCTCGAGGTGAAGGGGAAACAACTGCAGATTAAAATTCAGAAAATCAACACAAACACTAGTACCGGTAATTAAGCTAAGTAATACTAACATTTAATTACTAACTACATTATCTACTTTCTTATTCTTCTTTTTCTTTTCTTTCTTTTTCTTCTTATTCTTATTCTTCTTCTTCATTTTCTTCTTTTTATTTTTCTTCTTCTTTTATTCCTTATTCTTCGATCTTCTCTTTCTTTTTCTTCTTCTCTTTCTTTCTCTTCCTCTATTAAATTTATTTTCCCTATTCTTCTTTCTCCTCTTTTCTTCCTATTCTTCTTATGTTTCCTATTTTTCTTCTACTTCTTCTTTGTCCTCTTCTTCTTCTTATTCTTTTCTTCTTCTATTTATTTTCCTTCTTCTATTTATTTTCCTTCTTCTATTTATTTTTCTTCTTCTATTTATTTTCATTCTTCTATTTCTTTTCCTTCTAACTATAACTAATTAAAACTAAATCTAACTACTTAAAACAGAAATCAAATCCTAACTAATTGTGCTAACCTACAATCTTACTAACTACAAATACTAGCACTAATATTACATTAACTGAAAAAAATTTAAAAATTCTAACACCAACACATAAATACTAACACCTAAGACATAATTACTAACTAGTAACATTGCAATTGAATTAACAGAAAAAAACCTAAACTAACTACACTAATAAACCTAAACTAACTAGAACTAATAAAACCTAAACTAACTACACTAATAAACCTAAACTAACTACACTAATAAACCTAAACTAACCTAAACCTAAACTAACAACTCTAATTAACAGAAGAAAAATAAAAAAAACAGGGGAGGAGGCTTACCAGGGGTGGGGGGAGGTGGCGGCGGTGGCGGGAGGTGGCGTCGGTGAGGAGCGTCGGTGAGGAGCGGTGGCGGGAGGGTCGTCGGCGGCGAGACCTGCAGCGGCGCCGGTCAGAGGAGAGGAGAAGAGAGGAGGAGAGGGGAGGAGAGGAGAGGAGAGGGGAGGAGAGGAGGAGAGGAGGAGGGCCTCACCGGAGGTGAAGGCGGCGGCGCGCGGGATGGGGCAGGGCGGCGGGGCAGGGCGGCGGCGGCGGGGGGTCGCGGGAGAGAGAGGGGTTTGGGAGAGAGAGTGGAGAGAGAGAGAGAGAGAGGGACCGTGCGGGGGGTTAACAGCCCACCGCTTTGCCGTCTGCCGACAGACGGCCAAGGAACATATGCCGTCAGTAGGCAGACGGCAAAGCGGTGGGCCGTTAGCCAGGCCGCGTGCCTCTCTTGGGTGGGCCCTAGCTGGAGGTTTGCCGTCTGTCGACGGACGGCATATGTTGGTTTGCCGTCTGCATGGACGCAGGCAGACGGCAAACATGTGGTTTGCCGTATGTCTACGTGTTATCGTCTGTACTTAGGGCAGCGGACGGCATACACGAAATGCAGACGGCAAAGCCGCTGGCCCATGGAAAACTGGTGAATTCCAGTAGTGAACATAGTCTACAAGAATAGAAGCGTGCGTAGACATCAATAGGTTAGTCCAAATATGATAAAAAAAAGTGAATGAAAGTTCAAGCAAAACATGGCAAAGTCACACAAATCATGCATGGAGCAAGCAGAAATTATAGATACATTTGAGACGTATCAACATCCCCATGCTTAATTTCTGCTCGTCCTCGAGTAGGGAAATGATAACAAGCATAAGTTCTGCGGCAACATGCCACACAACCATATAAGGACTTTGAAGTAAAGCAGTCAAAGCATGCAATTCAATTCAAGTCTTAACAAGCAAGAGTCTATATTAGCATTGACACAAGCAACAAAAGAACAAAAGGTGCAAGAGCTCTCGCTGTCCGTGACTCGAATGTCTCCAAATGGTGTTTGCGTGCAAGAAAGGGGATAAGGAATACGAGATAAAAAATAGTTGTTGAGAACCATTATCTACTAAAGTTTCACACTTAGTCTCCTTTGGATTCTTATCTGGACTCGTCCCCAGACCACTAGTCAGGTACAAGTCAAACTGATCCACTCCCTTTCGATATTTTGAGCACTCATACAATGGATGAGCGTGAGCAAGAAAGTTGACACCTAAAAGGCGAAACAGAAAGAAGGTGGAGGAGGAAGACAAAAAGGAGTGAAAGGCTCACATCAATGAGGACACTCATAGGCGAGAGAAGGCCATATGCTAGATATGATGTGAGGAGTAGGGGTTGCCATGCAACGGATGCACATGTCAGCTAGAAGCTCTCCAAGGGAACCAGTGGGGGTGCATCCAACTTGCTTGCTCAAGAAGACCTAGATCTCATTTGAGGAGGCTCATCATTGGAATATACAAGCCAAGTTCTATGGTGTGAAGGGTCCCCACATAGCTATATGCATGTATGATGATCTTTATGGAGTTCAAGGGATAGAGGCTGAAGTACTAGTGTGGATCTCTCAAAAGGAATAGTAGTGTGCCCCCTTCTCTCTTTTTATTTTTATTTTTCTCTTTTTTTTCTTTTTTTCTATTTTTTTGGTGGCCTCAATGACTCTTTCTATTTCTCTCATTTTTCCTCTTTGGGATCTTTTGATTTTGTCCTCTTTGGTATCTTTTCCTCACTTTAGGGGCAACACTCTATATTTTACAAGAGTATAGGAGATCTTTCACACTTTACAAAGGTACTCACATAAAGAAGATGTAACTATCATGATGCGAATGTATGCTCTGCCAGGGTAGTAGGATATGCAATGATACTAGCGCGTCATGTAGCAATGATTAGGGCAAGGCCCAACTAGCATGCGGCTCATCGATCAAGCAAGTAGCAAGTATGACATTGATACACGAGATAACTTCTCTCCCTCGTTGGTTACCCCAAGTGGAATGTGAGATGTAGCGTAACGGCAAGTTTCCCTCGGTGAAGATACCGAGGTTTTAAGATTGTCTCCCGTAGGACTCCAAGGTCGAATGTAGGTGGTTCGGCAAGTGAGGCGCCATTTGAAGATAATCACTTGCTTCCCCTGGACCTGCACACACACAGATAGCTTTGCTCCCAACGAGTTCAGAGGAGTTGTCAATTCCTCCGGCCTTGTTGTTTACAAAGGATAAAACGCACAGGATAATAATGATAGATAGTGATAGCTACAAAAAAGTAAATACTGAAAGTAAACTGAAGGTGTAAAAAGTATGAGGAAATATGGACCTGGGTCCCATGATGTTCACTAGTGATGTGTCTCTCCCAAAATACGATAAAATAGCCATGCGAGGTAAACAAATTACAATTGGGCAATTGACAAGATTATGTGCGAAAACCAATGCTAATTATGCAAAAAAGAAAGGAAGAGGCTCAAAAGCACAGCCGGTACGCCAAGACAAGTAGACCGAAATCCATCTGCATCTACCCACTAATCATCCACCTTGAGATATCTATCCAGAACATCTCGCTGGTATTAAGTTGTGAATCCAACCCAAAGTGTAAACTCAAAGCAACAGACAACTGCATTAAAGAACTTTGCGTAAAATAAACAATCCTTGCACCCGCAAGTACAAGCACCGTTGTTTTCCCCCTTGTGGCAACAGCACATCCCCTAGACTCATGTTTCTATCACTCAAGCTAGTCATCGGGGGGAATGAACCCATAATCATGCATAACGCTCCCTCTTGGAGTCACTACCTACTACTTGGTCAAAGCAATAAACAGCAACGGAGAACATGCAAGAGTTACTCAAGAACATAAATATAAAAGAAGAGAATCAAATATATAACTCAATCACAATCTGAACATAATCTCATAATCCATCGGATCCCAGCAAACTCAGCATAGCAACAGCAGAAAGATTACATATGTGCCTCGATCATGTAGGGCAGCTCACGAGGTCTAATCCATGAAGGACAAAGAGGGGAGGAGAACATCACATAGCTACTGATCATGGACCCATGGTCCAAGGTGGACTACTCAAGGTTCATCCGGGAAGCATCCATGGTGGTGGAGAAGCTCCCGTAGGTGATTCCTCCTTCCGGCAGGGTGCCGGGAAGAGGTCTTCTGGTGCTCCCGATCTTGGAAGCGCGGCGGCGGCCGAACAGAGGAGAGATCGCGAAAAAGGGTTCTGTCCTCGAGGGTTTCTCGTCACGGGGAATAAATAGGCGAAAGGGGGAAGCCAGAGGCGGGCCAGGGTCTCCAGGCGCCCCCCTGGCTCCCCTCTGGCCCCTCCTGGGCTCTTCACGAAGCTTCCGGTACGCTGATTTTTCCTATATTTTTCCCGGAATTTTTCTGGTACTTTTAATAAGGGGGAAACCTGAAATAGAAAAACAGCAGAAAACAGGAACTGGCACTGGGGTGCACTGAGTTAATAGGTTAGTCCAAATATGATCTAAAGTGTATGGAAGTTCATCAATATCTGATACAGAGTGGCAACTCTCCTCGTTGGTTACCCCAAGTGGAAGGTGAGATGCAGTGTAGCAGCAAGTTTCCCTTAGAAAAGATGCTAAGGTTGAGTATCGAACCAGTAGGACTCCAAGAGATACAAGTAGGTGTCACTGCGCTTGACGTGGACCTGCACACAGATACAAATAACTTTGCTCCCAACGAGTACAGAGGAGTTGTCAATTCCTCTGGCCTTGCTGTTTACAAAGGATCAACGCAAGAGATAAAAGTGGAACTGAAAGTAAAGCCTGAAAGTAAACTAAGGGTGTAAACAATAATGTGAAGATGGACCGGGGTCCCGTGATTTTCACTAGTGATGTCTCTCTCCCAAAAGACGATAAAAGTGCTAGCGAGGTAAACAAATCACAGCTGGGCAATTGATAGAATTATGAAGCCACCGCAATGCTAACTATGCTGCAAACAAAGGAAGGGCTCAAAAGCAATGGGCAGTACGCCAAGGTAAGTAGACTGAAATCCAACTGCATCTACTACGAATCATCCACCTTGAGATATCTATCCAGAACATCTCGCTGGTATTAAGTTGTGAATCCCACCCAAAGTGTAAACTCAAAGCAACAGACAACTGCATTAAAAGAACTTTGCATAAAGTAAACAATCCTTGCACCCCGCGGGTACAAGCACCGTTGTTTTATCCCTGGTGGCAACAACACATCCCCTAGTCTCATGTTTCTGTCACTCAAGCTAGACATCAGGGGGCTGAACCCACAATCAAGCATAACGCTCCCTATTTGAGTTGCAAGCAAACTACTTGGCCAAAGTAAAATACTGCAACGGAGAACATGCAAGAATTTACTCAAGAACAAAATATAAAAGAGAAGAACCAAATATATTACTCATCACAATCTGAACATAGTCTCATAATCCATCAGATCCCAGCAAACTCAGCATAGCAACAGCAGAAATTACAAAATTGCCTCGATCATGTGAGGCAGCTCACGAGGTCTCGAAAGTGGAAGCACAAAGAGGGGAGAGGTACATCACATAGCTACTGGTCACGGACCCATGGTCCAAGGGGGACTACTCACGGCACATCCGGGAGGCGTACATTGCTATGGATGGTCTCCCGGAGGGGGTTCCTCCTCCCGGCAGGGTGCCGGGGTAGCTTCTCCAGGCAGCCCCGATCTTGAAACGGCGGCGGCGGCGGTACAGAGGCGAGTTCGCGGAAAAGATATCGATATTAGGGGTTTCCACCCCGAGGGCTAAATATAGGCGGAGGGGTGTCGAGGGGACCCACCAGGCAGCCAGGAGGCCTCCTGGCGCGGCCTAGGGTGGGGCCGTGCCAGGGACCCTCCTGGTCTCCTGATGGTGGCCCCCCTCCGCTACATTGGTGATTCCGGAAGCTTCTGGGTCGCTTATTTTTATCTGATTTTTCCGGATTTTTTGGAGCAATTTTAATGGTCGGAAAACCTGAAATACAAAAACAGCAGAAAACAACAACTGGCAGCTGGGTGCACTGGGTTAATAGATTAGTCCAAATATGCTCAAAAGTGTATGAAAGTTCAAGCAAATCATGGCAAAGTCACACAAAACATGCATGGAGCAAGAAGAAATTATAGATACGTTTGGGACGTATCAATATCATAGCAATATCACACAAAAGAGGCATGGAGCAAGCAGAAATTATAGATACGTTTTGGACGTATCAACATCCCCAAGCTTAATTCCTGCTCGTCCTCGGGTAGGTAAATGATAACGAGCATAATTTCTTTGGTGACATGCTAACAACCATATAAGAACTTTTTAAGTAAAGAAATCAAAGCATGCAATTCAATTAAAGTCATAACAGGCAAGAGTCTATATCTAGCATTGAAATAAGCAACATAAGAACATAAAGGTGCAAGAGCTCTCGCTTTCCGTGACTCAAATGTCTCCAAATGGTGTTTGCGTGCAAGAAAGGGGATAGGGATATACGAGAAAAAGTATTTTTATTGTTGAGAACTCGATCTACTAAAGTGTCACACTTGGTCTTCTTTGGAATCTTATCTTGACTCATCCCCAGACCACTAGCCAGGTACAAGTCAAAATGATCCACTCCTTTTCGATATTTTGAGCACTCATGCAATGGATGAGCGTAAGCAAGAAAGTTGACACTTAGGATGGCAAAGAGAGAATAATGTGGAGGAGGAAGACAAAAAAGTGTTAAAGGCTCACATCAATGAGGACAATCATAGGCGAGAGAAAGCCAAATGATAGATATGATGTGAGGAGTAGGGATTGCCATGCAACGGATGCACATATGAGCTAAGGTAAGCTCTCCAATGTAACTAGTGGGGGTGCATCCAACTTGCTTTCTCAAGAAGACCTAGATCTCATTTGAGGAGGCTCATCATTGGAATATACAAGCCAAGTTCTATAGTGTGAAGGTCCCCACATAGTTATATGCATGAATGATAATCTCTATGGAGTACAAGATATAAGATGGAGTACGAGTGTGGATCTTATCAAAAAGAATAGTAGTGTGCCCCTTCTCTCTTTTTTTTCTCTTTCTCTTTTTTTTCCTTTTTCTATTTTTTGTATTTTTTGGTGGCCTCAATGGCTCTTTCTATTTAACTCTCATTTGTCCTCTTTGGGATCTTTTATTTTGTCCTCTTTGGGATCTTTTAATTTGTCCTCTTTGGGATTTTTTCCTCACTTTAGGGGCAACACTCTATATATTACAAAAAGTATAGAAGATCTTTCACACTTTACAAAGTACTCGAATCATAAAGAAAATGTAAATATCATGATGTATGCAAATGTATGCCTCTGCCAGTGTAGCAGGATATGCAATGATACTAGCGCGTCATGTAGCAATGATTAGGGCAAGGCCCAACTAGCATGCGGCTCATCGATCAAGCAAGTAGCATGTATGACATGAAGATCAAGTCATGAGAAGATGGATGTTGCATGGCAATGTATCTCGGAAAGGCTATGGAAATGCCTTGATAGGTAGGTATGGTGGCTGTTTTGAGGAAGGATATAAGGAGGCTTATGATGACAGAACGTATCGTGCCAAGGGTTTGGATGTACCGGCGAAGGTGGACGCTAACTCTCGGAGTGAGAAGAAAGCAATGCACGGCACAGAGAAGGCTAGCAAAATATGGGAAGGTGGAAGTGTCAACTTTCGAATACTCTCATTAGTCCGAAGAACTCATGCACTTATTATCGGTAACTCTCAATCTAATAAGGAGATTCACAAAGAGACAAGTACCCTGAGGAGGAGTGTATGGGGGTTTGGTTATCCTTGCGCATCCTTGACTCATGGTACGTGAGTGTACTCTAATATTCGACCCCTCAGAAGAGTAGTGATCCAACTAGCAGCTAGAGTTCTCAACTAATTTGTAGGTTTTTGAAAATAAACACGGATTGCCCAAAATAAGACATCTATCACTAATAGGCTAAAGATCTTGACACCAAAAGTCCAAACATGACTCAAGACAACACCTCAAAACTTTTGCAAGTTACTACTACAAAAAGAATAGCAACCTCAATTACCTACTTCAAGTCAAGACACACAACTCAGTGCAACAGGAAAACTCTCTAACCAAGATAAACATGAAAACTCAAGAGAGTTCCAACAACAAACTAAACAAAAGCTCTTTTAAAAGATAAACATGAAAGCTAAGATCAAAGCATGACAGCAGCTACGAAAAGATAAAGAAGAAACACAGCAAAGATAAGCAGGAAAATTCCTACGTTGTGTTCTAAATTTTGGAAGTGGAGCGTGTTTCTCTCCCACACAAAGAAATCTGGGCTCTAACTTTTTATGAACAGAAAGCAAAGCAAAAAGAAACTAAAAAAAAACCTAAGAGCGAGACGCTCCAAGAATAGCACATAACGCATGAAGCGATAAAAATATAGTGAAACGAGAGACGAACTGATAATTGTCGATGGAGAAGGGGATGCACGGGGGCATCCCCAAGCTTAGGCGCTTGAGTCTCCTTGAATATTTCTTGGGGATGCATGGGGGCATCCCCAATCTTGAACGCTTGACACTTCTTAATCTTCTTTCATCATCTTCCCTCGCACACTTGAAAACTCCCTTCATACATAACTCATCATAATCTGATTAGCGAGGTTAGTACCCATAATAAAATAATTTTTCCTCTGCTGGAAATAAAGATAAACTTGAAGAGATACTGTTTCTCAAGACTGTCAAAAAGTTTTTGCAAATAAAAAGAAAGCTTAAGGTTTGCAAAACGAAGAAAAGGCAAAACAGGACAGAATCTCTGAAAAATAGACCAGCAAGTAGTAAAGAATATTTTAGGGGTACTTCTGCAACTCAAATCAAAAAACTCAGAACATACGAAAGTTTCGTAAATGTATATAGCATGCGGTGTAAAAAAATTCAGCTCAAAAAGATGAACTGGGATTTTTTTTTTCTGTTTTTTCTAGTCACGAGGACAGAATCTGTTTTCTGGACAGCATGTCACAACTTTCACTTCCCTTGTCGTATGAGGCTATAAAAGGCACAAAGCTTGAAAAGTAAAGATACAATGATGTTGCTACAGTAGTAACAATCATCAATACCACTAAAAACATAAGGAAAACAAAAAGGAAAACCTAAATTCGTTGCGGGCTGCCTCCCGAAAGCGCTTCTTTAAAGCCATTAGCTAGGCTTAATGCAAATAGATCAAGTCTTTTCAAGAAAATAACTAGCCCGTGTGACGCACTCAAAAGGCAACTTAATATTTTTCCTAGGGAAGTGTTCCATCCTTTCTTGAGAGGGAATTGTAATTTTATAATCCCTTCTTTCATACCAATAACAGCACCTACGGTGCGAAGAAAAGGACGTCCCAAAATAATTGGACAAGAAGGTTCACATTCAATGTCCATAATAGTAAAATCAACGGGAACATAGTTGTCATTGACAATGATAAGAACATAATATATCTTCCCCAAAGGTTTCTTTACGGAAGAATCGACGAGACAAACACCAAAAGAACAAGCATCAAAAGGTTTTAACTCAAATATATCATACATTCTTTTGGGCATAATAGAGGTACTAGCTCCAAGATCACATAAAGAAAAGCAAGAAAAGTTATTCAACTTAATTTTAATCATAGGATCCCAACCATCTTCTAGCTTTATAGGTATGGAGTCTTCTAACCTAAGCTTCTCCTCCCTAGCTTTGATGAGAGAATTAGTGATATGCTCCGTGAAGGCAAGATTAAGTGTGCTAGTGTGGGGGGTCTCTAGACATCTTGTGAAGGAAACGAATAACTTCAGAAAGAGTGCAATTATCAAAATCAAGGTCACTACTATCAAGTAGAGTGGTAGTGGTGTCCTTTAGGATCACTTGTTTGGTAGCTTCTATAGTCATAGGAATTTCTTCTTCTACGGTTGAGGTCATAGCATCACCATTAATAGGTCCTATGGGACTAGGGGTGCATTGGGTGCTAAGAGTTTGGATATCCTCAACCACTTGGATAGTAGCAACAGTATGGTGTGTAGGAAGGCTCTTAATTCTATCTTCTTCCTCCTTTTCTCTAGCCCATCTCTCTTCGAGTTTAGCCATCATCCTAATGTTTTCATTAATTTGCAATTGGATAGCATTCATAGGAGTGACCTTCCTCTCCTCAAGGGAAGAAGTTCTAATTTTAAGCAATTCTACTTCATGAGCTAAATTGTCTACCTTCGACGAGAGGGTATATAGTTTGTCAAGTTTTTCCTCTACATTCTTGTTGAAGGCTTTTTGGGTAGTGATAAAGTCTTTAAGCATACTCTCTAATTCAGAAGTGGAGTTTTTGGTGCTAGGATAAGTGTTGTTGTTGTTCCCATAGTTGTTGGAGGGGAACGGTCTAGGATTGCTACCAAAGTTACTCCTATAAGCATTGTTGTTGAAGTTGTTTCTAGCGATAAAGTTACATCTACTTGATCCTAAGCAATCAAAGAATTTAAAGGAACATTTTGAGGACCAATAGGAGATTGCTTGGTAAGTAAAGACATGATCAAGTCAACTTTTTCATTTAGGGACGAGATCTCCTCGACAGAGTTTACCTTCCTACCTGTTGGAGCTCTTTCGGTGTGCCATTGGGAATAGTTGGTCATCATCTCATCGAGAAGTTTTGTGGCAGCACCGAGTGTAGTTGACATAAAGGTTCGTCCTGCGGCCGAATCTAACAAGTTCCGCGAGGTAAAGTTCAAGCCTGCATAAAAAGTCTGGATAACCATCCAAGTAGTCAAACCATGCGTAGGGAAATTCTTAACAAGAAATTTCATGCGTTCCCAAGCTTGGGCAACGTGTTCATTATCCAATTGTTTAAAATTTATAATAAAGCTCCTCAACTGGATAATCTTAGCAGGGGGATAGTACTTCCCAATAAAAGCATCCTTACACTTATCCCAAGAATCTATGCTATTCCTAGGCAAGGATGGAAACCAGATTTTAGCTTCATCCCTCAAAGAGAAAGGAAAAAGCTTAATCTTAACAATATCACCATCTACTTCTTTGTACTTTTGCATATCACATAGCTCAATAAAATTATTTAAATGCAAAGCAGCAGCATCTCTAGCACCAGAGAATTGATCTTTCATAACAAGGTTCAGCAAAGCAGGTTTAATCTCATAAGAAGGTGGTGAAGTAGCAGGTGTAGCAATAGGAGTGCATATAAAGCCATTGTTGTTGTGACTAGTGAAGTCACACAACTTGGTGTTCTCAGAGGAACCCATAGCAGCAGCAAGCAAGATAACTATATTTTTTATTTTTGATAAAAGACACTAAAGCAAAAACTGAAAGGTAAACTAACAAGACAAAAAAGCAAAGATAAAAGATAGTGTACAACTCCCCTATCTTGAAGAGCGGAGTCCCCGGTAACGGCGCCAGAAATTTGCTTGATACACGAGATAACTTCTCGGCCTCGTTGGTTACCCCAAGTGGAAGGTGAGATGTAGCGTAACGACAAGTTTCCCTCGGTGAAGATACCAAGGTTTTAAGATTGTCTCCCGTAGGACTCCAAGGTCGACAAGTAGGTGGTTCGGCAAGTGAGGCATCGTTTGAAGATAATCACTTGCTTCTCCTGGACCTGCACACACACAGATAGCTTTGCTCCCAACGAGTTCAGAGGAGTTGTCAATTCCTCCGGCCTTGTTGTTTGCAAAGGATAAAACGCACAGGATAATAATGATAGATAGTGATAGCTACGAAAAAGTAAATACTGAAAGTAAATTGAAGGTGTAAACAGTATGAGGAAATATGGACCTGGGTCCCATGATGTTCACTAGTGATGTCTCTCTCCCAAAAGACGATAAAATAGCCATACGAGGTAAACAAATTACAGCTGGGCAATTGACATGATTATGTGCGCAAACCAATGCTAATTATGAAAAACAAAAAGGAAGAGGCTCAAAAGCACGGGCGGTACGCCAAGACAAGTAGACCGAAATCCATCTGCATCTACCCACTAATCATCCACCTTGAGATAACTATCCAGAACATCTCGCTGGTATTAAGTTGCGAATCCCACCCAAAGTGTAAACTCAAAGCAACGGACAACTGCATTAAAGAACTTTGCGTAAAGTAAACAATTCTTGCACCCACAAGTACAAGCACCATTTTTCCCCTTGTGGCAACAACACATCCCCTAGACTCATGTTTCTGTCACTCAAGCTAGTCATCGGGGGGCATGAACCCATAATCATGCATAACGCTCCCTCTTGGAGTCACTACCTACTACTTGGTCAAAGCAATAAACAGCAACGGAGAACATGCAAGAGTTACTCAAGAACATAAATATAAAAGAAGAGAATCAAATATATAACTCAATCACAATCTGAACATAATCTCATAATCCATCGGATCCCAGCAAACTCAGCATAGCAACAGCAGAAAAATTACATATGTGCCTCGATCATGTAGGGCAGCTCACGAGGTCTAATCCATGAAGAACAAAGAGGGGAGGAGAACATCACATAGCTACTGATCATGGACCCATGGTCCAAGGTGGACTACTCACGGTTCATCCGGGAAGCATCCATGGTGGTGGAGAAGCTCCCGGAGGTGATTCCTCCCTCCGGCAGGGTGCCGGGAAGAGGTCTTGTGGTGCTCCATATCTTGGAAGCGCGGCAGCAGAGGAACAGAGGAGAGATCGCGAAAAAGGGTTCTGTCCTCGAGCAAAAACAAACCTAAGAAAAGTAAAGAGCGAGATGCTCCAAGCATAGCACATAACGCATGAAGTGATAAAAATATAGTGAGACGAAGGACGAACTAATGATTGTTGATGAAGAAGGGAATGCACGGGGGCATCCGCAAGATTAGATGCTTGAGTCTCCTTGAATATTTATTGGGGGTGCACATGAGCATCCCCAAGCTTCAGCGTTTGACACTCCAAGATTTTCTTTCACCATCTTCCATCGCACACTTGAAAACTCCCTTCATACACAACTCATCATAAGCTGATTAGAGAGGTTAGTACCCTATTAAAATATTTTTTCCCTTACTGGAAATAAAGATATTCTTGAAGAACTACTGTTTCTCAAGATTTCCAAAATGTTTTTGCAAAGAAAAAGCAAGCTTAAGGTTTGCAAAAGTTAGGAGAGACAAAACGTGGCAGAATAAGTGAAAAACAGAACAGTAGGTAATAAAGAATTTTTTAGGGATACTTCTGCAACTCAAATAAAAAACTCAGAACATACGAAATTTCCGTGATTGTATAGATCACGCTGTGTAAAAAATCGGCTTAAAAAGATGAACAGGTAATTTTCTATGATTTTTCCGTCACGAGAATAGAATCTGTTTTCTGGACAGCATGTCACAACTTTCACTTCCCTTGTCATATGAGGCTATAAATGGCACAAAGCTTGAAAAGTAAAGATACAATAATGTTGCTACAGTAGTGAAAGCTCAAGAATGATCAGAGGGGGAGGGGGTGAATGATCACTTCTAAAAATTCTAAGGAACTTAGAAGGGATCCATGCAAATAACGAAGGACTAAAAACATCTCGAAGGAAATACAGTATCGAAGGTAATGCATGGCTCGAAAGGATTGGGAGCGAAGGAAAACATCGAAGACAAACAGGCAACGAGTAAATACTTAATGTAAATGCTAGAAGGAAAACGAGCCTGACACGACGATGTTTGGTAAACCAGTTCACACTCTGCAAAGTGCTACGTCTGGTTGGAGGGACTGGTGATTGAACACCTGGAGCAAAACTCTCTTCGTCCTATTCTCCACTGCAACAAACTCCTCGAGCTTGTCCAGTTTTCACTCGTGGTAGATGATTCAGGACATCTCCGAGACCTTTACAAACTTCCTTCAGCAGCGACAATTACTCTTCGACTGCTTGACAGGCGACGCCTAACCGTCTAGGAGACTTGCAGTTCTCCAAGATAAAAAAGATCGGCTAATCTCGACCTAAGTCTCTGTGAATTTCTCAACTCAGCTTAGACTTGGGTTTTGGTTTTCTCTTGATGGATCTCTCTTGGGATGCTCACAGACTTCTGTCTTAGAATCTTCAGTGGAGCAGCCAACCCGAAATGGCGGGTAGGTGCAGGGTATTTATAGTTGGCGATCCCGATGGGTAAAATGACTGAAGTGACCCGATGCGACCGCTTGACGCATGTCCACAACGATCGGAATCCAATCACCGCGCAACTTTACTTGAGGAACAAGTAAGCTGACTTACCGAACGAGTTCTCTCTCGAAGGCACGAAGTGCGATGACTTTGCCTTCGAGCTATTCACTCGACTCAGTAAGATTTCTCTCGGTAGTCTTTTGTGGGTTTAGGTTGAGCAGAGAAAATTCACTTCGACAAAGATCTCAACTATCAAACCCCTCTTGATAGTACGGTTTTTCCTATGACTCAAGAAAGTAAAGAGAAACTAGTAAAAAAGACTAAGTCTTCGACCAGCTTCAGCTTTCTCCTCGTTGCGCTTTTACTCGAGAGAGTCATCTTCTTCGACGACATTTTTAGGGGTCGTCTTCCTTCAAAGGTTTCGGTAGATGACTGCAGCTCCGCTGCAGTGAGTTGTCCTTCGACCTTATACTTGCAAACTCCATTCTTTCGGAACCTAAGTATCTGTTTATACTCGAAAACAATATTAGTTCCACTTCTGCTTTGTCCAACAATGTCCAAAACCTTCGGGGGCAAAACTTGCTCTTACAATCTCCCCCTTTTTGGACGATTGTTGACAAAACAGGCATCAATAGATAATTGAAAAAAAATTGAGTTGTCGATGATAAACCAGTGCTAAGATCGATGAAATACCCCCCCCCCTTGATGTATGCACGGGAGATAAGAGTTTCCTTTGAAGTGCATATTTGACAAGTAGAGTCGAGGGAAAAACATCAATAATCTTAGCGAGTGAAATTGCATTCCAGATAATATCCAATGAGAAATATGCAATCTCCTCGAATGACCTTTGAACTTATATGAAAGATAACTTCCTGCAAAAAGGTTAAGTATCGCAAGCAGCAGATAGATATCTTACGAAAAGAGTAGCAGTTCACAGACCTACTTAGAGTTAGTTACAACCAGATCGAATATGAATCGAAAGTTTGTTGAAACTACTCAGAAAACCTCAAAGTTCAAAAGTTTATCGAATGAAAAGCAAAGCCCTTGACCCCGTAGACAAACTAATTTCTTCGATGCCACTACATCTCCCTCTTTTTGTGACAACGTACAAAAAATCGAGAGAATAGGGTCGAAAGAAATCCCTACTCGCTTGGATGGCTCCGGCGGCGACGAGAAGATTAGGCGAGCGTTGGAGCGCGACGAATTGGGCGAGCGCCAGGAGGAGTGATCTTCGTGCGGAAGGAGTGATGATCTCCAGAAGATTCCAGCTGCGATTCCGGCGGGGTCCTGGGGCTTCGAGGTAGTGGAGAGTAAACTCTCGCTGGACGTTGAGGGGCTTCATCTTTCTCGGAGTCGGAGGAGAAGGTGTGCACAGTGATGTGATAATAGTCATCGACACTGAGCACATCTCTGTTCTTCGGCAACCGAGGGAGATTGGGATCCGGGCGATCTACTCGATCATCATTAGTCCAATTCCGGTTAAGATGGGGAGGATATACTTCGAAGCCACATCGTTGAAGTTGACCGAGGGAATTGAATTTCTGCAGTCCTTTCCAATCAGGGGCGAAGGCATTCACGCAGCATCTGATTGTTGTTCATGGTAATATTGCGCAAATGATTTATCTCGTCCATCATTGCTTGCTTCTGAATGAAATCTTGGTCGATGTGATGTTGAAGCATTTGCTGGGACCGAAGAGAAACTTCCATTTTATGCATTGGCTTGATAAACTTCGAGCGAACATTACGCTCAGTTAAATCGGCGCGGATGCCAGTGTGCTCAGCATATTGATCGTTGGGTCGAGCAACTATCTGCAATACTTCCCTAACTGGTGGAGTGAAAATCTTCGGGAAAATTGACACGGGGAATGGCACGTCCCGAGAGTAATTGCAGATGGCCATCATCCATGGTGCATACGGCTTGTGGGAATTTTGATCATCAACACAGGACACCAAAGTTCTGATGAAGTAGTCTTCAAAATCGAAAGGATGACCGTGGACTAACTTCAACAGAGCAAGTTGCACATCATTGGGAATGGGAAAGTCATCGTGCACATCGAGCATTGGCATCAAGGTCTTCGAAAGAATATAAAACCATGCCTTTGCTTCAAAAACTAAGTGTCTTGGCTTCGGCTCAGCTGGGTAGTGATCTCCTACGACATCTGGATTCATGAGCGTAGAGAATTCAGCAGGAGTTGGAGCAGGTAAGTCATGAAGCTTGTGTGGTAATCCTTCGAACCGAGGTAAATTTATGATGGCCAGAAATTGGTCGACAGTCATATGGAATACTTGGCCTTGGATCATATAGTCAAATTTCCACGTCTTCGAGTTCTCGGGATCACCAGTGACATAGAGCGTTGCATAAAACTGCTTGATAAGCTCTGGATTGTAGCCACAATCGAGAGCAAACATCTTGTGAGCATGAAGACCATCAATTGTTTCGGCAACATTCTCGAAACATGAAGTGGAGTACACCGAAGGCATATCAAGGTATTGATGTTGGAAAACTCTCGCCTTGTTGTATAGCACACGAGTATAATATATGGCTTGCTCTTGGGTCCAAAACCGAAGAGAATATGCACTTCTGGGCTTCTCGTAGGGATTGGTACCGAAGAAAAATGGCTTGTGTTCACGCCTTTTGAAGATGGGGCCTCCTCGAGGAACATCTGAGCGGAACAGCGGCAGCATTTCTCTCGGATGAGCAGAATGGAGCAGCTCATCAACAGGAAAGACTTCGGCAGCATTATCCGGCATCTGGAAAAATGGGTCAGCAGGGCGAGGAATTGAAGATGGAACGTTTACAATATCCTGAGCTGGGATGGCTGTAGGAGCATTTTCCTCGGCCTGCACTTCGACGGCAACTCCTTCGTCGGTATTAGCATTTTGAGCGGCCTCTTCAGTCTCCATGGCCTCCAAATCTTCGTCCAGTTGTGCGAAAGCATCAACCATTTCTTCGTTCAAGGAACTTGATGAGGAGGAGGAAGAACTGTCACTAGAACCGTCATCTCCATAACTGTTTCCTTCTGCAGCATCTTGACGAGAAGAAACTGTCGTGATATCAACATCAGCGTCTTCTCCGTCATGCAGAGTTTGTGCAGAGGAATAATCTTTCTGAGCAGAGGAGAGGGGGACTTGAGTTTCTTGCTCGTCCTGAGCAGGTTTCTCGGTCGCTGCTTGAGCTTGGGTCTCGATGGCTGTGGTGGTCGATGGAATGATGTGAGGTGGTGATGGTGAGTTTGGAGGTGGTGACGAGGCTTTTGGTGGTGATGGTTGACGAGGTGGAGGTGTGACTTGATGAGGGGGTGGAGTTGTTTGGCGAGGGGGTGGAGTTTTCTCACGAGGAGGAGGGGGTTGGTGCAGTTTCCTGTCGTGTTGTGGCAGCAACGACTTCGGTTGGCTTGGACTTCTTGGCATTCTTCTCGATCTCTGGCGTCCCACGCTCAGAGGTTGGGGCAGCAGACTTCTCTTTCGAGATTGTCTTTGGTACAGCGCATCATTATGCTCTTTGCATATGGCAGACATAATTTGTCGAACCTTTTCATACACAGCTGCCAAGTTTTCCTTCTGTGCCCTTCTGGATGCTTCAGCGGGGGCAATCTTGTATTTGAAAAACTTTCGGGACTCAATGTCCTCGGTTTCTTCTTGAAATTGCCTGGTGTAAAATCTCACTTGTTCCTTATCCTTTCAATCCTGGGTGAGATATCCTTCCCAGCGAATCATGTATCGAGCAACTTGCTCTTGGATTTCAGCAGGAACATCATCCTCGGCAGTGACTTTGCTCGGTGTGGTTGCCATCTTCCGGAGTATGTGTGAAATATTTGCAGCATCCCAAGGAGCATGGGCAGCAGAATCTCCTTCGTTTGAACTTTCTTCATCGGCACGAGGGCTGGAAACAACTGGCGCAACAGGGGCAGGGGCAGGAGCTGGAGCAGCTCGAGGAACTGGAGCAGCCTGAGCCTTCTGCCTAGCCTCCTTGGCTTTCTTCTCGGCTTCCTTGGTGGCCTTGGCAGAAGCAATGGGTTTTGTGACGGCACTAGGTGCCGCAGCTTTATCCTTCGAGGCACTAGGGGCCTCAGCATTTCTCTTCGCAGCACTAGCGGTTGCGTCCTTTTCCTTCGTGACTGTGGGAGTCACTACTTTCTCGGTGGCACTGGGGTTCACGACCTTTTCCGTCGGGACACTAGGAATTGTGCCTTCAGTAATCTGTCGTCGATACTTTTCACTGACCAAATGTAAAATGCCTAGCTGTTGAGAAACCTGAGCCTTTTTATGCTCGGGCTGACTGTGAAAGTTCAGGATCTTGGAATTTATCAAGTCTTTATCTTCTTGCTCTTTTTGCTTTGCCAGCCTTTCTTTTCGTTGAACAAGTGTTTCATCATCCTCAGCAACTTGAGCTTGCTTTCCCTTCGATTTGGCCGAAGGTTTTGGTCGTCGAGCTTGAACTGGTGGAGCAGATGAAATGGGCGGATCAGTGACCAAATCGGTCATGTCAATAGTTGCTCGAGGAGCCTGTACAGCTGGCTCCTGCATCCTAATCCCTTTACTGCTCGGCTGTTTCTTCTGAGGAAAGTCCTCGACATCAGCCTCAGTTCCAGGGTCTTGATCATCGGAATTAGCTTCATCATCGGAGCTTGCATCTGGTGGCGAGACAATTACCACCTTTTTCTTTCGTTTGGCTGATTTCTTGCCAGTCTTCGATTTCGCACTTGGGCCAACATCCTCGGCACCCTCAGCAGCAGCAGCCTCCTTCCTTGATTTGGCTTCCTTTCTCTTCTGTGCTCGTGCTTCCCGAGCATCAACTAGCTCTTGAAAATCAGCAGGTGTTTTGAGAGCAGATGGGTGAGCATCAGCTGGAGGAGGTGGTCGATTATCTTTCGTCCATTTGGGCCTTAAAGATTTGACATCAGACCAAGGATTTTTCATAGCAAACAGCCTCTCCTAGCGTGGCATAAGAGATTTGTATTCATACCAATGAAGCGCTTGAAGTCTTCGAATTTCTTGCAGACGGTTTTCTCTCGTACGTTCATCTTCAGAACCTGAAGGCGTTCTCAACTTCTTTTCTATAATCAAATCCTCTGATAATCCTTCAGAGTTGTTGGTGATTCTTGTTCGGCCTCCTACACGCTTGGGTGCTCTGACATTTCCTTCGTTCCCAGACATTTTCCTGCGAAAAGGATAGGTACGAGGGAATATAGGAAAGTTGTGAACAAGTACCAGCATTTTTCGAAGAAAAAGATTTTGAGTGCGGCAAACATATCGAGAGAGTTGTCTTGACGCAAGTTTTCATAAAAGTGCTAGGCTAGATTTCCATCGGGTGCAAATCTAACGAAGAACTTGTATGAATTAATCGCACAAGTAGAAATCTATCGATACGTTTCTGTAGGAAATGCCTAAGTGAGAAAATCCGAGGGATTTCTTACCTAGTTCAGATGGGGAATCGACAGAAAACGCTAGAAACAGATTTCCCAAGATTCAATGATCCAAACGGATCAAACAGACCTAATAAAAAGAGAGGAAAACATGAACAAATCTAGGACTCGATGAACAGCAGAGATTGGAATCGAGTCTTAGAGCCGTGCATACCCTAACTCGGTGAAGTACGGCGACTACGGCGACGCGGATGAAGTTCCTCGTCGACGGGAAGGTCTCCGGCGGCTTCCTTCCGGCAGCAAAGCGGCGAGGGAGTCGACGGCGACGAGCAGCACGGCGGCGCGCGAGAGAGAACTTCGGGAGCGGAGAGATGAAGTCGAGGGAATTGCGAGTGTTGTGCCGGTAGGGTGGATCAGTATTTATAGGGGAGGGGTCTGACATAACTGTCAGATCTGATCCAACGGCGCAGATTTCGCGTCTCTCCGCATTCAACGGACGGATTTTGTGGCGGTAATCGCGGGAAATCCCAACGACCCGAAAGAAAGTTGCTCCACGTCCGAGACCAAACTCATCGAACATCGAGTATAAAAGTAGATAAAAGTTTGATAGATTAACCTTCGGAATCAATGACATTCGAAGGGAATCTTGATCGAGTACAAATATACATGTTCACGAGAGAAAAGCACAGATGGGGTAGGGATAGAATAGAGGGAAAACAGGGTCCGATGCTTAATCAATCCGAGGAAAAACAGCGATAAGACTCGGAGTGATAAGTGTATAGGACAACACCAGACAAATAAAAACAAACGAAAAAGAAACACGATAGAAAATTAACGTGAGTAAACAACATAGAAAGAAAACATATAATACATAGTACCGAAAGTTATGGTCTTACTGCACATTGCGTGAGTCCAAAATGTTCAACTCACACCTTAGTGCATAGAAACTTTTCTCATCCAAGGGCTTCGTAAAGATATCAGCCAATTGATCTTCGGTGCGAACATGGCTGATAACTATATCTTCTCGCTGAACGTGATCTCGAAGAAAATGATGACGAATATCAATATGCTTCGTTCGAGAGTGTTGCACTAGATTATGGGCAACTTTAATAGCACTCTCATTATCACATAGCAATGGAATTTTCTTCACAAGAATACCATAATATTTCAGCGTTTGCTTGAGCCACAGAATCTGAGTGTAGCATGAGCCGGCAGCAATATACTCAGCTTCAGCCGTAGAAATAGATACGCAATTCTGTTTCTTCGAAGCCCAACAGACAAGAGATCTACCGAGAAAATGACATGTGCCTGAGGTAGATTTCCTGTCGACTCGATCACCACCCCAGTCAGAATCAGAATATCCAACGAGATCAAACTGGGCACCCTTGGGATACCATAGTCCCAAAGTTGGTGTATGAGCCAGATATCGAAGAATTCGCTTGACAGCAATATGATGTGATTCTTTCGGGTTTGCCTGAAAACGAGCACACATACAAACTGATAGCATAATGTCAGGTCTAGATGCACAAAGGTAAAGAACCGAACCGATCATCGAGCGATATTTCTTCTGATCGAAAGGTTTTCCCTTCTCATCTGCATCTAGATGAACATTCGTAGGCATTGGAGTCTTGATAGTTTTGCAACTGACAAGATCAAACTTCTTCAGGCAATCTCTGAGATACTTCTCTTGAGAGATGAAAGTCCCATTCTTCTGTTGACGGATTTGAAGCCCGAGAAAGAACTTCAATTCACCCATCATAGACATTTCATATTTCTTCGACATCATACAAGCAAATTCTTCGCTAATATCAGGGTTAGTACAGCCAAAAATAATATCGTCAACATAAATTTGACACACAAAAAGATCATTTTTGTATGCACGAGTAAAAAGAGTCGGATTAGTTATTCCTGGTTTGAAGCCCTTCTTCAGAAGAAAATCCTTCGGAGTTTCATACCAAGCACGAGGTGCTTGCTTTAACCCATATAGGGCCTTGCGCAACCTATACACCTTATCAGGATTCTTCGGGTCTTCAAAACCTGGTGGTTGCATAACATATACTTCTTCTTCGATTTCACCATTAAGAAATGCACTTTTGACATCCATTTGATATAGCAATATACCATTGTAATTGGCAAAAGCAAGCATGACACGAATGGATTCAAGTCGAGCAACTAGGGCATAAGTCTCACCGAAATCAATACCTTCGATTTGGGTGTAGCCTTGTGCAACCAGTCGAGCTTTATTCCTTACCACAATGCCATCTTCATCTTGCTTGTTGCGAAAAATCCACTTCGTACCAATGATATTATGCTTCTTGGGATCAGGTCTATCGACAAGAGACCAGACTTTATTTCTCTCGAACTGATTAAGTTCTTCGAGCATAGCAGTCATCCAGTCTGAGTCCTTCATGGCTTCATCGAATTTTGATGGTTCTAGCATGGATACAAACGAGAAATTTCCACAGAAGTTAGCTAATCGAGTACGAGAACGAGTGGTGGGACGACCTGGTAAACAAATCTCTTCGAGAATTGAGTCGACGTCCACTCTTCTTCGAACACGAGGTAAAACTCCTTCATCATCTTGCGGATCCGGTTGTTCTTCGGGATCAGCTTGTCCTTCGGGATCAGCTTGTCCTTCGGGGTTGTTTCCTTCGGGTTCAGTTTGTCCTTCGGGATGAGCAATTTCTTCGTTTATGCGTTCTCCTTCGACCTGTACATCATTTTCTTCAGGATGTTAATCTCCAGCGCCCCGGGCTATGTGTGGGAACATTGGACCATCATCATCCCTGTTGGCTTGATGTGCATTTCCTTCGACAGGTCGAATATCTCCAATAGCCATGTACTTGATAACTTCATCCAAAGGTGGTTCATCCAGGTTAAGAGGTAATTGCTCCTTTTGAGAGCCGTTAGTTTCATCAAATCGAACATTTACAGTTTCTACAACTTTGCCAAGATGTGAGTTGTAAACTCTGTAGGTGTGAGAATTTGAACCATAACCAAGGATAAAACCTTCGTGAGCCTTTGGGGCAAACCTGGAGCTGTGATTCATATCTCTGATATAACATGGAGCACCAAAAACCCTGAGATATGAAACATTCGTCTTTTTACCAGTGATGAGTTCATGTGAAGTTTTCTTCAGAAATTTGTGCAGATAAACCTTGTTGATGATATGACATGCAGTATTGATAGCTTCGGCCCAGAACCTGATAGGGGTCTTGTATTCAACAAGCATTGTTCTGGCCATTTCAATAAGTGTTCGATTCTTCCTCTCGACCACACCATTTTGTTGCGGTGTATAAGCAGCCGAGAATTCATGAGTAAAGCCATATTCATCAAGAAATTCTTCGATGTGAGTGTTTTTGAATTCTGTACCATTATCACTTCTGATATGCTTGAGAGATAATTCATATTCAGTCTGAGCTCTCTTTGCGAACGTTTTGAAAATTTCAACAACCTTTCTCTTGTCATCTAGAAAGAAAACCCAAGTATATCGAGAGAAATCATCAACAATAACCAGACCATACTTGTTTCCTCCAAACTAGCATAATTTTGAGGACCGAATAAATCCATATGAAGTAATTCAAGAGGACGAGTAGTAGTCATTATAGTCTTTGCTGAGTGATGTTTCTTGGCAATCTTTCCTGCTTCACAGGCACTGCATAGACGATCTTTATCGAATTTCACATTATCAATTCCAACGATGTTCTTCTTCGAGATAAGAGTTTGAAGATTTTTCATACCTGCATGACCAAGTCTTCGGTGCCATAACCAACCAGAAGTGGCTTTGGCCATTAAACATGTGGACACTGCAGGTCCCGAAGAAAAATCAACGACATAAAGATCACCTTTGCGATATCCTTCGAACACGAAGGAATAATCATCCTGTGAAAAGACAACACAACAAGAAGCAGAAAACAGTACAAGCATACCCATATCACAAAGTTTTGAGATAGACAGAAGATTATATCCTAGAGATTGAACAAGCATAACCTTATCGATATGCTTATCTTTCGATATGGCAACCTTACCCAAACCAAGTACTTTTCCTTTTTTGTTGTCACCGAAGGTAATGTATCTCTGTGAAGATTCAGTAAGTTTGTCTTCGGTGAACAAATCTTTGTCTCCGGTCATATGATTTGTACATCCACTATCCATGACCCATTCGGATCCACCGGAGACATAGCCCTGCAGAAGAATTACTTCTTCTTAGCCACCCACAAATGATCTGGTGACTTAGAAGGCATGGAAGAGCTAGATGGGGCAGCAATATTATATCGAACAGGATTGCATTGCCGATCAGGACCATCAAGCACACCATAAATATAATTCCTCGACGAGGGGTTAGAGTATTGATGGGTAACAGCTATTTTGGTGTTATTGTTACGATGACGATAAACATTTCTATCGACACGATAGTATTCCTTCTGGGGAAAATTTGAAGTAGGCACCAAGGGTTCATTTCTATCCTCGAGAGAATAGTAGTAATTCGGTGGTACCGAGGATTTTCCCTGCATAGAATGGTTAGGAGGCAGTTTTTCTACGAGAGATTTGCGAACCCAAATCTGTCGCTTATAGAAACCATTCTTTGGAGGAGTACCAACGAATTCAGCCGACACCTTTCCTTCCTGATCTTTGACAATCTTATAGTCAGAATCAAGTGATTCATCGAAAATAGCCTTATCAATTTTGCAACTGAAACCTGAAAGGTTAGCAATGTCAATGGGCTTTTATTTTGCAAGAATCCAGACAGTTTTAGGATACTGCTCGGGTTCCCAGTAGGTTCCATCAGGGTTGATTTTTCTTTCGAAGCCAACTCCTTCGCTTCGTGGATTCCTGTGAAGGAGAGCCTTTCGAAGGATATCACATAGGTACTGGTGTCCCTGCACACTTTTGAACATGCCTGTTTCAAATAAATTTCTCAACCTGAGGAGTTCCTCGATAATGGTTTCCTCGTTCGAGGGGTTAGCATCATCAATAACAATAGGTTGCTTTCCTTTCGATCTCTCAGAAATAGACTCAATTTTACTTCGTTCCAAACAAGTTAAGCAAGGTGAAGTAGATTCATTTTTAGCTTTTGAGCCTTGTTGAGCCATGAGCGTGAGATTGACACTTTCCAACTCTTCATTAGCCTCTCTCAGTTTCTCGAGAGTCATTTTCCTTTGAAGGAATTCATAGGTTAGCTTCTCGTAGTCCACTGAGAGAAGATCATGACGAGAGGAAAGTTCATCATACTTTTCCTTCAGAGCAGCATGCTCGTTTGTCAAAGTTTGACCTTTCTCAATCTCATCGATCAACAAAGTCTCAGATTTTTGAATAGTTTCACTTAGAGAATCTAGTTCATCTTGTTGGATAGAAGCAATTTTGGCAAGCTTAGCATAGCTTATCCTAGAGTTACTTTCATAAGCAGATCCATCAGAAGTATCATAGGAATTCGTAGATGAGGATACCTTAGCCTTGGCCATGAAGCAGTAAGCTGGAGATTCATCTTCACTGCTTTGGTTGGAGAAGAATGAACTTGAATTCTTGTTCGAAGCAAATGCTAGTCCAGCAACACCATCAGATTCAGAACCAGAACCAGATCTTGACTTTGATTCAGCTTCGGAACCGGATGCTTCATCTTCAGAGTTCATCTCTTTACCCAAATAGACTTTGGCACGGTGAGAATTATTTCGTCGAGAGGAATGAGATTTCGAGGAAGAACTCTCTCGATGCTTGTGATACTTCTTCTTCTTGTCATCATCAGAACCATCTTTCTTGTCTTTTCTGGACTTTGAATCATATCTCTTCGAATCATAGTTTTTGCTCGATCTGTGTGACTTGCTCGAAGAGCTGCTGTGAGAATGATTTGATCTATGTTCAATTTCCCAGAGAGGACAATCAGCAATGAAGTGACCTGGCTTCTTGCACTTGTAGCAACAGTTATCTTTCGCTGATGAGTTTCTGGATGATGATCAATGCTGTGATGAATTGCTCGAATGTCTTGAAGAGTAGTTTCTCTTCGGTGAAGAGGAGTTCCTTCTCTGAAAGCGGTTGAATCTTCTCATTATCAGTGCCAGATCTTTTCCAATATTCTCGGGGTCATCAGAGGCACCACCAGATTCAGAACTGGCTTTAGGAGAGGAGTGATGTGAAGCTCTGGCCTTTAATGCATGTGATTTTCTTCGAGTCCCATTAACATCTCGTTTCTCATCTTCTTCCATCTCGAAGGTATTGAGTCTCTCAAGAATATCAGCGGCAACTAGATCCTTGAAATCAGTCCTTTCCTTAATCATCAGCACAATGTGATCGAAGGAATCATCAAGGGAGCGGAGAAAAGTTCTGACAATAATCCGATTGGTAATGTCTTTGGCACCGAGGGAAATCAGTTCATTTGACAGCGCAGTGAGTCTGTTGTATATGGAGTTAACTTTTTCTCCCTCGTGCCTCTTGAAACGATAGAACTTGCTTCGAAGGGTGTCAATACGAGCATCTTTCTGAGTAGAGCCACCTTCACCAATCTTCTCGAGATAATCCCAAACACCTTTGGCCGAAGAAATATTCTTGACCTCATGATATTTCTCTGGAATCAGATGATTTGTAATGAAAACCCAGACTTCAGCATCAAGCTCTATCTTCTTTGCCTCTTCGGGAGTGATAGCATTTTTGTCTTTGACAGTTACACCATTCTTGACAACTTCCCAAGCGGCAGATTTGATAGCCATGATATGTCTCCGTGATTGTATAGATCACGCTGTGTAAAAAATTCGGCTCAAAAAGATGAACTGGTAATTTTCTATGATTTTTCCGTCACGAGGACAGAATCTGTTTTCTGGACAACATGTCACAACTTTCACTTCCCTTGTCATATGAGGCTATAAATGGCACAAAGCTTGAAAAGTAAAGATACAATGATGTTGCTACAGTAGTGAAAGCTCAAGAATGATCAGAGGGGGAGGGGGTGAATGATCACTTCTAAAAATTCTAAGGAACTTAGAAGGGATTCATGCAAATAACGAAGGACTAGAAACATCTCGAAGGAAATACAGTATCGAAGGTGATGCATGGCTCGAAAGGATTGGGAGAGAAGGAAAACATCGAAGACAAACAGGCAACGAGTAAATACTTAATGTAAATGCTAGAAGGAAAACGAGCCTGACACGACGATGTTTGGTAAACCAGTTCACACTCTGCAAAGTGCTACGTCTGGTTGGAGGGACTGGTGATTGAACACCTGGAGCAAAAATCTCTCCGTCCTATTCTCCACTGCAACAAACTCCTCGAGCTTGTCCAGTTTTCACTCGTGGTAGATGATTCAGGACATCTCCGAGACCTTTACAAACTTCCTTCAGCAGCGACAATTACTCTTCGACTGCTTGACAGGCGACGCCTAACCGTCTAGGAGACTTGTAGTTCTCCAAGATAAAAAGATCGGCTAATCTCGACCTAAGTCCCTGTGAATTGCTCAACTCAGTTTAGACTTGGGTTTTGGTTTTCTCTCGATGGATCTCTCTTGGGATGCTCACAGACTTCTGTCTTAGAATCTTCAGTGGAGCAGCCAACCCGAAATGGCGGGTAGGTGCGGGGTATTTATAGTTGGCGATCCCGATGGGTAAAATGACTGAAGTGACCCGATGCGACCGCTTGACGCGTGTCCACAACGATCGGAATCCAATCACTGCGCAACTTTACTTGAGGAACAAGTAAGCTGACTTACCGAACGAGTTCTCTCTCGAAGGCACGAAGTGCGATGACTTTGCCTTCGAGCTATTCACTCGACTCAGTAAGATTTCTCACGGTAGGCTTTCGTGGGTTTAGGTTGAGCAGAGCAAATTCACTTCGACAAATATCTCAACTAGCAAACCCCTCTTGATAGTACGGTTTTTCCTACGACTCAAGAAAGTAAAGAGAAACTAGTAAAAAAAGACTAAGTCTTCGACCAGCTTCAGCTTTCTCCTCGTTGCGCTTTTACTCGAGAGAGTCATCTTCTTCGACGACATTTTTAGGATTCGTCTTCCTTCAAAGGTTTCGATAGATGACTGCAGCTCCGCTGAAGTGAGTTGTCCTTCGACCTACTACTTGCAAACTCCATTCTTTCGGAACCTAAGTATCTGTTTATACTTGAAAACAATATTAGTTCCACTTCTGCTTTGTCCAACAATGTCCAAAACCTTCGGGGGAAAAACTTTCTCTTACAAGTAGTAACAATCATCAAGACCACTAAGAACAGAAGAAAAGCAAAAAATAAAATCTAGATTCGTTGCGGGCTGCCTCCCGAAAGCGCTTCTTTAAAGCCATTAGCTAGGCTTAAAGCAAGAGATCAAGTTTTATCAAGAAAATAACTAGCCCGTATGACGGACTCAAAATGCAACTTTATCTTTTTCCTAGGGAAATATTCCATCCCTTTCTTTAGAGGGAATTGGAATTTGATATTCCCCTCTTTCATGTCAATAACAGCACCAACGGTGCGAAGAAAAGGACGTCCCAAAATAATTGGACAAGAAGGCTCACACTCAATGTCCATAATAGTAAAATCAACGGGAACATAATTTTCATTGACAATGATAAGAACGTCATCGATCCTCCCCAAAGGTTTCTTTACGGAAGAATCGACAAGACGAACACCAAAAGAACAAGGATCAAAAGGTTTCAATTCAACCATATCATACATTCTTTTGGGAAAAACAGAGGTACTAGCTCCAACATCACAAAGAGCAAAACAAGAGAAATTATTCAATTTGATTTTTTTCATAGGATCCCAACCATATTCTAGCTTCCTGGGTTTGGAGGCGTCTAGTCTAAGCTTCTCCTCCCTAACTTTGATTAGAGCATTGGTGATATGCTCTGTGAAGGCAAGATTAAGTGTGGTAGTGTGGGGGTCTCTATACATTTTGTGTAGGAAACCAATAAATTCAGGTAAGGTGCAGTTGTCAGAGTCTAGATCACTACTATCTATCAAGGAGGTAGTGATATCATTTAGGCTCACTTGTTTGAAAGCCTCTATGTTCATAGAGGTTTCTTCATCTATGGTTGAGGTGGTAGCATCACCATTGATAGGTCCAGTGGGACTAGGGGTGTGATGGGTGCTAACAGTTTGAACATCCTCAACAACTTGG
Organism: Bromus sterilis; assembly: GCA_950022295.1. Taxonomy (NCBI): domain Eukaryota; kingdom Viridiplantae; phylum Streptophyta; class Magnoliopsida; order Poales; family Poaceae; genus Bromus; species Bromus sterilis. The sequence goes on from OX465601.1 coordinate 56,644,213, forward strand.
ATAGTAGCTACTGTGTGGTAGGTAGGAAGGCTCTTAACTTTCTCTTCTTCCTTAGGAATAACTTCGGGTTTGGCTGCCATTTGGTTTACCAAGGTAGATTGGGTGTGAGACATGTTTGAAACATAGGTCTCAGTGGTAGTGAGTCTAGTTTGGAGACTAGAGATGTCACTGTTCAGGCTCTCAAGTTGTTTGCTAATGTTTTGCAGGATAGCAGAGTGCTCATCTAATTGTTTGGAAAAAGCCTTGTTTTTCTCAAACTGTGTGTGCATATAGCTTTTGGTGTCTTTTTTTATTTCAACAAGTTTCTCATAGCTGGGTATGTCTCTTTCCCTATAATTCTGACTGTAGGAGTTGTTATTGCCGTTCCCATAGTTGTTGGATGGGAAAGGTCTAAGATTATTGCTACCAAAATTACTCCTATAAGCATTATTGTTGAAGTTGTTTCTAGAGATAAAGTTCACATCTACTTGTTCTTGAGCAACCAAGGAATTTAAAGGAACATCCCGAGGACCAATAGGAGCTTGCTTGGTAAGTAGAGACATGATCAAGTCAACCTTTTCATTAAGAGAGGAGATCTGCTCGACAGAATTTACCTTCTTACCAGTTGGAGATCGTTCGGTGTGTCATTGACAGTAGTTCAGCATCATCTCATCAAGTAGCTTAGTGAGTTAGTGGCAGCACCAAGTGTAGGGAAGTTCCTCCCGCGGCCTAGTCTAACAGATTCCGCGAGGTAAAGTTTAAGCCTGCATAAAAAGTCTGGATAACCATTCAGGTAGTCAAACCATGTGTAGGGAAGTTCTTAACAAGAGATTTCATTCGTTTCCAAGCTTGGGCAACGTGTTCATTATCCAATTGCCTAAAATTCATAATGTTACTTCTCAACTGGATAATTCTAGCATGGGGATAGTACTTCCCAATAAAAGCATCCTTACACTTGTCCCAAGAATCGATACTATTCTTAGGTAAGGATTGCAACCACTCCTTGGCTCTTCCTCTCAAGGAGAAAGGAAAAAGCTTCAGCTTGACGATGTCTCCATCTACTTCCTTGTACTTTTGCATATCACAAAGCTCAACAAAATTTTTTTAGTGCAAGGCAGCATCCTCTCCAGCACCTAAGAATTGGCCTTTCATAACAAGATTAAGCAAAGCAGGTTTAATTTCATAAGAAGGTGTTGAAGTGGCAGGTGGAGCAATAGGAGTGCAGATAAAGTCACTGTTGTTGTGACTAGTGAAGTCACACAACTTGGTGTTTTCATTGAAACCCATAGTAGCAGCAGGTATTTTTGGTATTTTTTATAAGGGACACAAAAGTAAAAACTGAAAGGTAAACTAACAAGACTAAAAAGCAAAGGTAAAAGATAGTGTGCAAATCCCCTATCTTGTAGACTGGAGTCCCCCGCAACGGCGCCAAAAATTGCTTGATGCTAGCAAGGAAGATACTTCTCTCGCTTCTCGTTGGTTACCCCAAGTGGAAGGTGAGATGTAGCGTAGCAGCATAGTTTCCCCTATGTAGAGGATAAGGTTTGTCTCCCGTAGGACTCGCAGAGATACAAGAAGGTGGTAAAGTGAACAATGGCGCCGAAGTTGCTAACTTCGCCTAGACCTGCACACACAACAAATAACTTTGCTCCCAACGAGTACAGAGGAGTTGTCAATTCCTCCGGCTTGTTGTTTACAAAGGATCAACGCAAGAGATAATAATAGTGGCAAAGGAAAGTAAAGGCTGAAATTAAATTGAAGGTGTAAACAATGGTGTGAATATGGACCGGGGTCCCGTGATGTTCACTAGTGATGTCTCTCACCCGAAAGACGATAAAAGTTCTAGCGAGGTAAACAAATCACAGTTGGGCAGTTGACAGGATTATAAACGCACCGCAATGCTAACTATGCTACAAAAGAAAGGAAGAGGCTCAAAAGCAATGGGCAGTACGCCAAGGTAAGTAGACCGAAATCCATCTGCATCTACTACGAATCATCCACCTTGAGATATCTATCCAGAACATCTCGCTGGTATTAAGTTGCGAATCCCACCCAAAGTGTAAACTCAAAGCAACAGACAATTGCATTAAAAGAACTATGTGTAAAGTAAACAATCCTTGCACCCGCAAGTACAAGCACCGTTGTTTTATCCCTGGTGGCAACAACACATCCCCTAGTCTCATGTTTCTGTCACTCAAGCTAGACATCAAGGGGTTGTACCCACAATCAAGCATAACGCTCCCTCTTGGAGTTGCAACAAATCACTTGGCCAAAGTAAAATACGGCAACAGATAACATGCCAAAATTTACTAAAGAACACAAATATAAAAGAGAACCAAATATACTACTCATCACAATATTAACATAATCTCATAATCCATCAGATCCCAGCAAACTCAGCATAACAACATAGAAAACTACAAAAGTGCCTCGATCATGTGAGGCAGCTCACGAGGTCTCGAAAGTGAAAGCACAAAGAGAGGAGAGGTACATCACATAGCTACTGGTCACGAACCCATGGTCCAAGGGGGACTACTCAGGGCACATCCGGGAGGCGTCCATGGCGATGGATGGTCTCCCGGAGGGGGTTCCTCCTTCCGGCAGGGTGCCGAGGAAGCTTTTCCTGGCAGCCCCGATCTTGAAACGGCGGCGGCGGCGGTACAAAGAGGAGAACGGGAATAGCAGATAGATATTAGGGGTTTCCGTCACGGGGGCTAAATATAGGCGAAGGGGGCACCAAGAGGGGCCACAGGGCAGCCAGGAGGCCTCCCGGCGCGGCCTAGGGTGGGGCCGCGCCAGGGACCCTCCTGGGGCCCTGGTGGGTCCACCCCCCCCTCCTTTCTTGATTATTCGGGAAGCTTCCGTGTCGCTGTTTTTTATTGGATTTTTTCGGAATTTATTTGGCACTTTTAATGGCCGGAAAACCTGAAATACAAAAACAACAGAAAACAGGAACTGGGAACTGGGTGCACTGAGTTAATAGGTTGGTCCAAATATGATAAAAAGTGTATGAAAGTTCAAGCAAAACATGGCAAATTCACACAAATCATGCATGGAGCAAGCAGAAATTATAGATACGTTTGAGACGTATCAGCTACTTTAGCAATTTTGTAAAGCATAAAACTTGTTCCAAAATTAGCATTGCACAATACTAGAGTGCCACAAAAAGATTGGGACTTTTATAAAATCTTTTGCATTTTTGTTTTATTAAAAAGGTATTAAATGCCACTGTTTTCCTACTATTATGAATTGTTTGATTCATTTTATAACTTAATAAATTCTCATATCCACATGGTCATGGTCCACTGAATATTGGGCATTTTACAAAAGTGGTTGCAAGGTTTTTGGTTGAACTTTTATTTGCCACATTGTTTTTAGTTTCAACCACAGGGGAATTTGAATTCGAATTGATCCAAAGATGATCAAGGAATGATTTGCAACAGTAAACATCATTAGCAAAAGTGATTACTGTTACATGACAATGAGGGTGTTACATCGTCCACACCAAGTCTTCTGCAACCTTTCTTTTATCCACCCTTGGCTGCTCTAAGTGGCCCGAGACATAATTAGATAAGGGGTCCACGACCTAGCTCACAAGGCCAAAATAGACATGTTGAGAGACCCCTTAGCCGGGACACCGTCACTTGGTATACCTCGCTGCAAACTAACATGCACAAATCACCGTTGATCTTCAACCTTGATCGGAGTCTCATAACATCACCCACAAAGTTTTTGGGTGAAAGAGCCACATATTCACCTATCTTGTTTCCCATGATCTTAATCATGTGCTTATTGATCAAACCTCCTAAATTTAAATGGTTCAAACATGCACATCAATATAACCCATCTATGTCTCTTATAAAGCAAAACTCCACTAAGATGCATTTATGATGTCTATCTCAACATGCAAGCTATCCACATCATCCACTATTATAGCCAATCATTTGTTCATGTCATTCACTAACAAAACCCTACTAAGATGAATTTATGGTATCTATCTCAACATGCAAGCTATCCACATCATTCACTATTGTAGTTAATCATTTTCCCATGTTATCTATTTTTATTTACATGCATCTTATACCCTTTCAATTTATATTGTAGAGTTCTTATAGAGATTTCCGCTGCAACGCGCGGAGTATTTTTCTAGTTTACAAGATATCTATTGCCGAGAACCGATCATATTTTTCAAGAAAGACTTTATACTCACACACATAGTTCAAAAAGGCATTCTGCATTAATTATGCATCTTGGGATCTACTCACGCCAAGCTCGCTTATGCGCTGCTTAGGCGCATCGACATTTGGCACTGTAGTTTGAAGAAATAAGTTAGATGGGCTGCTTTAGCCCATTAAACCACTGACCCATCTTTCAATTCTCCTACTAAAGCTCATGTATGTGCATAGTCGATAGAAAATCCAGGTATCTTACTCAAGCCGCCTCTCTCCTCCCCCTGCTGCAGTGACGGGAACTAGTTGATTTCTCACCGGGGAAGCTTAATCCCTCACCGGAATCAGTTGATTTATCGCCGAAGTGATTGAATCCTCATCAGGGAGGAAGAATCCTCTTTGGGAAGGTCAGATCCTCGTTGGGGAGATTGATTTCTTGCATGAGAAACATGATTCCTCGCTGGAGGATTTATCCGACCGCTTTTTGAGCGCCTAGGGACAAAGTGAGGCGTTGTGCCAACACTCAACGCTTAAGCACGCCTAGGAGCGCTTTTTTGAACTATGCTCACTCAAAATCCATGGCCCATTCTCCATTTCTCTTTTCCAATCACCTAAACATTGACTGTAAAGAGATTCTTATCAATACCTATGGACTACACGTCTCTAGTAGGTTGTCACACGATATTCATCGTGCATACGAACGAGCTCTGGTTGAAGTTTTCGTGGTACAAATCCTAGCGATTATCGTCTAGTGTCTTGCAACCAAGATCTCCAAAGGCGTTCTTAAGGTTGATTTCCTTGTTTTTTTAAACCTCCCAAAATATGCAGTTGAGCAAGTCATTCACACCTGGCATGCTTGATTTTCGGCGAAACCCGTGTCAGTTACGGAGCTTGAAGCTGATGCCATCTTGTCGAAGTCAAAACCCGAACGTTGCGGCTTGATAGTCCGAGCTGAGCCGAGGTAGTTGGCAGGGGGATGGGAGGGGGGAGTGGTCTTGACACTGACCAAAGGGGATCCGATCTGACGACGGTATGAAGTCCTTACCATGGTGATCAACGTGGGAGTAGAAACCCTAGCGGGTAGTAGTTTTCAAGCTTTGTGCTTGTGTGTGGGCCCGCCTGTTATGATTTGCTTAAATCATTCTACCCCATCAGTTTAGATCTGTTCAAGAAAATAAAAACCTAATTTATTCCAATTCTTTTTTGAGAAATCTAGTTCATTCCACTTGATCCTCCAAAACGAACAAACAAAATATATGCTCAAAACGTGGGACCCACGAGACCGAGAGAGAGAGAGAGAGAAATCGTGACCTCGAGGGCTAAGCAAACGCGAATCCACGCGGCGGACTTGACTTGCGCTCGAATCCGTCGTTGTTTGTTGCAGCATCGCAGCAATTGCGAAATTGCATTCTCTGTCCTCTCCCCATCCCATCCCGGCCCATAGATACGCCGCGTCTCCTCTTGCTTGATCCACAAACCCTCGTCCACCCCCACCGCCCCCAAAATCGAAACCCCACCCCCCTACCAAGCAGCAGATCGGCCGGGAGCGAGCGATGGAGGCCAAGATGAGCAAGTTCTTCGACTCCGTGGGCTCCTTCTTCTCCGGCGGCGACAACATCCCCTGGTGCGACCGCGACATCATCGCCGTAAGCGCCCCCACCCCCTTTCGCCTTTATTACTTACCCAGGAGCCTCTCTCCCTGCTCAACGAACCTTTCCCCTGTGATATCCTGCGCTGTAGACAGGGGGTTAATTAACTCTAGGATGCAACATACCATGTCACACGAAGCACTAAAGCACATGTAGAAAAGGAGAGTGGATCATCACCGCAAGCTGCCTGATGCCTGATGCTCTGCTAGTGGTGGGAGGCTAGCCCTATCTGTTGAACCGGTGGTGCTTTGGCATGCATTTTCAGTTGGTTGATGTGATTTTCTGGTGATGTATGGATTTACCAAATTGGAATGTGGGATGCTCATTTGGTCTCTTGTAGTAGTACATGTCTTTTACTAAAGTCATCATTGCATGTTTAACTCAGTTCTGAAATGGCCACTCGGAGCAAGGAGGAAATCATTTGGTTACTACTAGTATTATCTTTTAATGAATCGTGCACAAATACAAACTGTCTTAACTCTTCAGTCATATGTTCTTGGCTGTTGCTATACATGCTTTCTGTTGCTATTCACTTTTCACAAATTATCCTGTTTCGAATATTATGATCGATGAGCAAGTACAGCTTATTGTCCTGATTCTGATGATTATTCATGGTTATATTTACCTAGGGTTGTGAAAGAGAGATTTCTGAGGCTGCAACTGAGGAACAGAAAAATGATAGCATCATGAGGCTATCTTGGGCTCTTGTCCATTCCAAGCAGACGGATGATGTGAACCGTGGGATTGGCATGATTGAAGGTCAGATCACATAACTTTCTATTTGCATGATTGAGGATTTACTTCTTGCAACCTAGTCTGTATTATTAAACAGTAAAAAAAAACCTAGTCTGTATTATCTTACTTCGCCATCTATTATTCTCAACTCTGTTCTGATCAACTTACTTGTTCCACAGCTTCTCTTGATAAAAACACCAGCCCACTGCAGACCAGAGAAAAATTGTATTTGTTGGCTGTTGGGCACTACAGAAATGGTAACTATGTAAGAAGCCGGCAACTTGCAGACCGTTGTTTGGAGGTATTCCTGCAATATCTCTCCTTCTGATTGTCTTATACAATGCATACTTTCTTGATGTGTAGTTCGTCTTTCTGCTGGTAAAAGGGAAAGAAACATTTCACTGGTTTCTGGTTGACTTCAATCCAAATATTTGATAATATCATACATGCAGTTGATAAAAGTAGCTTTGTATTTTGAAACTCATTTTCTTATTTGCTTGTCTAACAACCAACTAGTACCATTTCTGTGCTGGTATGCTGGGTGGCGCATGCGGAATTTATTTGCATATTGCTTGTGTAACTATTTACTCCCTACTGTTTCTTTGCTGGATGACATAGCTACAAACCAAATATTTGATTCCCTTTAAGTTTCTACAATTCGTTTCCACTAAAGTGGACACTAAGCACCCTGTTGAGCTTTTATCTATTTATGGTTCATGCTGTTTGTTGAGTTGGAAATTCTCTTCCTGGATTTGCACCATCCAAGAAATTGGCCTTAACCCCCCCCCCCCCCCCCTCTCTTCCCTCTTCTCTCACATTAATCTGGTTGTGTCCTCGTGTGGATTTTTTTGACAGTAGGACTAATTAACAATTAATATGTGTCTGTGAAGATAACGGTATATTGTCAATTGTTATGCAACACTGCAAATTTGTGTAACTACTTAGTTGAACTCATTCAATTATTCACATGTTCAGCTGTGCATATATTTAGGTGTTCCACACCTATCCTTGTCGAGTAATTCTTAGCTAAGCAGTTGAAGATTGTGGCTGGTTCTTTGTGTGCTATTCTGAGACTTGGCTATGCTTGAGCCTAATACCAAAGTAGCATTTTTGTGCCCGACATGTTAGTTAGATATACTTATTTACGTGACCTATACACTTGAAATTTGAGACAAATAGTTAGATTGAGACAAGTTTAAAAAATGCAAAGCAAAGATTATCTGGTAATCTGAGACCATATTGAAGGCCATCATCTTTATATTCCATGCTAGTTGAATATAAGTGCATATGTTTTTCAACCGTGCAAGGATATTGTTGGCTTTGTAATATTCTCCCTCTAATGTATCTTGACTGCTTTTTCTGTAGATTCAACCTGATTGGCGACAGGCATCATCTCTGAAGAAGGCAATAGAGGATAAAATTGCTAAAGGTATGATAATTTTAAACAATGTTCCTCAATCCAAAGTAGAATGCTATGCGATATTTGTATCTGTTGAAGTGACGACAGTATTCCTTGAGTAATTTATGCTTAGTTCAAAACCAAGTAGCGAATGCTGGCTCGAGATATTGATAGCCATGTTCCTTGCAGATGGTGTGATTGGCATAGGGATCGCCACAACTGCAGTAGGACTTATCGTTGGTGGGATCGCAGCTGCTCTTGCAAGGAAGAAGTGAGATTGTGTCCGCCTTGCCCAAGTAGGAGGCGTTTGGTTCTGTACTTTGAGCTGTTATATACTCTTCGTTCTGTGTTACTTCAGTCAAATCGCTACAACTATGTGCATAAAATGAGTTTATGATACCATGACAACGTGTATCTTTGGATAAATCAAATCATGATCTTAAGTACTGTTGTCTCAAACTAGTGCTGAATACACCAATAAATGAACTGTCACAGGTCTTATTTCATAACACCAATGCTTAACTCTCTAGATTGTACACACGACATTGCCATTGTTCAATCAAACAGCAAACAACGTGCCATTGTCCACGAACAGCAACCCGAGGTTGCATGATCATGTCCATGGCTCACTCGGGCCCGATGAGGGTGAGCAGGACGTCCTTGTAGTACCCAGAAGTGTCGCCGATGACATCCTTGGTCACCGTGGTCTTGTACCTCACCTTGTATTCCTCTTTCACCTTCTTCATGTCAACCTCTGCCCGCAAGACAATCGCTCTCGTGAGGCACTCCTCGTCGGTGCCGAACCCGAGGATTGAGGTCTGGATCACCTGAAAAGGTAAAGTCCATGAAGAACAAGAACATGAGAACATTAGCAGCCATTGCTGAACACCGAAATGCCTTGGTCTTCTGAGTGCTGTACCTCAGCGAAATGCTTCTCGGGCGTCGTCAGGCACCAGACCGCAGTTTTCAGCATCGCCGAGAGATGGTCGTTGCGATTCCCCTCAAGAACCTGCGAATTTCCAAGTTCATTTTGTTCGGGTTTTTGAGGAGCATCAGGGTGCGAAGGAGAAAAGAATGGCGCCATAGAAAGCGAACCTCGTCGATGGCCTTGCCGTGGTCTTGCTTGAAGTGCCGGAACGTGGCCTTGAGCTGCGGCTTGCTCCTGGAGCTGACGATGCGGACCACGTCGGCGTGCAGCGGCTGCTTCCCGGCCGCCACGGCGCCGTGCAGCTCCGCCGCCTCCGCCCTCGCCACCTCCTCGTCCACGCGCTCGCCGCCGTAGCGGTACGAGCTCACCAAGCGCACCAAGAACTGCCCACACAACGAACGCTCAAGCTCAGGTCACCGGCAAGATCAAGAAGATCCAAGAAACCAACAACCCAAGAGAGATCCGCGTGATCTTGCCTGCCTGAGGGGCTCCTTGTAGAGCGGGCAGGCGGCGACGTCCTCCTCCAGCGACGACTCGTAGGCGGCGCAGTAGGCCTTCCTGACGGCGACGAGGTGGTCCGGCGACGACGCGCAGGCCACCTCGATGAGCACCATGGCGTGCCGGTCGCCGCCTCTCCTCCTGAGGGCCTCGTAGGCCAGCTTGGCGTCCCGCGCCGCCGGGTCCATCGTCCACAGCGTCATCGCGCCCTGACCATCACCGGACATCACATCAGTTTCCTCCATCGGACTTACCGGACCGGCCACCAGGAACAGGAAGACGATTGAAGTTACCTCGAAGTGGCTGGAGAGCTCGCCTTGGAGCCTGACAAGGAGGGACTCGTTGTAGAGGGCCTCGTAGGCCACGGCGATCTCCGCGCGCTGCGCCGCCGTCCGGTGGCCGAGTATCTCGATCAGCGCCGTCTCGTCCGTCCCCAACCCTGCCCAATTCTCCATTTCATTACAAACTATTCTTGAATTTCCGTAACAACAACAACAACAAAACAAGCTTGGATTATATTACCTTGTACTGCTTTGCGTATCTTCTCTGCATCTTCCGTCGGGGAAGGGACCGGGTTCGGGACCGAGATGGAAGCCATGGATGCAACAGCTTCTACCGTCCCTTCTTCTTCCTCTGTTCCGGGAGCCAAGGGGGAGTGGGGGAAGAGGAGATTGAGGGGAGGGATGTTATGGAAGCACTCGAGGCAGCAGCACCAGCAGCGCATGGCATGCACACATACACCCACAGAGTTGAAAGCTTCGGCTGCAATGAGCTTTTTTGCCTAATTATTTTCCCGTGTGTTTCGCGTGCATCTTTTGATCGTGTTTTTCTTCCCTCATTTTAGGTTCTTAGTCATGAGTTTTAATGGTGTGCTATTATGAGTAATTGGATAGCTTGGCTTGTGGTGTGTACAGGTCATACTGGGGGCATTTTGGGGTTTTGCAGTATGTACATTACTCCCACTAAATTCACATTGAAGAGGTAATTAGATTTTTTACTGGAAAAGGGTGAGTAATTATGAATTGATTCTTATGTTTAAGGGTCAGTATTTTATTTGGATCTTGGGATTTCTTCATAATTGTCCACATCATCTTCTTATTTGAACTTGGAAGTCAATGAAAATCAGTAGCACTATTATATTACTATCAAATTTACACCCGACTTATCTGTTTTCATACTTGTTCATATCCTCTTGGAAATAAAAAAATTGCTTCAAAAACTGAGTACCAAATTAGCACAGTAGAAGTACTTTTCGTACTTGTTCATATCCTCTTGAAAATATGAAAAAAATTGCTTAAAAAACAGAGTATAGATGCACAAGCGCGCCAGGTAGGGGTCGAACCTACGACTTTCCGCTTAGGAAACGGACGCTCTATCCACTGAGCTACAGGCGCCCTGATTGATTTAAATCTAATTTTCTCTCACACATACTCTTCCTTACCCGGGAAGGTAGCATGTGCGCAACAAAGGAGTTTAGTAATAACAATGATCAAAAACAGAACTAAAGAATTCATTCTCATATTGGAAGCAGGATCGTGGAACACATGACATTGCTTAACCGCTAAGGTTTCATTCTACGCATCTTTAGCCAAAGGAGACCTCCAAATTAAACACTGTTTCCACCATGCATAGATCTGTAAATTTGCTCACGCTTTAGCCCAACATTCAGAAAAGAAGCATCATGGTCTCCAAGATAAACTGAACAAGCACGAGCCTTTTCAAAAAATGGAGGACATGCTCTGCACGTTCCATCCGGCCAATTCAAAAGTGGAGAACATGCCACATTTCACAAAGCATTTCAAGTCTTTTTTGCCTTTTTCTGTGAAACCCATACTTCGTTCCGTCGCCTTCTCTCTGTTAAATTACTTCTTTCAATGGAAGCTGCTTTGAAGAGGAAAAATGAATGTTGCATCAAAACAGCTATGCAAAGTTATTTATGTTTGAAAATTAGGAGGACGGTCGGCAAGGTTGAGCTGACCGCAGAACTGTTTGCTTAGAATATTAAGAGAAAACAAGTGTTCTCGTGGATCACACTGATCTGATTAATGGTTTTCTTTAGTATCAACGTTGAGAAGAGTTAATTTGGTTGCCAACACATAACCAGGCCTTTGACAAATATGCATTGAGTCATGGACAACTGTGGCAAATGCCCAATGTCTGCTTATGCAAGCAAATCAACAACCATATCTGAAACTCCAATATTATAGGTGATTTGCTTATCCATGGACAATTACTGATGAACTTGTCCTTACCATGTGCTCGGTTTCCTCAAGGACAATAATAGGGCTTGATAAATAATTGAAGAATGTGACCCAACATACAGGGATGATAATAACTAGTTCTTATTTTGGACCACGTTGGTTGTTGAATGTCGATGTTAGCTAGGAATATGATACATGCATGTTTTTCATATCGTCTGAATGTGTTCGTGTGATTCTCTTGCTTCAAGTTTCAGTTGAAAGAGTCACTTGTCACATCTTTACACTGTTAGATATGGACGACGGTGGTGTGAACTTCCAAAACTGCATTAAATTGGTGGTTGGAAATGTTTCCTCAATCATTCCTGTAATCCCTTAATTTTTCAGCTAAGTAGGTTGCGCGGGATAGTAGTACGAATCTCTGATTGATTTGTTAGAGAGAAGCCAAAGACAACAAGCTATATGATGTCCGGTTGCTGTGCTGATATGTGATTGTGACCTAGTACTAGCAGAAACTTGGGACAGAAGTTGTAGTTCCGGGAACAGCCTTAAAATGAATAAGACATAAACCAACCATGCATGATTTGAGGAAGATAATGTGATGCTGGTGGCGACGATAAGGATGACACCGTGGACTGTAGGGTTTACATTGCCACTTTGATCATCAATTTAAAATATGAATTTTAAATACATAACGGGCATTTTTTTTTTAGAAATATATTGGTATAGAAGCAAAACACTCACAAATACGCCTGAAATATTTGGCATTAGTCAACTACAATCATAGCATTTAATTTGTAATTTTTGTAGTTGAAATAGTAGAGGGGCCTGTGACTTGAATAGGTGCCACCATTTGGAGGCGCATTGATCTGTTCATGTGATGTGTTTTTCCATTCCCGTGGACCATGACGACTTGGGACCTTCATCATGATACACATCTACTAAAAGTTTCTCAATGATCTATCTCCCCTCTTGTAATTACTCATTAGCTGAGCTATTTGAATCCCTCTAACCTCAGAATATTTGCAATATTCCCCATTTGTGTGACTTGAAGAAGTAACTCATCAAGGCGATAGAAAAACTTATACACTAATCCATCTCACTCTTCTTACCGCATTAGTTTTCGGATCTTGCATTATACTATGCTGCATAACTTCATCAACATTTTTTCCAGCAAAAGAACCTTAGAGAAGTTATCAGCAACCTAATTAAAAAACCTTTACACGATAAATTGAGAAATGGTTTAGCTAAATTGGATAGTATTGGATCAGCATATTTTTTGCGATAAAGCATTGTATTCTTGAAGAAACCTTACTACCCTATGAAATTATATGTGATGTGACCGCACCATGATAAGGGAGGTACAACTGACGATTATAGCGGTCATCGTCGTCCATAATCACCCCGTGTTGCACGATGCAAATACTATGCAACCAACAGCCCATCGCGCCGTGTGAGTTGTCACTTCATTAATTTGATGGGATTGGTGTGCAATGGCAATGCATACACGGATCTGTGTACCACATGTGCCTTTTCTTTGCTTAGCTAGCTGTGAAAATTATACTGAATTAAAAATACCAGCGATGCCCATAATCGCCTTCCAAAACACCAAGTTTCCGAGCAGTATAAAGATCATCCAGAAGCAGTAGCAGAGCACACAGCAAAATCAGCTTCCATCTCCCCAAATCTTTGGTCAGCATCTTTGTCAGGGACCCAGGACAGCAGCAATGGCCGACGAAGTTCAGGCGCTCACCAAGGCCTTCTCAGGTTTGCATCATCCACAACGATTGATCTTCGTCGTCGATAATGCTCGTGCCATTGTGTTTGTTTGTGTGACCGTTTCTGCGAGTTGACATGGATTTTCATTGTGGTTTGAAGGTCTGGGAGGTCTGGGTGTGGACGAGTCGACCATGGTGGCGACGCTGGCCAAGTGGCGGAGGCAGCCGGAGAAGCGGTCGGGGTTCCGGAAGGGCTTCCAGGGCTTGTTCAAGGAGCACGGCGTGATCGAGCGGTGCGAGGACGAGTACATGCTGCACCTGGCGGCGGAGTTCTCCCGCTTCAAGAACCTCATGGTGCTGTGGGCGATGCACCCGTGGGAGCGCGACGCCCGCCTCGCCCACCATGTCCTCCACCAGGCCCACCCCTCTGCCATCCTCGTCGAGATCGCCTGCACCCGCTCCGCCGACGAGCTCCTCGGCGCCCGCAAGGCCTACATGGCCCTCTTCCACCACTCCCTCGAGGAGGACGTCGCCTACCGCGCCAAGGCCAAGCCCTACTGCGCCGTAAGCTCCCTTTCCTTCTTTCGACCGGCCATGGCGGTTCTTCGCCGGAGCCAAGAATTGTTTCTGAAAGTTGACGTTGGTGCGTGCAGCTGCTGGTGGGGCTGGTGAGCGCGTACCGGTACGAAGGGCCCAAGGTGAGCGACGACACTTCCAAGGCGGAGGCCAAGGCGCTGGGCGCCGCGGTGAAGGCCGGCGGCGGCAAGCTGGTGGAGAACGACGAGGTGGTCAGGATCCTCACCACCAGGAGCAAGCCGCATCTCGTCCAGACCCTCAAGTACTACAAGGAGCTGCACGGCAAGCACATCGAGGAGGATCTCGGGAGCGAGGAGGCCCTGAGGGAGGCCGTGCAGTGCCTGGCGGCGCCGGAGAAGTACTTCAGCCAGGTGATGGCGGCGGCGCTGAGGGAGGGCGCGGACCACCACGCGAAGGAGGCCCTGGCGCGGGTGGCCGTCACGCGGTCGGACGTGGACATGGAGGGCATCAGGGCCGCCTACCAGGAGCAGTTCGGGGACAAGCTCGAGGACGCCGTCGCCGGCAGCGCGCACGGGTACTTCAAGGACGCGCTCGTCTCGCTCATCGTCGGCAAGTAAATTGCGGTGTTGTTACGGACGGAGAGGAGGGGTCCCTGTCCCTCTTCTTCTTCCGGCGGTGGTGGCGGTGGCGCGCCGTGCGTGTGTTCGTTTTTTCCAGCGTTCTTCTCGTGTCGTGTGTGTGTTTGTATGTTGAATTGTTGTTGTCGAGCGGGGCATGTAACATTTGCAGCAGAGGTTCGAAGTCTTTATTAAACTAGATAATACCCGGCGCGTTTCTGAGGGAACTATTAATAAATACTGTATTGTTTTAAAATCGAAAAAAATTATGAAATATATTATAATTTGATTATATATATTTTTTTCAAAAAATATATTGTTTAAAGTAAAAATCTAAGATAATTTGATAAAAATCCAAAAATATGTGTGATTTTTTGCTTTGTTAATTTATTACATTGACAATATATCGGTGAGATGATAAAAGACGAAAAGAAATTGATTAGAGACAGTGAAAACATCTCCACCCTTGACTAAACCTAAAACAATGATAGCAACTACAAATGTGCATTCATAGACAATTTTTTGAATAGAAAAATAACATGAGCTAAGTGCATAATTTTTATAAATATTTATTTGTGATGCCTGGAGAATTAATGGGAGCATGTGCATGAAGAGTTGGTGGAAATTAGTTTTTGCATGGTGGACCTACTTGATGATGTGGATAGCTTGCATGTCAAGATAGAAAGGTTAGTGGGGATGAACTATTTAGATATTATAGATAAGACAGAAAATTTGATATTTTTATTGATTATAAGAGCATCTCTAGCATGTCTGTAAAAACTCAGTACCGTAAATTTATTGATGAGCTTAAGGCGACAAGTGGTTATGTGTTTACACTTGGAAGGTGTTTGGTCCAGTATTCTGTAACATAGCTTCATATCAGCGGAAACTGAATCCGCTAGTTTTTGTTTGGCTGGAGTTCCGCGTAATGAGGTCCCAGGGAATCAGATACACTCCTATTCAAATTTGATTCTGCCCACACCTCCCCGTTATCCGGTGCCTTGCAACTGTTGTTAATCTCTTAGGCTAGAAGAGCGGGGTCGAAGGCGTACAAGATCAGAGCAACCGGCGGGAAGGCGGAAACAGTTCCGGTTTTGTTAACCTGATTCCTATTCATTTACTGGTAAAGGAAGGAATTCTTATCTATTTCTCGAGGCAATTATACTCATATCGACAATACGAACTGCATGAAAATTAGCATATAGAAAGAAAGAAAGCTTTACCGGATACAGGTCTAGTAGGTATAGAGCCGTAAGCGTGGTAGGGGTGCCGGTGATTAGGCAGACGCCCCATTGTTCGTAGTGTTGCAATGAATCCAGTGGATCATCCTCATGGAAGAGGTGAGGGGCGCACGAAAGGAGGTAGACCTTCAGTGTCACCTTGGGGGAAGCCCACCAAAGCAGGATTTCGGGTAGGGGCTTGAGATCGAGGATGGCTGGCGGCGCGTACGATCCGAGCGGCCAGTGCAGCGCATGCTCGGAGAAGGACAGCGGCCCAACATCAGATCAACCGGTGCTGGAAATTGGGAGCGGACGGTGCCGCGCATGCTCGGAGACGGCCGATGGCGAGATTTCAGGGATGGCCTGCGACGCTTGAAATCTGAGGCGGCCAAGGCCGAGAAAGAGCAGACCGCTGTTGGGAGGATGGTTGCCGGCGAGCAGCGGCGGCCAAGCAAGAACAGACCCATGGACGCGCAAGATTAGGGAACAACCGGCGAGGCTTTTATCATTACGTGGACAAAACAAACATGATTGAGTTTTCCTCATTCCGTTTCCTATACGGGTGTATTCTGATTCCATTACCATTTACATTGCACTTTCTGAACCAAACACCTCCTTGGTGGTGTTGTTGTTTCCTGGAAGTCTTGCAAGCAGACCATCCTAACAAGGTCAGCAATGGAAGCAGAACTTACAGCATTAGACACAACAACTGTTGAAGTTGAGTGGCTTCTTTAGCTCTTGATGGACTTGTCGGTAGTTGAAAAACCAATATCAGTTATCCTAGTGAATTGTGATAATCAAGTTGTGATCGTCAGGGTAAACAGTTCCAAGGATAATCATAAGTCATCAAGGCATATGCGAAGGAGACTGAAATCTATCAGATTTATGAGAAACTCCAAAGTTATAGCGACTATAAAACACAACAAAGAATCTGGCAGATCCCTTCACAAAGGGTTTATCGCGAAATGTGATAGACAATGCATCGAGGGAGATGGGATTGAGACCCACTACATAATCATCCATGGTGGTTGTGGCGCCCCCAATTCAGGGCGGCGACCCACGGTATGAATATCACGGCACAATATTAGACACAAATATCATAAATCTTTATATTGCATGCCAGGGGTCACGAGGACCCGAATACATAAGTCATACAACCATAATATCTGGGTACAAACATAGTTAGTCAAGTTTTGCCTTAAGAAGGCTAGCACAAACACGATACGGATCGAAAAGGCAAGGCCTCCTGCCTGGGAACCTCCGAACTACTCCTAGTCGTCCGGGATCTCCATGTCGTAGTAGGAACCTCCGGGTACTCCTGCTCCTTAACTCCAACATCTGATCACAGCAACCGGGTATATAGGAAAAAAAGAGAGGCAAGGGTGAGTATCTAGCATACTCGCGAGACTTATGTCCAGGCATTCTAAGTAGATATGCATTTGTATCGAATGGAAAGGGGAGGCTATATAGTGGACCGAACTGCAGAATCCTAGAGTAAAGGGGGGAGGGGAGCTAGGCCTATCGGAGACTAGCATCTTGAAGCATTCTTGCAACATCGGGAGAGAATAGCCATAACATCAGAACCGGGTGGGACGTGAAGCAGATTGTGGGGGTTCACGACTTCATGGTGATGCGTCCTTCCCCGCGTTGGCCTACAAGAATGGTCCAGCAGACCCCTCTTCATCACTTTTTCATTCTTCAGATGTGTGTTTTCATGCTGGTTCTCTTTTGATTGTTTTAGCTGTTGGAGATTTTGGATCTTTCCATAGTGTATCGATCTGACAAGTAGTATCCTTTTGAGATTATATGGTAAACGTAGATTAATCAGTTCATTTCTTGGATCCCTTCAGTATTTAATTGGAAGTGAATATTGAAGTTTCAGTGCAGACTAAACATGCCACATCTTTGTTGATCAGTTATTGATTAGAAGTATAGTTCATGCGAGAAGAAACTTCGAGAGCATTACAACGTGTTGAACCCTATGATTATATAGAGGATAATGGATGTGGCTGGGACCATGGTGGTGAGTTTTTTACTGTCAAGATGTAGTGGTCTGATAAGTGATAGAGGATTACCATGAAACTCCTAGCTTTCCATCGATGGTGCTGAGCCGCTGAGGACACTAAACCCATGAGCAGGTAACTACTCCGTTTTCTTAATCCCTGATTTTATATCTCTCAAGTTAACCTTGCAGTTTTATTTATTTTCTCCCTTCATGTATGTTTCTCTCATGCAAGTTATAATGCTAGGAGAAATTGATTCCCCCTTGGCCTGCTGATTCCTCCCTCTCACCTGCATGGCATCCAATTCGTATCAGGCCATTCCTGATTCCTCCATGTTTCTATTCCTAATCCTTATCTTCTATCACGCTACTCACTGTGAGTTTACCTTATACTATGATTTATTGCTTTTTTGACATACATTCTCTAATTATGTTCATAGATGAATGAATGCATTATCTATCATCCAAAAAATCATTTTATGGTCTATTCTTCCCGATTGTTGTTAAATGGTGTTATATAATTTTGTACAGGATTGGAGTGTTCCATTTTTCTCATGCACATCATCAAAACTTAGATTGTGGAGCAATTATGGAGCTGGAGATTGTTTCCGTGGCTATATGCTATGTCATAGATAGTTCATGTGTAAAGTTACCCTTCCAATTATCCTAGCACATTTTATCTCACCATGTTGTGCCTCACTTTACTAGGAGAACTTGCAGCTTCTAATCATTGTCAGGCTTAATGTGTGGTTATGAACCAAAATACTCTAAGTACATATGCATATTCCATTCTCCAAGTGTTTCCAGATATTTTTCCACATCTTATTCTTCATTTTAGTCTCTTTCAAGAATGAAGAATGCCAAGGACAACTCAGCATCAAATTGCTGCTTTGATAGCAACAGGAAAAATAAAACCATACGATTAAGAGATTTTCTAGACAAAGTACAAGCTGCAGCTATAAGCCTTTCAGAAAAAGTTACCATAGTGTGCCATTATATTTTTTTTGTCCCGTTTAATGTTGTCCGTGTACAGTGCATCTTCCTTACCAGTTTGAGGAGCTATATGGATGTATGATATTCATGATGTCTCTGGATGTTTGAACATAAATCTTAGTTGGCTGCTCATGTCACGCTTGATGACACCAAGACTACGTTTCAGGTGTGCTTTACCATTACAATCTTATGGCCACGGTTAATTCTAATGCCCATATTATGTTTTCAGTGGTTGCTACTTGGCTACAAGAATTTGAACATTTGTGTGTAGGTGAACAGATGCCTCATTTAAAGTTACTATAGGCACCAACCAGATGTACTAAACTTAATCCAATTCTCTTACAAGCAACCTAACTACGTATCGAGGAGAGGAATCCATGCATGTTAGGGATAAATTTTTGTGTGTTTGTGCAAAAAGTTTATTTCTTTCAACATTTCAAATGTAATATCAATATTCCGTTGGATCCCTAACATCAACATTTTAAATTTCAATGCATTGGTTTAACATTTCAATCATCATTACCTTTTCATTAATTCAATATACGCTTTTCATCTTATATGCTCATGAAATGAAGAAAGTTCCGCAGCAACGTGCGGGGTATCATCTACTATTGTTAACGTTGGTGCCCCACGCCAACTATACATATAACTATATGTGGCGTTTTAAATAATGTCACGTCATAAATATATTATTTTGAACTTAAGAAAAATAATAGTAAAAATTCATATAAAAAACGAGAACCAATGGGGAGGAACCCATGGGCCTATATATTAAGAAGGAGCCCTCCCTGGTGAGATCGCGGAAATTCGCTCCCGACGGGAGTCGAACCCCGGTCTGCAAGGAAACACCACTGCGTCCTTGCCACTGGGCTACTGCTCCAATAAGCAAAACCAAATGCATTAATCAGCTTCATTGAGCATAGTAGTTGTTCACACAACATAAAACAGTTTCACATTTAACATAAAATAGTTTTATACTTCGGCCATGAAGTAATAGCTTCAACTATAGATGGTAGCATCAATACAACGAAGCTTCACATCCTTCTAAACGTTACTAAACCTCCCGCAATGGTAGTATCATAAGGTTAGTATCATGCACATGATACTAGTGTATGATACTACCTTCACAATGCATAGTATCATAGCTTAGTATTATAAGTAGTAGTGTTTATTGCCATGCGTATTAGGTTAGCATTTATTTTGATACGGTATCATAATATGATACTCAACCATCTCTTTCTTCATTTAAGTCTATGCCACATCACTAAATTTGCCTAGTTGGCATGCATGATACTAATTAGAGCAAGTACAATAAGCCTAGTCAGCTGGCTATAACGCATGCCATATCAGTAGAAATCCTACGTGGAGTAGTAATAAAGGAGGAGAGATAACCAAGCCGGCGCTTCAGCTACAGCCGGGCTACAACACACCAAACGAGATAAAGGAGGCCGCATGCAGCCTCCGTATTCCTTTCAGCCAATTACCTCTTGCGTTTCTCTTTCTCTCCACATGCAAGCATTTAATATTACAGCTAATCTTATAGCCAGCTTATTGTATGAGTGTATTTTTACAAAGGCTAAAAATGACATGGCACTACTATATAGCCAGCAGCAGGCTATTCTATTAACCATGCTCTTATGATACTTCCATTGCGGAAGGTCTAATGGCATTAGCGATACATACCCCTAATATCTGGCCAGTATTCCTCCTACAGACTAGTCGCATTTGGTGTGCCAGATGATGACATTTAGTCAACATCTTGTCAAGTTGTGGACGTGACCAACGAAAGACAAGTTCAGTCGCGCATCTTGAGCTGCACCCGTAGCCCGCCTTTAATCTTCATCGTCCCGGTCATCTCGTACGCCGGCGGCGACTCCATGCTGGCCGTCGGCGCCTCCACTTTCAACGTGAACCTCCGGAGAATGGCTGCTGCCACCGTCTTCATCTGCACGTAGGCCATCTCCTTGCCGAGGCACGCGCGCGGCCCGGCGTGGAACACCGGGTACCGCGCTGCGTCCACTGCCGCGAACTCGCCGCCGTCACCGAGCCAGCGCTCCGGCGCGAACTCCATGAAGTTCTCGCCCCACAGTTTCTCCATCCGCCCCATCGCGTACGCCGAGTAGCTGGCGAACCAGCCGGCGCGCACCGCCGTGCCGTCCGGGAGAACGTCGTCCGCTACGGCCAGCCGCCCGTTGAGGGGAACCGGCGGGTACAGGCGCATTGCCTCGGTGATCGCGGCGTGCAGGTAGTGCATGCCTTTCACGTTGCCGTCCGGCGACCGCGACACCTCGTCGTAGACGAGCTGCTCGCACCGCGGGTTCGCGGCGAGGAGCCAGAAGAACCACGTCAGGGCCGAGGTCGTCGTGTCCTTCCCGGCCAGCACGAAGCTGACGACCACGTCCCGCAGGAACCGGCGCTTGGCCTCCGGCTTGGGGAACATGGCGGCGAGCTCGCCGCCGCCGTCCTCCTCGTCCATGGCCGCCATGAACCGCGAGAGCAAGTCCGGGTCGCCCTCGCCGCTGTTGTTTCTCTGGCTCGCCTCCTTGGCTTCGATGACGGACATGGCGTGGTCGTCTATGACGCCGACGGCTTCCCGGAGCCGGCGCGAGTTGCCGATGTCGAGAAGCTTCGTGAGCTTCCGCACCGGCGTGGACGGCGCCAACGTCCTAATGAAGGAGATCCGGACGGCCGTGTCGAACGCCGCGAAGAGCGCCTGGTGGCGGGGGTCACCCCACTCGAGAAGCGTGGAGCTCTCGACGCCGAAGGCGACGTGGCAGATGTTGTCGAATGCGAACCGGCGCAGCGCCTCCTGCAGGTCGACGGCCTCGCCGGACGCCGCGGCGACCTCCAGGAACGGAAGAAAGCGGCGGCCAAGGTGGACGGCGAGGACGTCGTCGGTGAAACGCCGCAGTGAGCGGGAGGAGAACGCGTAGGACGCCAGCTTGCGCTGGAGGCTCCAGAGGCGGCCGTCAGCGCCGAAGAGGCCGTCGCCGATGAGGTCGGACTGCGCGGCGCGGAAGTGTGCGCCACGGTTGTAGTTGGCGACGCTGGCGCGCAGCAAGTGGTCGACGGCGGCCGGGTCGGCGGTGGTCACGGCGTGGCTGGCGCCCAGGGGGGCCCACGCCTCGATGGTGTTGGACGGCGACGCGCGCAGCATGTCGGTGTACCAGTCGAAGAACCGCCCGCGGTTGCGGATGAACTCCAGGGTGTTGCCCAGGACGGGGTTGGGGTGCGGGCAGTAAGCCGTTCTTGCCTTCGTCGGCGGAGAAGCTCGGCGGCGCTGGACATAGAGGGCGGCGGCGGTGAAGAGGAAGACGAGCACGTAGGCGAGGTGTGTGATCTCCATGGTTGCTCCGAGTGACTGTAACTTGGGATCAGGGAATCCGGTCGCTACTTGTGGTGCTACGCCGAGGAAGAAATGTCCACGGTCCACTCCATCCGGTCGTCCTTTCCCCATTTTATTTTCTCGCCGCCCGGCAATGGGAAAAAATGGACACACGACAACGTACGGCTCCGTCCATCACACAAATCTTTACCTACTAATAATAAAATACGAAATGTTTCTTCCCCTCGAAATTTCCTACTTGTTTCCTCCATTGTCCGTCCCATCGGATTTCCTACGTGTTTCCTCCATTGTCCGTCCCATCAGAATTTTTCGTAAGTCGCCCTCGACCAACTCATCCGTCCAATATGGCTTCCTTTTCCTGTACGATATTGTCTTATAAAACATAAAATAACCTACAGCGCTGGACTACGCTTCAGATCGATCTCTACCAATACCAGGGGTAGCAAGACCTGCCCACCCCGTGCGATTCATCATGCGGTTCCCGCCGATCGATCTTTGCTAGGGCTAGCACGACCCTCACCCCGGGCGATTCCTTTGGCCGAGCGACGCTTACGACGGGAGATACAGATTCTAAGGGATTAAGCACCCAACGCCACAAAGCTTCGTAGAGGAGGAAATCACGTCGTGAAGGCGGCAACCTGATTAAGGGCCAGTTCTTTTTGCTTCACGATTCTTCAGAATCTGATTCTGAGAAACTGTCCACGGAATCGTCTGCCCACAGAATCAGCAGTCCAGTTTTTTTATGTGATTCTAGCATGTGATTGTTGTATGATTGGTATCCTAAAATGTCTGTAACACCCTAGATTGAACTAAGTGTTAAATTACTAATATGTGCATAAAAGTGAGTTACAAATGTCATAAAATGATTAATATTATTATTTATAATTGAGTTAGAAAAATTATAAAGTGATTAATATTACAAGATAAAAGAGAGTTGCCTCCATACGTGAACATATTTCCTAAACTGTACATCTGAAAAAATCCTACAATGAATAGCTACTATCAGTGACAATCCTACAATGCAGCAAAGCTTTTCTCTCCAACTCCCTCGTCTAAAATTATACAGAGGATACGCAGGAGGCTGGGGCGAGAGGATGTATCAACAAGGGTGGGGCCTGGGATCTGCTGGCTCGAGGACGGACAACGGGCGGCTTGAGGCGGCGGCGTGCAGCCATGTTCCCGTGACGAACGACGGGCATCTTGAGGCGCGGACGGTGAGGGAGGAGGAGTGCGACCTAGCGGACGGCGGGAGGCTCAACCGGCGAATGGGGGTGGAGGAGTGCGACTTGGCGGCCGGTGGCGGTGGATCTGGCGACTCCAGGCCGGATTCACTGGCTGGGGGCGGCGCAGCCTGCGCTCGATCCAGGGGAGGAGAGAGGACTCGAGGCGGCTGGTGTGTTTCGTTCGACGGGGAGGCGAATCGGGACGGGGGCTGTGTAAGGCCCGATATGCGGTACTGTTTCAGATCTAGGTGTTTCCACCCAGATCCGGGGACGAAGCACATATCGGTCCCACCGCGACATATGACAAAGTCATATGCCCCGGATTTCCAACATGATATCACAACATTACAGATACAGGATACAACATCTCATACAATCGGCATACAACTACCTCAAAACAATACAACAGCGGAAGATATATGTCTGGGTACAGACTATAAGAAAATGCCTACTGGCAAAGATAAAAACATCGATCCCATAACCACACGGGTCCAGGCCCTCCGCCGGGATCCGCCTAACTAGTCGTCGTTGAGTCTCCACGTGAAACGTCGATCACCATACCTGTTGTCGAGCAGAACCCTGAAAAGAGTTTGGGGGTAGTATCATGAGTACAGAGGTACTCAGCATCCAACTGTAGTGGTCATCTGACCCAGCAAGGACTTCATCACTCGTCATTCTAGGACAACTAGTAGTTTACGGTAAGGAAGGGGTAAGTGGTGAGGTTGCTGCCGCACTAGCATTTATGAAGTGGCTAACGATCTAGAGAGTAAGATAAAAAGCCAAGCATTCGATGAGGAATCGTCTCCAACAAGTCTGCTATCCACCTACTCCCTCCGTCCCATAATGTAGTAACGTTTTTTGAGCTAGTCTAGCTTAAAAAACGTTACTATATTATGGGACGGAGGGAGTACTACGCAAACATAACACCTATCCTATCCTTGTCCTCCTCTTCGCATCCCGACGAAGAAGAAGCAGTCAAGGCACACACACGTTGATCAAGTTATATTAAGATTATCTCAGTTGTTGTTGTCTATGAACAAGGAGTAGGTCTCAAGTCGTCCATAACCGTGGACACGGCTTCTCGAAAAGATTTAACCCTGCAGGGGTGTACCAAGTGCCCATTACGAGGCTCCGCACGCACGTCCATCACTCTCAGTTGCTACCCATGATAGGCAACCATTTTATGATTTAGTTCCAAGAGATCCGAAACGACAAGTCCCTCTAGCTAACAACGAACAAATCCGGGTGGCCCCCGAGGAGTCAACACCCAATCCAAAAGCTGGCCACGCTCTCGGATCGGACTCTTCCGTATGACGCAGGTTGGATTGCCGGTTAATCACACATGGGAAACCGGGTCCTAGCTGATCGGGTGGACCAACAGAGAAACCATGTCTCCACTGGCCCAAGTTGTTTTAAAAGATATCTGCTAGGAGCGACCCGACAAGATATATATGCATGTTTTCAAATGGTAAATCAGCTTGGGCCACCTCTAGAAATATTTGAAGCTAGATAGGTAAGAAAAGGGGACCCCATAAAATCCCACACGCGGTTAGGCACGCTCAGTCTTAAAACCAATACCCGGAACTCGGATCCTAGGTGACTCGAATGGAACAAAGCGTCGGGTTGGATACGGGGCAGAAAACACAAATTTTTCCTACCTACGGTACCCGAACCCAAGATCTATGCTATGGCGATGTAAGGTAACGGAGGGAATCGGTGTTCATACCTTTGAAGACCGAAACAGGGAAACGTTCTTGCGAACGTGGTTGGCGTAGACTCAGAACTACGACCTCCCTGTCGTGTAGAAGACCACCACCGGCGAGGATGACTCCCGGTAAACCTCCAGCGACGAAGTAGCACCACAGGTGTAGTGCCTCGAAGAGATTACACACGTACAGTGCAACCGATGTTCCCTCCGGGCTCCGAACCAGGCGAGCAGCGGAAAGAAGACGGATTCGGATCCCGACTCCGGCAGAGCGACGGCCTGCCTTATGGTGGATAACTCCAATCCTGGTGCAGACTCCTAACAAGGGGAGTCCACTTCCAGAAATGGAGAAAGAGAGAGAGAGAGAACTCAATGAGATGATGGAAAAAGGGGGGTCTACCCCTCCTTATATAGGCCAAGGGGGGGTGTGATCCCTCTTCCCTCCCCCATGTGGGACTAAACCCCCAAGGGGGGAGGGCGCCGGCCATAGGGGGGGGGGATGGGCCCCACCCTTGGCGCCAAGCCCAAGGGGGGGAACCCCCTCCTCCCCTAATGGGCCCCAAGGGCCCATATAGCCTTTTTCCATTAATTTTAATTATTTAATAAGTTTTAAATATTTAATTCAGATAATTAAATAATAAAAACATTATTAAAACAATTAAACTTTATTTTGAACTATTCAAAATGTCCGGAACAACTTCCGTTCTCTCCCGGAACTATTCCGGTGCTTTCTCCTATTTCACCGATGATCCCGAATCTGTCCTAGCATCGATTGCCCCTTAAGTGTGACACCCTAACGGTCCGGAAAACAGCAGACATGGTCGAGACTCTTCTCATTGACCAATGACTAGTCAGTTGGACCTGGTTACAATCCTTGACAGCCCCTGCGCTTCCATCGAATGAACTTCGATCGCTTTTGGAAACCGTTAACGATACGACGTAATCCCTTTGTGCTGCGGTACTTTGTTTGTCCGAGGTTTGATCGTCGGTATCCTACATACCGTGTTCACATCTCGTTCACAACAAACAAGTTTACTCGTCCATGATCATTGCATCTCTTGTGACCTAGTCACTTGCTTGCAAGTTGTTGATGCAATATCACCGAGTGGGCCCAGAGTACCTGTCCTGTCACAAGGACTGACAAATCCCGCTCTGATCTATTCACATACTCATCAACCATCTATTTCGGAATACCCAAAGTGCACCGTTATAGCCAGCATATTTCAGTCAGGCGGTGGGATACAAATCAAAGTCTCCTCATAGATGACAATTACGTATGATCATTGCGGTCTAAGGACTAAGCCATACGTTACAAAGTCATAGCAACGCTGAACTATGTGACTCGATCACATTGCATTACTTTAGGTGGGTGTACGTCCATCACATCATTCCCCTAATGATATGACCTCATTGTCAATGGACTTAAGTGTCACCATGATCAAGAAAGCTTGATCAATCAATTGCCCAATGAGATAGTTTTCCCGAGTTAAACTACGGACCATGTTTTATACTACACATGTATTAGTATTTCCAAGTAATATAGTTATAGCACAGTATAAAACGTGTTATGAACAAAACGGATATGTGACAAATATCTTTATTAATTTGTCTCTAGGGCACATATCCAACACCTAGAATCGGGGGAGGGAGGCGCTTTTGGATTGCACTGGTGATTCTAAGCGATTCTCAGATGATTCTTGGAAATTGAATGAGTTCTTTTGCGATTCTGATTTTCCAGCCAGCGATTCTGTAGAATCGCTTCAAAAGAACTGGCCCTTAATTCTCACGATGGTGGCGCCACGATTCCTTGAATACGCGGCAGCACCGCAAAAGCGCCTTGCAAAGTCAGTGCGGCGGTTGTCGCCTCCGTGGAGCTTCTCGGCCAAAGCCTTCACCACACTACATAAGGTGATGAGCACCAGCTTAGACGTCGGAACAGGGAATTGAGCGGCAACTGATTTTGGAGGCCCAGCCGGGGCAAGCAGGGTGGAGCAGCGTCGACATTATTCCACCTGTTGAGTAGGCAGCGTCCACGCACCGAGCGGGCGGCACAACTTGCAAGTTCGGCGTACAAACGCCAATTCGACGGGCCAAGCAGCGGCCCCAAAGACCTGGTGTGGAAAGCTTGGGCACCAGGTCAGCTCAAAATCTTCGCATGGCTCCTTTGCAACGACAGACTCTAGTGCGCAGACCGCCTGCAGAGGCGAGGTTGGGTAAACGCTTACTTCTGCCAGCTTTGCACCCGTAATCTTGAGACATCCAACCACCTGTTTTGGTGCTGCGACGTCTCCCGCCAAGTCCGGCACACGGCCTCAACTTGGCACGGCTGCGCCACGCTGCGCCACTCCGGACAAAGGGGCACGCCGTCCGAGCGTGTTTGGCGGGCCAAAACCGTCCCAGCTCCTGCCTTGTACAGGAAAGGGATCAAGTCCTTGATCCTCATAATATGCTGGCAGCTCTGGAAGGCCAGGAATGACTGTCTGTTCCGAGGAATCGTACCATCAAGTATGGGCATTATCGCCTCAGTTAGAGAAAGCATAGAGCAATGGCGCCTCGCCGGAGCGCGATGCCTAGAGCCCCCTTTCGGGGACCCAGGGTGAGAGGTGTTCGCACGCCGAACCGGGAGCCTCAGCTCCACCGTCCCGCCTTTTTACTCTGTTCTCTCTGTTTTTTTTCCTTGTGCCCAGCACCTCCCCGATCACTTGATCACCATGTTTTTCGCTGCTTTCTTCTAAATCAATAAAGCCGGCTAACACCGGATCTTTCAAAAAAAAAAACTTGCGACCACAATGGGCACATCCCCAACGCGCTTGCAGGGTGCAGCTGATACCAGACGAGGATGGATTCCACACCGGTGGACCATGGGGCTACCTTGCTGGTGACCACAAGGTTTTTGTGCAAATGATTGAGTGGAGATACTATTTACTGCCAATGCTTTACTATTATGTCGCTTTGCCGTTTCATTGTGTATCCCCATACCAATACTAATGTTCAATATTGTTGCCCTTCACCAGCATGTACTTGTTTACTCATAAGATTGCAGCATTTGTATTTTGAATGTACATCCAAAGATTCATATGAAATTTGGTAGAAAATAATTCACGTTTTACATTTATACTTTTTTTTCAGGCTGTAAAAGTTGTCATGCTTAACGACCCTGAAGGTGGTGCGGAGATACAATCACATATAGATAAAATTATTTCAACAAAGGTGTTGTATGTAGGAAAATTTTATTGTCTGATGACGGTAACTTATTAGAGTAGCCAGATATGTTCTAATTTATGATGCAATGTTTAACCGGCTTCTTCTTAATAATAAAAAGTAAACTCATACTACAATATATAAAACTCTCGTGCAGGTAAACAATTTGAATCGCAATCTTCAGTGATGGATACCAAGAATCAAAGAAGACAAAGAGATAAAGAGCGATATGCACGGATGACCAATGAAGAAAAACAGGAAGAATTGAAAAAACAGCGTGAAACCTATCAGCAATAAATAAATAAAGATTCAACACAGTTCCAGAAAAGATGCAACCAAGAAAGGAAAAAACATGCAAATATGAAGCCAACGCAAAGGATACAAAAATGCGCACGAGAAGGACAGAAATATGCAAATATGCAACCAGAACAAAAAAAAACTAGAATAAGGAAAATTGCAGCTAATCGTGAATTAAGGCGCAACACACCATGCAAAGAATCAACTGCGATGGAAAATCCTACATATGTCGCAACAGAAGAGGAAGTTAATTCATGTATATGGCGATGACTTCATAATTAACATACACAGAAGAAAATCTTATATACATCGGCGGCCGACGAAGAATACAATGTTTTTATTTTTCAATGTAATCATTTTTATGTGTTCCTTCTCTCCTTTTGACTTCTTTATTTTTATTCTTCATATCTAGAGGAAAACTAGCTTGCTTCATTTGATTGTGTATTATTGAGCTAGATGTGTATTATGTATTATTAAGCTAGGTGTGTATGATATATTTTGTTAGGGCATTAGTAACTAAGTCAAATAAGTTTACCAATATACTTTTATCCCAAATTTATTAAATTCAAGGAATTTAAATCATTTGCATACATGTGTTTGCTTAGTCATGACATGTAATATATTAGTGGTTGTATCTCCCGTTGCAACGCACGGATAATTTTCCTAGTATAAATATAAACACTTATAACATACCTTCATTCTTACGAACGTACACACGTGAAACTTATCTTTGTAAGCATCTCCGAGATACTAAGGTGGCGCAATATTTTAAAATTGACGAAGTCACCACAGCCGCTTTGTAGTTGATGAAAACATTTTCTTTCACTAACGAACACAGCTAAATATCTTATGATAAATCCAAGAAATATGCATTGGTGGATTGATTCCACCACAAAAAACATAATCATCTTCTATATCACTAAACTTTCTAGGGGTAAATCTTCTAGGAAGCTATTGAGGACTTTAATTTAGACCGGGTCTTCATGTTGGTGGGTTCGAGGGATGAGCATCCATCTACTCATTATATATTAATTTTGTATCTCATTCCTCATGCATTTCACTTTACATTCTTTTAGCAGATAATTAGATATCTTTTCTTAATACAATGATTTTTGTATCGATCATCAGCACGTAAAAACAATAGCGCAGCAACGCGCGCGTTCACTTCTAGTACGAGCTAAGCCCAATTCGCATTGGTGTTGGTATTCCAATACTGCGTTTATCCGAACGCCGGAATATCCAACAATCGAATCGACGGTTCACAATCATGACACTATCTGCAACACAAACAAGACCATGCTTGAACTAAAAGAAATTTTCCCCTTTCTCTTGATAATTTTCTTCGATGGTGGGTGCTCTGCGCCGGTTGATCGGTGAGGGCATCCGACCGGTCCACCTCATCACCATTTGATTAAGGGTGTGGTTAGCTTGCATATAGATAAGATCAATATTTTATTTTATTTCTACATCGTTGGGTTTTATACGAAGATTCATGTGTCTTTTTTTTTGTTTAATTCATTGCAACATTCTTGTTGGGGGTTGCAGCTTCTTCATCGGACTGTCACAGCTTCTTCGACTCGATGGACATAGCTTCTCCTGATGGCCAGTTGCAACACCCTTAGCTCCGCCTCGTGACCCACCAAAACACCGTCACAACCATAGTAGTAGCTCTCGATGATGCCGATTGCAACATCGTCATCTTCGTCGTGCGCCTCAACTCCGTCCCGCAACATTGTCTCAATGTCATGATATTTCTTAAATATATCTATATTTTTTATTGTTTCATGCAATACTTATATGAATTTGATATTGTTGCATCAATTTTATTGATTTTTTGAACTAATATATTAACTTAGTGCCCAATACTATTTTTTGTTTTCTACATGTTTTTGAACTTTCAAGGAAAAACAAATTTGTGGAGCCTACAAAGTCTAGAATAAATTTTTGAAAAAGTTTCCCGTTAAAACTTGTAGGGGGCATCGATATGAGCTGGGGGCACACCTCCATGCAATAAACATATACAGTTTGTTGATCTTTTGGCATAATACAAGCTCGTTATATATTTGAGTATTTGACCCAGCTAGTCATAATGGTAATAATAGTCCCTATAACGACCTATGGTAGAGTAGGCCCATATAAGGCCCAATCAATAGACCCATCTATGGATCACCACCGATATATTTTTCTCTAGACACATATATAGTAAATCCAATTTATTAAGGCATGCGTAATTTAAGCCCAATTAAGACCTCCGTATATTTGTGCCTCGGCCCATTTACAACCCCTCGATAACCGTGACCCTTTGACGATAGGTCCGCATATAGTATGAATTCATGGATAATATAAATAAAATCAATCGATTTGCGTAAGCGGGAAATCAACATAAAGTAATCCTCCAAGAGAAGTTATGCGCAGGTTTCTAGTCAGTTAGCCTATCCACGTCGTTTCCCTTTTCCTGCCCGTTTGATTTAGTCGACGTAGCGAGTCGCAGACCGTCGATGAGAGGGCTGCGGGAGGCCCTCGAAAGCCTCACCAGGACCCGACAAAACTCGCTTGGGCCCTGCTGACTCCCCTCCCGTCCGCCTCTCTCTGGCGTGCCGCACCGCCCCACGGCGGCGGTGAGGAACCTAGCTGAAGACTAAAGAAGGATTCGATTTGCTTGTTCTTTGATTTGATTGATGAGCGAAAGGCCGAGGTCGTGGCGACGACGATGAGGATGGATCTCAGCACCATCCAGCAGACGCTCACGCCGGAGGCGACGGCGGCGCTGTCGCAAGCCATGGACGAGGTGGCTCGACGGAGGCACGTGGCCACCACACCCCTCCACGTCGCTGCCGCGCTGCTCGCCGGACCGGCTGGCCTCCTGCGCCAGGCCTGCGTGCAGGCCGTGCCGTGGCGTGGCCGCGGAAGGCGCTGCCGCCGCCTCTGCGCACCCGCTCCACTGCCGCGCTCTTGAGCTCTGTGTCTCCGACTCTCCGTCGCGCTCGACAGGTTGTCCGCCTTTGCGGGGGCCGCGCAGGGAGCTGCGCTTCCCGTTTTCAACGCGCTTGTTGCGCCTCTCAAACGCGCGCAGGCCCAGCAGCATCGGGGCTGCCCCCAGGCGGCGCAGCAGCCGCTCCTCGCCGTCAAGGTGGAGCTCGAGCAGCTCGTGCTCTCCGTCCTCGATGACCCTTCCGTCAGCCGCGTCATGCGCGAGGCGTCCTTCTCATCTGCTGCCGTCAAGAACACCATCGAACAATCTCTCACCTCACCCTCTCCGTCGTCTTTTTTCTGCTCAATCGGTCAAAAAACAATCTCTCCACCCTTTTGCTCTTCCTTCCTAGCACCACCGAGATGGTTGAAGGAGCTGCCATGGTGGTTGGTGGATTCCTTCTCTTCCTCCAGCTGCCACGACAGCTTCTTACATGAGCCTGGGAGCGGAGAAAGCACGAACTGCAGAGTTGTTGTGAGCATGCGTGCATGGTAGCCAGCCGGCGGATCAGATCTCTAGCCCATTCATCTCTGCCTAATGTGTGCAAATTAGTGGGAGAGAAGAAGAGAAAGTGGGAGAGAAGAAGAGAAATTAGATGCGGGGGAGGAGCAAATCTGATGGACGGTGGAGTACTGGAGTCGAGTGTGTAGAAACTTCTCAGCGTTTTTTGCTTTTTGGACAGCTGGCTCGGTTGGTGTGTGCATTCATATTTTCGTTTGGACTGACACATATGTAGTATTGTTTGTGTTTCGCTCAAATGAACCACTTAGTTTCACTTAATTTTATGCTCCTTTTCTAGAATCAATAGATACAACTACAATCTGTACAAGCTTTGTTTTAATTAATCAACATCCAGTGTTTACAGACGCGCGCCAAGGCGCGCCCTCTGCACTAGTTAACAATAATATTGCAACATATTACATATACTTGGCTTCAAACTTAGCAAGCGGTGTAATAAATATGTTATAAAAATATCAAGAGCTATGAGCACTTCAAGACATGTTAAGAAACATTAGATTTTCCACCAAGATAATGCACAAGGAATTAAGCTAATGTATGAGACTACCCTTGTTTTGCGATCATATCGCCGAGGTCCAGCTACTTAGCAATACTGTACGCATTTGAGTTTTCTGCGATCTTTCTTATGGATTGTAATTTAAGTTGGTGATGAGTTGAACCAAGTTTTTCTCATTGAATTAGAGACTAGAGAATTCTAACTTACTCGAGCTGCAACTTCAGAGAGTGTCTATCGCTTCTAGTGGAAACTATCTTGCTAAGTACATTAAGATATAATTTTGGGGCCGTCTCACTATCTTGAAAATGTGTTGACTTATGCATTGGAATAGAGGTTAGAGGGACAAGCAATGGGTTTGTCTTACAATCTTCATGCGACTTCTCCATCACATCAGAATTAGTATTCTATAAGAGAAATAAGCAAATAAAAATAGGCTCCTCATCTATATAAGCAACAATGGTTAGTGTATTTCCGATTTCATCCATTGTGTACTAAATTTCAAGAGACATAATATAAAATAACATTAACATAATATGATTTTTATAACATCATCCAAATCGTTCAAGACAAATCAAAAAGTAGACAAGATATAGGCATTGCCAACGTTAACACACCACTCGATTACGAAACAAGAACACTACCATACATGAAGGGATAAAGAACAACATTGACTCCATTTTGATAAATATTCATGATATGAATAACAAGTGGTTGGACAACAAAAATTGAAACTAAAACAACAACTCCAAAGTAATTAGCAATTGAGGCAACTAAAATAAAGTTTGAAGGCAAACAAAGAATGAACTTACATCAGCACTTATCAAAGGATCTGTAAATCCTTTCTCCATGTTGATGGGAGGATAATTCAAGAAGTTCACCACATAAACTTCTTCATAATTATTTCCTTTATTATACATGTTGCTAAGATTAAATATGTATTTAGCAATATTGGAACAAATGGAGTATAAGATAGCAAAAGTGCATAAGTAGATATCAGGTACTCACATCGGTATAGGGAAAAAGGGACTAATAAAAGTTGTACAAACCTAAACTTCTCCAGTACCATTGATTTTATTCAACAGTTTGTTAAGAGTAAAATTAGATCTGATAATTTGAGAACAATGAAGAATGAGTGATATTAAATGTAGAGTGATGATGCATAACAAACTAGATGCCAATGTCAATACAATCATACTAGACAACATGTGCTTACAAGAGCAATGTAGAGTTAAATTTATTCACATGCATTTGTTTTCTTCTAAATTTATGTAAGAGTAAATGTACATATGATAATTTTAAGAAAACTGTGGGTAGGGAAACTAACAGGCCCAACAATACTATATAACCAACAAAATATCAATTTACGTTTAGTTATACAATAAAATAGATTATGACGAGAGGAATGCAATGTGCATATGGAGTTGAGATCCTATGCTCCCTTGAGAATGATTGGTCTCCTTTAAGGATTTTTTTACAAGATAGATTAGTGAGGCATATGCACAAATGGAAAAGTTTAGGTTGTGATGATATCATAGACAATACCTCATTCTAGAGAAAACACCAATGCATAACAATGTTCTTTTAGTCAATGTGAAAGTCCAAGTATGTGATCAGAGGGGGAGGGGGTGAATGATCACTTCAAATTTTTCGACTGAAACTTTTGAAGTGAAGCATAAGCATTGCGGAATAGCGAAGTAAAACTGGAAGCGAAACTAAATGCAGTGAATCAAAACTCATTGAAGCATAATTGTGAAGCAAATGCAATACTGAAGGTAAATGCTTGAAGTAAAACGAACTGGGACTCGGCGATGTTTGTTCGACCAGTTCACGCTCTGCAAAGCGCTACGTCTGGTTGGAGGGACTGGTGATTGAACACCTGGAGCAAATCTCTCTCCGTCCGTTGCTCCATTGCACCAAACTCCTTGAGCTTGATCGGTTCTTCACTCGTGGTTGATTATTGAGGAAATCACCGAAACCTTTGACAAACTGGACTTCGAGGCGACAATTACTCTTCGCTCTCTGAAGAACAACACTCTAACCGTCTAGGAGAATTGCAGTTCTCCAAGATAAAAAAGGCTAGTAAGCTTTCACCTAAGTCATCTCAAATCTACTCAGATCAATGGGACTTAGGCTTCAGTATTCTGGGATTTTGGGTTTTGCTTCGATGGCGTTTTTGGGTTGCTCTCTTCAGTCTCTCTTGGAATGATCTCAGAGCAGCCACCCACAAATGGAGGAGGGGGAGGCGTATTTATAGTTGGCGATCCCGAGGTGCGGAATGGCCAAATTGACCCGAGGAGACAGCTTGACACGTGTCCACAACGGTCGGATTTGTCATCAATGCGCAACTTTACTTGAGGAACAAGTAAAGCTGACTCACGGACTTAGTTCTGCTTCAGTTGCCAAAGAACGAAGTCTTTGCTACCGAAACTTAACTTAGTGCACATGAGATTTCTTCACTCAGGCTTCTCACTAGGTTTGGATTTGATCTGAGCATTTCTCAATGACTTCGGTATCCACAAACTAAATACCCCTCTTGATAGTACGGTTTGTCCTATGACTCAAGGAACATAAAAAGAACTACACAAAAACATCTAAGTCTTGCGCCGTCCTCTTCATTTCCTTCAATGAGTAGAGCTTTAGGACACCTTCATTTTTGGGGGTCAACCTTCGTGATTAAGCTTCGCTCCGTGGGTTATGCTTCGATAACTTGAAGATCTTCCCTGAAGCTTTATCACATAGCTTGTCCTTCAGGAACCTATGCAACTGTTTATACTAGAAAACATTGTTAGTTCCTCTACTGTTTTGTCCAACAATATCCAAAACACACGGGGGTAAAACTTTGCTCTTACAATCTCCCCCTTTTTGGACTATTGTTGACAAAACACGCATCGATAAAAGATATTGAAGTTTTTGTGAAGTGATGGGACAAACTCTAAGATATGAAGTTTTAGGCTCCCCCTGAATACAAGCATCGAAGATTTATATAATCGAAGTTAATGCTTGGGATAATTTTCTTCGGTGGAGAGCAAAACAAAATATCTTAGCGAATACAATTGCATTGAAGATATATATCCAGGAATGTATGCAATTGCTTCCAATGACTTGTGACTTAGAAAATAATAACCACCTGCAAGATAGAAGATACGAAGCAATACTTGCAAGCAAAGGGGTTATTAAAACTTTAAGTGTAGCACAGGAGTAGCATGACCGAAATAAAACTTAAGTTACAACCCAATCGAAAGGAATGGAATGTTTGTCGTAACTTAACCAAACGAAGCAAAAACAAATAGCACGAACCCTTTCCCCGATGCAAAACTAACTCATCGATGCCCTCATTCTCCCCCTTTTTGTCAATGATTGGACAAAAGGTTGAGAAGAGGTTCGAAAGATCTATTACGCAGCATCAACACCCTGAGAACCCGACGAAGCTGTGCTTGACGAAGACTCATCCGACGAAGACTGATCGCCTGAGGATTATTCTTCGGAAGAAGACGTAGGAATAGCTTCGTGGCGTGTCTGAGTGATGAGGTTGATGTCGAGGTCGCTGTCGTCGAGGCCGCCGTCGTCCTTTGAAGTGATGGAGTCATTCTCGGAGACGGTATCTGGCCGGATGGGTTCAGGTTCGTTGACGAAGAATACTTCATCAATCTTGTGCAGGGGAGGGATCTTCTGATTCGGGCGGTCCACCGAGTCATCACGAGAAAAGTTTCGCTGGAGGTGCGGATACTCTTTGTAGATGCGTTCTTTACGAAGGCCTTTGACAGAGTTTAATTTCCGGAGCCCCTTCCAGGAATGACGCTTGAGCACACGCAAATACTGATTGTTGTTAAGTGCAATGTTGCCAACTCGGTTGATCTCATCAGCAAGAAACTGCATCTGGCACTGATTTGCTTCAATGTAGTTTTCAAGCATTTGCTGCGATCGAAGGTTAACTTCAAAGTGATGGCAGTCTTTTTGGAACTTCTTTGATAAGTTTCGCTCATTGACTTCATGGCGCACACCAACATATGTGGCAAATGGATCATTGGGTTTCCTCAACAATTCCAAAGAGTCACGCACTGGTGGCGAGAAAAGCTTCGGGTGATGGCGAGCCACAAAGTCTTCGTTCCTGCCATAGTCACAAATAACTTGCAGCCAGGGAGCATAGGGTTTCAGTGTGAAAGGTAGCTCCGCTGCATGAACCAAATTCCTAATGAAGCAGTCTTCAAAGTCAAAGAGAAGACCATGAGTGAGCTTCATAATAGCATGCCTTGTCTCAGGATAAAGATTCGATTCTTCCGAAGCTGTACTCAAAGGAATCAATGAGTTGGACAAGATGTAGAACCAAGTCCTTGAGATGAAATTCAAATGCTTCGGGTGAATGTTTTGAGGAATATAGTTGGCAGCGACTTCAAGATCCAACAGAGTAGAAAATTCTTCTTCAGTCAGATCTGGCTCAATATGAATCTTTTCTTGGACTCCAGAATGCCTTGGAATGTTGACAATTTCCATGAATTCGGCAGAGGACATCCTGAAGATTTTTCCTTGAATCATCCATTCCAGTGTCCATGAGTTGGGTTCATTGGCTTCACCAGAAACGTAAAGAGTTGCATAGAATTGCTTGATGAGCTCAGAGTTGAAAGGAGTGCTCAACGCAAACAACCGAGTCAAATTCTAATTTTCAATAGTTCCGAGGACGTTCTGAAAGCAGGAGGCAGTGGAAAGACTTCGCATGTCTAGAAACTTGTGCCTAAACAGAACTCCTTGTTGACAGAAGACTTTGGTGTATAAGATTTGTTGTTCAGCAGTCCAAAATCGAAGATCATCAGCTGTGCGGTCTGAAGCATACGGACTAACACCAAAGAATTGATGGCGCTTTCGATGCTGTTCCAGATTGAATTCCGGGCCATGCCTTGAAGAATAACCAGCACCCTTGAATATAGGAAAATTTTCACGAGGGTAATTGGAGTCAAGATGGGTATCTTGGCAGGGGCGCGAACGCTCACGAATCATTTGCAGAGGAGCAATTTGATTGGCTCTTGAAGGGCCAGCAGATTGAGCGACTATGAGCGCTTGCTCTTGCGACAGATTCAGAATTTGTACTTGTTCGTCTTCGTCGTCATGTGCTTCGGTATCGGGCACATGTGCTTAAGAATCTTGAACTGTTCTGGCGGGGGAAAAGTCTCGGGTTACATGGGTTCTGGAGTGGGTTGGGGATGGTGCATTAGCTTCATGGGGAGGTGATGGAGGTGGTGCGGGAGCAACTGGTGGAGTGGGAATCCTTTGTGGTTCGGGGGTTGGAGCACGGATGGGTGTGGGAGCACGAGGTTGTATGGGTGTGGG
Source organism: Bromus sterilis (assembly GCA_950022295.1). Classification (NCBI taxonomy): domain Eukaryota; kingdom Viridiplantae; phylum Streptophyta; class Magnoliopsida; order Poales; family Poaceae; genus Bromus; species Bromus sterilis. The sequence goes on from OX465601.1 coordinate 56,681,935, forward strand.
GTTGCGTGCAGGCGTTGGAGTGGGGTTAGGAGCTCTTTGTGGTGGAGTTTGCTTGGGGGTGGTTCTGGTAGGAGGAGGTGTGGGAGTTTTGGTGGGTGGAGCTGAAGGCTTTGGTGTGGGCTGGGATGGCTTTGGCTTCGGTGCAGGAGTGGGAACTGCTTCAGGAGTTTCCTGTGGCTGTTCATCACTTGTATCCATGTCTGCGGCTGAGGCCAAAGTAACCTTGCGCTTCTTTTTGGTTCTCTTCTTGGGTGAAGGTCCAGTTGCCTTTGATGCAGCAGGCTTAGGAGATGGTGGTGCAACAACTCGTTCAGCTACGGGCGAAGCCTTGCGCTTCCTTGAGTCCCTTTCCATAATGAAAGCATTATGGGTCTTCACCATGTCATCAACAACTGCCTTGACTTTGCCTTTGAAGATTTTGATCTTGTCCTTGGTGGTGGAATTGACATCTGTGACTTGTTGAAGCAACTTCAGGGCGTGCTGTTTGAATTCTTCATCAGGTTCTGATTTAGCTCGCTTCGGATAGTTGTGAATCTTTTTAATTTCGGCCCTATCTCTTGAATGCAGATCCTTCAGTTGACTGATCATAGTAGTGATCATTGCTTCGATAGACCTGGAAATGTAAACTTCTCCAAGGTCAATAGCATCAGGATCTTCAGCAACACACTTCTCCCAAAGGGCTTCAATGATGCCCAACTGATCCCAGAGTTCGCCTTCACGTGGGTCAGGGAATTGGTGGTCACTCTGACGATCAGCTTCAGCTTGAGCTTCAGGAAAAGATATTCCTTTCTGCTTCGATGGAATAGCTGAGGGAGTCATATCAACTACGGGCTTCTTCTGACTTGCCCTAGCAACTTTTTCAGCTTTCTTCGTCCTGAAACCTTCTAAAGAGGCCTTGCGTTTAGCTTCATGTTCAACAAGCTGTTTAGCTTCAGCATCAGCTTTTTCTTCATTCTTTGCGGCTTCGGTGAGCTTGCGCTTCGTTTCAGCCTTCTCTGCAGCCATCTTTGCAGAGTCCAACTCCTTTTTCTGTCTGGCAGCATCCTCATCTGCCTTCTTCTGATCAGCTGAGCTTCTAGCAAGGATGTTGCGCTCAAGTGCCTCTTCGAGGTCTTTCTGTCTCAGTTCTTCTGTGAGCTTGTGCTTCGCTGAAGGGATATGTGCAGCTGACTGCTTGGGCTTCGTTGGTGCTGAAGCCTTTGCAGGTTGTCTCTTGGCGGGGTCGTGCTTCTGGTTCGATCGCCTCTCAGAGTTGAGGGCATCATCCGGTGGCTTGGAGGCCAAGGGCTTCGCAACCACCAAGTTGGAGAGATCAATGGTGGGGCGAGCAGAAGGCTTGATCTTGGGGTCTTGAATCTTAATCCCCTTAGCATCAGGTTTCTCTCCTGGCTTCTTCTTCAGTGGGATCTGAAGTCTTTGCTTCTTGGGGGGAGCAGGATCATCAGATTCATCATCTGCTTCGAATTCTGATTCGTCGTCAGCAGCATTTGATTCGTCCATGATTGAATCTTCCAGAGCAGCTTGCTCTAGCCTGGCATGCTCTTCATCTTCTGTGGTAGCATGGGGTGGAGAAGCCGTTTTCTTCTTCAGCTTCTTCTTCATCTTTGAGCTTGGCCCAGCACCTTGGGCTTCTGCTTCAGCCAACTTGGCTGCCTTCTTCTCGTCTTTCAGCCTCTTGGCTTCAGCAGCGATTCTCAATCATTCTTGTTCTTCTGGGTAATCATCTGGTGTCTTGAGGGTGTTGGGGTGAGGAAGCTTCGGTGGAACTGGGTAGTACAGGTGGCGATTCTCTTCGGTGTATTGACTGCACATGGCCGAAGTATACTGATAGGGTGGACTGAAGGCAAACTGCATAGTCCACTTCCAGGTAGGGATGCTCTTGTACTTGTACCATCGAACAGCCCAGTACCGGTGAATATTTTGCAAGCGATTCTTGCGCTGCTCCTTGGTTTCTTCAGGGGGCGTGTCATATCCTAGAGCAATGCGAATGGATTCGGGGATGCCTCTGGCGTTGTTGGTTTCCTTCGTTCTGCCTCCTTTCTTCTTCGGAGCAGACTGTTCTGCTTCGTTGATATGATCAAGATTTGGTGACTCATTACCGAAGCCTAACTCAGCAGACATCCTGTGAAAAGCATAGAAGTTGCGAGGGAAAAAGGCAAGTATGGAATGAGCACCAGCAAAAGTTTCGGTCCAAAAACAAGAGTTTTGATAAGAGATTCAGTGAAGAATTTTGGGTAAAGATTCTAGTCTGTTCTGAGCTAGACTTAACCTTATTCAATGATAAGCTGTAACCCTAACACAGAACAGATGGATTCTAACCCTAATTTCTAACCTGAATCGGGATGGAAACCTTTGGCTAGCAGAAACAGATTTCCCAACAGTGCAACGATCCAACGGATCAAAGAAACCTAAGGAATTCATCCAAAAAAAAGAAACTAAGAACACGGATCCAATCGGGAAACGGAAGAACAGAGGGATGGAGATTGGATCGTGGCTCGGCGTACCCTAACTCGGTGGCGTCGAGCAGCTACGGCGACGATGAGCGGTGAGGACGTGCTTGTCGACGACGTGAAGTCCACGGCGGCGCTCTTCCGGCAGTGAAGCGGCGAGAACGGCGACGGGGATGAAGAGCTCGTCGGCGCTCATGAGAGAGAGGGTTCCGGGGAGATGCGAATGAGGTGGGATGGATTCGCTGGGGTGAGATGCCTTATATAGGCCGGTCTGACAGGAGCTGTCAGATCAGATCGAACGGCCCCCAGCGTCTGTCTCTCCGGATTCTACGGCGAGGATTTCGTGGCGAATCGCGAGAAAATCTCAACGACCCAGATTTGACGGGATCTCAACGACCAAAGAATAAGTCCTCGAGTTGAGTAAAACTTCGATGAGAATTGGAAGCATTTGATTCGGAACTCAATGATGTTCGAAGCAAATGTTTTCCGTTTCAATTGTGCTCAACCATATTGGACAGACAGAATAAGAAAGAAAAAATAATAGAAAGGGTAGGGTCTGAAACTTATCACCTCGAAGAAAAACCAAATGAAGCGAAAGGTGATAAGCATAGAGGACTAAAACCAAGCGAAATAAAAGTAAACTAAACGAAGCAAAAACAAACAACGAAACTAAATTGGTAGGAAACGAGGTAAATGGATATATATACATAAGTAAAAAGGTTCGGCCTTACAGTACATGTCGTGAGTCCAATATATTGAGCTCACACCTTAACGTACAGAACCTTTTCTCATCCAATGGTTTCGTGAAAATGTCTGCCAGTTGATCTTCAGTTCTGACATGACTAATAACAATATCTTCACGCTGAACATGATCACGAAGAAAATGATGGCGGATGTCAATATGCTTCGTGCGAGAGTGCTGTACAGGATTGTGAGCAATTTTGATTGCACTCTCATTATCACATAGGAGAGGAATTTTCTTCACATGAATACCATAATCCTTCAGCGTTTGCTTCAGCCATAGAATCTGAGTACATCATGACCCAGCAGCAATGTATTCGGCTTCAGCGGTAGATATTGAAACACAGTTTTTCTTCTTTGAAGCCCAACACACAAGTGATCTTCCAAGGAAATGACAAGTCCCTGAAGTTGATTTCCTATCCACATGATCACCAGCCCAGTCTGAATCAGAATAGTCAATAAGATCAAACTGTGCTCCCTTGGGATACCACAAGCCCAAGGTAGGTGTGTGAGCCAGATAACGAAAAATTCGCTTTACAGCAGTGTGATGTGATTCCTTTGGATTTGCCTAAAAATGAGCACAAATATATACTGAAAGCATAATGTCAGGTCTAGATGCACAAAGATATAAAAGGGATCCAATCATAGACCGATATTTCTTCTGGTCGAAAGCTTTGCCCTTCTCATCTGCATCTAAGAAGCCATTGGTAGGCATAGGCGTCTTAATAGTTTTGCATTCAGTGAGACCAAACTTCTTCAGGCAATCCTTGAGATATTTTTCTTGAGAAATAAAGGTGCCATTCTTCTGTTGACGGATTTGAAGTCCAAGGAAGAACTTCAATTCACCCATCATAGACATCTCATATTTCTTTGACATCATTTTGGCAAATTCTTCGCTGATTTCAGTGTTAGTGCATCCAAAAATGATATCATCTACATATATTTGACATACAAACAAATCACCATTATAAGATCGAGTGAAAAGCGTTGGGTCAGTGGTTCCTGGTTTGAAGCCTTTCTTCAGAAGGAAATCCTTCAATGTGTCGTACCAAGCACGAGGTGCTTGCTTCAACCCATAGAGGGCCTTGTGTAACCTGTACACCATGTCGGGTTTCTTCGGGTCTTCAAAACCTGGAGGTTGCATAACATACACTTCTTCCTCGATTTCTCCGTTAAGAAAAGCACTTTTCACATCCATTTGATAAAGCAGAATACCATTGAAATTTGCAAAAGCAAGCATAACACGAATGGATTCGAGACGAGCAACTGGAGCATAAGTTTCGCCGAAATCGATACCTTCGATTTGGGTGTAACCTTGTGCTACCAGACGTGCTTTGTTCCTTACCACTATACCATCTTCATCTTGCTTATTGCGAAAAATCCACTTTGTACCAATGATGTTGTGCTTAGTGGGATCAGGTCTATCAACTAAGGACCAGACTTTGTTTCGCTCGAACTGGTTAAGTTCTTCGAGCATGGAAGTTAACCAATCTGGATCCTTCATGGCTTCATCAAACTTTGAAGGTTCTAGCATGGAGACAAACGAAAAGTTTCCACAGAAGTTAGCCAAGCGAGTACGAGAGCGAGTTGTGGGACGACCTGGTTGTTGAATTTCTTCAAGGATCGAATCAACATCAACTCGTCTTCGGACTCGTGATAAAGTTGAATCATTAGCTTCAGGCTCAGCTTCTGCTTCAGGATCTGCTTCAGCTTCAGGATCTGCTTCACCTTCAGCTTCAGCATTTCCTTCGGGATTAGCATTTCCTTCGTTCCTTTGTTCTTCTTCGTCCTGTTCATCATTAGCTTCAGGATGTTGATCTCCAGCGCCCCGGGCTATGTGTGGGAACATTGGACCATCATCATCCCTATTAGCTTGACGAGCATTGGCTTCAACAGAGCGAATCTCTCCAATAGCCATGGACCTGATCACTTCATCAAGAGGAGGTTCATCTAGATCATGAGGCAAATGCTCTTTTTGAGAGCCATTAGTTTCATCAAACCTCACATTCACAGTTTCCATAACTTTCCCAAAGTGAGAGTTATAGACTCTGTAGGTGTGAGAGTTTGAGCCATAACCTAAAAGAAAACCTTCATGTGCCTTAGGGGCAAATTTGGAGCTATGATTCATATCTCTAATAAAGCATGTAGCACCAAATACCCTAAGGTACGAAACATTTGGTTTGTTACCAGTGATAAGCTCATGTGAAGTCTTCTTCAGAAATTTGTGAAGATAAACCTTGTTGATGATATGACAAGCTGTGTTAATTGCTTCGGCCCAGAACCTAATAGGAGTCTTGTATTCAGTAAGCATAGTTCTGGCCATCTCAATGAGAGTTCTATTCTTCCTTTCAACAACACCATTCGGTTGAGGTGTATAAGCAGCAGAGAACTCATAAGTAAAACCATGATCATCAAGAAAATCTTCAATATGAGTATTTTTGAATTCAGTTCCATTATCACTTCGGATATGCTTCAGAGATAATTCATATTCTGTTTGAGCTCTCTTGGCAAATGACTTGAAGATTTCAACAACTTTGCTCTTGTCATCCAAAAAGAAAACCCAAGTATAACGAGAGAAGTCATCAACAATAACTAGACCATATTTGTTTCCTCCCAGGCTTGCATAATTTCGAGGACCAAAAAGATCCATATGAAGCAATTCAAGAGGACGAGTGGTAGTCATGATAGTCTTCGCTGAATGATGTTTCTTAGTAATTTTACCAGCTTCACAAGCACTGCAGAGACGATCCTTGTCGAATTTAGCTTCGCTAAGGCCAATAACATGATTCTTCTTCACTAAGTTATGAAGATTTCTCATCCCTGCATGACCAAGTCTTCGATGCCATAACCACCCAGATGAAGCTTTTGCCATTAAGCATGTGGATACAGCAGGGCCCGAAGAAAAATCAACAATGTATAAGTCTCCTTTTCGGTAACCCTCAAAGACAAACGCATAGTCATCCTGTGAAAAGACAACACAACGCGAAGCAGAAAATAGAACAAGCATACCCATATCGCATAACTTCGAAATAGACATAAGATTATATCCAAGTGATTGGACTAGCATAACCTTGTCAATGTGCTTATCTTTCGATATGGCAACCTTACCCAAACCTAAAACTTTACCCTTGTTGTTATCAACGAAGGTAATGTACTTCTGAGAAGAGTGAGATAATTTTTCTTCGGTGAATAACTCCTTGTCTCCGGTCATATGATTTGTGCAACCACTATCCATGACCCATTCGGATCCACCGGAGACATAGCCCTGCAGAAGAATTAGTTCTTCTTAACCACCCACAAACGAGCAGGTGACTGAGAAGATGTTGAAGCACTGGTTGAAGCAATATTAAATCGAACAGGAGTGTATTGCTTCGGTGTACCATCAAGCACACCATAAATGTAAGTCCTCTGCGAATGGTTAGCATAAGAATGCGCATATGCAATCTTAGTATGATTATTATGAGGACGATAAGTATGACGACCAGTGCGATAGTATTGCTTCTGCGGAACATTTGGTTCGGTCACCAGAGGATCATTTCTCGTTTCAAGAGAATAGAAATGATTCGGTGGTACCGAAGACTTTCCCTGCATGGTATGGTTAGGAGGCAGTTTTTCTACAAGTGCTTTCTGCACCCATATTTGCCTCTTATAGAAGCCATTCTTAGGAGGAGTACCAACATACTCAGCTGTAACCTTTCCCTGTTCATCTTTGATGAGCTTGTAGTCAGAATCAAGTGATTCGTCTACAATAGCTTTGTTCATCTTGCAATCAAAACCTGAAAGGTTAGCTATATCAATGGGGTTCCCCTTCACAAGGACCCAAACAGTCTTAGGATACTGCTCAGGTTCCCAATAGGTGCCATCAGGGTTTATCTTTCTTTCGAAACCAACACCTTCATTCCTGGGATTCCTGTGAAGGAGAGCCTTCCTCAGGATATCACAGAGATACTGGTGACCTTGCACACTTTTGAACATGCCTGATTCAAATAAGTTTTTCAACCTGAGGAGTTCCTCGGTAACAGCAGGATTTTCCTCATCAGAGGCATTAGTATCATCAATAACAATAGGAGCTTTGCCTTTGGAATCAATTTTGCTTCGTTCCAAACAATCCAAACAAGGTGATTCAGTTTTATGATTTGCTTCAGAACCTTGTTGAGCCATGAGAGAGAGATTGACATTTTCCAACTCTTCATGAGCCTCTTTCAGTTTTTCGAGAGCCATTTTCCTCTGAAGAAATTCATAGGTGAGCTTCTCATAATCAACTGAAATAAGATCATGCCGAGAGGATAATTCTTCAAACTTTTCTTTCAGAGCTTCATGCTCATTAGTTAAAGTTTGACCTTTCTCTATCTCATCGATCAACAGAGTTTCTGATTTCTTAATGGTTTTGCTTAGTGAATCAAGTTCATCTTGTTGGATTGAAGCAATTTTAGCAAGTTTAACATAGCTTATCTTTGAATCACTGTCATATGAGGAACAATCAGAAGTATCATAGTTAGATTTTGATGAAGATACCTTCGCCTTGGCCATGAAGCAATATGCAGGAGATTCATCTTCAATACTGTTGTTGGTGAAGAATGAGCTCGAAGCTTTTGCCGAAGCATCTGCTGAAGCGAATGCCAAACCAGCAACACCATCTGATTCGGACCCAGACCCAGACCTTGAGCCTGATTGAGCTTCGGACCCAGAGGCTTCGTCTTCAGAGTTCATCTCCTTTCCCAGATAGGCCTTGGCACGGTGAGAGCTGCTTCGACGAGACGAGTAAGTCTTCGATGAAGAACCCTCACGCTTCTTGTGATACTTCTTTCTCTTGTCATCATCAGAATCTTTCTTCTTATCTCTTCTAGAACTGGAATCATGTCTCTTGGATTCATAGCTTCTGGATGATCTGTGGGACTTAGTTGAGGAGTCTCTGAGCGAATGCTTTGCTTTGTTCTCAGCTTCCCACAGAGGGCAATCAGCAATGTAGTGACCTGGCTTCTTGCACTTGTAGCAACAGTTGTCCTTCGATGGAGAGCTTCTTGAGGATGAGCGGTGAGATGAGTGAGTTGAGCTTCTTGAAGAATAACTCTTCTTTGGTGAAGAAAAGCCTTTTCTCTGGAAGCGGTTGAAGCGTCTCATGATCAATGCCAAATCCTTTCCAATGCTTGCAGGCAGTGGCGAAGCCAGAAATAATTTCTAGGTGTGGCGAAGTTTACGAACGAAAAAATCATGTATAACTCAACTATGAAAGAACTCACTAAAATAGTAGTTATATATTACTTGATGTTCAACAAATATATATTTTAGAACCAAAAGTTAAGTATTGTCACGAGTACGACACTCTAAATACCTCACTTGATGAAGATTACGTGGTTGATCGATTGCCAAAGTATCATTTATATTAACTACACGGACATAAGATAACCTATAAACATATAAAATCATAGATAAAACATGAATTAGTAACTAATATTATAATGGTAAAAATACATTATCCGAGTGAAGATAGTTAGAAAGAATACATACCCATAATGAAGAATACTTCCATTAAGTAGAACGTGGCAATGGAATTCTTCTACCTTTGGTTTGAAATTCTTTCTTAATTTCAGCAAGATCAATTCCTTTAAATATCTCTCTCTCAATGTAGCACACCATTAAGTCATCAAGCCAATCATTAGACATCTTGCTGCGCAATTCGGTCTTGATGATCTTCATTGCTGAAAAGGCCCTCTCAACCGATGCCGTTGCCACGGCCCACGGGTAGAAGCAACCCCAACTCAATAAGGCGATAAACCAGAGGGAACATAACATTTCTTTCAAGTTCAAACATTTTTTTGGCTAGGCTCGCAAGATCATGACAAACTCTAAAGTCCTCATGTCTTCTCATATGGTTGATGAACAACTGGAGATCGGTTTTCACACGCTTACGGTCATCATTGGAGAAATCTGCATCATAGATGTCTGTAAGCTTAGCAACTTTGTCCAAATCAAACTTGGAAAATGAGTCTCTTGGGTCAAGACAAGCAAATCCACAAAGCAGTTCTGAAGTCATGTCGTTAAAGCGATGATCCAGCTCTGTGGTGATAGCATCTATCGCTGCATAGAATGTATCAACACGAAAAAAATGTTCTTGAGTAACATTATTTCTCCCTCCTTTTCTTGATCGGCCCCATCTTGGTACAACTTCATCCATATTTGGTACTGGGATATCATTAGCATTACAAAAGGTCTTGACATCTTCAAATAATGGTTCCCAACCATGGTTCCTCAAGTTGGCCAAGGAAGACTTTACGTCTATAACCAAAGACATGGCTTGAACAATATTCCGGTCCTTCCGTTGTAGGAGAAGTGACAATTGATTGGTAATTCTAAGGATTTGCAACATCAACTTCATAATGAACACAAAGCTGAAAGACTCCATTATCTGCACCAAACCTCCTGCCCTAGATGGATTACGCTCATCCTCATGCACAATAGTTAGCACTTCTATGACTGCATCCCACATTGACTCAATACGAGATAATGTCTTATAATGAGAGCCCCATCTTGTATCGCCTGCTCTAGCCAATGATGTTTCTTGGTTTTTCCCTCTTCCTGAGAAAATTTCCCCGCTCTCTAACTTAGCCAACAGATTTATGCGTTGGTTATCACGCAAATTATCCTTCCTCTTGCAAGATGAACCAGAGGTGTTCACAATCAATGTCACATACTCAAAGAAATCCTCAATAGAAGAACAACAACTTGAGACAGCAACAACTACTAGTTGCAATCGATGGGCAAAACAATGCATATAGAAAGCATATGGGTTTTCATCACGAACAAGTTTTTGAACACCATTGAATTCTCCCCTCATATTAGATGCCCCATCATATCCTTGCCCTCGTAAATTTGCAATAAGTAGCCCATTCTTACCAAGAACCTCAACCAATGCTTTCTTTAGTGCTTCTGCTGTTGTCTCCTTGACATGCTTGATAGCCAAAAATCTTTCAATAACTTCTCCCTTGTTTATATACCTGTAATACATAGAAGAATTAATACAATTGGTTATTTAGAGAAAATCGATTCTCAAGAAAAACATGAAACAACAAAATCAATTAACCAATTGCTTACCTCACAACCAAAGCCATTTGCTCTTTTACTGATATGTCACGAGATTCATCAATAAGAACAGAAAAGAGCTTATCCCTCATCTCTTCTTTAATTACTCTTCGGACCCCATCTGCACAACTATTTGCAAGTTCTTTTTGAATTGTTGAAGAAGTCATTTGGGCATTTTGTGGACATAGTTCTTCGAACGCAATCCTTACTTCCTCCTTCCTTGTTTTGTACCAATCAAGCATCTCCAAAAAAGTACCCTTATTTAAAGAAAGAGGGGATTCATTGTGTCCACGAAATGGTTCACCTTGCAATGCAAGAAAACTTACAATCCCCAAAGATGTTTCCAAACGGGTCTCATACTTGATTGAGGATTCTTTATTATAGATTGTAACCTTACGCTCCAGACTTGAGCTTTGATTTTTGAAATCTTCATACGCTGTCCTTGATTGATTGTGGATACTCCCAGGGCCACCAACATGAAGAGGAAATGCTTTGTATGCATTCTTCCAAGGACTGTAGCCCTCTTTGGTGAAGGTAGTATGACCAAAATTTTCATCCAGTGGATCTTGTCTAAAAAGAAAACAATAGAAGCAATAGGCAGCATTTTTGTCAACGCTATATTCCAACCAAGGATTTTTATCATACCATGCTTCACAAAAGTTCCTTTCAAAATGATCACGAGGATAATTATGACCACTCAGTCGAGTTGGACCCTTTGCCACATAAGCTAATCTAACTTCATCTCTAATGTTGGGATGGAAATTGTTAATTGGAATACGAAGCCCAGGATCAGGCTCGATGTGGTCAGCATGCAACTCTTCAATGAACTTGCCTGCTTCCTCTCTTCTAGCCATTGGTTCATCCTCAGCATGATTTTTCTCTTGATTCTCCTCCTCTTGAACAGATGTTGAAAATTCAATCCCCACATGCTCTTGATGTTCATGCTCTTCTTGTTGTGCAACAACTACTTTTAAAGATGGAGCTGTGCTCGAGCTGCTAGTGCCACTAGCTTTGGCAAAAATACTCTTTAGATCTGCATAAAAAACACATGAAAATCTAATTTCTTAGTCTTCCAACTATGGTCTATAAAAAAGAAGCAGATGAAAATTACCTTTCATTACATATTTAATTCTTTTCTTCGGTGGCATCTGAACAACCTCGCGTGGACTCGTCGAATCGCCCATCGCCGCCTCGCTGAATGTGGACTCGCTGCCTCGCCGGCCGTCGCCTCGCTCGCGGCGCACTCGCCGAGTCGCTGCCGCCTCTCAGATCACGGCGTCACCGCCTCACGAGTCACGAACTTGCCGGAGTGCCGTGCCGGACTGCCGGTTGCTACTGCTCTTCTCGGCGGCTCGGGCGTCCGTGTCTCCGTGCGGACCGTGCCCTAGGGCCTAGGCAAGTAGAGCGATTTAGCAGATGAGAAGCGGAGCAGCAGGAACCGGATGAATTCGTGGCGAATAACTTGTGCGGTCAGCCCATAAGCCGAGCAGTTACGCACGTCTCCTCATTACTTGAAGTTGAAGCCCATCCAAAACGAGGCACAGCTCAGCCCAAATTTTGAAACTTGTGCTGGCGGCTATAGTACTGTATACTACTAATACTAGTATCAATACCGGCTGCTTAGGTATGGCGGCCGCCAAACCATGCCATATTGCTAGCTTCGCCTCTGCTTGCAGGATCATCTGATTCGACACCTGAAGCAGAACTGACTTCGGGTGAAGAATGACGCGAAGCTTTTGCTTTCAAGGCATGAGATTTTCTTCGAGAGCCATTTATGTCACGTTTCTCATCTTCTTCCATTTCAAAGGTATTGAGTCTCTCAAGAATATCAGCGGCAACAAGACGTCTGAAATCAGTCCTTTCCTTGATCATCAGCACAATGTGATCAAATGAGTCATCCAATGAGCGTAGCAAAGTTCTTACAACTGAGTGAGGAGTAATGTCATCAGCACCGAGGGAAATCAACTCATTAGCAAGAGCTGTGAGTCTGCTATAAATGGAGCTGACTTTTTCACCCTCGTTTCTCTTGAAGCGATAGAACTTGCTTCGGAGTGTGTCAATTCTGGCATCAGAATAGTCCCAGACACCTTTGGCAGTTGGAATATTCTTCACTTCATGATACTTTTCAGGTGTCAAGTGATTGGTGATGAAAACCCAAACTACAGAATCAAGATCAATCAGTTTTGCTTCTTCAGGAGTGATGGCGTTCTCATCTGCAACTGTAACACCATACAAGACAACTTTCCAGGCGATTGAGTTGATAGCCATGATATTTCTCTTCATCTTGTCCTTCCAGTATGGGTAGTCCTTCCCATTGAAAATAGGAATAGGTTCGCCGGAGCGAATAGCTGCGAAAGACATACTTGAAGACACTCCAGGAGGTTAATCCAAAACACACAGAGTGTAGGGAGTGACTAGCTCTGATACCAATTGAAAGTCAAAGTATGTGATCAGAGGGGGAGGGGGTGAATGATCACTTCAAAATTTTCGACTGAAACTTTTGAAGTGAAGCATAAGCATTGCGGAATAGCGAAGTAAAACTGGAAGCGAAACTAAATGCAGTGAATCAAAACCCATTGAAGCATAACTGTGAAGCAAATGCAATACTGAAGGTAAATGCTTGAAGTAAAACGAACTGGGACTCGGCGATGTTTGTTCGACCAGTTCACGCTCTGCAAAGCGCTACGTCTGGTTGGAGGGACTGGTGATTGAACACCTGGAGCAAATCTCTCTCCGTCCGTTGCTCCACTGCACCAAACTCCTTGAGCTTGATCAGTTCTTCACTCGTGGTTGATTATTGAGGAAATCACCGAAACCTTTGACAAACTGGACTTCGAGGCGATAATTACTCTTCGCTCTCTGAAGAACAACACTCTAACCGTCTAGGAGAATTGCAGTTCTCCAAGATAAAAAGGCTAGTAAGCTTTCACCTAAGTCATCTCAAATCTACTCAGATCAATGGGACTTAGGCTTCAGTATTCTGGGATTTTGGGTTTTGCTTCGGTGGCGTTTTTGGGTTGCTCTCTTCAGTCTCTCTTGGAATGATCTCAGAGCAGCCACCCACAAATGGAGGAGGGGGCGGCGTATTTATAGTTGGTGATCCCGAGGTGCGGAATGACCAAATTGACCCGAGGAGACAGCTTGACACGTGTCCACAACGGTCGGATTTGTCATCAATGCGCAACTTTACTTGAGGAACAAGTAAAGCTGACTCACGGACTTAGTTCTATTTCAGTTGCCAAAGAACGAAGTCTTTGCTACCGAAACTTAACTTAGTGCACATGAGATTTCTTCACTCAGGCTTCTCACTAGGTTTGGATTTGATCTGAGCATTTCTCAATGACTTCGGTATCCACAAACTAAATACCCCTGTTGATAGTACGGTTTGTCCTATGACTCAAGGAACATAAAAAGAACTACACAAAAACATCTAAGTCTTGCGCCGTCCTCTTCATTTCCTTCAATGAGTAGAGCTTCAGGACACCTTCGTTTTTGGGGGTCAACCTTCGTGATTAAGCTTCGCTCCGTGGGTTATGCTTCGATAACTTGAAGATCTTCCCTGAAGCTTTATCACATAGCTTGTCCTTCAGGAACCTATGCAACTGTTTATACTAGAAAACATTGTTAGTTCCTCTACTGTTTTGTCCAACAATATCCAAAACACACGGGGGTAAAACTTTGCTCTTACACAATGTCTTCTAAATGTAGTACATGTGACTTTACCGAAATTTCATTTTTAGGCTTGCCATAAAAGTGTTGCGAACATGGGCACAAACCGCTCCCAGGTCGACATAGCTCGTTGGGAATGCTGCAAGGTCAAATGACTTCAATACTTTGTGAAGATTTTTGCCTTAAGAAAGACTAAGAATTGAAAGCGGCTTTACAAACGAGAGGCCAATAACATAACAATAAAAATGGTTGATGAAGTCAATCCAGAGAATACAACAGAAAGCTGATAATTTGAATTGCAAGGACGAATGAGAGAATACAACAGAAAGCTCATAATTTAAAAACCAGGTCGGGGAACTAAGCGGCCTTGCTTGGTCGCAATCAACTCCAGACCTTGAGGACTACTGGTGGTGGATAGTATCGGGGATAGGTCAAGTACCAAGAAGTCGGGTAATTATGCCAACCTCTAGGCCTAGCGGGCTACTAGATGGCATGTGCCCCTTAGTCCATAGAAGAAAGCTTCCACAAGAATCATCGATACAACCAAAATCAAATTCTATGTCGGTTAGGGAACTGTGTTATCTTGAGTCTCGTCTCCTTAAAATGGTGAAGCCAAGGATTGCTCAAGACACCCAACAATCTTAACTCTCTTTTTTAAGTACATCTGAACTCTATTTTTGTTGAGAAGTCTCAACTCTATTCTTTTTTTTTGACACAAAGTCTCAACTCTATTCTTGATAATTCTCGATCACATATATTGTAACCCTTTCATACAAGAAAACTTTTTTATATAAATTAAATCTAAGCAATAGGAGGGTATTATACCTTCAAGATGAAACCTGGATCTAAGTAAACACTCTGGGTACGATAAATTTTTGGTACTTTCGATCTTGTGCACCATCCTATCGATATTGTTGATTTTTTTACTGCAATGTTATCGATAAATAATAAATTCGAATAAATAAATAAAAATTAAAAACTCTGATTTTACTGGCATGCAAGATGATCGAGATTTCTAGGCGCTCATAATTTGAGCACGAAAATTTTCCCCATCTCAATAGTACTTCCCCCCATCTCTCACGTGCACAAACTCTCAATAGACTTTCCCCATCTCACTCCCACAGGCCCCCAGCCGCCTCGTGCCCTCGTCCTCTCCTGAACCCTTGTAAACCCTTCCCAGCCGTCTCGTGCCTCCGCCGCCGCCCCCTCTACCAGGCTCGCTCACTCAGGCCTCCACCGGACCACCGCCGCGCCGCTCCCTCCGCTCCGCCGGCCTCCCTGCGGGGATGGGAAACCCCGATGGGCTCTCCTCATTGCCACCCTTTCTTGAGCTCCAGCGCACCCGTGTTCTCTGCAAGGCCGATGCCCCAACTAATGTATCCATCCTGTTCTTTTGCCTTTTTACGTCTTCTAATTCTCATACACCTATTTTGCATTTGTGCAGTGTTTTATGCTCTCGAGACAATTTTTCGCCGAAATCATGTCCTCTGTACTGTAGAGTTCTAATTTCCCATGTAAACATAAATCATTCTGTCTTAGCATCTAAATTGGCCAAGTAGTAGAATATTCAAATGGTGGTGGTTTTTCTTTTGAATGGTGTCGATGTGCTATTTTGCTGCTGTTAAAACGCTTGAACAAGTTCTCTTAGTATCATTGCTTGTTTACTTGACCTCTTTTTAGGTAGAAAAGGTTGATGCGATGAGGTACTTACTTAGAATTTGGTTGCAAACCAAAATCTTTTTATTTTCAGTTTTGGAGTATTTTATATACTGTGTCATCCTTGTCCAATTATTATGGCAAATTGTTGCTACTTTAAGTACATATTGGGCATTTATGTCTTTCGTATCATTTTTGAAGCAGAGTTTTCTGTTTATTACTATTGGGGATTGTTGACCTGTCGTATGATTATATTAGTAGCTCATATATTAATTTTGTATGTTTCATCTTATAATGTTTCAAAGACAGAAGGGTTTCAATATTCGGGTGCTTTTGCTGCTATGGGAGTTGATACCAGTGTCTCAGTCGAAAAGTTCTGCAATAGCTTTAAAATCGAGATAAATCGACTTACGGAGGATGATATGGAGTTTGATATGATTGGTGTTGATGCATCGATGGCTAATGCTTTCCGCAGAATCCTCATTGCAGAGGTACGCACATTGTTGTCATCTGAACCATCTTGAAAACTATTCGCTAGGGCATTCCAATAACTCTCCAGTTTAATATCTAAGAATTATATATGTATTGAGTGATATTAATTCATAGGTTCCTACAATGGCCATTGAGAAAGTTTTCATGGTTGACAATACCTCAGTTATAGCAGATGAGGTCCTTTCACATCGACTAGGCCTTATTCCACTTGATGCCGATCCAAGGCTTTTTGATTATATCTCTGGTCAGTGTCATGAATTTCTGTAGTTTCACATTCATAAGCAGGGTTGCATCCAGCTTATGCCTTTTCTTTTCTTTTTTAGATGATGTCCCAAATGAAAGGAACACTATTGTGTACAAGCTGCATGTTTCATGTGCAAAGGGTTCCCAAAGACTTACAGGTATATCTTCTTTGCCTGCAACCTGGACCCTAGTACAGTTTCCTTTCATCTTACTATTTTTTTCGCTGGGAACTTTGCCCTCCAAATGTATTATCGTCAAAAATTTATTTCTTTGCCACAAAAGCTAAAAGGCAAATTCTATAGAATGGCGATTCGACCTGCGATGTTGTATGGGCTGAATGTTGTCCAACTAAAAGGCGACATGTCCAACAACTAGGTGTGGCGGAGATGCGCACGTTGAGATGGGCATGTGGCCACACAAGGAAGGATCGGGTCCGGAATGATGATATACGTGAGAGAGTTGGGGTGGCACCAATTAAAGAGAGGCTTGTCCAACATCGTCTGAGATGGTTTGGGCATATCCAGCATAGGCCTCCTAAAGCGCCTGTGCATAGCAGGCGGTTAAGGCCTGTGCATCGGGGGAGACCAAACTTGACTTTGGAGGAGTGCGTGAAGAAAGATTTGAAGGATTGGGTTATCACCAAAGACCTAGCTCTGGACAGGGGTGTGTGGGAGTTAGCTATCCATGTGCCAGAACCATGACTTGGTTTTCGATATCTTATGGGTTTCAGCTCTAGCCTACCCCAACTTGTTTGAGACTGACAGGCTTTGTTGTTGTTCTTAGTAATCAGCTCCTCTTATTCTTCTGTATCGTTTGTGTGCATTACTTTTGAAACCAAATGTGCATATACCTTATACTTCTAAAATATCTTTTGTACAACCTAAACCACCCTAGCAAATATATTTTTCTAATAGCTTATAAGAATGATGATTCAAAATAGTGGATATTTGGTTCTTTGTACTGTACTTCCCCTTATTCATGTCCGTTCCTGTAACATTGTTTGACTTAGAATCATGCAGTGCCCAATCTCGTGATTTTATCTTAATCAATCAGTTACTTTGGTAAATACCTTTATCTTATGGCAATGAATAATTAGTTATTTCAGCTTAGTTAGCTTGTTGTAGTTCCTCTTACTGTTAGCATTATCCAATTTTACTTATGGGACAGGGATGGGCTTTAGCAGTATATCAATTGCTTACAACTTTCTTGACTCGCAGTTAAGTCTGGTCAATTGGAGTGGTTGCCAGAAGGTAGCCAATTAACTATGGCATCTCCTGCGCAATCTGGGGACAATCAGAGGACCTACACATCCTTTGGCCAAAGCCAACAGAATACCTCTGAAAGACCTCTTGGTGTGAAGTATAAAGACATAACAATTGCCAGGCTTGGGCCAGGACAGGTTATTTGGTTATGAATAATATATTGCTTGGTACCATTAGCTGGTAGATCTTATGTCCTTTTTGTTCATGGTATTTGGTTTGAAGTGTTTTGTTCAGTCCACATGGTACAAGAGAAATTTGACAGTCAATTCAGAGTCTTAACCCGCTTTACCTTAATTTAAATGAATAACCTTTTTTGCGATTTAAACAACCAAGCCCTAGTTTATGTCACTCCGTGTATGCCTAATAGAATTTTTTGATGCTACCTTAAAATTATTGTACGCATTTTCGGGGGTTTTTGTTTGTGTTAAAAGTCAACCGTCATGTGTTCTAATATATTGTGTTCTATTTCAGGCTATTGAGCTTGAGGCACATGCTGTTAAGGGAGTGGGGAAAGTTCATGCGAAGTGGTCTCCAGTTGCTACAGCCTGGTACAGGATGCTCCCTGAGGTAAGATTCTTGTTATGGCATTTCCAGTAATTAAACGTCAAGTAACTGTAAATTGTTCGTCTCCACCGCTGATTGTTATGTTATCTTGTAGGTTGTTCTTCTCAAAGAAATTAAAGATGGTGATGCGGAGGAGCTAGTGAAAAAATGCCCAGTTAATGTTTTTGACATTGAAGACCTGGGAAATGGTAACTTGTCTTTGCTTTCCTATTTTTTGAGGCTGAGAAGTTTTACTAGCCGTTGGTTTGCTTGTTTATTGACTGTTGTATACTTGTATCTGAGTAGCAAGGGAGTGGTTTGTCAATTCTAGTAACACCAAGCCATCATTTTGTGGTATTGCCTGTAAATTTTGCAAATAAAGAGTCCTAGGCCTAGTTTCATTTCCATTGAAAATGGAAGATCTAACCAACTGCAGTTCTCAGTTTGAGCTGTTTTATGCCACCACTACCCTGAAAAAGGCCACAACCTCCACGATTACTAGATCATTACAGCCACTAGAGACCTGGCACCACTAGCTCTACAGAAACGAAAAATGTAGTACATAAACAGTCCATTATTGCTGCAAAGAACCTTCAGAGCACGTGCAGCGGTGCAGGGTCTCTCTTCCAGAGTTTCCACATGTCCCTTAAGCATTTCCTTTCCTTCAGTGCAAGCCAACTTTCTGCAATTCCATTATTCTCCAACATCCCAATAAGTTGTAATGTATAGCCCCAGCACAACAATCTCCTGTCACTTCGCCTGTCTCTGTCACAGTACATGTATCTGCAAGCAGCAATCTTTGAGAATAGTGAATCATTTCTCTGTTTCCATGTGAATCACATCACAGCTGAAGAAATCATATCGATAGTTGTAAGTTAAGAATCACCAACCAGGGACTAGCAATTCACTCATAATTCATACAAGTGTATTCCCAACCAATTCAGAATCTCACTCCCCCATAGTTTGGCAATAACACAATCTGGAAACAGGCCATTGATACTTTCAGGCTTAACAGAAAAAAAATGTTTTATCAGGCACTCGAATTGTAGCTATTTTTGTTCAGGCTGTTGGCCACAAAATGATATTGATTCTAGTGCAGGAATGAACACATGAGTGCTCTGGTGGAGCAGCAATTGGCTTGACACCAAGTTATTATGGACCTTTGTCCACAACTGGTAAATTGTTCGGATAATAGTGCAAAAAGACTGCACTCTGTAATCCGGTGGCATGGCTTGTCCCTGACGTGAAAGAGAGGCCCTGAGGCTTACTGGAACTTCTGTTTATTAATTGCTTGACTAAAACGGTTACAAGCTAGTCTTGTATATAGGCCAATTCAACTCCAGACGTACCTTTACCTTCTAAACGTTAACTTCAACTCAGCAATCCCAAGTTGCTGCCTTTAATGTCTATAACTCTTGCTATCATTGGCTTGTCTGACCAGTTCCGATTTATTTGGATGTGCACGAGCACTTTACACCATTTACATTGGCATTTAACTAGGTTTCCAGTACCAACTGGACCCTAATTCCTAAAGTTTAGGTCACTAAGATGGTTGTTTTTGAAGTATTTGTAACTTGCCAAATAACCTCAACATTCATTTTGTACTAACTCAAAATGGGAATAAATTGTCTGGAAAGTTTCCCTTAGTGTTTATAGGTGGCCATATGTTGTTTCTTTAGTTTTGCAAGCTGCATTCTTGCCTGAAGTTTATTTAACCCCTTTTATGTCCATGTCCAGGGGGGAAGAGAGTAGTTGTTGCAAATCCAAGGGCATGCACCCTTTGTAGGGAATGTGTCAGACTGGCGGATGATCAAGTAGAGCTACGGCGTGTTAGAGACCACTTCATTTGTAAGGAGCAAATGATTTGATTATAATGGTTCTGATTCTAGCCTGCGCCTAATCACCATGCTTTTTTGCTGTTTGTTTCTGCTTGTTTAGTTACAATCGAGTCCACCGGATCACTACCACCAGAGGTGCTCTTCACAGAAGCCGTGAAGATTCTTGAGGAGAAGTGCGAGAGAGTGATATCTGAACTTTCCTGAGTCTGATGCAAAGTTTCAAGTACAAGTTACTGTTACTCTGATGTAGTTTTCTACTGTTACATCTTGTTGAGGACCTGGTGCAGGAAAGAATTTCTTCTGACGAAGGCTTAGTAGCCGATTGGAGTTGTGTATTCTATATTGTTACATATGGTTACTGCAAAACTTGTGTCTTCCATACTCTGGAGTCACATTCAGCAATCATGTGACTAGAAGTAAAACACAGAAGCTAATTACTGAGCTGGAATACGCATTTCAAGCATGGAATTGAGGAAATATGTTGTTTATTCTTCTATTGATGAATGGTGAATTGCAGCGCTCCTGGTCTGCTTCGTTTAGAGGTGTTGCAGCAGCACTGTCATGTATCTCTGGTCAATTGGGCAGGTTGCTTGCTTCAAGCAGACTTTTTTTCCTTTTTTTGCTTCAAGCGGATTAGAGAACTACAAAAGAAAGAAAGACCCCCCCTCCGCAAGCGCCATCTTCTCTCGATATGAAACTTTACAGAATCAATTAGAGGCTTTGTGAAGTTGCATATGTTCAGGACAAGAGCAGACTTTCTTGTTAAATTGGTGTTTTACTTAGACTGAGAAAACCTATGATAGAGTTGATTGGAGTTTGCTTGGCCGGATGCTTACTCGTAGGGGTTTTACTGATAAATGGAAAAAGAACATGAGAATTCTCATCCATAAAAGGGTCAGCTGGGATTTTTTTTAGGAACACAGTACAACTCTGACGCTTACATACATGAGTATACAATCACCCCTTGAGACTAACGTAGCCAGCACCTCGTCTTCGATGGAAACGTCTCCTCACTGAAAGCGCATCACCGGAAGCCCTGAAATAAATCAAGGAAAATGCGAGCACCATTGTCAAATCTGGGATTTGAACTCTGATGGGCTGGGGATACAACCATCCACCTAACCAACTCAACCACAGGTTGTTTCGCGGGTTTGCTGGGATTAGAATCAATGATTGCGATACTCCCTTCGATTCTTTTCACTTCGCATATAAGATTTGTCAATAAAATTTGATCATATTTATAACATAAATATTAACATCTACAACACTAAAGTTATACAATATGAAAATTAAATTCATGATCCATTTGAAGATGTTAATTTCATATTGTGAATGTTGATATTTTAGTATAAAGTTATCAAACTTATGAAGTTTGATTTTAGATAAATTTTATGTGTGAAGTAAAAAGGATCGAAGGAAGCGGTAAATTCTTTAAAACTGGGAAATATAATTAGATCTTGGGAATCTCCTGTCCCCTAGCGAAAAAACAAGGGTTTATCTGTCCTCCGACGGTGAACGCCGACAGTCTTGATCGCCTCTAATCCCCTCCCCGGATATTTCACTGACGACTCAGTATGATTAAGGGGGTGGTGCGTACACCTTGACGACATTGGTTGCGATCGATCTAGGGTTTCGGAGACGTGAAGGGACGACAACTTGAGAAGATGGGAGATACAAGATTATCAAGTTCAAAGGCTAGGAAAGAACATGCCGTAGATCTTCTAGGAAGGGTTGACGCTGCACGAGGAGGAAGAGGAAGAATTCATGTGGAGGAAGAGATTACAGAACCACCAAAGTGTACGGAGTGGCTCGTTATTGTAAGGGTGCATACTACCGAGGGTTTTAGCCCGACTGCCCTATACTCGGACATGCGTTTGCATGGAATCCTGTAGGGTAGAATAGACTCGAACTCTGCAGCTCATGCACGATGGACACAAAAGCTAGGGACTTATTTTAAGCTATTACTTCTCTTTCTCTCTCACGCTAACAAGTGGGACCTGCACATTTGTACTCTCACATGACGGTCAAACTTGTAGGACAATTCTGAGTTATATAAAATGATGTTCATATTGGCAGAAAACTATTCAAAGCAGCACGAGGGGCTAAACTTATCCGGTTTTAAAGGATGATGGACTAAAATTTAATGGTTTTGGAGTTGAGAGACCATTTCTATATATAAAAAAAGTTGAGGGATATACAATATAGTTTCCCTTTATAATATTAGTACCTCCGTATCGAAATGTAAGATGTTTTTTTAGCTTTGCACAAGACATAAAAAGCGTCTTACATTTTGTTATGGAGAGAGTACAATAAAAATTAGTGGTCAGAGCCATATTTTAAAGATCATATACGTATCCAAAACAAAACAAATTAATGAGCTAAATGGAGTAGACATGTTTGGACTTTCAACGATCTTTTACTTAGGACTTCCTGTTTTGTTGAATTCTAGCTAGGGTGTAAGAACTTATTTTGTGAATTTCTATCAAGGTTTAAAATAGTGTGCTATCAAAAATAGCGTGGCCCTTCTCCAAAAGCTACAGAAGATATATCGGGATATATCAAAGTTACATTTAAAATAGCTTGATAAAAAAAATGGCGGAAACTAACCCAAATATTAAGGATTTTTGGCATTTTAACATTAAAAATTTGTCCAAAAGCAATACATGCATAACCAGGTAACCATATTCAAATGTCAAGGTCAAATCCATGGCACAAGGCTTAAATCCACGCACAACAAAGTAATAAACTCTAAAAGAAAAATTGTTTTAAGATTTATCATCTTCAGATGAACTAGATGAACCACCAGATTGGCCATCATCATCCCCTAGAATCAAGGAAAAAATAGTGTGCTAATAATGTTATCAAGTTTAGCGCGATTTAGCGCGTTAAAAACGTCAATAGCGCTATAGCGGTAACTTTTGGCTCAATATAACGTAGCCCCTCAAATTAAGCTATAGTGCGCTAATAACCGCGAAATAGTGTGCTATTTTTTTCATGCCATAGCAGCTCAAACCTCCGATCGGAAAATGGGAGTTCTAACCGGTCCTAACCCCAATTCCAAACAAATTAAATTGATTGGACCGAGGTTCGTGCAGGGAGAGAATAGAAACTAATAACGATGGAGCAAGAAAACGGATGGGCGTTAGCGCAACGGCTTTCGCGCTAGTTGTTCAATCCGTTGCTTGTTTGGTTCGAGGTTGAGCTCACCCGCCGCCCTTGATTTCTATGCAAAAATAGCTACGGATAAATCAACAACGTGTTTGAGATACAAAATGTAACCTAACTAATCCTAAAATACATAGAAACAAATTTAGGCATGAAATGCCCGCTGTACTATGATATGAATTTAATGCATGTTGTGCGAAAAAAAGAGTTTAATGTTAAACCCTTAAATCTAATGTGGTTACGAGGAAGTGAACAAACCCATCAACTCACCAAATCATTCATGTTATGCCCCGACTGCTCTACCCAACCTTAGAGGTGGTATTACGTACATGGTCAGAAACATGCCGGATTGCTTTATCTAACATAATAAAACATTGACTCAACATCATCACTGTTCTAGAAAAAATACTTTGATGTGGAATCCTAAATTTTCATGAAAATTGGAAATATGTTTGGAAATTCAAATATATATCTAGATAGAAGTGAAAAATAGAAAATGAAGTACTTTAAAATAAAAACATGCACCCTAAAACAACACTGATATTAAAAACATTTATATCTATAATAACTTCTTATAATCATGAAAGATTTATAAAAAAAAACTAAAAGGGAGATTTAGAAAATCTTATAAGTTCTTAGCCCCCCCCCCCCATTTTCTCCATAATTTATGATTGTAAGTGACTTTTTGAGTTTAAATAAGTTATATACTTAAATTTATAAATATTCGTTATTCTTTTTAATACCCTCTCTAATAATCATGATGTTTTCTCCTTTGTATATTTTAATTTAGTCTCCAACTTTAGTTTTTTTATGCGTATATTTATCTAAATTTTGGACAAGAGTAAGCCAGAGGTTTATTTTAATATGGATATTATGTTGGCAAAACAAAAAGGTCACACGCACGCATGCGCAACATGGCTCGACTTGATGGCATTTGTATCCTCAAGGGTAAGTTCTAACTAGAAGATGTTGGATATGCATGCTGGTCTGGTGTTCTGTTGCACCCCGCAAATTGGACGCAAAATGGAGGGGCTTTGCAGGCATCCAAACCGCCACCATGTTCGTGTCTCACACCGCGATCCCACCCTAAACATTTCGCGCCAAAAAATTTCTTCGGGCATGAAATGATTATCACGAATTTCATGTCGGTAAGAGCTCCATCCGCATGTGCGTTCAATGACATGGAGGCACAACTAGATGGTGCCGGTCAGAGCTCTATTCAATGCTAGGGAGATGTGACGGGACGACACCGAAGGGGCGATGATGGTTCAATGCTAATCAAAGCTCCATTCTCCGCGTGTGTTCAATCTCAAATAGACGCGATGAGATGACGCCAAAGGGATGTCACCACTTCAATGAGGATGCGGCGACCGAGAAGCCTACCATGGCCACATTGAAGCTAGTTGCCCACCCATTCGCCTGCCCGTGACTATTTAAGTGGGGCGACGAGCCTCAGTAGCCACCCTCATTTCCATCCGCTCCAACTCATCTGTGACGCCACTTCCAACTCTGATGTCGCCATTCACAAAATAAGTCGGTAACCATGATCTACCACCAGGTCAAGATGCTGACGTTGGCGCACCGCGTGAAGCTCCTAGCGAAGGAGGAGGCTTGGCTCATGGCCAAGCAACACACGTCGGTGCAGGACGGCGCGTCGATGCTGGAGGTGGAGGAGGAGGAGGAGCTAACTCAGGTGCACCGGTGCGAGCTCCTGGCGGGGCTTGAGGACTAGTGTGTCACTCGCTTTGTCACAGGTTTTCGCCTCCACTATTTGGTCGCAAAGCAGCAGGCGGATCCAGTCACAACGAATCTTATCACGACGTAGCAGCAGACGATCTTTGATTCCATCTCGTTAGAGCACAAGTTGAAACTAAACCTCCTCTACATCGTGAGATGGCGGCGAAGAGAGGAAGGAACACTTCATCGGTTTGGGGTCAGACGATGAGCCGGTCGAGGAGATGAAGGTGGAGCACGACGGCGAAGAAACGAACGTGAAGTCTGACGACGAGTAGATTAGGTTTAAATATATTTTTATTTAAATTTTATTAGCTGAACAGACGTAATATCATCCGTTTATGTAAATTATATCAAATTAAATGAATTTCATCCAAATTTATTTGAACTCGGCCAATTTTTTTGAACTGCGGACTAATGATTGCGGCGCAGGTTGGATGCCCGGCTCCCGGTCAATGTTCACTAACGAGTTTGAATACATTGTCTGGTTTAAGAGCCGGCGTTGGGAATACCTCAATGTGTGGTAACGTAATCACCGTTTGGTTTAAGAGCCGGCGTTGAAATACCTCAATGTGTGATAAAGTAATCACCAGGGGTGAGCACAACATATCATAGCCACATAGGTTATACACAACCAAATATCCTGCAGTTCATCACACGGTGCAATGCAGGACATCAAGCGTCAGAGGTAATTTGGTTCCCTAATATATACAGGCAATCAAACTATATACAAAACACAATAGCTTTTAGTTTGTATTCGCTCACTCAGCCACAGATAGAAACATCAAAATTCATACAGCTAAATCAAACAGGCCTAAAGCAACTAGATGCAGATCATCTCTTCTCTGTCCTAGCCGAAGTCAGATACAGATAGCGAGACCACACAAAATGCACGCGCACAAACTGACGCCTGCCTGCCTGCTTATCGGGGAAACACACACATGCAACGCATATGGTTCACAAATCCATGCCACTACCTAGGGACAAAAAACAGTAAATACACAGCGCACATGCATCAGGTAAACAAGGTCGGCAGGATGCCGGAGAAATCCCGCCACTCGCTCCCACTAACAACGGAGGGCCAAAGTTGGTGAGCAGCGACTCCACGAGCCATGCGATCGACTTCGATATGTCTTTCTCTGAAACGTTCCAGAACGATGAACCCTTAGTCCAGATCGAGGCTGTGGACGGCACAGCCACAGCCACAGCTCCGTCGAAGCTCACAGGTCAACCCCAGCACGTCGACTGCGCGTGAAAAGAAAAGGCGACATGGCATTGGCAGGCAGCTAGCAGAGAGCGAGAGCAGCTTATCAAACGGGATCATATCTGAATCTGATAGCCCGGCCACAAGGTTGGAGCTGCATGATTGGCACAGCAACTCTCAGTGCGTTTCCCAGCTGACCACTACGTAGATGTCTAGATTAGAGTTTAGTTTAACGAGCTAAAACCTGGGACTAATTGGAGTAAAACATTTCCGAGGATCTATCAGGGAGATTGATTGGAAAGCTTGGCACCACCGAGATATGATGATATGGGATTAATTAAGTTGTCTGTGGGAGCGCTTTGGTGATCCGACATGTCATTGCTGGATTGGGTAGTCTGATTGCCACCTCGTTCTGACTTGTCATTGGACTAGTGGAGAGCAAACGAGCCTCTTCAGAATGCTAGCTCACACGCAAGCACCCACAGTGCCACTAAATATTGGATCCATGGAGCTTAAGATTGATCAAGTCCCCATCACCATCGCCATGCCTATCTTGGTTTATTACCTTACTTGACAGAGTTACATATGTGATATGTCGTCTAAGAGCTGAGAAGCAGAGATGTCAAAATTGATTCGCTTGCTTATGTTCTAAAGAGAAGTTGTTTGTGGCAGAGCTTTGATGATCCGACATGTCATTGCTGGATTGGGTGGTCGACTGCCACGGTGCCACCTCATTCTGATTTGTCATTGGACTACTGTAGAGCAAATGGATCACAACATGCACAAGCCTGCATACACAGTGCCTGCTAAGCGCCTCTTAACGCTGAACCTTAAAACAAACACCATATTCCTCTGCGCATAGGAAGGGATCAGTCCACGGATACTGATGCATAACCCGGTCAAACCTAGTCGTAAAAGTGCGTGTATTTCACCAAAAAATTATCGAAGTCGGATAAATTCAAAGAAAATCATTGAAATCCGGATATTCTCTGCATAAACAGACGATATTTCATCCGTTGAACTATTTTAATACCTGAATAAAAATAAAAAACTAACCGAACTCCATGCCCTTCTCTAAGCCATCACGGTCCACCTTCTTCTTCTTGACCGGCTCGGCTGGCTCCTCGTCGTCCTCCAGGCCATCAGAGATCTCGTTGATCCTCGTCAGTTGCTTGTGGAGGCGGTGGCGGTTTACTTCCACCCTGCGCTTCAAATGAATGGAGTCAAAGATCACCTTTTGTTCCGTCATGCCGGGATTCACCAAGACCGTGCCTCGACAGCGTGCCTATCTTGCATCTCTCGGGTGATCTGACACTAGCGCACGGGAGTCATCTCCTCTTCTTCCTCCTCCTCCTGATTTGCCTCCTCCCTCTCCTGGTGTATCAGAGCGTCGTCCTCTTGGTGCGCCTCCTGTTGCGTTGGTGCATCGTCCTGCCTGGCCATGCACCATGCCTCCTCCTCTACCGCCAAGACTTTCGCTCGCCTTGCTGAAGTGAGCAACTATACGTCGTGATTAGGGAGCGTACCATGGTTAGATCAAAGTTGGGGCATGGATGAGTTTGAGTGTGGATGAGTTTGGGCACCAGCAAACAAGGGGTCAACAAAACTTGAATTGTACCCAGTGTGATATGTAAGTCTCTTACGACTGTTTGCATCCTTCTCTAGCATCTCAACATAAGCCAGTTCAGTCTGAGTATTGTTTTTAGTAGGATCCTTCTCCACATGGTACTCTCTCCAAGTAGTTCACATATGGAACTCACCATCATATTCATGGAAACGACCCTCACGACCTCCTCGTCCATGTCCTCTTCCTCTGGACGGTCCTCGATCAGTTCCTATAACACGAACTCCTCTAGTATGTCATCCTCTACCACCATCAACAAGAATAAAGTCACCCCAGTCTAGATTTGTTTCATCATGTTCCCCAGTACCACTATTCTTGATGACAGTGCCCTAGAAGCCCACGATGCACACAGGAAGTCGACAACTTCTTATACTGTACTTGGTACCCTTCTTTCTTTTTTATCATTTGTGATAGACACAAATCTTGTCAGCTTTTGTGATAGATAAATTTTTGCTCTTACTTTGACAAATTCACCCAAAAGCCCCGCCGAGAAATGGATTTAAACTTCTAGAATCTCACCCATTGGGCGACACATATCCTTGATCACAATCTCATGCAAATAAGTGTCTAGCAGCTCTAGGCCCTGTTAGTTTCAGCTTTAGGAAGAGAATTCTCGTGAAAAAAAGCTAAAGCTGAAACAAACAACTATTAGGAATCAGCTTTTCCAGTGAAGCTGAAGCCGAATTCAGACCATTTCTAGTGCAATTGTCTGAAGCACGTCCAAGTGAACTTCAGTGGTAAAGCTGATTCATAGAATCAACTTTGCCAGTGAAGTGAAGCTGTAGGTGATTCGAAGCTAGATAAAGCTGAAACATACAAGGCCTTAGCACCCTAGCCCAGACGGATAATTTGTTCTACGCCACAGAGAGGGGTTTCTAAAAACCCATCATACTCCTCCATGAGCACATACATGTATAACCAAGGACCCATGTTCATCTTCCAATCTGCTTGACAACCGAATTTCATAGTGAACAGGTTATCATCGACCCTCCTCCATATCACCTCCTTCGCCACTGATAGGCGCGTCTCACACGGTTCGTGTCAAAAACCACTTTCCATCAGCAAGTAACCATCCAAAGCGGCACGAGGGACTAAATTTATCCGATTTTAAAAGTTGAGGAACTAAAGTTTGTTGGTTTTGAAGTTGAAGGGCCTTCTATATATTTTTGAAAAAGTTGAGGGATAAAAAATATATTTTCCCGATTATAAATATACTTCTCAACAGTGGCATTTCTATGTGTTAGTTGACCCCGCAACTTTTGAGAAAAAATGGCCTAAAAACATTGTTCATTTACTGTTCATTGTGAAGAAAAAAATCGTAAAAATAACAATGACCACACATATTTTAAGGATGGCTTCACCGCTACTTCTCAACACCATTATGTACTACTCCCTCCATTCCTCAATCTAGTATGCGTAAATGTTTCACCAAAATTTTACAATGTAGTGTGTATTAGCACCTGCATGTCATTGTAGCCCCGCACTAGTAATACTAGTGTAGTACTACTTGAGCACATGACACATGACAACCCGTGTAAAAGCTGAGGGTTTTGTGGTCTAATTTTTTTGTCAGCATATGCATCGGTACCTGGGCTATAAACTATGCGCATTAGATTAACGAACGGAGGGAGTATTTTCTTATTCAAGTTTCCAAATATAGACATTAGACGATACAATTGGAGATCAAAGTTTTAGAGTTAATTTAGAGTATATCTTTTGTGAAAATAACCCTTACGATATATCTGAAGTTTTCTTCTGTGAGAAATATAAAGTGTTTTTTTTTACAGAAGGGACATCGAATTTGCATACATGAACAGGAGATGTTGAGCATCCCCCACGTCGGCCAAATGTGCACTCCCTTTTTTTCCCTGATGATGATAGAGAAGGCCACTAAGCTAATGAATCATCAGGTGCACGGGGTAGCTAGCCAGGTTGCATATCGATCGACCAGCTAGCGCCTATAAATTGGGAGTGGCGTTTCAGTACAAGACACACCTACCAGAGAGCAGCAACACTACCATCCCAGCCATTCTCTTAATTTGATAGGGCATATCTCAACCGTTGGGTGGGTGCAAACTGCAAAAGTTGCAGTAGAGCTTAAGCATGGCCGTTAAGATGGCATCGGACGG
Organism: Bromus sterilis; assembly: GCA_950022295.1. NCBI lineage: Eukaryota > Viridiplantae > Streptophyta > Magnoliopsida > Poales > Poaceae > Bromus > Bromus sterilis. The sequence continues at coordinate 56,711,765 of OX465601.1, forward strand.
TCTGTGGCAGGGAGAGAACCCCCTGGACTTCGCGCTGCCGCTCCTGGCGGTGCAGATCGCCGTGGTGCTGGTCGTCACGCAGGGCCTCGCCTTCGCCCTCAAGCCCCTACGCCAACCTAGGGTCATCGCCGAGATCCTGGTATACATCTTCAACTATTCTTTGATGATGCAAGTATATGTTACTTCCTCTGTATTGAAATATAGGTAGTTGGAATGTATTACAACTAATGCATTTTAACTACTTTCTTCGATTTATATTACTTGTTCTAAAATTAATGTATCTATCACTAAAATGCATCTAGATGCATCTATTTTAAGACAAATAATATGGATCGGAGGAGTACCTATATTCGAGTATGGAGGGAGTACTATATTAGTATGTCGGTAAAGCAGATAACTTAATTCCTCTTACTTTGTTCAAATATTTTCTGTGAGATTATACAGTAAATATTATGAATGCATGGCTAAGATTGCTTGGATCAATCTCTAACCCGTACTTTTTATGGTTGTACTTTGTACATATAAAAACATAATTACTGGCTGCAATATAGCTAGAGCCATCACGAGTCACGACAGCCACGACCACGAGTATAAGATGATGGCGGTCAATTCAGATCAAACACTTATGAAAATGATCGGCAAAAGAATGACGGCCGAGTAATGCTGCATACACAATTGGTGCATGTACTGTTGCATGTTGGCTCCCACGACGTGATGTTAGCAACCTGGTCTGCTGACTTGCGTGGCATCGTATGATGCGTTTGACATTTGCGTCCTACTTTTTCACACGAGTGGTGTGCTAAGGTAGAAATGCTGAAAGTGGTTAATAATGCAGCCGGTCGCTGACTATAGAGAAATGTCATGTCATCTAAAGTTTTTATAAAGAACACTCGTATGACTATTAGATTGGCTCCAAGCATTTCAAATTTGCACGGACATGGTCAAAATCAATTTTTTCCAATCCAGTACAGGGCATTTAAAATTTGCACAAACAATGTGTACTAACATGTAGAGGTTAGAATCGTATGAAATTTAATTTGAAACTTACAAATATAATAATAATAATACTTTAGAATGGTTAAAGATAAAGCGCTAATGAAGCCCGAGAGACAAAACAGGTAAATTAACATGTTACTTTTCCAAAAAAATATGTCTTATTAGTTTATACATAATAATAATAATAATAATAATAATAAACCAAGGAAGTGTTTATTTCTAAGTTGGCGTGCTATGACATTTTTATCTAAAAGTTAATTGAGTAGTTGCATGTTTTCAAAATTAATTATGTCCGGCGATGACATTTTTATCTAGCCAGTTGCACATTGGTAGACCCAAACTTGCCAAAAAAAATTAGCCTTGTTTCGTTGACAGGAATTTTGTAGGAATTTTAAAGAACATAAATTTTGTAGAAAAAAAATACTTTGGATCCCTTTGGTATGTGAGAATGGATTCCTATTTTTATGTAGGATATGAATCAATTCTTTACATTTCAAATAAAAACATCATCCTAAACCCAATGGAAAAAACTCCATCCTATGAATCAAATGACATTTTTTAGAGAAAATAATATATGTCATTTTACTTTTTATGGTTTTCCTATTCTCGTGATATTCCTATCCTATTAACCAAAGAAAACCTATATGCTATTTTATCGGATGGTTAACTGAGTAGTTGCATATTTGTTAAATTATGTGCAACTGTTTTTGAAATTTTAATTATTTTTAAAAGGTTTAGGATTAGAGATATGCAATTAGTCAAATGCTCATTATAAGTAAACCTAGAGTTGAAAAAAAATACGCTACTAAGCTAGTATTGTTAATAAGTAAGTGATTTTGTTGAAAAAAACTTATTCTAGAATTTCTTGCAGCTTTTTTGGCCGGCAGAATCTCTTGTAACTTAGCTGTGAGTCGTGTGTTTGTACAAGTGGGTGTACGTGCGTGCATATGAGCATTTAAATTTGTATAAAAATCATTTCAGATTTGCTAGGACACATCTAAATTCTATACTATTGATTTTATATAAAGATTCATTTAGATATATTTTTTATATTTTTTTTCTTTTCCTTCCTAGTTTAATTAATAACTTGTAGTCTTCCTAGATATATTACATGCAAATGTTTTTTTAGAAGACTACAAGTAAATGATTTGCATGTTGAATTTGCGCAGGGCGGCATCTTGCTGGGACCTTCGGCCCTGGGCCGATGGGGCGCCTTCCGCCGCACGCTCTTCCCGGAGTGGAGCACCCCGGCGCTCGACACCGTGTCGGGCCTCGGCCTCCTCCTCTTTCTCTTTCTGGTTGGCCTCGAGCTCGACTTCCGCGCCGTTCGCCGCGCGGGACCCCGCAGCGTGGCCATCGCAGCGGCCGGCATCGTGCCTCCGCTGCTCGCCGCCGCCGGTATCGTGCCGCTCCTCGACCTCGCCATCCCGGCGCCCCGCCAAGCCTCATACTTCGCGCTCTGCGTGTTCATCGGCGCCGCGCTCTCGGTCACCGCCCTCCCAGTGCTCGCCTGCATCCTCAAGGAGCTCGGCCTCCTCGGAGTGCCCTTCGGCGAGACCGCCATGGCTGCCGCCGCCGTGAACGACGTCTTCGCGTGGACGCTCCTCGCCCTCGCTCTCGCCGTGTCCGGCGGCGGCCGCGAGCCGAAGGGAGCTTCTCTGGCACCGGTATACATACTCGCGTCGGGCGCCGCCTTCGTGGCGTTCACGCTCTTCGCGCTCCGCCCTCTCATGGCGCGCCTGGCGCGCCGCGCCGGCCCCGGCGGCACGGACGGCGACCTGACCTGCTCATGCGCCGTCGCGTGCGCGCTCCTCGCGGGCACCGTGACCGACGCCATCGGCGTGCACCCCGTGTTCGGCGCGTTCGTGTTCGGGCTGGCCATGCCCCGGGAGTGCGGCGTCGCGGAGCGCACCGTCGAGAAGGTGACGCCGCTGGTGTCCGGGCTGATGCTGCCGCTCTACTTCGCCACGAGCGGGCTGCACACGAACGTCGACAACGTCCGGGGCGTGCCCGCGTGGGGGATGGTCGCGGTCGTGGTGGCGGTGGCCGTGTTGGGGAAGTTCGCCGGGACGTTCGCGGTGGCGGTCGCCGGGACCGGCATGGCCAGGCGGGAGGCGGCCGCCCTCGGCGTGGCCATGAGCGCCAAGGGGCTGGTGGAGCTCATCGTGCTCAACATCGGCAAGGAGAAGAAGGTCAGTACTACTGCTTGTATTGTATAGACACGATCGTTGTAAGTAATTGCCACTTAAGTACGCGAACTCACGGTGATCATTGATGGCGTGCAGGTGCTGGACGACACAACGTTCGCCATCTTCGTGATCATGGCGCTGACGACCACGGTGATCGCGACGCCGCTCATGACGGCGCTCTACCGGCTGCCGCCGACGGCCACCACCCCGGAGAACGACGGGGACGAGCTCAAAGGAGGCGACGCTTGCCCGGCATAACTCACGGATTATCAGTCGTACTACTATACTTCTACATAATTCGGCAGTCATGGCTCTGTTTTGTCCTTCTTGTTTTAGCTATCTATCGGCGATCCCTGAGCGATAGCCATGTGAGTGATGTGCCGCAGCACTAGTAAGCTTCGCAATGTATCATTTTGGGTTTGGGTTTTGGTTTAACGATGTAATGTGATTAATACAGTATATAGGTGTATGCATCAATGAGGTTGATCCTCCATTTCGATAAATGTGATCACCCTTAGGAGATTCGATGAAGCGATGGCACAGAGGCTCAGTTAACTTTTTTTTCAGAAAAAAAAAACCATTACAAAAGAATTGTCATGTAAAAAAATGCTTGTTAATCGTATAAAAATGCCATGTTTTCAAGTCTAAAAAGTTACAGAATTGTCATGAGACTATATGAAACACTATTGAAACATTACAAATGTCATCTAACCAAGAAGGTACAATTACAAAAAAAATCGTGAGAATAAGTTGCAAGAAATGCCATGTTTTGTATTTAAAATAATTGTGAATTTACCATGAAAATATATGAAAACACTATTAAAAATTAAAATTGACATGTAAAATAAAAATATACAATTACGAAATGTCATCATTTTAAAGGAGAAAAAGCTAATTTTACCATGAGGACAAGTAAAAAATAATTGTCCATGATTGCCATTATATGGAAAAAATATATCTACAATTGCCTTCCATGGACACATGGTAAAAAAATGTTATTGATAATAAAAAAAAACTGACATATTATGTCAAAATAAGTTTATCATAGTGTTTGTAATAGAACTGCCATCCTCTATAACAAAAAAAAAATACATGGTATATGAAATGAAATTGTCATGCTATCTACAAATTTACAAATTAAATTTGGCTTGATCCTAAACTAAAATTTCCATGGTTTAAAAACAAAATTTTCCATGGTACATAAATTAAAATTTTCATGGTCCAACAATAAATTTTCCATGCTACAGAATTTAAAATTAGCATGGTCCAAAAATAAATGTGCCATGCTACAAGAATTAAATTTTCCATCATCCAATAATAAATTTTCCATGTATGATTCTTTTTGCCATGGTCTACAAATTAAATTTGATATGAATATATAAAACTAAAATTTCAACAAAAAAATTTCTAAATTTGCCATAGCCCACTAAGAAATGTGCTATGCTTGAAAAATAAATTTCCATGACCTCAAAATTTAAATTTTCAAGATTACATTAAATAAATTTTGAACATGTTTTTGTATTTAAAGTATTTTTTGCAGTTTTTTTCCATCTAGTGAAAAAATGAATAAAAAAATATTGTAAATTTAACTTCTATCAAAATTATATTTTTCTTTCATTTTTGACAATTTTTTTATCACAAGTAAAAAAAGTAGAAAAGAGAAGAGTCTGGTATTCAAACCCAGGGAGGAGGTAAGATGGGGTTGCCACTATGGTAGTCTTATGCGTTCGATGAGTGATGTGTTCACGTTTCATTAGTGGAACTCCAACGCGGAGATCCAAATATCTTGATTTGGTCCGCTGGCCTTCATTTGGATCTGCACTGACAAAAATCATGGCCTGACGGGGCGACCCGAATGGACCATGGTCCATTTTTTGGTCCACCACGACCCATTTCTAGCCCAAATTTTGAGTAGATTTGGGTTCACGCGGACACGCAGCGGATACCTGTGCTGTCCCCTCCTTGTCTGCCCTTGCCCACCTGTTGGCGTTCCAATCGTTCCCGCTTATAATCCCCAATTCTCGTCCCCGCTCTCGCCATGGACGACCCGCGCACCGCCCCTATCGTCGGGAAACAAAAGATGCAACGACCCCCGAAGAGCTGACGGCCTGGCCGCCGAGACAACGAAGTGCAACGTCCGAAGGAAGAAGTCGAAGGAAGAGGCCGTCGCCGCCGCGAAGAAGAATGATGGCGAGGCCGTTGTGGCTGGGCAAGGCCCCTCTGTGGGAGCAGACGTCCTCCAAGCCATGCTTCTTCTTGGTGGCTACAACCAACAACCAAACTTGGTCGCTGCCATGGCGGCGGCTTTCACGGCGGTTGTCGTCAGCTTGATGTTCTCTCATGTTGCTCGGCCGCCAAGGGGTCGCACGCAAGGTCATGATTGTTGTGCACGTATGGGTCATCGGGTAGTGACCCGCCGACCGTCGCTTCCCCAAATCGCCTCGGGACGTCTCATCAAAGATCGCCACTTTGATACTGTCCATGTTCGTGGAGCCGCTCATCGACCTCAATGCGGTGCCAGTGGCCGGCTTCTCGCCTGGCATGCAGCGGAGGGGGCAACGTCCATCGTCCGCGCCCGCGGCATCGGAAGGTTGCTAGTTGTTTGTTGAATTGCCTACCCCGACCCCCGAGAACCCGAACTATTTCAACTATCTCCCTGATATTATGGCGAGCAAGATAAATGGTGCGTACACCTAAACTCAAGGCCCCGATGAAGAAAAGGACTATGAAGATGATCAACTCCTTCATGGTGAAGAACAAGGCTAAGAAACTCAAGGGAAAGAGCCACAAGTGCAATCCTCCATGGGCATTAGTGATGAACCATTGTTCGAGGATGAGCTTAATGCACAAGTGCATGGGAAAAATACGAAGTGAACCAAAGGACTAGAGCGTACACGAGGGATGAGGAAACTATGATTTGCAAGGATTGCCTAGCAATTAGCCTATATGCGACCAAGGGGGCCGAGCAAACCGGGCAAGAACTCTACAAGAGGTTGCATGATTGGTTTCGTGAGCATCAAAAGTTTGGTGACAAAATTTTGTAGAGCGACCGGGGAATCATATCAATCCAAAAGCGGTGGGGACAAGCCAACCGGATCGCAACAAGTTTTGTGGCGCATATGCAAATGTCCTCAAGCATTCTCAAAGTGGAGTCAGTGTCGGAGACATGGTACAAACTTTGTCCCATCTTTCCCTTTTCATATGTTCATGCATCATCCTCGTTAATGTTTATGTTGGGTGGATATAGCCTATATGTATGGCTAGCTTTGGAAGCTTTCAAGGCGCAAAATGAGGAGAGGACCTTCACCTTGTCCCATTGTTGGATGGTTGTAAAGATCAACAAAGTGGAAGGAATATGTTCAATCACAAAAGGAAGAAAGGGACATCAAAGGAAGTGGACACAAGTGAGAGGCCAAGGAGGAACAACAACTCCATGAGAGAAGCAAGGCTTGATGCTTCTTCCATCGCCTTACAAGAAACCTTATTGAATGGTTTGATTACCCAAAAGGAGGTGTTCTCAAGCAAAAGGTAAGATATGGAAGAAAAGAAGAGGAAAGCGAAAGAAGGGGCCAAGAAAGATTTCTTTGAGTTAGCAAGGAAGAAGCTCGAGATCGATGAGCTCAATGCTCATGCTTGAGCCACGTAAGCGGAGGAGAAGAAAACCACGGTCGACCTCGAGATGACGAAGGTGAATCTTGAGATCTTGAAGATGGACATGAGCTCTCGTTGACCACAAATAGGAAGAAGTGGTTCGAGGGGAGGCAAAAGGAGTTGCTCGAACACAATGAGTGATGATCTATAAAGCCTAGGGCCTATTTTTAGCATGAATTGTGCGGCCTAGGCATGTCTCAACCTCATTTTTGGCACGAACTGTGCGGCCTGGGCATGTACCGGCCTTTTATATGTGTCCTTTGTTCGGCCTGGGCATGTCCTGGCCTCTTTTTGGCGTGAACTGTGCGCCCTGGGGCATGCCTCGAGCTCTGCTTGACATGAACTAGGTCGTCTAGGGGAATTGGTATGGACTGTGCGATCTCGTGGCCTATGTGAAATGTTGAATTTTCCAGTTGGACCAAATGGGTCCCCCCGTTGGATACCGGGACATATCGAGGCTGGACATGGGATGAATAGAGATCAGTTTGATAACCCAAACGAAAAAAACATAGATCAAAGTTGGGTCTGTTTGGGTCACATCGAGGAGTTTCCCTTATGTTAGCGTGAACAAAAAAACCTGGCATGGCAATCTCCTCTTCTCCGCGATCCCTCAGAAGGATCAAGCAGTAGAGGTGCAATTACGCCAAGTGTCCATTTCCCTAGCGTATTTCAACAAAATTTCACCTATTTTGGTGGGTCCAAAATATTTCTAACCCTGAATTTTCAAGCCATATTCAAACTATTTTCAATATAAAATTAAATTAGGTTAAAATTCATTAAAATTAAATGAAAATTGAAATATCAAAATATTAAATAACTTCTAAATATGCAAAAATTCTGAAATTTTGCTCTTTGAGGTCTAAAACTATTATATTTTCAAAATTAAAACCACTTCTAACATCCAAAGAACAAAAGAAATAGAATAATAAAAGATTGAGCTAACATCATTGTCCAACAAACATGAGAAAAGTTTAACAGTGAATCATGGGGAAAGGGAGGAAAAAAGGTTACAAGTCTTCCTATCAAACAATTCCAACCTAGATCAGAAAATTTTTCCCGCACCGTATGTGACGCCCCCAAAATCGAGTCGTGTACAGTAATCATACACGCAAAGTACACGATCGAGATCAGGGACTCACTGTGAAATATCACAACACAACTCTACAAATAAAACAATACAAGATGTTTAATACAAGCTATGGGCCACGAGGGCTCGAATACAACAGCTCGAGAGTATAAAGTTAGAGGAAGCAATAGTATCTGAGTACAGACACAAGGATACAAGTTTTGCCTTAAGAAGGCTAGCACAAAAACAACAACGATCGAAAAGGCAAGGCCTCCTGCCTGGGAACCTCCAAACTACTCCTGGTCATCGGGGATCTCCATGTCGTAGAAGGCATCGGGGATCTTCACGTTGCGGTGGTCGGCATCGTGGATCTTCTTCTCCTAGGCTCCAACGTCGACTGCAGCGGCCGATCAGGAAAAATAAAAAGGGAGAAATAAAGCAAGGGTGAGTATCTAGCATACCCGCGAGTCTTACGTCCGCTACTAAGCATTTATGCATTTGTATCAAATGGAAAGGGGAGGCTGTATATAGTGGACGGAAAGGTAGAAACCAGAATAATGAAGAGAAGCTAGGCCTATCGAAGACTAGCATCTTCCAACGAGTCTTGAAGCACAAGAAGAGAATAGCCAACAGTTCAATAGCATGAATGTAATAACAATGCAACAGAAGTTGCTGCAACATTGTATAATAGTAAGATTGTAATAATTAATAATTATAAATGCCTCTGAGTTCCCTTCCTCGACTTCCCTGCGGGGAAAAGAAACCGGAACCAACAGTTTAATAGTAGTAGTTTGTAGTAGTAGGGTCTGGCGTCAGCATAAAGCGTCCTGTTACCGTGGACACGGCTATCCGAATAGATTATTATCCCTGCAGGGGCTGCACTATTGTGACCTACACGCTCGGATCTCCAGGGTGGCGTACACCTTGTCAGGGAACACCCCACCGAGGCTATCCGACACAACGCAGTCCATCCTACGGCTCATCAGAGAGGTCCCCGCCGGTCTACAGCCCTAAGGGCAAGGGGGTCATGGGCCTATCACCCCTCGCTCTCCGGGTCGTTGCGAGGACAGTGAATTCCAGCGCCATCGGCGTGACCCGACCGTGCCGCAATGCTGAACTAGACGTCTTTCAGAGCTTTCGAACGAGGCTACGTTGCGGAGGAGCCCATACTCGTAATTCGCACGTATAGGTAGTGCGTACAAGCCAAAAGACTACTCAAGTCATCCGCCTAAACCGTTAAGCGTATCCGTATTCGTTGATCCGTTCTGAGAAACTTTCGTGTACAAAAGTTTTTCATCCGGACAACTTTTATCGGTACAGGGGATTATCGACAAACGACCCGAAGGGGGGATGTCGATGTTCGTTGTGTCAGGGGGGGTGTGATAGACATACGGATATCGTATCCTTTTCTATTCAATTTTGATATACAAATTATTTTCAACGAAGTTAAGGTTTAAAAGATATTAATTTCCAAAGATTTAATCCTTTTAAATCAATTTCTAAATTTTCTTCTATTATTAAATAGCAAAATTATCCACAACCTTATCCACAACAGTGCTGACAGGATGGACCCACATGTCATACACAGAGGCATTTAAATCATTTTATTTAATCTAAAATTGCAGAGGGCCCACATGTCATACTCTGTATTGTAATAAAACATTTTCTAAAATCTCTCTACCAGTGGGACCTAGGTGTAATTGTCACAGGGGGTTAATTAATCAACTTAATTAAATTAAAGGGGCTGGGCCCATCTGTAAGTCTCACCAGGGGGGTTATTTTTTATCTCTGTTAAGGGGGGGGGGGTTAGGCTTAACCGTGGGTTAGTTAACCCCCGGGCACGCACGCCGGTGGCCAGGGGGCACGACGGCGAGGTAAATCCCGGGCAGGGACACTGGGGGGCAAGGGGCGTGGGCACGCACAGAGCAGGGGGCTCCGACGGCCATGGACAGAGGGCGGCGAGGGTGCGCCACAGATGACGGCTGGTGCGCCATGGCCACGGTGGCGAGGCTGTTCCGACAAGGTGGCCGCGGCGAGGGGCGGGCGGGCGCGCGTGGAGCCACAGTTGGATGCGAGGCAACAGGCACCATTATCACAACGCACGGGGACAGGGGATACATGGCACGGCCCGAGCGTGTCAATGGCGAGCACGGAGACGGCAGCCGAAGCATGCCGCGACAGTGACGGCTATTCCACAGACAGAAACAAGCGCGCCACGAGGGGGAAGATCGATACGCTCACCAGGAGCGCGTTGAGGTTGGCAATGGGCTTGACGGAGCGCCGGAGCCGGCGGATCGAAAACAATGGCGGGGCGGCTGTGGCGGTGAAGGGAAGAAGGGGGCTTCGTCTCCAGTGCTTCCCGGCCTGAATTGGTTGCGCAGGGAGACGCAATAGGGGATGGGGAGGCGCCTGGGAAAGTCCATTGTCGCCGGGGAGGACACTGGCCACGACAAGCACGGCGGCACGGCCCGGCCGCGGCTTCGGGCGAGCGGGGTAGAGTGGGTGGGCAGCGGTGCAAGGAAGGTACCGAAGGGGGGGAGCGTTTGGGGTTCCAGAGGGGGGAAGGGGTATTATCCCCGTCGGCTAGCCGTCGGATACCCTCGACGGCGTGGCCACAGCATGGCCGGCCGCAGGATGCTGATAACCCACAACTGCAGGGGATCGAGATAGTCTTCGCGGGTAAGAATAACCCAATTTATAGATTCGACTCAAGGGGAGCCAAAGAATACCCACAAGCTTTGACAATGGAGTTGTCAATTCCACCGCACCTGAGATGCACTTACTTGCAACAAGATATTAATAGTAACTGCGATATGGAAGTGATGGTGGCAATGGAAATAGTAGTGGTGAAACAGCGATAGTAAAACAGCAAAAGCAAACAACTAGTAACCAGCAGAATTAAAAACACTGTAGGCTAGGGAGATGGATGGTTGGGCGCTGCATGGATGAGATACTTCATGCATTTAACTTGGGGCAAGGCACATAGAAAAACAATGATCATCTAGGCATAAATCAAACATTAGGCATGTACCCCACAGGTAGTTGTACGTGCTTGCAATAAGAACTTGCACAACATCTTTTGTCCTACCATCCCGCTACGAACGGGGCCAAAAGGAACTTATGGAGATTAAGGTGCTCCTGTCAAAGAGCACTGGAACAAAGCATTAACAATCAATGGATACACGGAATCCTCAAATTATTGTCCATCCCCTTTGGTGTCCCAAGCTGTCACCTTTGGGATCGCCGGTTCCGGACTATAATAGGTGCATACAACCTGTAGATAGGATCAAGAACACAAATATATTCATGCAAACACATAGGGTTCAGATCTAAAAACATGGCACTCGGGCCCAAAGTGACAAGCATTAGGAGCAACAAGTTGAAGCAAAGATGATAAACACCAATCTAGATGATAGGCAACATGCCCCCAACAATCTGATAAACTATTACATGATCTAACTCATCCAATCCCTACCATCCCCTTTGCCTACACCAGGGAATTACTCACACATGGAAGGAGAAGTCATGGAGGGAGGATGGAGTGGTGATGATGATGACGATGGCGATGATCTCCCCTCATCGGAGGCCAAAACAGCCTCCAGATTAGCCCTCCCGGAGAAGAACAGAGGGTGGCGGCGGCTCCGCGACGAGAATTGGGAAAACGACTTCTGTTCTGGGGTTTTCTCGCCGCGGGAATAAATAGGAGTCAAGGTAGGGCACCAGAGGGGGGAGGACCCTCCCAGGCGGCCTCCTGGTGCGGCTAGGGGTGGGGCCGCGCCAGCAGGGCGCCTGAGGCCCCCCCTGGCTGCCCTCTGGCCCACTTCTGGCACAATGGTCCTTCAGGTGCGTGGATTTTCTGTGATTTTTCCTGGAATTTTCTGAGACACCTAAAAATCCATTTTCCTGCACACAATAAAACCATACAGACAGCTCTGCTGAAAACATCGTTAGTCCGGGTTAGTTTTGTCCAAATCATGCAAGAATGAGGGCAAAACAATAGCAAAAGTGTTTGGAAAAGTAGATACGTTTGAGACGTATCAACTCCCCCAAGCTTAGCATATTGCTTGTCCTCAAGCAATTCAGTTCAATGAACTGAACGCGACAAAGAAAACTTTGACAAACTCTTTTGCTTCATTAGATGTATATAAGCATGTACTATGAAAAGAGTCTAGAAAGTGCTGAAACAATGCTATAAGGACAATGCACGAAGCAATCCTTCTTTCATCCGAACAATCACAAACAACTAAAAGTAAATAATATGCTACTGAAAATCAAGACAAGACTACAATGCACATAGCTTGAACATATTAGAGTGGTATATCGCTAGCCTACATGAGTGAAGCAGAACATAAATGCAGAAACTCCTTCGGAGTTTTAAACGAGACTAGAACTAAGAACTTCAGAATAAGTAATACCACAATCATGCAGAAGACAATGCAGTACTTTGGGACAATGCACATTACACTCAGAATGACAATTATGCTCTCATAGTTGGTGCTTTAAAGAAAGAAGGTGGAGACTCTCGAACCGTGGATTTTGATGGCAAGGTTTAAAACCCGTGGTTGGAAGCAAAGACTAAACATGTACCAGAGCTCTGGTTTTGAAAACAGAGATAAAAAGTGTTTTTGGGAGGTGCATGATTCGTCAACGAATGCTAGTAGACAACCCAATCACCACTTATGCTAGACATGTTTCGAGGAACGGCTCCCAAGATGGGGACGATCACATCCCCTTAATCTCCTTTGTTTATCACTACCAAAGTTTTCTGATTTCTCATAAACAAAGCGTGAAGGAGGGTTTGTTGGTTGTGATTATCTTTTGTGAGCTGGGCGCACTCATGCCAGTCCCTCCTCTCATTAGGGGTTTGCAGATTAGACATGCAATCCCGTGATAAAACATGTCTAACATAAGAAGGTCATGAATCACCTACTACTTCCTCATGAGCTAAAGCAGAGGCACAACACATGAGTATTTTTGAATAATTTCGAGATGGTACAAGAAAGTCTTCGTTAGGATGGCCGGTAAATACCATATAGGAAGGTATGGTGGACTCATATGGAATAACTGGTTTCAAGGATTTTCCTTGTTGTGTCCCTTTCGTCGATCTTCGTCATCACTGCCTTGTCGCTTGCACGATTGAACGTAGGAAAATATAATCAAGTGCAAATGCCATCACGGACTCGAGCTGAACTCTGCAACAAAGCAAACTAAAGAGAGAAAAGAAACATTTTTGGATTTTTCAAAGGTTAAACGAAAAAAAAGAGAAAATCTTTTTGTTGTTTTTGCAACGAAAGAATGAAAGAAGAACAGGCGAAAACTTCGAAAAGATCAAAACGAACAATCATAAATGGATAATACAATGGAAAAAGGGAGAAGGACACGTACTCCCCGAAGCTTAGGCTTTTGGCCTAAGTTGGTATCTGCTACTGTGGTCCCCAGGAGGCTCCAGCTCCAGGGTAGTACTAGTGTGTCCACGGGTCGTACGGGGCTTCAGGTGCATAGACCGAAGTCAAGGGACCCTCCCACGAAGAAGGTTCCGCGCTGCAAGCGGAAGAAGACCCTTCACCCCACTGGGTAACGGGCTCCTCCTCCTCATCATGCACAAACCCCTCCATGGGGTTATGGAACTGCCGCTGGGCCACGAACTCATCGAACTGGATGACGTTGAAGGACCATCCGTTCCTACGAGTAGAATCAAACCAAAAAGGAGCAGGTAGACGGATCTCCCGAATATCGATTAGTCCAAACCTCAGAATATAAATAAGGTTACCAAACTCGGAAGTCCTGGTAACAAACTCATGCCTCTTCATAGCAGCAAGCTCAAAGCTTATAAAAGGAAAAGGCTCATCATCAGGATGTGGGGTGCGCTCGAGAGACTCAAGAATAAGTGTGGCGTAAACGCCACCAAAGAGATCTCCCTTGTTTCCATTAAGGGCAAGTCGACGAGCAATCAAGGCACCCACATTATACGTAGTTTCCCCTGAGAGGGCATTTGCCAGGATAGCAATATCCGGCGCAAAAATGTTGCTCGTGTTTTCACGAGCTAATACCCCTCTAGCAATATAATATGCAAAATACCTGAGCTGGGGAAACAAGATGCTGGAAATTTTTGAACGTCGGATATCCCTTGTATCCTGACTTCAAAGAGAGTTGAAGAGCGTTCTCAGCTCGGTGGGCTGAGTGTTCATCTTTGTCGTCCGTCCAATGTTCGGCACACCTATTATTTCAAAAAATCTTTCCAAAGAAATGGTCAAAGGATCATTGTAAATTTTAAACTCAATAAGACCAGCATCATGGTTATATCCAAAACTATTAATAAAATAGGAGGTGAGTTTACGGTATTGAGTAACACGGCATGTTGCAAGCCGTGTCAAACCTGCATTAGCACAAAGGTTATCAAACTCCTCCTCAATACCTGCCGCTTCATGAAAATCGTTGCACGGAAACATCATTGCCCGTGCTGGACTTGTATCTTCCAGCAACTCCAGGGGCACAACATCTTCATTGTAGCTTACCCTAGCAGCTGAGGATGAAGCTGCAGCTCTAGTTACTCTATCAGTGTGCTCGGGCTTGTTCTTCCCAAGCCATCCTTTTGCTTTTCCAAAGAAACTCATTTCTGAAATTTTTGACAATTCACAAAATCAAGGATTTAAGAAAAATGAGCTGGGGTAAACTACTCTACTCACTTCCCTAAGTCATAAACTTGCATCAAAACTTGGAAAATAAATTTCTACACATGCTTGCAAGCTCATATGAACAACACCAAGAGCTACTAAATACTCACTAATGAAGCCACCAATCAAATATCTAATTGGAGGGGTGGAGGAGTCACATACCAGGGAATATTTGCTCAAAATCTCAGCTCGAATGATGGGCTGTAGAGAGAGATCGAAAATCGCCTCCAAGAACAGCAAGAACGCAAGAACAAGTGCAGAACTCGTGTTTTTGGAGAGAGAGAGATAGAGAGAGAGAAGAAATACCTGCAGGTGGGGCCCGTGGGCCCCAGGCGCCTTGTGGGCACGGCCAGGGGGCAGGCCGCGCCAGCTGGCCGCCTGGGCCACTGGTGCCCCCCTGGTCAGCCCCAGGTGCCTCTGGGTCACTCCCGGCATGGGAATTTTTATTTTTATTTTTTTGGAATTTTTCGGACAACTTCACTGTTGAAAATATTTCGGGGTTCAAAAAGCTGCAAAACTTTCTGAAAACTTGAAATAGTGGTTATCTGTGTGAAGCTTCAAAAATATAAAACTTTGGACCAACAAGAAAGATAAAGCTAAAAGAAATGCAATCATAACAAACTCTACTTTTTACTTATATAAAACTCATTTAATAGCAAGGTTGATCAAGTCCTACTACCAAACTAGCAATACATAGAGCGAAAAGTTTCACTTACTATGAAGCATTCATGGTACCTTTACTTTAATGGATATTGTACCCACCATAATGGTTTTGTATTTGTGGTGCACATGTAGAGGACAATCCCATTCACCAATCTTCACGGTCTCGATATTCTCTATAGAGTTGAGGCCATGCCTTTTGTCAATCTTCTTCGGAAAATACACCGTGTGTTCTTTATCATTCACATTAAAAGTAACATTTCCTTTATTGCAATCAATAATAGCACCTGCGGTGTTAAGAAAAGGTCTACCAAGAATAATAGACATGCTCCCATCCTCGGGCATGTCAAGCACAACAAAATCAGTAAGGATCAAGAAATTAACAACTTCAACGGGAACATCCTCACAAATACATATGGGAACGGCTGTTGACTTGTCAGCCATCTGAAGAGAGATATCTGTAGGGATTAGTTTTTGTAAACAAAGCCTCTTGTAAAGAGAGAAAGGCATAACACTCACTCCTGCTCCAAGATCACATAAAGCAGTCTTGACATAATTATTATTTATGGAGCAAGGAATGGTGGGTATACCTGGATCACCAAGCTTCTCAGGAATCTTGCCACTAAAAGAGTAGTTAGCAAGCATAGTAGATATTGCTTCACTAGGAACTTTTATTTTATTAGTAACAATATCTTTCATATATCTCGAATAGGGAGGTAACTTAATAGCATCAGTCAAAGGGATTTGTAGAAAAAGAGGTTTCATCCATTCACAAAACTTATTGTAATGCTCTTCTTCTTTAGTTTTGAGAGACTTACCTAGAAAGCGCATGGGTTTCTGTACCCATGGTTCTCTTTCCTTCCCATGTCTTCTTGCGATGAAGTCTTCTCTAGTGTATTTCTTGCGTTTGTCGGGTGCTTCTTCTTCTCGAACTTCGGGTGGATCATTCTTTTCACCATCCTTTTCAGGCTCAGCACCGTCTTCAGTCTCAGCATCGGAGGTAGATATACTATTTGGATCATTGTAATTGTCAGCTTCTTTGTACTTCTTCTTCTTCTTCTTCGGAGAACTAATAAATTCTTCTTCCTGCATTTGAGAATCTTGCTCGATCCTCTTCGGATTCCCCTCTGGATAGAGAGGATCTTAAGTGCTAGTTCCTCCTCGGGTTTTAATCCCGAAGGCCTGTATATCCTGTTTGGCATTGTTAGCAAGCAAATATTTTTGCACATTAGAATTTTGTTCAAGATGAGTTTGAACCATATGAAAATGCTTCACAAGACATTTAACATCATTAACTGTTCTACCTAGAACATCAAGAAAACTTTTGATAGCAAGAGAATTATCATGCAACTGACTTTGTATCCTCTCATTAAAGTGACTTTCCTTCATAATAAAATTATCAAGCTCATCTAAACATCGATCAGGAGGCTTACCATGAGGGATGTCACTTGCATTGAAATCTAAAAGAGAGTGTACCTCTACCATAGGAGGGTGAGTGGTAGGCTCACACAACTTCTCAATAGGGGGGGTAGATTCTTCACGTCTTTAGTTTTAACACCCTTCTCTTTAATAGACTTCTTTGCTTCTTGCATATCTTCGGGGCTTAGGACGAGCATGCCCCTATTTTTTGGTGGTGGAGGTGGTTCAGGGATGGACCAATCTTCGTGGGTTTTGGCAATCTTGCCCATTAATTCTTCTGCATCGTCCGGTGTTCTTTTCCTGAAAACACAACCAACACAACTGTCCAAATAGGATCTGGATTCATCAGTTAGACCAGCATAGAATATATCAATTAATTCATTCTTAGGGACTCCATGTCCCGGTCTAGCCTGGATCAGACTGCAATACCTCCCCCAAGCTTTAGGGAGGTCCTCATCCTGCAACTGTTTAAAGTTATAAATTCTTTGTAAAGCAGCATGTTGGATATGAGCAGGAAAGTACTTATCAACAAAAGAGTGAGCTAAGTCTTGAGGACTCCTAATGGAACCACATGGTAGTGCACCATACCATGCTTTAGCACCTTCCTTCAAATAGAAAGGAAGAAGCTTAGTAACATAAAAATTTCGTTTCTTTTCATCCGTAGTAAACAGGCCACCCAACTCAGTGAGTTTGGTCAGGTGTGCAATAGCATCATCATTTTCTCTGCCATAAAAGGGGTCATCTTCAACCATAGATATAAGTGAAAGATCAACAGAGAAATTATAATCAGGATCATTGATGCATATAGGAGATGTAGCAAATTCAGGATCAGGAACGGTCTTGTTCTTCAGGGAGTGTTTTTCGAGAAGCTTCTTAATATCACCAGGGTCAGAGTCGACAAACTCTGTTAGCTCCCTACATAAATCATCATCAAGTATAATATAATCATCATCAAGGAGTCTCTCCTTGAGTTCATCTAAGTCTGGATAACCAAAGGTTTTGCAGGTAGGAATATAAGTACCAGGAGTCTCGGTCTCAGATTCTGCTGCAACCTTAGCAGTCGGAGTTTCAATATAGTGACCAAGAAAACTACTATCATAAAGAGTAGTGGAAGCATCATCAAAAGTATCGGACATAGTAACGGATTCAGTAGAAGCATCATGTGGTGGAGGTGAAGCAAACTTACTCATAACTGAAGGTGAATCAAGTGTAGCACTAGTGTTCAGAACAGTACCTTTTCTTGTACGAGATGGTAAGGTCGGGACCTTGGGGTCTTCTTTCTTACCCATAGCGGATAAATTGCAGCAGGTAAAATAATTCAGGTAGACTTGTGAATAAAGCTATGCTCACCGGCAACGGCGCCAGAAAACAACCTTGAAAACCCACAACTGCTGGGGATCGAGATAGTCTTCGCGGGTAAGAATAACCCAATTTATAGATTCTACTCAAGGGGAGCCAAAGAATACCCACAATCTTTGACAATGGAGTTGTCAATTCCACGTCACCTGAGATGCACTTACTTGCAACAAGATATTAATAGTAACTACGATATGGAAGTGATGGTGGCAATGGAAATAGTAGTGGTGAAACAACGATAGTAAAACAGCAAAAGCAAACAACTAGTAACCAGCAGAATTAAAAACACTGTAGGATAGGGAGATGGATGGTTGGGGGCTGCATGGATGAGATACTTCATGCATTTAACTTGGGGCAAGGCACACGGAAAAACAATGATCATCTAGGAATAAATCAAACATTAGGCATGTACCTCACAGGTAGTTGTACGTGCTTGCAATAAGAACTTGCACAACATCTTTTGTCCTACCATCCTGCTACGAACGGGGCCAAAAGGAACTTATGGAGATTAAGGTGCTCCTGTCAAAGAGCACCGGAACAAAGCATTAACAATCAATGGATACACGGAATCTTATAATTATAGTCCATCCCCTTTGGTGTCCCAAGCTGTCACCTTTGGGATCGCCGGTTCCGGACTATAATAGGTGCATACAACCTGTAGATAGGATCAAGAACACAAATATATTCATGCAAACACATTGGGTTCAGATCTGAAAACATGGCACTCGGGCCCAAAGTGACAAGCATTAGGAGCAATAAGTTGAAGCAAAGATGATAAACACCAATCTAGATGATAGGCAACATGCCCCCAACAATCTGATAAACTATTACATGATCTAACTCATCCAATCCCTACCATCCCCTTTGCCTACAACAGGGAATTACTCACACATGAAAGGAGAAGTCATGGAGGGAGGATGGAGTGGTGATGATGATGACGATGGCGATGATCTCCCCTCACCGGAGGCCAAAACAGCCTCCAGATTAGCCCTCCCGGAGAAGAACAGAGGGTGGTGGCAGCTCCGCAATGAGAATTGGGAAAACGACTTCTGTTCTGGGGTTCTCTTGCCACGGGAATAAATAGGAGTCGAGGTAGGGGACCGGAGGGGGGAGGACCCTCCCAAGCGGCCTCCTGGCGCGGCCAGGGGTGGGGTCGCGCCAGTAGGTTGCCTGGGGCCCCCTGGCTGCCCTCTGGCGCCACTTCTGGCACAATGGTCCTTCGGGTGCATGGATTTTCTATGATTTTTCCTGGAATTTTCTGAGACACCTAAAAATCTATTTTCCAGCACACAATAAAACCATACAGACAGCTCTGCTGAAAACATTGTTAGTCCGGGCTAGTTTCGTCCAAATCATGCAAGAATGAGGGAAAACAATAGCAAAAGTGTTTGGAAAAGTAGATACGTATCAGATGCGCGCCACGCCTCCCCCCTGTGAACAAAGGAAGGGGATGAGTGAGGGGGCTGGGCCATGGTGGGCTTAGGGTTGGGCCACTGGGAGGCTTTGCCCTATGCGAGACTTAGTAGTTTTAGGTTTCCTTTCTTTCTTTTTTGATTTTGTTTTATTTATTTGGCTACTGTTTAATTTTTGTAAAATGTGAAACATGTACCAAAATTAGTGATGCACTTTATAACCGTGCCACAAAAAGTTTTGTGCCCATATAAAATCAATTGCACTTTTGTTTTATTTAAAAGGGGTCAAATGCTACTGTTTTGCTATTGTTTTGATTTGTTTACAATATTTAAAGCTTGTAATAAATGCCCACTATTATTTTAATATGACCTAATGATTATTATGCATTTAATAAAATTGGTTGCACAATTTTTGGGATAAGTTTTATTTCAAAAATATTTTTAATTCCATCAAAAGTGGATTTTTAAATGGTGTTTGCTTCAAGGATGATTAAGACAGGATTAACCACAATGATTTGTCATTAATCAAATGGATTACTATAGCATGACACCCGGGGTGTTACAAATCTCCCCCACTACAAAGAATTCTCGTCCTGAGAATTAAAAGGTAGTGCAAGGGGTAGAGTTTTGGTTTCGTATTCTAGCGATTCTTCTGGTTCTTTTGTCCTTATCGAAGGAGTTGATCCTTCTTGTTGACGTCTTCATTTCTCGGTATCGGTACATCTCAACGTGTTGTCATCCTTCCTTCAGGGTCTTCATCGTACCTACGGATAGGCTAGGAGGGGACACTTAGGGGGTCGAATCGACGTAAGGTTAATCAACTGGGGCATTCCGAGGGAATGAGGTATAGAGTATCCCTCGAGTTTAAACTCAGGGAAACACATCGAGGGGAACAAAAGAAGATATAAGAAGTTTCTAGTGGATATGCAAGCATTCGATGCCAATGACGGAGGATGAAAAGGGGTCAAGAGCATCAGACATAAGCACTAAGTCTGATATTGGACACAATTATCACAAGGTAGAGGACCCGTGAGTTTCTTACGAGGTCGAGCAAGAGGAATAACTTCGAGAACAAAAAGGTACAAGAGAGTCAGGTTTCAATCCTGTGGGACCGTGGGTTATGGGCCCACATTGAATAAGAAGGGTGGTGACATTCCATGCGATCACGAGATCCTAATGTAGGAGTTAGCAAAATTTCCCGAAAGGATAAGAGAGTAGAATCCCAGAGTAAAGGTACGAAGAAAAGGATCCTAATACCACCCAGTTTGCGACGTGGGCCGATAAGCCACATGACACTGTTAGTAAATTAGTTTTGCAAAGACTAGACTCGTCTTCGACCAAGGATTTGAAAGGGGGTATCCTACAGGCAGTCGGCTCTGATACCAACTTGTGACGCCCGCAAAACCGAGTCGTGTACAGTAATCATACACGCAAGGTACATGATCGAGATCAGGGACTCACTGTGAGATATCACAACACAACTCTACAAATAAAATAATACAAGATGTTTAATACAAGCCATGGGCCACGAGGGCTCGAATACAACAGCTCGAGAGCATAAAGTTAGCGGAAGCAATGTATCTGAGTACAAACACAAGGATACAAGTTTTTCCTTAAGAAGGCTAGCACAAAAACAACAACGATTGAAAAGGCAAGGCCTCCTAACTGAGAACCTCCAAACTACTTCTGGTCATCGGGGATCTCCATGTCGTAGAAGGCATCGGGGATCTTCACGTTGCTGTGTCGGCATTGGGGATCTTCTGCTCCTAGGCTCCAACGTCGACTGCAGCGGCCGATCAGGCAAAAAAAGGGGAAAATAACGCAAGGGTGAGTATCTAGCATACCCGCGAGTCTTACGTCCGCTACTAAGCATTTATGCATTTGTATCAAATGGAAAGGGGAGGCTGTATATAGTGGACTAAAAGGTAGAAACCAGAATAATGAAGAGAAGATAGGCCTATGGAAGACTAGCATCTTCCAACGAGTCTTGAAGCACAAGAAGAGAATAGCCAACAGTTCAATAGCATGAATGTAATAACAATGCAGTAGAAGTTGTTGTAGCATTGTATAATAGTAAGATTGTAATAATTAATAATTATAAATGCCTCCGAGTTCCCTTCCTCGACTTCCCTGCGAGGAAAGGAAACCGGAACCAACCGTTTAATATTAGTAGTTTGTAGTAGTAGGATCTGGCGTCAGCATAAAGCGTCCTGTTACCGTGGACACGACTATACGAATATATTATCATCCCTACAGGGGCATCACTACTGTTACCCTACACGCTCGGATCTCCACAGTGGCATACACCTTGTCAGGGAACACCCCACCGAGGCTATCCGACACAACAAAGTCCATCCTATGGCTCATTAGAGAGGTCCCCGCCGGTCTACAACCCTAAGGACAAGGGGGTCATGGGCCTATCACTCGTCACTCTCCGGGTCGTTGCGAGGACGGTGAATTCCAGCGCCATCGGCGCGATCCGACCGTGCCGCAATGCTGTAATGGACGTCTTTCAGAGCTTTCGAACGAGGCTACGTTGCGTAGGAGCCCATACTCATAATTCCCACGTATAGGTAGTGCGTACAAGCCAAAAGGCTACTCAAGTCATCCGCCTGAAACGTTAAGCATTTTATTATTATCTGTCGGGACAACCGTTATCGTTGCCCCTTTCTAGGTGAGTCGCAGACAACGACAACAGTCAGGTCCACCAGTAACATCGGTGCCTGCCATGACGTCCCACTAACTCGTGCGGTTACCAACAAGGTGAACCGTCTCCTTACCTTATCTCGCGTTTGCTCTTTGAAGAGCTCGACTTTCGTACAACATGATACCACTCGGCCACGAACAGTACCAGGTCCACCGCACACCGGTGGAATACACCTAACCTATCGTTTTTCTAAGATATCCTGCGCGGGCACCATTGGGTCACCCGACTCCTTACCTGTAAGGACACCAGTTGATTCGAGTGCCTACCATCAAGTGAAACCAGGAGGAATCACCCTCGATGGTACACTTGAAGAGGTTCGACAGAGACATTAGCGGAATGAACTAAAGAGATAAACCTCGCATCATCCCGGTGATGCTACGCTACTGAGCCGACGAGAGTCTCGCCGTTATAATATTTTGTAATCCGCAGACTCAGCAGAGTCTCGCCGTTGTAGGTTCCCTAGGGTGTCTGCATTGATCCGTACCTGTTGCAGTTATAATATTTTGTAATCCGCGTTCACTCACCAGAGTGATCACGACCCGCTATTCTAAACCTAGCTAACAATGTGCAGGGTTTACTGCTAAATATTATATATATATTTATAAGGCAGCATAGGATAAAGGAAGGTACATCAAGGGGCGACAAAAACAAGCTATGCAATTGAATAGGATTGTAACGTAGCAGCAGCAATGCCTAGTGCAAGAAATCTACGGAAAATATAGGCGATATCTGGGGAAGGAAAATGGCTCTGCTTGCATGGAAGCTCGACGGTCGCGGTAGGGTCGTCGTCGACGTAGTCGATCACAGGGGCATCGGCAGCGGACGTCGAGACTATCGGACAATAAGAGAGGGGGAAGAAACAATAAATACACGGCAATAAAGCAATACAAATTCAAGACATGGCTATACGTTATACTAGGGGTGAACTAACGCGGTGCTTCACGTTGCGGATGAAACAGAATTTAACCGGATATTTTACTGGCTCCGGGTGATTACCGGAATGGGCAACCGGACGGGGAATGTCTCTGGTTCGGTATGTTAGAGGGGTGTGGTGGGGGTATGGGTAGCGTATCCATATTCGTTGATCCGTTCTGAGCAACTTTCGTATACAAAAGTTTTTCATCCGGACAACTTTTATCGGTACATGGGATTGTCGACAAACGGCCCGAAGGGGGGGGATGTCGATGTTTGTTGTGTTAGGGGTTGTGGTAGACATACGGATAGCGTATCCGTATTCTACATAATTTTCTGATCAATTTTGATATACAAATTATTTTCAACGGAGTTACGGTTTAAAAGATATTAATTTTCAAAGATTTAATCCTTTTAAATCAATTTCTGAATTTTCTTTTATTATTAAATAGCAACATTATCCACAACCTTTTCCACAACAGTGCTGACAGGATGGACCCACATGTCATACACAGAGGCATTTAAATCATTTTATTTAATCTAAAATTGCAGAGGGCCCACATGTCATACTGTGCACTGTAATAAAACATTTTCTAGAATCTCTCTGCCAGTGGGACCTAGGTGTCATTGACATAGGGGGTTAATTAATCAACTTAATTAAATTAAAGGGGCTGGGCCCATCTGTAAGTCTCATCGGTGGGGTTATTTTTTATCCCTTTTAAGGGGGGGGGGTAGGCTTAACCGTGGGTTAGTTAACCCCCCGGCACGCACGTCGGCGGCCAGGGGGCACGGCGGCGAGGTCAATACCGGGCAAGGACACTGCAGGGCGAGGGGCGTGGACACGCACGGAGCAGGGGGGCTCCGACGGCCATGGCCAGAGGGCGGCGAGGGTGCGCCACGGAGGACGGCTGGTGCACCATGGCCACGGTGGCGAGGCTGTTCCGACGAGGTGGCCGCGGCGAGGGGCAGGCGGGCGCGCGTGGAGCCACAAATGGAGGCGAGGCAGCGCACCATCAGCGCAATGCGTGGGGACAGGGGATACAGGGCAAGGCCCGAGCGTGTCAATGGCGAGCACGAAAACGGCAGCCGAAGCACGCCACGACGGTGACGACTATTCCGCGGACAGAAACAAGCGTGCCACGAGGAGGAAGATCGAGACGCTCACCAGGAGCACGTTGAGGTTGGCAATGGGCTTGAGGGAGCTCCGGAGCCGGTGGATCAACAACAATGGAGGGGCGGCTGTGGCGGTGAAGGGTAGAAGGGGGCTTCGTCTCCAGTGCTTCCCAACCTGAATTAGTTGCACAGGGAGACGCAATCGGGGACGGGGAGGCGCCTGGACAAGTGATTTCTACGCACGCTTCTATTCTGGTAGACTATGTTGGGCCTCCAAGTGCAGAGGTTTGTAGGACAGCAACAATTTCCCTCAAGTGGATGACCTAATGTTTATCGAACTCAGGGAAGTAGAGGTTGAAGATGTTCTCTCTCAAGCAACCCTGCAATTAAGATACAAGAAGTCTCTTGTGTCCCCAACACACCTAATACATCTAGGAGTTGTATAGGTGCACTAGTTCGGCGAAGAGATAGTAAAATAAGAGTGATAGGTGGGGAAAAGCAAGGTAATATAAATTTGTAATAAAAAGTGCAACAAGCAAACATGTGACAAAAGTGAGCACAAACGGTGTAACAATGGTGGAAACAAGGCCTAGGCTTCATACTTTCACTAGTGGAAACTCTCAACAACATTAACATAGTCTAATCACATGATATTTCCCATAAAACATGCAATGGAGACGCACTTGTAGGTCAATCCTTTGTGGTCAAGAGAGGACGAGAATTATGTATGGCTACAAAAGCACACCTCAGAGTTCGTAGTTATCAATCTATGGATTTTCCAATGCCACCGCGGGCATCCAAAGAGAGTATCACAATCAGCACAACATATCTCAAGGATAGTCAAAGACAATCACCAAGAGACTCTAAATCTTCAATCAACACACAAAAAGGAAATCACTCATGAAAATATTCTTCTAATGCATGTCAAATAGACTGTTGTCACCTTGGTCTCAGGGATTATACTAGATAAAGACAAGTGAGTACATCAAATCCAATACATAGAAGAAGGGGAAACATCATAGGATCACCCTAAATTAATATAGCCTATGATCACAACGAAGATCACATCCTGGGAGAGAGAGAACACATAGCTACTGGTAGAAACCTAATCCCCGAGGAGGGGCTACTCCCGCATCATGGAGGGAGGAAGCAACATCGATGGAGATGAATCCGGGGGCACTTCCCCGTCCCGGCAGGGTGCCGGCACAGGAATCCTGGTCCCCCGAAGCTTGTTGGCGATGGCGGCGTAGATCGGAATTGCTTCTGGAGAAAAGGGGTCCGGAATCAGGGTTTTCGCGACGCGAGTAAAAATAAGGGCCAAGGGGGCACCAAGGGGGGCCACAGGGCAGCTAGGAGGGTTCCCGGCGCGCCCTAGGGTGGGGGGGCGCCAGGGACCCTCCTGGGGCCCTGGTGGGTCCACTCCCTTCCATCCTTGGTTCTTCGGGAAGCTTCCGGGTCGCTGATTTTTTATATAATTTTTCCGGAATTTATTTGGCACTTTTTATGGCCGAAAAACCTAAAATATAAAAACAGCAGAAAACAGGAACTGGCAAATGGGTGAACTGAGTTAATAGGTTAGTCCAAATATGATCAAAAGTGTATGAAATTTCAATCAAAGCATGGCAAAGTCACACAAATCATGCATGGAGCAAGCAGAAATTATAGATACGTTTGGGACGTATCATCATCCCCAAGCTTAATTCCTGCTCGTCCTCGAGTAGGTAAATGATAACAGGCATAATTTCTGGTGACATGCTAGCAACCATATAAGAACTTTGAAAAGTAAAGCAATCAAGGTATGTGATTCAATTCAAGTCATAACATGCAAGAGTCTATATTAGCATTGAAACAAGCAACGGAAGAACATTAGGTGCAAGAGCTCTCGCTGTCCGTGACTAGAATGTCTCCAAATGGTGTTTGCATGCAAGAAGAGGGGATAGGGGAATACGAGAGATGAAATATTTTTGTTGAGAACTCAGTCTACTAAAGTTTCACACTTGGTCTTCTTTGGAATCTTATTTTGTCTCGTCCCGAGACCACTAGCCAGGTACAAGTCAAACCGATCCACTCCCTTTCGATATTTTGAGCACTCATGCAATGGATGAGCGTAAGCACGAGAGTTGACACTTAGGATGGAAAAGAGAGAATATGGTGGAGAAGGAAAACAAAAAGGGTGAGAAAGGCTCACATCAATGAGTACAATCATAGGCGAGAAGGCCAAATGATAGATATGATGTGAGGAGAAGGGATTTCCATGCAACGGATGCACATATGAGCTGAAAAGCTCTCCAATCGAACTAGTGGGGGTGCATCTAACTTGCTCGCTCATGAAGACCTAGAGCTCTTTTGAGGAGGCTCGAATATGCAAGCCAAGTTCTATAGTGTGAAGGTCGCCACATAGTTATATGCATGATCATCTCTATGGAGTACAAGGATAAGAGGGAGTACTAGTGTGGATCTTTCAAAAGGATAGTAGTGTTGCCCCTCTCTCTCTTTTTATTTCTTTTTCTCTTTTTTCTATTTTTTGTAATTTTTTTGGTGGCCTTAATGGCTCTTTCTATTTAACTCTCATTTGTCCTCTTTGGGATCTTTTATTTTGTCCACTTTGGGATCTTTTCCTCACTTAAAGGCAACACTCTAATTTACAAGAGTGTATAAAAGATCTTTCACACTTTACAAGGTACTCAAATCATAAATAAGATGTAGATATCATGATGTATACAATGTATGCCGCTGCCAGTGTAGCAGGAACATGTATGACATGAAGAACAAGTCATGAAGAGGTGGAAGTTGCATGGAAATTTATCTCGAAAAGGATATGAAAATCCCTTGATAGGTAGGTATGGTGGCTGTTTTGAGGAAAGATATAAGGAGGTTTATGATGACAGAGCGTATCATGCCAAGGGTTTGGATGTACCGGCGAAGGTGGACGCCAACTCTCGGAGTGAGAAGGAGGCAATGCACGGCATAAGAGAGGCTAGCAAATATGAGGAGGTGGAAGTGTCAACTTTCAATACTTACATTAGTCCGAAGAACTCATGAAGTTATTATCAGTAACTCTCAATCTAATGAGGAGGTTCACAAAGAGACAAGTACCCCGAGGAGGAGTTGATACGTCCAAAAAGCATCACTATTTTATATTGTGATTTCGCCCTATTCATTGATATATTCCACTTTAAAGTATTGTTCTTAGGTTGTTTTGGCTTATTTTACACAGTTTACAATTTTCCGGTGCCGAAGCAGCAGAACCAGAATTGAGCGGTAAAAAGTGGATACCAAGTTGCTTAATCAGATCAAGTCCAAATGCGATGAAATTTTACGGAGAGCATTTTTATGAATATTGACTAGGGATCACCGAAGGAGGAGGTGAGGGGACCCACCAGGCAGCCAGAAGGGTGCCTGGCGCGGCCTCCCTCCTAGCCGCACCAGGCACCCTCCTGGGTGCCTGGTGGCCCCCCTCGGTGCCCCCTTTCGCCTATATAAACCCCCTGGGGGTGGAAACCCCTAAACAAGAGTCGTTTCCGTGTTTCGCCGCCGCCACAGGGCGGAAACCTACAGAGGAGAAAATCCATCTCAGGCGGGCAGATTCCGTCGGGGAGATCACCTCCCGGAAGGGGAGATCGTCGCCATCATCAACATCATCGTCACGGGCATCATCGTGATGACCATCAACATCAGCCCCAACATCAGCACCATCTCCATCTCCATCCCTTCTCATCTAACAATTGCAACTTGCGTTGTAATCCGTACTATCTATCCTCTATACTCTGTTGGTGTTGATTACTACTTTGTGGTGAATGCTATTTAGTTTTGTTGGAGAAATATCATTGTGTCCAGATTGTTTATCACCCATCTATCACCTCTGATCATGATCTCTTTTATGTCTTGTGAGTAGTTACTTTAGTTCTTGAGAACATGGGAGAAGTTGATACGTCCAAAACGTATCTATAATTTCTGCTTGCTCCATGCATGTTTTGTGTGATATTGCTATGATCTAGATACACTTTTATACATTTTTGATCATATTTGGACTAACCTATTAACTCAGTGCACCCCAGTGCCAGTTCCTGTTTTCTGCAGTTTTTCTATTTCAGTTTTCCCCCATATAAAAAGTGCCAGAAAAATTCGGGAAAATTCAGATAAAAAATCAGCGTGACGGAAGCTTCGAGAAGAGCCCGGGAGGGGCCAGAGGGGAGCCAGGGGTGCCTAGGCGGCCACCCGGCGCGGCCCCACCCCTGGCCGCGCCAGGGGGCGCCTGGGGCCCCTGGCCCACCTCGGGCTGCCCCCTTTCGCCTATTTATCCCCCGTCACGGGAAAACTCCAGGAGGAGAACCCTATTCTGCGAACTCGCCTCTGTTCCGCCGCCGCCGCGCTTCCGAAGATCGGGAGCACCAGAAGACCTCTTCCCGGCACCCTGTCGGAGGGAGGATTGACCTCCGGGAGTCTCCTCTCCACCATGGATGCTCCCCGGATGTCTCGTGAGTAGTTTTCCTTGGACCATGGGTCCGTGATCAGTAGCTACGTGATGTTCTCCTCCCCTCTTTGATCTTCATTGTTTAGACCTCGTGAGCTGCCCAACATGATCGAGGCACCTTTGTAATATTTCTGCTATTGCTATGTTGAGTTTGATAGGATCTGATGGATTATGAGATTACGTTAAAATTGTGATAGAGTAATATATTTGGTTTTATCTCTTATATTTTTGTTCCTAAGTAATTCTTGCATGTTCTCCGTTGCTTTTTATTGCTTTGGCCAAGTAGTAGGTAGTGACTCCAAGAGGGAGCGTTGTGCTAGATTGTGGGTTCATGCCCCCCGATGACACGCTTGAGTGACAGAAACATGAGTCTAGGGGATGTGCTGTTGCCACAAGGGGGAAAACAACGGTGCTTGTAACTGCGGTTACAAGGATTGTTTACTTTACGCAGAGTTCTTTTTAATGCAGTTGTCTGTTGCTTTGGGTTTACACTTTGGGTGGGGCTCGCAACTTAATACCAACGAGATGTTCTGGATAGATATCTCAAGGTGGATGATTAGTAGTAGATGCAGATGGATTTCAGTCTACTTACCTTGGCGTACTGCCTGTGCTTTTGAACCTCTTCCTTTCTTTTGTAGCATAGTTAGCATTGCGGTGCGTTCATAATCCTGTCAATTTCCTTTCTGTAATTTGTTTACCTCGCATAGAAATTTTATCGTCTTTTGGGAGAGAGACATCACTAGCGAACATTACGTATCCCGGTCCATATCCTTATCACTGTTTCCACGCTATATTTACTTTTCTGCATTTACTTTCAAGGTTCTATTATTATCCCTTGCTTTTTATCCTTTGTAAACAACAAGACCGGAGAGATTGACAACCTCTCTGAACTTCATTGGGAACAAAGTTATCCGTGTCTGGGTGCAGGTCCGCGTCAGTTGCGCCGCTGACACCTACTTATCATCTCTGGAGTCCTGCTGGAGACAAACCTTGGTATCTTCACCGAGGGAAAACTGCTGCTACACTACATCTCAACCCTCCACTTGGGGTAACCAACGAAGGGGGCGAGAAGCCATCAAGCAAAGTTTTCTGGCGCCGTTGCCGGGGACTCCAAGTGCTAAGATAGGGGAGTTGCACACTACCCTTTACCTTTGTTTTTTTAGTCTTGTTAGTTTATCTTTCAGTTTTTATCTTTGTGTCTTTTATCAAAAACTACAAAAAAATCTGCCACACTTGCTGCTACTATGGGTTCCACTGAAAACACCAAGTTGTGTGACTTCACTAGTCACAACAACCAAGACTTTATCTGCACTCCCATTGCCACACCTGCCACTTCAGCTACCTCTTATGAAATTAAACCTGCTTTGCTAAACCTTGTTATGAGAGATCAATTCTTTGGTGCTGGAGATGATGCTGCTTTACACTTGAATAATTTTGTTGAATTATGTGATATGCAAAAGTATAAAGAAGTAGAAGGTGATGTTGTTAAGCTCAAGCTCTTTCCTTTCTCTTTAAGGGGAGATGCTAAAATCTGGTTTCAATCTTTGCCTAGGAATAGCATAGATTCTTGGGATAAGTGCACAGATGCTTTTATAGGGAAGTACTACCCTCCTGCTAAGATTATCCAATTGAGGAGTAATATTATGAATTTTAAGCAATTGGATAATGAACACGTTGCCCAAGCTTGGGAACGAATGAAATCTCTTGTTAAGAAATGCCCTACACTGGTTTGACTACGTGGATGGTTATCCAGACTTTTTATGCAGGCTTGAACTTTACCTCGCGGAACCTGTTAGATTCGGCCGTGGGAGGAACCTTTATGTCAAATACACTTGGTGCTGCCACAAAGCTTCTCGATGAAATGATGACCAATTTTTCCCAATGGCACACCGAACGCGCTCCAACAGGTAGGAAGGTAAATTCTGTCGAGGAAATTACCTCCCTCAATGAAAAAGTTGACTTAATTATGTCTCTACTTACCAAGCAACCCTCTATTGATCCTCATGATGTTCCTTTAAATTCTTTGGTTGCTCAAGAACAAGTAGATGTGAACTTCATTGCTAGAAACAACTTCAACAACAATGCTTATAGGGGGAATTTTGCTAGCAATCCTAGACCGTTTCCATCCAACTATGGGAACAACAACACCTACCCTAGCAACAAGAACCCCTCTTCTGAATTAGAAAGCATGCTTAGAGACTTTATCACTACCCAAAAAGCCTTCAACAAAAATGTAGAAGAGAAATTATCTAAAATAGATAATCTCTCTTTGAAGGTAGAAAGCTTAGCCCTTGATATTGAGATGCTCAAAATTAGAACCTCCCCCCTTGAGGAAAATAAGGCCACTCCTATTAATGCTATCCAGTTACAAATCAATGAAAACATTAGGATGATGGCTAAACTTAAAGAAATATGGGCTAGAGAAAAAGAGGAAGAGGATAGAATTAAGAGCCTTCCTACACACCACACAGTTGCCACTATCCAAATTGTTGAGGACACGCAAACTATTAGCACCCAATGAACTCCTAGTCCCGTTGGACCTATTAATGGTGAGGCTAATACCTCAACCATAGATAAAGAAACTCCTATGAACATAGAAAGTTTCAAACAAGTGAGCCTAGATGACGCTACTACCACCTTTGATAGTAGTGATATTGATTTTGATAGTTTTACCCTTTCAGAAGTTATCAGTTTACTACACAAAATGTCTAGAGACCCCCACACTAGCACACTTAATCTTGCCTTCATGGAGCATATCACAAATGCTCTCATCAAAGCTAGGGAGGAGAAGCTTAGAGTAGAATCCTGCTTACCTAGGAAGCTAGAGGATGGTTGGGACCCTATGATCAAAATTAAATTAAATAACTTCTCTTGCTATGCTTTATGTGATGTTGGAGCTAGTACCTCCGTTATGCCCAAAAGAATATTTGATATGTTTGAATTGAAACCTTTTGAGCCTTGTTCTTTTGGTGTTCGTCTTGTTGATTCTTCCGTAAAATAACCTTTAGGGAAGATCGACGATGTTCTTATCATTGTCAATGACAACTATGTTCCCGTTGATTTTATTGTTATGGATATAGAGTATGAACCTTTATGTCTAATTATTTTGGGACGTCCTTTTCTTTGCACTGTTGGTGCGGTTATTGACATGAAAGAAGGGAATATAAAATTCCAATTCCCATTTAAAAAGGGGATGGAACACTTCCCTAGAAATAAAATCAAGTTATCTTTTGAGTCCGTTACTCGGGCTAGTTATTCTCTTTCTCTTGATAAAACTTGATTCTTCTTTTGCATTAAGCCTAGCTAATGGCTTTAAAGAAGCGCTTTCGGGAGGCAGCCCGCAACGAATTTAGGTT
The DNA here is from genome assembly GCA_950022295.1 of Bromus sterilis. Classification (NCBI taxonomy): domain Eukaryota; kingdom Viridiplantae; phylum Streptophyta; class Magnoliopsida; order Poales; family Poaceae; genus Bromus; species Bromus sterilis. The sequence continues at coordinate 56,743,750 of OX465601.1, forward strand.
TTTCTTTTTGCTTTTGTTGTGTCTTGATGATTTTTACTTCTGTAGCAACATCATTGTATCTTTATTTTCCATCTTTGTGCCAAGTTATAGCCTCTTACGGCAAGGGAAGTAAAAGTTCTGACATGCTGTCCAGAAAACAGATTCTGTCCTCGTGACCAGAAAAATTCCAGAAAAATCCCATTTCATCTTTTTGAGCTGAAAGTTTTACACAGTATGCTCTATACAATTACGAAACTTCCGTATGTTCTGAGTTTTTTGATTTGAGTTGCAGAAGTACCCCTAAAAAATTCTTTACTATCTGCTGTTCTGTTTTTCACAGATTCTGCCACGTTTTGTCTTTCCTAACTTTTGCAAACCTTAAGCTTGCTTTTTCTTTGCAAGAACTTTCTGTCACTCTTGAGAAATAGTAGCTCTTAAAGAATATCTTTATATCCAGTGGAGAAAAATTATTTATTAAGGGTACTAACCTCTCCAATCAGCTTATGATGAGTTATGTATGAAGGGAGTTTTCAAGTGTGCGATGGAAGATGATGAAAGAAGATCCAGGAGTGTCAAGCGCTCAAGCTTGGGGATGCCCCCATGCATCCCCAATAAATATTCAAGGAGACTCAAGCGTCTAAGCTTGGGGATGCCCCCGTGCATCCCCTTCTCCATCAACAATCATCAGTTCGTCCTTCGTCTCACTATATTTTTATCACTTCATGCGTTATGTGCTATGCTTGGAGCGTCTCGCTCTTAGGTTTTATTCTTAGTTTATTTAGCTTTGCTTGCTGTTAATAACAAGTTAGGTCCTGTCTTACTTTGTGTGGGAGAGAAACACGCTCCACTTTCAAAATCTAGAACACATCATAGGATTTTTCATGCCTATCTTCTTGCTGTTGTGTGTTCTTTATCCTTTCATAGCTACTGCCATGTTTAGTCTTAGTTTTAGTTTGTCTTTAGCAAGAGCCTTGGCTTTTGTTTAGTTTGTTGCTGGAACTCTCTTTAGTTTTCATGTTTATCTTGTGAAGAGAGTGGGTTGTTGCACTGAGTTGTGTCTTGTCTTGAAAGTAGGTAATTGAGGTTGCTATTTAATTTTAGTAGTAGCTTGCAATAGTTTTGAGGTATTGATGTGAGTAATGTTTGAACTTTTGGTGTCAAGAGCTCTTGCCTATTAGTGATAGGTGTCGTATTTTGGGAAATCCGTGTTTATTTTCAAAACCTACAAAACTAGTTGAGAACTCTAGCTACTAGATGGATCACTACTCTTCTGAGGGGTCGAATATTAGAGAACACTCACGTACCATGAGTCGAGGATGCGCAAGGATAACCAAACCCCCATACACTCCTCCTCGGGGTACTTGTCTCTTTTTGAACCTCCTTATTAGATTGAGAGTTACCGATAATAAGTGCATGAGTTCTTCGGACTAATGTAAGTATTGAGAGTTGGCACTTCCACCTTCCCATATTTTGCTAGCCTTTCCCGTGCCGTGCATTGCCTTCTTCTCACTCCGAGAGTTGTTGTCCACCTTCGCCGGTACTTCCAAACCCTTGGCATGATACGCTCTGTCATCATAAGCCTCCTTATATCTTTCCTCAAAACAGCCACCATACCTACCTATCAAGGCATTTCCATAGCCTTTCCGAGTTACATTGCCATGCAACTTCCACTTCTTCATGACTTGATCTTCATGTCATACATGTTCCTGCTACACTGGTAGCGGCATACATCATGATAGTTACATCTTCTTTATGATTTTGAGTACCTTGTAAAGTGTGAAAGATCTCCTTTACCTTCTTGTAAAATATAGTGTTGCCCTTAAGTGAGGAAAATATCCCAAAGTGGACACATTAAAAGATCCCAAAGAGGACAAATGAGAGTTAAATAGAAAGAGCCATTGAGGCCACCAAAAAATACAAAAAAATAGAAAAAGAGAAAAAAGAAATAAAAAGAGAGAAAGGGGCAACACTACTATCCTCTTGAGAGATCCACACTAGTACTCCCTTTATATCCTTGTACTCCATAGAGATGATCATTATGCATATAGCTATGTGGGGACCTTCACACTATAGAACTTGGCTTGCATATTCCAAGGATGAGCCTCCTCAAAAGAGCTCTAGGTCTTCATGAGCGAGCAAGTTAGATGCACCCCCACTAGTTCCATTGGAGAGCTTCCTAGCTCGTATGTGCATCCGTTGCATGGCAATCCCTACTCCTCACATCATATCTATCATTTGGCATCTCTTGCCTATGATTGTCCTCATTGATGTGAGCCTTTCTCATCCTTTTTGTCTTCCTCCTCCACCATATTTCTCTCTTTGCCATCCTAAGTGTCAACTCTCGTGCTTACGCTCATCCATTGCATGAGTGCTCAAAATATCGAAAAGGAGTGGATCAAATTGACTTGTACCTGGCTAGTGGTCTGGGGACGAGTCAAGATAAGATTCCAAAGAAGACCAAGTGTGAAACTTTAGTAGATTGAGTTCTAAACACAAAACTAATTTTTTCTCGTATTCCCTATCCCCCTTATTGCACGCAAACACCATTTGGAGACATTCGAGTCACGGACAGCGAGAGCTCTTGCACCTAATGTTCTTTTGTTACTTGTTTTAATGCTTATATAGACTCTTGCATGTTATGACTTGAATTGAATCTCTAACCTTGATTACTTTACTTTTCAAAGTTCTTATATGGTTGCTAGCATGTCACCATAGAAATTATGTTGTTATCATTTACCTACTCGAGGACGAGCACGAATTAAGCTTGGGGATGTTCATACGTCCAAAACGTATCTATAATTTCTGCTTGCTCCATGCATGTTTTGTGTGATATTGCTATGATCTAGATACACTTTTATACATTTTTGATCATATTTGGACTAACCTATCAACTCAGTGTACCCCAGTGCCAGTTCCTGTTTTCTGCTGTTTTTCTATTTCAGTTTTCCCCCATATAAAAAGTGCCAGAAAAATTCGGGAAAATTCAGATAAAAAATCAGCGTGATGGAAGCTTCGAGAAGATCCCGGGAGGGGCCCGGGAGGGGCCAGAGGGGAGCCAGGGGGGCCCAGGCGGCAACCCGGCGCGGCCCCACCCCTGGCCGCGCCAGGGGGGCGCCTGGGGCCCCTGGCCCACCTCTGGCTGCCCCCTTTCGCCTATTTATCCCCCGTCACGGGAAAACTCCAGGAGGAGAACCCTATTCCGCGAACTCGCCTCTGTTTCGCTGCCGCCGCGCTTCCGAAGATCGGGAGCACCAGAAGACCTCTTCTCGGCACCCTGCCGGAGGGAGGATTGACCTCCGGGAGTCTCCTCTCCACCATGGATGCTCCCCGGATGTCTCGTGAGTAGTTTTCCTTGGACCATGGGTCCGTGATCAGTAGCTATGTGATGTTCTCCTCCCCTCTTTGATCTTCATTGTTCAGACCTCGTGAGCTGCCCAACATGATCGAGGCACCTTTGTAATATTTCTGCTATTGCTATGTTGAGTTTGATAGGATCTGATGGATTATGAGATTATGTTCAGATTGTGATAGAGTAATATATTTGGTTTTTATCTCTTATATTTTTGTTCCTAAGTAATTCTTGCATGTTTTCCGTTGCTGTTTATTGCTTTGGCCAAGTAGTAGGTAGTGACTCCAAGAGGGAGCGTTGTGCTAGATTGTGGGTTCATGCCCCCCGATGACACGCTTGAGTGACAAAAACATGAGTCTAGGGGATATGCTGTTGCCACAAGGGGGAAAAACGGTGCTTGTAACCGCGGTTACAAGGATTGTTTACTTTACGCAGAGTTCTTTTTAATGCAGTTGTCTGTTGCTTTGGGTTTACACTTTGGGTGGGGCTCGCAACTTAATACCAGCGAGATGTTCTGGATAGATATCTCAAGGTGGATGATTAGTAGTAGATGCAGATGGATTTCGGCCTACTTACCTTGGCGTACTGCCTGTGCTTTTGAACCTCTTCCTTTCTTTTGTAGCATAGTTAGCATTGCGGTGCGTTCATAATCCTGTCAATTGCCTTTCTGTAATTTGTTTACCTCGGATAGCAATGTTATCGTCTTTTGGGAGAGAGAAATCACTAGCGAACATCACGTATCCTGGTCCATATCCTTATCACTGTTTCCACGCTATATTTACTTTTCTGCATTTACTTTCAAGTTGCTATTATTATCCCTTGCGTTTTATCCTTTGTAAACAACAAGACCAGAGAGATTGACAACCTCTCTGAACTTCGTTGGGAACAAAGTTATCCGTGTCTGTGTGCAGGTCCGCGTCAGTTGCGCCGCTGACACCTACTTATCATCTCTGGAGTCCTGCTGGAGACAAACCTTGGTATCTTCACCGAGGGAAAACTGCTGCTACACTACATCTCAACCCTCCACTTGGGGTAACCAACGAAGGGGGCGAGAAGCCATCAGAAGTCTAGTTGTTAGTAGTCATATGATGTTGAAGTATTATGTGTTGTTTGATACTTAAGTTGTGTTGTTATTCCTCTTGTGGTGTTATGTGAGTCGAACACATAACACTTCACCTTTCATGGGCCTAGAGGAATACATTGTGCACAAAGGATGCTTATGGTGGGTTGCCAGAGTGACAGAAACCTGAACCCCAGTTCGCACACTTTCACACAAGGGAGTTATGGATCCTTGATCGTAATGTTGTGGTTAGGCTTATGCCTTAATTACTACCTTGTATTTGCGGATTCTTGCAAGGTGTGTAATCATAAGAGTACACTTATCTTAGTCTAGAAGGTGTACTAGCATTGATCCACCCACCGACACTTATCAACACGATACATATTACTTGGTGGAGTATGGTCAAAGTGACTTGACTATCTCTCCCGTGTTTTCTCGTGAACGCTTTAGCTTTTATAAGTTCAGTTCCTAGGCTTATCCTTGTTAAAGGATTGGGCCACTTGCTACTCCTCAGTTACCCTCTTTACTTTTCTGTTGCTTAAACCAAAAACCCCTAAATATTTACCTTTGAGTGTTTGCAGCCCTTTCATTATCCAGTGTCACTTATCAACACCTTCTGCTCATCGTGGGATCGATACTCTTATTTATCGAAAAGCTACAATTGATCCCCTAGACTTGTGGGTTATCAAGAATCATTTATTGGCGCGGTTAACAGGGAAGGCTTCTCCGCCATCAACGAGCTTTTCAGGCGCCGTTGCCCGGGAGTGTAGCGCTATTGGTAAGTGAAGCCGGTAAGGGAACTTTTATTTTCTGTTGTTACTTTCAGTCCTTATGGACTCTTCTGCTATTGGTTCATTGCTGGTAAGGATCCGCCCCACGACTGTGGTGGTCACTCCTACCCCTACTGAAATTGTGCCCTATAAAATACCATCTGGTATTGTTGATTATGTCTTGGCTAATCGTTATACAGGAGAAGGACATCCGGGAGAACACCTGCTATATTTATCACAATTATGTTCTTTATTTAAGCTTGCAGGTGTGACGATGGAGTTCGTCATGAAGAAACTATTCTCCATATCACTCAAAGATAAAGCTTCAGATTGGTATAAGCTACTCGATAACTCTGATCTGCTTGAATGGCCAGAGCTTATGTCTCTCTTTTATGCAAAGTTTTATCCTCTTCGTGAAATTCACCAAGACAGGAACTACATCTACAACTTTTGGTCTCGCGACAGAGAGAGCATCGCTCAAGCTTGGGGGAGACTGAAGTCCCTGATGCTCAAATGCCCAAACCATGAGCTCCCCAAGGAAATTATACTTACAAATTTTTATGCCAGGCTTTCTCGTCAGGACAAGGAGATGTTGGATGCCTCCTCTAGTGGGGTATTCCAGACCAGAAGTATGGAAGAAAAATGGGATCTTATAGAAAGGATCCAGAAGAACACTGAAGACTGGGAAATTGATAAAGGTATTGAACCCGCTATAAACTATGAGCATGACTACATTGAGAGTTATGTGAAGACTGATTACTTTAATACCTTTTGCTCTAAAATTGGTCTTGATTCCCAGCTAATGGTTGACTTTTGCAAGGACTTTGCTTCTCATATTGATTCTTCCAGGAAGAAGGAGAGTCAACATCATAAACCTTTCAAGTAGTCACCAATTGAGATTAATGTTACTGATCATGTTTTACCTGCAGTTGTGTATGAACAGCCTCCTTACCCCTCCAGGATAAAGGAGCACTCTTTTGTTATAGGTATTCTAAACAAGAATGGAAGGACCACTGACGAACCTGAGGACATGATCAAGGTTCAGCCTCAAGTTGCAATGGTCAAGGATCTGGTAACCAGTGATATCGAAGAATCCACTATTAGTTTTTGTGTTGTTGCCACTAACATTGTCACAGCCAGGAACAAAGGCCCAATTTACGGTACACCAGTTGTATCTACCAAAATAGGAGATCATAATTACTATGGGCTATGTGATTTGGGATCTAGCGTCAGCGCTATTCCCTTCACACTTTATCAAGAGATCATGCACGAGATTCAGCCATGTGAGATCGAGGACATAGATGTCACTATCCATCTTGCAAATAAACAAACAATCTCTCCAGTTGGGATTGTAAGAGATGTTGAAGTACTCTACGGGAAGGTAAAATATCCTACAGACTTTCTTGTACTTGGTTCAGTGCAAGATAGTTTTTGCCCTATTATCTTTGGTAGGCCCTTCCTCAGCACTTGCGGAGCTATAATAGATTGCAAAAAAGGTAAAGTTTCTGTTGAATTCAACGGTGAGCCGTATGAATTTAATTTTTCTAAGTTTTCTAAGAAGCCTCGTGGTCCTGACCTGTCAAGTAATGACAAAATTATTGAAGAAATTTCTTCCATTGCTATTCCTCCTAATGACACTTAGCAGCAATTTATGGAAGACCACGAGAATGATATACATATGCAGGAAAGGGATGAACTAGAAGACATATTTTTAAGACAAACTCCCATCCTGAAGCACAACCTCCCGGTTGAACCTTTAGGAATCCTCTCGCAACCGAAAGAAGACCCGGTGTTTGACCTAAAACCACTACCCGATACACTCAAGTATGCTTATTTAGATGAAAAGAAAGTATATCCTGTTATTATCAATTCTAACCTTTCAGGGTATGAAGAAGAGCGATTATTGGAGACACTCCGCAGACACCGAGGTGCTATTGGATATACTCTTGATGATCTCAAGGGTATTAGTCCATCCATTTGCCAACATACTATCAATCTCGAGCCCGATGCTAAACCGGTTGTTGATCAGCAACAACGGTTGAACCCAAAGATGAAGGGCGTGGTTAGGACGAAGGTTCTCAAACTTCTAGCCGCAGGTATCATCTATCCTATAGCTGATAGTAAGTGGGTAAGTTCCGTTCATTGTGTTCCTAATAAAGGAGGTATGACTGTTGTTCCTAATGATAGAAATGAACTAATACCTCAGAGGACTATTATTGGATATAGAATGTGTATTGATTTCAAGAAGTTAAACAAGCCACCCGGAAGGACCACTATCCTTTGCCCTTTATTGATCAGATGCTCGAGCGGTTGTCTAAAAACACCCACGTATGCTATCTTGATGGGTACTCTGGCTTCTCCCAGATTCACGTCAACACCGCGGATCAAGAGAAGACCACTTTCACGTGTCCTTACGGTACTTATGCTTATAGGCGTATGCCTTTTGGTTTGTGTAATGCACCTGCTACTTTTCAGAGGTGTATGTCTGCAATATTTCATGGTTTCTGTGAGGATATTGTAGAAGTTTTCATGGACGACTTTTCCGTCTATGGAAACTCCTTTGACCACTGTCTCCACAATCTTAATAAAGTTTTGCAGAGATGTGAAGAAACAAATTTGGTGCTCAATTGGGAGAAGTGCCATTTCATGGTTAACGAAGGGATAGTTCTTGGACACAAGATTTCCGAAAGGGGAATTGAACTGGACAAGGAAAAAATTGAAGCTAATGAAAGGATGCCTTACCCAAGGGACATTAAAGGTATTCGTAGTTTTCTAGGTCATGTCGGTTTCTATAGAAGATTTATCAAGGACTTTTCTAAGACCTCGAGACCCCTTACCAATCTTCTCCAGAAGGATGCCCCTTTTGTATTTGATGAAGATTGTAAGGAAGCTTTTGAAGTTCTTAAGAAATCCTTGATAACCGCTCCTATAGTACAACCACCTGACTGGAATTTGCCCTTTGAAATTATGTGTGATGCTAGTGATTTTGCTGTTGGAGCTGTTTTAGGACAAAGGGTTGACAAGAAGTTGAATGTCATCCACTATGCCAAAAAAACACTTGATAGTGCTCAAAAGAATTATGCTACTACCGAGAAGGAATTCTTGGCAGTGGTGTTTGCTTGTGATAAGTTTAGGCATTATATTGTTGATTCTAAAGTTATTATTCATACTGACCATGCTGCCATTAAGTATCTTATGCAGAAAAAGGATGCCAAACCAAGACTCATTAGGTGGGTACTCCTTCTTCAAGAATTTGATTTGCAGATTGTCGATAGAAAAGGAGAAGACAATCCGGTGGCAGATAATCTTTCAAGGATGGAAGATATCCCGCACGATCCTATTCCAGTCAACGACAGTTTTCCAGATGAACAGCTTGCTGTTGTAAAAGTACAATCTCATTCCGACCCTTGGTTTGCAGATTATGCTAATTTTATCGTTGCAAAGTTTTTGCCTCCAGGTTTCACATTTCAGCAGAGGAAGAAATTCTTCACGGATTTGAGGCATTACTTTTGGGATGATCCACATCTTTATAAAGAAGGTGTGGACGGGATCGTAAGAAGGTGTATACCGGAGCACGAGCAGCAGAACATTCTTCGGCAATGTCACGATAGTCCCTATGGAGGACATCATGCCGGTGAAAGGACCGCACATAAAGTTTTACAATCAGGTTTTTATTGGCCTACTCTCTTTAAGGACGCCCGAAGGTACGTTCTATCTTGTGATAAGTGTCAGAGAGTTGGTAACATTAGCAGGAGAAATGAGATGCCTATGAATTACTCACTAGTGATCGAACCTTTCGATTGCCGGGGTTTTGATTTTATGGGTCCTTTTCCTCCTTCACACAAGTACACACACATCTTAGTTGCTGTTGATTATGTAACCAAGTGGGTTGAAGCAATCCCCACTGAGAGTGCTGATCACAAGACATCTTTGAAAATGCTCAAAGATGTAATTTTTCCTAGGTTTGGAGTACCAAGGTACCTCATGACAGATGGAGGGTCACACTTCACGCATGGAGCTTTTAGGAAAGCTCTAGCCAAGTACGATGTCAATCATAGGATTGCATCACCGTACCACCCTTAAACTAGTGGGCAAGTTGAGCTCACCAATAGGGAGATCAAGTTGATCTTGCAGAAAACAGTAAACAGTTCTAGAAAGGACTGGTCAAAGAAGTTAGGAGATGCTTTGTGGGCATATAGAACTGCTTACAAAAACCCCATGGGCATGTCTCCGCATAAGATGGTCTATGGCAAGGCTTTCCATTTACCATTAGAGTTAGAGCATAAAGCTTTCTGGGCTGTCAGAGAGCTGAATGCTGACCCAAAGTTAGCTGGTGAAAAGCGTCTCATGAACTTGACTTCTCTAGATGAGTGGAGAAGTGAAGCTTACGAGAGAGCTAAAATGTTCAAGGAAAAGGTAAAGAAGTGGCACGATAAAAGAATTCTGAAACGTGAATTTAATGTTGGTGATAAAGTTTTGTTGTTTAGATCTCGTTTCAGGTTTTCTCCAGGTAAACTACTTTCCAGATGGGAAGGACCTTTTCATATCGAAGAAGTATATCGGTCGGGTGCAATCAAGATCAATAATTTCGAAGGCACCAAACCTCAAGTTGTGAATGGACAAAGACTCAAACATTATCTGGCAGGTGATCCAATCAATGTGGATGCAAACATGATATATACAAGTACTCATGAAGAACATGTTGCAGCCCAGTTTCAGACTCCGGCAGGAGCAGAATTAGAAAAGGTATGAATTATGGTAAGAAAACACCGCGAACGTCAATAAAAGTTAACTTTTCAGATTTTTTGCGAAATTAGGAAAATTCCAAGCCCGAGTGGAGCCGGAGATGAGCTCCAGGGAGGCCAGGAGGCCCCCTGGAGCGACCCCACTCCTGGCCGCGCCGGACACCCTCCTGGCTGCCCTGGACTCCGCCTCCGACTCCACCTAGGCTTGAAACCTTCCTTCTGTTGCAGAAATTTTTGCTATATATTTGCCCGGATCGTCCCGGCACCGTATCTCGCGATTTCGTGTGTTTTCTTTCTCGGTCTGTTTCTGCCAGGGGGAAAAGATGTTGCTGAAGATGTCTTCTTGTGGCTCAAGCGGAGAGGACTTCTTGGGATGGCGTCTACGTCAAGTTTAGAAGGATCTTAATCAAGGGAAGCACGTTGATTGGGCTACCGAAGAAGAAATTGCCGCAAGACAAGCGGTGATGGAGCGTGCCGTGAGAGAGGAAGTCAAGACTATCACTGCCCAACAACAAGGAGGTCCAAGCAATCCCATCATGGTGGGATATGTCCAACCTCAGTATGATCTTTCTCTTAACCTTTCAGGGGCCTCCACTTCATTTGAAGATCAACGCATGCTTTCCACCATCTCCGAGGCCTACCGCATCACCAACCAACTCTGCGAAGATTTCCGTGTACTAAAAATACAAGTGGAAGTCTTGGAGTTAGAGAACCAAACCCTTCGCCGTGTCATCAGGGATCTGTAGAAACAACCACAACAAGATGAGGAGTAAAACTCCTCGGGTAATGGCACCCCCTTAGCTTGTTCCAAGCTTGGGGGGGGGTGCCCGGTATCTTTATCTTTATCTTTTTATTTAGGAGTCAAGTAGAGTCGTATCATGTCTAGGGAGGTCACTTTATGAAATAGGTGTTGCTTTGAGGTCTATCACTCCTCTTATGGAGAGATTTGTATCCGTGAGTGTGGAGTCGTCTATGAAGGAATATTAATGAGAAGTCTATTGGTTTCTTCGCTGCACTTGGTATTCTCTTCACGCAATCGACATCATGAGCTGATTCTTATGGGGAGTATTGACCTTATATCAGGTATGGCTTCGAAAACTTTATTTAATCTTGGCAAGTATAGCTTTGTTCATAACAACAAGCATGTTTTTCTCAAAGTAGCGACATAGCCAAAACCTTTGTGTTATTATGCTTGAAGTGTTATGTTGACAAGGAAGACAACTTGATGTTTCATGCTAGTTTTTATGTTTATGCTTTGTATTGCTTGCATCTAAGTTGTCATCAATTGTCTGCTCTCTCTCAAAGCCTTGCTAGCCCAAAACTCTGTACTAAGCGGAATTCTGCTTGTACTTCCATACCTTGAAACCAACTTCTTCCACTTGAGTCCACCATACCTTCCTACTTGTGGTATTCCACTACCACTCCTAAAGTATATAATTTATGTGCTATCTTTAGATGTTCAAAATCTTCTGTTTTTTGTCGCTGATTCAGCTCATGAGGAAGTGGTGGGTGACCCATGATCTTCTTAATTTGGACAAGTTTTATCTTGGGATTGCATGTCTAATCTGCAAACCCCTAGTACGAGAAGGAACTGGCATGAGTGCCCAGCTCGTAAAAGATAAATACTAACACACAAGTTCCTTCGCCCTTTTACGAGTGATAAAAAAAGGAATCCAAGGGAATGTGATCGTCCCCACATGGGAGCCGCTCCTCGAAACTTGTCCAAATCATGAAGTGAGTGAGTTATCTATCAGCAGTCGTTGACGGATCATGCACCTCCCAAAAGTTTGTTTTTATTCTGTTTAATCTAGAGATGGCACATAAGTTTTCCCCTGCTTACCCTTTTGCACGGGGTTTATCTTTATTTTGTGCTGAGTCAGTCCTTCCTACTTCCTTCCTTTCTTGAGAGAGAATAGACATTTGATGTTGATAAAGATGCTTGCATATAAAGTTGCATTGAAATCTAGCATGTTACATCTTTGTTGACATTATCTTTTGATAAGTGAGTTGTTTGCAAAAGCTCATGCTTAGTAAACATCTTCCTTTGTGTTGACATGTGCACTTCTTGACTAATAGCATGTTCTTTCAAAAGCTTCAACTGTTCCATTATAAGTGAAAGAACAAAATTAAAAGTTATTAGTTGTTCCTTGACCAAGGCTATGTTTGTCATGATTTGATGAGTTTTCCAGGTCCTACTTTGTTATAGTCGTTACTACTTTCTCATAAGGACCTTATGAGTTGAGGTTGCTGTTGAGGATGTTTAAGTTTGGTGAGGAATCTTGATGCTTCTTGTTCGTATTCTTTTATCGACACTTCACTCTCTAAACTTGTGGACAGGTTTACCGAGCTCAGCAATCGCTTGAGGACAAGCGAGGTCTACGCTTGGGGGAGTTGATACGTCCAAAAAGCATCACTATTTTATATTGTGATTTCACCCTATTCATTGATATATTCCACTTTAAAGTATTGTTCTTATGTTGTTTTGCCTGATTTTACACAGTTTACAATTTTCCGGTGCCGAAGCAGCAGAACCAGAATTCAGCGGTAAAAAGTGGATACCAAGTTGCTGAATCAGATCAAGTCCAAATGCGATGAAATTTTACGGGGAGCATTTTTATGAATATTGACTGGGGATCACTGAAGGAGGAGGTGAGGGGACCCACCAGGCAGCCAGAAGGGTGCCTGGCGCGGCCTCCCTCCTGGCCGCGTCAGGCACCCTCCTGGGTGCCTGGTGGCCCCCCTCGGTGCCCCCTTTCGCCTATATAAACCCCCTCGGGTGGAAAGCCCTAAACAAGAGTCGTTTCCGTGTTTCGCCACCGCCACGGGGCGGAAACCTACATAGGAGAAAAGCCATCTCCGGCGGGCAGATTCCGCCGGGGAGATCACCTCCAGGAAGGGGAGATCGTCGCCATCATCATCATCATCATCACGGGCATCATCAAGATCATCATCAACATCAGCACCAACATCAGCACCATCTCCATCTCCATCCCATCTCATCTCACAATTGCAACTTGCGTTGTAATCCGTACTATCTATCCTCTCTACTCTGTTGGTGTTGATTACTACTTTGTGGTGAATGCTATTGAGTTTTGTTGGAGAAATATCATTGTGTCCAGATTGTTTATCACCCATCTATCACCTCTGATCATGATCTCTTTTATGTCTTGTGAGTAGTTACTTTAGTTCTTGAGAACATGGGAGAAGTCTAGTTGTTAGTAGTCATATGATGTTGAAGTATTATGTGTTGTTTGATACTTAAGTTGTGTTGTTATTTCTCTAGTGGTGTTATGTGAGTCGAACACATAACACTTCACCTTTCATGGGCCTAGAGGAATATATTGTGCACAAAGGATGCTTATGGTGGGTTGCCGGAGTGACAGAAACCTGAAGCCCAGTTCGCAGACTTTCGCACAAGGGAGTTATGGATCCTTGGTCGTAATGCTGTGGTTAGGCTTATGCCTTAATTACTACATTGTATTTGCGGATGCTTGCAAGGTGTGTAATCATAAGAGTACACTTATCTTAGTCTAGAAGGTGTACTAGCATTAATCCACCCACCGACACTTATCAACACGATACATATTACTTGGTGGAGTATGGTCAAAGTGACTTGACTATCTCTCCCGTGTTTTCTCGAGAACGCTTTAGCTTTTATAAGTTCAGTTCCTAGGCTTATCCTTGTTAAAGGATTGGGCCACTTGCTGCTCCTCAGTTACCCTGTTTACTTTGCCTGTCTTTTACTTTTCTGTTACTTAAACCAAAAACCCCTAAATATTTACCTTTGAGTGTTTGCAGCCCTTTCCTTATCCAGTGTCACTTATCAACACCTTCTGCTCCTCGTGGGATCGATACTATTATTTATCGAAAAGCTACAATTGATCCCCTAGACTTGTGGGTTATCAAGAATCATTTATTGGCGCGGTTAACAGGGAAGGCAACCCAACTAAACCTATTAACTTCTCCGCCATCAGGAGTGTATGGGGGTTTGGTTATCCTTGTGCATCCTCGACTCATGGTATGTGAGTGTACTCTAACATCCGACCCCTCAGAAGAGTAGTGATCCATCTAGTAGCTAGAGTTCTCAACTAGTTTTGTAGGTTTTTGAAAATAAACACGGATTGCCCAAAATACGACACCTATCACTAATAGGCTAGATATCTTGACACCAAAAGTTCAAACATTAATCACATCAATACCTCAAAACTATTGCAAGTTACTACTAAAATTAAATAGCAACCTCAATTACCTACTCTCAAGACAAGACACAACTCAGTGCAACAACCAACTCTCTTAACAAGAGAAACATGAAAACTAAAGAGAGTTCCAATAAATAAACTAAACAAAATCCAAGGCTCTTGCTGAAGACAAACTAAGACTAAAACTAAACATGGCAGTAGCTAAGAAAAGATAAAGAACACACAACAGCAAAAAGATAGGCATGAAGAATCCTATAATGTGTTCTAGATTTTGAAAGTGGAGCGTGTTTCTCTCCCACACAAAGTAAGACGGGATCTAACTTGTTATGAACAGAAAGCAAAGCTAAAGAAAACTAAAAATAAAACCTAAGAGCCAGACGCTCCAAGCATAGCACATAACGCATGAAGTGATAAAAATATAGTGAGACGAAGGACGGACTGATGATTGTTGATGGAGAAGGGGATGCACGGGGGCATCCCCAAGCTTAGACGCTTGAGTCTCCTTGGATATTTATTGGGTATGCATGGGCGCATCCCCAAGCTTGAGCGCTTGACACTCCCAAATCTTCTTTCATCATCATCCATCGCACACTTGAAAACTCCCTTCATACATAAGTCATCATAAGCTGATTAGAGAGATTAGTACCCTTAATAAATAATTTTTCCCCACTAGATATAAAGATATTCTTGAAGGTCTACTGTTTCTCAAGATTGCCAAAAGGTTTTTGCAAAGAAAAATCAAGCTTAAGGTTTGCAAAAGTTAGGAGAGACAAAACATGGCAGAATCTATGAAAAACAGAACAACAGGTAGTAAAGACTTTTTAGGGATACTTCTGCAACTCAAATAAAAAACTCAGAACATACGAAAGTTCCGTGATTGCATAGAGCACGCTGTGTAAAAAAATTCAGCTCAAAAAGATGAAATGGTGATTTAATCTGATTTTTCCCGTCACGAGGGTAGAATCTGTTTTCTGGACAACATGTCACAACTTTCACTTCCCTTGTCATATGAGGCTATACTTGGCACAAAGCTTGAAAAATAAAGATACAATGATGTTGCTACAGTAGTAACAATCATCAAGACCACTAAAATCTGAAAGTAAAAAACTCAAAGTAAAGATAACAAGGGTTGTCTCCCTAGAGCTCTTTCTTTATAGCCATAAAGATAGGCTTAAGATTTTAGTGATGCTCTCATAGGAATAAGAGTTGAAGAACAAAAGAGAGTATCAAGAAGCAAATATCAAACACATTTAAGTCTAACATGCTTCCTATGCAAAGGGATCTTGTAGAGAAATAACTCATTGAAGCATAAAGATATTAACATAGGAAGCCAAAATAAGTGCTACTTCAAAACCTTCAACATAAAGAGAGGGAACTTGATATTATTGAAATATCTATAAGCATATGTTCCCCTCTCATAATAATTTTCAGTGGGATCATGAATAAACTCAAAAATATAATCACATAAAAAATTCTTATCATGATCCACATGCAAAAGGGTACTCTTACTCTCCATATAAGCATAATCTTTCTCATTGGTAATAGTGGGAGTAGGACTATCATAAACAACTTGAACACTATACATTAATTGTGTATTAGGAAGATGGTGTTCAACAAGGGAGTAATTCCCTCCATGATTATGACAAGTGTCATAAGGATAATTTATCCTTATGTCATAGGTACCTTTATAATCACTATAGGTAGGAGTTATAACATCATCATAGTAGAGAAGAGCATTATCATTGCTAGCAACTATATTTGTAAACATGTTGTCTTTATTCTTACTAGAAAAAGAATTATCAATTACCACATCACTAATGGGTAAAGGACTTGCAATCCTATCATCCCCAAGCTTAGAGCTTTCCATATCATCACTCTTAGAGTTGGTACCAAAAAGATTTTCAAGATCATAAGTAGCATTATCATCATTTTCCCAATCACAAAAAGTAACATGCATATCATAATCAAAATCATCTTCAATAGTGCGTATGGACTTAACATCAGGATAATAATGAATGCAATCAAGCTCACCGTCCTCCAAAAATTTCGGTCCGTTAGGATAAAAATTGATGCGAGGGATATGCTCAGGCCAGGTTGATACCCATTCTTCTTCCTTCTTGATCCTCTTCCTCCTCCTCTTCTTTTTCTTCTTCTTCACCTTAGGAGGGAGTGGTTGGAGATGATGTTTCTCCACATATCCTGGTTTATCATGAGAAACAATAGGGGAAACTTGGGAGAAACTCTCCTTTTTATTAGTAGAGATATAAGAGACATTTTTATACTTTGGTAAATTTCCCTCCTTCCTAATCTTACTTATGTAATCATTTTATGGAAATTAACAACACAATAGAGATGGCAATTTTGCAAAGTGTTGCTAATTACTAAGGCATTAACATCTAGCAAAGAAGTCTTTTCTAATAACTCTTCAGTAATAAAAAATAACATAAGTTCATCATAAATATCATAAGTGATCATGTTATCACACAACTGATTAAAAATTATGCTTTGAAAGTTCATGCATTGAAAATTAAAGTGACCCTCTATACAGCAAAGTTCACAAGTAAAAGGGTAAAGGTCACACAATTCTCTGGCAATTTCATTTAAATCTTTGACCCAAGTGATTTTTCTTTCATGCTTATGTTGCTAACAATACTTCTATTCTTCTATCATAGGCCTTTCACAAGGTTTATCCACTCCACAAAAATTAACATGCTTATATAAAACTTCATTTTCAGGTATTGGATCATGCATGTTGCAATCATCATGAACAATTTAATTTTCTTTGCAAATCTCTTTAAAAGGTTCATGATGCTTGATCAAATTCTCCTTGGGCATATTAAGATGTGAAGCAAAATATTTGAGGTAATCAACAAGGAGTTGAGAATCAAGCCCAAACTTAGCACTAAACTTATTAAAACTTGCAGTTTCAACAAAGGACTTAATGTAGTCATACTCATAATTTATACCTGACTCTTTACCTTTGTCGATCTCCCAATCTTCAGTATTGTGTTGAATTCTTTCAAGGAGTTCCCATTTAGTATCAATCTTTTCGTTTGTGAAAGAACCCATAGAGGAAGCATCGAGCAAGTCTCTATCCTGTCGAGAGAGCCTTGCATAAAAATTAGTAATAATTATATCTTTCGGGAGCCCATGGTTAGGACATTTTAGCATTAAAGTTTTCAGTCTCCCCCAAGCTTGATCTATGCTCTCTCCGTCGTGAGGATAAAAATTCTAAATATAATTCCTGTTTTCATGAACTTCATGAAGAGGATAAAACTTGGAGTAAAAGAGAGACTGGATATCTTCCCAATCCCGCAGGTGAGAATCATCTAGTATCCTATACCATTCCAATGATTTTCCTTTCAGTGACAAGGCAAACAATTTCTTCATGACTTCACCTCTTGTCAAACCTGAAATCTTAAATAACTCACAAAGTTATGTAAGTTTCAACAAATGAATACTAGGATTGACTGTCCCATCATAACAATCATAAATAATTATTTCAACTATCCCAAATGGTATTTTGAATGGGATACATTCAGTAGGTGGAGGAGACTTCTCTACCACGGGTGTGGTAAAGCGGCCTTCCCCAAACAACAAACTAAAAGTGCAGTTTTCCATAAGCATAACCAATGAAAAGTAAAAACAAGAAACAAAAAGATTTAATTGCAAGATCTAAAGATATACCTTCAACGCTTACCTCCCCGGCAACAGCGCCAGAAATAGCTTGATGTCTACGCACGCTTCTATTCTCGTAGACTAAGTTGGGCCTCCAAGCGCAGAGGTTTGTAGGACAACAACAATTTCCCTCAAGTGGATGACCTAAGGTTTATCAAACTCAGGGAAGTAGAGGTTGAAGATGTTCTCTCTCAGGAATCCCTGCAATTAAGATACAAGAAGTCTCTTGTGTCCCCAACAGACCTAATACAATTAGGAGTTGTATAGGTGCACTAGTTCGGCGAAGAGATAGTAAAATACGAGTGATAGGTGGGGCAAAGCAAGGTAATATCAATCTGTAATAAAAAGTGCAGCAAGCAAACATGTGACAAAAGTGAGCACAAACGGAGTAACAATGGTGGAAACAAGGCCTAGGATTCATACTTTCACTAGTGGCAACTCTCAACAACATTAACATAGTCTAATCACATGACATTTCCCATAAAACATGCAATGGAGACGCACTCGGAGGTCAATCCTTTGTGTTCAAGAGAGGACGAGAATTATGTAGGGCTAAAAAAGCACACCTCAGAGTTCGTAGTTCTCAATCTATGGATTTCCCAATGTCACCGCGGCCATCCAAAGAGAGTACCACAATCACCACAACATATCTCAAGGATAGTCAAAGACAAGCACCAAGAGACTCTCAATCTTCAATCAACACACAAAAAGGAAATAACTCATGAAAATATTCTTCTAATCCATGTCCAATAGACCGTTGTCACCTTGGTCTCAAGGATTATACTAGATAAAGACAAGTGAGTACATCAAATCCAATACATAGAAGAAGGGGAAACATCATGGGATCACCCTAAATTAACATAGCCTATGATCACAACGAAGATCACATCATGGGAGAGAGAGAAGAACACATAGCTACTGGTAGAAACCTCATCCCCGAGGAGGGACTACTCCCGCAACATGGAGGGAGGAAGCAACGTCGATGGAGATGAATCTGGGGGCACTTCCCCATCCCGGCAGGGTGCCGGCACAGGAATTCTGGTACCCCGAAGCTTGTTGGCGATGGCGGAGGAGATCGGAATTGCTTCTGGAGAAAAGGGGTCCGGAATCAGGGTTTTGCGACGCGAGTAAAAATAAGGGCCAGGGGGCACCGAGGGGGCCACAGGGCAGCCAGGAGGGTGCCCGACGCCCCATAGGGGGGCCGCGCTAGGGACCCTCTTGGGGCCCTGGTAGGTCCACTCCCTTCCATCCTTGGTTCTTCGGGAAGCTTCCGGGACGCTGATTTTTTATATAATTTTCCGGAATTTATTTGGCACTTTTAATGGCAGGAAAACCTGAAATATAAAAACAGCAAAAAACAGGAACTGGAAACTGGGTGCACTGAGTTAATAGGTTAGTCCAAATATGATCAAAAGTGTATGAAAGTTCAATAAAAACATGGCAAAGTCACACAAATCATGCATGGAGCAAGCAGAAATTATAGATACGTTTGTGACGTATCAACAAGTCCATGCTCGCCGAGGAGGCCAGTGGCCACGACAAGCACGGCGGCGCGGCCGAAGGATGCGCGTGATACGTCCAAACCGTATCTTTAATTTCTACTTGCTCCATGCCTCTTTTGTGTGATATTGCTATGTTATTGATGAACTTCCATACACTTTTGATCATATTTGGACTAACTTATTAACTCAGTGCACCCCAGTGCCAGTTCCTGTTTTCTGCTGTTTTTCTATTTCAGCTTTCCCCCATATTAAAAGTGCTCCAAAAATTCGGCAAAATCCAATAAAAAATCAGTGCTTCGAAAGCTTCGGGAATCACCGGGGGAGGGGGGGCAGAGAGGACCCAACAGGGCCCCAGGCCCCCTCCCGACGCGCCCTAGGGTGGGGTCGCGCTAGGGGGCCGCCTGGACCCCTGGTGGCCCCCCTGTCTGCCCCCCTTCGCCCATATATTCTTCGTGATGCAAAAAACCCCGGGACGGGAACCCTTTTTCGCGATCTCTCCTCTGTTCCGCCGCCGCGGCGCTTCCTAGATCGGGAGCACCAGGAGACCTCTTCCCGGCACCCTGCCGGAGGGAGGAACCACCTCCGGGAGCTTCTCCACCACCATGGATGCTTCCCGGATGAACCGTGAGTATTCCACCTTGGACCATGGGTCTATGATCAGTAGCTATGTGATGTTCTCCTCCCCTCTTTGTTCTTCATGGATTAGACCTCGTGAGCTTCCCTACATGATCGAGGCACATATGTAATATTTCTGTTGTTGCTATGTTGAGTTTGCTGGGATCTGATGGATTATGAGACTATGTTCAGATTGTGTTTGAGTAATATATTTGATTCTCCTCTTTTATATTTATGTTTTAGAGTAATTCTTGCATGTTCTCCGTTGATGTTTATTGCTTTGGCCAAGTAGTAGGTAGTGACTCCAAGAGGGAGAGTTATGCATGATTGTGGGTTCATGCCCCTCGATGACTAGCTTGACTGACAGAAACATGAGTCTAGGGGATGTGCTATTTCCACAAGGGGGAAAACAACGGTGCTTGTACTTGCGGGTGCAAGGATTGTTTACTTTACGCAAAGTTCTTTAATGCAGTAGTCCGTTGCTTTGAGTTTACACTTTGGGTGGGATTCGCAACTTAATACCAGAGAGATGTTCTGAATAGATATCTCAAGGTGGATGATTAGTAGGTAGATGCACATGGATTTCGGTCTACTTGTCTTGGCGTACCACCCATGATTTTGAGCCTCTTCCTTGATTTATAGCATAGTTAGCATTGGTTTGCGCACATAATCCTGTCAATTGCCCAGCTGTAATTTGTTTACCTCGCATGGCTATTTTATCGTCTTTTGGGAGAGAGACATCACTAGTGAACATCATAGGACCCCGGTCCATATTTCCAACACTGTTTACACCCACTATTTATTTACTGCTTTATTTACTTTTTCGTTGCTATCATTATCATTATTATCCCGTGTGTTTGATCCTTTGTAAACAACAAGGCCGGAGGGATTGACAACCTCTCTGAACTCGTTGGGAGCAAAGTTATCTGTTGTTTGTGCAGGTCCAGGTAAAGTAAGCAACCTCGGTTGTGAACGGTGCCATTGTTCACTTTACCACCTTCGTGTATTTGTTGGATTCCTACTGGTTCGATACTCAAACCTTAGCATCTTCGCTAAGGGAAATTTCCGCTATCTACATCTCAACCTTCCACTTTGGGTAACCAACGAGGGGGCGTTAAATCGTACCATCAAAAGAAATTTCTGGCGCCGTTGCCGGGGACTGCACTCTTCAAGATAGGGGAGTTGCACACTATCTTTTATCTTTTCTTTTTAGTCTTGTTAGTTAACTTTTCAGTTTTTGCTTTAGTGTCCTTTATCAAAAATCAAAAAAATAGTTATCTTGCTTTTAGTTATCCTTTCTGTTTAGTCAAGCATGTTAGGATTTGGTGCCTTGAGGGAATCGTAGATCTTAGATTTCCATCAAAGGGATGGAGAAAATATGAAGAAGGCATGGGACAAAATTTCTGATGCACATAGGAGAATTATGCCTTGGATACCTATAAAAAATGTGCTTAGAAATTTTTACCATGGTCGTTTTCGATGGTGCAAACACTCTCTTGATATTCACTACTGGAATTCACCTATTTGCCGTCTGCCTCGGCGGACGTCAAACACCTATATGGCGGACGGCAAAGTCCGTTGCCGTCTGCCACCGCACGACAAAGCACCCGTCAGCCATTTCTTCGGCAAAAAGGTGCTTTGCCGTCTGCAGGAAATCGACGGACGGCAAACCTCCTTTGCCGTGCGCATTTGTGAAAGCAGACGGCAGAGCGGGCGTGACGACGAACCTTTGCCAGCCTGCTCCGTCAGGCCGTTAACGGCGGGGTTTGCCGTCTACTGACAGACGACAAACCTCCCAACTTTGACGTCTGCCTTGCCGGAGGCAGACGACATAATGACCAAATGGTCACCCAGCTGTTGCCAGATTGCACAGCTGGGCGCCACGTGTCCTCTTTGCCAACTGCAAGCAGACGACAAAGGCCTTTGCCGACAGCTTGCAGACGGCAACGAGGCTGTATAGCCTCTGTTTTTTTGTTTCCTTTTGAATCCCTGCATTTGACAAAAAGATAGCAATATATATACATATACATCTTCTCCAACAGCAGTTTAAGCAACCACACATGTTGATCAACCAAACCTATGCATTTATATATATAGTCTCATATAGTCTCAAACACACAAGTGATCAAACACATGTTCTCCAAACACAAAGTATATACATAGTACATAGTGACTAAGCTACAAGTGACCAAAACAGTTCGTAAAACTAAGCTACAAGTCCAAATGCACCATTCCATCATAGCATGACTCCCTTAAAGCAAATCTGCAAAATGAAGCTAAGAAAATGATAAGAAGAACAAGTAGAAGAATAAGAAGAATGAGAAGAAGGAGAAGGAGAAGAAGAAGAAGAAGAAGAAGAAGAAGGAGAAGAAAAAAAGATCCTCTCCTTCTTCTATTTTCTTCTTCTTTTGAGCAAACAAAGCTAACATAAGCAATGGTGATCAAATTAACCTAGAGTTAGCATATTTTCAGGAAATTGAGCTAAATTTAGCATTTTTGAGCAACTAAGCAAACTTTAGCAATTGTTGAGCCAACTTAAGCTAGCTTTAGCATTTTTGACCCAATTAAGCTAGCTTTAGCATTTTGTGAGCAAACTAAGTTGACTATGTTAGTTTTTGAACTAACTTAGTTAATTATGTATTTTTTGTGCAAAATATGCAAAGTATGACATTTTTCAATTAAATATAGGATTTCAGAAGCTAAATTTGCATTTTCAAACTAACTAAGAATTTTCAAACTTACCGGAGTGTAGCCCTCAAGGCTGAGGTGGCTGAGAAGCATCCGTCGGGTTGGCCGATGTTGACGGGGGAGAAGGGTCATGGGACACAGCCCGAGAGTTATGCTGCACGAAAAGATCAACTAGAGGTTAGCACGACGCCAGTCAATATGGTATTGATGTTCATCGAAAGATACTCACCGTCCCCACAGGAGAAATGATCGGCATCGGTGGAGCGGCCTGACCAGTCTTCTCGCACATAGTCTGCACATTTGTTTTCCGTGAGTCAATCATATTAGTTACTAATATAAACAAAAATTATAACATGCATTCTTTGGGTGAATATGAACAAGTGACTTACCACGAAGAGCTCATACAAGGCCCGGTTCGATGCATCGTGTCGTGCCGTGGCCTCCTCGAGAGCCTTCGCCGTCCTCTCCTCCGCCAGCCGCTCTCTCTCCACTGCCTTCTCCTCTGCCAACCGCTCCTTCTCCTCCAGTAGCCGCTGGGTGTTCTGCCGCTCTTTCTCAAGATCTTCCTGCAACCCCACTCCTCTAGTTAGCATTGTAATATTCGACGAGAGAAAACAAGAATGCAAGAGTCCTTATGGATAACCTGGATAGCGAGGTCGACTGGCCGCGGACGAGTCCTTATAGCAGGAGAAGAACTCGTTTGGCACGCCTTGATCTCAGGAAGAGTCTTATCACACCTAATCAAATTATCTCCAATGGCCATGGCGCCTTCCTCCACCAGAGATCATCACCAGCTCCGGGTCAATAGGCTTCCCTATCGGGGTGTAAGCCTCCCCGTGCTTCTCCTTCGCCACCTCAGTATAAGCCTTGAGCTTACTATAGGCGGCAATGTTGGTGAAAGTCGAAGGAGTGGCGAGATCCGACTCTGAGAGCACGTTGGCCTTCTTGTACGACGCTGTATGGGACATGCCATACATGTCGAACACCTGAGGCACCTCCGTTTTATTATGCTCCGCCTAAAAGACAAAGCAAAGCATGATATTAGTAAGTGGGTGCCTAAAAGACAAAGCAAAGAAGAATTTGCACATACCCATTTATGCCCGTAACCAGCTAAGTTACGGCTGCCTTGATGGTGTGGCACACCAACCATTTGGGCGCGCCGGTCCTTGGCATTGTTGTGGACGGCAAACCAGGCATCTGAGCACCAGTGGTCCACAATGACCTCCCAACAATCCATCTTGTCCGCACACCATCTCGGCGGCGCCTAAGTTAGTAAACAAGGAAACTAATAAGTAGCCTAGATAGGAATCAAATCAAGCAAACTATTCAAGACTTAAGAAGGGTTACCGTCATGTACTGGGCCCTGGTC
Source organism: Bromus sterilis (assembly GCA_950022295.1). Classification (NCBI taxonomy): domain Eukaryota; kingdom Viridiplantae; phylum Streptophyta; class Magnoliopsida; order Poales; family Poaceae; genus Bromus; species Bromus sterilis. The sequence continues at coordinate 56,767,704 of OX465601.1, forward strand.
AGAAATTTCTTGCGGCAGTCCTTCTTGCTACGCTTGCGCCCTTGCTTGGCGTAGTAGTCACGGACCGCCTCCACTCGCATCTCGTGCCTTGTGTTCTGCAAGAGGCGTGTGGCCTCTGCAACTATCACATCCTCCGCCTCCTGCTCCTTGGACTCATCGACCTTGTAGTAGACCTGCAATAGCACGAGACAACACTGACGAGTGCACCAACTAGCTATTGTCAAGATTTTATTGTGTGAAACAGAAATTACCTAAAAGCCATTGATCACCATGTCGGCTGTGGTATGGCATTCGACCCCGTTGATGGTCGTATCCGGCGGGGCCGGGCAGCACAATAGTGCTCCCATTTGAGTCCAGGCTGCGGAACCTCATCAGGTCCGGGCAATTGAACCAGCCCCGGGAAGTTCTCCCTGACGAGCACACCAAGGATGGAGTTGGGATTGCGGACACCATTGCCGTATATCCAACCCCTGCAGTATAAAAAGACAAAGCCATCAGATAGACATAAGTATAGAAGGTACCGGAAGAGAGTATAAGTGCACTTACGTCTCTCCATCAGGCGTAATCAACCACTTATGGGCGGGAGTCACCGGCACGGACGGGAGCCGTGTACCCCCACGCTGGTACACGGTGGTACCCTCAGCCACCTCCTCCTCATCCGTAGTGTCCAGCTCGGCACCAGCCTCCCCCTCAGGCGTGTGCTTCTCCGGCTGGTCCGTCCAGGGACTCCAGGTCGTGCGGGTGGACATAGCCTCCTCCTCCACCTCAGGCTGGTGGACCGGAGTGTCTGAGGAGGGATCCGCCCTGTAGTGCTCTGGTGAATCAGCCGGAGGTGGCGGCGAGGAAGCAGCAGCGGGTGTCCGTCTCCCTTTCCCGCGACCACCACCTGCTTTGCCTCTCCCGGTCTTCTTCCGACCTCCTCTACCCCTGGGCACCTCATCAGTAGAAGGAGGAGGCGAGGAAATACTCTCGAGCAAAGACCTCTGTAGAGCCAGAGGTGGGAGCGCATGACCCCTCCCTCGCGAGCCTGAGGTCTCGCCCTCCATATCTGTCACGAACCTGCCAAGAATTAAAATAAAATAATTAGTACAATGAGAAAAAGAATTAATAATACAAAAGTAATTACTGCAATAATGAGAATATATATATATATATAATTAAAGTTGAGATGCATACAACTAACAATAGTCGGGATCATCGGTATCTTCTCCGCGATCAATTGAAGGATCTTCATCACTATCACGCGTGTCGTCGATAATGACGGCCTCATCAGGTTCAACAACACCAACATTTGGAAGGCCTTTATGTAAACGGTCAAGCATGGACAGGTCATCTGGAGCAGTAACCTCTTCTTCTTCAGGCTCTTCAACATCGTCGTTAGCGGGTTCACTCTCATTGTCTTCTTCCATGTTCTGGGGTTGCGTAGAGCGGTTTCGGAAACGTTTTTTTTATCACGCGTGTTTCTTGGAAGAATTCTCCTTCATATGTCTCTGGGTCAATGTGGGGTACATAATCCTCTTCATTTGGGGGAGGTGGTCTAATATGTGGTGGCACATCATAAACGACATCCCAACCTTTCAGGTTTTCAACTGTTTGGCAGGGGTAGGATAGATAGAAAACCTGGGTGGCCTGTTGAGCCGTAATATAGACATCGGGGACATTAAAATGGGTGTCTTATCGAATTTCGACTAGACCTACATGTTCATGAGTTCGTCTAGTCCTCGATGGGAGAAACCAATGACATTTGAAGACAAGGATGTTGGGAGGATTTTCACCATAGAATAGAAGTTCGTATATTGCTTCAACTCTTCCATAATACTCAATACCTCCGTCGCCGACAGCAGAGACACCCGAATTTGTACTTTTTCGATCGGCCATTTTTCGCTCTTTATCAACGGTACGAAAGCGATACCCGTTGATGTCGTATTTCTCAAATACACGAACCTTATTGTCAAAACCATTAGCGACTTGTCTCAATTCGGCGTCCATAGGCTCCTCATTTGCCTATAAGTTTTATAGGAAAGGATTGGTATATTAGTGAAAAATAGGTCGAACCAACAAATGAAACCCTATATATGAATGATAGTTACCGTTCGTTTGAACCAAGAGATGAAACCAGGATTGTCGTCTCCTGGATTGGCAAGAAGCTCATACTCTGCGATGGAATCACTTTCAATAACCACTCCATTCGAGAATTTGGCGACGTATCGACTGTATGAATTCATGGGAATTAATAAGAAACAAGAATTATTAGAAGTTGCGAAACAATGTATGTACCGAGCACTTACTCGATGTACGCTCGCACTTATGTTAGGTTGGTGAAGATATACAGTGTAAGAGTCCTCCATTCTTTGATATCCAAGATCTTATTTCTCGAAGCACCAACATGTCCGAGCTTCCCTTTGAATAGGCTGAGGTTGGAGTGACACCGTTGGGGGTCGCCAGTATTGTACCGAGGCTTTGGATTATGCAAATGGCGATTTTTGGCTTCATAATGTGCTGTCACGAAGTTTGCTGCCTCCTCGGTAATGAAAGCCTCGGCCATCGATGCTTCAATTCTACGTTTATTTTTACATTTTGCTCGAAGCGTCTTCTGCATTCTCTCCGTTGAATAGCACCAACGATTTTGCACAGGGCCCCCTAATCTTGCCTCGGTCGGGAGATGCAATATCAAATGCTGCATCGGATTATAAAAACCCGGTGGAAAGATCTTCTCTAACTTGCAGAGCAACTCCGGCGCCATATCTTCCATGTCTTCTAGCACGCCATCGGATAGTTCTTTAGCACAAAGAACACGAAAGAAATAGCTCAGTTCTGCCAGTACTAGCCACTCTTCCTCGGGGATATAACTGCGCAACATCACCGGCATTACCCGCTCAAGCCATATGTGCCAATCATGACTCTTCAGCCCAAATATTTTATGTTTTTCAGGACTCGCTCCCCTCCTCAGATTCGCTGCATACCCATCGGGGAACATCAAACTGTTTGGCACCCACAAGAGAATTTCCCTGATATGCCCCCTTTCAAGATTGAACCAGACCCTTGGCTTGGACCAATTCTTCTTTCCTTTCGGTTGTCGCATGTTCTGTGAGGGTCTATCACATAGAGTCTCCTGTTCGACTCTAGCTTTAGGATTATCCTTTGACTTCCCATCTATGCCGAAAAATGTACCAAACAGGGCCTCGCCGATATTTTTTTCAGTGTGCATCACGTCAATATTGTGTGGAAGTTCGATATCTTGGAAGTAGGGGAGATCCCAGAAGCATGTCTTGTGAGTTCAGGCGTGTTCCGAATTATATCCCTTAAAATACCCGGGACGTTCTGGATCAGGCTCGAGAGAGTTCAACTGTGCTAAGACATGTCCGCCCGTCATCGTAGGTGCTGCCAGGTTTTTGACAACTTTGCCTTTGATGAAGTTCTTCTTGTCTTTTCTAAAAGGATGCTTAGGAGGCAGAAACTGTCTATGCAAGTCGAAGCAGGAATACTTGCCACCCGCCTTCAGCCAATGAAACTGAAGAGCAGCCTTGCATGTTGGGCACCCAAACTTTCCATGAACACAGAAGCCAGCGAAAAGCGCATACGCCGGCAGGTCATGCATCGAGTACTGGTACCAAACATGCATTTTGAAGGTCTTTTTGCTAGCTGTATCGTATGTCTTGAACCCTTCGTCCCAAGCTTGTTGCAATTCCTCCTTAAGCGGTTGCATGTACACATCCATATTCTTCCCCGGATATTTGGGCCCTGGTATTATCAACGTCAGGAAACTGTTCTTCCTTTTCATAATCTCTGAGGGGGGGGGGAGATTGAGTGGCATAAAAAATACAGGCCAACAACTGTATGAGGCTGCCATCAGACCGAAAGGATTGAACCCATCTGTGCCGACGGCAATTCGGCAATGCCTTGGCTCCTTAGCTTTTTCCGAATGTTTTTCATCAAAGTGCTTCCATGCTGAACCATCCGATGGGTGAGTCAACATCGGCTTCCCATCTGCATCAAATTTTGTTCTCTTCCCATGTTTGTTCCATGTCATTTGTCTGGCTGTCTCTTCCATCATGTAAAGGCGTTGAATTCTTGGTATCACTGGAAGATACCGAAGAACATTTACGGGTATTTTGGTCTGCGTCTTCTCACCTTGACCATTATCTACCACAACATACCTGGATGACTTGCATTTGGGACAATAGTCTTCGTCCGCATACTCTTTCCTAAATAAAGCACATCCATTTTCACAAGCATGTATCTGCTCATAGGGCATCTTAAGTACCTTGAGGATTTTATCCGATTGGTACAGGTTTGCAGGCATAACTTGATCTTTTGGTAGAAACCGCGCAATTAGGGTCGTGATCGCATTGTAGCAATCTGTGCCAAGTTGAATTGTGCCTTCAAAGCCATCAACTGTGCGATGGCATCGAGCTGACAAAGCTCAGTGTGAGCGTGCAACGGACGTTTCGAAGACTCCAACATCTCATAGAAGGCCTTCGCAGATTCCTCCATCTCATTGTCCTCATCCCGCGCATCGTCAAAGTCCTGCACCATGTCTTCGATTCTTGCCATGGAAGCTCCACACCGTATAACCAGGCTTATAACCCCACTTTTGCTAGTGTTTACCCATATCCACCTCTGTCGCCTGTTTATAATTGTCGCACCTAACGCAGGGGCACCAGGTTTTTCTCTGCCCATTTGCAAACGCCGCTCTCATAAACTCCTTCGTTTTCATTGCCCATTCATTGCTGATCTCTTTCTGATTAGGGCGGCTAGTGTACACCCATGCACGATCATCGCTCATCTTGTCGCTACAGCTAGCTACTAAACAACAAATATACCATTTTATTACGTCCACTTTTTATTGTTTTTATCATACATAGCTACGACATATGCAATTAACCTACACACTAATAGGTAAAGATAGGTCCTAATCCCACCCGAGTATGTGTAGATTGGGTCGGTTTCCCATGCTTTGGTCCCGATCCGACGCGGTATTTCGGCAGCACCTCCCCGCTGTTCTCCTAATACACGTCTCGACAACAAGTCGAGAGGTTGTGTATCCGGAGAACAATAGGGAGGCGCTGACGAAATACCGCGTCGGATCAGGACCAAAGCATGGGAAACTGACCCAATCTAAACATACTCGGCCTGTCCATGTATAACGTGGACAATTCGAAAGAAGCACTATTATAAATATGCAAATTAATGCATATTTATAACTATAACCCTTTCGAACGGGAGATGCATATTGGTTACGCGACTATACATATGAATATACTAAATCTACCTAGTTAGCTAGTGTAAGACCAGAATTGAGCAAAAGAAAGGGGGAGAGAGGATAAGAATTGTTTTGCTCACCCTCGAACTCAGGTAGATCGTCGAATGTAGGGGGCGGAGGTCGTCGAACACCGGACCCACACATCAGGGAAAGTCCTGCACTGTAAAATGCACCCAATCAACACGGAAACTTGATACCGGTAATTACATCTATTTTTTTTTCTTTTGGTTTTTCCTATTATTTACATTTATTTCATTATCTATTTTTTCTCCTCCTCCTCCTTCTTCACCTCCAACTTCTTATTCTTCTTCTCCTCCTTCTCCTTCTTCTTCTTCTTCTGCTTCTTCTTCTTCTTTTATTTCCTATATCTTTTTTCTCTTCCTCTTTTTCTTATTCTACTTTTACCCCTAATTTTTCTAATTAACAGGGGCTTAACCTAACTAAATCTAATTAACAGGGGCTTATCCTAAATAAATCTAACTAATTTTTTTCTCTTATCCTAACTAAATATAATTAACAGGGCCTTAATACTAATAATCTAACAATACATATAGAATGTGGGTAAAAAATACTAAAATAAATAGAAAAAAATAAAAACAGAGAGGGGGAGGCCAAGGGGCTCACCGTGGAGAGGGGGTGGAGGCTGGCGGCGGGGCCGGCGTTGGAGGAGGCGGCGGGTCCGGCACTGGAGGAGAGGGCGGCGGCCGCGCTGGAGGAGGGTGGCGGCGCAGGTGGCTACGGGGTTGAAGGGCGGCGGCGCCGGGGTTGGAGGGCGGCGGCGGCGTAGGAGTCTCCGGGGGTTGGGAGTGAAGGCTCGGGGTTGGTGGAGTGAGGGAGGAGGTGGTGGGGCAGATGGCCGAGTGGGAGGGTTAACGGTGTCCAGGGCTGTGTCGTCTGCCAGCAGACGGCAAAGAACGCTATGCCGTCTGCTGGCATACGGCACAACCTGGCACCGTTAGCTAGGGTGAGCGAGGCGTCCGAGTGGGACCCACATTTGATTTGCCGTCCGTATCTTCACGGCAAAGACACCTTTGTCGTCTGTCTACCATGAAGCAGACGGCAAACAAGTCTATTGCCATGTGCCACCCTTTTGTCGTCTGCCTTTAGGGCAGCAGACGGCATACAACCCCTTTGCCGTCCGCCCCGATGAACTGCAGACGGCAAAGAGGTTGACGCATGGCAAACTTGTGAATTCCAGTAGTGATTATAGCCGAAGGAGATTTCTTAGCTTGTGATGAAGCTAGAGCTCTTGAAATTATACATGGTCTATCTAGTTACTTTGTTTATGATCATAGTTTTGATACTGTTATAGATAGACTTGCTACTATTGAAAATAGAATAGATGCTCTAGACTTGGGAGAAGTAAAGAAACCCCAGCCAAATAAGAAAGATGTTTATGAGTTAGATGGTGACTGGGAACCCTTTGTTAGAATTGGCATCTCTAATCAAGACTTCCTTGCTTTCTGTGACATTGGATCCATGGTTTTTACTATGCCAAAAGTTGTTTATGATTCCTTAAAATTTAACATGGACAATTTGTCATCCTATCATGAACATGCTAATGGAGATATTTCTGAGATCCAGGGAAGGATAAAGATGTACCAGTGACATTCCTTAAATGGATTGCAATTGTTGATTTCTTTGTCATGAAGACAAACCAAGGAAACATAGTGCTTGGGAGGGATTTCCTCCGGGCCGTGAAAGGCTTCATTGATATAGGTAAGGGACAAATACGTCTACGCGGGAAGGCAAAAGGTATGTACCCCTTTCCTAAAAGAAACAAGGATGAACTTGTTGAGGAACCATTTGAATCGATTTACAACTCCGATTCTTATGATGATCTTTGATTCCTTCTATTGCATTAAGCCTAGCTAATGGCTTTAAAGAAGCACTTTCGGGAGGCAGCCCACAACGAATTTAGGATTTCCTTTTTGTTTTTCTTTTGTTTTTAGTGGTCTTGATGATTGTTACTACAGTAGCAACATCATTGTATCTTTACTTTTCAAGCTTTGTGCCAATTATACCTCATATGACAAGGGAAGTGAAAGTTGTGACATGCTGTCTAGGAAACAGATTTTGTCCTCGTGACTAGAAAAATCACAGAAAAATCCCAGTTCATCTTTTTGAGCTGAAGTTTTTACAAAGCGTGCTCTATACAATTACGGAACTTTCGTATGTTCTGAGTTTTTTGATTTGAGTTGCAGAAGTATCCCTAAAAAAATTCTTTACTACCTGTTGGTCTGTTTTTCACAGATTCTGTCCTGTTTTGCCTTTTCTTCATTTTGCAAACCTTAAGCTTGCTTTTTCTTTGCAAAAACTTTTTGGCAATCTTGAGAAACAGTAGCTCTTCAATAATATCCTTATTTACAGTAGAAAAATATATATTTTATTATGGGTACTAACCTCGCTAATCAGATTATGATGAGTTATGTATGAAGGGAGTTTTCAAGTGTGCGAGGGAAGATGATGAAAGAAGATTCAGGAGTGTCAAGCGCTCAAGCTTGGGGATGCTCCCATGCATCCCCATTAAATATTCAAGGAGACTCAAGCGTCTAAGATTGGGGATGCCCCCGTGCATTCCCTTCTCCATCAAAAATTATCAGTTCGTCTTTCGTTTCACTATATTTTTATCACTTCATGCGTTATGTACTATGCTTGGAGCGTCTCCCTCTTAGGTTTTATTTTTAGTTTTCTTTAGATTTGCTTGATGTTCATAACAAGTTAGAACCCAGCTTTCTTTGTGTGGGAGAGAAACACGCTCCACTTTCAAAATCTAGAACACATCATAGGATTTTTCGTGACTAAGTCTTTGCTGTGAGTGTTCTTTATCTTTTTCATTGCTACTGTCATGTTTAGCTCTTAGTTTTCATGCTTATCTTTTTTTAAAGAGCTTTTGATTAGTTTGTTGCTAGAACTCTCTTGAGTTTTCATGTTTATCTTGTTTAGAGAGTTTGCTTGTTGCACTGAGTTTTGTGTCTTGACTTGAAGTAGGTGATTGAGGTTGCTATTCTTTTGTGGTAGTAACTTAAAATAGTTTTGAGGTATTGCTTTGAGTAATGTTTGGACTTTTGGTGTCAAGAGTTTTAGCCTATTAGTGATAGATGTCGTATTTTGGGCAATTCGTGTTTATTTTCAAAACTTACAAAATTAGTTGAGAACTTTAGCTACTAGATGGATCACTACTCTTTGGAGGGATCGAATATTAGAGTACACTCACGTACCATGAGTCGAGGATGCGCAAGGATAACCAAACCCCCATACACTCCTCCTCGGGGTACTTTTCTCCTTGTGAAACCTCCTTATTAGATTGAGAGTTACCGATAATAAGTGCATGAGTTCTTCGGACTAATGTGAGCATTCGAAAGTTGACACTTCCACCTTCCCATATTTTTCTAGACTCTCCTGTGCCATGCATTGCTTTCTTCTCACTCCGAGAGTTGGCGTCCACCTTCGCCGGTACATCCAAACCCTTGGCATGATACACTCTGTCATCATAAACCCCCTTATATCCTTCCTCAAAACAGCCACCATACCTACCTATCAAGGCATTTCCATAGCCTTTCCGAGATACATTGCCATGCAACATCCACCGTCTCATGACTTGATCTTCACGTCATACATGCTACTTGCTTGATCGATGAGCCGCATACTAGTTGGGCCTTGCCCTAATCATTTCTACACGATGCGCTAGTATCATTGCATATCCTGCTACACTGGCAGAGGCATACATTTGCATACATCATGATAGTTACATCTTCTTTATGATATGAGTACTTTTGTAAAGTGTGAAAGATCTTCTATACTTCTTGTAATATATAGAGTGTTTCCCCTAAAGTGAGGAAAAGATCCCAAAGTGGACAAAATCAAAAGATCCCAAAGAGGACAAATGAGAGAAATAGAAAGAGCCATTGAGGCCACCAAAAAAATAAAAAAAAATAAAAAAGAGAAAAAGAAATAAAAAGAGAGAAGGGGCACACTACTATTCCTTTTGAGAGATCCACACTCGTACTCCCTCTTATATCTTGTACTCCATAGAGATTATCATTCATGCATATAGCTATGTGGGGACCTTCACACTATAGAACTTGGCTTGTATATTCCAATGATGAGCCTCCTCAAATGAGCTCTAGGTCTTCTTGAGCAAGCAAGTTGGATGCACCCCCACTTGTTCCATTGGAGAGCTTACCTTAGCTCATATGTGCATCCGTTGCATGGCAATCCCTACTCCTCACATCATATCTATCATTTGGCTTTCTCGCCTATGATTGTCCTCATTGATGTGAGCCTTTCACACCTTTTTGTGTTCCTCCTCCACCATATTCTCTCTTTGCCATTATAAGTGTCAACTTTCTTGCTTACGCTCATCCATTGCATGAGTGCTCAAAATGTTGAAAAGGAGTGGATCATTTTGACTTGTACTTGGCTAGTGGTCTGGGGATGAGTCAAGATAAGATTCCAAAGAAGACCAAGTGTGAAACTTTAGTAGATTAAGTTCTCAACACAAAAATACTTTTTCTCGTATATCCTTATCCCCTTTCTTGCACACAAACACCATTTGGAGACATTCGAGTCACGGACAGCAAGAGCTCTTGCACCTTTATGTTCTTATGTTGCTTCTTTCAATGCTAAATCTAGACTCTTGCCTGTTATGACTTGAATTGAATTACATGCCTTGATTGCTTTACTTAAAAAGTTCTTATATGGTTGTTAGCATGTCACCACAGAAATTATGCTTTTATCATTTACCTACTCGAGGACGAGCAGGAATTAAGCTTGGGGATGTTGATACGTCCAAAACGTATCTATAATTTCTGCTTGCTCCATGCCTATTTTGTGTGATATTACTATGTTATTGATGAACTTCCATACACTTTTGATCATATTTGGACTAACTTATTAACTCAGTGCACCCCAGTGCCAGTCCCTGTTTTCTGTTGTTTTTCTATTTCAGGTTTCCCCCATATTAAAAGTGCTCCAAAAATTCAGGAAAAATCCAATAAAAAACCAGCGCTTCGGAAGCTTCGGGAATCACCGAGGGGGGGGGGGGGGCAGATGGGACCCACCAGGGCCCCAGGCGCCCTCCCGGGGCGCCCTAGGGTGGGGCCGCGCCAGGGGGCCGCCTGGACCCCTGGTGGCCCCCCTGGCTTCCCCCGTTCGCCCATATATTCTCCGTGACGCAAAACCCCTGGGACGGGAACCCTTTTTCGCGATCTCTCCTTTGTTCCGCCGCCGCCGCGCTTCCAAGATCGGGAGCACCAGGAGACCTCTTCCCGGCACCCTGCCGGAGGGAAGAACCACCTCCGGTAGCTTCTCCACCACCATGGATGCTTCACGGATGAACCGTGAGTAGTCCACCTTGGACCATGGGTCTATGATCAGTAGCTATTTTATGTTCTCCTCCCCTCTTTGTTCTTCATGGATTAGACCTCGTGAGCTGCCCTACATGATCGAGGAACATATGTAATATTTCTGCTATTGCTATGTTGAGTTTGCTGGGATCCGATGGATTATGAGACTATGTTCAGATTGTGATTGAGTAATATATTTGATTCTCCTCTTTTATATTTATGTTCTAGAGTAATTCTTGCATGTTCTCCGTTGTTGTTTATTGCTTTGGCCAAGTAGTAGGTAGTGACTCCAAGAGGGAGCATTATGCATAATTGTGGGTTCATGCCCCCCGATGACTAGATTGAGTGACAGAAACATGAGTCTAGGGGATGTGCTGTTGCCACAAGGGAAAAAACAACGGTGCTTGTACTTGTGGGTGCAAGGATTGTTTACTTTACGCAAAGTTCTTTAATGCAGTTGTCCGTTGCTTTGAGTTTACACTTTGCGTGGGATTCGCAACTTAATACCAGCGAGATGTTCTGGATAGATATCTCAAGGTGGATGATTAGTAGGTAGATGCAGATGGATTTCGGTCTACTTGTCTTGGCGTACCGCCCATGCTTTTGAGCCTCTTCCTTTCTTTATAGCATAGTTAGCATTGGTTTGCGCACATAATCCTGTCAATTGCCCAGCTGTAATTTGTTTACCTCGCATGGCTATTTTATCGTCTTTTTGGAGAGAGACATCACTAGTGAACATCATAGGACCCCGGTCCATATTTCCAACACTGTTTACACCCACTATTTATTTACTGCTTTATTTACTTTTCCGTTGCTATCATTATCATTATTATCCCGTGCATTTGATCCTTTGTAAACAACAAAGCCGGAGGGATTGACAACCTCTCTGAACTCGTTGGGAGCTAAGTTATTTGTTGTGTGTGCAGGTCCAGGTAAAGTAAGCAACCTCGGTTGTGAACGGTGCCATTGTTCACTTTACCAACTTCTTGTATCTGTTGGAGTCCTACTGGTTCGATACTCAAACCTTAGCATCTTCACTAAGGGAAATTGCCGCTATCTACATCTCAACCTTCCACTTTGGGTAACCAAGGAGGGGTCGTTAAATCGTAGCATCAGCACGCCACGCCCCCCGGTAAACAGAGGACGGGGATGAGTGAGGGGGTTGGGCCGTGGTGGGCTTGGGGTTGGGCCAGTGGGAGGCTTTACCCTATGCGAGACTTACTAGTTTTAGGTTTCCTTTCTTTCCTTTTCGATTTTGTTTTGTTTTATTTATTTGTCTACTGTTTCAATTTTGTAAAATGTGAAACATGTACCAAAATTAGTGATGCACTTTATAACAGTGCCACAAAAAGTTTTGTGCCTATATAAAATCAATTGCACTTTTGTTTTATTTAAAAGTGGTCAAATGCTACTGTTTTTCTATTGTTTTGATTTGTTTAAAATATTTAAACCTTGTAATAAATGCCCACTATTATTTTAATATGACCTAATGATTATTATGCATTTAATAAAATTGGTTGCACAATTTTTGGGATAAGTTTTATTTCCAAAATATTTTTAACTTCATCAAAAGAGGATTTTTAAATGGTGATTGCTTCAAGGATGAGTAAGAAAAGATTAACCATAATGATTTGTCATTAATCAAATGGATTACTATAGCATGACACTCGGGGTGTTACAAATCTCCCCCACTACAAAGAATTCTCGTCCCGAGAATTAAAAGGTAGTGAAAGGGGTAGAGTTTTGGTTTCGTATTCTAGCGATTCTTCTGGTTCTTTTGTCCTTCTCGAAGGAGTTGATCCTTCTTGTTGACGTCTTCATTTCTCGGTATCGGTGCATCTCGACGTGTTGTCATCCTTCCTTCAGGGTCTTCATCGTACCTACGGATAGGCTAGGAGGGGACAATTAGGGGGTTGAATCGACGCAAGGTTAATCAACCGGGGCATTCCGAGGGAATGAGGTACAGAGTATCCCTCGAGTTTAAACTCAGGGAAACACATCGAGGGGAACAAAATAAGATATAATAAGTTTCAAGAGGATATGCAAGCATTCGATGCTGATGACGGAGGATGAAAAGGGGTCCAGAGCATCAGACATAAGCACTGAGTCTGATATTGGACACAATTATCACAAGGTAGAGGACTCGTGAGTTGCTTACGAAGTCAAGCAAGAGGAATATTCAAGAACAAAAATGTACAAGAGAGTCAGGTTTTGATCCTGTGGAACTGTGGGTTATGGGCCCACATTGAATAAGAAGGGTGGTGACATTCCATGCGATCACGAGATCCTAATGTCAGAGTTAGCAAAATTTCCCGAAAGGATAAGAGAGTAGAATCCCAGAGTAAAGGTACGGAGAAAAGGATCCTAATACCACCCAGTTTGCGATGTGGGCCGATAAGCCACACGACACTGTTAGTAAAGTAGTTTTGCAAAGACTAGACTCGTCTTCGATCAAGGAGTTGAAAGGGGGTATCCTACATGCAGTCGGCTCTGATACCAACTTTTGACGCCCCCAAAATTGAGTCATGTACAGTAATCATACACGCAAGGTACAGGATCGAGACCAGGGACTCACTGTGAGATATCACAACACAACTCTACAAATAAAATAATACAAGTTGTTTAATACAAGCCATGGGCCACGAGGGCTCGAATACAACAGCTCGAGAGCATAAAGTTAGAGGAAGCAATAGTATCTGAGTACAGAAACAAGGATACAAGTTTTGCCTTAAGAAGGCTAGCACAAAAATAACAACAATCGAAAAGGCAAGGCCTCCTGCCTAGGAACCTCCAGACTACTCCTGGTCATCGGGGATCTCCATGTCGTAGAAGGCATCGGGGATCTTCACGTTGCGGTGGTCGGCATCGGGGATCTTCTGCTCCTAGGCTCCAACGTCGACTGCAGCGGCCGATCAGGCAAAACAAAAAGGGGGAAATAAAGCAAGGGTCAGTATCTAGCATACCCGCGAGTCTTACGTCCGCTACTAAGCATTTATGCATTTGTATCAAATGAAAGGGGAGGTTGTATATAGTGGACTGAAAGGTAGAAACCAGAATAATGAAGAGAAGCTAGGCCTATCGAAGACTAGCATCTTCCAACGAGTCTTGAAGCACAAGAAGAGAATAGCCAACAGTTCAATAGCATGAATGTAATAAAAATGCAGCAGAAGTTGCTGCAGCATTGTATAATAGTAAGATTGTAATAATTAATAATTATAAATGCCTCCGAGTTCCCTTCCTCGACTTCTCTGCGAGGAAAAGAAACCGGAACCAACCGTTTAATAGTAGTAGTTTGTAGTAGTAGGGTCTGGCGTCAGCATAAAGCGTCCTGTTATCGTGGACACGGCTAACCGAATAGATTATCATCCCTGCAGGGGCTGCACTACTGTTACCCTACACACACGGATCTCCAGGGTGGCGTACACCTTGTCAGGGAACACCCCACCGAGGCTATCCGACACAACACAATATATCCTACGGCTCATCAGAGAGGACCCCGCCGGTCTACAACCCTAAGGGCAAGGGGGTCATGGGCCTATCAACCCTCGCTCTCCGGGTCGTTGCGAGGACGGTGAATTCTAGCTCCATCGGCGCGATCCGACCGTGCCGAAATGCTGAACTGGACGTCTTTCAGAGCTTTCGAACGAGGCTACGTTGTGGAGGAGCCCAGACTCGTAATTCCCACGTATAGGTAGTGCGTACAAGCCAAAAGGCTACTCAAGTCATCTTCCTGAACCGTTAAGCATTTTATTATTATCTGTCGGGACAACCGTTATCGTTGCCCCTTTCTGGGTGAGTTGCGGACAACGACAGCAGCCAGTTCCACCAGTAACATCGGTGCCTGCCATGACGTCCCACCAACTCGTGCGGTTACCAACAAGGTGAACCGTCTCCTTATCCTGTCTCGCGTTTGCTCTTTGAACAGCTCGACTTTCGTACAACAGGATACCTCTCGGCCACGAAAAGTACCAGGCCTGCCGCACACCGGTGGAATACACCTAACCTGTCGTTCCGCTAAGATACCCTGCGCGGGCACTGTTGGGTCACCCGACTCCTTACCTGTAAGGACTCCAGTTGATTCGAGTGCCTACCATCAAGTAAAACCAGGAGGAATCACCCTCGATGATACACTTGAAGAGGTTCGACAGAGACATCAGCGGAATGAATTAAAGAGGTAAACCTTGTATCATCCCGGTGATGCTACGCTATTGAGATGACGAGAGTGAAATATGAGTCCATTCCACTCGTAAGTCAAACTCGAAGCGACTCGGCAGAGTCTCGCCGTTTTAGGTTCCCTAGGGCGTCTGCATTGATCCGTACCTGTTGCAGTTATAATATTTTGTAATCCGCGTTCACTCACCAGAGTGATCACGGCCCGCTATTCTAAACCTAGCTAACAATGCGCAGGGTTTACTGCTGAATATTATATATATATATTTATTTATTTATTTATAAGGCAGCATAGGATAAAGGAAGGTACATCAAGGGGCGACAAAAAAAGGCTATGCAATTGAATAGGATTGTAACATAGCAGCAGCAGCAATGCCTAGTGCAAGAAATGTACGGAAAAGATAGGCGATATCTGGGGAAGAAAAATGACTCTGCTTGCCTGGAAGCTCGACGGTAGCGGTAGGGTCGTCGTCGACGTAGTCGATCACAGGGGCATCGGCAGCGGACGTCGAGACTATCGGACAATAAGAGAGGGGGAAGAAACAATAAATACACGGCAATAAAGCAATACAAATTCAAGACATGGCAATACGTTATACTAGGGGTGAACTAACGCGGTGCTTCACGTTGCGGATGAACCAAAATTTAACCGGATATTTTACCGGCTCCGGGTGATTACCGGACAGGGCAACCAAAGGGGGAATGTATTGGGTTCGGTATGTTAGAGGGGTGTGGTGGGGGTATGGGTAGCGTATTTGTATTCGTTGATCCGTTCTGAGCAACTTTCGTATACAAAAGTTTTCATCCGGGCAACTTTTATTGATACAGGGGATTATCGACAAACGGCCCAAAGGGGGGATGTCGATGTTCGTTGTGTTAGGGGGGTGTGGTAGACATACGGATAGCGTATCCGTATTCTACATATATTTTTGATCAATTTTGATATAAAAATTATCTTCAACGGAGTTACGGTTTAAAAGATATTAATTTCCAAAGATTTAATCCTTTTAAATCAATTTCTGAATTTTCTTTTATTATTAAATAGCAACATTATCCACAACCTTATCCACAACAGTGTTGACAGGATGGACCCACATGTCATACACAGAGGCATTTAAATCATTTTATTTAATCTAAAATTGCAGAGGGGCCACATGTCATACTCTGCAGTGTAATAAAACATTTTCTAAAATCTCTCTGCCAGTGGGACCTAGGTGTCATTGACACAGGGGGTTAATTAATCAACTTAATTAAATTAAAGGGGCTGGGCCCATCTGTCAGTCTCACCAGGGGGGTTATTTTTTATCTCTTTTAGGGGGGGGGGTTAGGCTTAACCGTGGGTTAGATAACCCCCGGGCACGCACGCCGGCGGCCAGGGGGCACGGCGGCGAGGTCAATCCCGGGCAAGGACACTGCGGGCGAGGGGCGTGGGCACGCACGGAGCAGGGGGGCTCCGACGGCCATGGCCAGAGGGCGGCGAGTGTGCGCCACGGAGGATGGCTGGTGCGCCACGGCCACGGTGGCGAGGCTGTTCCGACGAGGTGGCCGCGGCGAGGGGCAGGCGGGCGCGCATGGAGCCACAGCTGGAGGCGAGGCAGCAGGCACAATCAGCGCAACGCGCGGGGACAGGGGATAGAGGGCACGACCCGAGCGTGTCAATGGCGAGCACGGAGACGGCAGCCGAAGCACGCCGCGACGGTGACGGCTATTCCGCGAACAGAAACAAGCGCGCCACGAGGGGGAAGATCGAGACGCTCACCAGGAGCGCGTTGAGGTTGGCAATGGGCTTGAGGGAGCTCCGGAGCCGGCGGATCGACAACAATGGCGGGGCGGCTGTGGCGGTGAAGGGAAGAAGGGGGCTTCGTCTACAGTGCTTCCCGGCCTGAATTGGTTGCACAGGGAGACGCAATCGGGGACGGGGAGGCGCCTGGACAAGTCCATGCTCGCCGGGGAGGCCAGTGGCCACGACAAGCACGGTGGCGCGGCCCGGCCGCGGCTTCGGGCGAGCGGGGCAGAGTGGGTGGGCGGCGACGCAAGGAAGGTACCGAGGGGGAAGCGTCTAGGGTTCCAAAGGGGGGGGAAGGGGTCTTATCCCCGCCGGATACCCTCCACGGCGTGGCCACGGCATGGCCGGCCGCAGGATGCGCGCCACGCCCCCCCCCCCTCTGTGAACAGAGGAAGGGGATGAGTGAGGGGGCTAGGCCGTGGTGGGCTTGGGGTTGGGCCACTGGGAGGCTTTGCCCTATGCGAGACTTAGTAGTTTTAGGTTTCCTTTCTTTCTTTTTCGATTTTCTTTTGTTTTATTTATTTGGCTACTGTTTCATTTTTGTAAAATGTGAAACATGTACCAAAATTAGTGATGCACTTTATAACAGTGCCACAAAAAGTTTTGTGCCCATATAAAATCAATTGCACTTTTGTTTTATTTAAAAGGGGTCAAATGCTACTATTTTTGTTGAGAGGAAAACTAGAGAGGGAACAAATGAATCTTGTATTGATCCGAGATCAAAAGCTACAATATATACATTGCCAACCGACATTGGCAGGGACGGGGCGTCCGTTGGAAGAAGGGGCGCCTCCACCGGTTGCAACTACCATCGGTTGGGCAAGGGGAGATTTTCCCCACAAATAACACATGCACTAATTAATCACAACACTCCCCCTAATCTACGCTTGACCATGTAGAATCATCTCACGATCATCTAGGTAGAGCCATCATCTCAAAGGATTCTCCCTTAACAATTCTTCATTAAAGTCTGTAAGAGAACCTGAAACATAAATCACAAAGAAACAACATAATGTGATGTTATGAGCAAAGGTGTCTCAAGAAGAGACTCCCCCTGATATTTGCAAGTCTCGAAGTCATCGCATACCAATTCCATGAACATATTCCTGGAATGTAGAATTTGGTATAGACTTAGTAAACATGTGAGAAAAATATGAGGAGTACAATGTTTGATATGTTGCCAAAACTCCTTCAAACCCAGTAGAAAAAATAAGGAGAAAATGCCGCAACATATAATGGTTATTGTCTGTTTTAAGTTTTAACTCAATATTAGAAAAAAATCATAGAATTAAAAATAATAATAAATATGTTGTATATACTTTCTGTTTTTTTCCCGCCGGGAATTTTACGAAAGTATGACATATGATCTTGCGTTGATATTACCTCATTAAATACCTTGATGAGAACATGTGAAGTAAACTCATAAGGAGAAAAATATAATATGATGCATTGAACAGGAGTAACTCAGGAAGATACTGCCCCCGATTCTTGCATATCTCAAAGCCATCGAATACCAATTCCAAGAACATTTTCTAGATGTCGAAATTGGTAGAGTCTTTGTGAACAAACGTATAAGTTTGTTGCATGATTTGACTTGCAAGATGAGCAGTAGTGATATTGCTTGGTATATAACAAGTTTGCATCATGGCAACACAACAACATTATCTTTGAGATAATGGTTGGTGGACGTAACCACGAAGGTCTATTTCAAAGACTTTCATGAAATGGCTTCCACACTTTGTAGGAACACTAAGCTTGTCTTTGATCTGCATAGTGGGGATCTGATCAATGTATCCAATGATATTGGTATTCCTATTTCCTTGAAACTGGAAAATCAGGACAAGATGTTTGATGCCTTGGAGATATCGAAAGATATTCTTTGGTCCCAACCAATTGTGTATGGTAGATCCAATGGCATTATGGAAGTTGAGTCGCAATATCTCATTTCCATCATCTCTTGGTGTAAATAAATCTTTCTCTACGTCTAGAGAATGAAATACCATGAGAGTTATGGATGGATAAGATTTTTCCATAATGAATTTCTCCAATATATTTTGGATATAGACAACATAGTATACCATAATGTATGAATGAAGGTGCTCAAGTTGTAGTAATGAGCGGTATTTTGGTTTTACCCAAATCCTTCATATTAAACTCCATCATTTAGATGATTACATGTGCAGTCATTGCAGGAGTAGTCCCTGTGTATGACACATAAACATGGATAATCATCATTGTAGGAGTAATCCTTGTGTATAAGGAACTCACTACGTCAGTTGTACCATATGTAGCGACAACAATAAGTCGTATGGTGACTTATTGATTTTTACACAATGTATGTTGCATTTTGTATTTTGATTCAGAATTGAGATTCCATCGGAAATCAATCATATATGTCTGAATCTAGTGAACCACATGGATATGTGATCACTACATCTATCAACTGCATAGACAGATGGTTTTATACTGCCAACTGATATAAGTTATCGGAAAGAGATTCCACCTCTGGAGATTAGTTGGGTATCTGCGTAAACCCTTGTGCTACAATACTTGCTCGACGTTTCACCACCTCGGTGTTCTCATTCTGTTTTCAGAAGAAATCGGGTGTAGGTATTGCTTTGTGAATACCTTCCCTGTATTGAGCAAGATTATTTCTACCTAGGATTGCATCCTTTTGCTTGAGTTCAGTCTGAGTGTTGTTCACACTTTGCCATGGCCATGGTCTTTAGACATGAATCATTTGAAAGGTTTTTGCAATCTAGTTGAGAAATGTATGTCGACAATTGTAGACTTTCGGTTAATGTTTCTCCAGAATCTATATGTTTATATATAGTTGATGGAAATATCGTTACCCATGATGACTACTCGCGATTTCCCAATGCAGTTGAGTCGGGTATTCCGATGTCCCGGTCATTGTGCGCACTATGACCTGGGTTGGTGGAGGTTTCCCGTCCACTGGGTGTAAACTACCCATTAGGTGTCTGTCAATGTGAAATTGACTTGCATTTACTGATTCAATGGCCTTAATATCCTTGCTTGCGAGAAGCTGAATCATGATGTATTGTTGCCATGCTTCTCCCTCTGTTGCTTTGAACGGGGAGTGGAGTGATTTTTGTTGGTACCTTCACTCTTTCAGGCATATTTTTGCAGGATTGTAGGATTGTGTGACACCTTTATATTCAGTAAATGAATTTGGCAGGTTATTTGCAATGTATTGCAAATCTTATGAACGCATGGTTCAGATCTTTGAGTACGTGGATTTGAGGTAGGAATGTGTTGAACATTCCAATAATTTCCTGGCATTATGCATGGTACTTGAATTCTCCCCCTAATGCCTGGAAATATTCCTCGGTGTAGCAGCATACTGGCCTAGAATAACTCCCCGTGAGAGGGGCTTGAGGTATTGATGGAAATATAGTTATTCCTCACATAGATCCCACGTATATGTTGAGGGGCCAATGATGTATGCCGGAGTGGTGATATCGGTGTATAACCGAATTATCGCAGATGGGAAATGCTAGAGAGATTTCCACGTATCAAAGATAAAGGGGAATAATATTATGCAGTTTGTCATGAGCGTGTAAAACTGCATGACTCCAACGTAAAGTTGGTAAGTTGCAATTTTAAAGTAAAGAGCATGCAATGAGCTTAATTATTTGGATAAAGGATTCTACCAAACCATATTGAGTCTAGACACATAGGACAAAGTGCTAAAATTCAATTCTAGGGCCATATTAAAGGCACACAAGAAGAATTTTGTGACATTTTGTCTATTCGATTTGCTTGAAATCCATGTTCAGAATAATGAGCCAATGGTTTAGTATGGCAAAATGCACACATGAGACATCATGTAAATGTGTCTTTTAGAACCATGGAATACCTGAATAGTCTAGTCAATGGTTGGGAAGAGCCACGTACCCCGACTTGATGAATTCAAGGAGTTTGAGTGGTTCAGCGTAGACTTTAAGGTGTACGAGCCTTAAAGTTAGCTTCCTTGCATTGCATGTAATGCACATAAAATCCAAATATGTTAAAATGTAGCATCATTTTAGTCATGATCAATACAAATTGCTGATAGTTTCTGTTTCAACCCAATGTCGAAATGACCAAGGCGAGTATGCCAAGTTTGTCATGTAGAATACATTATGGAAGCTATCATGTATGCAACAAATGCTACGGGTTTTGTAGTATGTATAGTGCAATCCAGACGATAAGAAGATAAAGGTTTGCCATATCCGTATATGGTGAAGAGAAGATTTTCTCTTTGTTGTCATCATAAGTTTCTCTATGGAAACTATTTTGACGGATATCTCTATAGTAGTAGGGTATGAGTTATATCGAGACACAATAGAGCATCTTTTATAACACTCGAGTACCCATAGGGATAGTAAATATGATTCAACTTGAGTCAATAGTTACATCATCGCGTCCAGCGATTATTGAAATATTTCCAGACCTCTTAATAAGAGTGGAAACATTATAATTCCCTGAATATAGAGTTTGTGGTGCATATGTCCACAAGGCACATATCATATTTCATCTGATTGACCCCGTAGAAATCTATATATAGACCTGAAGATTTCCAGTATGAAAATCTCTATCATATATATAAAATACATACAAATGTATTTGTACCAAAGTGCTGATACAATATATTGTGATATACAATATATGATGACAACAATAATCATGTCCTTATTGGAACATCATAAATGGACAAATAAAAAAAATCACTAAGGAGGCTAAGAGACTAAATGTATAGTCTCCAAACATGTCAGTTGAAGTATATTCAACCATCAAGCTCTCCATGCTCATAGGGTCCCGTGACAGCTTGATGGTGTTAGGTTGACGGTTTTGAAGTGAGTTTCAAACCATTACCCTTGAGGTCCATTGCGTCCCGAAGGCGTAGCTTGGATCGCATGCGCTATTCCATGGGATGCAAGATTGATCTTGATGTCCATGACCCGCTTAAGTAAGTTGTGGCCATTGAGGGCAAGAGACTAAAAATACTTAGCCATCGATTACTTATAGGAGCAAACCAGAGATAATTAATTTACCAGGAGTAAATTAAAACCATCGTGGTTTGTAATAAGAATGAAAAAAAAATCGACTCAAGTGTATAACCTGAAAATGCTCAACCTCAATTGTGGTAACATAGCACATTGAAGATCATTTAGATCTCATGGTAATAGGCTGCATAATCTGACAATGTCAGTAGATGCGCATGGTTCTATTACCTTGTGTATGGCACAATTTAATTATGAGAAAAAAAAACATGTTGGAGGTAATCGTTTGTCGAGATTGACAGAACGTAGGCCTCTCCGTAAGAGTGATAGTCTGCACATGGGCATTAGATCGAACTCTTACCTAGTGATTTCCTAATATAATGAGGGATATGTAATTGTCAAAAGTTTGCAAGACTATTGTGCGGGAGAAATCAATCTCGACCGCTAAGACATGTTCATGGGAAATGGCAATGTGGTAAACACATATAACATATCATCTGTTGTGCGGGAGAAATAAATCTTGGCCGCTAAGACATGTTCGTGAAAAATAGCAATGTGATAAACACATAGCACATATCATCTCCGGTGAAAAACCGGTAATTTATTTATATTACAGTTCGCATAATATAAATATATCTTAATGTTGCAAAATTAATAGATTTCAAGAAGGTGTCTTGAAATTATAAGTGTGAAACTCAAATTGCTAAGGATGACACCTTGAAGATAATCTCCAAAATGGAGTAGATCTCGCCGCATTAGAAAGTATAATCTGGTGAAATCAGTAGATACTCACTTCTAATGCCTTATGTCAGGACTTAGTAAAATGTGTGGGAGAGCACTTTGTAAAACAATCATAATGTCGAGAATCTTTCAACATGACAATTACAGGCATGGAGTAAACACAACAGTAAAATGTGTAGCCTTTATCAGTAGTCATCGATAATCTGCATAGGCAGTAGATCCATATGACTACCGTGTGATCCCAAACATCAATTTGAACAAAATCACCTTGAATTTTGCATATGTATTTGCAAGAAATTGCAAATAGATGTATTAATCTCGACATGTGTTTAACATGGAGTTAGATACATCATAGAAATATTCCAGAATACATCGTACTCAATGGAAAAAATAGTACTGTAGAAGTACTAATTTATCTTTGCACAAGATTGTAAAAATCTCAATTGCAAATAATAGATATAAATAATTTCAATATTTGTGAGCATAGAAATTATTTATATCATTATTTTACTCTGAAGCACAATACTCAACAGATAAATGCTAGTAAATAGCATAAAATCTTCTTGCAAAATACTATAAGTATTGTTGAAAAAAATGGGTTTAGACCATTGTTAGCGTCCTTTTTTTGCTAATTCCTGTACATGCAGGGATTCTATTGCAAAAACAAGACGAAGGGATAAGGTTATCCCTATCCTCCATCCCTTTGGATTGGTTCCCGATGGGGATTTTAGGCCGTGTAAAACCAAAATGCACGGCCATGGCGTGCTCCCGTCGTGTGCCGTCGGGGCTGCTCCAAAGCCGGCCAAGGTTACGAGCGCGCAGGGCGACCACGCGTAAGGTCCAGGGCACAGGCTCGGCGCGGCCTGGAGCGCAACCACGGGAGGCGGGAGGGTGCGGCGTGGCGCAGAGGCCGGGTGCGGTTGGCGCAGAGGCCGGGGGTGGCCGGCGTGGAGGCCGGGTGAGGGGCGCGACCGACGCCGCGGAGGCCGGGCGGCTGAGCGCGGCGCCGGGCACGTCCGTCGGGCGCCAACTGCCACGGGCGAAGCGCAGCCAGGGGCGAGGCACGCCCGAGGGCGCGGCAGGCAATGGCCACGGGCCGTGGCGGGTGCGCGCGAGGGCGCCGCCGGCGGAGGTCGTGGTCTGGGCGCGGCGCGGAGGGCGCGAGTCCGGCGGAGCGGACGGGCACGGCGCGGCAGGGCGGCGATGACACGAGGCGCGGTGTGGCCGGGTGGAGCCGGCCATGGCTTGGCTCAGGCGAGCGCGGCCACGGCCTGGAGCAGGCGACACGCGGCCGTGGAGGCGGTCAGGAACGGCCATGGCTCGGCCGGCGACGAGGGCTTCTCGGTAGAGTCTATGTGCTGATAACGTGTTGAGAGGAAAACTAGAGAGGGAACAAATGAATCTTGTATTGATCCGAGATCAAAAGCTACAATATATACATTGCCAACCGACATTGGCAGGGGGGCGTCCGTTGGAAGAAGGGGCGCCTCCACCGGTTGCAACTACCATCGGTTGGGCAAGGGGAGATTTTCCCCACAAATAACACATGCACTAATTAATCACAACAGTTTTGCTATTGTTTTGATTTGTTTACAATATTTAAACCTTGTAATAAGTGCCCACTATTATTTTAATATGACCTAATGATTATTATGCATTTAATAAAATTGGTTGCACAATTTTTGGGATAAGTTTTATTTCCAAAATATTTTTAATTCCATCAAAAGGGGATTTTTAAATGGTGATTGCTTCAAGGATGATTAAGACAAGATTAACCACAATGATCTGTCGTTTTTTATTGTTTCAAACGGGGCCTAAAGAGGTGTAAAATTAGATGACTCTTAATTCTGCCATGTACTTAAAGGTATTTTGAAGCCTAAATTAGAGTTACATAGATGACCTTTAAGTTTCTTTTCCTATCTATCCAACATATCACATGCATGAAATCTTTCAACATGACAATTACAGGCATGGAGTAAACACAACAGGCAATGTTTCTCTGAGTAGTGCAGAGCGATGTCAGTATCGATCACAGCCATGGAGCATTTCATCTCGGTGTAAAAACCACAGCTACTGACTGAGGGGCACACACTCCAGCTTGATCTCAAGCTCCCCATGCTCGACGTTCTGAAGAATCAATGTGATATCCTGCTCCACCTTACCATCTACGATTGAGATGACACTGTCCTTGGCTAGAATGCTGTTCTCGCTTGCCAGGAATGTGCATATCTGTGTCGATTCCGTGATAATAGAGTTCTGGTACTCTCTTGCTGCAGAGATCAATGGCAGGATATCAACTTCAGCCTCACCCATTCGGTCGTCCGAGCTGAATGTGTCCTTGTCAAACACTTGCTGCAATGTAGCACAAAGCAGATTGTTCAGAATGTGTGTTGTCAAACTAAAACAAAGCACACACAAAATAAGAATATCCTAGAAAATAAGAATATCAGATAATAATGAGAACTATGAACATGTAAACCTCAGTTACCAGTATAAATCTTGTCACTGGCTACTATTTATTGTTAGTTCAAACTGACAGGCATTTCGATACCCAAAAATAATTTAGACACTTCAATATTTTAGCCATACACAACAAAGGTAGGAGTTCCCTATGCACACACATTGCACAAAAAAGCTATACTATGACACGTGCGAAGATAATAACCATTAGTTTCCATTGAGATGAACAAGGTAAAGAAAAATAGCTGCTATTAAAACTTCATGTCCACAGGAAAGAAACACATACCAGTTTAAGGGGCGGCACCGGGTCAGGGATTGATAGCATTAATCTTTCATTCCATATAGGGTTCAGTGTGTTCTTTATCACCTTTGTTTTCATCGACTAAATGGTGAAACCGGTAATTAGATTATAAGAAAACATTTGCACACCTAAGTCATAACAAATAATGAAGTGTGCTTACTTGGTGTCCTAGCATAATCAGAACATATGGATCACTTGACATCACATCACGAACAGCTAAATCTGTGCCCCTTATGATGTCGACCTTAATTAATCCAACGAATTCTACCATGCCCACATCCATCTGAAAAATAATAGGTACTGTTACAGTAGTACTGTAAAAGTAGCAATGGCAATGGAAGTTTATCGCACCATTTTTTTAACTCCTTTGTTTTCAGAATCCTTTTTCCTCCAGCTATTTCTGAAAGTACCATGTCGGCTACTACTATGTTGCTGGTTATGATGTTTCTCTGCTCCAGGTTTGCGTAAAGGGCAAGCAAATTGTGGATCAGTCACAAATTGTTGAAGCTCGTATTTTTTCCTGCATATAGGCAGACAGGAAGAAAAAACATCAGACAGGGTCACATAGAAGTAGCGATGGTAAATGTTATACCTAATGAAAGTAGCACGCTCCTCTGTCGCAAAATCTTGTCTTGACTTTTTGTAGTTTTCGGGTAAAAATGCTTCATATTTAGTGTTCACAGTAGCATTTCCACCTGAATTAGCTAAACAATTGACTTCCTGGTCTGTCCATTCGTCTAGATTCACCGAAATCACCTATACACATTCAACCAATAATAGTTGATCAGTTCAGTAGAAGTGTTAAAAAAATATTCACCATGTGAACTATCTATGGGTTTCAACGTATGTATACAGGAGGCCATTGCTAGAAAAAATTACCACATGTGTATGCTTTACAAGGAAAAAAGAGTGTTATTACTATTACAGGTCAGCTAATTCACAAAATAAACAATACTATTATGTTCATGCTTTTGATAATCAAAATATTGAGCAACTTCAGTGTACAAGTATTGGTCTTATGGAGCGCGAATGTGGAATCCAGCTAAAGTAAATTTGGAGATGAGAATACGACATGCCAACAAGAACAATAAAGGCTCCATGGGAGTATATAGCATAAAACTACCACAATTGGGGTCGACTTTTCGAAAAATTACCGCTTTTAAAACTTTCGCTGATACCTACCGAATTTTTGGTAACCACTCGCAAAAAACTACCGAGTTTTCGTAATGACTGTCTTACCTAATTTCAATCGCGATTATGACAGATTGGGCCCACTTGTCAGGAACTGTTAGCGTTGACCGTTATATGACAGATGGAGCCCACGTGTCAGTCCCTTCCATTAAAAAAATATTTTTACAGAAAAAATGAAAAAAATCAATTTTCCCCTGGAAAAAATATTTTTTTACTGAATGTTTTTTACACATCAACCCAGGAAAATTATTTTTTACACATCAACCCAGGAAAAATATTTTTTACACGTCAACCAAATTTAGGAAAATATTTTCAGCCCAAATAACCAAATTTTTTTCCGGAAAAACATTTATGTTTTGATCGAAAAAATTAAATTTCCCTTAAAAAAATGTATTTGTACCTGTAAAAAAAATTCCAGCCCAGAAAACCCCATTTTTTTACCGGAAATTGTTTTACCTCGGGAAAACTTGGACAAAAAATTCCAATTTTCTCTGAAAAATAAAAACTCGCTGCAGAAAATTATTTTCCCAAAAAAATTCACAATGTAAAATTAATTTTCGACCTAAAAATAATTATTTTCCTCCAAAAAAATTCATTTTGCACCCAAAATTTATTTACAAAAAATTAAGTTTTTTCTCAGGAATATTTTTTGGGAAAAATTTATTTACAGAAAGTTTTTATTTTTTTAAAGAAAAAGTTGTTTTTTTGGCTAAAAAAAATCGGTTATTTTTTTCGCGGGATAAATTTGTATTTTGTGTCCAAAAATCATTTTTCCCCGAGAAAAATGTTTTATTTTTTCTGGGAAAAAGTTTTAAAAAATGGAAGGGAGTGACATGTGGGCTCCATCTAAAAAATTCCAGGAAAAAATTCAAAAAAAAATTCTAGAAAAAAAATGGTTATTTTTTTCCCGGAATAAATTTGATTTTTTTGGTCCAAAAAACTTTTTCCCCCGCGAAAAAAGATTTTTTTTATATTGTTTTAGTTTTTCCTGGAAAAAAGTTTTTTTAAATGGAAGGGAGTGACATGTGGACTCCATCTAAAAAATTCCCAAAAATAAATCTAGAAAAAAATATAATTTGGGCCCACATGTAAGTTAACGGGCAAAGTTACTGTGGACCTGACAGGTGGGCCCTAGCTGTCATAATCACGATTAAAAACTAACCTCTCAGCGACTTGGGTTTTTTGAGAGTCGTTACCAAAAAAATGGTAGTTATCCGCGAAAGTTTTTAAAGCGGTAGTTTTTCGGAAAGACGACCCCAATTGTGATGGTTTTATGCTATAAACTCGCTCCATGGCGTACCTTTGATATGTGTACTCCAAGACTTCTGTGAGTTCCAGAGCACTTGATGCAAATGAACGCACCAAAAGGCAAAGCCCTGCAAATACCACACCAATTAATGGAAATGAAAACAACTACTAATTGGTCACCATAAAGTATTAAATATTTCGAAGAAAAATTGGAATCCAAACTGTATATCAGCTAAATTGGCATGTTTATAGTGTATTTCCCCACCACAACCCTAATGAAAACATCATCAGTTCTAACATACACGGTAGGATTAATAGTTAAGTCACCCGAGTTTTTTTAATTAGATACTCCGTTTATCTAAAGATAACACTTATGAATCCCCAAGTTGGGCTAAACAGGACAGTTTTGCAATATCAAATTGTACATTAATAACTGATGTAACAGTTTAAAATACAGCGCAAAAACTAAATATGGTTGCTTTTAAAGCTCAGAAGAGAATGATGCTAGCTTTTCAGAACAGAATATACAAGTTAGTAAGATTGTCGCGTATCTGGAAAATAAACTTAGTTGATACTTACGCCCATTTTGGGTCTGGGGTGCCACAGTCTGCACAGTACTTGTTGGCAGGTTGGCTAAGAAGATGTTCCAATCTGTCCCTTGCATTGGATGGGTCTGCATCTGTTAAGAATTGGAAGTGACCATTAGCAGGCCACATCATAAACAGAGAAATGCTGCATTGATACTGCAGATAGATGAATGGATCAAAAATAACTTTTTCCTGCCGCAATGCTCGAATACGGAATACCAAATGTTGCAATGCTGAAATCCTCCATCGAGATGCTAAAGGCTAAAATAAAATTGCAAGATGCTGCTTGGTTTTCATTAGGAAACATTTCTTCAGTCTATCAACGCTACATTTAAAATAAATCACACGCCCAATAAATTTTTTGCAGGGGAAGAGAGGGAGGAAAAACCTGATATATCGGAGGGGTCATCGCCATCATTTTGGGGTACATATCCATCGCATGTCCTTGGAAGACAGAAAAAGACTCACATCGGATCCACATGATTGAAATGGGCAAGTAAAACAATTATTAAGAGAGAAAAAAGACAGAGGGGGCAATATGATATGCACTCACTTCCTGTAATGCGCGCTGGGGGTATCATCAAGAAAATGCAGGAGATTGTTGTCGTCGTCCATTCCCTCGCTCGGCCTCCTCCTTCAGCTCCTCGTGACGGCGACGACGCAGACAAGGGCGTTAGCGTGGCGGCGACCCATCACCACCTTCCGGGCGGACGCGCCGGCGATTGAATCGAGGATTCAGATCAGATCTAGCTGGGGAACAGACCGGCCATGGCGGGGCGACGTCGCAGCTCCCGTTGTTTCTTGTTGGCGCCGTTCCCTCTTCCTCGATCGTCGTTGTTTCTGTCTGGTGGGGGGTGAAAGCGCGGTTGACCAAGAATAGAATAGGCCGTGAAGGCGATGTGGACGCCCCAAATACTACTACATGCGCACGCACGTGGAAAATATATATATGTTTGGAAACATCTCTATCTGCTAAAGACTTCAAAGCCCCCTTAAAAAAAAGACTTCAAAGCCGTGCACTAAAACAAATACACCAAATATTCACCAATACGTTTGAATGTGTTTGTATATAAAGAAATATTAATATTTACTATCAAATATGATCATGCGTTGCAACGAAAGAAAACAATCACCGTACGTTATTTTTCAATTTCTCTTCTCCTTCACAAACACTCAAAGTTCACGTCTTTCATTTGAACACGGGTCTCATCCGCCACTTATTCTGCTTCCCTTCCTCTCTCTCTTTCCTCATTTTGTTTTGTAATTGCATGAATAAAAAAACACATCTTTTTGACTTCATTCTTGCATAATTTGGACGAAACTAACCCGGACTGACGCTGTTTTCAGCAGAGCTACCAGTGTTGTTTTTCTTTTGTGCTGGTTTCTGGATATTTAGGTACGCTGGAAAAATCCCAAAAAATTATATTAAAAATCAGCGATCCGGAAGCTTCCGTCAGGCCAAAGGGGGGCCACAAGGCAGCCAGGAGGGTGCCTGGCGCGGCCCCACCCCCTGGCCGCGCCACCTGCCCTCCTGGGTGGGTCCCACACCCCCTGGTGACCTACCTTGGCCCCTATTTATTCTCCCATCGAGGAAACGTCGAAACAGAAGTCGCTTTTTCGATCTACGCTGCGGAGCCGCCGCAACCCTCTGTTCTTCTCCGGAGAGCTAATCTGGAGGCTGAATTGGCCTCCGGTGAGGGGGAAATCATCGCCATCGTCATCGTCATCACCTCTCCATCACCAATCCATGACTTCTCCTTTCATGTGTGAGTAATTCCCTGTTGTAGGCAAAGGGGATGGTAGGGATTGGATGAGTTAGATCATGTAATAGTTCAATCAGATTTGTTGTGGACATGTTGCCTATCATCTACTTGGTGTTTATCATCTCTGTTACAACTTGTTGCTCTTATTGCTTGTCACTTTGGGCCCGAGTGCCATGATTTCAGATCTGATCACCCTTTTGTTTCTTGAGTTTGTGGTGTTCTTGATCCTATCTATGAGTTGTATGCACCTATTATAGTCCGAAACCGGCGATCCCAGTGGTGACAGCCCGGGACACCAAAGGGGATGGACTATAATTTGAGGATTCCGTGTATCCATGAAGTGTTAATGCTTTGTTCCGGTTCTCTGCTGTAGGAGACCTTAATTTCCCTAAGTTCCTTTTGGCCCCGTTCGTAGTGGGAGGGAAGGACAAAAGATGTTGTGCAAAGTTCTTATTGCAAGCACGTACAACTACCCTGGGATACATGCCTGATGTTTGATATTTGCCTAGATGATCCTTTGTTTTCTGTGAGCCTTGCCCAAGTTAGAATCTGTTGCATGTTCGTTCTCATCCAAGCAACGCCCAACCATCCATCTCCCTAGCCTACAGTGTTTTCTTTATGCTGGTTACTAGTTGTTTACTTTCGTTGTTTTACTTTTGTTGTTCCACTACCACTATCACCACTATTATCACCACCACTACTACCACTGTATCACAGTTGCTCCTAATGCTTTCGTGCAAGCAAGTGTTTATTTCAGGTGCAGTTGAATTGACAACTCAATTGTCAAAGCCTGTACGTATTCTTTGTGTCCCCAAGTGTCGAATCAATAAATTGGGTTATCTTGCCCGCGAAGA
Source organism: Bromus sterilis (assembly GCA_950022295.1). NCBI lineage: Eukaryota > Viridiplantae > Streptophyta > Magnoliopsida > Poales > Poaceae > Bromus > Bromus sterilis. Next base: position 56,798,422 of record OX465601.1, read on the forward strand.
CTATCTCGATCCCCTACAGTTGAGGGTTATCAAGTACTGTTTTCTGGCGCCGTTGCCGGGGACCATAGCTTTATTTACAGGTCTACTCGAAGTATCCTACCTACTGCACGTTATCCATTATGGGTAAGAAAGGAGAACCCAAGGTTCCCATCCTACCATCCCGTACGAGACGAGGTACTGCTCTTAGCACTAGTGCTAAACTTGATTCACCTTCAGTTATGAGTCAGTTTGACTCACCACGATTATATGCTACTTCTGCTGAGTCTGGCAATATGTCAGATACTTTTGATGATGCTTCTACTACCTTTGAGACTGCAGGTTCACTTGGTTCTTTTATAGATGAACAGGTTGCTGTTGCTGCCCGACTTTCGGGTGATGAAATTCCCGTTACCCAAACTCCTATTGGAAAAACTCACAACTTTGCAGGCCTTAAGGAAAAGCTCCTTGAGGATGATTATATGATACTTGATGATGATCTTTGCAGGGAACTCAATGAATGTGCTGATTCCGACCCTGCCACTATAAAGAAGTTGCTAGCAAAGCACTCCCTGAAGAACAAGTTTACTCCTGATCCTACTTTTGCTACGTCACCTATATGCATCTCAGATCCTGATTATGATTTCTCTGTTGACCTTTCACTTATATCCACAGTTGAAGCTGATCCCTTTTATGGCAGAGAAAATGACGATGCTATCGAGCACCTGACCAAACTCACTGAGTTAGGTAGCTTGTTTACTACTGATGAAAGGATCCGGACATTTTATGTGACCAAGCTCCTTCCTTTTTCTTTAAAATGAGATGCTAGAGCATGGTATGATGCACTACCATGTGGATCCATCCAAAGCCCTCAAGACATGGCTATATCTTTCGTTGATAAGTATTTTCCTGCTCGTATGCAACATGCTGCTTTACAAAGAATTTATAATTTTGAACAGTTGCAGGATGAGCATCTCATTAAAGCTTGGGGGAGATTTTGCAGTTTGCTGAAGGCTAGACCGGGACACGAACTTCCTAAGAATGAATTAATTGATATCTTTTATGCTGGTCTAACCGATGGGTCTAAATCCTATCTCGATAGTTGTGCTGGTTGTGTTTTCAGGCAAAGAACACCGGACGATGCCGAAGAACTGATGGGAAAGATTGCCAAAAACCATGAAGATTGGTCCGTGCCTGAACCACCTCCGCCACCAAAGAAGAGGGGCATGCTGGTCTTAAGCCCCGAAGATATGCAAGAAGCAAAGAAGTCCATAAGAGAAAAAGGTATTAAAACTCAAGATGTAAAGAATCTACCTCCGATCGAGAAGCTCTGTGAAGCTACCACTCACCCACCTACGGTAGAAGTACATTCTCTTTTAGACTTCAATGCAAGTGACATCCCTAAAGGTAAACCTCCTGACCAATGTTTAGATGAGCTTGATAATTTTATTATGAAGAAGAATCACTTCAATGAAAAGATACAAGGTCAGTTGAATGAAAACACTCTTACTATCAAAAGATTGCTTGATGTTCTAGGTAGAACAGTTAATGATGTTAAATGTCTTGTGAAGCATTTTCATATGGTTCAAACTCAGCTTGAACAAATTTCTAATGTGCAAAAAGATTTGCTTGCTAATAATGCCAAACAGGACAATTTACAAGCTTACGGTATAAAGACCCGGGGTGGAACACACACCCAGGACCCTCTTTATCCAGAAGGGCACCCGAAGAGGATCGAGCAAGATTCTCAATTACAGGAAGAATAAATTGTTAGCTCTCCAAAGAAGAAGAAAAAGAAAAAGAAACACAAGGAAGCTGACAATTCCAATGATCCTATAGAAGAAGAAGAACCAGCTGTTGACCCAAACAATATATCTACCTCCGATGCTGAGACTGAAGATGGTGCTGAACCTGAAAAAGATGCTGAGAAGAATGATCCACCCGAGGTTCGTGAATAAGAAGCACCCGATAAGCGCAAAAAGTATACAAGAGAAGAATTCCTAGCAAGAAGACACGGTAAGGAACGAGAACCATGGGTGCAGAAACCCATGCCTTTCCCAAGCAAGTCCGTCAAAACCAAAGAAGAAGAGAACTACAACAAGTTTTGTGAGTGGATGAAACCTCTTTTTCTTCAAATCCCTTTGACTGATGCTATTAAATTACCTCCTTACTCTAAATATATGAAAGATATTGTCACTAATAAAAGAAAAGTCCCTAATGAGGCAATATCTACTATGCTTGCTAACTACTCTTTTAGTGGCAAGATTCCTGAGAAGCTCGATGATCCAGGTATACCCACCATTCCTTGCTCCATAAAAAATAATTATGTTAGAACTGCTTTATGTGATCTTGGTGCAGGAGTGAGTGTTATGCCCTTTTCTCTCTACAAAAGACTTTGTTTAGAGAAACTAATTCCTACAGATATCTCCCTTCAGATGGCCGACAAGTCTACGGTCGTCCCTATCGGTATTTGTGAGGATGTTCCTGTTGAAGTTGCCAATTTCTTAATACTTACTGATTTTGTTGTGCTTGACATGCCCGAGGATGGGAGCATGTCCATTATTCTTGGTAGACCTTTACTTAATATCGCAGGTGCCGTTATTGATTGCAATAAAGGGAAGGTCACCTTCAACGTAAACGATAAAGAACACACGGTGTATTTTCCAAAGAAGATCGACAAAAGGCATGGCCTTAACTCCATCGAGAATATCGAGACCGTGAAGATTGGAGAATGGGATTGTCCACTACATGTATACCACAAATACAAAACAATTATGGTGGGGACAATGTCCATTAATGTGAGAGTGCAATGACCACTTCATAAGAGGCGAGACCTTTTGCTCTATATGCCACCGGTTTGTTGGTAAGACTTGATCAACCTTGCTAGCTAGCAAGTTTTATATAGATAAAAAGTTGAGCTTGTTATGTCTTCATTTCCTCTAGCTTTTATTCTCCTTGCTGTACCAAAGTTTCTATTTTTAAAGCTTCACTTGCTCTAACTTCTCTCTCAAGTTCACGAAAGTTTTTGCAGCTTTTTGAACTTTGAAAAAAATTCTACAATGAAGTTGCCCAGAAAATTACAAAAAAAATATATTTGAAATTTCCAGGTAAAAGGCCACCAGACGGCACCTGTGGCTGACCAGGGGGGGGGCACCACCAAGCCAGAAGGCCAGGTGGCGCGGCCCAGCCCCCTGGCCGCGCCACCCACCCTCCTGGGTGGTCCCCATGCCCCCTGGTGGCATCTCTCTTCTCACTCTCTCTCTTTCTGCCCGAAAACTCGAGTTCTTCCTCTGGTTTTCTCGTTCTTGCTGTTCTTGAGCTCGTACCTTCGATCTCCTCTTCCAGCCACTTGTTTGAGCTGATTTCTTGAACAAGTGCTCCCTGGTATGTAACTCCCTCACCCCTCCAATTAGTTTTCTAGTTGGTGGATTCTTTAGTGAGTATTTAGTGGTTCTTGGTGCTGTTTAGTTAAGCTTAAAAGTTTAAGTAGAAATTTATTTTTCAAGTTTTGCAGCTAGTTTGAGCCTTGGTTAAGTGAGAAGAATGTTTTGTCCAAACTAGTTTTGCTTAAATCTTCGTTTTTTTGAATTGCTAAAAATTTCAGGAATGGAGAAGTTAGGGAGGTGGCTTGGGAAGAAGAAGCCCGAGCACTTAAGCCGTATAACACGTTCCGCAGCTGCACCTTCGTCCACGAGAGCTAGTTACAATGAAGATATCGTACCCGTGGAATTTTTGGACGTGTTTCCCGAGAAGCCCATGGAATTTCCATGCGACGATTTCATGGAATACGCCGGCATTAAGGAAGAGTTTTATGCTCTTTGCGAGAATGCAGGTTTGACACGTCTTGTTACGAGCCGTGTTCCTCAGTATGAAACACTCACAGCCGTTTTTGTTAACAGTTTCAGATTTTATTCTGACAATGATACTGTGGTGTTTCGACTTTATGATCAGTTGCTAACCATGCCTATGAACAGATTTTGTAAATTTTTAGGTTTACCAGGCTTGGTTGAGAAGAAGAAGAGGAATAATATTCCAACCGTTGAGATCAACACCCTCCTCGACTCCTTTTGCAACACTAAAGTGAGGAGGTCCAATCGGCAGAAGATTTCTAACATTATGTTTCCTCATCTTAGGTACTTTGCCTATTATGTTGCGAGGAGAGTGTTGGCTCGAGACAACACGAGCATCACTTCCACGCCCGATACAGTTATTATGGTAAATGCTCTTTCAGGTAAGCATGAGCATCATGTGGGTACGCTCATTGCGAAGCGCCTTGCTACTAATAGTACCAAGGGAGACGTCTTCGGTGGGGTTTATGCCACACTTCTTTTGCACTCCGTTCAGGGAGTGCCGCGCCCAGATGATGCTATCCTTCCTTTTACTAGTCTTGACTTGGCTGCCATGAAGAGGCATTTCTTTGTTACTAAGGCCTCTGACCACTTTGCACTTTATTATATCTTGCGGTTCAAAGATAATGTGGAACGCCATGTCCGTCTACCTGCACCACTTGTGTTTGATTTTTCTAGCAGGAACAGATTTCGGTTTTCGGTGGCCGAGTTCGATGAGATCATGGGGAGATACCAGTACCAGGACCCCACGGAGGGGGTCGACCCAGATGAGGGGGAGCGCGTCGTGTATCCACCCGCTCAGGAGGAGCACGAGGTGCATTCGCCAGTCCAGGAGGAGACCGTCACCCCCTACGGTGAAGGATCTTCCTCTGGATGGGAGTCGGGACCTTCCACCTCAGGGTGGGATAATCCCAGGGTGTCGGTGTACGCCCCCGACTTCCCCTACGACCCATGGATGCACCAGTACTACCCGGGAGCAGGAGGCTCCTCGGGACAGCAGTAGAAGAGCCCAACTTAGGCCAAAAGCCTAAGCTTGGGGGAGTACGTGCTCTTCTCCTCCTTCCATTTGTATCTCCCGTTGGTTCGCTTTTATCTTTTTGTAGTTTTTGCCTGCTCTTCTTTGTTCTTTTAGTTTGCAAAAACCCAAAAAGATTTCTTCTTTCTTTTGTTTTCGTTAAACCTAAAAAAAAACCCAAAAATATGTTTCCTTTGCTCTTTAGTTTGATTTGTTTTCAGAGTTCAGCTCGAGTCCGTGATGATTATAATTTCCTACGTTCGATTGTGAAAGTGACAAGGCAGTAATGACGAGATCGACGGAAGGGATGCAACAAGGAAAGCCGGTATGAACTCTTCTTGTTTCTACTTTTGTACATATGCATGTACTTATGATTAGAGACCAGCTTGTAGCGACATAGTGCTATGTTTACAATGCTTTCCCAGTGGTTCATGCTTTCTTTGTGGTTAGTCTCAAATAACTAGAGTTTATAATGTGTTGCTTGAAATGATTGACATGCATTGCATTGCTCATGGTGTGGCATATTGAAGTGGTATTTCCCTCCGGGGGATTCTTGGATTGACTTGGCACATGTTCACACATGTTAAGACTAAAAAGTCTGTTCTTCCTCGATGATCTTTTTACTTCAGAGTAGTTATATCACTTTCATGCCCGATTCAATGTTACTTTGTCGCTCTGCATGATTATGACCGTTATGCTCTCTGGTTGGTCGCTTCCCAGTCTTTTGCTAGCCTTCCTCCATCACCAAGCGGAATTCTGCTTGTGCTTCCACAATCACCTTTCTAAACCCAGTTGTTCCATTTGAGTCCACCATACCTACCTATATATGGTATTTACGTGCCATCCCTAACGAAGACTTTCATGTACCATCTCAAAACCTTATTCAAAAGTTTCCTTTTTGTAACCGTACAAGCTCATGGTGCGGTAAAGGGAAATCAGTATCTTTCATGCCAAAAAAATTTGACGGAAGTTTTAACTAGTCAAATGCAAAAGATAAAAGTTGCACTTCCCCCATACTTGATGATGGAATGAAATGAGCCAAATGCTGCTAAGGATAGATGGAACGAGAAACAAACTCCTTCCATACTTGAGGCAAAAATAAAAGGCATCATTGACCATCAAAGGATAGATGGAGTTGGGAACAAAAGTGTAAGCAAAAAAAAAGAGAGAAAAAGAGTAAAAAGATACAGTTGGCATGGAAGATATTGGGAGATCTTTACCGTTCACCGTTCACTGGAAAGTTGCACTCTCAAAAAGAAATTTATCTCTGTTTTAAAGCTGCGAGCTCTGGTACATGTTTAGTCTTTGCTTCCTTTCACGGGTTTTCAACTTGCCATCAAAAGCCACGGTTCGAGAGTCTCCACCTTCCTTTCTCCAAAGCACCAACTATGAGAGCATAATCGTCATTCCTAGTGTAACATGCATTGTCCCAAAGTACTACATTGTCTTCTGCATGATTGTGATGTTTCTTATTCTGAGTTCTGAGTTCTAGTCTCCTTTAAAACTCCGGAGGAGCTTCTGCATTTATGTTTTGCTTCACTCATGGAGGCTAGCGAGATACCACTCTGATATGTTCATGCTATGTGCAGTGTGATCTTGAATTGATTTTCAGCAGCATATTATTTACTTTACGTTTGTTTGTGACTGATTACATGAAAGAAGGATTGCTTCGTGCATTGTCCTTGTAGCATGGTGTCAAAACTTGCTGAACTCTTTCGTAGTACATGCTTATATACATCTAGTGAAGCAAAAGAGTTTGTCAAAGTTTTCTTTGTCGCGTCCAGTTCGTTAAACTGAATTGCTTGAGGACAAGCAATAGCTAAGCTTGGGGGAGTTGATACGTCTCAAACGTATCTACTTTTCCAAACACTTTTGCTATTGTTTTGACTTCATTCTTGCATAATTTGGACGAAACTAACCCGGACTGACGCTGTTTTCAGCAGAGCTACCAGTGCTGTTTTTCTTTTGTGCAGGTTTCTGGATATTTAGGTACGCTGGAAAAATCCCAAAAAATTATATTAAAAATCAGCGTTCCGGAAGCTTCCGTCAGGCCAAATGGGGGCCACAGGGCAGCCAGGGGGCAGCCAGGAGGGTGCCTAGCGCGGCCCCACCCCCTGGCCGCGCCACCTGCCCTCCTGGGTGGGTCCCACACCCCCTGGTGACCTATCTTGGCCCCTATTTATTCTCCCATCGAGGAAACGTTGAAACAGAAGTCGCTTTTTCGATCTACGCTGCGGAGCCGCCGCAACCCTCTGTTCTTCTCCGGAGAGCTAATCTGGAGGCTGAATTGGCCTCCGGTGAGGGGGAAATCATCGTCATCGTCATCACCTCTCCATCACCAATCCATGACTTCTCCTTTCATGTGTGAGTAATTCCCTGCTGTAGGCAAAGGGGATGGTAGGGATTGGATGAGTTAGATCATGTAATAGTGCAATCAGATTTGTTGTGGGCATGTTGCCTATCATCTACTTGGTGTTTATCATCTCTATTACAACTTGTTGCTCTTATTGCTTGTCACTTTGGGCCCGAGTGCCATGATTTCAGATCTGATCACCCTTTTGTTTCTTGAGTTTGTGGTGTTCTTGATCCTATCTATGAGTTGTATGCACCTATTATAGTCCGGAATCGGCGATCCCAGTGGTGACAGCCCGGGACACCAAAGGGGATGGACTATAATTTGAGGATTCCGTGTATCCATGAAGTGTTAATGCTTTGTTCCGGTTCTCCGCTGTAGGAGACCTTAATTTCCCTAAGTTCCTTTTGGCCCCGTTCGTAGTGGGAGGGAAGGACAAAAGATGTTGTGCAAAGTTCTTATTGCAAGCACGTACAACTACCCTGGGATACATGCCTGATGTTTGATATTTGCCTAGATGATCCTTTGTTTTCTGTGAGCCTTGCCCAAGTTAGAATCTGTTGCATGTTCGTTCTCATCCAAGCAACGCCCAACCATCCATCTCCCTAGCCTACAGTGTTTTCTTTCTGCTGGTTACTAGTTGTTTACCTTCGCTGTTTTACTTTTGTTGTTCCACTACCACTATCACCACTATTATCACCACCACTACTACCACTGTATCACAGTTGCTCCTAATGCTTTCGTGCAAGCAAGTGTTTATTTCAGGTGCGGTTGAATTGACAACTCAATTGTCAAAGCCTGTACGTATTCTTTGTGTCCCCAAGTGTCGAATCAATAAATTGGGTTATCTTGCCCGCGAAGACTATCTCGATCCCCAACAGTTGAGGGTTATCAGGTGCGTCATGTAACACGAGTACCAACGGAAAGGTAACAAAGAGGCGGGTGGATTGAGTTGTCTCCACAACAATAGCGCTTGGTTTTCTTGACGTTCTAGCTTATCCGATCTGAGCTCGGAGCACAAGTGTCGAAACACTAATACAAGAGTCATAAGTCGATTAGGATTGGTTTAGTTAGACCTACCGGGTTGATCATCTCCATGGCTGAGTGTTACACCGATGGCAGGTGTATTTATCCGGATCTTGATTACCCTAAGATCAATTTTGAGAGATATTGATTTTAGTGGGAGCATTAGATTAAACTTGTTAAGATTAATGCAATTAATTTTGAACCATGTCTAAATCAATCTATTTATATCGTTGTATAGAGATGGCCCGCAACAACAATGCTTTTAGCCTAGGACCGATGCTTGAAAAAGAGAAACTTGCTGCAAATGGGGGCAACTATGCGGACTGGTTCCGTAATCTTGGGTTTGTCCTCAAAGTTGCTAAAAAGGACTATGTTCTCAAAGAAGCTCTCCCAGCCGCTCCCGCACAGGATGCATCGCAGGACGATAAGAATGTCTATGCGACTAAAGTAGATGACCACACCGCAGTACAATGCTTGATGCTTACATGCATGGATACAGAGGTTCAAAAGAGGTTTGAGAACTTCTCCGTTGTGGACATGGTGACACAACTGAATGCTCTGTATCGGAAGTAGGCTAGAACTGAACGTTACGAGGTAACGAAGCAGCTGTGGGAATGCAAGATGGCAGAAGGTAGCTCCCTAAGCGAGCACGTGATCAAACTTGTTGGTTACGCACAGCGGCTGAATGCTCTGGGATTTTTGATCCCTACGACACTCGGCACTGACATTCTCCTTGCGTCACTCCCTCCATCTTACAATGGCTTTATCATGAATTACAACATGAATGGGCTTGACAAGACCACAGACGAATTGTTAGCTATGCTTAAGACCGCAGAAGTATCTATGCAGAAGGATCCAAGCCACGTGTTGGCTGTGATGAACACTACCAATTTCAAGAAGAAGGGCAAAGGCAGAAATGCCAAGAGCGGTGGTAAGACCAAAGCTCAGGTAAAGACCAAGACTGGCCCAACTAAAGATTCTGAGTGTCACTACTGCAAGAACAAGGGGCACTGGAAGAGGAATTGCAAGAAGTATCTGGGAGATCTGAAAAGTGGTCTGATCACCAAAGGTATAAATAAGTTATACTAAGTTCATAGAAAATTTCATTATTTCATCTTCATAGGTATAATTGATACCATATCGATTGCTAATGGTTCGCAAATCGGTACAGGGAATTCTCATAATCCAAAGGAGAAGAACGAATGAAGTGCAAGTCCGCGTCGGAAGTGGTGCCCAAGTCACCCAAGGCCGTCGGCGTTCGTCTATCAAGATTTATCTTAGAGTTTGAATAAAAGTTATTTAATTCAGAGGTCGTGTAAAACATTAATATCGTATTATGTCGTCTGCACGGTGGATGTGTTATCCACGTTTTTAATAATGGTTGTTCAAAAAATATTACTCTCTGAATGTCACCCTTCGTGGTGAATTATTTAAGTTGAAATCTTGATGTTATGTCTATTTTCTTGATTGCTAAATAAATTAAGTTATGTGATGATAATGCCATTATTGTAATAGAAGAAATGACTTAGTCGCATTAGAACAAAGCGCATGCGGAAGCTTCATATCGATTAAGTCATTCAATCTCTTGACTTTGATTCATTTGACACATGCAATGTTTTTCTAATAGACAAAATCATTGATTAAATGAATTGTTCAAGTGGTTAGTAAACTATTGGTAATAATGTTGGGAAACGTAGTAGAAAACAAAAAAAATCGGCCTACGAATCAAGAACCCAAGATCATCCAAGAAGATTGCATACAAGGTTTTAGGTCATGGCTCACCAACCGATGTAGCGGAAGTAGAGTTGGTGTAGCTCATTGAAGTAGATCTCACGGATCGTCCCACAAACAGTCCCTCGATCAAGATCATCGAGGAAGAAGAAGCACCTCGATCCGTCCCACACACAACTCCCTCGAGCAAGTCCCTCGAACAAGATCTCCGAGGAAGAAGAAGCTCCTCGGAGAAGTACCAAAGATATGATCCCTCTATTAGTATCCACACGTTCCGTAGCAGCAATCCAGCAGCGCTCCGCCGTCCAGAGATGAACGCCACTGAGAAAACTAGAGGGAGAAAACCCTAACGGATTCCGATCTAGAACAGCGTCTAAACCGGGGTCTAATTGTGGAGCACTGGGGTTTAGAGGGAGGGAGGGTGGCGCATAGGCCTTGGGGACAAGTTGTGTTGCGCCCCCACCCCCTCCCCTCATTATATAGGTGGCCAGGAGGCCCCTTGGGGAGCAATAGGGGTGGTGGAGTCCCCCTGGGACTCCTCCTCCCAAAGGGAGACCGTCCCACCGGGAAGTCTGAGTCCAAGGAGGACTCCTCCCACATGCGGCGCCCCCACCACATAATTTCGGCCAGCCCCCTTGGGGTGCCTTGCCCCCAAAGGATAAGGGTGGTGGGGCGCATATGGAACTGTCCAGAACCTTGTGGAACCTTCCGGAAGCTTCCAGAACCTTCCATGACCTTCCAGGACCCGCCGGGACCATTCTCGGCCATTCCGGGACCTTCCAGGATGGTTTCGGGACATTCCGGAACCTTCTAGAACACTTCCAAGACCTTCCGGGACCGTTTTCGGACGTTCCGAAACTATTTGGATAGGTTTCGGGACGATCCGGGTTACGGTCTAGCCTGCCCGATGCCCGCAAGTTGTCGGGACGTCCACCGATTAACCGGAAACTATTCTGGTCGATCCAGGACTTCCCTAGTACCATTATCATATATTCCGGAACCACCTGGGACTATTCCAGAGTGACCCAGACATATCCTTAAATACCCAGAACTTCTTCTGGTGCCCTTATGAACGATTCCATAAATACCCGGAACTACTTCCGGTGCCCGTATGAACTATTCTGCTTTGCTTCCACTAGACCTTCTACCATTCCAGTATTCTAACAGACTACTGCTCATTAAGTGTGTGACCCTATAGGTTCGGTATAATGCGTACATGACTCAGAACATCTTCCAGACATAGGTCAACAGCCTTTTGTCAATAGCCAATAATCAACAGCGGAGCCATGGACACCCATGTTGACTCCCGCACATACACGAAGAAACTTCGAGTGAACCATTATGTTTAGTCATGTACCATTTCCTTTGCTTCGCGATATCTGACAAAGTTAGAGGAGAGAAGTTTGGCACCCATGTGTAACAACTTTTTGAACACAAGCCAGTCGTTATCCTCTTTGCTCGTTTGTCCCTTTTCTCGTTATCGTATTCCGGTATCCCCGTGACTGAATCACAATGCGTCTGGCCAGACTATAATGGATACCGTCTACCGAGTGGGCCCGAAGTGAATATCTTCTTCATCGTGAAGGAGCAAATCCCAATCTTGAACTATCACAGTTACTAGACACACTATCCAATGTACCCAGAACTTATTTTACTACTCCCCAGTAACGGGAAGATTCATCTAAGAACCAAAGCACATCTTCCTGTGTGAAGCAACTTGATACTCTCATGGTCTAAGGAATTACGTATATGATAACATTTCATGATATGACTTATAACGTTGTTACGATGTGATCTCTAAGTATATCATTCAATACTGGGGTCGGTTCAACATCATTGTTCTGTTAAAAATATGTTCTCATTTCTATTGACATCCTTGTTACAAGAACAATGTCCATGATTAAGAAAACGTAATCATCAGTTAGCACATGATCTGGTCTTAGAGGCTAAACCAGGAACTCTTGGTCTTTACATTTCCACACATGCAAATGAGTTTTCTTCTGAATCTCACAGTCAGGGTCATTGCAATTATAGCACAGAAATATAAACATTAATTACGAACGTGGAAATATATATATAATAACATTTTATTATTGCCTCTAGGGCATATTTCCAACAGTCTCCCACTTGCACTAGAGTCAATAATATTATCAGTGCTTGAGCACTTTACACCTATGGCATACCGGTGTAATACATGCTTCATTTGTGGTATAGACTTCATCATCGGATCTGACGTTTCAGGCCCGTTTGTATCTTGCATATGTTCGCGTTTTCACGCTATCATAAAATTTACTAATTTTATCAGTTTAGCTTTGTATATGTTTGAATCATTTGTCAGGACCTTGGTTCCTTTAGAATAAGTCATGAAATCATTCATCAATGGTCCATGAGCTTCAAGCATCTAGGAAACCATACCATGTTCATAAATGAACTTATGATTCAAACTACCCTCCCTTGTTACTTCTTTAAGCAACAACATACTTAGCCTCTGTTATAGAATTCACCACAATATCTAACTTAACACAGTTCCTTCATACTGTGCCACCCTTACGTGTGAAACACATAATCCCAATTAAAATCGAAAATCGGTCGGAGTAAGTATGAAGACTGAATTGGTGTAACTATTTACATCAAAAATTCAGCTGGTGTAACTCATTACAACGAGCTCTTCATTCTCTCCATTTTTCCGAGAAACATATCTTATCTTTCATAAGTTTAACTTTTCACTATTTGTCCAATGATCAACATCTTGATCACTTTGGTATCTTGCTCACAACCTTTTGGAGCACTGGACATATCTGGTTGTTTTACATATTATGGTGTACATGATTAATCCAAACACAAATGTGAGTGAAATTCAATTCATGTGTTTTGCTTATCTATGTTCATGAACACCGATTTCCGCAAACAACTTTTCACCGTGACCTCGGCAAGAACATCCTTCCTGGCGTTTTCATACTAAACTACTTTAGTATCATGTCAACATGTAACGTTGGCTTTAGCATGATCAATCACTTACTATCTGCATAGATCAATACTAATGCTATATTAGCCCAAGTACTTCAGCTGAAAACTATTTCCAATGAAGTCCTTATTCGTGTCAAAAAATTTATATCATTTCTAGTCAACAATATGTCATCTACATAAGTTTTTAGAAGTATCATTCAGCTCCCACTTACTTTCTTGAATATTCAAGAATCTTCGTTATTCCTGATGAAAACAAACTCTTTTGGCAATTTCATCACAACGAAAATTCCAACTCCATTATGCTTAGCTTCAGTCCATTACTGGATATTCGAGGCTTGCATCTATTCCAGCATCCTTTGAATCGACAAAACATTCCGGTCGTATCACGTATATGTCCTTTGTTATATTTCCGTGTAGGAACTTTGTTTTGACGTTCATTCTACCATATCCTATAAATGAGATATGTAGTAATTGCTAATATAACCCGAACTGACTAAAGCATCTCTACGGTCGAAACTATTTCGCCGTAGTCAACCTTTGAACTTGCTAGAAAACATATTTCCAACGAGTTGAGCTTTATGGATAAAACAATTTCATCTGAATCAGTTATAGATCCATTTATACATTCTTCAGACTCTTAGTCTTTCAGAGGGTATACCAAGTTTAAAACTTGACTTACTTCCATGGATACTATCTCAGATTATTTGGCATTTAGCCAAATCCCAGAGTCAGGGCCCATCAACGCTTCTTTGTATATCACAGGTTTATCGTTGTCGAACAACAATATCTCGTTTTACATATCATGAATGTTTGTACGAGTTTTGTCTAACCTGTGTGGTTCAGCTGCGCACTTATTTGAAGATTCAACAATCTTTAACAAGCTGCATTGTCCTCCCACTCACTCTTTTGCAAGAAACTATTTTTCTTCAAAACACACCGTTCTTAACAAACAAACAATTTTGCTTTAGTGTAGTGATAGCGGAATACCAAACCTTTTGGAATAACCTTAACAAAATAGCACTTATCTGATTTGGGACTTTGAGTATGTCAAACATATGTCTCATATACCCAAATTTTAAGAAAAGACAATATGGTTTTATTATTTCCATATCATATCTAATATGATGTCATTTCAACAGATTTGATGGTGCTCTTTTCAGTGTAAAAGTTGTAGTCTCTAACGCATAACTTTAATAAGTATAATGGCAAATTGATAAATGTCATATTTGATCTTACCGTGTCATACATGGCTTGATTATGTCTCTCGAACACTTTACTCTTAGTTGAGTTCCGCGAGGTACGAGTTATGACACCTTTTCACAACTCATCAGACGTTCGCTAAACTTGTAACTCAAATATTACTTTCCACCATCCAATTTGCATAAGCACTATTTCTTGTTACAATACACTTCTATTTCACTCTAAAATTCCTTGAACATTTCAAAAATTTCAGACGTATGTCTCCATTGAACAGATATGCACATATTTACTTCAATTGATGAGTGAAGATAGAAAATCCACTGCACATAACTGCACTTATTGGATTACACACATCATCATGTATGATTTGCAATCATTTAGTTGCCCGTTCATGCATGGCCTATCAACGGTGTTTTTAGTCACATTACTTTTAGACAATGTATGCAAGCGTCAAGCGATTCATAATCATATGACTCAAAAGTCCATCACTTATGGAAATTCTTCATTCATGTTATGTCACTTGTGACAAACTGCAGTGCCACACACTTGTGGTATTTCTGTTAGTCTTGCAACGTTTAGCATCAGTGTTATGGATGTTTAGCATTATATCAAGATTCATAACATACAACCTATTCACAATAGAAGTATGGCCTTTATGTTATTCATAGCTTTGAACAACTCTCTTGCAATAAACATGATTCAAAAATGATATTTTGCAACAAGGCTAAAGTGTAGTAACAATTTACTCAACTCTAAAATGAATTATGAAGATAATCATAGAGTCAACACACAGTATAGTAAACCTTTAACCGTGTTCTCGTGTGTGGCAAAACTCATCATTTAGCTAGTCATAAAGGCCATAGTATTTCTTGCATCAACTTGCAACGATATGCAATTGAAGTGATATTCTAGTGATCAACAATTTAATCCCAATATACAAGAATTAAGATTAACCGCTTAATCATGATTCCCAAGAATTACATCTTTTGACCAGCAATGAATTCATCTATAACTTCGTATGACTTTCATTTCTGAGCTGGATATTCCAGTCTTCTTTCGCTTTGCCTTTATACGTATCATAGTTCTATTTCCAATGTCACTCGTACTCACAGAAGATCACATATGATCAAGGGTGGCGCATGCCATGGACTTTCCGGCGTGTGAGTCTTACTAACATCCTTTGGACTTCCTTTCCCTTAATTCTCATCATCATATGATCGGTGTTCTTCTGGATCCCACACTTATCAGTGTTGTTTAGAGCACAGTGAACATTTTCACTAATGCTTACAATCATACATTGTACTAGATATCTTATATCCAACATTAATTGTCTTACTACTGAAAACAATTTTTTAGTTCCATGAATATAACATAACTATCCCAAACGTTTCGAAGTTCAGGTTTCATGGTGGTGAAGACAATGCACTTAGCTGTGGTGGAATCCTAGCATTTTGGATTATGGACGTAAGTCACATCATCCATAGCATCAGTGGGAGAGCATCAAAAATTTGCGATAGGACAAGCTCCTTCTCGACACTATTGAGGATAGTCCTCACAATACGGTACCAATCGTAATGTTTTTACCAGATAATACAGTTAATCAAAATCAATTGGGAAGGTGGTAACGCGAGCCATTATTCTACAACGATAATGCAAATACTAAGACTTTGTTCATAATTAAGTTGCACTTGTGATTAATCAATTTAATTACTTAGTGCGCTCCCACTCAGATCAATATCTCTCGTAATTGAAGCTGGAGTGATTCAAGATCCGACCCAATCGTCCGCCATTGATGTGACATCATTGATGACTTAGACTGGACCGGTAGGCCAACTTGCCAATCACGCCAAAGGTGATTCTTGTTCATCTTTCGATGGGCGTGTTCCGGTAGCAAACTTTTATCCAAACCGTCAAGACAACCAAGTGTAATTGAAGTGTGTTATTAACACACCCGCCTTTTATGCGTCACACCGTGTGCACCCATGTGACATGACCTGCTCCGATGTGAAACATAGTATAGACGGTGCTACAGTTGGAAGAACACTATCAACTTGATATTTTTTTGTGAGAGATCACCCTAATAAAATACGACTACCGCGCATCAAACAAGGGTGCATCAAAGGGATAAACATCACAGGCAGTTCATAAAATTATGTGATATAGTATAGCCCTTTGCTTCGTGAAGTCTTCATTGTCTTCACGTCATCGTGGTTGAAGTCACTGTGTCCACCAACTTTGTCCTTGGCGCCGGGAACATCACCACGGCTTCCGGCATGTGCGTCGAGGTCCACCTCCGCATCGTAGATCATCACCTTGCATCTATCTATTGCTTTGCCTCGAGCTAATAAACAGTTCTGGCACGCAGGCCATAATTAAGTGACAATCATATGACTCCAGTGATCATGTCGTACCACGACACGCAGGTCACGAATAAATATTACATAACATATAACATCTCATACAAACACATTGCAAATCTTGAAGGCTATACCACATCACATGCACATTCTGCAAAAACGAGTTAGATCGCCATCTACACGGGTTGTTGCAACTTTTATCGTGGTTGACTAGCAGGTTACATGCAAAAGTTGTTCCCTATACAAACCAAACACGATACTTCTGTCAGGACCCGGGGTTAGCGTATGCAAGTCCCGCTACGACATAGTCATATGGAGAGCCGAGAACCGTACCCACTTGTCTAAGCAGACAAGGCCAAGCACAAAACGTTCTCGGAAAGCATCGTACGTGAGGGGCATCCCATCCAGGCCGGATGATCAACTGAGATGGGTCCTCATCGTCCGCACACAAGTCTAATGATATGGGTGATGAACTCCCATATTCACAGACAAGTCGCCTCAACCATACTATCGACTATCTCATAACTCTTACATAGGCTTACTCCAGCCTGATCACTTAGTCGGGGTCTAGGGCAGGTTCGATCATACATCAAAGTGTGCACGAGACAGAGTCTCGAGCAATCGCATCGTGATGCCCCAAGCTGCGCACATCTAAGGGCCACTTGGTGTATAAAAGACCGCCAGCCAGATCACAACTAAGGTCTCGAAAACCCATACAAAGACATGCATGTTACAAACATACACGCAGCACACATGCCTTGTATGAACAACAGGTATCATTGCAATTCTCTACAAAGTATACATTTTATTGATAGCTCTCACAGAGTGCACACAGAGATCACAAGTCTGTGATCCAACACTACAACAAACAAGCGGAAGCAAAGTAGGTCTGAGTACAGACAAGTTTAACAAATGGCTTAAGAAGCCTTATTTAAACACAAGCCCTCCATGAGGGAACCAGTCTGCTGACTGGGACTACACTAGCTTGGTCTTCAGTCGTCGAGCTCGAGGAAGAATCCACCTTCGGGGTCAGTGGGTTCATCTAAAACATAGAATAAGCAAACGTGAGTACAAAGTCGTACTCAACAAGACTTACGTAGGAGCTATACTACTCATGCACATGTATCAAGGTAAAGGGAGGTGGGATTCAAAAGCAGAAGTGCCAGGTTTGACTTGGCTAATTCCTGAACTACGACTACCAGACTTGAGGTAAGAAGCGTAAACGAGTCCACTACATCTTCAATCAATTACACCACTATGATGCCTTCCTCGACTTCCCCATGAGAAAGCACGCCATAGCACTCACGCTTATCTTGGTAAGTTTTATAAGTATCCAGTTCAAGTTGTCTAATAATCAAGCTAAGCTTTCCAAGCAGTCCTTTACCGCGGACGCGGCTATTCGAATAGTTTTGTTAACCCTGCAGGGGTGTACCGCTACACACACATGATCATCAGTTACCGCCTTTGTACTCGACACCATTCAAGAAGTGTCGGCGAGGATGCTCACCACAACTGTTACCTCATAGCCGATCTAGTCCAAGAAAGCCGCCTATCTGGGTTGGCTACCACTATCGTGAAACCGGCCGGTTTACCGAAGTGGACCCAGATGATGTGTGCGTGGTGCATAAGCCGTTCTCTCACTTAGCAGCCAGGCCACAAACCTACCAGAACTCCGAACTACTGCGACACCTGGACATCGAAAGGGATGAGTTAATAGGTTGAGAGGGGTCAGTGAGCCCAATGTGTGGTTGTACTCTTCATCTTGGATCACCACACAAGAACTCGGACTTAGGGCGGTGTTCAACGATACAACCCACTGTGTACTCCTACACAGCCTCTCATCGTTCACCTTGTATTAGGGTAGATTCACCAACACATTTCCACCATCATCAACATGATCACTACCATCCCGACTCACATAACAGTATCATCATTGTATCACTCTAAGCATACAATAAGCTATAACAATTGCAGGGGCCACATGATATCAACCAACTCCTACATTTGCTAGGATTGTGGGTTTGCTTACTACTTTGACAAATGATAGGTCATGCAAAGTAATGGGTTCATCTATGCGGTAGAAACGTAGCATGGTAATCATCCTATACAATGCATAAGCGATACATGAGAGGGAAGTGGATTTTATCGACATGATCAATGGGGGTTTGCTTGCCTTGCTGACGAGGTTCAGTCTCAGGATCTTCAACGAAGGGGGCTGCCTCCTGTTCCGGTTCCACCTCTACTCGACAAACAACAAGCAAGGGAGCACAATAAGTACAATGCACAATCACATGGTTGAAGGTTGAAACTTGATGTATATGCTTCTGATGTGTGAGGCAATTCCATTTAAATGGAGTATATTGCAATTGAAATTGCAAATTCAAACTCCAATTTGAATTCAATTTAGCCAAGTTATAAATGCTATTGTTTGATCAATGTAATTCATCTTGAAATGTGCATGATATGCCTCTGATGTTTAAGTGAAATGTGGCATGTTGCTAAGGTTCAAATTGCAAAAGCATTTGAATTTAATTTGATTAAATTCCATTTAAACCAAATAGCAAATGCTACTGGTCCCATTTTAAAATCAACTCAAACATTGTAGAAACTTGTATATTTGGGTAGATTATTTTCTCCTGATCATTTTTCATATATTATAAGTTGAATTTGGAGTTAATATGAATTTTATATGAATTTTCAAAGTTTCAGCCTTTTCTGGATTTTCTGGATTTAAATAAATCATTTAACAATTTATTGCGTCAGGCTTGCGCAAGGGTGACGTCAGGGGGGGCTGACGTGTGGGTCCCGCTTGTCAGTGGGAGGGGTTAATTTAAGCTGTTGTTTAAATTAACCCGTGGTTAATTAGGGACCTGGGCCCACTGGTCAGTGGACCACGGGGGATTAGGAGGGTGATTAGTGCTAATCAGACGCGGGCCACGTCACCTCGCCGGCGGCTAGTCGCCGGTGACGTCCAGACGCGACGGCGTCCACGGGGACGGCGTTTCCGGGCGCCAAACGATGCGTTGCGACCACTGAGACGTAGCTCTTGGTGTCGCGCATCGATTGGGCCAAGTTGGGATGGCTGGGGTGCTCGGGAGGCTTGCCGGCGACGAGTTTGGCGGCGGCAGTGGCTCGGCTGTGAGCGGGATCTCACTAGGAGGCGCCATTTGGAGCGGGTTTAGGCGGGATCGAACCAGAGGAGCACGGCGGTGACAACCGGCAAGGTGTCGGGGTCGATTGCATAGCGAAGGTTCTTCGACGACGAGCACGGCGGCTCTGTACTCTGGCGTCCATGGTGGATCGAGCTAGAGGAGGGGAAGAGAGCCGTGGCTTGAGGGGAAACGCTCACCAGTACTCAGGGAGCACGACGAGGCAAATGGGAGCGACGGGGAGGCTTCCACGGCGGCGAATCGAAGACGGCGAGCTCGCGGGTCCAGCGAGAGGTTGAAGACGATGGCATCGGCTTGGGGAGGAATTAGGGCTCCAGCTTCTGCGTGAAGACGAAGTTGAGGGCGACGAACACGTTGGACTTGCTGGTTAGAGCTCTAGGGCACGGTGGCCGCGGATTCCATGGCTGCGCGCTCCGGCGAACTTTCTGTCCAAGGAGATTTCGAGCGAGGGAGAAGGGGAAAGTGACCGTGGAGAGGGGGAAAGGATCGGGGATAGACTTGAGCGTATCCAGGACACGTTGAAGGCGGCAAGGAGGCAGCTGCGTGGCCGGGGCGTCGTCGGCGGCGTCGGCATGCCCTCCAGCGAGCTGCTTGCCTCGCTGGGGGAAGACGACAAGGGGAGTTGCGGGCTTGGGCTGCTGGAACGGTAAGTTGGGCCTAGGGCCCAAGGTGAGTGGGCCTCTTTCCCTTTTCTCTTTTCTTTCTGTTTTTCTTCTGTTATTTGTTTTGGAACTGCTAAATAAAATAGAAACCATTTTATTAAATGCTGAAACTTTTTATGTGGCTTCACCAAATACTAGGATAGCCACTTGTAAAGTTTGAACATTTTTAAAATTCAAATTATTTGAACTTTAAATCAAATAGGGGTTTTTGATCAATTCCAAGGTCCTATTTGAATATTTGAAAAATCCATGAGCATGGGGTTGGTCCCACATCACTTGATATGTGAATATACTCATTTATAAGACTTTTCAAAAATCAAACATGAATTTTTGGAGAAGATTTATTTCTGGCCTTTTGAATTAATTCATCTGGGGGGTGTTCCTTCTCCCAATTGAGCTTGAATTTGATTTCAATTGATTTCTTTTGAAATTTTTAACATGATGCAAAGTGACTTGCTAACCCTAGCACATACCTAACTTGGGGTTGTGACAACTCGCCCCCACTCAAAGAACTCTCGTCCCGAGATTCAGAAGTCTGCGGGAGGAAGGAGGGATACTCGGCACAGAGACGGTCTTCTCTTTCCCACGTGGCTTCTCTGTCAGAGTGGTGTGACCATTGCACTTTCAGAAACTTAATCTTCTGACGACGAGTGACACGCTCTGCGGAATCAAGAATACGAACGGGGTACTCTCGATAAGAAAGGTCATCTTGGAGATCAAGCGTTTCATGGTCGACTTCGCGGATGGGGTCCTTGAAGCAACGCCTGAGTTGTGACACATGGAATACATCATGTACTCGGGAAAGGTGCGGGGGTAGTTCAAGTTGGTAGGAAACTTCTCCATGTTTAGCAAGAATGCGGAAAGGTCCGATGTAACGTGGGGCCAACTTGCCTTTGATACTGAAACGTTGGGTTCCCTTCAGAGGAGTAACCCGAAGGTAAGCCTTCTCATCCAGATTGTAGCTCTCTCGCCTATGATGACGATCATAGTAGCTTTTCTGACGAGACTGAGCTTCTTTCAATTGATCACGAACAATGCGAACTTGCTCTTCTGCTTCCTTGATCATATCTGGTCCAAAGAATTGTCTTTCACCGGTTTCTGACCAGTTTAAAGCTGTTCAACATCGTCGTCCATATAGGAGTTCAAAAGGAGCCATGTTCAGACTAGATTGAAAACTATTGTTATAAGCAAATTTGGTGAATGGAAGGGACTTCTCCCAATTATTTCCAAATGAGATAACACAAGCTCTGAGCATGTCTTCAAGAATTTGGTTAACCCTTTCGACTTGACCGCTAGACTGAGGATGGAAAGCTGTACTAAAGGAGAGATGAGTTCCCATAGCATTCTGAAAGCTTCCCCAGAATCTAGAGGTGAAAAGGCTACCACAATCAGAATCAATTTCCAAAGGAACACCGTGAAGGGATACAATTCTAGAGACGTACAAGTCCGCTAACTGGCTAGCAGTTATAGACTCGCGAACGGGAAGGAAGTGAGCAACTTTGGAAAGCCTATCTATGACAACAAAGATGGCATCGTTTCCTTTCTAGGTTTTTGGAAAGCCGGTGATGAAGTCCATACCGACTTTGTCCCATTTCCACTCTGGAATAGGCAAAGGTTGAATTGTACCAGCAGGTCTTTGATGTTCTGCCTTAATGCGACGACAAACATCACATTCGGCAACAAATCGAGCAATGTCTCTCTTCATCCTAGTCCACCAAAATCTCTGGCGTAGATCTCGGTACATTTTCATGCTACCGGGATGAATCGAGAGGGGTGTGTCATGGGCTTCATTGAGGATGAGTTGCCTTAGTTCCCTATTCTTCGGTACCGCCAAATGATTTTCAAATAATACCGTTCCTTTACTATCTGTGGAGAAACATCTAGCAACTCCGCTAGCAATGTTCTCCTTGATCCGACGAACACCTCGTGCACGCCTTTGGGCAACTATGATTTGATCCTCAAGAGTTGGTTTCGCCACCAAGGTAGAAAGATAGCCATGAGGAACAATCTCAAGATTGAGCTTGCAAAATTCCTCATGAAGAAGTGGTTGATACTGTTGTAACATGAGGTTGTTACAATACGACTTATGACTTAGTGCATCAGCCATGACGTTGGCTTTGCCTGGGGTGTAAGAAATTCCTACGTCGTAATCTTTTATCAAATCAATCCAGCGTCTTTGCCTGAGATTAAGATTTGGCTCGGTGAAAATGTATTTGAGGCTTTGGTGGTTGGAATAGATCTCACAACGATTACCAAGGAGGTAATGTCGCAAAGTTGCCAGGGCATGAACTACGGCAGCGAGTTCAAGGTCATGGGTAGGATAGTTCTCTTCATGTGGACGCAACTGGCGTGAAGCATAAGCTACCACATGTCTATCTTGCATAAGTATGCATCCTAACCCTTGCCGTGAGGCGTCACAAAGGATCTCAAAATCCCTTTTGGTATCGGGAGGCGCAAGTACGGGTGCAGAAGTCAATCTCCCTTTAGCTCTTGATAGCTTTCCTCGCACTTGGGAGTCCATTGGAATTTCTTATCTCTCTTGAGGAGTTCAGTTAGAGGCTTTGCAACTTTAGAAAAGTTCTCGACGAAGCGACGGAAATAGCTGGCTAGGCCAAGAAAACTGCTAACTTGCTTAACCGATTCAGGTGGAGTCCAGTCAAGGACGGCCTGAACTCTCTCGGTATTCACAGCAATGCCTTTTGAAGAAATCACGTTGCCTAAGTAGGTCACTTCTGGTAGCCAAAATTCACACTTGGAGAATTTAGCATACAGGCAATGCTCTCTAAGTTTCATCAATACCAGCCTTAGATGTTCGGCATGTTCTTCTTCGTTCTTCGAGTAGATGAGAATGTCATCAAGATAAACTACAACAAATTTATCTAAGTACTCCATGAAGATCGAATTCATCATGCGCGAGAAAGTGGCGGGGGCATTGGTTAAACCAAATGACATGACGGTGTACTCGTAAATACCATAACGAGTAGTAAAAGCCGTTTTTGGAATGTCCTCGTTTCGGATTTTGATTTGATGATAACCTAATCTCAAATCCATCTTGGAGAAGACAGAGGATCCAGCAAGTTGATCATAAAGATCATTGATCCTGGGCAGTGGGTACTTGTTCTTTATCGTCGCTAGATTTAGCGAGCGATAGTCTACGCACATCCTTTCTGTTCCATCTTTCTTCGTTACGAACAGAACGGGGCAACCCCATGGAGATGAGCTAGGGCGGATGAAGCCTTTTTCCAACAAAGCTTCAAGTTGGGTTTTAAGCTCAGCTAACTCACGTGGGGCCATTTTGTATGGGCGTGTGGAAATTGGTGCGGTTCCTGGCATAAGATCCACTATGAACTCTACACATCTGTCGGGTGGCATGCCCGGCATCTCTTCAGGAAAGACATCCGGGAAGTCACGAACCACCGGAATATCTTCTAGGTCGGGAAGGGGAAGTACATTCAAAGAATGCACTTGGGTTCTTAT
The DNA here is from genome assembly GCA_950022295.1 of Bromus sterilis. Taxonomy (NCBI): domain Eukaryota; kingdom Viridiplantae; phylum Streptophyta; class Magnoliopsida; order Poales; family Poaceae; genus Bromus; species Bromus sterilis. Next base: position 56,822,204 of record OX465601.1, read on the forward strand.
TCTGGGTGAGGTGTAGTTAACTGTCTTGCCTGAAGGGTGGGTGAGTTTCACTGATTTGCCTTTGCAATCAAGGTAGGCCTTCTGCCTTGATAGCCAATCCATGCCAAGGATTACATCGATGTCTGAAGACTTGAGGGCTATGAGTGAAGCAAGGAATACTAAACCCTCAATTGCAATTTGATTACCATGGCTTACTCTATTAGTTTGCCATCTTGACCCTGGAGTTTGAATAATCATTGGGGTGGACAATTCAACAAAAGATAACTCATGACGAAGTGCATAACTTTCCGACATGAATGAATGAGATGCTCCTGGGTCGAAAAGAACGAAAGTAGGAACATAATTGACTGGGAGCGTACCAAGAATGACGTCAGTGGTGTCGTCAGTCTCTTCGGCGACAATCTGATTCACACGTCCACGGGTGGCGGGAGGAGCGGGTTTGGTGGTGTAGACCTTCGGGGGTGGCTTGCCACGACCATTGTTGTTACCTCCGGCACGGGGTGGAGCATTCTGATTCTGGAGCTGGTTCTAGGGACACTCGCGGAAGTAGTGGCCTGCCTGACCACACTTGTAATAGGCTCCAAAGACAGTGCGTGGAGCTGGGTTGAACGAAGCTGGTGGACGAGGCGCCACATAGGATGGCCTCGGTGGTTTGTTCTGGCGAAACATACTATTGGGGAACCAGATCTTGCGCTTTTGAGAGCCTGAACTGGACAAACCATCATCTCTAGGGTGTTTGCGGAAGTCATTGGGGGTGTTCATGTCCTCTGCCTTGATGGCCTTGTTGACAAGGACCTGGAAGGTGGCAAAGTCATGTAGGTTGAGCTCACGACAGAGTCCAGAATTGAGTCCACGATGGAACCTCTCTTGATTCTTAGCGTCGGTGGAGACCTCTTCAGTAGCATAACGAGCAAGTCGGTTGAACTCACGACTAAACTCGTCAACAGACCTCCTGCCTTGGGTGAGGTTGCAGAACTCCTCACGCTTGCGGTCCATAAGACCCTTTGGAATGTAGTGCTCACGGAATGAAGTGCAAAACTCATCCCAAGTTGTGGGCGGTCCAACGGGACGCATGTTCAGGAAATTCTCCCACCAAGAGCTAGCTGCACCCTCGAGGTGGTAAGTGGCATAGCTGACCCTGTAACCATCTGCAACATGGCCTGCCTGGAGCTTCCTCTCGATGCTGCGAAGCCAGTCATCGGCGTTAAGGGGCTCGGTGGAGTAGCTGAAAACCGGGGGATGAAGTCGGATGAAGTCATTCAAGGATACCAACTCGTTGTGCTGCTGAGTGGTGTTGCGGGCAATGACCTCCAGCAAATGGTGAGAGTCTCGGCGGTTCCTCTCAACCTCCATCAGAACCTGAGCCATCGTGGGTGGGGGTGGAAGATTGCCTTCCTCCGGATCATTCCCACGACCATGGGCACGACCAAGCTGGCCACGGGTTACTTGAGACATCCTGAAGGTGAAAACCAAAGTCAAACAGAGTTGATTGGAAGAGTCTAAAAAAGGTATTGAAGGTACTGGAAGAATCACAGAGCAAAGGAAGTAATCATCTTGATAACAGGGTGATAAAAGCATACAAGCCATATATTCACAAGCTGTCATACAAACCATACATAGTTTTAGTACAAGCGCCAAGATAATACAAACGTGATGAAGATGATACATCCTTCAGAGGCACTCTGACTTCCTATACATTATTTATCTAAGCCTCTGGAACTTAGAACACCTTGCGTACAATATACTAAAGATACTACTACATCCTCACTAAAGCAAGACCACAGGCGGTCTCACTCATCTCCATATCCATAGTAGTCCTCGTAAAAGTTACCCGCGTAACCCGGTAGCTGAAGGTGACCATCGGAAAACACGGAGGCCTGTGGACCCTGATATCCATTTGGGAAAGGATGGGGTCTAGGTCCAGCGTAGGGTGGAAGCAGAGGACCACGGGATGGAAAAATGCCTCCAATCTCGAGCCAAGCAACTCGAGAAGGCATCTGTGTCCTGGCTGGGTAGATAGAATCATACTCCACTGATCCAACACTCACAAATGGAGCCAGAAGTGTAAGTAATCGATACACATGGGCACGGGTGGCGTGAAGCTCAAAACGAAGGGGACGTGCATCACGATCTCTATCACAAGTGTGCCGAGCAGTGATCTGAAGCAAAGTATCCTCCAGGGAGTGATATGTGTACAATCCGGTGTAATACCCCTCTTCTCCTGGAAGTGCAGCAGGGATATAGCGGAAAGGTGATCCTGCAAGCAGTGGATGCTCCTCTCTCAGCAGGGTAATACATGAGTATGCAGCATCCTGCACAGCCATGTTCTCGGTGACCCCAATGCCATGTCCAAAGTGGATAGGCTGAGTGACTCCAGTGTGGTGCGGGTAGATCCTTACAATGCAGTGGAACTGGGTCTGGTTGAAGTCAAGGAACTGCTCCTCAACTGTGTACTCAGGATACCACCGATAGCCAATGAAGGACATCATCTCGGTGAGCATGGCTGGATGCCCACGCACATTGAGGCACCTGGTCAGACGAACAATCTGCCGAGGGGGAAGATCCGCCATCTGAAACAGAAAGAAGGAGTTTGCAAATGCATCAGATTATGAAAAAACTTGGAATGACTCGGACAGCATAACAGTTGTAATTGTAAGAAAAGACAATTTCTTACAACATAGAAACAACACTTACATACGATGTAAGAAATCAGGAAGCACAACAACGCTAGTAAACCGAACACAACTTTCCTACGGCTACAAGGAAGCAAACAACGAGATGTTCTAGTAAGACATAGATTAGCCTAGTCCTATCTTCCCGTAGAACAAGATGAGGGTGACTCAGAACGATGAAGGTAAGGAGAAAAAAGAAGCCATACGTTGTTCCCTTATATACCCAGAGTAACTATATAACTATAGCAAGCTAGACTCGACTTCGACCAAGGCTGATAATCCTACAGTCAGTCCTGCTCTGATACCAAGTCTGTCGGGACCCAGGGTTAGCGTATGCAAGTCCCTCTACGACATAGTCATATGGAGAGCCGAGAACCGTACCCACTTGTCTAAGCAGACAAGGCCAAACACAGAACGTTCTCGAAAAGCATCGTACGTGAGGGGCATCCCATCCAGGCTGGATGATCAACTGAGATGGGTCCTCATCGTCCGCACACAAGTCTAATGATATGGGTGATGAACTCCCATATTCACAGACAAGTCGCCTCAACCATACTATCGACTATCTCATAACTCTTACATAGGCTTACTCCAGCCCGATCACTTAGTCGGGGTCTAGGGCGGGCTCGATCATACATCAAAGTGTGCACGATACAGAGTCTCGAGCAATCGCATCGCGATGCCCCAAGCTGCGCACATCTAAGGGCCACTTGGTGTATAAAAGACCGCCAGCCAGATCACAACTAAGGTCTCGAAAACCCATACAAAGACATGCATGTTATAAACATACACGCAACACACATGCCTTGTATGAACAGCAGGTATCATTGAAATTCTCTACGAAGTATACATTTTATTGATAGCTCTCACAGAGTGCACACAGAGATCACAAGTCTGTGATCCAACATTACAACAAACAAGCGGAAGCAAAGTAGGTCTGAGTACAGACAAGTTTAACAAATGGCTTAAGAAGCCTTATTTAAACACAAGCCCTCCACGAGGGAACCAGTCTGCTGACTGGGGCTACAGTAGCTTGGTCTTCAGTCGTCGAGCTCGAGGAAGAATCCACCTTCTGGGTCAGTGGGTTCATCTAAAACATAGAATAAGCAAACGTGAGTACAAAGTCGTACTCAGCAAGACTTACGTAGGAGCTATACTACTCATGCACATGTATCAAGGTAAAGGGAGGTGGGGTTCAAAAGCAAAAGTGCCAGCTTTAACTTGGCTAATTCCTGAACTACGAGTACCAGACTTGAGGTAAGAAGCGTACATGAGTCCACTACATCTCCAATCAATTACACCACTATGATGCCTTCCTCGACTTCCCCACGAGAAAGCACGCCATAACACTCACACTTATCTTGGTAAGTTTTATAAGTATCCAGTTCAAGTTGTCTAATAATCAAGCTAAGCTTTCCAAGCAGTCCTTTACCGCGGACGCGGCTATTTGAATAGTTTTGTTAACCCTGCAGGGGTGTACCGCTACACACACATGATCATCAGTTAACGCCTTTGTACTCGACACCGTTCAAGAAGTGTCGGCGAGGATGCTCACCACAACTGTTACCTCATAGCCGATCTAGTCCAAGAAAGCCGCCTATCTGGGTTGGCTACCACTATCGTGAACCCGGCCGGTTTACCGAAGTGGACCCAGATGATGTGTGCGTGGTGCATAAGCTGGTCTCGGTTGAGCCGTTCTCTCACTTAGCAGCCAGTCCACAAACCTACCAGAACTCCGAACTACTGCGACACCTGGACATCGAAAGGATGAGTTAATAGGTTGAGAGGGGTCAGTGAGCCCAATGTGTGGTTGTACTCTTCATCTTGGATCACCACACAAGAACTCGGACTTAGGGCGGTGTTCAACGAGACAACCCACTGTGTACTCCTACACAGCCTCTCATCGTTCACCTTGTATTAGGGTAAATTCACCAACACAATTCCACCATCATCAACATGATCACTACCATCCCGACTCACATAACAGTATCATCATTGTATCACTCTAAGCATGCAATAAGCAGTAACAATTGCAGGGGCCACATGATATCAACCAACCCCTACATTTTCTAGGATTGTGGGTTTGCTTACTACTGTGACAAATGATAGGTCATGCAAAGGAATGGGTTCATCTATGCGGTAGAAACGTAGCATGTTAATCATCCTATACAATGCATAAGCGAGACATGAGAGGGAAGTGGGATTTTATCGACATGATCAATGGGGGTTTGCTTGCCTTGCTGACGAGGTTCAGTCTCGGGATCTTCAACGAAAGGGGCTGCCTCCTGTTCCGGTTCCACCTCTACTCGACAAACAACAAGCAAGGGAGCACAATAAGTACAATGCACAATCACATGGTTGAATGTTGAACTTGATGTATATGCTTCTGATGTGTGAGGCTATTCCATTTAAATGGAGTATATTGCAATTGAAATTGCAAATTCAAACTCCAATTTGAATTCAATTTAGCCAAGTTATAAATGCTATTGTTTGATCAATGTAATTCATCTTGAAATGTGCATGATATGCCTCTGATGTTCAAGTGAAATGTGGCATGTTGCTAAGGTTCAAATTGCAAAAGCATTTGAATTTAATTTGATTAAATTCCATTTAAACCAAATAGCAAATGCTACTGGTACCATTTTAAATTCAAGTCAAACATAGTTGAAAGTTGTATATTTGGATAGATTATTTTCTCCTGATCATTTTTCATATATTATAAGTTGAATTTGGAGTTAATATGAATTTTCTATGAATTTTCAAAGTTTCAGCCTTTTCTTGATTTTTTGGATTTAAATAAATCATTTAACAATTTATTGCGTCAGGCTTGCGCAAGGGTGACGTCAGGGGGGGCTGACATGTGGGTCCCGCTTGTCAGTGGGAGGGGTTAATTTAAGCTGTTGTTTAAATTAACCCGTGGTTATTAGGGACCTAGGCCCACTGGTCAGTGGCCCAAGGGGGTTAGGAGGGTGATTAGTGCTAATCAGACGCGGGCCACGTCACCTCGCCGGCGGCTAATCGCCGGTGACGTCCAGATGCAGCGGCGTCCACGGGGACGGCGTTTCCGGGCGCCAAACGATGCGCTGCGACCACTGAGACGTAGCTCTTGGCATCGTGCATCGATTGGGCCAAGTTGGGGTGGCTGGGGTGCTCGGGAGGCTTGCCGGCGACGAGTTTGGCGGCGGCAGTGGCTCGGCTGCGAGCGGGATCTCGCTAGGAGGCGCCATTTGGAGCGGGTTTAGGCGGGATCGAACCAGAGGAGCACGGCGGTGACAACGGACAAGGTGTCGGGGTCGATTGCATAGCGAAGGTTCGTCGACGACGAGCACGGCGGCTCTGTACTCCGGCGTCCATGGCGGATCGAGCTAGAGGAGGGGAAGGGAGTCGTGGCTTGAGGGGAAATGCTCACCAGTACTCAGGGAGCACGACGAGGCAAACGGGAGCGGCGAGGAGGCTTCAACGGCGGCGAATCAAAGACGGCGAGCTCCCGGGTCCAACGAGAGGTTGAAGAAGATGGCGTCGGCTCGGGGAGGAATTAGGGCTCCAGCTTCTGCGTGAAGACGAATTCGAGAGCGACGAACACGGTGGACTTGCTGGTTAGATCTCTAGGGCACGGTGGCCGCGGATTCCATGGCTGCGCGCTCCAGCGAACTTTCTGTCCAAGGCGATTTCGAGCGAGGGAGAAGGGGAAAGTGACCATGGAGAGGGGGAAAGGATCAGGGATAGACTTGAGCGTCTCCAGGACACGTTGAAGGCGGCAAGGAGGCATCTGCGTGGCCGGGGCGTCGTCGGCAGCGTCGGCATGCCCTCCAGCGAGCTGCTTGCCTCGCTGGGGGAAGACGACAAGGGGAGCTACGGGCTTGGGCTGCTGGAACGGTAAGTTGGGCCTAGGGCCCAAGGTGAGTGGGCCTCTTTCCCTTTTCTCTTTTCTTTCTGTTTTTCTTCTGTTATTTTTTTGGAACTTCTAAATAAAATTGCAAACCATTTTATTAAATGCTAAAACTTTTTATGTGGCTTCACAAAATACTAGGCTAGCCACTTGTAAAGTTTGAACATTTTTAAAATTCAACTTATTTGAACTTTAAATCAAATAGGGGTTTTTGATTAATTCCAAGGTCCTATTTGATTATTTGAAAAATCCATGAGCATGGGGTTGGTCCCACATCACTTGATATGTGATCATACTCATTTATAAGACTTTTCAAAAATCAAACATGAATTTTTGGAGAAGATTTATTTCTAGCCTTTTGAATTAATTCATCTGGGGGGTGTTCCTTCTCCCAATTGAGCTTGAATTTGATTTCTTTTGAAATTTTTAACATGATGCAAAGTGACTTGCTAACCCTAGCACATACCTAACTTGGGGTTGTGACAACTCGCCCCCACTCACAATAATCTCGTCCCGAGATTCAGAAGTCTGCGGGAGGAAGGAGGGATACTCGGCACGGAGACGGTCTTCTCTTTCCCACGTGGCTTCTCTCTCAGAGTGGTGTGACCATTGCACTTTCAGAAACTTAATCTTCTGACGACGAGTGACACGCTCTGCGGAATCAAGAATATGAACGGGGTACTCTCGATAAGAAAGGTCATCTTGGAGATCAAGCGTTTCATGGTCGACTTCGCGGATGGGGTCCTTGAAGCAACGCCTGAGTTGTGACACATGGAATACATCATGTACTCGGGAAAGGTGCGGGGGTAGTTCAAGTTGGTAGGCAACTTGTCCACGTTTAGCAAGAATGCGGAAAGGTCCGATGTAACATGGGGCCAACTTGCCTTTGATACCAAAACGTTGGGTTCCCTTCAAAGGAGTAACCTGAAGGTAAGCCTTCTCATCCAGATTGTAGCTCTCTCGCCTATGATGACGATCATAGTAGCTTTTCTGACGAGACTGGGCTGCTTTCAATTGATCACGAACAATGCGAACTTCCTCTTTTGCTTCCTTGATCATATCTGGTCCAAAGAATTGTCTTTCACCGGTTTCTGACTAGTTTAAAGGTGTTCGACGTCGTCGTCCATATAGGAGTTCAAAAGGAGCCATGTTCAGCCTAAATTGAAAACTATTGCTATAAGAAAATTCGGCGAATGGAAGAGACTTCTCCCAATTCTTTATGAATGAGATAACACAAGCTCTGAGCATGTCTTCAAGAATTTGGTTAACCCTTTCGACTTGACCGCTAGACTGAGGATGGAAAGCTGTACTAAAGGAGAGATGAGTTCCCATAGCATTCTGAAAGCTTCCCCAGAATCTAGTGGTGAAAAGCCTACCACAATCAGAATTAATTTCCAAAGGAACACCGTGAAGGGATACAATTCTAGAGATGTACATGTCGGCTAACTGGCTAGAAGTTATAGACTCGCGAATGGGAAGGAAGTGAACAACTTTGGAAAGCCTATCTATGACAATGAAGATGGCATCGTTTCCTTTCTAGGTTTTTGGAAAGCCGGTGATGAAGTCCATACCGACTTTGTCCCATTTCCACTCTGGAATAGGCAAAGGTTGAATTGTACCAGCAGGTCTTTGATGTTCTGTCTTAATGCGACGACAAACATCACATTCGTAAATAAATCGAGCAATGTCTCTCTTCATCCTAGTCCACGAAAATCTCTGGCATAGATCTCGGTACATTTTCGTGCTACCGGGATGAATCGAGAGGGGTGTGTCATGGGCTTCCTTGAGGATGAGTTGCCTTAGTTCCCTATTCTTAGGTAATACCAAACGATTTTCAAAGAATACCGTTCCTTTACTATCTGTGGAGAAACATCTAGCAACTCCGCTAGCAATGTTCTCCTTGATCCGACGAACACCTCGTGCACGCCTTTGGGCAACTATGATTTGATCCTCAAGAGTTGGTTTCGCCACCAAGGTAGAAAGATAGCCATGAGGAACAATCTCAAGATTGAGCTTGCAAAATTCCTCATGAAGAAGTGGTTGATACTGTTCTAACATGAGGTTGTTACAATACGACTTACGACTTAGTGCATCAGCCATGACGTTGGCTTTGCCTGGGGTGTAAGAAATTCCTACGTCGTAATCTTTTATCAACTAAATCCAGCGTCTTTGTCTGAGATTAAGATCTGGCTGGGTGAAAATGTATTTGAGGCTTTGGTGGTCGGAATAGATCTCACAACGATTACCAAGGAGGTAATGTCGCCAAGTTGTCAGGGCATGAACTACGGCAGCGAGTTCAAGGTCATGGGTAGGATAGTTCTCTTCATGTGGACGCAACTGGCGTGAAGCATAAGCTACCACATGTCTATCTTGCATAAGTATGCATCCTAACCCTTGCCGTGAGGCGTCAAAAAAGGTCTCGAAATCCATTTTGAGGCGCAAGTACGAATAAAAGATGCAAAGAACGAGTAGAAGAACGTCTAACTTGTTTTTGCAGGAACATGTGATGTGGTATAGTCTTCGTCATGATAAAAGTTGTATGAGATGATTATACTTTGTACATGTTAAATTTGCATGACTTGCACGTCATGGTACGGCATGATGGCTGGAGCCATATGATTGTCATTTATTCGGCCTGCGTGCCAAACTTCATGTAATTTTCTTTTAGTAGAATAGATGCTAGCAATATTTGTAGTATCTACATGAAGATGATGATCATACGTCATGGTGCTTGACGACATGTCGTGCGTGGAGGTGATGCTCTCCGCCAAAAGAAGACGAAGAAAGAAAAGCATGGTGCTTGGAGCTTCTTGAAGAAAAGGGCTATACCATATCACATACATTAAACTGCCTGTGATGTTAATTCTATTCATTGCCTGTTTTGATTGCGCACTAGTCATAATTTTAATAGGATGATCTCTCTTAAAATATCAAGAAGTTCGTGCTCTCCCAACCGTGCAACCGTCTCTAATAAACGCCACCCGCGGTGCGTCGTGTAACACGAGTACCAACGGAAAGGTAACAAAGAGGCGGATGGATTGAGTTGTATCCACAGCAATAGCGCTTGGTTGTCTTGACGTTCAAGCTTATCCGATCTGAGCTCGGAGCACAAGTGTCGAAACACTAATACAAGAGTCATAAGTCGATTATGATTGGTTTAGTTAGACCTACCCGGTTGATCATCTCCATGGCTGAGTGTTACACCGATGGCAGGTGTATTGATCCGGATCTTGATTACCCTAAGATCAATTTTGAGAGATATTGATTTTACTGGGAGCATTAGATTAAACTTGTTAAGATTAATGCAATTAATTTTGAAGCATATCTAAATCAATCTATTTATATCGTCGTATAGAGATGGACCACAACAACACTGCTTTTAGCCTAGGACCGATGCTTGAAAAAGAGAAACTTGCTGCAAATGGGGGCAACTATGCGGACTGGTTCCATAATCTTGGGTTTGTCCTCAAAGTTGCTAAAAAGGACTATGTTCTCAAAGAAGCTCTCCCAGCCGCTCCCGCACAGGATGCATCGCAGGACGATAAGAACGTATATGCGACTAAAGTAGATGACCACACCGCAGTACAATGCTTGATGCTTACATGCATAGATACAGAGGTTTAGAAGCGGTTTGAGAACTTCTCCGTTGTGGACATGGTGACACTACTGAATGCTCTGTATCGGAAGCAGGCTAGAACTGAACGTTACGAGGTAACAAAGCAGTTGTGGGAATGCAAGATGGCAGAAGGTAGCTCCCTAAGCGAGCACGTGATCAAACTTGTTGGTTACGCACAGAGGCTCAATGCTCTAGGATTTGCGATCCCTATGACACTCGGCACTGACATTCTCCTTGTGTCACTCCCTCCATCTTACAACGGCTTTATCATGAATTACAACATGAATGGGATTGACAAGACCACAGACGAACTGTTAGCTATGCTTAAGACCGCAGAAGTATCTATGCAAAAGGATCCAAGCCACGTGTTGGCTGTGATGAACACTACCAGTTTCAAGAAGAAGGGCAAAGGCAGAAATGCCAAGAGTGGTGGTCAGACCAAAGCTCAGGTAAAGACCAAGACTGGCCCAACTAAAGATTCTGAGTGTCACTACTGCAAGAACAAGGGGCACTGGAAGAGGAATTGCAAGAAGTATCTGGGAGATCTGAAAAGTGGTCTGATCACCAAAGGTATAAATAAGTTATACTAAGTTAATAGACAATTTCATTATTTCATCTTCATAAGTATAATTGATACCATATCGATTGCTAATGGTTCGCAAATCGGTACAGGTAATTCTCAGAATCCAAAGGAGAAGAACGAATGAAGTGCAGGTCCGCGTCGGAAGTGGTGCCCAAGTCACCCAAGGCCGTCGGCGTTCGTCTATCAAGATTTATCTTAGAGTTTGAATAAAAGTTATTTAATTCAGATGTCGTGTAAAACATTAATATCGTATTATGTCGTCTGCACGGTGGATGTGTTATCCACGTTTTGAATAATGGTTGTTCGAAAATTATTACTCTCTGAATGTCACCCTTCGTGGTGAATTATTTAATTTGAAATCTTGATGTTCTGTCTATTTTCTTGATTGCTAAATAAATTAAGTTATGTGATGATAATGCCATTATTGTAATAGTATAAATGACTTAGTCGCATTAGAACAAAGCGCATGCGGAAGCTTCATATCGATTAAGTCATTCAATCTCTTGACTTTGAGTCATTTGACACATGCAATGTTTTTCTAATAGACAAAATCATTGATTAAATGAATTGTTCAAGTGGTTAGTAAACTATTGGTAATAATGTTGGGAAACGTAGTAGAAAACAAAAAATGTCGGCCTACGAATCAAGAACCCAAGATCATCCAAGAAGATTGCATACAAGGTTTTAGGTCATGGCTCACCAACCGATGTACCGGAAGTAGAGTTGGTGTAGCTCATTGAAGTAGATCTCACGGATCGTCCCACAAACAGTCCCTCGATGAAGATCATCGAGGAAGAAGAAGCACCTCGATCCGTCCCACGCACAAGTCCCTCGAGCAAGTCCCTCGAACAAGATATTCGAGGAAGAAGAAGCTCCTCGGAGAAGGACCAAAGATATGATCCCTCTATTTGTATCCACACGTTCCGTAGCAGCAATCCAGCAGCGCTTCGCCGTCCAGAGATGAAGGCCACCGAGAAAACTAGAGGGAGAAAACCCTAATGGATTCCGATCTAGAACAGCGTCTAAACCGGGGTCTAATTGTGGAGCAACGGGGTTTAGAGGGAGGGAGGGTGGCGCATAGGCCTTGGGGACAAGTTGTGCTGCGCCCGCCACCCCCTCCTCTCATTATATATGTGGCCAGGAGGCCCCTTGGGGCGCAATAGGGGTGGTGGAGTCCCCTTGGGACTCCTCCTCCCAAAGGGAGACCTTCCCACCGGGGAGTCTGAGTCCAAGGAGGACTCCTCCCACATGTGGCGCCCCCACCACCTAATTTCGGACAGCCCCCTTAGGGTGCTGATACGTCTCAAACGTATCTACTTTTCCAAACACTTTTTCTATTGTTTTGACCTCATTCTTGCATGATTCGTACGAAACTAACCCGGTCTAACGCTGTTTTCAACAGAGCTGCCTGTATGGTTTTATTGTGTGCAGGAAAATGGATTTTTAGACATCCCGGAAAATTCCCAGAAAAATACCAGAAATTCCACGCACCCGATGGAGCCAGGAGCCAGAAGTGGGACCAGAGGGGAGCCCTGGGGGCCCCAGGCGCCCCCCTGGCGCGGCCAGGGGTGGGGCCGCGCCCTCAGGCCGCCTGGGCTGCTCCCCCCTCCTCTGGTGCCCTACCGAAGCTCCTATTTATCCCCGTGACGAGAAAACCCCAGAACAGAAGTCGTTGTCACAACCCTAGTTTTGGTATGTGCTTTTATTATTAGAAATAATTGCATCATGTTTAAATTCCTTGGTTTAATAATTGAGGATTTGGAAAAGCCTCGAAAAGAAAATTAAATAAAAGGCCAGATAAAAGTTTTTCCAAAATTCCTCCAAACAATTTTGAAAAATCCTATAAATGAGTATGATCATTTTAAAAATGATTTGGAGTCAAACCCATGCTCCTGGATTTTTCAAATATTCAAACAGAGGCTTGGAAATTAAATTTAAATGCTATTTGAATTGAAATTCAAATGTTTTGAATTTCAAAAATCTCCAAAACTTGGGAGTGACCAGTACTAGGTCACATATGTCCAAGATAAAAATTTGGGGATTTTTAAAAATGCTTTGAAAATTTTTTAGAGCAAAACAAATCAAACTGAAAGAATAAAAAGAAAAATTAAACAAAAGGCCGAAGCCACTTACCTGGCCCACCTGGCCCAGCAGAGGAGGCCCAGCCCAAAGGGGCAAGGGCGTCTTCCTCCACTGGCCAGGCAGGCAGGCAGGACGCCGGCGAGCCCGGCATGGCCACCAGCGAGCTACCTGCTTGCCTCCCTCTTCCTTATCCGGCGCCGTGGACGCCCCCTTGCAGCCCCCTTCCATTCCCCCTCCCCTGGAACCTTTCCCCTCTCTCCCCGACGAGATCCCGCGAGGAACCGAGCGCACCCGCCATCCGCCGTCGTGCACCTGCGTGCCCACCGGCCACCCCTCGCCAAGCCAAGGTGTCGAGGCGATCCACGACGTCGCGAAGCCCCTCTGCGCGGAAGGAATTGGAGCCTGGCGCCCTGTAGACGACGATAGCTTCATCGCGGAGCTCCGGCCGCCGTGGCCTCTCTCCGGCAATTACACCGCCACAGCAGCTCCTCTGCCTCTCCCGTCTACGCCAACGAGCCCGTGGTGAGCTCCTCTCCCCTCCCAGCCTCCCCGTTCTCCTCCAGGAGCACTCCGTCGCCAGCTCCGTCGAGCCCGAGCTCCGGCTGCCGTGCTCCTCGACGCCGGCGAGCATCTAGAGCCTCCCCGTGGTCGCCTTGTGCTCTGGGCGACGCGGGCGAGCCCCAGGACCCCAACCGTGCCCTCCGTTTGGCGAGAGGAGGCCGGAGTCGCCGGCTCCAGTGGGCACCGCCGCGGCCAGAGGCCACCGGCGGCTAAACGCCGGCCTGCTAACCTCCCGCTCCTAATCCCTCTATATCTCTCACTGACGGGTGGGACCCAAACCCCCCTAATCCCCTGTCATCTCTAATTAAAACGGGGTTAACCCCAGAGTGATTGACAGGTGGGTCCCAGACGTCAGTTTGACCAGTCAGCGCCCCTGACGTCATCATGATGTCATGCTTGCGCAATAAATCCCTTTTCTATTTAATAGATTTTCCAGAAAATGCTTAAATCTTTGAAACTCAATAACTTTTAATCCATAACTCCAAATCAAATAATTTATATATGAAAAATCATCAGAAAAATTCAAGGATTCCAAATATCGTACTTTCATGGATGAAAAACACATCTATGATGATGAACCAGTAGCATTTAGCTATATGGCTTATTTGGAATAATTCAAAATAAATGTTTAAATCATTTCAAATTAAATCTTTGCAATGCCAACCTTATCACATGAACATCAGAGGCATATCATACACATGACCACATGGTTTACATGTCCAAACATTAGCAAATGCAACTTTGGCTAAATTGAACCACATTTGGAGTTTGAATTTGAATTTCTTATTCAAATCAACTTCAATTAACTTGTTGCAAATTGAACCTAGATCACATCAGTACCATGCCATGTTTCATTCTTGAATGTGCATTGCAATGTGATGTTTATATTTTGTTGTCTCGGTGTTTGCTTCTTCTCGATAGATCCATCGTCGGACGTAGTCCCTGTTTTCTCCGAAGAGTGGCACCCCCGAGTCTCGACAATAAGGCAAGCAAACCCCCTTTGATCATATCTATAAAAACCCAGTTTCCCTCTTGTTCTCTTATGCATGATTAGGTGATTCACATGTTACTTCCGCTAGTTGAACCCATCCTTTGCATGACCTATCATTGCTACCACAGTATTAAGCAAACCTCAACCTAGCAGATACAACATTTTTTGTGCTCATCATGTGGCCCTTCATCCATGTTATGCTATGCCATGCTAGAGTTGTTTGCAATGAAGTTGATCCATCTGGGTGATGTATCGGGATGGTAGTGAACACATGCAACAAGGTGGTAACGTGTTGATGAAGTCACCCTAAAATAAGTGAACAATGAGAGGCTGTGTAGGAGTACACAGTGGGTTGTCTCATTTACACTGCCCTAGGCCCCGAGTTCTTGTGTTGTGATCCAAGACACAGATTACTACCAAATGTTGGGCTCATTGACCCCTCCCGACCTATTAACTCACCCCGACTAAGGTCCAGGATTCGCATGGGTTAACTTTATTCTATTTGCTTTCCTAACGTAGCACGGTTTTAGGCAAGCGCAGTACCATCCGTCGAGGTGGGCTTGTCGGACCGTCCATACATCGTCTGGGTCCTGAACGGAAACCCCGGCCGGATTCCCGATTGGGATACAACTCAGATAGGCGATCCCCTGGACTAGAGTTGGAGCCGTGAGGTAAGTGTCGTGGTACTATCCCCGCCGACACCGCTTGAAGGTGACGAGTTCTAGGCGGTAAGTGGTAGCTACGTATGTGAAGAAGTACACCCCTGCAGGGTTAATGAACTATTCGAATAGCCGTGTCCGCGGTTATGGACTACTTGGAGATCTTTACTTGATTATTAGACAACTCAAATGGATACTTTAAAAATCGCAAGATAAGTGTGAGTGCTTTGGGTTGCTTCCTCGTGGGGAAGTCGAGGAAGGATCCATGGTTGTGTATTGATGTGGTGATCAAGATTAGATGGACTCGTGTGCGCCTCTCATCTCAACTCTATGTAGTCGTAGTACAGGATAGCCAAGTCAAAGCTTTCTGCAGTACAACCCCACTTGCCTTTACCTTGATACCTGAGCATGAGTAGTATAGTTCTGACGTAAGTCTTGCTGAGTACGACTTTTTACTCACGTTTTCTTATTCTATGTTTTAGAGACGAGACCACTGACCCTGATGGTGGCCTCCCCCTCAAGCTCGACGTCGACGAAGTTATGTAATCCCAGACAGCAACCTGGTCCTTCTGGAGGGTCGTTGTGTTTTCTTAAAGGCTTCTTAAGCCATTTGTTAATCTTGTCTTTACTAAGACATAATTTGCTTCCGTTGTTGTATGATGTAATGTTGGATCACAGTGATGTGATCTCTGCTTGTAACACTACTATATCTGCTCTGTTTAGCAGATGCAATAAAGCTATGAGTTTGTAGAGTTCATGTTATGTTACCTGCTGTTATACACTTGGTATGCATGCTGCGTGTATGTTTATATCATGCATGTCATGTGTGGGGTTCGATACCTTAGTTGTGTTCTCTCCGGCGGTCTTTTATACACCAAGTGGCCCTTAGATGTGCGCAGCTTGGGGCATCGTGATGCGATTGCTCGTGACTTGGTCACGTGGCACACTTTGTTGTATGATTGAGCCCGCCTGAGACCCCGACTAAGAGATCGGGTTGGAGTCTGTTTATGTAAGTGTTATGATTCAATCGATAATATGGTTGAGGCGACTTGTCTATGAGTATGGGATTTCACCACCCATAATCATTTAGACTTGTGAGCGGATGATGAGGACCCATCTCAGTTGATCATCCGGGCCTGGATGGGATGCCCCTCACGTTCGAGCTTTCCGAGAGTGTCTTGTACTTGGCCTTGTCTGCTTAGACAAGTGGGTATGACTCTCGGCTCTCCATATGATTGAATTGTGACTGGAATTACATATGCAAACCCCGGGTCCCGACAGTCGTTTTCCCAGTTTCCATCGCGGAGCCGCCGCCACCCTCTGTTCTTCTTCGGGAGGGCTAATCTGGAGGTTGATTTGGCCTGCGGAGAGGGGAGATCATCGCCATCGTCATCACCATCACCACTCCATCCATCCTCCATGAATTCTCTTCACATGTGTGAGTAATTCCCTGTTGTAGGCAAAGGGGATGGTAGGGATTGGATGAGTTTAATCATGTAATAGTTCATCGGATTGTTGGGGGCATGTTGCCTATCATCTAGATTGGTGTTTATCTTCTTTGCTACAACTTGTTGTTCTTAATGCTTGTCACTTTGGGCCCGAGTGCCATGTTTTCAGATCTGAATCCTATGTGTTTTTATGAATATATTTGTGTTCTAGATCTTATCTATGAGTTGTATGCACCTATTATGGTCCGGAACCGGCGATCCCAAAGGTGACAGCTTGGGACACCAAAGGGGGTGGTCCATGATTTGAGGATTCCATGTATTCATTGAGTTTATTTCTTTGTTCCGGTGCTCTTTGACAGGAGTACCTTAATCTCCATAAGTTCCTTTTGGCCCCGTTCGTAGCGGGATGTTAAGACAAAAGATGTTGTGCAAGTTCTTATTGCAAGCACGCACAACTACCTACGGGATACATGCCTAATGTTTGATATTTGCCTAGATGATCTTTGCTTTTCTGTGTGCCTTGCCCCGTGTTATAATCTATTATATGTTTACTCTCATCCATGAAGCTCCCGACCATCCATCTCCCTAGCCTACAGTGTTTTCAATCCTGCTGGTTATTAGTTGTTACTTTTTTCTATTTACTTTTGCTGTTGCTATCATCACTATCATATCACCGTTACCACTTATCTATCGTTGCAAGCAAGTATATTTCAGGTGCGGTTGAATTGACAACTCAACTGTCAAAGCTTATAAATACTCTTTGGCTCCCCCTGTGTCGAATCAATAAATTGGTTTAACTTACCCGCAAAGACTATCTCGATCCCTTAAGCCTGTGGGGCATCAAGCAGCGTTTTCTGGCGCCGTTGCCGGGGAGCATAGCAATATTTACAAGTCTACTTGACGTATCCTGCCTGCTGCATATCATCCGCTATGGGTAAGAAAGGAGACCCCAAGGTTCCGATCTTACCATCCCGTACAAGAAAAGGTACTGTTCTGAACACTAGTGCTACACTTGCTTCACCTTCTGTTATGAGTAAGTTTACTTCACCACCACTACATGATGCTTCTATTGAGTCTGTTACTATGTCTGATACTTTTGATGATGCTTCCACTACTCTTGATGATGCTACTTTTCTTGGTCGCCATATTGAAACTCAGACTGCTAAGGTTGCAGCAAAATCCAAGACCGAGACCCCTACTACCTATATTCCTACCTGCAAAACCTTTGGTTACCCGAGCTTAGATGAACTCAGGGAGAGAATCCTTGATGATGATTATGTTACTCTTGATGATGATTTTTGCAGGGAACTCAGAGAGTGTGTCGACTCTGACCCTGGAGCTGTTAAGGAGCTGCTCAAAAAGCACTCCATGAAGAACAAAGTTATTCCTGATCCTCAATTTGCCACATCTCCTATATGCATCACTGATCCTGATTATGATTTATCTGTTGATCTTTCACTTATATCTACAGTCGAGGCTGACCCCTTTTATGGCAGAGAAAATGATGATGCTATAGCACACTTGACCAAACTCGCTGAGTTAAGCAACCTATTCACTACTGATGAGAAGATACGAAACTTCTATGTGGCCAAGATTTTTCCTTTTTCTTTGAAGGAGGACGCTAAATCATGGTACGATGCACTACCCTATGGTTCCATTAAAAGTCCTCAGGACTTAGTCAAATTCTTTGTTGATAAATATTTCGCAGCTCATCTGCAACATGCTTCTTTGCAAAGAATCTATAACTTTAAACAACTGCAGGATGAGCACCTCCCTAAAGCTTGGGGGACGTTTTGTGATTTACTTACGGCTATGCCGGGACATGGGATCCCCAAGAATGAACAGCTTGATATATTTTACGATGGTTTAACCGATGAATCCAGAACCTATCTGGATAGTTGTGCTAGTTGTGTTTTCAGGGAAAGAACACCGGACGATGCAGAGGAACTAATGTGCAAAATTGCCAAGAACTATGAAGATTGGTCCGTCCCTGAACCACTTCTACCACCGAAAAAGAGGGGCATTCTTGTTTTGAACCCCGAAGATATGCAAGAAGCAAAGAAGTCTATAAAGGAGAAAGGTATTAAAGCCGAAGACGTGAAGAATTTACCACCTATTGAGAAGTTGTGTGAGCCTACTACTCACCCTCCCTTGGTAGAGGTACACTCTCTATTAGACTTTACTGAAAGTGACATCCCTAGAGGTAAGCCTCCCGACCAATGCTTAGATGAGCTTGATAATTTTATTGTTAAGCAAGACCATTTTAATAGAAAGTTACAAAGTCAGTTGCATGATAATTCTCTTGCTATCAAAAGTTTATGTGATGTTCTAGAGAGAACAGTTAATGATGTTAAATGTCTTGTTAAGCATTTTCATATGGTTCAAACTCAGCTTGAACAAATTTCTAATGTGCAAAAACATTTCCTTGCTAATAATGCCAAACAGGACATACAAGCTTATGGAATTAAAACATGGGGTGGAACACACACCCAGGACCCACTTTGTCCTGAAGGGCACCCAAAGAGGATCGAGCAAGATTCTCAAGTGCAAGAACAGGACGAGGCTGTTAGCTCTCCAAAGAAGAAAAAGAAGAAGAAGAAACACAAGGAGGCTGACAATCCCGATGATCCTATTACAAGTGAAAAGCCAGCTGTTGATCCTAACAGCATATCTACCTCTGATGCTGAAACAGAAGACAATGCCGAGTCTGAAGAAAAAGACGCCGTAGAGGATGATCCACCCAAGGTAAGAGAAGAAGAAGCACCCGATAAACGCAAGAGGTACTCTAAAGAAGACTTCATCGCAAGAAGACATGGGAAGGAAAGAGAACCATAGATACAGAAACCCATGCCCTTTCCAGGTAAGTCCCTCAAATCCAAAGAAGAAGAGCATTATAATAAATTTTTTGAATGGATGAAGCCTCTTTTTCTTCAAATTCCTTTGACTGATGTTATTAAGTTACCTCCTTATTCGAAATATATGAAAGATATTGTCACTAATAAAAGAAAAGTTCCTAATGAGGCTATATCTACTATGCTTGCTAACTACTCTTTCAGTGGCAAGATTCCTAAAAAGCCCGGTGATCCAGGTATACCCACCATTCCTTGCTCCATAAAGAATAATTACGTCAGAACTGCTTTATGTGACCTTGGTGCAGGAGTGAGTGTTATGCCTTTTTCTCTTTACAAGAGGCTTTTTTTAGAGAAACTAATCCCTACAGATATCTCTCTTCAGATGGCTGACAAGTCAACAGCTGTCCCAATAGGTATTTGTGAGGATGTACCCGTTGAAGTTGCTAACTGTTTGATCCTTACAGATTTCGTTGTGCTTGACATGCCCGAGGATGGGAGCATGTCCATTATTCTTGGTAGACCTTTTCTTAACACCGCAGGTGCTATTATTGATTGCAATAAAGGAAAGGTCGCCTTCAACGTTGATGACAAAGAACACACGGTGTATTTTCCAAAGAAGATCAACAAGAGGCATGGCCTTAACTCTATAGAGAATATCGAGACCGTGAAGATTGGAGAATGGGACTGTCCACTACATATGCACCACAAATACAAAACCATTATGGTGGGGACAATGTCCATCAAAGTGAAGGTGCAATGATTACTTCATAAGAGGGGAGACTTCTTGTTCTATATATCACCGGTTTGTTGGTAAGACTTGATCAACCTTACTAGTGAAGCTTGTTTTATATAGGTAAAAAGTCAAGCTTGTTATGTTTTCATTTGCTTTAGCTTTCATGCTCTTTGTTGTACCAAGTTTTTATGTTTTTGAAGCTTCACAATATTAATCACCACTTTAAGTTTTCAGAATGTTTTGCAGCTTTTTGAACTCCGAGAAATTTTCAACAGTGAAGTTTTCAGAAAAAATCCATAAAAATAAAAATAAAAATTTCCATGCCGGGAGTGACCCAGAGGCACCTGGGGCTGACCAGGGGGGCCACCAGTGGCCCAGGCGGCCAGCTGGCGCGGCCTGCCCCCTGGCCCAGGTATGTCTTCTTCCTCCTCCTTCCTCTCTCTCCAAAAACACGAGTTCTGCATTTGGTTCTTGCGTTCTTGCTGTTCTTGGAGGAAATTTTCGATCTCTCTCTACAGCCCACCATTCAAGCTAAAATTTTGAGCAAATACTCCCTGGTATGTAACTCCTTCACCCCTCCAATTAGATTTTTGATTGGTGGCTTCATTTGTGAGTATTTAGTAGCTCTTGGTGCTGTTTATATGAGCTTGCATGCATGTGTAGAATTTTATTTTCCAAGTTTTGATGCAAGTTTATGCCTTAGGTAAGTGAGTTGAGTAGTTTGCCTTAACTCACTTGGTTTAAATCCTTGTTTTTGTAATTTGTCAAAAATTTCAGAAATGAGTTTGCTAGGAAGAGCAAAGGGGTGGCTTGGGAAGAAGAGGCCCGACCGCTCCGATCGAGTCACAAGAGCAGCAGCTTCACCCTCGACTGCTAGGGTGAGCTACAACGAAGATCATGTGCCCTTGGAGTTGTTGGAGAACACAAATCAAGCACGTGCAATGACTTTCCCGTGTGATGTATTCCTTGAAGCTGCAGGAATTAGGGAGGAGTTCTGTAATCTTTGTGCTAATGCAGGTTTGACGCGGCTCGCAACGTGTCGTGTTACTCAGTATCAAAAACTCACCTCCTGTTTTATTAAAAGTTTTAGATATAACCTTGATGTTGGTTCTGTTGAGTTTACAATTTACAATGATCTTTTGACCATGCCTTTGGAAAGGTTTTGTGAAATAATAGGAGTGCTGAACATTGGACAGACGGCAAAGATGAGCTCTCAGCCCTCCGAGCTGAGAACCGTCTTCAACTCGCTCTGTAGCATGGATACGAGGGATATTCATCGGTCAAAGATCTCCAGCATCTTATTTCCACACCTCAGGTATTTTGTGTATTTTATTGCTAGAGGGGTGTTAGCTCGTGACAACACGAGCAAAATATTTGCGCCGGATATTGCTATCCTGGCAACCGCCCTCTCAGGGAGGTTTGATTATAATGTGGGTGCCTTAATTTCTCGACTCCTTGCTATGAACGGTAACAAGGGAGACTTATTTGGTGGCGTTTACGCCACACTTATCCTAGAGTCTCTTAATGGCACCCCACACCCCGATGATAAGCCTTTTACTTATTTAAGTTTTGATCTTGCTGCTATGAAAAGTCATAAGTTTGTTACCATGACTTTCGAGTTTGGTAACCTTGATTATATCTTACGTTTCGGAGCTACCACGGAACGCAAGATCCGTCTACCTGCACCTCTTTGGTTTAATTTTTCTCGCAGGAACGGATGGTCCTTTGATGTTATCCAGTTCGATGAGTTTGTGGTCCAGCAGCAGTTTCATAACCCCATGGAGGGGGTTGTGCCCGACGAGGAGGAGCATGGTGAGTTCCCACATTTCCAGGGAGAGACCGTCACCCAGTTTGGTGAAGGGTCTTCCTCTACTTGGAGCTCGGATCCTTCTTCGTGGGAGGATCCAAGAACTTCGGTGTACGCACCAGAAACCTCATACGACCCTTGGACTCACCCGTACTACCCTGGACCAGGAGGCTCCTGGGGACATTAGCTACTACCAACTTAGGCCAAATGCCTAAGCTTGGGGGAGTACGTGCCCTTCTCACTTTTCCATTGTATTATCCATTTTATTCGCTTTGATCCTTTTCGAAGCTTTTGCCCGTTTTCTCTTTCTTTCTTTCTTTGCAAAAACAACAAAAAGATTTCCTCTTTTCTTTTGCTTTCTTTTAAACTTTTGAAAAACCCAAAAAGATTTCCTTTCTCTCTTTAGTTTGATTTGTTTTCAGAGATCAGCTCGAGTGCGTGATGGCATTTGATAATATTTCCCACGTTCGATTGTGCAAGTGACAAGGCAGTAATGACGAAGATCGACGAAGGGGAAGCAACAAGGAAAACCGGTATGAACTCTTCTTGTTTCTACTTCTGTACATATGCCTGTACTTATGATCTAGAGACCAGCTTGTAGCGACATAGTGCTATGTTTACAATGCTTTCCCAGTGTTCATGCTTTCCTTGTGGCTAGTCTCAAACAGCTAGAGTACATAATGTGTTGTTGAAATGATTTACATGCATTGCATTGTTTATGGTTTGGCATACTGAAGTGGTATTTCCCTTCGGAGAATTTTTGGATTGACTTGGCACATGTTCACACATGCTTATGACTATAAAGTCTACTTTTGCCTTGATGATCTTTTTGTTTCAGAATAGTTATATCACTTTCATGCCCGATTCAATGTTGCTTTGTCGCTCTGCATGATTATGACAGTTATTGCTCTCTAGTTGGTCGCTTCCCAGTCTTTTGCTAGCCTTCGCTCGCACCAAGAGGATTTCTGCTTGTGCTTCCAAACTACTTTTCAAACCCAGTTATTCCATTTGAGTCCACCATACCTACCTATATGTGGTATTTACCGGCCACTCCTAACTTAGACTTTATTGTGCCATCTCGAAATTTATTCAAAAGTTTCCCTTTTGTAACCATACAAGCTCATGGTGCGGTGAGGGGAAATCAGTATCTTTCAGGCCAAAAATATTTTGACGGAAGTTTTAACTAGTCAAAACAGAAAAAGAAAATATATATATATGAGAGTTACACCTCCCCCATACTTGATGATGGAGTGAAATGGACCAAATGCTGCTTATGATAGGTGGAACGATACCCTCCTTCCATCCTTGAGGCAAAATAAAAGGTTCCATAGACCATCGAAGATTTATGGATAAGGGAATATGTGTAAGCAAAAGGCATTATATATGGTTGGCATGGGAGATATTGAGAGACCTTTACCGTTCACCGTTGACTGGAAAGTTACTCCTCTCAAAAGAGTTTTATCTCTGTTTTCAAAACCAAGAGCTCTGGCACTTGCTTAGTCTTTGCATCCTTTCACGGGTTTTCAATCTTGCCATCAAAAGCCACGGTTCGAGAGTCTCCCCTTCTTTCCTCAAAGCACCAACTATGAGAGCATAATTGTCATTCTTAGTGTAACATGCATTGTCCCAAAGTATTACATTGTCTTATGCATGCTTGTGTTATTGCTAGTCTGAAATATTGAGTTCTAGTCACCTTTAAAACTCCGAAGGAGCTTTTGCATTTATGTTTTGCTTCACTCATGGAGGCTAGCGAAATGCCACTCAAGTATGTTCAAGTTATGTGCATTGTGATCCTGTCTTGATTTTCAGCAGTATATTATTTGCTT
Organism: Bromus sterilis; assembly: GCA_950022295.1. Lineage (NCBI taxonomy): Eukaryota > Viridiplantae > Streptophyta > Magnoliopsida > Poales > Poaceae > Bromus > Bromus sterilis. The sequence continues at coordinate 56,845,923 of OX465601.1, forward strand.
TTAGTTGTTTGTGACTGATCACATGAAATAAGAATTTCTTCGTGCATTGTACTTATAGCATTGTTTCATTACTTGCTAAACTCTTTTCATAGTACATGCTTATATACATCTAATGAAGCAAAAGATTTTGTCAAAGTTTTCTTTGTCGCGTCCAGTTCGTTGAACTGAATTGCTTGAGGACAAGCAATATGCTAAGCTTGGGGGAGTTGATACGTCTCAAACGTATCTACTTTTCCAAACACTTTTGCTATTGTTTTGACCTCATTCTTGCATGATTCGGAGGAAACTAACCCGGACTAACGCTGTTTTCAGCAGAGCTGCCTGTATGGTTTTATTGTGTGCAGGAAAATGGATTTTTAGACATCCCGGAAAATTCCCAGAAAAATACCAGAAAATCCACACACCCAATGGAGCCAGGAGCCAGAAGTGGGACCAGAGGGGAGCCCTGGGGGCCCCAGGCGCCCCCCCTGGCACGGCCAGGTGTGGTGCCGCGCCCTCAGGCCGCCTGGGCTGCTCCCCCCTCCTCTGGTGCCCTACCGAAGCTCCTATTTATCCCTGTGAAGAGAAAACCCCAGAACAGAAGTCGCTTTACCAGTTTCCGTCGCGGAGCCGCCGCCACCCTCTGTTCTTCTTCGGGAGGGCTAATCTGGAGGCTGATTTGGCCTGCGGAGAGGGGAGATCGTCGCCATCGTCATCACCATCACCACTCCATCCATCCTCCATGACTTCTCTTCACATGTGTGAGTAATTCCCTGCTCTAGGCAAAGGGGATGGTAGGGATTGGATGAGTTTAATCATGTAATAGTTCATCAGATTGTTGGGGGCATGTTGCCTATCATCTAGATTGGTGTTTATCTTCTTTGCTACAACTTGTTGTTCTTAATGTTTGTCACTTTGGGCCCGAGTGCCATGTTTTCAGATCTGAACCCTATGTGTTTTTATGAATATATTTGTGTTCTAGATCTTATCTATGAGTTGTATGCACCTACTATGGTCCGGAACCGGCGATCCCAAAGGTGCAGCTTGGGACACCAAAGGGGGTGGTCCATGATTTGAGTATTCCATGTATTCATTGAGTTTATTGCTTTGTTCCGGTTCTCTTTGACAGGAGTACCTTAATCTCCATAAGTTCCTTTTGGCCCCGTTCGTAGCGGGATGGTAGGACAAAAGATGTTGTGCAAGTTCTTATTGCAAGCACGCACAACTACCTACGGGATACATGCCTAATGTTTGATATTTGCCTAGATGATCTTTGCTTTTATGTGTGCCTTGCCCCGTGTTATAATCAATTATATGTTTACTCTCATCCATGCAGCGCCCGACCATCCATCTCCCTAGCCTACAGTGTTTTCAATCCTCCTGGTTATTAGTTGTTACTTTTTGCTATTTACTTTTGATGTTGCTATCATCACTGTCATATCACCGTTACCACTTATCTATCATTGCAAGCAAGTATATTTCAGGTGCGGTTGAATTTACAACTCAACTGTCAAAGCTTATAAATACTCTTTGGCTCCCCGTGTGTCGAATCAATAAATTGGGTTAACTTACCCGCGAAGACTATCTCGATCCCTTACGCCTGTGAGGCATCAGGTGCCTTGACCCCAAAGGCTAAGGGTGGTGGGGAGCATATGATAGTGTCTGAAACCTTGTGGAACCTTCTAGAAGCTTCCAGAACCTTCCATGACCTTCCAGGACCCGTCGGGACCATTCTCGGCCATTCCGGGACCTTCCGGAATGGTTTCGGGACATTCCGGAACCTTCTGGAACACTTCCAAGACCTTACGGGGCCGTTTTTGGACGTTCCGGAACTATCTGGATAGGTTCCGGGTTACGGTCTAGCCTGCCCGATGCCCGCGTAAGTTGTCGGGACGTCCACCGATTAACCGGAAACTATTCCGGTCGATCCAGGACTTCCCCAGTACCATTCTCATATGTTCCGGAACCACCTGGGACTACCAGAGTGATCCGGACATATCCTTAAATACACAGAACTTCTTCTGGTGCCCTTATGAACAATTCCATAAATACCCGGAACTACTTCCGGTGCCCGTATGAACTATTCTGCTTTGCTTCCACTAGACCTTCTACCATTCCAGTATTCTAACAGACTACTGCTCGTTAAGTGTGTGACCCAATAGGTTCGGTATAATGCGGACATGACTCAGAACATCTTCCGGACATAGGTCAACAGCCTTTTGTCAATAGCCAATAATCAACAGCGGAGCCATGGACACCCATCTTGACTCCCGCACATACACGAAGAAACTTTGAGTGAACCATTATGTTTAGTCATGTACCATTTCCATTGCTTCGCGATATCTGACAAAGTTAGAGGAGAGAAGTTTGTCACCCATGTGTAACAACTTTTTGAACACAAGCCACTCGTTATCCTCTTTGCTCGTTTGTCCCTTTTCTCGTTATCGTATTCTGGTATCCCCATGACTGAATCACAATGCGTCTGGCCAGACTATAATGGATACCGTCATACCGAGTGGGCCCGAAGTGAATATCTTCTTTGTCGTGAAGGAGAAAATCCCAATCTTGAACTATCACGGTTACTAGACACACTATCCAATGTACCCAGAACTTATTTTACTACTTCCCAGTAACGGGAAGATTCATCTAAGAACCAAAGCACATCTTCCTGTGTGAAGAAAATTGATACTCTCATGGTCTAAGGAATTACGTATATGATAACATTTCATGATATGACTTATAACGTTGTTACGATGTGATCTCTAAGTATATCATTCAATACTGGGGTCGGTTCAACATCATTGTTCTGTTAACAATATGTTCTCATTGCTATTGACATCCTTGTTACAAGAATAATGTCCATGATTAAGAAAACGTAATCATCAGTTAGCACATGAGTTGGTCTTAGAGGCTAAACCAGGAACTCTTGGTGTTTACATTTCCACACATGCAAATGAGTTTTCTTCTGAATCTCACAGTCAGGGTCATTGCAATTATAGCACAGAAATATAAACATTAATTACGAACGTGGAAATATATATATATAATAACATTTTATTATTGCCTCTAGGGCATATTTCCAACAAATAACACATATCGATGTGTGAAGAACCAATAAACAGTACTTTACATAAAACTTTGTGATAATGACTTGTATAGATATACCGATATTTAGATAAGACATAATATCTGAAAGTTTGAATATGTTCAAAACCGTTTCAACACAAAGAGGATCATCATCACACATAGATCAAATATTTGACGATATGATCGTAAAATAAATGAGTTAAAGAATTTAGCAAACACTATCGAGTGTATGAAGTCAGTTCATAAACTAGCATCACCTGAAACCCCGTATAGCTACGGAGTATCTTGGCGCATAACCAAGCCCTATATGACATATTGGAATTAAAATCGTTTTCTACCCTGAATTCCAGCATGACATAGTGAGGTCGGTGATGAACTCAAACCACACTCCCATTTACTATACTGCTTAACGCTTTTGAGAAACCACTTACGAACTACATAAGAGCATCTTCATTGTTGAAACAATGCCCTATAAAGAATATGGCATGGATGAGAACTTCAATTGTTGTTTCATAATTTCGGAGATGTATTTAGAATATACTCGACCCCGAATATAAGTATTGTAGAAACATCATGTTACGAACAACACTTCCACTACCATACCCGGGAAAAATGTTTATCACGGGACATGGGATTTTTCTTGAGAAAATTGCTCTCTTGAAACAATTAAGTGGGAGTACTAATAGCTTGATAATGATTACATTGAATCATTTGGTTCTACGGAATGAAACTCAGAAACTCGTTCTAGAGATAAACTCTGTGACCAAACCAGCAATTCCTACATTTGATGAAAAGGAAGGATAAAAATCTGAAATGTGTTCAAGAGATGAAATGATCAAGTCCTATGATATATCACACAGCTTTGTAAATTCACGTTGGACCAAGGTGGTTCTATAGTGTGGTAAACCTGTGAACTACAAGAAACCATGACGAGCACTAACTCCACTATATGGCTTAAAAACCATAAAAACTATATGAAAGCCATCCAAATCAAGTTGAGAACTTGGTAAAACCCTCCTAAGGATACCTGATGTGACGCCCCCAAAATCAATCCGTGTACAGTAATCATACACGCAGGGTACACGGCTGAGATTAGGGTGCCACGGTGAGAATATCACAGCACAACACTAAACACAAAAGGATAAACCAATATGTTACAATAAAGGGGGGGTCACTCGGACCCGAATACATAAGTTATACAAGCCATAATATCTGAGTACAGACATAGTTAGTCAAGTTTTGCCTTAAGAAGGCTAGCACAAATAACATCAGAGATACTGATCGAAAAGGCAAGGCCTCCTGCCTGGGAGCCTCCGAAACTACTCCTGGTCCTGGTCAGCGGGGGTCTCGAGGTAGTAGTATCCGCCTCCGGGGTACTCCTGCTCCTGGGCTCCAACGTCGACTGCAGCGACCGATCAGGCAAAACATAAAGGGGGAAATAAAGCAAAGGTGAGTATCTAGCATACCCGCGAGTCTTACGTCCGCTACTAAGCATAATGCATTGTATCAATGGAAAGGGGAGGCTGTATATATAGTGGACTGCAAGATAGAAATCAGAATAAGGGTAAGAAGCTAGGCCTATCGAAGACTAGCATCTTCTGACGATGTCTTGCAGCACAAGAAGAGAACAACCAACATTTTATATAAAGCATAAAGTAACAACGAAGCAGAAGTTGATGCAACATTGTATAATATAAGTTGTAATGATTAATAATAATAATAATAATAATGCCTCCGAGTTCCCTTCCTCGACTCCCTGCGAGGAAGAAGACCCGGAACCATACAGTTTAATCGTAATAGTTTCTAGTGGTAAGATCCAGCTTCAGCATAAAGCGTCATGTTACCATGGACACGGCTATTCGAATAGATTAATCTTCCCTGCAGGGGTGCACTGGCGTGACTCTACGACGCTCGGATCTCCAGGGTGGCGGGAACCTTGTTAGGGAACGCTCCACCAAGGCTATCCGACACAAAGTAGCCCATCCTTCGGCAATCAACAGAGAGGTCATCCACCAGACTATATCCTATGTACGCCGGGCTTTGGACCCTAACCCGAACGTACTCCTGCACGGTGCGTGACTGGCCGGAGAAGCAAAATCAAAGAAAATACAAATACACCGCTCGAGCAAGAGAAGACAACACCACTTCCCGGCAATCAGCCCGCGGTACTGCTGACGTCTGAAGACCCTCGAACGAGACTACGATGCAGGGGAGCCCACACTTCTCGTCCCACGTGTAGGTAGTGCGTACAAGCCAAAAGGCTACTCAAGACATCTGACGAACCATTTAGCATTTTAATTAACCTGCGTGACAACCGTTATTGTTGCCTCGACTTAACCGACCCGCGGTCAACGACAGCAGTCAAGACCACCAGTACATCGGTGCCTGCCCTGTCGTCCCACCAAGTCACTGCGGTTACCAACAAGGTAAACCGTCTCCTTAACTTGTCTCGCGTTTGCTCTTGGTTGAGCTCGATTTCGTGGTTTGGTAACTCTCGCGAGATACGAGCAGGGGCCAAGCACGCCAGTAACGTCGGTCGTACCCTCCCTGTCGCTCCCGACAATATACCGCTCGCGGGCACCGTTGGGTCACCCGACTTTCTTACCTTTAAGGACAACCGCTGTCCAGGACCCTATGGCAGCAAGACAAAGTCAGCCTCGAGTGGAGTACAAGGATTACTCCTGGATAGCTCACACTTGAGGTGACTAGGCATAACCCAGATAGGGGCCTTTGGCGGTGTCTGCTTTGTACCGTACCTGTGCAGTTGTATATATTGTATCCGTGTTCACTCCCCTGAGTGATCACGTCCCGCTATCTAGTCCTAGCTAACAATGCGCAGGGCTCACTGCTGAATATATGCATAATTATAACAGGCGGCATTGGATAAAGGAAGGTACATCAAGGGGCGACAAAAGCAGGCTATGCAATTGAATAGGATTGTAATCGTAGCAGCAGCAGTAACAATGCCTAATGCAAGAAAGTACGGAAAAGGTAGGAGATATCTGGGGAAGAGCATGGCTCTGCTTGCCTGGAAGCTCGACGGTAGCAGTAGGGTCGTCGACGAAGTAGTCGTACTCAGCAGCGGTGTAGTCGACGGCAGCAGCGGGGTCTACCGGAGATTAAGGGGGGAAGAAACAGTAAATACACAGCAAGCATATACGAACAGATGCATGACAAGACGGATGAAATGTTAACGGTGTTCTAACGCAGTGCAATGCACGTTGCTCGGAGCGGGAATTCATCCGGGGATGAACGGCCAGCTCCGGGTGATTATCGGACAAGGTGTCCGGAGGGGGGGAAGGATCAAGCCGGAGGTGTCGTGGGTACCGGACAAACATAAGGGGGTGTATCCGTGCTAGTTGATCTATTCTGAGAAACATTCGTGTTCGGAATAAATTCATCCGGGCACTCTAACAGTACAGGACAGTTTATCGGACAAACGGTCCGAAGGGGGACGGTTCGATGTTCGTTGTGTTAGAGGGGTGTGATAGACATACGGATAGCGTATTCGTATTCGTTATATTTTTTTGATCAATTTTCATGCATAAAGTTTTTGAATCTGAGTTACGGTTTAAAAGTTATTGAATTTCAAAGTTTTAAATCATTTAAATGATTTTCTGAATTTGTTTTATTATTATAACAACATTATCCAGAACATTATCCAAAACAGTGCCCTCAACAGCAATTTATTTATAAAACATTTTATTTAATTTTAAATATCCCTGGACCCACATGTCATACCCTCAACAGCAATTTATTTTAATAAAACAAAAGGACTTACAGATGGGGCCCATGTGTCATTGACCTAATTTAAACCAACTGTTTTCTTATTTTTAACAGGCGCTTAAGTGGGATGGGACCCACTGGTCAGTGGGCTATTAGCCCCTAATGACGTTCCTGAAAGGATGGGCCCGCCTGACAGTCACACAGGGGCTCACCGGCGAGCTCACCGGCGACAGAGGTCCGGCAACCTCGAGCTAGCGCTCGATTCCGGCGAGGAGATCGGCCATGGGGGGGCGCGTTCGAACGGGCTCGTCGAGCCGCGTCGATTGGGGTGGGTGCGGTGGCTTGGGGTCGCCGGGAACGAGGCCGGCGACGAGGTTTGGCGGCGGGTGTCCTCGGACGTCGACGGCGATGGGGTTTTCTAACGCGGGGTTGGGCGTGCGTAAGCGCGTTCGGTCCAGGGGGCACGGGGAACGTGCGGACATGCTTGGCGTGCCAAACGCGTGCCCTGGGCCGCGGCTGCGCGACGCACGGCGGCGACGGAGCTCGGCTCCAATGGTGGGGATGCCTACGGGGCACGTGAGGGGGCGCGAGGGGATGGCGGCGGCAGGGGAGCTCACCAGGAGCTGTAGTGGAGGGCAGGCGGCTCGGGGGATGTCCGGTGAGGGAGAATCGAGAGGTGGGGAGGCGGCGGCCGTCGTTGGGGAAGACGACGTAGTCGAAGCCGTGGCGCGTCCCGGCGTCAATTGGGGTCACAGGATGACGAGGACGACCGTTGCGCGTCGTTTGGACACGGCGGCACAGGCTATGGTGGATGGTGGCCGCGTGCGCGCGGCGGCGAGGCCACGGTCGAGCTCGGGCTCGAGGTAGAAGACAACGCGGACGTGCGGGATCTACGAGTGGGGGGGGGGGGAAACAGGGGCGTTCTAGGGTTAGGGTTGGGCGCAGGGGTGGCACGGGGCACCTTGCAGGCCGTCGGGGTGCCGTTGATGGCTGACACGGCGTCGTCGGGCGCCGTGGCGCCATGGATGCCCTCCACGACACCGTGAACAGGGGAAATAGGGGAGGGGGGCGGTTGGGCTGGGTTAGCTGTGGGTGGGCTATCTGGCCCAGGGGGAGGGGAGGGGGTGGGCCTCGGCCATGGGGTAGATTAGGTTGGGTTTTATTTTTATTTTTCTTCTCTGTTTAATTTCTTTTGCATTTCTTTTTATAGTCTTAGGCATTTTTGTAAAATATGGGATGTGTCCCATATTTATTGTTACACCATATATTACTGCCACAAAAAGATTGGGCAATAATTAAAGTCATTTAATATTTCAATTAAATATTAAATGATTCAAATAGGGTTTTTGGCCACTGTTTTGATTTGTTTAGAATTATTTAGAGAATAGTAAAATCTCCAACTTGGTGATACATGCTCCACTGAATTTTAGTGATTTAATAAAAGTGGTAGCACAATTTTTGGACCAAGTTTATTTTGCACATTGTTTTAATATTCCACCAAAGGGCAGTCTGAGCAATTGATTTGATTTCAAAAGAAAATGGTTTGGACTTTGTTATTGATCCACGATGATCAAGGCCCAAGGTTCATATGGCTTGCAACAATATCAAAGGAGAATTTGAATTTGAACTGAGCCAGTTGATCAAACAAAATTTTGAACAGTAGCTATCAACAGTAATAGTGATTACTGTTTACTAACAGTGAGAGTGTTACAAATCTCCCCCACTACAAGAATTCTCGTCCCGAGAATTTAGGTGGTAGAGGGGAAAAGATCGGGGTATTCATCGCGGAGACGATCTTCGCGTTCCCAAGTGGCTTCATCTTCAGAATGATTCGACCACTGAACTTTGAGAAACTTGGTCGTCTTGTTGCGGGTTCGGCGTTCAGACTGATCAAGAATACGACTCGGGTGTTCTTGATAAGTCAAGTCTTGCTGCAGTTCAATCAGATCATGATCCACTTCACGAATAGGGTCCTTGAAGCAGCGTCGGAGTTGCGACACGTGGAATACATCGTGGACTTGGGAGAGGTTCGGCGGCAATTCCAATCGGTATGCCACTGGTCCACTTCGAGAAAGAATACGGAACGGACTAATGTAGCGAGGAGCTAACTTGCCTTTGGTTCCGAAACGATGAGTGCCTCGCATCGGGGTGACACGGAGGTAAGCATATTCGCCAGGTTGATAGACCATTTCCTTCTGCTTGCGATCATAGTTGCTCTTCTGACGAGACTGAGCAGCCTTCAAGTGGTCACGGATAACGCGAACCTGATCTTCGGCATGTTGAATAATGTCCGGATCAATGAGGGTTTGTTCTCCAGTTTCTGACCAATTCAGAGGGGTTCGACACTTACGTCCATAGAGAACTTCAAAGGGTGCCATCTTCAGACTAGCCTGATAGCTATTGTTGTACGAGAATTCAGCAAATGGAAGAGATTCCTCCCATTTCTTACCGAATGAGATGACACAAGCTCGAAGCATATCTTGAAGCACTTCATTAACTCGTTCGACTTGTCCTTGCGACTGGGGGTGATAAGCGGTGCTGAAATTCAGGTGAGTGCCCATAGCTTCTTGGAAACTATCCCAAAATGTTGAGGTGAAAATACTGCCACGGTCTGAACTGATCTCCAAGGTAATGCCATGGAGGGACACAATTCTGGAAACATACAAGTCTGCTAACTGACTAGCAGAGATCGTTTCCTTGACTGGCAGAAAGTGAGCAACCTTGGAGAAGCGGTCGATGACGAAAAAGATAGCATCGTGGCCTTTCTGCGATCGGGGAAATCCGGTGACGAAGTCCATCTCGATCTTGTCCCACTTCCATTCAGGGATCGAGAGTGGTTGCAGAGTTCCAGCAGGTCTTTGATGTTCGGCTTTGACGCGACGGCAAACGTAACACTCATCAACATAACGAGCAATGTCTTGTTTCATGTTGGACCACCAGTACCGCTCACGAATGTCTTGGTACATCTTGGTACTACCAGGGTGGATCGACAAAGGTGTATCATGAGCTTCTTTCATGACATCATGGGCGTAATTCAGGTTTGCCTTGGCTACCGGAACCACTAAACAACCCTTGAAGTACACCGCATTATCATCATTTGCATCAATAGTGAAGAATGAGGGCTCTCCGCTGGCGACACGCCGCTTAATCTTCCAAATTTCAGAGTCATAATGTTGTACCGTCTTGATGCGGGTGTCGAGGTCTGGCTCAACAACAAGGTTATTCACATATCCCTATGGAACAATCTCAAGGTTTAGCTTGCGTAGCTCTTCATACAGAAGTGGTTGTTGTACTTGAACTTCAAGTTCACTACAGTAGGCTTTGCGACTGAGGGCATCAACCACCACATTAGCTTTGCCAGGGGTGTAAGAAATTCCCATGTTGTAGTCGGCTATTGTCTCGAGCCATCTCTGCTGGCGGAGATTCAGGTCTGGTTGAGTAAACAGGTACTTCAGGCTTTGGTGGTCGGTGTAGATCTCGCAACGGTTACCGACGAGGTAATGTCGCCACAGCTTCAAGGCATAAATGACCGCTGCCAATTCAAGATCATGTGTTGGATACCTATCTTCGTGAACACGCAATTGACGAGAGCCATAAGCAATCACTTTGCGCTCTTGCATTAGGACACACCCTAATCCTTGACGAGATGCGTCGCAATATATCACGAAGTCCTTCTGAGTATCAGGCGGAGCTAGCACTGGGGGAGAAGTGAGCTTGTCCTTGAGGGCTTGGAAACTTTCCTGACATTTATCTGTCCAATCAAACTTGGCGCCTTTGTGAAGCAGGTTAGTCAGAGGCCTGGCAATCTTGGAGAAGTTCTCGACGAAACGGCGGCAATAGCTGGCAAGGCCGAGGAAACTTCGGACTTGCTTGACAGTCTTGGGAGGAGTCCAGTCAAGAATAGCCTGGATACGTTCTGGGTTGACGGCAATGCCATCCTTGGAAATCACGTGACCAAGGTAGGTCACTTCAGGAAGCCAGAACTCACACTTAGAATACTTAGCGTAGAGTTTGTGTTCTCGAAGCTTCTCCAGTATAAGACGAAGATGTTCAGCATTCTCCCCTTTATTCTTGGAGTATATTAAGATATCATCCAGATAAACCACGACAAACTTGTCGAGTTATTCCATGAATATATAGTTCATCAACCGGGAGAAAGTGGCTGGAGCATTCGTCAAGCCAAAGGACATGACAGTGTACTCATATGAACCATGGCGAGTAATGAAAGCGGTCTTCGGAATGTCCTCTTCACGGACTCGGATCTGATGGTAACCCAACCTCAAGTCGAGTTTCGAAAACACCGTGGATCCAACAAGTTGATCATACAAATCGTTGATCCTGGGAAGCGGATATTTGTTCTGGATGGTGGCTTGGTTGATGGGTCGGTAATCTTGGACCAAACGATTTGTTCCATCGCTCTTCTTGACAAAGAGCGAAGGTGCTACCCAAGAAGAGGAACTTGGGCGAATGAATCCTTTGTAAGTGCTTCGTCGATCTCCTTCTTTAGTTCAAGGAGGTGGTGAGGTGGAATCTTATAGGGACGCTTGGAAATAGGGACGGTGCCAGGCTTCAGGTCGATGACGAATTCCACCTCTTGGATCGGGGGTATTCCCGGGAGTTCTTCTGGGAAGACGTCGGGAAAATCACGAACGACTGGAACGTTCTCAATCCCGTCAAGAGGTGAGATATTCAGAGCATTCATCATATATATCTGTGTTTACGCATCTTGGGTAATTCGGGTGGTGTGGTTAACAATCTCGCCAGAGGGGTGAAAAAGTTGGACAGAACTGGTGCCACAATACAGTGCGGCATCGTGGACTTTCAACCAATCCATGCCCAGAATGAGGTCTATGGTGGAAGACTTCAGGAGGATGGGGGAAGCAAGGAACTCAATCCCTTCAATTTCGACGATGGTTTTGGGCACTATCTTGGAGGTTTGGCAATGGCCTATCGGAGTGCGGACAACCATCGGTGGATCCATCTTTTCTACCATGAAGTTATGCGACAATGCAAATGCTTCCGACATGAATGAATGCGATGCTCCTGACTCAATAAAACAGTAGCAGGTACTGAATTAACAAGAAGTGTACCCATCACGGTAGCAGGTTGCTCCTGAGCTTCTTCGACATTAATGTTGTAAGCATGTCCGCGAGTGTGAGAAGAAGACCCGGTGTTATAGTTGGGGGTCCTGTTGTTGCCACGGCCATTTCCACGGCCAGCAGGGTGAACTACCAGTTGATTCTGTCGCTGAGGGCAGTCTCTGGAAAAGTGTCCTGGCTGATGGCACTTGAAGCACAAGCCATCTTGAGGACGGAGGGGTGCAGTCTCAGTCTTCGGCTGTCTCGGCGGGGGCGGAGGCAGACAAGGTGCAACATACGACGGCCTTGGTGCAGGGGCAGGTGGACGATACACACTGTGTGGAAGCCAAACGCATTGCTTCTGTGCTGTGCCCGAAGATGAGCCAGCTTCATGGGGGCGCTTCGGCGAACCACCGAACTTAAGCTGAGTGGTCTCGAGAGTGATAGTCTGGTTCACCATGGTGGTGAAGTCGGGGAAGACGTGCAAAGCCAGTGCAAGCTGGAGATCTGGATTGAGTCCATCACGGAACTTCTCTTGCCTACTTGCATCATTGGGGAGGTCACTTGCAGCATAGCGGGAGAGGCGGAGGAATTCCCTCTGATACGCCTCGACAATTTTGTTGCCCTGAACGAGGTTGCGGAACTCGGCCTTCATCCGGTTCATAATCGCCTGGGGGACATAACGAGCACGGAAGGTAGTCTTGAAGTCATTCCAGGTGACGACAGTCCCTTCAACTAGCGAGCCCTTGTAGGTGTCCCACCACTCAGCAGCGGGGCCACGCAGGAAATAGGACGCAAAGTTGACGTAATCAGCAGCGCTCACATCAGCGAACTCCAACTGTCGAGTGATGTCACGAAGCCAATCATCGGCATCCAGCGGCTGTTCAGGTTGTTGGAAGAGAGGGGGATTGAGACGCATGAAATCCCGCAGAGTAACCACAGGCGGTTGGTTCTGGTGCTGGTTCTGGTTCTGATTCTGGTTGTGGAGCTGATCTATGACACCTTGCATAAATACTTCGTTCATCTGAAACTGCTGCATCATCGCGGCCATGTAGTCCGGCGGCGGAGGTGGATCGTTGGCACCACGACCACAACCACCACGACCAGTCATCCTGCTAGAATTTAACAGGGGTATTTCAGCGATGAACATTTATCGAGATACCGGAAACGAGTAATAGGTAAAGCGACAACAAAGAGGAGGCGCGGATATATAGGAGTAGTCATATAATACATACACATCCACACATAGAATCAATCGAAAATTGGGCAGCTTAACGTCGTAGAAATTAAGGAAAAAGGACACACTAGGCGGCGCGTAGACCGCGGTAAGGATTACACGACGCGACATAGATTCCACTATGTCAATCACGCCGCAAGAAAACTGTTGGCCACAGGAGTTAATGCCAGAGGACGCGCGGCCTGCCCAGAATGAGAATGGGATCCCCGGTCCGGGACCTGGGGTAGAACTCCTGCGACACGACTCAATCAATGGGGAAGCACCAAAACGCAGGATGGAATCAAGTGAACGTGATCCTAATGTCAGAGTTTGTAAAACTTACCAGCAAGGATAAGAGAGCAGATTCCCAGAGCATAGGTAAGGAGAAAAGGATCCTAATACCATAGATATCACCCGTAGTGACATCGATGTGGGCCCGTAAGCCAAATATTAAGTTAGCAAAATAGTTTTTCAAAGTCCAGACTCAACTTCGACCAGGTAGTGGTTGGGTGGCTTCCTATAGGCAGTCGGCTCTGATACCTACTTGTGACGCCCCCAAAATCAATCCGTGTACAGTAATCATACACGCAGGGTACACGGCTGAGATTAGGGTGCCACGGTGAGAATATCACAGCACAACACTAAACACAAAAGGATAAACCAATATGTTACAATAAAGGGGGGTCACTCGGACCCGAATACATAAGTTATACAAGCCATAATATCTGAGTACAGACATAGTTAGTCAAGTTTTGCCTTAAGAAGGCTAGCACAAATAACATCAGAGATACAGATCGAAAAGGCAAGGCCTCCTGCCTGGGAGCCTCCAAAACTACTCCTGGTCCTGGTCAGCGGGGGTCTCGACGTAGTAGTATCCGCCTCCGGGGTACTCCTGCTCCTGGGCTCCAACGTCGACTGCAGCGGCCGATCAGGCAAAACATAAAGGGGGGAATAAAGCAAAGGTGAGTATCTAGCATACCCGCGAGTCTTACGTCCGCTACTAAGCATTATGCATTGTATCAATGGAAAGGGGAGGTTGTATATATAGTGGACTGCAAGATAGAAATCAGAATAAGGGTAAGAAGCTAGGCCTATCGAAGACTAGCATCTTCTGACGATGTCTTGCAGCACAAGAAGAGAACATCCAACAGTTTATATAAAGCATAAAGTAACAACGAAGCAGAAGTTGCTGCAACATTGTATAATATAAGTTGTAATGATTAATAATAATAATAATGCCTCCGAGTTCCCTTCCTCGACTCCCTGCGAGGAAGAAGACCCGGAACCATACAGTTTAATCGTAATAGTTTCTAGTGGTAAGATCCAGCTTCAGCATAAAGCATCTTGTTACCGTGGACACGGCTATTCGAATAGATTAATCTTCCCTGCAGGGGTGCACTAGCGTGACTCTACGACGCTCGGATCTCCAGGGTGGCGGGAACCTTGTTAGGGAACGCTCCACCAAGGCTATCCGACACAAAGTAGCCCATCCTTCGGCAATCAACAGAGAGGTCATCCGCCGGACTATATCCTATGTACGCCGGGCTTTGGACCCTAACACGAACGTACCCTGCACGGTGCGTGACTGGCCGGAGAAGCAAAATCAAAGCAAATACAAATACACCGCTCGAGCAAGAGAAGACAACACCACTTCCCGGCAATCATCCCGCGGTACTGCTGACGTCTGAAGACCCTCGAACGAGACTACGATGCAGGGGAGCCCACACTCCTCGTCCCACGTGTAGGTAGTGCGTACAAGCCAAAAGGCTACTCAAGACATCCGCCGAACCATTTAGCATTTTAATTAACCTGCGTGAAAACCGTTATCGTTGCCTCGACTTAACCGACCCGTGGTCAACGACAGCAGTCAAGACCACCAGTACATCGGTGCCTGCCCTGTCGTCCTACCAAGTCACTGCGGTTACCAACAAGGTGAACCGTATCCTTACCTTGTCTCGCGTTTGCTCTTGGTAGAGCTCGACTTTCGTGGTTTGGCAACTCTCGCGAGATACGAGCAGGGGCCAAGCACGCGAGTAACGTCGGTCGTACCCTCCCTGTCGCTCCCGACAATATACCGCTCGCGGGCACCGTTGGGTCACCCGGCTTTCTTACCTTTAAGGACAACCATTATCCAGGACCCTATGGCGGCAAGACAAAGTCAGCCTCAAGTGGAGTACAAGGATTACTCCTAGATAGCTCACACTTGAGGTGACTAGGCATAACCCAGATAGGGGCCTTTGGCGGTGTCTGCTTTGTACCGTACCTGTGCAGTTGTATATATTGTATCCGTGTTCACTCCCCTGAGTGATCACGTCCCGCTATTTAGTCCTAGCTAACAATGCGCAGGGCTCACTGCTGAATATATGCATAATTATAACAGGCGGCATAGGATAAAGGAAGGTACATCAAGGGGCGACAAAAGCAGGCTATGCAATTGAATAGGATTGTAATCGTAGCAGCAGCAGTAACAATGCCTAGTGCAAGAAAGTACGGAAAAGGTAGGAGATATCTGGGGAAGAGAATGGCTCTGCTTGCCTGGAAGCTCGACGGTAGCAGTAGGGTCGTCGACGGCAGCAGCGGGGTCTACCGGAGATTAAGGGGGGAAGAAACAGTAAATACACAGCAAGCATATACGAACAGATGCATGACAAGACGGATGAAATGTTAACGGTGTTCTAACGAAGTGCAATGCACGTTGCTCGGAGCGGGAATTCATCCGGGGATGAACGGCCAGCTCCGGGTGATTATCGGACAAGGTGTCCGGAGGGGGGGAAGGATCAAGCCGGAGGTGTCGTGGGTACCGGACAAACATAAGGGGGTGTATCCGTTCTAGTTGATCTATTCTGAGAAACATTCGTGTTCGGAATAAATTCATCCTGGCACTCTAACAGTACAGGACAGTTTATCGGACAAACGGCCTGAAGGGGGACGGTTCGATGTTCGTTGTGTTAGAGGGGTGTGATAGACATACGGATAGCGTATTCGTATTCGTTATGTTTTTCTGATCAATTTTCATGTATAAAGTTTTTGAATCTGAGTTACGGTTTAAAAGTTATTGAATTTCAAAGTTTTAAATCATTTAAATGATTTTCTGAATTTCTTTTATTATTATAACAACATTATCTAGATCATTATCCAAAACAGTGCCTGAAATGTGGGACCCACATGTCAGCCTCTGTTTATTTATAAAACATTTTATTTAATTTTAAATATCCCTGGACCCACATGTCATACCCTCAACAGCAATTTATTTTAATAAAACAAAAGGACTTACAGATGGGGCCCATGTGTCAATGACCTAATTTAAACCAACAGTTTTCTTATTTTCAACAGGCGCTTAAGTGGGATGGGACCCACTGGTCAGTGTGCTATTAGCCCCTAATGACGTTCCTGACAGGACGGGCCCGCCTGGCAGTCACGCAGGGGCTCACCGGCGAGCTCATCGGCGACAGAGGTCCGGCGACCTCGAGCTAGCGCTCGATTCCGGCGAGGAGAGCGGCCCTGGGGGGGCGCGTTCGAACGGGCTCGTCGAGCCGCGTCGATTGGGGTAGGTGCGGTGGCTTGGGGTCGCCGGGAACGAGGCCGGCGACGAGGTTTGGCGGCGGGTGTCCTCAGACGTCGACGGCGATGGGGTTTTCTAATGCGGGGTTGGGCGTGCATAAGCGCGTTCGGTCCAGGGGGCACGGGGAACGTGCGGACACGCTTGGCGTGCCAAACGCGCGCCATGGGCCGCGGCTGCGCGACGCACGGCGGCGACGGAGCTCGACTCCAATGGTGGCGATGCCTACGGGGCACGAGAGGGGGAGCGAGGGGATGGCGGCGGCAGGGGAGCTCACCAGGAGCTGTAGTGGAGGGCAGGCGGCTCGGGGGAGGTCCGGTGAGGGAGAATCGAGAGGTGGGGAGGCGGCGGCCGTCGTTGGGGAAGACGACGTAGTCGAAGCCGTGGCGTGTCCCGACGTCAATTGGGGGCACAGGATGACGAGGACGACCGCTGCGCGTCGTTTGGACACGGCGGCACAGGCTATGGTGGATGGTGTCCGCGTGCGCGCGGCGACGAGGCCACAGTCGAGCTGGGGCTCGAGGTAGAACACAATGCGGACGAGCGGGATCTACGAGTGGGGGGAAACAGGGGCGTTCTAGGGTTAGGGTTGGGCGCAGGGGCGGCACGGGGCGCCTTGCAGGCCGCCGGGGTGCCGTCAATGGCTGACACGGCGTCGTCGGGCGCCGTGGCGCCATGGATGCCCTCCACGACACCGTGAACAGGGGAAACAGGGGAGGGGGGGCCGGTTGGGCTGGGTTAGCTGTGGGTGGGCTATCTGGCCCAGGGGGAGGGGAGGGGTGGGCCACGCCCATGGGGTAGATTAGGTTGGGTTTTATTTTTCTTTTTCTTCTCTGTTTAATTTCTTTTGCATTTCTTTTTATAGTCTTAGACATTTTTGTAAAATATGGGATGTGTCCCATATTTATTGTTACACCATATATTACTGCCACAAAAAGATTGGGCAATAATAAAAGTCATTTAATATTTCAATTAAATATTAAATGATTCAAATAGGATTTTTGGCCACTGTTCTGATTTGTTTAAAATTATTTAGAGAATAGTAAAATCTCCAACTTGGTGATACATGCTCCACTGAATTTTAGTGATTTAATAAAAGTGGTAGCACAATTTTTGGACCAAGTTTATTTTGCACATTGTTTTAATATTCCACCAAAGGGCAGTCTGAGCAATTGATTTGATTTCAAAATAAAATGGTTTGGACTTTGTTATTGATCCACGATGATCAAGGCCCAAGGTTCATATGGCTTGCAACAATATCAAAGGAGAATTTGAATTTGAACTAAACCAGTTGATCAAACAAAATTTTGAACAGTAGTTATCAACAGTAATAGTGATTACTGTTTACTAACAGTGAGAGTGTTACACCTGATCATTAGAGTGGATTTGACTTTCATAGATATGAACATAGACGATAGCTTAATCGGTTATATTTCTCAACTTATCGTAAAATAAGTTTTTCGATAGAGTTCAAAAGGTTGACTACAATATGTGTAGTGATGCAAATGTTCATATGGAAAATTACTAATAATCGCGACATACTTCCGACGTATGATATATGGATTTTTCTTCTGAGAAAATTCAACAAAGGGTGTATGCTTGATACAACCTGAAAGGATTTAATGATCTATACGATATTAGTAAAAGTGAGAATGCTTCAAAGATCGGTCCATGGTTGAAGCAAATATCACAGAGATGGAGTAATAGTTTTTTGATGAAGTTATAAAAGTTATTATTTCATCAACAGTCATATAAGATATGGAATTAAGTGGGAGCACGATTCTAATCATATATGTGAATAACATATGAGTGATTGAGAATAAATATTTTAGCAAAATAAAGCACTAAGGTATTGGATGTCCTGAAAAGTGCAACGAGCACCAAAGTAATATAATTAGTAGATTAATTCTCTTGAAGTACATTGAGATAAGCAGGATTGAGACGAGCCTAAAAACGTTAAGCTCCGTGACGAAGTCTATACCACGAGAAAGCATGAAGACCAAAGTGCAATTGGTCTGAGTAAACCATGCAACTAGATTATTGTCTCTAGTGCAAGTGGGAGACTGTTGGAATTATTCCCTAGAGGCAATAATAAATTGTATTATTATAATTCCAGGTTTATTATTAAAGTTTATATGCCTGTGCTATAACTGCAAATGGCTTATGCGGAGGTTTGCCAAGTAGCATGTTAACTTCCTCCGGAGGAAAACCCATATACAGGTGTGGAGTATAAACACCAAGTGTTCTTAGTCTGCCTCTAGGACTAACCCGTGTGTTATGGATGACATGTTTTCCTGTTCATAGGGCATTGGAAATGCCGGTAACACATGGGAGCACGTTGTTGCCAGAACAAGGGTGTTGAACCGACCCAATTGTATGATTTACTTTGAGATCACATCGTTCCCATGTTATAAGTAAAATCATCTAAAGTTAATATGCATGTGTCCTTCATGACCATAAGAATGTTTCGTAACTTCATACCGGAGGGTGGGTTTTGACACTGTCCCAACACCACCCGTAACAGGCGTGGCAATAACGGCTTTGATCACTCACACCCGAAAGTGTGTCAAGGGACTTAACGATTCGAGTTGGGAATTTGCTCCTCTAACGATGGAGAGATACTTCTGTGGGCCCTCTCGGTATTACGGCATCCAACATCGTCTGGCCAGACACTGTGAATTGATCACAAGGGATACCGCAATACTAAATGAGAAAACTGGAACAAAACAGGAAGGAGGATGACATGGTATAATGGTTAATGGTTAACCATGCGGATACCTAATAGATCTCACCTCAGGTTTTGTATAGTATCGTGAAGCAAATAGGACTGGCATGTTAAGCTTGTGGTTCACTCAAATTTATATTCGTGTAGGTACGGGAACCGTTATGGGTGTCCATGGCTCCGCTATCGGTTATTGTTCCGCGAGAAAGTCCGTTTCCGGATCATGTCCGTTTCCGGATCATGTCCGTATCCTACCGAACCTATGGGGTCACACACTTAAAGGTAGATGATCTGTAGAGTACTAGAGTGATAGGAGCATGTATTTATCACACCGCGAAAGTCTCGGAGTGATCGGGTTATAATCGATGAGAAAACTGGAACCGTTTCGGGGACCCGGTAAAGTACCGGGAAGAGTTTTGAGAAAACCGGGTAAAACCGGAGGGCCGGAAAAGTTCCGAGTTGGTCTAAATATATTTAATATTCATTTATTAAGTATTTTGAAAAGGTTTCGGAATTAATTTAATGAATTTAATATCAATGGACTCCCTCTCACTTGGAAGGCCCAAGTGGGGAGGGAGCACATGGGCCAAAGGAGCCCAAGAGGGGAGGGCGCCTTGGGAGGGCTTCCAGGAAGCTTCCCCCCTCCCCCTTGGCGCAGCCCTAGGGAGGAGGAAACCCTAGGGCTGCCCCCTAGGGCTGTCCCCTCCTCCAAGTTGGATCCCCTCCCCCTCCCCCTATAAATAGAGGAGGTGGGGGCACCCCTTCAACACACAATTCAGATTGCTCTCCGCTGAAGGGCTGCCCCCTCTCTCTCTCCCTCGCATTAGATCCAATCTCCACCCTCCCGAAGGGCTGATCCTCCCTCCTCTCTACTCCGGTGGCGCCGAGCTCTGGACGGCGGAGCCCTGCCGGATCATCTACATTGTACGTGTGGATCAACCGTAGAGAGATCGTACGTTCGATCTTCGTTCGAGGGACTCCACGGTGATTAGAGCTGTTCGTGGGAGTGTTCATCTTCACGCTTCTCCGACTCTCCATCAACATCTTCCGCTGCGAGAGAAGTGCATCCGTTGAACGGTTGCAAGAAGGTAACAAGATCGATATCCTCATATGCATCTTCCTAGATCCGTTCTTGGGTTTGGTTTTCGTAGTGCCGGAAATTTTTTGTTTTCTACTCCGAATCCCAACAGTTGACATAGGTGTTCGCCCAGTTGGACACCAGCAGCGTCGCGAAGGTTTTGATCTTCTTAGGGAACTTGGGGCTTCATATGTTGACTGATGTCTCGTCAATGCGTCCCCTTCGCAATAGAACCCTGAAGGCTGCCCGGAAGCTAAACTGGAGATCATCCCCCTATGCCATGAACCTCCGATCATGAGAGGTGTCCAACTGCACCTGCGAGTTTATCGTCGACACCCTAGCCAACCTCGTCACGGAAACAGTAGAGGGACACGGTTGGAGAAAAAGGACACAATCCACCACCGTCACGATCGAGGCGTTGGGCGCGTGGAGTGGGAGTAGAGCACGGGGAAGGTGTGGCAGGGAGCGTCATCCAGAATCCATCTGTCATGCCAGAACGAAGAAGACATGTCGTCGTGCAGGTCCACCTGAGTGATGCCTCTGTAGGTCGGTAGGCACTCATGCACAATCAACTCCAGGAAGGTAGGTGAAGAAGAAGTGTTGCAAACGTCTCTACAAATGTTGAAGAGGAACCACCGCTTCCAAGGAGGACTCCCAGGCTGGTGGAGTTTGTCAATGAAATTCATCATGAGGCAAAGATTTTGCTATCAGAGGTCTCAAATCCCATAGCCGCCTTCCTACACATCTACATAGTGTTACATAGAACAAGCTTGCCTCCAGATGAGAGAAGGAGATCCATCCACCTTGAGAGGTACCTATCAAAGGAGCTGAGGAGAGGGTCGTAAGCGGAGAGTGCAGAAGTCACTAGGGCGACGGCTGCGGTGGCCATGGCGCGGCGACCAGGGCTGCGCCCCTGTGTCGGAGTTGTGGGACGGCATCGCTCACTGGTGTGACGCTAGGCGGCGCACGGTTGGGAGACGTGGAGGAGGCGGAAGCGGGCGCGGTGCAGACCGACTGCTACAGTGGATCCATGTCCTTAGGCGGTGGCGTTGCGCCAATGAGTCTCTGTGGGTCGGCCACATGCTCGTCTGAGTCGGTTGTCGGCCAGCTCGTCCGATCGCCGAGAGTCGGCCGTCGGTGTGGGGACTGCTCGTTCATCTTAAATAAAGGTGTGTTTTTGGCCCTGCTGTTCTTCAACCACCAAGTTGTTGATCCATCAAATTCACCTCCTCGATTGCCCGCCTTGGAGTTTCGATCTTTCTCTTGGTGATTTTCACAGTTTGGCAAAGATGCTATAGGAAATCTAAAGGGGATTAGATGCGACCGTGCACATCCTATTTGGCCAACGCACGAAGCTTCATCTTCTTGTCGGTACCATGGGACATGTCTTGATATAGATTTCCATGAAACTAACCGAGATGGAGAAAGTCATGGTGGATGAAATCGGAGTTGATTTGCATCATAGAGATTTTAGTTGATGAAAACAATGCGACACGGGTTCTTCTTGTGTGTCGGGTGGTCGGCGACTTGCAGCAGCAGTCTGCGCAAGCAGGGGTGGGAACACAGGTGGACAACAATTTTGGTGGTACTCCTCAAGTACCGAGCCATAATTTCCAGGGTGAAAACCCAAGGTCTGGTCGTTATTGGTTGTACTTGGCAATGTCTTGTTGTAGGCATTATTTTGGAAACTTAGACTTTCATTGGGGTTAAAATCAACGATCTTCGATCGAGCGACAACAATGCGTAAACATTATTTCATTCTTGAAGGTGTTGTTTTTGGAGAGCCTAATTCGTAGCACGAGTGTTGCATTAGATGGTGGTTAGAGCGCTTCGGTTGTGAATGGTTGAACACCGCGATGAGGTCTTTGTTTTTCTTTTCTCTTTTTTTCTTTTGTTCCTTTTTTTAGAACAAAAGGAAGCCAAAACATGGCTCCCCAGTTTCATTTATTAGACGAAACCGAGACAATGTTCAGACAAGTTCAGAGACTAAGAAAAAGTAAAACATGAACTAAGGGAGGGGTAAAACATTCCCACATTCCTCTTTAACACGAAACAACAAATGAGCGCCATGCCAGCTACAGCAATATTTCCTGGAGAACCTTGGCCACCCGAGCTTCTTCTTCGGGAAACGATGCAGCCGCCCATTCCTTTGGTTTCTTCAGAGGAGATTGAGTAGGGGAATTCACCAGCTCCAGAGGCGTCACCAAGCTCAGAGCTGCAAACTTCGGACTCTTTGCTTCAGGGGACTCCCAGGGGCGACATATGGGCCTCAGCGAGAGTCAGCCCACCCCCAGCAGATGAGTTTTTTTTTGTTCTAGGCTGTGCACATCCGTGATGTCTTTGAACATCTTGTTCATGCAAAGGCTGGATGTAATTGGTATCTTCATGATATTAATATATATTCCTCTTTCCAATAAAAATGTTGTTTGCAAGAATCTAGTCCTGGTGTTGTCTTTCGATTTTGAGGTTTTGAACTTGCACCTGTAATTTTTTATACTTCTTTTAATCTTTTTCCTTAGTGTTTTTTTAAAACACGGTACAAGGCAGACGGTCACATATTTTGTTGGGTTAAGGATACCACAATCCTCGTAACTAACTCAACCACAGGTTGATTCGCCTTTAGTGCCTTTATTGGCCATGGAATGTTGTATAGTGTTGCCTTCAATATTTTTTTCGACAAAGAAAATATATTCATATCGTGGAGATACCAATTACCTTCGACCTCCATACCAACCAGATGTTTAAAGAGATTAAGGATACACACAACTAATTTTTTTAAAGAAGAAAATCTCACCACGGGTATCAATCACTGTCATCAACAACACTCTAACCACCATCCAAGATAACACCCGGATTACGAAAGAGGCCGATCTCAAAGTACGAAAAAACTCTGCAATCTCGTCCACGCTTAGGTTGGCGCCGACATCCCCTGCAATCAGGGATCTTCCCATAACAGGGTGTTACCGCAACAAAGTAGTACTAGATGGCTAGAGGCTCGTCGGGCATCTAGCACGAAGGGGCCGATGTTGAGCCATCGAAGGTTTGAAATGCCAAGAACCTGCATTCACCGGTAGTACCGCGGACAGCAACGGTCTTGACCAAGAATGCCAACATTGCGAATGCTGTGCCTGCCACAAGTTTTTGATTGAGATCTCTGAATGGATTATCAATCCTCTGTCTCTCTCTGAAACTTACACTGGGAAGTGGAAACCACGTTTTAAACGAAGATGATTTGCTTCGCACACTGCTGGAGAGAGTGATTGCCGACGACAGGGATGGCTCGGTTCGTATCACGTCGGGAAATCTTTGGCCGGCTGCTCGTTGGCCACAGGATTTTATTGGCTCATCTGCTGGCTGTTGGCGTGTCCCCGACTCAGCGTAGATGGAGACAGCTCGGATGGAGATCTTCTCCTACTCCTTCCTGTTCTGACGGCCTTCAATTTCTTCTCGACTGTTCCAAGACGACTCCACACACACACACACAGAGTTTGGACTGTTCCAAGACGACTCCACACACAGAGTTTGGCTGCAGCTATCAGATCGGTTGACGTACGGGAGTGGTTAATGTAACCTCCAAGCACACGCGCGGCGTCACCTTCAGGTTCCTGGACAAATTTCATATTTATCACAGTATGATTTGGCCAGCTGATGCAAATGAAATTTTCAAGATGCAGTTTCAGATTGCTGTATGTCTTGCCTGAAGAAACGGCAAATGTTTCACTCACAAGCATGCTGAGCTGCAAATGAGAATTCACAGGGAATATACATATATGATAACAGCACTTCTCACGTCACAACAAACATGCACTCTGAGAAGAGTTTTATTTATCAGGCAAGGTCATGGAGCACATCAGCATCCTTGACATGTTGCAGCTCTCACAAACATCAGTATACTACTACCAAACATCAGGACTATGAAACACATATGTACACAGCTCGGTTGTTGGGCTACTCCTTTGCAGCTCAACAACTAGACAGGAAGCTCTTCATCAGTGAAGTGACAGTGAGTAGTTTAACCTCGCCAAGTGGAGCGGTACCAAGGCAGGCTCCACATTAACCAGATCTCTTTTTTTTTCCTTTTTTGAGAAACAGAGATCTCTAGTTGATCCATCTCTGATGACTAGTAAGTAGTTACTCTCGTCCAACTTGGAGTAGGCCTCTGGCACAAATATTGCAGCGACCACCGAGTTAGTAGCTCGCGGGTCGTCAAATATCACGAGTAATTCAACCACTAACTGCAAGACAAAAAAAAACAGAAGCAAGCGACAGGTTGGTTAGTGCAAAGGATCTTAGAAACTATCACGGAAAAACTACCGCAACATTTCCAAAGTGTTCTCACCTCTAGAACTATCATATCAGTTACAAGCTTGGACATGCCTTGTTGGTGAGATGTTTTTCTTGTCATCTTCATGCGGCAGGACGGTCTCAAAGGCCTGAACCAGAAGCTCCACTTTCTTCTTCCGAGCAGGGCCTAGATTATTCACCGCCCTCCGAAGCGCGTAGTCGATCATCCACTCTTCGGCATTCTTACGGTCTTCCGCCGTCTGATGCTTCAGATCAACCTTTTCTGAATCCGGGTCTGATTCCAGAGGAAGAAAATTCGGTGCTCTTGGATTAAAGCCCCGCATGTATTCCTCCTCTTCAGCTGTTCTCCTCCTCCCGGCAATGATCATCCTTTTCCTTGGAGAAATCTCTGACTCGGTAGGATCAACATATACGCTTCCTTTGAGGTTCATCCCGCTGAATACGTTGCACATGTCGTCAATGGAAAATTCTTTTGCAACAGTGTCTTCTGTCGATACATTTCGGGGCTCCCCATGGCCATCAGTAGTGGAGAGTTCATGGTTGTGCTCAGGTTCCAGGACACCTACGGGCGAGAGATTAGCTTCTTCGGTGACACAACATTCTTCAGAAGCACCTGCCAATTCAGATGTGATAATCACCGATTCCTTTAGAGCGCCAGAGCAGGCACTAGCCGTGTTATCATCTTCACCCCCTTCTTGGGTAATGCCAGATTCTTCATGAGCATGTTCTGATTCACATGCTACAATTTCTGATTCCTTTTGGGCATCTTCAACTTGAATAGCTTCTTGGCTAATATCATGTGCTTCAGAAGCATCTGCCAGTTCATTTTTAGCACCACCACTGACATCTGTAAAGTTGTAATCCTTACTAGCTTCCTGAACAGTAACAGATTCTTCAGAAGTATCTATCAATCCACATGTCGCGATCTCAGAATCGCTTTGAGCATTGTCACTGTAATCCTTACTAGCTTCCAGAACAGTAACAGATTCTTCAGAAGTATCTATCAATCCACATGTCGCGATCTCAGAATCGCTTTGAGCATTGTCACTGACATATGCAGAGTTTATTGCATGAGCAACACCAGATTCTTCAGAAGTGTCTTCCAACTCACTTGTGCCCAATTGCTTTTGAGGACCCTCACCTAGAGATGCAGAGTTATCATCATGAGCAGTTTCTTCAGCAATGGCAGGTTCTGTGGATGTATCTTCTGACTTGCATGCTGCAAATTCTGGTTCTATTTGAGCACCATCTTCTTTAACATAAGCAGAATGATCACTTTGGCTATTTTCTTGATTAATATCAGATCCTTGAGAAGAATATTCCGAGTTGCACTTTGTAATCATCTCCGATTCCTTTTGGGCACCATCATTGACATCTGGAGTGTTCTCATCTTGAATAGCTTCTTGGGTAATACCATATGCTTCAGAAGCCTCTGCCATTTCACAAGGGTTAATATCACTTTGAGCATCATCACTGACATATGCAGAGTTATCACCTTCACCATTTTCATGAGCAATACCACATTCCTCAGAAGTGTCTACCAACTCGCTTGTGTCAACCTCTAATTGCACTTGAGCGACCTCGCCGACATAGGCCAAGCTATCATCATGAACAGTTTCTCCAGTGATACCAGCTTCTGTAGAAACATCTTCCAAGTTGCAGTTTGCAGTATCTGGTTCCATTTGAGCAGCAGCATCAACACATACAGGCTTAACGTCTTGGCTGCTTTCTTGGCCAATATCAAATTCTTCAGAAGAATCTTCCAACTTGCAATCTTTAACCTCTGGCTCTGGTTCCATTTGAGCAGCAGCATCCACACATACAGGCTTAACATCTTGGCTGCTTTCTTGGGCAATACCAGACTCTTCCAACTTGCAATTTGCAACCTCTGGCTCTGGTTCCATTTGAGCAGAAGCATCAACACATAAATGCTTAACATCTTGGCTGCTTTCTTGGGCAATACCAGATTCCGAATTGCAATTTGCAACCTCTGGCTCTGGTTCGATTTGAGCAGAAGCCACAACACAAACTGAACCAACTATCTGGCTGCTTTCTTGGGGAATACCAGATTCTTCAGGAGCATCTTCCAATCTGCAAGTGGCAATCTCAGGTTCATTCTGAGCATCTTTTGTGCCATCCACAGTGTCCTCTGCGGGTATACGATGTTCAAGCGAGTTGTTCACGGCACCATCAAACTGTTCAGAAGCATCCTCTGAAGTGTTCACATCTTGTTCGAAGACACCCTCTGTTGGTTTCATCGAGATCTCGACATCCGGAGAAGCAATGGCACTGCAGTCAGAGATTTCACCTTCTGAAACAGCCTTGGAGGTTACTTCTTCCTCAACGAGATCCTCTTCGCATGCAACACTGGGGACAGTCTCAGAAATCTCCGTCTCAGACTCATCATCCGTCATGTCCTGCTTCTCTGTAACTTGCAAGTTGCCGGTAGTTTCGGTCTGATCATCCTTTGCATCTTGATCTGCTGAACTCTCCTCTTCCAGGACATTTTCCACTCTTTCTGCTACTTCATTCTCAGGAATCTCTGATTCAGAGACACCATTGGAGAACTTCTCTTCTGGCGTGCCCTGTCCGTCAGAAGTATTCCCTTGGATCACTTTGCCGAGGATGTTGTCTTCGTCTTCCTCTTCCTGCTCATTGCAGACCTCCACTGCACAAACAGTACATGCTTGACCCGCGGCGATCTCCATTTTGTGGGCAATATCCGAGACACGCTCCTCATCGTCTTCATCAGGATGTTGCGTCTCGTCTCCTGTGGAAGCCTCCTGTTGATCCACCGTGTTGGAGATGTTGAAGCCTTCATCTCTTCCCTCCCCCTCGCCGCAGACCTCCACTGCGCAATCGAGACCCTCTTCCTCGGCGGCGATCTCCTCCTCATATGCCGGATTTTCTTCTGCAACTGCCTCCTCTTCTTCATGCTTACCGTCCGATCCGCGGGATCTGGCCTCTTCATCTTTACCTCCTTGCCCCTCTGAAACTTCTGCTCCCTGAATCTCCTCTGAAACATCGTCATCCAGGCTATCGCACTCGTACCTCATCCAGGGCAGCTCCTCCACCAGGTTGCCGGAGATGAGACCGGAGTCGCCTTCATCGCTGCACTCCGACGAGTTGTCCTTGCAGAAACCGAGCTTCTCCTCCTCCGTCCTCCCGTCACCGTCGCCGCGAACGGCAGGATCGCCGCCCTTCTCGTCGTCCTCGCCGACGCCGCACCGGTCGAAGACGACGAACTCCATCCTCCTCACCGCGGCGTCCATCTCGTCCAAGGACATGTCGCTGCAGCTCATGTCGGAGCTCACCCTCGGCCCGCCGTACACCTCCACGAAGAAGTCGCCGAGCGCCTCCTCGTCGACCAGAGGAGCGGCCTTGGCGGCCTCGGCGCGGGGGACGGGGCTGACATCCTTATCCTCCGGCCTCTGGTAGCCGGATCCTTTGCGGAACGCGGACACGCCCTTGTGCTTCATGCTCTGCTGCGTCTTGATCAGCCGGCGGCGCGACGCGAGGAAGCTCCGGAGCGGCACCGCCGGCGAGTGGGTGTGGCCGTTGAGGGAGCAGTAGTTGTACGGGCACACCCGCGTCGCCGCGGGGCCCTGGGCGTCGGTCGCCCCGGGCGCCAGGTCGAGCGCGCTGGGGAACTTGGCCTCCTTCAGGGTGGACGAGCACGTGGCGCGGCCCGTGCCGGGCACCTCCGGCGTCGGGAACAGCACCTTCCCCCTCGGCACCACCCGCACAGGGCCCCTCCTCGTGGGAGACGCCGACGAGGGCACCCCCGCGCCAGAGCGCCGCCCGCCCTTGGCGCCGGAGCTGCTGGTGGCCCGCATGTAGTTGGGCACGGAGGAGGCCGGCGCCGGGGACATGGCCGCGCCGCCGCGGTTCCTCGGCAGGCTTCCGCCGAGGCCGAAGCCGAAGCCGCCGTCGTCGTCCCTGACCCCCCTGGGCTTGGACGGAGGGGTGAGGAGTGGGTCCTTGGGCTTCTTGGGCACCTCTTTGCTCCTCACCATGGCTGCTGCTGCTGTTACTACTATTCTTTTTCGATTTTCTTGGCTTCTCTCCACGGATTCCTCCCGTCCTCCCTCGGGTTCTTGGAATCTCTGGGCTTGTGCTGGGAGGTTCCGTGGAGTGCTTGGCTTGCTTCTTCTCGGGTTGAAGCGCGGCGGGCGGCAAGAAAGCAGAGGCAAAGGTGATGTGATGTGAACTCTAGGACTATAGGAGATAGGATGGAGGAGGAAGTTGGGAGTTAGACGAAGGAAGAAACGGGATTAGTCTGGGGAGAACAAGGAAGAGTGGAGTATTGAAGAAAAGAAAGATGGATTCTTTGTGGGAAGGGAAGGGAATGGGAATGCGATGGGAGGAAGAAGGGGAGCCGCGGCGAGTGGGTGGGCGGCTCAAAGGGAGATGACATGCTTGATCGAGAAGGCTGGGCCGAGAGCGACGTTTTTATCTTCCCTTTTGGACGCCGGATCTTCTGTGATGGCTGATCTTGTGATCATTTCTAGAGGATCCATTTATCATCATATACTATATTAAGAGCATTTATAATTGGATCACTCAAACATTTACTCCCTCCATACTAAAATACAAGGCATTTTTTAATTCAAATTAAACTATAAAAATATTTTATATTTTGATACAAAAATAGTATAATTGGATGACTCAAAGTATCAGCGTATGTTTGGGCGGATAGCCCAACAAGTCCTCAACATGTGAGAAAAGAAAAGGTTATCATTCGATTGGACCATTCAAATTGCTCGCATGTGTTTGAACTATCTCAAATTCGATTCATATAAACTGAATATAAGGGTGTTTGGACGTATTCGAATAATCCGCTACGTCGGACAAATACCGTATTATTTTATCATTTCTTCATCTTCATTAATCACATTCATGTGTTCAAATAATTTGAGAATCGAGTTGTATGCACAAATAAATAGAGGATCAAAGCGAATATCTCTAAACACCAAAAGCGTTCACCGGCATTTGAAGCCAAATTAGTCCATCTGCTCTAACAAAGTGTTTTATCCGTAAGGCATCCATTTATGAAATTGCTGGTGTGAAAGGCATAGACAACGGATTAGGGGTAGTGGGTTGTTGCTCGTCTCTCATAAATTCATTCCTTTGATAGATTTTGATGGCACCAAACAGTAGCATTGATGTAAAACTTAGTACACTTGAGACCTCCATGTCTTTGTGGTACGACGATCACTTAAGGCCCTCTAGGTTTGTTGCAGGGTAGGGGAAGAAGATCACCGTTAATCCTTAAACAAAAGTAGGCGACCAAGACACTTTCTTTGTTTGGTACGGTCCAAGTTTTCAACGCATTGAAACGGTAAACTTGATGCAGGGCAGTACCCCTGAGTTTTGGTCTCAACTGATCCCGGTGGCGGGGGAGGAAGATGGATGACGTGGATCTCCACTTTACTGACGGCGATCTAGATTAGCTTTGTCTGCGGGCCAATTGGTCTTTCATTATATTGTCTTTTCATTATAGTGCTTGCAGTGCAGAGGGTCCCAGGTTTCCTTCAGATCTTCGTTGATTTGTTTTCGTTAAGTGTGGCAGTGGCACCACCGTTTGGCTTCCACGCAACAGCGGCCTTTCCGGCGCGCCGGAGCGGCGACTGCGCGGGCGTGCATCATGCGTAACGTGTGCAGTCAACGGGGTATGCGACTAGTACGGATTTTCTACAAGTGCTTTCGTCAACTAAACTACGAGCAGTCGATATGTGAAGTTTCTTCTTTGGTACTTCTATTCCTACATTGCAGGCTATATCTAGTGTTTCCTTTCTTCGTTTCATAATTTTTGTCATGGATTTTAGAATCGGGGGACACGATTAAAGTCGTTCTTTCTGTTTCGAGAGGAAGCTTTTCTATGCAAGTATTTTCTTCATTCTTTGATATAAGGTGTCTAAGCTTTTTGTACGAATACTAACGTGTATGTATAATGCTATAATTAGGCTGATCTTTTCTAAAAAAATTTGAAAGAAAACAGTTCGAATCAGCCAATAATAGAAAAAATACCCTCTGTTCTTGTCAGAACCCCAACTAAGGTAAGTGCTAGGGTTTGTTTGATCCCTTTGCATCATGCAAAAATTCCAAAAGAAATTCAAAAATGGGGAAAAGAAAAGCCCTGAGAAATTAAATCAAATGGCCAGATAAAAATCTTTTTCCAAAAATCATTTGAATGTTTGGAAAATTCCTAGAATTGTTGTTGATCATTGCAAAAGTGGTTTGGGGATTTTCCCATGCCCATGGAATATTCAAAAATTCAAAAGGTGCATTGGAAATTAAATTAAACTCCAATTTGAATTTAAATTCAAATTGTTTGAATTTCAAAAGTCACCAAAACTTATGAGTGCTAGCTATATATGTTATAAGCCCACATAAAAGTTTTCATGATTTTATAAAATGCCTAGCTAATTGTTTTAGCACAGCAAAACAAATAACAGAAAAGAATAGAAGAAGAAATAGAAAAGAAAACCCCCTAGCTTCCAGCCCAACTCATCCCCCCACCGGCCTGGCCCAGCCCAAGCCCACCTGCCCTCCTGTCGTCTTCTCCAAGCTGCTCGGTGGCGAGCCGAGAGCGTGCGGCGGCTGCCACCGCGACGACGAGGAGCTTCCAGGCCCTCTCCTTCTCCCCCAGGACGCCACGGAGACGCCCAGAGGTCGCCACGCACTTCCCCCCTCCTCCAGCTCACTCTCCCTCTCTCCTCGCGTCAGAAATCGCCATGGCCGAGAACTAGGTCTCGCCGCCGACGAGTGTTCGCGTGGCCACCGTGCTCCTGGAGCCGCGTGTTCATGTCCATCGTCACCGCAGCCACCGTCTCCGTCGAAGAGCGCGTTCAATTGAGCCCGAGGACGCCCTGAGTCGTCGCTAGCTTCACCGCTTCCCACCGACCGCCGTGGGAGGTCTCCACCGAATTCGCCGCCGTCCCAGCGTCTCCGGCCTCCTCTCCAACCTCTTCGTCCTCCCCACGCTCCGGTGAGCATTTTCCCCCATCTCCCGGTCTCCTCCGTGCACCGCAGCGCGACTTCGTCTTCACCCGACGCCGGCCGCCGCCATTGCCGTCGTTGGCATGGCCTGGGACCCCCCCCCAGGAACCCCCGATGGCAGAGGTGGGTGCGGGAGTTCACGGGCTTCACGCCCACACCAACCGAGCCCTTCCCCGTGCCCTAAACGCCACTCCGGCAAAATTCCGGCGGCCTACAGTGGCAACGCCGACGAGCCCCTCCATTAGAACACCTAAACACCCCCTAATCCTCACCCTAGTCACTGACAGGTGGGGCCCCCAGCCCTAATAACCCCTCTGTTAAGTTAACAGAGAGGGGATTAACCCCCCTGAGGCTGACACCCTGGACCCACATGTCAGCCCCCCCACTGATGTCAGCATTGCATCATGCTGATGCAATAAATCAAATTCCAAAAAAATAGAAATGAATTAAAAGAATTACAGAAATTGCAGAAAATCATATAAACTTTGAAAAATCATAGAAAATTCATATGAACTCCAATTGGACAAATAATATATGAAAAATGATCAGCATAAAATTCTCTATCCAAATATGCAACTTTCAACCATGTTTGAGTTGATTTTAAAATGGGACCAGTAGCTTTTGCTATTTGGCTTAATTGGAATTAATTCAAGTTTAATTCAAATGCAATTCAAAATTTAACCATTACAATGCAAACATGATCACTTGAACTTCAGAAGCATATCACACACATGATCACATGGTTTCAAATGATCAAACAATTTCAACTGCAATTTGGTTAAATTGAAATTCATATGTGGAGTTTGAATTTTCATCTCAAATGCAATACACTTCATTTAAATCAAATGTACCACAAACCAGCACCATTCACCTCATGGACAACAATATCATGTGCTTGTGCATTTTACTTCCGAAGTTGTCCCCCCTTGTTGATGATTGTTTCCGGTACCAGCTTTTCCGAGACGGTGATCACCCCCGAAGAAGAAGACCACCGTTAAGACCCGTGTATCGTCAGCAAGGCAAGCAAACCCCATTGATCATGTCTATAAAATCCCAATTCCCTCTCAATCTCGCTTATGCATGTTTAGGAGATCACTTTGTATCGATTCTACCGCATAGTTGAACCCATATCCGATGCATGACCTATCATCTTGTCACAGTAGTAAGCAAACCACAATCCTAGCTGACATAGGAATTGGTTGATATCATGTGGCCCCTGCAACTGTTAATGCTTATTGCATGCTTAGTGGTACAATAAGGTTGCTTTGATGTGAGTCGGGATGATAGTGAACATGGTGTTGATGAAAGTGAAACTGTGTTGGTGAATCCACCCTAATACAAGGTGAACGATGAGAGGCTGTGTAGGAGTACACAGTGGGTTGTCTCATTGAACACCACCTTAAGCATCGAGTTCTTGTATGGTAATCCAAGACAAAGAGTACAACCACACATTGGGCTCACTGACCCCTCTCGGCCTAGTACCTTGATCCGTGTCGACGTCCAGGAGTCACATTAGTTCGGGCTTTCCATTTGGCATCTGCATAGAAAAAGAATGAAGGAATGGTTGCATCATATAGATATGTGAGTGCACCTGTGAGGTAGGAAAACCATCTGCCAGAGGTGGCGTCTCGGTCACTTGCATTGTTTGAGTCCGTTTCGTTGATCCGGCCGGGCTCTCGAGCGGAGGCAAACTCAGATAGTCGACTCCTGGAATAGACCGTTTGTGAGCGAAGTGTCGTGGTGAACATCCTCGCTGTCACCTCTTGAACGGTGGCGAGATCTGGCGGTAACCGATGGTCATGTGTGTGTAGCTTACACCCTTGCAAGGTTAACAAAACTATTCGAATAGACGCGTCCGCGGTTAAGGACTACTTGGAACCTGTACCTGATTATTAGACAACTTGAATGGATACTTATAAAACTCGCAAGATAAGCGTGAGTGCTATGGTGTGCTTCCTCGTGGGGAAGTCGAGGAAGTAACCATAGTGGTGTATTGGATGGAGATGTAGTGGACTCGTGTACGCTTCTTATCTCAAGTCTGGTACTCGTAGTTCAGGACTAGCCAAGTCAAAGCTGGCACTTCTGCATGATGAAACCCCACCTCCTTTACCTTGATACTTGAGCATGAGTAGTGTAGTTCTGATGTAAGTCTTGCTGAGTACGACTTTGTACTCACGTTTGCTTATTCTAAGTTTTAGATGAGAACCCGGACCCCCGATGGAGTCACCGACCTGAAGCTCGACGTTGACTAAGTTAGCATAGTCCCAGACAGCAGTCTGGTCCCTCGTGGAAGGGCATGTATGTTTAAAAGGCTTCTCTAAGACATTTGTTAAACTTGTCTGTACTCAGACCTAATTTGCTTCCGTTGTATGATGTAATGTTGATCACAGACATGTGATCTTTGTATGCTCTATGTGTATATCAATAAAGAGTACTTTGTAGAGTTATGTGATGATACCTGATGTTCATACTAGGCATGTGTGTTGCGTGTATGTTTATAACATGCATGTCTTAGTATGGGTTTTTCGAGACCTTAGTTGTGATCTGGCTGGCGGTCTTTTATACACCAAGTGGCCCTTAAATGTGCACAGCTTGGGGCATCGCGATGCGATTGTTCGTGACTCTTGTCACGTGCACACTTTGTTGTATGATCGAGCCCGCCCTAGACCCCGACTAAGTGATCGGGCTGGAGTAAGTCTATGTAAGAGTTAGGATCCAATCGATAACATGGTTGAGGCGACTTGTCTATGAGTATGGGATTCACCACCCATAGGCATTTAGACTTGTGAGCGGACGTTGAGGACCCATCTCAGTTGATCATCCGGCCTGGATGGGATGCCCCTCACGTTTGATGCTTTCCGAGAGCGTTCTGTGCTTGGCCTTGTCTGCTTAGACAAGTGGGTACGGCTCTCGGCTCTCCATGTGATTGTATCGTGACTGGAATTACATACGCTAACCCCGGGTCCCGACAGTTCTATCTTTTTTCGTAGGTATATTTGCCTAGACGGGTGGTATAATACCAATATGCCATGTGTTTTGGATATTTTTTCAAAAACTTAGACACCTTATATCAAGGAACAGAGGAGTACTTTTTATTGGCAGCAAATTTCTCATGTAGATCTCAGATTTGTGCACAGTTGTCATTTTCGGATGAAAAGTTTGATTAAATCTATATGGGCATGGAACCATCATGGGGGAATCCAGGCGGCCTGTTGAGCGCATTGTTTGCAGGCTCGGACTGTCGACCACCTGAAGGGCTTCAAGGACTCCACTGATCTCCGTCCAAGTTTTTTCTCTCTCTCTATCTATCTATCTATCTATATATATATATCTATCTATCTATCTATCTCTCTCTCTTTTGAGAAAGAAAGACAGATTCAGGTTAACTCGCAGAGTTTAGACAATCTTGAAGCAACAGTTATTGGGCGTAGTCCGGCGCTTTTCCAATCAAGCGAAGATCATCCGACTCTCGAGCCTTGGCAGCCAATATGTCAACCACCCTGTTGCCCTTCCTTCCGATTAGTTTGAACTCCACTGATTTGAAAGCTTTCATCGCCTCTCTGATATCGTATGTGAGAGCATAGATTGCCGATTTTGGATGATCCTCCTCTAGGACCTCCTTGACCACCAAGGAGCAATCCAATTCCACTGTGAGGCGGAAACCAGCAAAGATAAGAAGACCTCTCTAGCACCGGGAAAACTCCCTCCTGGACGGGGAGTTCGTCACCGTCATCACCACGGGCATCATCTGGATCATCATCAGCATTGTAACACCCTCAGAATCAGTAACAGTAATCACTACAGTGATTCCACTGTTAGTGATCATTACTGTTGATGATCAAGCCATGATCACCTTTGATCATAGCTCTGTCAATTTCCAACCCAGATAAAATTTTCAAATTGGGTAAATTATAAATTCTCTCCAAGACTTGTGGATTCCTGTCCATCATTTGATCAGGGTTAAACCAAAACCACCTTAGTCATTTGTATAATCCCAAGTCAATGATAATCATGAAACCCATAAGGTTGGATTATCCAAATTGTCTTGGAATTTTAAAATGGAAATGGAAATCTTAGTTAAGCCAACACTGTGGAATCTATTTATAAAATGCCTGGAAATCATTAGGCCATGATTATATAGCAATGGTTATTTTATTAAAATGGTATAGTAATATTAAGGAATAATAAGTGAATAAAATAATAGCTTGAAAGTTATTAACTTGCCAGGGTAATAAAATAAACAGTGCGAATTTTAAATGAACTAAAAATTATGGAAACAATTTTATAAAATGCCTAATAATCTGTAGGCCATAATAAAAGTGATTTGGGGTTTTATTAAAATGTTTTAATATTATAAATAATTAAAAACAGTAGCAAAACGGTGGCTTTTAATACCTTTTAAAGAAAACAAGATATCAAATGATTTTTATAAATCACAAAAACTCTTTGTAATAATTCTATATTATATAACACTAATATTGGGGCCAGTCCCAGGTTGTATAAATTTGATAAATGAGCTAGAATAAATTAAAAAAAGAAAAGAAAAAAGAAACAAGAAAAGAAAAACTAAAACCCGCCTGTGGGCACAGCCCCCTCTCTCTCCCTCCCACCTGCTCCCTCCCCTGTTCCCCCACCCCCTCGCACGACGACATGGCCATGGCCACTGTGGCCATGCGCCCACCCCACCTGCCCCTACCTGCTCCCCCCCTCTCCTCGGTGGATAAGGTCGCCCCCGGCACCCTCCCTGGAACCCTACCCCCTACCCATTCCCCCTCACCCACGAGCTCCCTCTCTCTTCTTCCTCGCGTCCGAGCCACCAGTGGTCGTGCCGCCGTGGTTCCCGTGGCCAACGACCACCGCTGTCGGCGCCGTCATGTCCTGCAGCTGCCCCTCCGTCGTCCTCGTATCCCCGCAGAAGAATCCGAGCCGAGCCACACCGCAGACGTCAAATCGAGCTCCTCCCCGCCGACGGCCGCCGTCGTCCTCACCGTCGAATTCCTCGCAACCGGACCCCCTCCGTCCACCTCGAGCTCCCCACCAGCCTCCTCTCGGTGAGCTCCGCCTCCGATTCCCTCTCTCCCCTCTATCGATTCGCCGTCGTAGCTTCCCCTGCCGCGCTCCGGTCGCCGTTCCCGCCTTCGGTCGCCGCCGTGCCTATGGCTGGACACGCGCGCACGTGCTGCTTCCCAGGCCACACCCTGGCCATGAACACGGTTATCCCCTAGCCGCAGCCAGGCGCTCCCCCTCCCCCCTGTACGTGCTCGTGGCCGGAGGGCCAAGCCCCGGCCACGCCATCGCTGCCCTCTGCTCCTCCGTGCGTGCTGCTTTGCAGCTGCTGCGGCGCGCCCCCGCTCTGCCACGCGAGGCCACCCCCCCCCCCCCCCCCCCCCCGCCTCGCCGAGGACACCTCACCTGGACGGCTTCGCCGTCGTGTCCTATGGCCTTGGCCGCCGGTGCCCTGTGCCGTGCGTGCCCAACCGGAGAGGCATAGTTGAGCCACTTCCAGGTGGGGGCCAGCCCCCTGTAAAAATAAGAGAAACGAAATAGAAAGAAAAGAAAAAGAACCCCCTAGACTATGACATGTGGGGCCCAGCCTATTAGTTAATAAAATTGCTTAATAATTATCTGATTAAATTGTAAGCCCAATGACATGTGGGCCCTGGATTTTGTTTAATTAAAATAACCGTTAAACTTAAAATGTCTCTATGACATGTAGGCCCCAATTCTTTTCAGATTTAATTAAATGGATTATATAAAATGAGACATTGACAGGTGGGACCCCCTGGTCAGTTTGACCAGTCAAAGGCCTCAGCCTATGACAGGGTGGCCCCACATGTCAGCACTGGTTTGGATAAGGTTCTGGATAATGTTGCTATTTAAATAATAAAAGAAATTCAGAAAATCATTTAAATTGATTTAAACTTTGAAATTCAATATCTTTTAAACCGTAACTCAGATTCAAAAACTTTATACATGAAAATTGATCAGAAAAATATAACGGATACAAATACACCCACCACCCCCCTCTAACGTACCTAACATCGAACCGTCCTCCTCCGGACCGACTGTCCGATAAATTGTCCGGTACTGTTAGAGTGCCCGGATGAATTTATTCCGAACACGAATGTTTCTCGGAATAGATCAACTAGCACGGATACACCCCCTTATGTTTGTCCGGTACCCACGACACCTCCGGCTTGATCCTTCCCCCTCCGGACACCTTGTCCGATAATAACTCGGAGCTGGTAGTTCATCCCCAGATGAATTTCCGTTCCGAGCAACGTGCATTGCACAACGTTACCACACCGTTAACATTGCATACGTCATGTTATTCATCTGTTTGTATATGCTTGCTTTGTATTTACTGTTTCTACCCCCTCCTTAATCTCCGGTAGACCCCGCTGCTGCCGCCGACTACACCGCTGCTGAGTACGACTACTTCGTCGACGACCCTACCCCTACTGTCGAGCTTCCAGGCAAGCAGAGCCATTCTCTTCCCCAGATATCGTCTATCTTTCCATACATTTCTTGCACTAGGCATTGTTACTGCTGCTGCTACGATTACAATCCTATTCAATTGCATAGCCTGTTTTTGTCGCCCCTTGATGTACCTTCCTTTAATCCTATGCTGCCTATTATTACTTATGCCTTATTCAGCAGTAAACCCTGCGCATTGTTAGCTAGGATTAGATAGCGGGTTGTGATCACTCTGGGAGTGATCGCGGAAACGATATATTACAATTACAACAGGTACGGATCAATGCAGACACCCTAGGGAACCTAAAACGGCGAAACTCTGCCGAGTCGCTTCGAGTTTGGCTTACGAGTGGAATGGACTCGTATTTCACTCTCGTCGGCTCAGTAGCGTAGCATCACCGGGATGATATGAGGTTTACCTCTTTAGTTCATTCCGCAAATGTCTCTGTCAAACCTCGTTAAGTGTGCCATCGAGGGTGATACCTCCTGGTTTCACTTAATGGTAGGAACTCGAACCAACTGGTGTCCTTAAAGGTAAGAAGTCGGGCGACCCAACGGTGCCCGCGAGTGGTATTGCGACGGGACGACAGGGAGGGTACGACCAGTGTACCGGTGTGCTTGGCCCCTGATCGTTGGCCGCGAGAGTTACCAAACCAAGAAAGTCGAGCTCCTCCAGGAGCACACGCGAGACAAGGTAAGGAGACGGTTCACCTTGTTGGTAACCGCAGTGACTTGGTGGGACGACAGGGCATTCACCGATGTACTGGTGGTCCTGGCTGCTGTCGTTTTCCGCGGGTCAGTTAAGTCGAGGCAACGATAACGGTTGTCACGCAGGTTAATAAAATGCTAAATGGTTCAGTGAAAGTCTTGAGTTGGCTATATGCCATGTACGCACTACCTACCCGTGGGAATTACGAGTTATGGGCTCCTCTGCTTCGTAGTGTCGTCCGAGGACTCTTCAGACGTCAGCAGTACCGCGGCCTGCGCCGGGAAGTGGTGTTGTCTTATTTGCCGCGGCAGTGTGATTTTGTATTTGCTTTGATTTAACTTCACCGGCCAGCCTCGCACCGTGCAGGAGTACGTCGGGGTTAGGGTCCAAAGCCCCGCGTACATAGGATATAGTCCGGCGGATGACCTCTCTGTTGAGTTTGAAAGATGGGCTATGAAGTGTCGGATAGCCTCGGTGGAGCGTTCCCTAACAAGGTTCCCGCCACCCTGGAGATCCGTGCGTGTAGCGTAACACAAGTGCACCCCTGCAGGGAAGATTAATCTATTCGAATAGCCGTGTCCACGGTAACAGGACGCTTTATGCTGAAGCTGGATCTTACCACTAGAAACTATTATTATTAAACTGTATGGTTCCGGGTTTTCTTCCTCGCGGGGATGTCGAGGAGGTGAACTCGGAGGCATTGTTAATTATTACAACTTATTATTATACAATGCTGCAGCAACTTCTGCTGCATTGTTACTTTATGCTTTATATAAACTGTTGGCTGATTCTTACCTCATGCTGCAAGACATCGT
Source organism: Bromus sterilis (assembly GCA_950022295.1). NCBI lineage: Eukaryota > Viridiplantae > Streptophyta > Magnoliopsida > Poales > Poaceae > Bromus > Bromus sterilis. The sequence continues at coordinate 56,885,676 of OX465601.1, forward strand.
CGGAAGATGGTAGTCTTCGTTAGGCCTAGCTTCTTACCCTTGCTCTGGATTTCTGTCTTTCAGTCCACTATATACAGCCTCTTCTTTCCGTTGATACAATGCATAATGCTTAGTAGCGGACGTAAGACTCGCGGGTATGCTAGATACTCACCTTTGCTTTATTTCCCCTTTTTCGCTTTGCCTGATCGGCCGCTGCAGCCGACGTTGGAGCCCAGGAGCAGGAGTACCCCGGAGGCGCCTACTACGACGTCGAGTTCCCCGTTGACCAGGAGTAGTTCGGTGGATCCCAGGCAGGAGGCCTCGCCTTTTCGATCTGTATCTCTGATGTGATTTGTGCTAGCCTTCTTAAGGCAAAACTTGACTAACTATGTCTGTACTCAGATATTATGGCTTGTATGACTTATGTATTCGGGTCCGCGTGACCCCCCTCTATTGTAACATATTTGTTTATCCTTTTGTGTTTAGTGTTGTGCTGTGATATTCTCACCGTGGCACCCTAATCTCAGCCGTGTACCCTGCGTGTATTATTACTGTACACGGATTGATTTTGGGGGCGTCACAAGCATCATCCTCAACATAAGCACCATCATCCCCTTCGTCACATCTCATCACACCATTGAAATTAAGTTTGTACATTATGCTATTCATTGGGATCACTTTACTAGTGTTGATTACCTTGTTGTAGTTGATGCTATTGACTTTTATCATTGAATCCTTGTTATGACCAGATTGTTCTCCATATATTTTATCAACTCTGATCATGATCTCTTTTATATCTTGTGAGTTGTTCGTTTAGTTTTTGAGGACATGAGAAAAGTCTAGTTGCAAGTAGTCATATTATGTTGTGTAATATTTGTTGGTTTGATATTTAAGTTATGGTGCTATTCTTCTAGTGGTGCTATATGAACGTCGACTACATAGTACTTGGCCTTTTATGGGCATAAAGAATGCATTGTGTATTAACTTTGCTTGTAGTGGGTTATCAGAGTAATAGTAACCTGAACCCCAATTTACACACTTTTACATAAGGAAGTTTAGGATCCTAGAGTTTATGGCTAGGATAAGATATATCTTAATTACTTTTTTGTACTTGGGGATGCTTGCAAGATGTTTAATTGTAAGTGTGCATTTTAATAGGTTTTGGCGTAGAAAACAAGAATTAGATTTTTAAATATTTTTACTAATTTTAAAAAAATTGTCGTTCACCGGATGCAGATCAGCGCGGTCTCAGAATTGGATATTCGCTAAGTAGGTGCCTTTGCCTCTATCCAGAGACCGATCCGCCATCTGTTTATGATGCTATTTTCTTTTTTTGTTTTAACTTTTCATGTTTACTGACTAATTAGAAAATAAACCTTTGTAAAATTTATGCAAAATCATATTAAGAAATACTCTCTCCGTTCGAAAATAGTTAACATAGCATTAGTTTCATCTTAGTTTAAATTAAAACTAATACCACATCAACTATTTCTGAACGGAGGAAGCATCAGCATCTCTGCATCTGTAATACCAAATAACACAATATGAAAAATATTTCAAGATTGATCATGCATACGATTCCAATCAACGAAGCTTTAACGTCTTATCCAGATCAGCTAATCATCTCTGGTCGTCTGTCTGTGCTGAATGGGATGATCTTAAAAATGAACCAATCATGGAAAGCTGACGCCCTTGGGCCATCATCGTCTCCATCCGCATGGCCATTTCTTGGACGGATGCAATGATCTTGATCCCCCGCACACACACAAAAATGATCTTGATCCAGTCGCGTATGAGCAGCTCCAACGTGTGACGCGCACGTGGACCAAACTTATCTCCGGCCGACCAATACATAAACAGAACACCGGAGATAACGAAAATACTCGATCGCTTGCGCTCGCAATCTTGGGCCGTGGACTCAAAACTGGCACCCAACCCCCAAGAGAGAATATTAGGTGCTCACAGCTTGTGATCCTCCGATGGCACGTCCTTTTCACGAGCCTCCAACGATGAACAACCAACTGATATGTGCATAGACTAAAGTTTAAACCCGGAGCGAGCAAAAGCAAACCTCCAAAATTGCTGGCATGGTGACCAAGGCGGCTGGACAAGCACAGACGCCGCTGCAAATTTAAAACCCGGTGGCAGCGTGGGCGACAAGGACTAGTATGGTTCCGCGAGGTGATCCACGTACGTTGGCTTGCACATATTGTAAGATCAAACCTGCTGTCTGCCTGCAAGTGCAAGTTGATTCACGGGTGCACGCGCAACATCAGTTGGTTGATTGATTTTGTACAGCATTTGGTTGGTTCGCTGTGATGGATGGATGGAGTAATTAAGAAGAAGCGTGGACGGAAATGGGACGGATGGCGGCATCGAAAGCAAGCAAATGATGGATGGCACCGTGTTCTCGAAAAAGGGAAAGGGACCGTACGGACGTCCTATCGGCACGTCTCAAGTAGGACAAAGCAAGCGTGATCAACACAATTACACAATCCCAATCCCACCACTGTCACGCTCATGCGGCGATGATGATGGATGGTCCTGCGATAACTTTCTTTCTGCTGCGGTGATGATGGTCTTAATTAATCCGGTTTTAGAGCATCTTCAGCCGCGCCCCCAAGCCGGCGCTTCGGACGGACGAAATTCGCCCAGACGCGTCCCCAAGAGTCTAATTAGCTCCGGATTGAGCCAAAAGTAGATCCGGCGATCCCAAGCCGACCCGAGCGCGCTGGAGGGCTCTTGGGAACGTCGAACGAAACGAAACGTCGCGTGGGGCTGCTCTGTCGGCGCGATACAACTCATCTTCCGCCGTTTTCCATTGCCCCCGCCCCCAGCTCCCGCCATTTCCCCCCGGATCTGACCCATGCCGCCGAAGAAGAAATATGCGCCCCTTCGCCGCGCCGGTGAGCCAGCTCCGCCTCCCAAGCAGAGGAAGCCGAGGGCGCCGCTACCAAGGCCGGAGGGATGGTAGGACCAAAAGGTACACTCTCATCTTGAACTCGCCGTGAACTTGTCTGTACCCCTCGCCGTGCAGATCGCGCGCATGTTCATCATGTTTCGTGAGGACAATGGCGTGGACTTCAAGTTCATGACCGTCTTCAGCCGGCTCGAGTCGTGCGAAAAATGGAAGGAGCTCTCGAAGACGAAGAACAGCGTCTACGACCCAGACGCGTCCGGCCGAGGGCAACAAGAAGGCCAAGGCGGCGAAGGCCGCCGCGCCGGCTGCCGAGAGGCTGCAGTCGGCCATTGAGAAATGCATCGCCGACGATGGCGACGATGAATTTGGCCGAGATGGACGCGTCGGTCAGGGAGTGGTTCATCGCCGAGCGTGCTAAGATCTTGGCCAATTGGCGCCGCCCGCCTCCTCGACTACGCCGGCTGCTGTGCCCACATCCTCGACTGCGCCGGTTGCTGCGTCCACCTCGCCCAGGAGCACGCCGTCGACCCCGGGCACGCCAACCACACCTCACGATGACATTGGTTCTGTCATCGACCTGGACGGGCCCTTTTGTTGAGCTATCGCCGGCCTGCTTTTTTTGTTCCCCGCAGATCACGCCGCCTGTGGCATGTTTGATCTGCGAACCATGACGTGTTGATCCCCGAACTTTGCAGTTTTTGAAGCGGGAAGACGCCCATTTTAAACTTTTATGTGCAAATCACGTTCTGTTGGGGCCAGCTTTGGGGATGCGGCTGGGCCCCCCAAACGACGCTAAAATAGCGCCGAAAACCCCGGCTTGAGGGGTCGAACGGCCGGAGATACTCTTAGGAAGAAGAAAGGGTATCCAACCAACCAACAACAATGCTGCAAGGACCGTGACTGACCGTGCGCGTGCTGCTCCAACCAGCAGAGTAAACAGCGCCGTGCGAGGAGCGGAGCGGCCACCGACGGACGGACGGAGCAACAGCTCCAGAAATGACGCGGTCGCTGGTGCGCGCTGAGGGTCACCGGCCGCGCTTCAACGACTACGAGCACCGAGCAGGCCGGCCGTTGCAACTTGCAGCCAGAGTTTTTGAGTGGAAAGTTATTGGCAAACCCGAGCCAAGGCAAGACACAGACAGACGGACGGGCGTGCCGGGGCGCGGGGAGCGAGGGATAAATGCGTGCGTCGCCGGTGGCGGTCGCGGCCTGGGGCGGAGCGTACGCGCGCGCAGACTGGAGGGTCTCGAGATGGTCACCATCGGCAGGTCGCAACGGCTAGTTGGCTTTGTTGATTTTCAAAGGAAAACCAACCAACCTGGCCTGGCTGGTCACCACGTTCGCCCTGGCTCCTAGCGGCTCGGCTCCTTGTACCCTCACCCTGACTGACACCACCTGCCGGCAGCGGCAGCGGCAGGGCTGGGTGCTTTTCGTCGTCGTCCGGGGCCTCTACTTCTGACGGAAATTTGGCGAGGAGGGGGTATGACCTCAAATGATTTCGTGCGCTGCTGCTTCTCTGTGCTGGTTAAATTGCTGCTGGGGATGGTCTACTGTTTTGCCATGGTGGCGCTTTCTGTCGGATTGCAGCTCCAACGGCTACTCTACAGTCTCCACGGCCAACTGTTTCTTCTCTTCTCGGACCGAGTGACTCATGACGTGGACTACTAGCGTTATTAGTTAATCCACTTTTTGTGGCGTACGGAGTAATAAGCACTACTGCTACTGCTATATGAACCAGCTCCCCGTCCGTGCAAAGCAAAAGCAAAAGGCCTTCAAAAAGTTTACATCTAGGACAAAGGCCATGCATGCGCTCCAAGTTAACCATCCGTCCGTTGAGGCGTAGGTACTGTACAAAGAACGAAAGGATCCATTCCGTTCGAAGCCATTATTTACTGTCCATCACTTGGTCCGTCCATTATTAGGCTACTAAGAAGCAGTCTGTATGACGACAGACCGTAATAGTAATCAAGGTGGAGAGTGAAATGAATGGCGATAATGGTTGCGGTCCTTCTCGTGCGCCGATGCTGCGCGTCCAAGCAAAGCAAAGGAGCACCACGTCAAACCGTCCTAAAAGGAGGCTCAGTAACCTTTAGACCCGTACACCCACCGTTCCGCTCTTATTTGTATCTTCCCCGTGGTATGTACGTACACACTTGGGGCTTGACGGATGCTTGGCTTCTCTTGAAGCTGACTGAATTAAAAGACCAGCACGAATTTGACCAAACTGGCCTGGACATTTCCTCACCAGATACATACATACGCTCTGACTTGGTACTTTGTGCATTCTTCGACGTCAACTTCGTGTGCCTTGCGGCATGGGAACACGTGCAACAGATAAATAGAGAGACATCTTTTTTGTGAGGGCAGAGAGAGAGAGAGAGAGAGATTATGGATGGGAAGGGCACGTTTTCTGCTGTGGCGTGGGCCAGCCCAATCTATGTACACCCTGTGGTCCGGCCCAAATCAACACCCGTTCTTCTTACTGCTGGAGTAAATTCTTCCATCATTGAACTTTTTGGAGTAAATAAATCCTTCCACACAAGGTAAAAAGGATCATAATTTCCCAAGAAAAGTGTAAAAGGACGCATAAGAACTCCGGCGTTTCCCATTTGATCTGTGTCAGAACGGAGAAATCCGCCTCCACTGGCGCATGTTTCTTGGAGAGAAGGAACCACCTAAAACGAGACGGCGTAGCGCGTCACGCTCTGTGGACTTTGACATATATTGCTGCTATTAGTTTATTGCTCGAGTGCAGCAAACGTCTTACTAAGCAGTTGCAAGTTTCGGCCATGGTAAGGCTGGTCCTCACATACTACTGATGCTGCTACAATAGTTTATAATGCAATCATGCAAGCCTTAGCCGTTCTTGCCATGGGACACTTGATCTAGGAAATTACAAGACGAACTCCTGAAAATTGATCGGACACAAATCAGAGTTACAGACTCCTGATTGTATTTCGACGCTTCTGAGCCTATTGTAACCCTATGACTTAGAAGAATTCGTAGAGATATCCACGTTATTGTTAAACCCTGTCTTCCATTTCACCTGTGCTAATAACTTCTGTTATTTCACAATCAGAAACAGGCCTATCTTTCAATTTACTGACGCTCTTGTTCCAGGGAGTACAGACAGACAGGACCAACACCCATCGCATCTTATCACACGCTACAAGTTTTGGCACTGTAGCAATAAAGGAGACGCACCATCCTACTGGTGTAATTGTAAAACAGGTCTGTCTATTCCCACAACTATGCCGTTGGATTTCCGACAACAGTAAACGAGTGTGACCATCCAAAACGGGTTATCGGGCTTTGATCGCATGCACAAACGAACTCGAGCAAAGCCCCCCATAAAGAAAAAAGCAAAGTTGGGGCAATGGGGCATCATATGAGACAATGAAAGCAGTGGAAAAGCATCATACGATTCCTGCTGTTTTACAGCATCAAAGATTTTCTCCAAGCAATAAAAGCGACGAAGAATATAGGGGAGACAAGGAAGATCATGTAGGGGATAATCTGCCGAATCCCCATCTCGGGCTCGTCTGGGTTCACGTAGTAGTTCCTTTGGCCGCCGAATTGGTCGAAGTACCCCTCATAGCCTGTGTTCCGGGGCACGGGCACGCCATCCACCTTCAGGAAGTCCGCCGCCTTCGCATGACAGGAAAAACCAAGGAACTATCTGATTAGACCGACGGCCACTGTAAGAATGCGCGATGTATGTTCACCACGCTTGAGCTCTGAGCTGTTCTGGTTCTTGTTTGAAGGATCCAGAAGACCAGAAAGACGTTTCATAAACATTTGAGCAGCTTACCTGAAAGCTGAACATGAACATTTTTGCTTTCTTGCTAACTAGATCGTTTGGGTGGTATTTGAGCTTGCTGTACATGCCCATGGCTTCCTTGGACCTGTCCAAGCCAGATATTCCATGGAGAAATACATCCAGCAATTAAATAATCTTTTAGATAGGAAACCGCACATATGAATTTCAAAACTACAGAAATATGAAGAGTGTAACAGACTCCCCCGCAAAAAAAGAAGTACTCCTACTTGTGCAACAGACTGACAGTATTGATGCATGTTTCAGTTCATGTGCAACTTAAACTGGAAAGTTCATTGCATGCCATGTGAAAAATCTGCACGCCAAAACATGGGCATGAACATGGATTCGCACAGATAGGAACCATAGTATACATGATAGCAAACACCAGTTCCGAAACAGGAGCAAATATATATGTTTGTTCAGGGGATTGGAATGTTAAGTTGCATTTGCACTTTATCAGGAAAAAAAAACATGTCCAATGAATTGAATGGCGATGCAGGGAAGGGCAAAGGGAGCAAAGTGTACCTGCAGAGTGAATCTAGACAGATGGACCACTGCAGAGCAGCCATTCCATGAAGTTCGGTCTGCATGTAACTTACTTTGAGTAAAAAGATATGACAATGACACCACAATGAAGCAGGAATACAGGCACATTAGATGGCGCATGTGTGACAAATAAAATAGAGAGGTTTCGTATCTCAACTGAAGCATAATATACAATGACATGATGCTGCTTAATTTGAACTGACGCATGATATACAATGACATGATGCTGCTTAATTTGAAGTATCTACACAGCATATGTCACTTTCATTCCTTCAGAATCTATGGCCTAACAAAATAGTCAAACCAAACTTTCATAGCAGTTCTTGTGCAAAAATCAGGACTATATGTACTCCCTCCGATCCATAATAAGTGTCGCTCATTTTGTACTAAGGGGGGACACTTATTATGGATCGGAGGGAGTATATCCTAAGATGCAAGTTAAATTGGAGATTGACCCAGCGCAGGAATAGAAGTTGGATGAATCTGCCTAGCATGAAGGGGCAATTTGTGCAGCAAGCTTTGCCAAAAGGGTGCAATTTTATGGTCTAACGTACGCGAGCATAAAATGGAAGGGCATGATGTGCTATTTCTGTGATTCAAAACTAAAACGGCAACACTATTGGCTTTCTCATGTTTAAAATGAGTGCAGACGAGAGGTCCAATTACCACAAGCCAGCATTTCACTAATGATACAGCCACATATATATTAAAAGCTATCTTATTATGGCATTTATCTTGATACATAATATCAATTCTGCAAAATAGTACCTTAAAGTCTGCAGCCTGCATCACTTTTTCATAATAAGGCAAAGCTTGTTTCAGCCTTCCAGCATTCATAAGCTCGTCACCTTCCTTCAATGCCTTAAACATGCAAAATATAAAAAATCCATTATCGTGAAACGAAGTATGTAAACATCAAAAGCTCATGACATTAAAGAACTAATAGGTATATCCATATGGATGAACATGGGGTTCAAAAGGAAAAAGTGGGCACTTACTCCACAGCCTGAATGTGATCTAAAAAAAATGCTGTTACTTTCAAAGTTCCACATTAACAATGATTTATTTCTCACCATTCTCTTGTTCATGAGCAAAAAGTATTCATTAACAAGCAATATTTATATGGCTCATCTCATCTCAGAACAAAATCATCATGGAAAAGCTTGCCAAATCATCAACAATTTTCCCATGTGAAATTAGCAGCTATCCATAATCTCGAAAGTGTCATTTGGCACCAATTATACAATAACCTCCACTCGAACTTCCTTATTAGTTATTGTTCTTATCATCACTAGAACAATTCAAATATTACCAAACAAAATCAAAGATTTCCTACTATTCATCAATGGCACCAGTCACCACAGTTCACTGCCAAAAATCAAAGATTTTCCACTATTCATCGATGGTACCACAGTTCACTACCAAAAATGGTTGCATGCATTCTATTGGTGCAGAGCCTGGAGAGAGAATCTTCTACTATCTACAAATAGATTGCTAGCAAAAAAATACTGAATTTGTTGATTAGAAGTTAACTCATGAACAGAAGAATATGTATAGGACCTTTATTCAACCACAAATAGCTACATGGTATCCTGCAAGTGCAAGTACACAGATACAGAGTGCAGATCAACAAAATTAAATATTCCATGTGTGACACGGAAAAAACCGCACATAGACTAGCCACGGTACTTAATCAACAAACCTACAGATTAATTTACAAGGAATTATGTTTCAGTCATGTACCTTGGTGCACTCTGCTTTTGTTTTTGCATCGAGTGTCTTGTTTTTTCCACCAATATATGCAGCTAATATTTCTCTGGTACGCTTATCTTTAGCTGCCTTCTCTTCAGCACTTAGAGTCTCTCCACCAAGGCTTATATTTCTTCCACCACCATACTAAGAAAGAAGTATAATGGGAAAGATCAAAACTGGGAAAACATAGCACTACTACAAGCCTATATTCTCTAATCAACGGAAACTATTTTTTGAAACAAGTAGTGTATCGGTAGGATAAGCCAAGGAAATGTGCAAAAGATCATCAAACAAGCAGAAAGCAGCTTAGACAGCATGAAAATAGCAGAAGCTTTGTTATCTTGTATTTCAGACATGGCAATATCTCAAGAATTGTTGAAAGTCCAAACCAGTCCCAATTAATGATGTCATGTGCATAATTCTACTAGTTAAATGTGGTTCTTGGACAATGGCCTAAAGCTATGGTGGATGACTCTTGCTCCTTAACAAGGCATATGGAATGACAAGAACCAAAATCAAACATTGTACTTTCAAGAATAACAGCTTGAATAACATTTTGTGATGAATGGTTATCCTGTAAATTAATATTACGGGGAATAATTTCCCATTTTGTGTGGGTAGCCTTGCATACGGAATAATTCCAATAAATAAACAAGTTAAGTACATTAAAGGCGGTAGCAAGATTAGTTACAGTAATCAGCAAAACGGACTTGTTCAAGCAGATAGACGTGTCTCCCGAAAATCCTTAGGTTCAGATTGCAAAGCCAAGTCATAGCAAATGATTATCACTTTCTACAGGCAAAGTTTACAAGAATATTCAAAGAGTACTTGGCATATAGACATATTATGCATATCGCGGTATTATATCATTCAACTCTAATCAAATCGCTACTACTGTTCTCCCATAAAAATTCAGTGTAACAGCTACAGAACCATGCAAATTAGAAGAATAAAATATATATGCAGAAGCATATTGCACAGCATCTTCCGTACAAGGAATGGAAAGGGGGATAACCCGATTCAAAGATAATAATAATTGCGCAGCATCCTTTAAAACTAAAGGGATAAAGAATTGTTTGCATCTTACCGCCTTTGAAATATTTTGTGGCCGAGGAAACATTCCCCACGTTGTAACCCTGGGTTTGTAGGATTCCGAGTTTTCATCATTTTCTGGTTCAATAACAGTTGAGAGTGGTGCTTCCTGAACCTTGCTATCTTCATTTTGTTCGCCGCCTTTTGAACCTGAAGTTTCCTCGGACTCTCTATCATCCACTGGTTGATTTTCAGTTGAACGACGAGACTTCCCAAATTTACTAGGATCACCAACTACTATCTCCACCTCAGGAAAATCTTCATCATTTGAAAGAGGATCAATTCCTTGAGCCAGTCCCGGTGGTAGACCTTGATATCGTTTTTTCTCAAAGAAGCCGAGGCCCAAAAAATCTGTATCGTCGTACGCATACTTTCCCTTCTTTGCCACTTTGCCAAATGCAACATCTGTACTAGCGAACGTGCTTTGGCCTACAAATAAAATAAATCATGGATAACTGTGAATATAGAAATTTAAACGTGATCAGTACTGAAACTTTTTTTTTGCCAGTACCGAAACAAATTACACTGCAGCATGGTTTATTGTCCCAGAATTCAGATGATATGCCAATATACTTTAAACAGAACTCAAATTATGCTTTCAAACACTCTAAATCCCGATCTCCCGCCCACATTTTCACCAGCAACACATAACACACCATAAGAACAGAAAGAAAGAGAACGGACGAGGCTTTGAGACCTCGATTCAGCGACTAACACGTTGCATTTCAGAACATACACACAAACTAATAAATTGGCAACCATTTCTTTCGATTTCAAGTTTTCAACAGTTCTTATGTCCTAGTAGCAAGCAAACAATTTTCGCAGAGCGCAAACCAAACCAAAATAGCGAGAAGCTTGGCGCCTCTACTCACCGAAAGTCGGCGACGGGTTGAGAAACGGGGAGCCGCCGTCCAGTCCTTCCCCGTTGCCGTTCCTGTACTCCAGCGCCCGCTCGAAGGCCTCCTTGCTGCCGCTGGACTCCTTGGCGGAAGGCTGCTGCGGAGGGGGAGGGGGAGGCGGCGGTGTCGGCGGCGGCGGCTTGGGCGTCGGATTAGCCCTCTCCTTCTTGTAGGCGGCCGCGCGGGCGAAGGCGAGCTTGACGGGGTCGGTTGGCTCGGCATCCTCGGGCGGAGGCGGCGAGGAGGAGGACGCGGCGAGGGGTCGCAGGAGGCGGGGTCGCTTCGGGGAGAGAGCTAGAGCCTTCTTGGGGATGGCGGCTAGGAGGGGCTGGCGGGTGGGGGTGGGCCGGAAGGGGAGGCGGCGCTGCGAGGTGGAGGGGACAAGGGAGGATGCCGCGCCTGCTGCTGCTGCTGCTGCCGTTGCGGCGGCCATTGCTCTGCGGCCCCGGCGGATCAGAGGTGCTTGGTGCCGGAAGCCGACAAGCCAAGCGTCTGTTTGCTTATCCGTTTGTCCGGCGCGGCATGGCGCGCAGCGAGCGAGTGAGCCGACGTCGCCGTGGAAAATATGCGGTCGATCTAGCGACGAGTACAGGCATTTCAAGGAGCCGAACGTGTGCCGCTCATTTTGAAAAAGAAGAAATCTTTATTGTAACTGACAGTTGAAAATCGTGCTGAAGGCATCTTCAAGCCGATCCTAAAATGGAAGTCGGTCGTTTTTTATGGTCTTTTTTCCCTTAATCAGCAACATTTTGAATTTAAATCTAAATATTGCAATGATGCGGCAATTTTTGTGGCTCCCATCAAGACGGACGTGGATAACCTCGCTCTTATCTTGCGAGGTTTCGGGGAGATCACGGGGCTATGTACCAATTTTGGCAAGAGCTCGGTGGTTCCTATTAGGTGCAATCATCTTGATTTGAACCTCATTCTCCAAAGCATCCCGGCTTCTAGGGTATCCTTCCCCATGAAATATTTGGGCCTCCCGCTCTCGGTGTGGCAACTCAAGAAGGTTGACCTTCAATTCCTTGAGGACAAAGTTGACAAAAGACTGCTCACGTATGAAGGAAAGAATATTACCTATGCAGGCCGTACGTCCCTCATCAAGTCCACCATCACTTCCCTCGCAGTCTACTTCATCACCCCCCTCGTCATCCCCAAAAGCACTCTCCACAAGATCAACAAGCTACAAAGGGCCTTTCTCTGGTCCGGTTCAGACAAGACTACGGGAGCCAAATGCAAAGTGAGTTGGGAGGTGGTGTGCCGGCCACGCGAGTATGGGGGACTAGGAGTGATGAACATCGACAAGTTCGCTCGTGCTTTGAGATTGTGTTGGCCGTGGCATGAATGGAAGGACCCACACAAGCTCTGGGTGGGGATGGGCACTCCATGTGATAAAGGCGACCTGGATTTCTTCTATGCTTCGGCCACCATTGTGGTTGGCAACGGGGTGCGCACCCCTTTCTGGACTTCACCGTGGCTTTTGGGGCAATCTCCAAAGGACATTGCCCCTCTCATCTACGAGGCCTCTATGAGGAAGAATTGGAACGTCAAGAAGGCCCTCAAGGACGACGCTTGGATCCTGAGGATCTTCCCTCCGACCACCATCACCGCGTCACATATTGAACAATTCCTCCATCTCTGGCGGCTTTTGCGCAACTTCCACCTTGGCGAGCTTGTGGAGGATGAGATTGCTTGGAAGCACACCGGTGATGGGCACTACTCGGCGGCTTCCGCGTACAAGGCTCAATTTATAGGCATGGTATCCTCACCCTTCCGGAAGATGATTTGGGAGGCTTGGGCCCCGCCGAAGGTCAAGTTTTTTGCTTGGTTGGTGCTTCAGGATAGGATTTGGACTGCGGATCGTTTGGCCAGGCGTGGGTGGCCAAACTGCGGTTTATGCCCCTTGTGCAAGAGGGTCCAGGAATGTGGCGCTCATCTTCTCTACGAGTGCCGCTTCACCATTAGGCTCTGGAAATTGGTCATCCAACGTTTTGGCATTCAAGGAATCCACATTGCGGAGTGGAGCGCTCAAACAGACATCCAATCTTGGTGGATGAGCATTATTGACGCGACACCCTTTCAGAGGAAGGCCATGGCATCTCTCACCATGCTTGTGTCTTGGACGATCTGGAACGAAAGAAATGCTAGGGTCTTCCGTCAAAATTCCTCACCACCCCCGATCCTTCTTCATTTTTTGGTCGGGGAAGCAAAACTATGGGTGATGGCTGGAGCCAAGAAGTTAGGGTGTATTATTAATAGGGATTAATTGCCATGTGGTGTTTTGGTTCGGTCTGTATCAAACTATATCCCCTTCTTAATTAATAGATGAGGCAAAGCTTTTGCCTCCGTTTCAAAAAAAAAAAAAAAAAACAAAAAAACAATGCGTTCAAATAAAATAGTTTAAACTTGAATTCAACTTGCATATATGTTCTGGTTTGTCTCTTTGAACAACACAGAAATGCTCTATCAGATCTTCCTTGAACTGCTCATGAGTTGCACAGAAATGCTCAATCAGGTGATCATCCTGCTGTCTCATGCTACCCACAAGGCCACAGCCGCCCCACTCTGCCTCCACTATCAGTGGCAGGGAGACACGATGAACCCAGCTGGTGCCTGGGATTAGGTAACAAGATAATACTTGCATTTGCACCATCTTACTATCTGAACAGGTAAAATGGCAGAATCGGTCAAATGGTGCAATTTATTAGACAAAAATAGTTCGAACTCAGCTTCAAAATTGTTTATTGCTATCATTCAGGACAGCTTATTTGCAAATGTCTTCAAAAACTGAAGCAAGAAGCCTTTAAGCCTGGGAATTCTAGATAGAGACCCCATCAGGAACTTAAGGATTGTGCGCTTCTCATGAAGGACGATATTCTCTTCAGGTCCTTACTTATACCGTCAAGAGAACATATTCCACTGCTAACATCCAGACCATTTGGTTTCAGAGCGGAAGCGGCTTGACAGACATTGTCTGGATGAAGGCCTCCAGCTAACAGCCAGCCGTTCTTGCTTTTCACCGGCGGCATTCGGAATTTCTCCCAGTTGAATCCTTTGCCACTGCAAGCGAATACAAAATGATTTAGTCAGATTTCTAAATTCCTAATCAGTCTATACTTCTAGTTCCAGACAATAAAAATTTCGCATAGTGATAATTATTTATTCCAAAAATATAAAGGGAAAATATTTTTTGAGAGGATATTGAGGACATGTGCTTGCATCCAGAACATGCATCAGTACTTTTTGCAGAGCCATGATAGCCTTATTAGTCACGGGTCACACACTTTACCATTGAACACACAACAGTGTGAACTATGTTTAAGGATGGCATACAATGTCTATCCTACAAACCAAATCCCTGCTACTCCAACTATTAAAACATAAGATAACCCTTCGTAAAAGAAAATATTGCTATTCTTTGGTAAGTAACTGGTATGTTAAATAAGAGTTTCACTAGCCACCACTGTTAACTAGTACTCCATTCATTCCAAATTAGATGACTTCTATTTGCATACACATGTGGATAAATGGAAGTCATCTAATTTGGAACGGAGGGAGTACAACAATAAACATCAAGATATTAGCAAGTACAACAACCCCGTGAGAAATATTATGTTCTAGATACATCCATTTCAGAGACAGTTATGGAACAGAGGGAGTACCTTCCACCCACTGCACTGTCCACCAAAAACCAGTCAATGTCATATTCTTCACTGGGAGGAGAATTGATAAGTTTTCCATCCGCATCAGCATTAAGAACATATACAATTCGGTTGTTCTTCGCAAGAGCAGGAAGTAGTGCTCGAGAACTATCTCCATGAAGCTGTGTAAAAGTAACTGATCAGCAAAGACTAGCAAAATAAGCCACTATCGTTGTACCAAGTAGAAGAGAGTAGCAGCAGGGAAAATGTACCTGAATAAGGTCAAGGTTGCATGAATCGGACACTCTTAAGATGGTCTCCTCATCATCATCGACAAACACACCAACAGCTTCAGCCCCATAAGACTTTGCTACTCTGGATATTTCTTTCGCTTCTGACAGTTGGACAGATCGTTTGGAGTTGGGCCAAAGAATCATCCCGATAAGTTTAGCTCCAGCCTTTGCAGCACACTCTGCATCTCTAGCAGATGTGATGCCACACATTTTGACTATGAGCTCGTTTCTCTCAGCATCCACTGTGCTGGATGTTAAGGAAATGGAAGCACTAGCACGTCTGTTGGACGAATATCGCATTTGAACCAGTGGCAAACTTGGACGCCCTAAACAATAAAATGAGTGTAAGAACTGAGAGTAGCTGATAATCCTAGTGCCGGTGGCAGTTCTAATTTCTACTAGGATTAGGATTCAAAGAATATATTATTTGTGTAAATTCAAGCAGCAGTTAAGTGTTCATGTCATCATGTGGGGGATTTGTTATTGAAGTGATCACTACTGAAGCTTGTTCCAGAATTCGGATCATATGCCAATATACTTTTAACTCCCTATGACAAACAGAACTCGAATTACAAAAAATAGACAATTTTTGCAAGTAGTACATCACCACAATGGCAAAGGCCTCCAACCAACCTTTTAACTAGTACTCCCTCCGTAAAGAAATATAAGAGGGTTTAGATACCTACTTTAGTAATCTAAACACTCTTATATTTCTTTGCAGAGGGAGTACTAATGATTTTCCCAAACAAAAAAAACTAATCATGCTTTAAAGCACTCTTAATCCCCAGTTCCCGATCACATTTTCATCAGCAACACATAACGAACGATAAGAACACACACATACACACTAACAAATTGATAACCATATATCCTTTTGATTTTAACAGTTCCTATGTCCTGATAGCGAAGAATTTGCGCAGAACAAACAAAATTAGCAAGAATCATGGAGCCTCTACTCACCGAAAGTCGGCGACGGATTGAGAAGAGCTGAGCCGCCGTCCAGTCCTCCCATCTTGAAGGGGCCAGTCCACTCGGCATCCTCGGGCGGCGACGAGGATGAGGAGGAGGACGCGGTGAGGGGGTGCAGGAGGCGGGGTCGCTGGGGAGAGAGCGTTAGGGCCTTCTTGTGGATGGCGGCTAGGAGGGGTTGGCGGGTGGGAGTGGGACGGAAGGGGAGGCGGCGCTGGGAGGTGGAGGGGACAAGGGAGGATGCCGCGCCTGCTGCTGCCGCCGCCGCGGCCATTGCTTTGCGGCGCCGGCGGATCAGAGGTCTCTAGCCGAAAGAAGCGAACAACCTGAGGAGGAGCAGGGCGGCGGGCGAGCTGCAATGTGGAGGCGATGCGGACCGCTGTGGAGGCAGTCTGGAGTGCGGTCTCTCCACGGCGTGAACGAGCGACGAGACTGGAAAGGAAAGGAATGAAGCGAGCGGCCCCGTCCAGCCGCCGCCACTCGTTCACCTACCGCACACAAACCTGGTCAAATGATATGAACCTCTTGGGTCAGTTTTTTTTTTTTTGCCGATTCGGGGAGAATCCTCGGAAATTCCCTTTAGAGCTCGGGCTCCAGGAAAGACTGTATTTGCATAAATTCGAAAATCATATTTACACGTTTCAAAAAAAATTCAATAAAATTTTCACGGGAACTTATATGTGTTTACCCCTAGCATGTGCAATTTCGCTTGAAAATAATATGATTTGTAGGCTGTACAAAAAATACAAAATTCCAGCCCAACAATCAAAAAAATTGGCCCATCTTAAAAATCATATTTGTCTTTTTTTTTGCAGGCTGCATGGAAAGGGATAATGGTTTTGAAATTGTACCAGTATGTTTTAAATGTGTATATGTTTATCCACAAAAAGTTTCGATTTCGTTTGTCAAACCGAAATGTGATTTTTGAAACGGTATCCCTAGTGCCCGTGCTCCAAAAAGTTGCCTCCAAGAATCCTCCCCTTTCCAACTTCTTCCAGAATCTTCATTTTATATTTTTTGTGATAACCCTATCTGATTAGGGTTTAATTAGTTAGAGTTGTAAAACGAATGGAAATTCTAGATTCTGAAAAAAGCTTGAGAGGAAGTCGATTCTCCCATAATCAGGCAAAAGAACTGGTCCTAAGGCCGGTACGAGGCGAGTAAGCACGACGAGTCCATTGGTGGAGCCTCGTGGAGGCCAATCGGAGCCACGACCGAACAACCACACCTGGGCATATGTGGGGGCGGGCCGGGTTTCAGGCCAGCCCGAGTAAAGCCCGGCACACGAAATCAAGGCCCAAGCCCGTCCCAGCCTAGCCGAAAAGCCTGAAAGCACGACGGGTCGTTGAGCTTTGGACCGCGAGCTTTCCTTAAACAGCGCAAATGCAAGACCCGATCCCGGCCCGACTCGGTTATCGATCGTGTTTTCCATACCTAAGCCCGAGATTTTGGACCGGGTCGTTCCGATCGGGCTTCCCATGCCCGGGTCTATGGTCAACCCTCCTTTTGAAAAGTGATTTTTTTTACTAATTTTTAGCTAGAACAAGGAAAGGGAATGGAAGTTTACACGTGGAAGTTTAGTAGGGGATTATGCATGGGAAGTTGAATTCTAATCCCAACCCCATGATTGATATATGATCGGAATTAGTAAAAGAAATTTGGGGGGAAATCATTTTTTTCATATGAATTAGATGGAGGTAGGAAAGATATACGTAGAAATTGACCTCCTTAATTCCCTTTCCCCATTCCAGCAGACAAGCTCAATGTCCTTCTCCCCCAACCAAATAATGAATTATATGTCACATACTGTACCTTTTAAATTCACGTCCCCTACAAGTAATATTCCCCAACCAAAAAGGCAGTACTCTAGTTGCTCAGGCTCAGCCCGTCAGCAGATAGAACAATCGCCTCGTACTGTCGTACATGGAGTTCGTCCATCTCCAGCCTCCATCCTCTGCATTGTTCATCAAGATCTGATAGCTTATCCCGAGTTCTAAACTACATATCTCCTCCTAGTGACCTCAACCCCCTTCCGACCTCCATCTCTGCTCTCGACCGATGGGGGAGTGGAAGTTCATAGTGATGAGTAGCATTGTACAATTTTTTTTATTGTCTGTGGTTTTTGATTTAGATCTAAAACTAAATCTTTCTGTTGCTTCCTTTAGAATTGCGCAATTGAGATCTCATCTACATTGTAAGATTTTATTACAAACATCTTACTTCTTTGGAAGTCCTTCTATGCTGCTTCTAAGTATGTTGGTCGCGCAAAGATTACTCGGGTATTACTTTTGATGTGGTAATATTGTGTGAGGAAAGGGGTGTGTTAGATTGTGATCTAGCACGGGATCACGCGTTTAACGAAGTTTATGATGGGTATTGAGTTTTTGGTCTTGCCTCACATGGACCTCAAAAATTAATCTAGCAACTTGAAGATTGTGCTTAATGTTTACATAGGTAGCTAATCGGTTTGCCATGAAAACCCTAGAACTCACGTAAAACTTGCAATTAACGATTAAGAATGGCATATCAATGATTAAGAATGATAAGAAAAGTATGTCTAGGAACTTGATAGTTCAATTTGGGAATTTGCTCCTCCGACGATAGAAGGATGTTTTTAGGCCCTCTCGATATTACGTATCCATTACCATCCGGTTGGACACTTTGTGAATTGATCACATGTATACGAAATACGAGAACGAGAAAAAGGAACAAAACCGGTAACATGATAATCTCTACTCCTAAATGGGGAGTTGGTAGGCTCGCTTCACCAGTTTATTTTTGCCTCACCTCCCACCATCCTCTTTCACTCGATTTTTTCTTCCTCACATTAAAAAATTAAATCTCATTAAAAAACCGTACGCCTAAATCACGTAGAGATAAATCAAATCGATACTTTCCCCAAATCACGTCCCACATTAATTCAGTCAAATCAAATTAAATTCTAATAAAATCTCATTTGCATCAAAACTTTCCTTGTCTTTCCCTATCTCTATCTAAATCAAAACGTTCCTTGCCTTTCTTATTTATACACAAACAATTAAATATTACCAAAATCTATAATATAGTGAATCTCTACTCCTAAATGGGAGTCAGTACGTTCGCCTCACCTCTCACCACACCTTTTCACTCATTGTTTTTTCCCTCACATTAAAAACTATATCCCATTAAAGCTATGCAGACAAATCACGTAGAGATAAATCAAATCGATACTTTCCCCAAACCATGACATGCATTATTTCAGTCAAATAAAATTTAAATTTAATAAAATCTCAATTACATCAAAACTTTCCTTGTATTTTCTTATCTATATCTAAATCAAATCAAATTTTACCAAAACCTTGACAAAATCAGAACTTTCCTTGCTTTTTTTTATTCATATGAAAATTAAATTAAATATTACTAAAATCTATAATATAATCTCTACTCCTAAAGGTGAAGTTGGTAGTCAAATGGATACTTTCCCCAAATCACGTCCTGCATTAATTTAGTCAAATTAAATTAAATTTTAATAAAATCTCAATTACATCAAAACTTTCCTTGTCTTTCCCTATCTGTATCTAAAGTAAATCAAATTTACCAAAAAATTGACGAAAGAAAAACTTTCTTTTCTTTATTTATACTCAAATTAAATTAAATATTACTAAAATTTATAATATAGTCAATATCTATTCCTAAAGTGGGAGTTGGTAGGTTCGCCTCGTCTCCCACCATCCCCTTTCACTCGATTTTTTTCCCTCGCATTAAAAAGCCATATCTCACTAAAAACCGTACGCCCAAATCACGTAGAGATAAATCAAATCAATACTTTCCCCAAATCATGTCATGCATTAATTCAGTCAAATCAAATTAAAATTTAATAAAATCTTAATTACATCAAAACTTTCCTTGTTTTTCCCTATCTGTATCTAAATCAAACAAATTTTACCAAAAACTTGACAAAATCAAAACTTTCCTTGCTTTTTTATTCATACGCAAATTAAATTAAATATTACTAAAATCTATAATATAGTGAATGTAAAATATATCTTTACGATTTGTACATCCTATCACGAGGGGGCCCATTGATCGAGGGCATTCCCATCACTCATGAGGAAATCACTGTCGCCGTGTAAAACCTGCCCAATTTAGACTTCTAGGTCATCGCCCCATCTTCACGCGTCGCTACAACCCTCGTCCCTCACCACCGTGAACTCCCGGTCGAGCCGCCCTAGCGGCGTCTCTCCTTCAAGTGGATCCTCTTAGCCGGCGATGACGTCTAGAGTCTGGACGGATCCACGCGTAGTAGCTGCGATGGTACTCTTCCACGGCCTAGACTGGCTCCGCGTCGGGAAGAAGTTGTGTGTGCTTCCTTCCTACTACGCTCGAGGTCATCGTGCGTGTCACACTCAAAGCCCTCCTCCACTATCGTAGGCCTCGTAACCCTCGATCTCACGCGCAGGATGCGGCGTCCTTCAACCTCACCTGCCTTGCCCGTCGCCGGGGCTCTCCTCCACGCCCTGGAAAGCATGGTGCTCTTATCCTGACTCATGAGTTCCCCACGTCGCTTCCTGATCTGTACGAGGTAGATGGACGAGGATAATGCCAGAGCCAAATGTGACCCCTCTCGTTGTATGTGTGATTTATGTGCGATTTGCTTTCTGCGTGTTGTTGCTTGCTTCCCGTATGTTACAACATGTATTATTGTTGTTGTTATTGTAATTAATCTTAATATTTGATCATATATGTAAGGAACTGATTATATTAATTTGCAGGTACAAAGAACAATTGCAGGAGTAAAATCAGAAATACTTGAATAGTCAGATAGAGAAAACAGTGCACTCTCCTTATTTTATTTGTTCATGTTATTTTTTCTCCAATAACCAACATGCTTGATACACATGTCTAAATTTCTAAATCCTCAAGAGGATTTTAATCTTGCTAACATTGTTGAAAGACTCAGGGTCATGTATCCTGAATCAAGCACATATGCTTTTTACCTGCCTTTTCGTTATTGACGAAATTTGATCACATGACTATTTTCGGTTTGCTCAATTAACCTAAACTACTCCTGTTTAGATTTTAACATTCACCATATATTTTTATTTGCAGCACGTTGTGGCACGCATGGCTTTTCCTCCAGTATTCTACCTGCTTCAGTGCCCTATGCTTCTTTTCCTGAGATTGCATCCAGGAGAAATATAATGAGAGCATTTTAATCGATGACACATTTTTTTGTTATTATGCTAATGTGTGTGCTTTCTCATTTGTGACTCGGCCTATTTTGGTGCCCTCACATTGGTATAGCGTCCCGGCAGAGTGCACCGGGGTTGCGGAAGGCTGTTGCTCCCGCTAACCTCAGCGATCGTATTGAGAGAGAGTGCATGCTTTTCTCCGCCGGGTTGTTTCTGCCTTCGTGTGTGCGAGCAAGGGATAGAGAGGGAGCTTGCTAATTGGTAAGTGCAACTCCAAGACGTAAGCGTACCAATCAATTTTTACGATTTGTCTTCTACATTTTTTTTGCATTGTTATATAATACTACTTTGTAGAACATTCACACGTTGATGGTTTGTAAGTGCAATCATGCCCTTAATCATTTTTTGATGTTGATGACAATATACATATAGGGGACTAATAATTTTTGTCAAGTACTCCCTTCGTTCCAAAATAATTGTCTTGGCTTAGTACAACTTTGTACAGAGCTAGTACAAAGTTGAGACATTTATTTTGGAACAGAGGGGGTATATCATAGGTATTAGTTCTCGGATTGATATGTGTGTGGATCATGGATCAATGATATTGTCAAAGACTCAAGAATATGGAACCACCAAAGTTGAAGCGCAACCTTTTCGGTTATTCTTGAGTATAGGGATCCCCACACTATTGAGAGGGGATCAGTGAGATTGTGTTCAGGATTTGCTCAAAATCACCTTAACTAACACAACATAATTTATAATGCACTTGTGGCTATGTCCTGATGCTCAGACGTCCGATGTGTTTTGAACGTACGGTACCTCGTTGTACCGTACATCCGTCCCCGATCAGATGTCTGATCTCCTTGTCGCAGGTATGGCATAGCAAGGTCAGTAGACCTACACATAATGTTCGTAATTCTGATGTCTTTCGGATCTCCGACTCGTTGGATGTCCTAAACTGGTCGAACGTCCGAGCTCGTGCTACATTCAGTTCCTCACAAGGTCATTAGGTCTCACATTCCTGGACGGATGTACAACGGCCTTCGGACCCGCCAGATGTCCGGTACCTGCTGATACGGTGAGGATAGTTCTCACTCCTCGTTGGTTACCCCAAGTGGAAGGTGAGATGTAGCGTATCAGCAAATTTCCCTTAGCGAAGACGCTAAGGTTGAGTATCGAACCAGTAGGACTCACAAAGATACAAGAAGGTGGTAAAGTGAACAATGGCGCCGTTCACAACCGAGGGTTGCTAACTTCACCTGGACCTGCACACAGATACAAATAACTTTGCTCCCAACGAGTACAGAGGAGTTGTCAATTCCTCCGGCCTTGCTGTTTACAAAGGATTAACGCAAGAGATAATGATAGTGATAGCAACTGGAAAATAAACTAAGGATGTAAACAGTAATGTGAAGATGGACCGGGGTCCCGTGATTTTCACTAGTGATGTCTCTCTCCCAAAAGACGATAAAAGTGCTAGCGAGGTAAACAAATAACAGTTGGGCAATTGACATGATTATGAAGGCACCGGAATGCTAACTATGCTGCAAAGAAAGGAAGGGCTCAAAAGCAATGGGCAGTACGCCAAGGTAAGTAGACCGAAATCCATCTGCATCTACTACGAATCATCCACCTTGAGATATCTATCCAGAACATCTCGCTGGTATTAAGTTGCGAATCCCACCCAAAGTGTAAATCCAAAGCAACAGACAACTACATTAAAAGAACTTTGCGTAAAGTAAACAATCCTTGCATCCGCGGATACAAGCACCGTTATTTTATCCCTGGTGGCAACAACACATCCCCTAGTCTCATGTTTCTGTCACTCAAGCTAGACATCAAGGGGTTGAACCCACAATCAAGCATAACGCTCCCTCTTGGAGTTGCAACAAATCACTTGGCCAAAGTAAAATACGGCAACGGAGAACATGCAAGAATTTACTCAAGAACAAAATATAAAAGAGAAGAACCAAATATATTACTCATCACAATCTGAACATAGTCTCATAATCCATCAGATCCCAACAAACTCAGCATAGCAACGGCAGAAAATTACAAAGGTGCCTCGATCATGTGAGGCAGCTCACGAGGTCTTGAAAGTGGAGGCACAAAGAGGGGAGAGGAACATCACATAGCTACTGGTCACGGACCCATGGTCCAAGGGAAACTACTCACGGTACATACGGGAGGTGTCCATGGCTATGGATGGTCTCCCGGAGGGGGTAGCTTCTCCCGGCAGGGTGCCGGAGCAGCTTCTCCAGGCAGGCCCGATCTTGAAGCGGCCGCGGCGGCGGTACAGAGGCGAGATCGCGGAAAAGAGATCGATATTAGGGGTTTCCACCCCGAGGGTTAAATATAGGCGGAGGGGGGTGTCGAGGGGACCCACCAGGCAGCCAGGAGGCCTCCTGGCGCGGCCTAGGGTGGGGCCGCGCCAGGGACCCTCCTGGTCTCCTGGTGGTGGCCCCCCTCCGCTGCCTTGGTTATTCCGGAAGCTTCCGGGTTGCTGATTTTTTTATCTGATTTTTCCGGATTTTTGGAGCACTTTTAATGGCCGGAAAACCTGAAATACAAAAACAGCAGAAAACAGCAACCGGCAGCTGGGTGCACTGGGTTAATAGATTAGTCCAAATATGCTCAAAAGTGTATGAAAGTTCAAGCAAAACATGACAAAGTCACACAAAACATGCATGGAGCAAGCAGAAATTATAGATACGTTTGGGACGTGTCAACATCCCCAAGCTTAATTCCTGCTCATCCTCGAGTAGGTAAATGATAACAAGCATAATTTCTGTGGTGACATGCCACACAACCATATAAGAACTTTGTAAGTAAAGCAATCAAAGCATGCAATTCAATTCAAGTCTTAACAAGGAAGAGTCTATATTAGCATTGACACAAGCAACACAAGAACAAAAGGTGCAAGAGATCTCGCTGCCCGTGACTCGAATGTCTCCAGATGGTGTTTGCGTGCAAGCAGGGGACTGGGAAAAAGAGAGAAAAAAGGTTGTTGAGAACACAAATATCTACTAAAGTTTCACACTTAGTCTCCTTTGAATTCTTATCTTGATTCGTCCCCAGACCACTAGCCAGGTACAAGTCAAACTGATCCACTCCCTTTCGATATTTTGAGCACTCATGCAATGGATGAGCGTGAGCAAGAAAGTTGACACCTAAAAGGCGAAACAGAAAGAAGGTGGAGTAGGAAGACAAAAAAAGGTGTGAAAGGCTCACATCAATGAGGACAATCATAGGCGAGAGAAGGCCATATGATAGATATGATGTGAGGAGTAGGGATTGCCATGCAACAGATGCACATGTGAGCTAAAAGCTCTCCAAGGGAACTAGTGGGGGTGCATCTAACTTGCTTGCTCAAGAAGACCTAGAGCTCGTTTGAGGAGGCTCATCATTGGAATATACAAGCCAAGTTCTATAGTGTGAAGGTCCCCACATAGCTATATGCATGATGATGCTCTCTATGGAGTACAAGGGATAGAGGATGAAGTACTAGTGTGGATCTCTCAAAAGGAATAGTAGTGTGCCCCCTTTTCTCTTTTTATTTTTCTTTTTCTCTTTTTTCTATTTTTTGTATTTTTTTGGTGGCCTCAATGGCTCTTTCTATTTAACTCTCATTTTTTCCTCTTTGGGATCTTTTGATTTTGTCCTCTTTGGGATCTTTTCCTCACTTTAGGGGAAACACTCTATATTTTACAAGAATATAGGAGATCTTTCACACTTTACAAAGGTACTCACATAAAGAAGATATAACTATCATGATGCAAATGTATGCCTCTGCTAGGATAGCAGGATATGCAATGAACTAGTGCGTCATGTAGCAACGATTAGGGAAAGGCACAACTAGCATGCGGCTCATCAATCAAGCAAGTAGCATGTATGACATGAAGATCAAGTCATGAGAAGGTGGATGTTGCATGGCAATGTATCTCGGAAAGGCTATGGAAATGACTTGTAGGTAGGTATGGTGGATGTTTTGAGAAAAGATATAAGGAGGCTTATGATGACAGAGCGTATCGTGCCAAGGGTTTTGATGCACCGACGAAGTATGCGCCAACTCTCGAGGTGAGAAAAGGGCAATGCACGGTACCGAAGAGGCTAGAAAAAGTATAGGTGGGTGGAAGTGTCAACTTTCGAATACTCACATTAGTCCGAAGAACTCATGCACTTATTATCGGTAACTCTCAATCTAATCAGGAGGTTCACAAAGAGACAAGTACCCCGAGGAGGAGTGTATGGGGGTTTGGTTATCCTTGCGCATCCTCGACTCATGGTACATGAGTGTACTCTAATATTCGAACCCTCCAGAGGTTAGTGATCCATCTAGTAGCTAGAGTTCTCAACAGGGGTTTTTGGTATTCCAAAAACACACGGATTTCCTAAAATACGACATCTATCACTAATAGGCTCGAGCTCTTGACACCAAAAGTTCAAACATTACTCTAGTCAATACCTCAAAACTATTGCAAGTTACTACTATAAAGAGAATAGCAACTTCAACTACCTACTTCTAGTCAAGACACAAAACTCACTGCAACAGGTAAACTCTCTAACAAGATAAAACATGCAACCTATAGAAAGTTCAACCTAAAACAAAATAAAAAACTCTAGAAAAACCAAAGCACTACAATTAAACAGAGCAGCAGCTAAGGAAAGAAAAACAACAACTCACAGTTAAAAGAATAAGCATGCAAATCCTATGAGGAGTTCTAGTTCAAGCAGAGCGTGTAACTCTCCCACACAAAAAGGTAAGCTGGGGTCTAAATTGTTAGGAACAGCAAACAAAGCAAAAACAAACCTAAGAAAAGTAAAGAGCGAGACGCTCCAAGCATAGTACATAATGCATGAAGTGATAAAAATATAGTGCAGCGAGGGACGAACTGATAATTGTTGATGGAGAAGGGGATGCACGGGGGCATCCCCGAGCTTAGACGCTTGAGTCTCCTTGAATATTTCTTGGGGATGCATGGGGGCATCCCCAAGCTTGAGCTTTTGACACTCCAAGATCTTCTTTCATCATCTTTCATCGCGCACTTGAAAACTCCCTTCATACATAACTCATTGTAGACTGATTAGAGAGGTTAGTACCCTACTAAAATAATTTTTTCTCTACTGTAAATAAAGATAAACTTGAAGATCTACTGTTTCTCAAGATTCCCAAAAAGTTTTTTGCAAAGAAAAAGCAAGCTTAAGGTTTGCAAAAGTAGAGAGAGACAAAACGTGGAAGAATCTGTGAAAAACAGAACAGCAGATAGAAACGAATTTTTTAGGGGTACTTATGCAACTCAAATCAGAAAACTCAGAACATACGCAAGTTTCGTAATTGTATAGAGCACGCTGTGTAAAAATTTCAGCTCAAAAAGATGAACTGGGATTTTCCCATGATTTTTCTAGTCACAAGGACAGAATCTGTTTTCTGGACAGCATGTCACAACTTTTACTTCCCTTGTCGTATGAGGCTATAAAAGACACAAAGATTAAAAAGTAAAGATACAATGATGTTGCTACAGTAGTAACAATCATCAAGACCACTAAGAACAGATGAAAAGAAAAAAGAAAAACCTAAATTCGTTGCGGGCTGCCTCTTTAGAGCCATTAGCTAGGCTTAAAGCAGAAGATCATGTTTTTTCAAGAGAATAACTAGCCCGTGTGACAGACTCAAAAGGTAACTTAATCTTTTTCCTAGGGAAGTGTTCCACTCCTTTCTTGAGAGGGAATTGGAATTTTATAATCCCTTCTTTCATATCAATAACTGCACCAACTGTGCGAAGAAAAGGACGTCCCAAAATAATTGGACAAGAAGGTTCACGTTCAATGTCCATAATAGTAAAATCAACGGGAACATAATTGTCATTGAAAATGATAAGAACATCGTCGATCTTCCCCAAAGGTTTCTTTACGGAAGAATCAACAAGACGAACACCAAAAGAACAAGGATCAAAAGGTTTCAATTCAAGCATATCATACATTCTTTTGGGCATAACAGAGGTACTTGCTCCAACATCACAAAGTGTTGGAAATATGCCATAGAGGCAATAATAAAATGTTATTATATATATATTTCCACGTTCGTAATTAATGTTTATATTTCTGTGCTATAATTGCAATGACCCTGGCTGTGAGATTCAGAAGAAAACTCATTTGCATGTGTGGAAATGTAAACACCAAGAGTTCCTGGTTTAGCCTCTAAGACCAGCTCATGTGCTAACTGATGATTACGTTTTATTAATCATGGACATTATTCTTGTAACAAGGATGTCAGTAGCAATGAGAACATGTTGTTAGCTGAACAATGATGTTGAACCGACCCCAGTATTGAATGATATACTTAGAGATCACATCGTAACAACGTTATAAGTTATATCATGAAATGTTATCATATACGTAATTCCTTAGACCATGAGAGTATTGAGTTGCTTCACACAGGAAGACATGCTTTGGTTCTTAGATGAATCCTCCCGTAAATGGTAAGTAGTAAAATAAGTTCTGGGTATGTCAGATGGTGTGGCTAGTGACTGTGATAGTTCAAGAATGGGATTTGCTCCTTCACGATGAAGAGATATTGACTTTGGGCCCACTCGGTATGACGGTATTCATTATAGTCTGTCCAGACGCATTGTGATTTAATCACGGGGATACCGGAATACAATAACGAGAAATAGAGACAAACGAGCAAAGAGGATAACGAGTGGCTTGTGTTCAAGAAGTTGTTACACATGGGTGCCAAACTTCTCTCCTCTGACTTTGTCATATATCGCGAAGCAAACGGAATGGTACATGGCTAAACATAATGGTTCACTCGAAGTTTCTTCGTGTATGTGCGGGAGTCAACATGGGTGTCCATGGCTCCGCTGTTGATTATTGGCTATTGACAAAAGGCTGTTGACCTATGTCCGAAAGATGTTCTGAGTCATGTCCGCATTATACCGAACCTATTGGGTCACACACTTAACGAGTAGTAATCTGTTAGAGAACTAGGAGATGAAAAGATAAAGGGTACCGGAATTGTTTCGGGTGGAACCGAAAGTGTTCTGGGTAGCACTAGAAGTGTTCTAAGTGGTGCCGAATGGTTTCAGAATATTCGAGAACAGTCTCGGATGATTCCGAAACATTCAAGAAGAGTCTTGAAGTGGTCACAAGACATCCGTGATAGTCTCGAAAGGTTTTGCAACATCCGGTAATAGTTGTGGAAAGGTTACGAAACATCGGGAAATTGTTCCGGGAGCTCCAAAATTGTTCTGGGAGGTTCCGGGAGGTTCCCGAGAGCTTATGGAAGTATCCGTAGGGTTATGGAACTCTCCAAGACGCGGAAACCAAAGCTAGGCCAAGTAGGAAGGTCCACAAGGCCGTACGTCGGTGGGAAATAGACTTTCCTTGGGGGCCAGGGCAAAACGCCAGGGTCCCTGGCGTTTCCCCCCTAGACGCTGTAGTCTGCGGCGTTTCGTACTGGAATCCGTGTTGGACTCCTCCTGGTGGCCAAAACCGACTTTGGGGAGAACCCTCGCCCAAGTTGCGACCCCAGGCTTCCACCTATATATTCGGGGACAGGGGTAGCCCCAAAGATACACCAGAAAAGCCCCAAGGCTGCCCCAGCTAAATCCCACGCGCCTCTAATTCTCTTCGGGCTAGATCGTTCTAGTCCGGACACCGCTAGGCTCTTCTCCCTCTCATTTCTCTCGGTGGCGTTCTTCTCTGGACGGCGGAGCGCTGCTGGATTGCTACATCGGGATGTGTGGATACCGGTAGAGGGATCATACCTTTGATCCTTCTTCGAGGTCCTTCTTCTTCCTCGGATATCTAGTTCGAGGGACTTGTTCGTGGGACTTGATCGGGATGAATCGCGGGACGGTTCGCGGGACAGATCGCGCAACGGATCGTGGGACGGTACGCGGGATCGATATCCTCGCGGTTGGGAGGTCATTGAAATTCCTAGTTGCGGGGATCTGCACCAACGGTCTTCACCAACTCTACTTCCGCTACATCGGTTGGTGAGCCATGACCTAAAACCTTGTATGCAATCTTCTTGGATGATCTTGGGTTCTTGATTCGTAGGCCGAAATTTTTTGTTTTCTACTACGTTTCCCGACAGTGGTATCAGAGCGATCCTTGATTAGATGCATGTTTAGGTCTAGATCATATGTGTGATATGAGGCATTGATTTTCTTGTTGCTTCCCTGTCATGTGATTTTTCTATGCTTGATGGCAAGTTGAGGTTTTGGTACAAGGATTGAGTTTTCCATCGATCCCTCTATGCTGCTTTCAGTATGTTGGTTGCCTTGATCATGGTCTACATCAAAATCCTTGGATCTCATCTTAATCTCGCAATAGAATATTTAACATGGAGGGGCTTGTCGATTTTATGAACTCAAATCCACACGGGGGTCACGCGTTGAACGAAGTTTGGCTTGTGGCATTAGTTGCTGCACGCACCCCGAACGTTAAACTAGCAACAATGAAGTATCGTGTTTGGTTTGTATAGGGAACAACGTTTGCATGTAACCTGCTAATCAACCACGATAAAATTTGCAACAACCCGTGTAGATAGCGATCTAACTTGTTTTTGCAGAGTATGCATGTGATGTGGTATAGCCTTCAAGATTTGCAATGTGTTTGTATGAGATGCTATATGATGTAATATTTATTCGCGACCTGCGTGTCGTGGTACGACATGATGACTGGAGTCATATGATTGTCACTCAATTATGGCATGCGTGCCAGAACTGTTTATTAGCTCGAGGCAAAGCAATAGATAGATGCAAGGTGATGATCTACGATGCGGAGGTGGACCCCGACGCACATGCCGGAAGCCGTGGTGATGTTCCCGGCGCCAAGGACAAAGTTGGTGGACATGATGACTTCAATCACGACGACGTGAAGACAATGAAGACTTCACGAAGCAAAGGGCTATACTATATCACATATTTTTATGAACTGCCTGTGATGTTTATCCCTTTGATGCACCCTTGTTTGATGCGCGGTAGTCGTATTTTATTAGGGTGATCTCTCGCAAAACAATATCAAGTTGATAGTGTTCTTCCAACTGTAGCACCGTCTATACTATGTTTCACATCGGAGCAGGTCATGTCACATGGGTGCACACGGTGTGACGCATAAAAGGCGGGTGTGTTAAGAACACACTGCAATTACACTTGGTTGTCTTGACGGTTTGGATAAAAGTTTGCTACCGGAACACGCCCATCGAAAGATGAACAAGAATCACCTTTGGCGTGATTGGCAAGTTGGCCTATCGGTCCAGTCTAAGTCATCAGTGATGTCACATCAATGGCGGACGATTGGGTTGGATCTTGAATCACTCCAGCATCAATTACGAGAGATATTGATCTGAGTGGGAGCGCACTAAGTAATTAAATTGATTAATCATAAGTGCAACTTAATTATGAACAAAGTCTTAGTATTTGCATTACCGTTGTAGAATAATGGCTCGCGTTACCACCTTCCCAATTGATTTTGATTAACCGTATTATCTGGTAAAAACTTTACGATTGGTACCGTATTGTGAGGACTATCCTCAATAGTGCCGAGAAGGACCTTGTCCTATCGCAAATTTTTGATGCTCTCCCGCTGATGCATGGATGATGTGACTTACGTCCATAATCCAAAATGCTAGAATTCCACCACAGCTAAGTGCATTGTCTTCACCACCATGAGACCCGAACTTCGAAAAGTTTGGGATAGTTATGTTATATTCATGGAACTGAAAAATTGTTTTCAGTGATAAGACAATTGATGTAGGATATAAGATATCTAGTACAATGTCTGATTGTAAGCATTAATGAATATGTTCATTATGCTCTAACGAAACTGATAAGTGTGGGATCCAGAAGAACACTGATCATATGATAATGAAGATTAAGGGAAAGGAAGTTTCATAGGGTGTTAGTAAGACTTACACGCCGGAAAGTCCATGGCATGCGCCACCCTTGATCATATGTGATCTTCTGTGAGTAGGAGTGACATCGTAAATAGAACTATGATACGTATAAAGGCAAAACGAAAGAAGACTGGAATATCCAGCTCAGAAATGAAAGTCATACGAAGTTATAGATGAATTCATTGCTGGTCAAAAGATGCAATTCTTGGGAATCATGACTAAGTAGTTAATTGTTTATTCTAGGTATTGTGATTAAACAAGTTGATCACTGGAATATCACGTCGATTTCATTTTGTTGCAACACGATGCAAGAAATACTATGGCCTTTATGACTAGCTAATGATGAGTTTTGACACGCTCGGGAACATGGTAAAAGGTTTACTATACCGTGTGTTGACTCTATGATTATCTTCATAATTCATTTTAGATTTGAGTAAATTGTTACTACACTTTAGCCTTGTTGCAAAACATCATTTTGAATCATGTTTGTTGCAAGAGAGTTGTTCAAAGCTATGAATAACGTAAAGGCCATACTTCCATTGTGAATAGGTTGTATGTTATGAATCTTGATAATAATACTAAACATCCATAACACTGACGCTAAACGTCGCAAGACTGACAGAAATACCACATAGATGTGGCACTGCCGTTTATCACAAGTGACATAACATGCATGAAGAATTTCCATAAGTGATGGACTGTCGAGTCATGTGACTATGAATCACTTGACGCTTGCGATCTTTGTCTCGAAGTAATGTGACTAAAACACCGTTGTTAGGTCATACATGAACGGGCAACTAAACCATTGGTAATCGTACATGATGATGTGTGTAGTCCAATAAGTGTAGTTGTGTGCAGTGGATTCCCTATCTTCACTCATGAGTTGAAGTAGATATGTGGATATCTGTTCAATAGAGACATACGTCTGAAATCTTTGAAATGTTCAAGGAATTTTAGAGTGAAATAGAAATTCATTGTAATGAGAAAATAAAGCTTCTGCAAATTAGATTGTAGAAAGTAATATTTGAGTTACAAGTTTAGCGAACGTCTGATGAGTTGTGAAGAAGTGTCATAACTTGCGTCTCCCGGAACACCACTATGAGTAAAGTGTTCGAGAGATGTAATCAAGCCATGTATGACACGGTAAGATCAAATATGATGTTTATCAATTTGCCATTATACTTATTAAAGTTATGCGTTAGAGACTACAGCTTTTACACTGAAAAGAGCACCATCAAACTGTTGAAATGACACCATATTAGATATGATATGGAAATGATAAAACCATGTTGTCTTTTCTTAAAATTTGAGTGTATGAGACATATGTTTGACATACTCAAAACACCAAATCAGATAAGTTCTACTTTGTGAAGGTTATTCCAAAAGGTTTGGTATTCCTCTATCACTACACAAAAGCAAAACTGTTTGCTGTTAAGAACAATGTTTTTTGAAGAAAATGGTTTCTTGCAAAAGAGTGAGTGGGAGGACAGTGCAACTTGTTAAAGATTGTTGACTCTTCAAATAAGTGCGCAGCTGAACCACACAGGTTAGACAAAACTCGTACAAACATTCATTATATGTAAGACGAGATATTATTGTTCGACAATGATAAACCTGTGATATACAAAGAAGCGTTGATGGGCCCTGACTCCGGGATTTGGCTAAAATGCCAAATAATCCGAGATAATATCCATGGAAGTAAGTCAAGTTTTGAACTTGGTAGACCCTCTGAAAGACTAAAAGTCTGAAGAATATATATATGGATCTATAATTGATTCAGATGAAATTGTTTTATCCATAAAGCTCAACTCGTTGGAAAATTGTTTTCTAGCAAGTTCAAACGTTGACTACGGCGAAATAGTTTCGACCGTAGAGATGCTTTAGTCGGTTCGGGTTATATTAGCAATTACTACATATCTCATTTATAGGATATGGTAGAATGAACGTCAAAACAAAGTTCCTACACGGAAATATAACAAAGGACGTATATGTGATACGACCGGAATGTTTTGTCGATTCAAATGATGCTAAAATAGATGCAAGCCTTGGATATCCAGTGATGGACTGGAGCTAGCACAATGGAGTTGGAATTTTCGTTATGATGAAATTGCCAAAAGAGTTTGTTTTCATCGGGAATAAACGAAGATGCTTGAATGTTCAAGAAAGTAAGTGGGAGCTGAATGATATTTCTAAAACCTTATTTAGATGACATATTGTTGATTGGAAATGATATAAATTTCTTGACACGAATAAGGAATTCATTGGAAATAGTTTTTAGTTGAAGTAATTGGGCTAATATAGCATTAGTATTGAGCATAATGATCTATGTAGATAGTAAGTGCCTGATCATGCTAAAGCCAACATTACATGTTGACATGATACTAAAGTAGTTTAGTATGAATACGCCAAGAAAGATGTTATTGCCGAGGTCACGGTGAAAAGTTGTTTGCGGAAATCGGTGTTCATGAACACAGATAAGCAAAACACATGAATTGAATTTCACTCACATGTGTGTTTGGATTAATCATGTACACCATAATATGTAAAACGACCAATTATGTCCAGTGCTCCAAAAGGTTGTGAGCAAGATACCAAAGTGATCAACATGTTGATCATTGGACAAACAGTGAAAAGTTAAACTTATGAAAGATAAGATATGTTTCTCGGAAAATGGAGATAATGAAGAGCTCGTTGTAACAAGTTACACCAACTGAATTTTGATGTAAATAGTTACACCAATTCAGTCTTCATACTTACTCCGACCGATTTTCGATTTTAATTGGGATTATGTGTTTCACACGTAAGGGTGGCACAGTATGGAGGAATTATGTCAAGTTCGATACTGTGGTGAATTCTATAACAGAGGCTAAGTATATTGTTGCTTAAAGAAGTAACAAGGAGGGTATTTTGAATCATCAGTTCATTTATGAACATGGTATGGTTTCCTAGATGCTTGAAGCTCATGGAACATTGATGAATGATTTCAAGACTTGTTCTAAAGGAACAAAGGTCCTGCCAAATGATTCAAACATATACAAAGCTAAACTGATAAAATTAGTGAATTTTATGATAGCGTGAAAACGCGAAGATATGCAAGATACAAATGGTCCTGAAACGTCAGATCCGACGATGAAGTCTATACCACAAATGAAGCATGTATTACACCGGTATGCCATAGGTGTAAAGTGCTCAAGCACTGACAATATTATTGACTCTAGTGCAAGTGGGAGACTGTTGGAAATATGCCCTAGAGGCAATAATAAAATGTTATTATATATATATATATATATTTCCACGTTCGTAATTAATGTTTATATTTCTGTGCTATAATTGCAATGACCCTGACTGTGAGATTCAGAAGAAAACTCATTTGCATGTGTGGAAATGTAAACACCAAGAGTTCCTGGTTTAGCCTCTAAGACCATCTCATGTGCTAACTGATGATTACGTTTTCTTAATCATGGACATTGTTCTTGTAACAAGGATGTCAATAGCAATGAGAACATGTTGTTAGCTGAACAATGATGTTGAACCGACCCCAGTATTGAATGATATACTTAGAGATCACATCGTAACAACGTTATAAGTTATATCATGAAATGTTATCATATACGTAATTTCTTAGACCATGAGAGTATCGAGTTGCTTCACACAGGAAGACATGCTTTGGCTCTTAGATGAATCCTCCCGTAAATGGGAAGTAGTAAAATAAGTTCTGGGTATGTCAGATGGTGTGGCTAGTGACTGTGATAGTTCAAGAATGGGATTTGCTCCTTCACGATGAAGAGATATTGACTTTGGGCCCACTCGGTATGACGGTATTCATTATAGTTTGGCCAGACGCATTGTGATTTAATCACGGGGATACCGGAATACAATAACGAGAAATAGAGACAAACGAGCAAAGAGGATAACGAGTGGCTTGTGTTCAAGAAGTTGTTACACATGGGTGCCAAACTTCTCTCCTCTGACTTTGTCATATATCGCGAAGCAAAGGGAATGGTACATGGCTAAACATAATGGTTCACTCGAAGTTTCTTCGTGTATGTGCGGGAGTCAACATGGGTGTCCATGGCTCCGCTGTTGATTATTGGCTATTGACAAAAGGATGTTGACCTATATCCGGAAGACGTTCTGAGTCATGTCCGCATTATACCGAACCTATTGGGTCACACACTTAACGAGTAGTAATCTGTTAGAGAACTAGGAGATGAAAAGAGAAAGGGTACCGGAATTGTTTCGGGTGGAACCGAAAGTGTTCTGGGTAGCACAAGAAGTGTTCTAAGTGGTGCCGAATGGTTTCAGAATATTCGAGAACAGTCTCGGATGATTCCGAAACATTCAAGAAGAGTCTTGAAGTGGTCACAATACATCCGTGATAGTCTCGAAAGGTTTTGCAACATTCGGTAATAGTTGTGGAAAGGTTACGAAACATCGGGAAGTTGTTCCGAGAGCCCCAAAAATGCTCTGGGAGGTTCCCGAGAGCTTATGGAAGTATCCGGAGGGTTATGGAACTCTTCAAGACGCGGAAACCGAAGCTAGGCCAAGTAGGAAGGTCCACAAGGCCGTAGGTCGGTGGGAAATAGACTTTCCTTGGGGGCCAGGGCAAAACGCAAGGGTCCCTGGCGTTTCCCCCTATACGCCGTAGTCCGCGGCGTTTCGTACTGGAATCCGTGTTGGACTCCTCCTGGTGGTCAAAACCGACTTTGGGGAGAACCCTCGCCCAAGTTGCGACCCCAAGCTTCCACCTATATATTCGGGGACAGGGGTAGCCCCAAAGATACACCAGAAAAGCCCCAAGGCTGCCCCAGCTAAATCCCACGCGCCTCTAATTCTCTTCGGGCTAGATCGTTCTAGTCCGGACGCCGCTAGGCTCTTCTCCCTCTAGTTTCTCTCGGTGGCGTTCTTCTCTGGACGGCGGAGCACTGCTGGGTTGCTACATCGGGATGTGTGGATACCGGTAGAGGGATCATACCTTTGATCCTTCTTCGAGGTCCTTCTTCTTCCTCAGATATCTAGTTCGAGGGACTTGTTCGTGGGACTTGATCGGGACGGATCGCGGAACGGTTCGCGGGACAGATCGCGCAACGGATCGTGGGACGGTACGCGGGATCGATATCCTCGCGGTTGGGAGGTCATTGAAATTCCTAGCTGCGGGGATCTGCACCAACGGTCTTCACCAACTCTACTTCCGCTACATCGGTTGGTGAGCCATGACCTAAAACCTTGTATGTAATCTTCTTGGATGATCTTGGGTTCTTGATTCGTAGGCCGAATTTTTTTGTTTTCTACTACGTTTCCCTACACAAAGAGCATAACAAGAGAAGTTATTCAATTTGATTTTTATCATAGGATCCCAACCATCTTCTAGCTTCCTAGGTATGGAGGCTTCTAATCTAAGCTTCTCCTCCCTAACTTTGATTAGAGCATTGGTGATATGCTCTGTGAAGGCAAGATTAAGTGTGCTAGTGTGGGGGTCTCTAG
Source organism: Bromus sterilis (assembly GCA_950022295.1). Taxonomy (NCBI): domain Eukaryota; kingdom Viridiplantae; phylum Streptophyta; class Magnoliopsida; order Poales; family Poaceae; genus Bromus; species Bromus sterilis. The sequence continues at coordinate 56,922,146 of OX465601.1, forward strand.
ACATCTTGTGTAGGAAACCAATAACTTCAGGTAAAGTGCAGTTGTCAAAGTCTAGGTCACTACTATCTATCAAGGAGGTAGTGATATCATTTAGGCTCACTTGTTTGAAAGCCTCTATGTTCATAGAGGTTTCTTCATCTATGGTTGAGGTGGTAGCATCACCATTGGTAGGTCCAGTGGGACTAGGGGTGTGATGGGTGCTAACTGTTTGGACATCCTCAACTACTTGGATAGTAACTACTGTGTGGTAGGTAGGAAGGCTCTTAACTCTCTCTTCTTCCTCTTTTTCTCTAGCCCATCTTTCTTTGAGTTTAGCCATCATTCTAATGTTTTCATTGATTCGTAACTGGATAGCATTAATAGGAGTGACCTTACCCTCCTCAAGGGGAGAGGTTCTAATTTTTAACATCTCAACATCAAGGGTTAATTATCTACCTTCAAACAAAGATTATCTAATTTAGCTAGTTTTTCTTCCACATTCTTGTTGAAGGCTTTTTGGGTAGTGATAAAGTCTCTAAGCATACTCTCTAGTTCAGAGGTGGAGTTTTTGGTGCTGGGATAAGTGTTGTTGTTCCCATAGTTGTTGGATGGGAAAGGCCTAGGATTGTTGCTACGAAAATTACTCATATAAGCATTATTGTTGAAGTTTTTTCTAGAGATAAATTTCACATCTATTTGTTCTTGAGCAACCAAAGAATTTAAAGGAACATCCTGAGGATCAATAGGAGCTTGCTTGGTAAGTAGAGACATGATAAGGTCAACCTTTTCATTTAGAGAGGAGATCTCCTCGACAGAATTTACCTTTTTACCAGTTGGAGATCTTTCGGTGTGCCACTGAGAGTAGTTCAGCATCATCTCATCAAGTAGCTTTGTGGCAGCACCAAGTGTGGTTGACATAAAAGTTCCTCCCGTGACCGAATCTAACAGGTTCCGCGAGGTAAAGTTCAAGCCTGCATAAAAAGTCCGGATAACCATTCAGGTAGTCAGTCCATGTGTGGGGCAGTTCTTGACAAGCATCTTCATACGTTCCCAAGCTTGGGCAACGTGTTCATTATCCAATTGCCTGAAATTCATAATGTTACTCCTCAATTGAATAATTTTAGCAGGGGGATAGTACTTCCCGATAAAAGCATCCTTGCACTTATCCCAAGAGTCTATGCTATTCTTAGGCAAGGATTGAAACCAGATTTTAGCTTCATCCCTCAAAGAGAAAGGAAAAAGCTTAAGCTTAACAATTTCACCATCTACTTCTTTGTACTTTTGCATATCACAAAGCTCAATAAAATTATTTAAGTGCAAAGCAGCAGCATCTCTAGCACCAGAGAATTGATCTTTCATAACAAGGTTCAGCAAAGCAGGTTTAATCTCATAAGAAGGTGCTGGAGTAGCAGGTGGAGCAATAGGAGTGCAGATAAAGTCGCTGTTATTGTGACTAGTGAAGTCACACAACTTGGTGTTTTCATTGGAACCCATAGTAGCAGTAGGTATTTTTGGTATTTTTGATAAGGGACACAAAAGTAAAAACGAAAAGGTAAACTAACAAGACTAAAAAGCAAAGATAAAAGATAGTGTGCAACTCCCCTATCTTGTAGACTGGAGACCCCGGCAACGGCGCCAGAAATTGGCTTGATACGGTGAGGATAGTTCTCACTCCTCGTTGGTTACCCCAAGGGGAAGGTGAGATGTAGCGTAGCAGCAAATTTCCCTTAGCGAAGACGCTAAGGTTGAGTATCGAACCAGTAGGACTCACAGAGATACAAGAAGGTGGTAAAGTGAACAATGGCGCCGTTCACAGCCGAGGGTTGCTAACTTCACTTGGACCTGCACACAGATACAAATAACTTTGCTCCCAACGAGTACAAAGGAGTTGTCAATTCCTCCGGCCTTGCTGTTTACAAAGGATTAACGCAAGAGATAATGATAGTGATAGCAACTGGAAAATAAACTAAGGATGTAAACAGTACTGTGAAGATGGAACGGGGTCCCATGATTTTCACTAGTGATGTCTCTCTCCCAAAAGACGATAAAAGTGCTAGCGAGGCAAACAAATAACAGTTGGGCAATTGACATGATTATGAAGGCACCGCAATGCTAACTATGCTGCAAAGAAAGGAAGGGCTCAAAAGCAATGGGCAGTACGCCAAGGTAAGTAGACCGAAATCCATCTGCATCTACTACGAATCATCCACCTTGAGATATCTATCCAGAACATCTCGCTGGTATTAAGTTGCGAATCCCACCCAAAGTGTAAACCCAAAGCAACAGACAACTGCATTAAAAGAACTTTGCGTAAAGTAAACAATCCTTGCATCCGCGGATACAAGCACCGTTATTTTATCCCTGGTGGCAACAACACATCCCCTAGTCTCATGTTTCTGTCAGTCAAGCTAGACATCGAGGGGCTGAACCCACAATCAAGCATAACGCTCCCTCTTGGAGTTGCAACAAATCACTTGGCCAAAGTAAAATACGGCAATGGAGAACATGCAAGAATTTACTCAAGAACAAAATATAAAAGAGTAGAACCAAATATATTACTCATCACAATCTGAACATAGTCTCATAATCCATCAGATCCCAACAAACTCAGCATAGCAACGGCAGAAAATTACAAAGGTGCCTCGATCATGTGAGGCAGCTCACGAGGTCTCAAAAGTGGAGGCACAAAGAGGGGAGAGGAACATCACATAGCTACTGGTCACGGACCCATGGTCCAAGGGAAACTACTCACGGTACATACGGGAGGTGTCCATGGCTATGGATGGTCTCCCGGAGGGGGTAGCTTCTCCCGGCAGGGTGCCGGAGCAGCTTCTCTAGGCAGCCCCGATCTTGAAGCGGCGGCGGCGGTACAGAGGCAAGATCGCGGAAAAGAGATCGATATTAGGGGTTTCCACCCCGAGGGCTAAATATAGGCGGAGGGGGGTGTCGAGGGGACCCACCAGGCAGCCAGGAGGCCTCCTGGCGCGGCCTAGGGTGGGGCCGCGCCAGGGACCCTCCTGGTCTCCTGGTGGTGGCCCCCCTCCGCTGCCTTGGTTATTCCGGAAGCTTCCGGGTCGCTGATTTTTTATCTGATTTTTCCGAATTTTTTGGAGCACTTTTAATGGCCGGAAAACCTGAAATACAAAAACAGCAAAAAACAACAACTGGCAGCTGGGTGCACTGGGTTAATAGATTAGTCCAAATATGTTCAAAAGTGTATGAAAGTTCAAGCAAAACATGGCAAAGTCACACAAAACATGCATGGAGCAAGCAGAAATTATAGATACGTTTGGGACGTATCACCTGCTACACCGCCAACTAACCTGGCATGTTGTTCTTGCTGTCTACACTGGACAGTTCGGACGCCCGTCAAAGAAACTCATTCACTTATTATCGGTATCTCTCAATCTAGTCAAGACATTCACAAAGAGTCAAACACCCTAAGAGGAGTGTTTGGGGGTTTGGTTATCCTTGCACATCCTCGACCCATGATAACGTGAGGGTACTCTTTTACAATCCCGCAAAGATTGTGATCCTTTCAGTAGCTAGAGTTCTAAACTAATTTTTGTAGTTTTCGAAAATAAGCACGTTGAACCAATATAAGACACCTATCACTAATAGGATTGAGCTCTTAACACACAGAAGTCCAAATATTACTTGTATCAACACCTCAAAACTATTGCAAGTTACTAGTAAACTCAACTTAGCAACCTTGATTACCTACTCAAAGTAAGATACACACCTAGTGCAACAAAGCCAACTCTTTAAACAAGATAAACATGAAACTCAAGAGAGTTCTAGAAATTCTAATTCTCAGCTCTTAGAAAGAAATAAACATGAAAAACAAGAGCTAAACATGGCATCAAGCTAGAAATAAGGATTGAAAACTTAAAAAGATAAAAGTGAAAACTACGAGCATTATAGGCAAAAGTGGAGCATGTTTCTCTCCCAAACAAAGCATGCTAGGGTCTAACTTGTTATGACAAGCAGACAAAACTAAACTGAAAAGTAAAGAGCAAGACGCTCCAAGCAAAGCACATGACATGTGAAGCAATAAAAATATAGTGCTAAGAAGGAGATCTGGTAATTGTTGATGAAGAAGGGGATGCACGGGGGCATCCCAAGCTTAGACACTTGAGTCTCCTTAACTATCTCTTGGTGGTGCCGGGGGTATCGTCAAGTTTAAGCTTTTGGCACTTCTGAATCTTCTTTCATCATCTCCCTTCGCAACACTTGAAAACTTCTTTCACACGAAACTTCTCATAAACTTATTAGAGCTGTTAGTGCCAATAATAATAAAGTTTCACTTTGGTACTGTTGGAACGCAATGGAACACTCAATTTAAACATTAGCTATTGTTCCCCAACTTTGTTTAAGGCTCTTGCAAGGAAAAACCATGAACAAAGTGCCCAAAGGAGAAAATGCAAAATAGGACATAAATCTGGAAAACAGAACAACAGGTGAAACTCAATTTATTGAAGGCACTTCTGTAGCTCAAATAAAAAACTCAAAACTAAGGAAAGTTCGGCAAATTATAGAGAGTATGTTGTGTAAAAAAATCAGATAAAAAAGATGACCTGGTGATTTTTGCAATGAAGCAAACAAAATCTGTTTTGTAGACAACATGTCACAACTCTTGCTTTCCCCTTCACTAGAGGCTAAAACTTGGCACGAAAATTGAAAATAAAGCTATAGAGTTAAATCTATTTGAGTAGCCATGTCCACGGTTATGTGACTACTTAGTGATCTAAGCCTGTACTAGACAACTTTAACGATTACCTTAACATTACCAAAATAAATGTGAGTGACATGGATTGCTTCCTCCTGGTTGAGTCGAGGGAGGATTTCACTGTCGTGAACTGATGTGGTGATTAAAACAGGTGGACTCCCATTATAAAACTACTTGTAGTCATAGCCTAGAGTAGCCTCCAAGGGTAAAACTACCAGTATGCAAAACTACTCCACATACATTTCCCTTTTACACTGCAACATATGCAGACAGATCTGATGTAAGTCTCGTGAAGTACATTTGTACTCATCCTTACTTTTGTTGATTTTCATTGCAGAGGAAGGTGATTTCTACATGAAGGTCAACATTGATGAGTAGCTTAGAGGTCTTGGATGGTCGTTTGGTGCCTTGGGAGGATCGTTGTCTTTCCTTTTCATCCTCTAGCCTTTTGTTAACTTGGTCTGTATGACATAATAGTTTGCTTACGAGTTGTTGCATGTTGGATTATGTGACCTCTGTGTGTATTAAACTGGTATATTTTCATTTCTAAGAGCTTTTGAATGATATACATGTTTCAATTGTAGAGTTCATGTCGTCTTATCTGTTACATGTTGTGTCCAACACACCTCGTGCATGATGCATGTATATTTATAAAGTGCATGATGTGTGTAGAGTTTTTTAATCGAAGTCATGCATTTATTAGCGATCATTCGAATCCAGGTTGGAGCGACTTATCTATAAGCAAAGAATTCATGACTTAGCCGCTCTAGAACTAACTTGTGAGGGAACGCTGGAGCTAGACTTTAATACCTTGCACTTCGAATCACGACATGTCGCCACTTGTGTGTTTATTTTGTACTGTACTAGTATCTCTCGTGTTACCTCATGATTTATGTTTTTTTAATTATCAAAACCATCTCCAATTCATGTCCCTGTATCACTACGTCAAAAAAAATTGTGATGCAACGATGAATCTCCCAAGTTTGTAATGTCATTGTAATTGAACATGTACATTATGCACATGAGCTCTCTTGTTGAGTTGTTATTCAACGATGATGAATTTAATAAAACCACGGCTTTGTTTGCAGACGTGGTTACTTTGATGGATTTGAACATTTGTTTTGTTTAAAATTGAATTTAAATTTCATAAATTATGGCTTTGAAATGGTGTTGAACCTACTGGGATGATTTATTGGAGAACTGTTGAATATGCTTTAAAATGATTTATTTGGCCACTGTGCTATTGAACAAGTGAGATCGCAGCCTCTACTTTATTATACTTTATTAATGATAAACTTGCAGCAGATAGGAATCATTACAAGTTTAAAACCTCGACAATGTAGCCCGGTAGTTTTAAAACCATTACTAGTTCGACAATGATGTCCAGTAGGAGTAGTTCTAAACATATCGGTGCTAGGTGATGCCGGGACACCAAAGAAATGAGTTTCGGTGCACAAAGCAAGATGCATCCTGAAAATCCCAAGGCAAGATTTAGCATGTTTGTCTCAGCTCGTACTGGTGGCAAATTCTCAACGGTGTGTCCTTGGAAACTGGCCTTTCCTCCGACCAAAGCTCCATGTTCAAATCACCTGTTCCCCAGTGCACCAAGCATTTGCTAACCTGACTGGGATCAAAACTATTTACCAAGCTCACCCCTGCACATTTGTCCACTAGCATCCATTCCCCTAGTAGTTCACAAGATAACAAATGAAGCAAATGATCTCAGAAAAGAGAGCAATTCCCTAGGTCAAAAATTGCTGACCAGGCAAATAATCTCAGAACATTGAGCAGATTAATTTACCATTTGGCCGGAGATCTCCCTCTAATGCTACTTCTCCAGATTCCGGAGAGAACTCTTGCTTTGAGCCATTGATGGCCGTAAAAGCAACAACCACCTCAGTTGGGTGGAGAAGGGTGAAAGTAGGATGAACTCGCAAACATACCAACCTTCACAGGAGGAACATTACTTCAATTTTCCGAGATACTATTTCACTCTGAATAACCAAATATACCTCTGGCTAAAATTTTAACAGTAGGTGGATCGGAATAATTATAAAAATCACTAGCTAAAATTGCTGAACGGTAGAACAAAGCATACTCAGGAGAAATGGAACGTATACCAGCAAATCACTCACCTTGAAAACCCACCAGAGCCAGCTCCAACACTTCTTGCTTGAATGCTAGAGTTAATCTGAACAATCTTTGGGTTGTCTTGCAAAATGGATATGTGGCGCTGAAGAACAAGACCACCCCCAATATCACCTTCCAAACAAATAGATTCCTCCTCTCCTGATTTCTCAAGATACCTCCTGTATTTTTTTGCAATTAACAATTATTTTGTTGTCAAAAGTTGAACAACACAACTATTCACCCACAATGCAAAAAGTATCAAACAGAAGTGGAAAACAGTTTAAATGATACTTTATTTTACCTAACGACTTTGTACTCTTCTGTGCACCCAGCAGACCTATATTCAGTCCCACTGTATTCTTCATAACCATTTATTTCAATCCTGCTATGAAGCCACTGGGAATCTGTAGTGATTAAGCATAAATCATACTTTAAGTTAACAACAACGAAACTCGGGTCACTGTAGAATCCATTCACAATCATCAATAGCATACAAGGACTGTAAGAACATCACTCAAATGTTGACCCATCTAAGAATAACCTTAAGCTACTAGTAGTATTTTACTATTTTGCAACAGATGTACTGGCAGATCAATAGCAATTCAGGGCAATCTCTATTTGACAGCATCGTATCCTATCAGTACAATGAGATTGTAAACCTGGCTGAGACAATTAATCATATAATAGAGGTGAACCATACCAGTAGGAAGATGTGTCATCGAAATAATACGACCACCAATCCATGGTACAACCTTAAGCAACCAGTCCCCGCTTTTCAAATCAATAGGTATTTTTGAGAGTTCTGCACCTTCCTGTCCCGACGGTTCATCTATATCAGGTATAGGCGAAATCATCTCTGCACGATCATCACAAGATAGCAATATAAGACAAGTTCAGAGATAAGCCCTTCTAGATCTAAAATTTTAGCCATAAAAAATGGTGGGATCCACACCCAAACGTTTCTTGAGCTCAAGTTCACTTGTTGCAACTAAGCTGGCCACTTCAGACCTAGAAGGCATCGTAATAAGTAGTTCTTCACCATCGACACCACGTGAACTTATCTGAGTTCACAAAAAGCCATTAAAACCATACAGCCAACATTTGCTAATTTATCATGTGAGAAATAAGAAACAAGTCAATAGATATACCATAGCACCTCCGCCAAGTAATATACTTATGTTTATGTTACGTTTTGGTCTGTTCCAGGATCCTTCAGTTTTCAGAACTTTCACAGAAACCACCGATGAGTGGACTTGGGCAACATAATATGTCAAAAGATAATTCCCCTGTGTGAACCCGTATCCATCCCCAGCATCTTCAAATAGGACACCTTCAGCTTTACCTATAAAACAAGTCAGTCATGGGTGGATCATTCAGTATGACAATGTTTTAAATCAGTCACTTGAGCGCAGAAAATGGGCTAACCAATGCAGCAAAACATAAGAGATGATGGAAATACATATTAAATTGATGGAGTGCATATTCCATTATGTATCTAAGAAAAATATATGAGTAACTGCAGATTACTATATGTAACTGCATATGATCTTGACAAAGAGAAAATGGGAGTTTTTTTATTTTTGAGAATACAGAGAAGCCTTGCGCTTCGATGCATTGATAGAAAGAAGAGTTTGTACAAAGCCCTAAGAAGGGCAACAGCCAGAGTTTATAACACGACGCCGATAAACGCCGCCACTGCTGGAAGCAAAGCCACAAGACTCCAGACACTTCCCGCAGCCCATTGCTTGGCTTCCATCTTGATCGTGCCAAGCAGGAAAGGTAAGCTGAGTTGGCCGTTATCGAAGATGATCGTGTTGCGATGCACCAACCACCTGCATTATAGGTGTGCCAATTTGTCCGACTGATGCAGAGCACCATTGTTTATAAAGCGGTAAGGCGAGGACCAACCGCCTTGCCGCCTAAGCGCTTAAAGCGGGCATAAATGCAAGGTGCTGCCAGGGCGCCTTGCCGCCTAAGCGTCCAAGGCGAGACGCCTTATAAACAATGCAGAGCACACAACGAGATGTATGTTGAAGACATCGCGGAAGCCGCTTGGCGATCTAGCAACTATTCTGGCAAGCTGGCCACTCAAAGAACTTGATTCGCGGGGAAGCCCAAGTCTTCCAGAGCTTGAATTGACCCTTCAAAGAGTACGCCATAGCAGCTCGTGGAAGTGTATTGGCCGTCCGCAACCCAACACCAAAGAATGACGTCCGGCGTTGTGGTAAGCTGCACTCTATGCACCAGCCTCCTGGACAGTTTGGCACTTCATAGTGCGCCCTGAGACCAGAAGCAGTAACTCAGGCGCAATCTCTGAGAGGCAGGACCGTTGCGCCCCAGCCAAAACCACGGTTCATCAACCGGTTCCTGGCCGTTGCGCCTGGCTACCACCTAGTATCTAGACTAGACCCATAGACCAACACCAGTTTTCCTGCGCACCTGGGAACGACTTTACAATGGGTTACCATCCTCAAATTTCTCCAAACCAAGCACACTTAACTCTACAGCTCTTTGGAGATGGGCTTCCGAAAAAAAGGTGCACCTTTGTTGGTATGAGTAGTCCATCATTCCTGTTAAGATGGAATGTCACATACACCCCCACTAAAAGGAATCGACGTCCTCATCGGCCCAGCAGGAATGTTCCCTCTTGGCACACGTTTGTGTGCGCAAATGCCAGCATCCACATGTGCCCAGGTCGTGTGCCACTGATCCGCACACGCCTGTGTAACCAAGAGGGTCGGCTCTAGTACCAAATATGACACCCCAACCAAACCACCGGTTGACCCACATCATGTCCGTTGCGCTTGGCTACCACCTAGTATCTACACTGGCCTCACAGATCAACACTAGTCTTGCCTGCACACTTTGTCCTCGGTCATGCGCACCTGAGAAAAACTTCCCGGTGCGTCATCCATCCTCGGATTTCTCCAAGCCAGGCATGCTTAACTTTGGGTTCTTTGGAGATGGGCTTCCGAAAAAGAAGGTGAACCTTCATGTTATGAGTAGTCTATCATTCCTATTAAGCTGAGATGTCACAACCGACAAGCCAATGATCTTCCCATAATAGGGCAGATGCTATCCAACTAACATCGTGGTGGAAGCGACAAGGCAAACACGTCCCGATCATCCCGGGAGAATTGGGAGGAGGTCGGTGCACATCCAGAGAGTTTTGGTGGGTTTCTCTCACCCCGCGTGTGAGGATGAGAGGTTGACTATTCGCAGATTTGTTTTTCAAACGATTTATCTCTTAAAGTATGCATCCAAATCACAAACCGTTACCACCGTTGTGTTTTTTGCGTCGAGATCTTCAAAACAAGATCCAATGATGATAGGTTTCGACAAACTTTTTTTCAGGCAAATTTGTGCTCCGGGCTAGTACTTAAGAGCATCTCCGACAGATGATGTATAATACGGCAAGTACCCGATTTTTTTGCATTTTAAGGCATTTGGACCCAAAAAATTGTGCTCCAACAAATGATGTATCTCTATTTTTTTAGGGCATCCTCATATTTCCCCCCCAAGTGTTGCATATTTGCAGCAGTCCAATTGATTGCCACATAATACAACAGTCACGCGCAACCCAACTGCCGCCCGGAAGTTTCCCGCCGCAAGCCTGTCATCCTCCCCTGACCCAGCCGCGACTTCCCCGCCCAATCCCGCCGCTCCGGGCGTCCACAACAACCCCATTGCCATCCTCGATTTGGAACCCGCCATCGCCTCGAATCACGCTGATTCCGGCTAGTCTATGTCCCTCCACCGCCCTTAATGGCCACTACAACACCACTGCTCACCGGTAAGGTCGATTAGCGGCCACCTGGACACCACCGCAACCAAGCTGAGCTGATTCTCCTTCGGAGCTTTGGGGAAATTAGCAAAGTGTTATGTTGTGTCCATTTGAACCATCAATAATTTTTCTCATCATCCCCACACAGGATGACCCAGGATCATGCCATATCGTGAACTTGTCAAGATTCTGAAAATTATTTTATACGCCAAATGTGGCTCTGGTTTTATGTATGTGTAAATTGTAATACAGTCCAAAATATAGAGCAGGTAGTCTTTCAAGGATTTCCTTTTCAGGTCCTCTTTGCTGATTTATGAGTAGGCATTCAAGCTCATTCTCTTCTTGGGTTTCAATGTGGTAGCCATTCATACGGATATCCTTAAAACTCAGCAAGATACGGGTTGAATCCGGATACAATAATGCCTCCTGAATTTCAAGTTTTGTACCATTTGGGAGTGTTAATGTGGTGACCAGAATCAACAATTACCATGTCACGACCACCAATTGTCATGATAGTCCCCTTATTTTACTTGAGAGTTTGAAAATATTTAACCTCCCATAATATTGTGTTAATGGAACCACTATCCACTAAACAAATGTCCTCCTCCATTGGATTTTTCCCTAAGATTTCTATAGAGTAAAAGGATAAAATGCATTACTTATCTCAACTCATATAGAATTAACACATACACTACATACTATGTATGTCTGCTTACATATTATAATACATTATGTTTGCACACATAATTATTACAATACCATATGTCTCATGACATAATAATTTTATAACACACAATATATCTAAGGACATTATCACAATACTTATGATATAATTAGTAGGTTAAAGTTGATCTCCGTATATGTCACTAGTAGAAGTGAAATCCACCAGCATGTCATCAACATGAGGTGGAGGTCCTTCCTTCTGCTGAGCTTCATAAGTAAAATGAGCTTCACGATGGTTCTCATGAGCTTTTGCCCTTGCCAATTGATTGTAGATACAACATCACCAAATTATTAGACGTTGTACACTTTCTTGCAAGACGAATAGTACAACCACACGTGTAGCAACCTTGAGAGGTGCTACCCTTATCAATTTTCTTAAAATGATTTTTGCTCTTTTGGACTCCATTCCTATTCTGGTTCTCATCATGTCTCCATTTTCCTTTTGACTTTCTATGGTTCTTTCTGGAACCACGAGACTTGTGAGCATTCTGAGAATTGAAATGTGCTTCAGGAAACGGCAGTGTTCCCATTGGACAAGATAGATTATTCTTATCAAAAAATTCAATGTGTTTTTTCGTCTAAAGAAGTTCATAAATCAATTCAGAATACTTCGTGTATTTCTACTGAAGATGTTGTTCAGCAAGTATCCGCATATTAGGACGAATAGTGGAGTGTGTCTTTTCAATGAGATCCGCATCTAAAACTGCACTATTGCAGAATCTCATCTTAGAGTTGATTTGATGCATAGTGAAATTGTATACCGCAATGGATAAATTCCTAAAACAGATAAGTGCCTATTCTCTTTGCGCTTCAGGCAACATCACCAACCTGATCATAAAGCTCCTTTAAGGCCTCCCAAAGAGTGTTAGGATTTTCCTCCATCATGTACTTCCTTCGGGGTAGGGTAAAGTTTGTGTCGAATGAAGTGCAAAGCGACATACTTTGCCGCATTTGGTTTAGCAGGAGCACCCTAAGCAGGTTTAGTCATAGTGCCGATCAGATTCTTGGACGCCAAGTTAATATTGACATCCATTGCCCATGTCAGATTGTTTCTGCCATCAACGGAAAGCTCAGCAAATTCTTTCTTGGATATGTCAGCCATATCATGCATGAAGAACAGTAAATTAATTGTGTGTAAATTAACATGCTTGATCCACATAAAAGGTCTAGGACCCACAACAAGACTTTCTGCAAATTGATAATCACCATAACATGATGTAGATCTATTTTTAGAACACATAGAGTTAATCACCACGTGGTGTAGACCTCATCCTTATGGCACTTCACACAACCTTGTGTTCATTAAAACATTTTGAAGATAATCGCCATGTGGTTGCGTACACCTCTCAGTTGTGAATAAAGTTATCTATAATACCTAAATAGTTCATCCCCACTAACCTATTTCTCTTGACATGCAAGCTATCCACATCATCAAGCAGGTCCACCTCTTTTCCACTAACTTTTCATGCATATGATTCCATTAAATCCAACCTATCACAAATAAACATTAATTTTTTATGCACTAAGCCTCATGATTTAAAAGCTATTTTTATAGGAAATCAAATTATGAGTTACCTCGCATTTTATTTTCCTTTGCGACAATTATTTTTATGAATGCACATATGTAGTTGTTATCGTTGTTTTAGCTAGTTTTAGGTTTAGCTAAAGGTGATATCTCTACTCTCTCCACTCAACATTGTTTTTTTCTCATGTTGTCTCACCAGTGTATTCTCAAGATAATAAATTAATACAAAAAAATTCATACTATTTTTTTTATTTTTCATCATTTTTTGATTTTTTATTTAAACAATATTTTGTCAAATACGGAGTAATAATTAAATTAAATTTAAGTTTCATAAATTTTCTCAAATATTAAATTATTTATTGCATTAACCAATCCATAAGGTATGTGCAAATTTAAAAGTTCTCATATTATTTTGTCAAGCATAATCAACATATAGAAATTTAAAATTGCATCCATACATGTTGATATAAAATGTACTACCTCTAATCCTAAAAAAGTGTCACAAGTTATACTATGACTTATAACTATCTTAGTTGTTTTTTCAAGGCACTTTTTTAGGATCGGAGGGAGTAGCATATAGCATATTAGAATACTTACTAATAGGCACATATATACAAAAACTAAAAAAGCTAGAGGTGATAAAGAAAGGAATACGAAAGAAGAAGAAAAAATATAGCAATAGGCCAAACTTGCAGCCCCCACTACCGTGGCACATGCCACATTTTCTTTTCTTTTCGCTTCGATTACTTTTTTAGGATCAGAGGGAGTAGCATATAGCTATTTAATGGAATCATATGCATGAAAAGTTAGTGGAAAAGAGGTGGACCTGCTTGATGATGTGGATAGCTTGCATGTCAAGAGAAATAGGTTAGTGGGGATGAACTATTTAGGTATTATAGATAACTTTATTCACAACTGAGAGGTCTACCCCGCCACATCGCGACTACCTTCAAAGTGTTTTAATGAAGACAAGGTTGTGTGAAGTGCCATAAGGATGAGGTCTACACCACTTGGTGGTGATTACCTCTATGTGTTCTACAAATATGATCTGCATCATATTATGGTGATTATGTATTTCAAGAAAGTCATATTATGGGTCGCTTAGGCTTTTCCTAGACCCATTATGTGGATCAAGCATGTTATTTTACACACAATTAATTTACTTCATAGTAAATTAATGGGCATGATTTTCTTCATGCGGGATATGGGTGACTGATCCAAGAAATAATTTGCTGAGCTTGCCATTGATGGCAGAAACTATCTATCATGGGCAATGGATGTCAAGATTAATTGGCGTCTAGGAGTCTAATCGGCACTATAACTACACCTACTCATGGTGCTCCTGCTATTACCAGATGCGGCAAAGTATGTCGCTATACCTCGACCCTACCGTGAAGGAAGAGTACATGATGGAGGAAAATCCTAAAAATCTTTGGGACTCCTTAAAGGAGCGCTATGATCAACAGAGATCGGTGATGTTTCCTAAAGCGCAAAGAGAATGGGCACTTATCCGTTTTTAGGATTTTTAAATCTTTTGCGGCATACAATTCCACTTTGCATCAAATTGAGATTATACAACAGTGCAGTTTCGGATGAGGATCTCGTTGAAAAGACACTCCACTTTTCATCCTAATATGAGGATACTGGCTGAAAAACATCATTAGAAGAAATACACGAAGTATTCTGAATTGATTTATGCACTTCTTCAAGCAAACAAACATAGTGAAATTCTTGATAAAAATAATCTATCTCGTCCAACAGGAACACTACCGCTTTCTTAAGCACATTTCAATTCTCAGAATGCTCACAAGTCACGTGGTTCCGGAAAGAATCATAGGAAGTTAAAAGGAAAGTGGAGACGTGACGAGCAGAATAGCAATGGAGTCCAAACTGGGAAAAATCATTTTAAGAAAAATGACAAGGGTAGCACCCCTCAAGGTTGCTACAGGTGTGTTGTACTACTCATCTTGCAAGGAAGTGTACAACTTCTAAGCATTTGGTGACCACGGAAACCGGTATGAAGCTCACTTCACTGGTCCGATGATCGAGAGTTCCCAAGGCGTTCATCAAAACATGGAGAACCAAGATCGGGCTCGGCAAAAGGAAGGACCTCCACTTCATGTTGATTACATGTTGGTTGCTACTTTTCCCAAATCTTTGGACTTCGTATGCATGGCATGTGCTTTTAGGAAATTGATCACAAGATCTTCATACACGAAGATCAGAAGTGAGCCACTTAATTTCCTTGAACGCATTCAAGGAGATATATGTGGTCCAATGCAACCATTATCGGGACCATTCAGCTATTTTATCGTGCTCACTGACACATCTACAAGATGGTCCAATGTGTGTGTTTTATGTTTTATCAACAAGGAACCGTGTTTTCGCAAAGTTGGTGACTCAAATCATAAAACTGAGAGCAAATCATCCCGAGCATAGGATTAAATCCATCAGAATGGATAATGCTGCTGAATTTAGTTCATGGTCATTCAATGATTACTGCCTAGCTTTGGGTATGTACCGTATACACACACAAAATGGTCTTGTGGAATCACTTATCAAGAGGATTAAATTGATAGTAGGACCACTCCTACTTAACTTTAATCTCCCAACATCTTGTTAGGGACATGTGGTGTTACATGTCGCGTTATTGATACAAATTCAACCAACTGCATATCATACGGCCTCCCTGTTGCAGTTAGTACGTGGAAATCACCAAAATATTCCCCATCTTCGAAGAATCGGTTGTGTTGTGTACATACCGATATCACCACCTCATCGTACATCGATGGGTCCACATAGGAAAATAGGGATCTATGTGGGGCACAATTCTTCGTCGACTATTAAGTACCTGGAACCCTAACAAGGGATCTATTTACACGTACGCTGATTGTATCTTCGATGAGGACAATTTTCCGGCATTAGGGGGAGAAAAGAACCACAAAGAATGCCGAGAAATAGATTGGAATGTTGAAGACATTCAGTCCTTAGATGCACCTACGAATGAATTTGAACTGGAAGTTCAAAGGATTATTAATTTGCAAAATATTGCAAATAATCTGCTAGATGCATTTAGTGACTATAAAAGTGTCACTTATTCCCATGTACCCGCTATGAATGTTCCAGAGAGAGTTGAGGTAACTGAAAAGACCGCTCAACCGCCAAGAGGGGGAGAAAACTGGACAAAAGGACAAGACTTCTCAGAAGCATCCGCGAGGAGTGAGTAACCCTCAAAAAGTAAATGTAGGTCAACCGCAGGTTGACGTTCAACCTAGTGTTGAAGGACACCTGGAGGATGTTCAACAGCCAGAGCCCAGCACAAATGTGCACACAGATATAGGTGTAGGGGCATTGGAACACCTTGACTCAATTGTTGTGGGAATCACGATAAGTCTGAAGGTATTGAAGAAATTTTCACAAACTATGTTGAATGAGGAGAATCATTCAACAGAAAGACTACTACTGTTGTCATATTTTTCTCCTCAAAGATTGCAAAGGACCTGACAGTGGACCGTGAACCAAAGTCCATGGCAGAGTGTATGAAACGGTTCAGACTACTCCAAATGGAAGATCGCAATAGAGGATGAATTGTGCTCGCTTGCTAAGAGAGGGGTATTTACCCAAACCTCAGCATGTTTCTCCGTGGGGGCGAAATGGGCTTTTGTTCATAAGAGAAACGAAAATAATGGGGTGGTGAGCTATAAGGCCCCACACCCCCAAGATCGAACGCGTCCCTTCGTGGCGTCGATTCCCCTTGTATATAATCTTCTATCATAATGGAACAATGAGTTTGATTCATTCTTTTGATTCCATCTACAAGACGAACGACGACGTCACATAGAGGGGAGACCGAATCGTCGTCCTGGTTCTCCACTCCCAAACCATGGGAAGGAATAGCAACGCCAGCCGGAGTGGTCCTGGGCAAGACCACCGCCGCCTATGCGCACATCCTGTACCATACCTTTGCTACGTCGTAACCTTCCCTTGTCAAATTATAATAACTTGATTACCAAGTATTGATGTCATTCTCCACATACTATAATCTAGTAACAACCAAAGGGGAAAACAAAAACCTTGGAACCCAGTATAAATAATTTGGTAACTTGGCATAAATAGTCTTACAACCACATAGTATAAATCTAGCAATTGGTAGCGACAAAATTTCATCAAACATGCCAACATGGCATCGTGTTTCGGACCCCTCGTCAAGACGAACTCGCCGGTGAAGACGGATAATCAGATTAACGATTGTGTGATAAATAATTTAAAAAATCAAATTCAGCAATTAATGTGATGATGTCAGCATGAGGCGGAAGATTCTTGTATATATGCTTATGCTCTCCCCTTGCAGGCATTTCTCCACTAGACAACATGTAGCTATGTAAGACTAAGTGGGAACATGCCTCACTTAGATTTTCCCTTGGAAATAACAATCTCCAATGCGCAACAAACCACAAACATAAATTGTTCTAGAAAAAATTCAAAGGAACAACATGCATAAGGTGTGTAGTACATACCATTTTCATCCAGCGAAACAATTAGTGACAAATCATCCTCTAAACTTGCTTCACCGACATGCTTAATAGGAAGGCCTACAGGAAGTATGGCTCCACCTTGTAAATACATCACCGGCAGATCCTGTATATAATCATTCAATAGTAAATAAAAATCAGTCCAGATCCAGACTAGCATTCAAGACAACACAACGAAAATTTACCAACCAACTTACAGGGTGTGAATCCCCAAAATCAAAACATGACCAAACACCCTTCGGCAACTTATGTGCACATTCATGAGCACCTTTATCAGGAGAAGTGCTGCCAAAATACCAGAGCAACTGAAGTCACACCAAAGCATGGATGAAAATACAAATTATTTCACTATACACAATAACACATAAAATTAAGTATTTTACAGACGACAATGCAAAATCAGATTGCAGATAAATCCACTGACACAATAACATTGAAGCACATATACAGAAGAAAATCAGGAGTACATAGTCTTCAAAGAGAAGAAAGCAAAAATATTTTTAGTAAGCACATTGATGTGAAATCATTACCTCGCACAGATTAAAAGTGGTCCCAGGAGAAAGGAAGTCTCTATTTTCCTCAATTCTGGGTTGTGTGAGTCTACAAGGAAAACAAGGGATATGAGTTAGTATCACATAATAAATCTATCCTAACAAGACTATTTTTTATTAGCCCACCAATGAGATAGTCCCAGTAAGGAAGAGACAAAGGGCAGACATTTTTTAGATATGTAATTTTGCATCAGAGTTTCAATAGCCAGCATTGTTTAGAAACAGAAAAGATATCTCCAAATAAAGTGATTATGTAGTTCAGCAACCAAAGACTGTGCCTTAGAATATGGATATCCACTACTTAGATACATTAGTGGGAAAGTGAGACAACAATTATTACCAGCAAAGAAAAGTGGAGCAGCAACTGGAGCACCTTTCTTATGCGAAAGGTAAAATAGAGTGTAGATATGTGGCAGCAGGCGATACCGTCTTAGCAGCGCAAGACGACAAACTTCCTCGCACTGAAATATACATAAGCTGTTAGAAATTAATAGTGCCAGAAATCAAAGGGACTTGACTTTCAATTAGCTAAAATCAACGTGAAAACCAAAAGAAGGTAACTTCCATGTCAAACTTCAGTTCGGTTCTCAGACGCTGACACAAGAGACCTATTCAACGTCAAACAATAGCGCAGTGGAGAAGAGTATTGCCCCAACGCTACAATATACAACCCTGTGAAGTTGCAAGTTGGACAGCTAAATTCTTGAAGGATCTTCAGCTGATCTCTTATCATACCAAGGCCAAGGTTTGCAAGTTGGAAAGCTAAATTCTTGAAGAATCCTCAGCTGATCTCTCATCATACCAAGGCTCAAAATAGACAAGATTTCTCTCATTGGTGTACACGATTTCTCCCATTGATGTAACTCACTCTAGTGCTAAGTGTGTTGGCTCGGGCGTTTACTCTCTTTTAGTCTTTCAGCTTAGCCTTGGTCATTTGTCACTAAGCTTTTGTGATGATGTGATATAGGAGTATTTTGTAGTTAGTACTCACAAAGTAAAGTTAGTTGGGATGTATACGGGGCCTTATGCGAAGGTCGCTGTATACAAACAAAGTTGACACATTAGTGTTTCTTTAAATAAGTCAGGTTGCCTCATGGAGTACGACCTACTCCTATGTTAGGAGATACAGGGATGGAAGCCTTAGCTCGCCGGAAGTCTGTAGACGTTTCCGAAGCTCCCCTTCTCTTGACGATCCGCTTAAAAGGTCCATCAGATATCGACACCCAGCTCCAAACCTTACAAGGTCCCCTTAGAGGGGGGTGCCTCTCCCTTGTGTTGATTTAAGTGAGTGGATGAGAGTACATGCTCATGGGGCTATTTATAGCCTAGAGGTTATTGACAAATGACCAAGGCTTTTATGGTCCACTAGTCCATCAAGGACTAGGGAGGGGGTGGTGGATGGTCCACGGTGGACTAGACCGCCCATCCCTCCACCTAATGGGCCTCTTTTTAGCTTCTCGTCTCCTTGACTTGGTCACCATGGCTAGTTGCTTGGACTTTTGTTAACTTCACTCCAACAGTTAGAAGAAGTCACCAGTTCAATCCTGGCAATTGACCACGGCTCCGAGAAGGTATTTGTGTGTGATTAAAAGAGGAAAGTGACAAAAAAACAGTCCCCTCCTGGCCTCCAAGTTGGCTCAAAACTGTACCAGATTGGTTCGAGCATAACAAGTGAACAGACACGACACTTTTACGTTAAGATCTAGATAGTTTCAGAGTTAAAGATCAAGCAGTGGACTTCAGCCAGAGTTCATCAGGGTCATTGACTGAATGTGATGTAAACAATAAAAACCACGTGTACGTGTATGTGTGGGGGGTTGGGGGGGGGGGGGGGATCATAAACACATGAGGTATGATTTAGGCTTCCTTTGGTTTGGAGGATAGGAAAAGTGTAGGAATAGGAATTTCATAGGATTGGAGAGGCATATCTAATGGAATCCTATGGGAAGAGAAAGTTCCTTTGATTGGGTGAAGGAAATTTTCCATGAGGCTAGACCTCATGTTATTTTCCTATGAAGTTTGCACTACAAGATTCCTATGAGAATTTTTCCTATAGGATATGATCCTATGAATCAAACGGCTGCTGAAGGAAAAAATCCTATAGGATTCCTATCCTACCAAATTCTTTGAAAATCCTATGAACCAAAGGAGCCCTTATATGTTAAGTATTATTGAAAAAATGGAAACTCCAAACATATTACGTACAAATTTCATGGAACAAGCCCAAAAAGATTAGAATGATCACAAGGCTAGCGACCCATGATTGTATGTACTATATACAAACAACAACAACAAAGCCTGTCAGTCCCAAACAAGTTGGGGTAGGCTAGAGCTGAAACCCAAAAGATATCAAAACCAAATCATGGTTCTGGCACGTGGATAGCTAACTTCCATGCACCTCTGTCCAGAGCTAGATCTTTGTTGATAGCCCAGTCCTTCAGATCTCTCTTCACGGACTCCTCCCAAGTCAAGTTTGGCCTCCCCCGACCTCTCTTGACATTATCAGCACGCCTTAACCGCCCGATATGCACAGGCGCTTCACAAGGCCTACGCTGGATATGCCCAAACCATCTCAGACAATGTTGGACAAGCTTCTCTTCAATTGGTGCTACCCCAACTCTCTCCCGTATATCATCATTTCGGATCCGATCCTTCCTTGTGTGGCCACATGCCCATCTCAACATGCGCATCTCTGCCACATCTAGTTGTTGGACATGACGCCTTTTAGTTGGCCAACATTCAGCACCAACATCGCAGGTCGAATCGCCGTTCTATAGAACTTGCCTTTTAGCTTTTGTGGCACTCTCTTATCACGGAGAACGCCGGAAGCTTGGCGCCACTTTAGCCATCCTATTGTATGTACTATATACAATGAGAAAAAAGTACCTAGATAGTAAAGCTAATAAGCCTTTTATGAAGAAAAAGTTGGTCCCATGATGTATATCAATTATCGAATAAAAATGTAAGGTTATGGATGCCTAATTGACTGACCCAACAAAATGGATTGCTAGGAAATGTATAATATCTCAATATCAAGAGGACTCACTTATAGATTTGGCATGTCTTTTTTAAGGGCTGGCATGTTAACTAAGCAAAAATACACCGATAGAAAAAAATCTAGGCTTCTTTATGTCCATTGGAAGGGGGCAGCAGGCATGAAAACGGTACCTCACGAAAAAGAAAAAGAAAAGTACCTCTTCACCGAAGGACCATGGCTCATGGTCAATGCTTCCAGTTTCAGAATGACCACGTGAAAATGGAAACAATGCACCAACTCCCATCCATCTCCCAAAAAGTTTTGGAGTGGCATTTCCAGCAAATCCACCAATATCAGGACCTGCCAGTGGTTGACCACTAAGACCCTGACCAGATAACCACATCATCAGATTCCTAAAAATGTATGCTGATGTCCTCTCCAAATCGCATCCAGTAATAGTAAGTTTGCCACAGTGATAGTTTTTCATGTCAAAATATACTAAAACTGCTGCAATTACTTATGCAACAGATTAAGAATGACATGCTAAGAAACAGACTTGTCATAGAAATAGAAATACAATTTACGGAAGAACCAACTTTTAAAACTAATACAGGAAACAACGGTTTTCAAGGGTAATACAAACAACACTTGTACGTTGCTTCTAGGTCACAAGATTATATTCACAACACAATTAGTTCATAGACTGCTTAATTGGTAATTTGCTTATTAGAATAACTGAACATGTTTTTGTTTTAAGGTGAACTGGGTTTACTGTCAAAAACGGATAAGGACTAAGTTTTGGTAGTACATTTTTTAGATGGAACTATTTGAACTTGGATAAATGTTTCACTTACCAACTGAAGAACCATCGGCAGACTCATGTGCATATGCTCCCAGTTTGACAGATTATCACCAGTCCATGTTGCAGCATACCGTTGGCTTCCTATAAAACCAGCTCGTGTAAGAACAAATGGTCGTTTGTCTGTACTAGACATCGCCATTCCTTCATATGTAGACCTTGCCATTAGCATTCCATAGACCTGAAAATTTACAAAGATCAAAGCATAAAACACATAAGTAGCCAAGCAATTTGACTGCATTCCATTACTTTTACTGACAAAGGAGTAAAATGATACATTATGATAGTAAGAATGATTCTGGACACCACCAATATCTGCATCGCCTCTATGTATATTGCTTTCCGGCATTGTTTTTGTCGTTGTCTGCAAGTTGACACCATCACTTTTGGTTACATGGGAGAAAATGAAATAATAGGATATAAAATAAGGAACTTTGATTAAACATATAGAAAATAAGAATGAATTGTGATGGAGCATATACTTTGAAGACAGCAGGCTCATTCATATCATTCCATATTCCGTCGACGCCATTGGAGACAAAATCCCTGACCAAACTAGCCCACCAGGTGCGTGTTCTTTCACAGGTAAAATCAGGAAAAACACAATCACCGGGCCATACCTCCCCTGGATTTAAAAAGTGAGTGAGGGATCTTTTACTGATAAGTTCGTAGAGATGACCAAAGGAGCTTATTTAAGTCATGAAATGTACCAATGAATGGGCTATCATCTGCCCTTTTAATCCAAACATCAGTTTCTGAACCACTCTCATATACAAAGTAGCCCTTCTCTTTCTTGATTCCTGGATCAAGCATCCAGATTGATTTGCAACCGATGGAATGCAGATCATCGACCATAGATTTCGGATCAGGAAAACGCTTCTGTAACATATGATAAGAGGCCAAACTACTCAAACAAGAGAACAAAATTAATGGCCATATCACACAAAGACAATCAATGGCCATTTAGAATAACATTCTCTGGTTCACGTTGTGAAAAGTTTGCTCCATGGCAATTCATACAACTAGGCAGAACAAATTACATGCCCTATTTACCATTTTGAACCAATGTGTATTTTTAACATCCAGATATGAAGCTAATGCAGATTTTCAATGATACTACTCTCATGTACCAATAATGATAGAACAGGAAGTACTAACACTATCAATTGTGAAGCATCTAAAACCAACCATATAGTCAATATCAACCCAAACCAGATCGCAGATTACATGCCTATTTGGCATTTTCAAGCAATATGGATATTTAACATGCAGGGGAAGCTAATGCAGTTTGTCAACGATACTACTTTCATTTCATGTAGCAATTATGATAGAACGTGGAAGTACTTACACTATCAAATGTGAAGCATCTAAAACCAACCATATAGTCAACTAGATGATACCCCGCGCATTGCTGCGGGAACTATTAACAAATATTGTAATGTTTTAAAACAGGAGAAACGTTATGAAACATATTATAATTTGATTATAACTTTTTTTTTTCAAAAAATATATTGTTTAGAGTACAAATCTAAGATAATTTGATGAGAATCCAAAAATATGTGTGATTTTTTGCTTTGTTAATTAATTACCTTGACAATATATCGGTGAGATGATAAGAGACGAAAAGAAGTTGAGTAGAGATAGTGGAAACATCTTCACCTTTGCTAAACCTAAAATAATGATAGCAACTACAGATGTGCATTCATAGAAAATTTGTCGAATAAAAAATAACATGCGAGGTAACTTATAAATTGATTTTCTATAAAGAAATCGTTTATAAATCGTGGAGCTAAGTGCATAATTTTTATAAATATTTATTTGTGATGCATGGAGAATTAATGGGAGCATGTGCATGAAGAGTTGGTGGAAATTAGTTTTTGCATGATGGACCTTCTTGATGATGTGGATAGCTTGCATGTCAAGATAGAAAGGTTAGTGGGGATGAACTATTTAGGTATTATAGATATCAACCCAAACCAGATCGCAGATTACATGCCTATTTGGCATTTTCAAGCAATATGGATATTTAACATGCAGGGGAAGCTAATGCAGTTTGTCAACGATACTACTTTCATTTCATGTAGCAATTATGATAGAACGTGGAAGTACTTACACTATCAAATGTGAAGCATCGAAAACCATCCATATAGTCAATATCCATCCAAATCACATCGCAAGGAATGCCTTTCTCCCTAAAAGTTCTGACAACCTGTGGAAATAGCACAAAAAAATTATGCATGAAAGTGCATTCAGAGAGAGTGCGCTCAAAAATCACGAGACCATTTATTTATGGTGGTGACAGTTGAACCAACTATCTGAGAACTATGCTCCACAAATGAACCTCTTGACAGAAATAAATAATGTAACGATATAAGCCAAGCAAATGGACCAAGATTTAGTTTTGTCTTGCACCACTCGGTGAGGTCAGTTTAAACAGGAGTGTTGTGGTGGTTTGGGAATTTTCTCGGAGGTAGCGAGTTTTGGGTTATGGGCAGTTTTAACCTCTACAGTGAATTGGCTTAAATCTCTATGGTGAATTAGTTTAACCCTCCGTTATGGGGTAGTTTAAAACTTTAAATAGGGCGGCCAAAGTTTGCTCTAGGAATTCTTCTCAGTGATCCCGAGGCTCGTCCCTACGTGATGTGTCGTTTATCTCAGTAAAACCGAGATTCAAACTCGGTAGCTCCGAGTTTGCCCTTTGTTTTGTGCAGAGTGCATTTCAGAAATGTCGACATTGTCCCATACTGTGTTGTCGGGATAGGTTCATGTGTGTCCAACAGTGACACCCAATAGCCTCCACGTTGATTGCGCCCAAGTGGAAGTCCAAGAGCTTGTTACTCTTGGAGGCCACTGCCTCCTAGATGGCTTGGTGGTTGCGAGCTCAGTGATCTCGAAGAAGGATACGAGGAGACCCCAGAGTGGTTGTGGAGCTCACCATCTCCTGGGTGGAGGAACAAGCTAGCCATAGTGAGCAGTCCTTGTTACGTGCTTGGATCCCAAGGGAAGAGCTCAATTCGGGAACCGGCTAGGACTCAGTGTCCTTGGTCTTTGTGACCTGAAAGCCTCCTCAATGGAGGTACAATATCGGCAGATCTCTGAACTTCGAACAAACATCGTCCATCTCCCTTGTCTCCTTTACTCACTTGCATCACATATCTTCGTATTCTTACTTGTGAAACTATCTTGTGAAGATATTGCTTCAATTGCTTAGCTTCATATGATTGCGTATCTTTACATAGAATTGGCTTGTTGGTGCACTTAGTTCAGCCTGATTTTTAGGAACTGAACTTATAAAAATCTGGTTGGTTATATTTCACAATTAAACAGTGCCTAAGTTGTAATCGTTTTCATAACACCTACCCCCCCCCCCCCCCCCGGATAATGCTAACGTAGACCGAGCTACACGTAGCCCTTTAGTTTGAACAAGTCATAAAATGTATTTTATATTATTCAAAAAGCATTGAATTTTTTTATGAATATATATACACATGTATATGACATATGTGCAAATTTTCATACCATTATACTTTCACATGTGGCGTATGAAAAAAAGACAAATATTTGATTTTAAATGTGCCTTTTTGTTGTTGGTTTTGGGCTGAAATTTTGTTTTTTTTGTGCAGACTTCATATTACAATATTTTCAAGACAAATTTGACATGTTCATACGGAATACATATAAGTTTTCATAGATTTTTTTTCGAATTTTTTCATTACTTTTAAATATATTTTTCGATATTTTGAAAATAAAGGGCTACGTGTAGCTCGGCCTCCAGAAATCCGCACTCCTACCCCCCCCCCCCCTTCCCACCCACCATACGACATGAGGATTCAAATCCATAGGAATTGTTGAACAATTATGGGCTTGGCCCATAAGGTTCAAACACATGTGAGTGCTGAGCTAGAAGAGGTGGAGCAAGTCGTAGTCTGGAACGAGGCGAACCGCAACACGAGATCGAGCCGCCAGTGACATTTTTTCAATAAAGTGAATATATTAATATCGCAAAGATAACAATTACACCCAGCCTCTGCACCAACAAGATGTCTCAAAAGACATCCAGGATGCACACAGCCCAAAAAAAGAATAGAAAAGAAAGGAAAAACAAAGGCCCTGACGAGGATTAGCCTCGGTAAATCCCATGGTTAGGAACCCTGGGTTTGGTCGTAAAGGAAGGAGTGCGAGGTTGGCGATCTCGTCGGCTAACAGGAGACAGGGATTACCCAGGTTCAGGGCCCTCGATCGGTAAAACCCCTACTTCCTGCTCGATGTATTATATGGTGGAGGCGATTACAGTGGAGGCTTCGGCGAGATTGCTCTAGCCAAAGATGTTGCGATGAGTATTGGATCGTCCTACACGTCCCCTCTCCCAGCCTTTATATACTAGTCTAGGTCTCGAGGAGTCCGTCTAGGTTTACAAAGGGAGTTTCCTATTCTATCAATACTTAGCCGCCAAGTCTTGGACTCCATGTCGGCGTGGTCGTCGGTGCTTCGGGTGGGTTGATCTTGGGCCTCCCGAAGCCTTCTGTGGGCCGCCAGCTATGACACGCACCAGGTACCCTCACGGTGAAGAGTCGTGGGGGTATCCCCTCGTCAGGCCCCGCCTCAGTGATCAACTCCTCTCAGCAGCCACACACAAACCACCACCAAAGAAAACACCCAGAAAACATAAAAGGTCTCCAAAAGCGACGCCTCCAAGAAAAGAACAGTGCACAAGCACCGTCAATGCTTGATCCAAGATATTAGGTTTTCACCCTGGAGAAAGTCTGAGCTCTCAAATCAATACCTTCAGCAAGGCAGTTGCCAGGCACAACCAATGAAGGTTAGACCTCAGATTTACACCCTGAAAGTCATGATTCAAAACCCGAGGAGCACCACCAAAAATGAAATCCTTCAATGTTGTCGCCCCCACTTATCACTGTTGCTTCTGAAAGTTATCAAACACCTGGTTGACTCTATCGCCTCCAAGGCCAACTCCGCCTTACTGATCCTTCGATCTCAGCCACCATGACCTTCTTCGTCAGTGTCTACACCATGGAAATCGAGATACCGACATGTCCCATGGTGTCAACAAACAACAAAGCTTTGTGTCGCACCCTCATGGAGCCGCGTAGGCTGATACGGACGCGCACGACCGGATTCTATCTGATCCAGATATCCTTGGGCAGGATCTCTGGTAGCAGTTCCGAAACACGTCGGCAGCCATATCGCGATCATGCAAATCGTTGTTGTGATACGAGAAGAGAACTAGGACCGACACCTTTATTAGCATGGGAGCTGGCCGCTAGCTCCCAACGGGACCGGCCACCCCGATCTTTCCCCGTCGGCATCCTAGGGCGATCAACGAAGGAGAAGGCGACACGCATCGCCCGCAGTCCGCACCAAGGGCTGCCAAGACCACGAGCACGTCGACGATGCGACCACCACCACGCTATAGCTGAAGAAGACGTGTGGTCGCGCCATCTCCACCAGACCACACCGTTGTGCCTCACCGACGCCGCGTCCCCACCGGCCATCGCGTCCCGCAGCCATCGACGCCGGTCAGGCTTCGCCCAGCGACGGCCCCGGTGGCGGCGAGGAGGGGGAGGGTGCGCGGAAACCCTAGAAACTAGTTTTCATTATCGCCGGAGCCGCCAGCGATATAACGAACAGCAGGAGGTGTGTCCCTCCTCAACCAACATGGTATCAGACTGGGAGGCGGCGTAGTCGCTCACTGGAGAGGTGGCGGCGGCCTGGCGAGGAGAGATGGTTGTGTGTGCAGCGTGGCAGGCGGCCGCAAGGTCTGGAGTGGAGGTTGTTCGTGTGGAGCTGCAAGCCGTGAGGGTGCATAGCCAGGATGTGGCGCAGGTGCGACAAGGGAATGGAGGTTGTTGCCTAGAGAGGAGAAGATTCGGGTGGGGTGAGAGAGGCATGAAGGGGAAGAAAACTGCAGATCTGCAGCAGAGAGGAAGAGGTTCCAACTCAAGTTGCTGCTGGCTAGATGAGACAAGAGGAATAGAAGAGAGCAGAAATTTGCTGCTTGGCTGCCTGCTTGGTGGCTGGCACAGGAGAACCAGTGCGGCTGCGGGAATGTTGTACTGATGCTTGTTGCTGATACTGGTGGTGGTATGCACTGCTGTGTTTGCTGGTTCTGGCCGTATTTCTGCTGCTGCTGATTGGAAAGGGAAGCGTAGCTGGTCGGGGAGATAGCTGAACCAAAAGGCCTTGTTGAGGCTGTCGAGAAGCTCACTATATTCCTCACGGGCTCGAACTCTGAGGCCATCGTTCCTCAAGAGGAAGTGGTTCAGAAGATTGAGCTGTCACTCACTGACATTAAGCTAGAGGGCGTTACCAACTATCTGAGTTGGTTTCAGAGGGCAATGCTGGCTGTGAAGCAGAAGGATCTTGATCGGCACTTGTTGGGTACCGTTGAAGAACCGGGAGACAAGACTAGTGCGGAGGAAAAGATACGGAAGACTCTGTCTATCCAGTACTCCGGCAAGGGCAGGTTGATGGGAAGATTCGTCATCTGCACCAAGGTAACATGTCAGTGATAGCATATGTGGCAGAGCTGCAGAAATTGTGGGCAGACCAGGATAACTCTGATCCTCTCTAACTCTATGATGCAGCCTCGAGTCAGGGCACAAGTGGATGGCAAGCAGGCGTGTGCTGCAACTTTTGGAGGGGCTCAACTGTTGCTTTGATGGCAGAAAGGCCTCCCTGCTGCATCAGACTTCCTTGCCCAATATTGATAGGGCTATAGCAGTGATGACTCAAGAGGAGGTGCGGCTATCTCTTGAGCAAGTAGGTGTGAAGGTTGTGCTGACTTCAATGTTTGTCGTTACTGAGCGCATGGAGTGGACAGAAACCAAAGGTTGTTATACCTGTGGGAGGTAGATCACCTGAAGTTGAATTGACCAACTTGTGGCAAAGGCAGAGGATACAACAATGGAGGAGGTGGCATGACTGGTAGAGGGAGAGGTGGATACTCGGGGAACTCAAGGGGTCAGACTTCTAGAGGCAGAGGTGGTTACTCGGGAAACTCAAGGGGTCGGAGGGCACACATGGCAGTTGAAGGGGACAATGAGACGTCAAAGGATGAAGTGCATGATGCTGCCTACGGAAAGTCTGCTCACTACGCCTCCACTGATAAAGGTAATCATGGAAAGGCATCTCTTGCTACTAATAAGAATGATCCAGAATGGGTTCTAGACTCTAAAGCATCTAAGCATGTTGCGGGTAAATTTTGTGTGTAGGAGTCTTACAATAAAAATCCTCCTACTCAAAAGGGAACTATACAAACTGCCGATGGTACAAAACAACCCGTCGTAGGAGCTGGCCCAGTCAAGTGCACTTTAACCATCTCCCTATCCTCAGTTTTACATTTGCCAACTTTTTCTGTCAATTGGTCTCTTTGACATGGCTTTGGGGTGGTTTCTCCATGGACAATACCACCTTAAATCGTTTTTTAGTCTCCATTATTTACCCCACCTTATTTTAGTAGGCTCCAGCCTTCTTCATCTGGCCGTGTTGCATCAATAATCCATTGGGTGTAGATGGATAAAATTACTTCCTACCCTTATTTTAAGTAAAGGATCTTGTAGGTCAGGTAGCTTTTGTTTCCTTTTTTTCATTTCAATTTTGTGTGCTCTTAATGTTTCCGGACATGTGATTCTTGACAGGAGTGACAAACGAGGCTGGCAGTTGGGACTGGCACTGGGTGTAGAGGGCTCTGGTATGGATTAGCGGTGTAGCCGGACTTGGTGTGTGTTGCGATCATGGAGGACAAGGAGAAGCAGACGATGATTCATCATTGTAGGATGGGGCATGTATCTTTTAATAAGATGAGTAGAATATTTTCAGATGTTATGAGTGGAATAGGCAAGGGCAAGTTGACATGTGATGCATGTGAATATGCTAAACACAGAAGAGCCTCATAAGTGAGTAATGGGCCTAGAAGCATATATCATTTTGTGCTTATTCATTCATGTGTATGGACTAGACCAGTGTTGTCAGTGATTTTTTTTGGAAATGATGACCCCCGGCCTCTGCATTAGAGCGATGCATGCGGCCATTTTATTAATTATTCATCAAAACCTTAGAAAGTAATACATCAATAAGTCTAAAGCCACCAGAATTACAAGAAATGTCGCTACCCTATCCTTTTGATGAAGGGGTGAAGATTGTCGGGGTAGCATGCTCAGACCTCAAACCAAAGTCCAACATCTAAAGTCGGATGCCCCAACCAAGCAGCATTGCCTGGTCTAGGCTACACACCGATCCGGCACACCCTTAGCCAGCACCACATGTGCATGCTACAGATGTCGTCACCACCATCTTCCACCGGTCCATCTTCAGAGCAGAACCGATGCATCGACCTCGCCAGGCATGTCGCCGACGCCACCATAGCGCTAGACGACGCCACCTCTCTTCGTGCGTCCATCATCAATCATCCGCCGTCGAGACCCTGCTACACCACGCCACTGTGACTCCACGCTTTGATGCGTGACATGAAACGCCACTACAGAAACCATCCGCTGCACTGGACCCTCGTCCAATGCACACCTCCAAGACTGATGCACCCAAGGGGGGAATGACACGAGAGCGTCGGCGCCATCCGATCGACTGATCTAGGGTTTCCCCCGAAGGTAGCAGATATCGATGTGTAGCATCTCCACGGCGATACCTTCAAGAAGGAGACAACGCGGAAGAACGCCGCCATCGCCAGCCATGGCGCCTAGCCGAGGGCAGGATACGCACCTGGAGCTACTCAAAATCTCCACCTCGCATCATGCGCACGGACCGCCACCGATCTTCGCCGTCGTGGAGCGAGCAAGCCACTTCGACCAGATTAGATCAGACCGGAGGGCCGACCGCGCCCGCAGCCGGCAGTCCACCAAAGCCCTCCACGCCGCCGCCGATCCGAGGTGTCGCAACACCATGGCCAGGTGCAGCAACTCCGCCACTAGTGACCCCCACCGCCCGGCACCGGGAGAGAACTACCGCTACGGAGGCCCGGATCCGGGGGCGCACTTCCGCTCGCCCACCCTCGCACGCAAGGAGAGGCTCCTCCGCCACCACCGTTAGCCACCCTGGCCTAGCCCAACGGCTTCCTCCAGCGTCAGCAGAGGGGAGGGATGGGAGGGGGAGTGATCGGCGGCTAGGGCTGGGGCCCCTCGGCCACCCACGCGGGGGTGATAGAGGGAGAGGAGGGAAGGAAGCAGCTGGCGGCAATGCTGCTGCGTGGCGGCGGTGCAGTGTTTTCAGTGAATGGAATGAAGTATTTTGTAACCTTTATTGGCAGTTATTCTTGTATGAGCTGGATTGATTTGATGTATAACAAGTATGAGGTGCTTAGCTGTTTTTGAAACTTCCATGTTTATGTGAAGAATCGGTTTCAAGTGAAAGTGCAGATGATCGGGACTGACAATGGCATGGAGCATGTGAACAACACCTTTGGGGCCTTGTTGTCTGACCAAGGTATTCCTCATCAAACTTCTTGCCCGGAGACCCCTCCGCAAAGCGGTGTGGCAGAGCAAAAGAATCGCCATATTTCGGAAGTAGCTCACTCGTTGATGTACACGATGAATGTGCCCAAGTTCTTGTGGAGTGAAGCAGTCATGACAGCTACATGCTTGATCAACCGTACACCTTCTAGGATACTAGGTATGGAATCCCCATGTGAATTTGTTGTCCCTCCAAAATTATTTGGCAGTACCTGTTTTGTTCGAAATCATAGACCATCTACTGGGAAGTTGGACACATTGGCAGCGAAATGAGTTTTTTATGGGTTATTCCTCTAGTCAACAAGGGTATAAGTGTTTTAGTCCCTTTGTGAAATGCATGTTTGTAAGTATTAATGTCACCTTTAAGGAGTCTAAGAAATTCTAGGGTGAGCCGACTGATGCAAGTCTATTGTTTGCAAAGCTTGACCACCTACACTCTCTGCAAGATGGTCAAGAGGGGGGGGAAGGCCATGTCTAATACTAAGGGTGATTTAATGATGATGTGCAGTTCCAGCCAATAGTAGTTTTCCTTGGTATTCATGTGTACTAGTTTTCATGGGAAATTTTCCATCCACTCCAACCTCACGTATAGAATCCTAGGTTTTACCTACGTACAATCAAAAGCCTGTACTAATCCTGTAGTATTGAAGATAACATACCACTCCGTTAATGTGTTTTTTCCTATTGCTACGTTTTACAAATCCTATGAATCAAAGAGGCACCACATTTTGTATAGCCTTGATTTCATACTTGTTATGTTTTCCCCTTTTGGAAGAAACAATGATGCCACCATCATAGATTAGATCAATCATCAATGGGTTTAGAGCAACTCTAGGGTTCCTACTTCCCGCCGTCGAGGTGGTGCTCGTACGCTGAGTCCAGCAGTGCGAAGGACAAGTCATACTCCTCCCGAGCGGTCTCCAAACACGCAGCAGCCCCATCCTAGAGACGACGTCCTTTGCCGCATAGAACTCCGCGAGACGGCCACAAGAGGTCTCCTAACTCGTAGAAGCGCGCCCAGGGGCCATTCCGGTTGCGGGAGAGGGCGTCGCGGCCTCGCGGGCGCGGGCTTGCGCTGACCTCGCCAGGTCGACCGAAAGACGCGCGGGGCTGCGCGAGGAGCCCGCCTAGTCATCATTCCGACTACGCTTTGCCGGAGGGGAGCCGCTCCGGCCTCCACAGCTGCTACCTCCTCTGGCCATCAATATTGCTCGCCGGAGTGGGAGTTGGATGCGGCGACGGGGAGTTGGATGGAATATGAGACGGCAACCCTATACCCCCCTCCCCCCGGGTCGTACATATAGCGGCTCAGAGAGAACTTTGCGGGCCGCCCGTATATTATTTACGGGCCGGCCGGGATTTAGCGGATCTGTTCGGGCAGAAAAACACGCGATCCGCCAAAAGCCCGTATATATACGGGCCGGTGGCGCGATGGCGCATCTGCTAGAGTTTCTCTTACAAAAGATGGAAACATTATAGATTTTTTATATGGCCAAATCCTATTTTTGATGCCTGTTTTGCGAGATTGTTTGCATATGCATTAACAACGAGAGAATAGCCTTAACGCATATGGAGTCTACACTGAACTCTCTTGCAGCAGACACCACCTGCCGCTTCTTACTTCAAATATGCACTACATGCAAGATTGTGAACTGAACATTACTTAAACAGTAATAAGTATACACTTTATTCATCTTTTTTTTTGCGGGGTCACTTTTATTCATCTTATTGAAGGGTAGCAATTGTTGCCCCTAGTATTTCCTTCAGAAAAAAAATGCATGTAGAAAATAAATAGCCACTCTGTCAAGAAAAATACCTTAAGTACTTTCTCAGAAGAATCATAGCTCCAACGACACTGATGATAGCCAAGAGACCATTTTGGGGGCATGGCCACAGTCCCTGCAATTTATATTTTTGTGTTTATATTTTTAAGCGGAGGTCAAGTTAAATACTTGGTTCCCTAAATGTTGTTATTTTGGACAAGGCAAAATCAAGCTTTCAAAACGTGACCACTTATAACATTCGAAATATTTAGATTGATAGGACAATTTTTATGGAACCGGAGGGAGTAACATATCCACATCTAAGTTCCAATTTTGGGTTATGCTATGACCAATTAGATATAATGTAATTACTAATTAGCAAAATGAAGCAACAAAACCGTGCTAGCGCATGGCTCTTGGGAGCAAACTGCAGACACAATGCAGAGCTATGGTCTACAACAAAGAGCTGCTACAGCAGTACGATTTTCCAGTGGCTCAATTGCTCTAAAGAATACCTTACTTTGAATATATTTAGCAATGCCAAGTGCCAACTAATAATACAAAATCAGCCACACTTAGAACTGAGTATTTTGCTCACCAGTACCATAACTTCCTTTTTCTTGTCAAAATGGAATTATAAATTTCATAGAAAACACACCTACTTTCATACTAGAGCAAAGATATACAACTTCAGTGGTTTTGATACAATATGATGATTAAAGTTCAAAGCACTGGACATGAAAGGTACATCTGATAAACATTTAGTATGGAAAGAGATTGATTATGGGATGAGAAATACCTATTGCATGGGACAATGACATCATAACTTCAGCTGGAGAATTATATGGTCCAAAAGTAATGACAGGATAAGCAGATGGGGCAGAAAACTTCATAGTACATTCTTGTCTTAAGTCAATCTGATATAGTACACAATAACTAAGTAAAGAGAAACAGATCAGTTCATAATATAAGGTACAGAGAAATGCAGGGAACATACCTCACATCGTCGTGTGGTGTCAGCTAGGACGCCGAATGCCTTTCCATCAGGGAGGACAGCCAACACCCAAGGGTGTGATTGATATAATGAAGTGGTTCCTGGCCCAAAACCCCATGCATCTGTGTTCCAAGTGAAAACCTAACGAGAAGATACCGAGAGAGACCACGAGAGGAAATTATTTCATTTGTTGAAGAAGCAGGAATGGGACATAATTATACATTCATCGAAGACCCATACTCGTTTCCCAGTTCGTTCAAGTGGACCACTAGCTTCTCCTGTGCCGTAGAAAGACGTCCCAGAAGGAAGCTGCTTGGTGAAAGGATATTCAAGTTAGTATATATACTACTGTATAAATTCAACATTTTAGCAATATTACAGTTGCAAGGACACAGTGTCAGATGGCGTAAAGCCGTAAACACATTACCCTCCTGAACTATAGGCTAGCTGAGTTTATAGATAAAGCATAAACCCTAATAACTTTTCAGAAGAAACCCCTTAACTCTAAATCAGTTCACTTACCACCTTCTATCCAAACTCAATGTTCATTTATTTGTTTATTTTTTGAGAAAATGAAAAGCTTGCACCTCGATACATAGATAAAAAGCATAAAACTACAACTGTACAAGCCTAAGACTAGTCCAAACAATCGAACACTCAAGACAAGACCACAACAAACAGCCGGCAGGCAGACATTTTACAACTGACGCCACCAAACAGACCCTAGCCTAGTAGATACTCCCTCCGTTCCAGAATAACTGACTCAACTTTGTACTAGCTCTAGTACAAATTTGTACTAAGGCTATGAAAGTTATTTTGGAACGGAGGTAGTAGTAGATACTGTAAAATCAATGCCACACCCGCAGATGGAACACATAAAAGCATCTTATGTCGCTACAAATTTAAGGTGTCCCTAAGCATCAACATTGACAAAACCAATACATCAGCAGCATGACATGATTCTCTCTCGATCCACCATCCAGAGACTCACCGCAAAATAGTAAGTGGCACGTATGTGCAAACCACGCATACCTTAATCACGACCTTCTGGACGCTCCCGGCCACCTCGCACGCCGGCACGACCGCGGGGCGATCCCCGCCCTCGCGCGGCTCCTCCCGACGCCGCGGCTCGACGAACGAGAGGCTGGGCCCGGCAGCGGAGCGCGCGTGCTCCGACGCGTCGAACCGGAACACCCCCTCCTCCAGTACGGGCACCCAGACCATCTCCCCGCCGGGCGCGGCCATCGTCGCCGCCACCCCCGCCGCGGCCGCAGGCGGACGAGCCCCGCGGAAGCACCTGCGATGACCTCAGCGCGGTGAGGGAGGGGTCCGGGCCGGAATCGCGGATCGAGGGTGGAGCCACGGGAGAGCGCTCGGGGATCGAGGACGATGATCGGAGGGACGAACCTGGGAGGGGCGCGTGGACTGCGCCGGTACTCGCGCTGGTGGGGGGAGTGGGAGTGGGAGTGGGAGGCGGGGAGTGGAGGTGCGATCCTGTGGGTGCACGGAGCCAGCAGCAGCATCTCTTGTTGAGCCCGATTCGCTCGCTCGCTTGCGTGGTTTTGGATTTGTTAATTTAATGGGAGTCGCAGTGGTTGTCTGGATAGATCCAGGTGTCTGACGGCATGGGACACCGAGCCTCCGGCGTTCCTGGCCGTAGGCATGGCATGCGGGCCACCTGGCTTGTGGGGGAGAGAAGAGCGGGGGGATAAGCACACAAAAAAATTGTTTTGAGAACGATAAGCACAAACTTGTGATAACATAAAAAAAAAGGGTTTTTCTAAGGTGAATGAATGGGCTTTTTCAAAAGTTGCTAGACACACGGATTTTTACTGGCCTGTTTCCAACTACCTATATTTTATTTTAGTACGAAGGAAGTTCATAACATCGGGAGCAACTAATTAGAGAGAGGATACCCGTTGTAGAAGGTCATTTGGCGCGCCAAGTGTCACGTTTTGTTGTGTTTCGGTATTTGTTTTTGGTCCCTCCGCGATCGACATGAGACACGTTCTAGACGTACGACGCGCAGCCACGGCACGGGAACAGATTCAACCACAGTTTTTCGCGTAGGCATAAATCAGTTTTTCAGCCACAGCCATAGTCTTTGTCCAGTTTTTCAGGCACAACCACAGTTTTTTCAGTCACATTCATAGTTTTGCCAAGTTTTTCAGTCGCATCCACAGTTTTTTCAGCCGCAGCCACAGTTTTTTCAGTCGCAGCCACAGTCACGGTTTTTTCAGCCACAACCAGAGTTTTTCAGTTGCAGCCATAGTTTTTTCAGCCACAGGTCCGCGCGTAGCCACAGTTGTTGTTTCGCGCAGGACACGGTAAAAATGCGACACGTGACGGATCCAGAGAAACGCCAAAAGTGACCTCTGCAGGGCCACGCGGGAGGGTGCCCGCTAATTAGTGATTGACCTTAACATCCCCTAGTTTTATCGGATGGGGCTCAATTTTACCTTTAATCCAATCCAAAAATGACAAGTGATTAATAGTCTATAAAAATTCTCTAAGGCTTTGTTTGGTTCCAGAGAAAGAAATCCCCTAATGAAACCAAACCACTTGAGGCTTTGTTCGGTATCGTGGGGTTAGTTCCTCTAGTGGAACTCGGCCCTATAGGGATTGAGTGTCATCACCTGACCCACGTGGACTGAATCCACCGATCAATAGCAGCGGATTGTTTCCACCAGATTTCACGAGGTTTGTGTCAAACAGGGATAATCCCCTAGTGGGGCGAATCCCTATGAAACTATGTGGTTTAGGCTAAAAACCACGCGAGGAAAAAGGCTAACTGAACAAAGAAAAATGCTAGATACACGGGCTAATACGGGCCTTTACAGGGTATTTTCTTAACTAATCTCTCTCCCCCCTGATTTTCAGTGGGGGTGGGGCCCTCATCCAAATATCTATCCAATCATAAGATTCCAACTAGGACACTTTGTAAAACCCCGTGAAACAATCCCGTGTGTGTAGCATTGCTCCTGAACAAATCATGATGGTGTTTTGAGCAGCCATGGATTTTTTTTTCCACCACCTTGATAAGATTCTTATTAGCTCTGTGGATTGAAGGGAATGAAGGGGGTTTAGATGAAGAAAAACCACGCTCAAACTCTAACCAAACGCTTCGCTTGGGCCCTGACCCCGGTGTGGATGGTCCACATGGATCGGGCCTAGATCCTTGCTAATCCACAGGGATTGGATCTTAACCAAACAAAGCCTAAAGGGTCCGTGCATGTAGCATTGATGAGTTTTTTTAAACATTGAAAACACGCGTTCATCAAGCTCTAACCCTCACAAACACGTATATGTATTTATCACTATGAACACATATATACATATCATATTTCCATAAGTATTTAAATGTCTATTCCAGTGAGTTTTTTTATTGACAAAATTACCACAAACATCTCGCTATCGATGAAAACATCGCCTTACATTGACATTTATAAGGCACTAACGCATCAAATCTAAGGTTTGATCTTTCGTGGGCTAAGAAACATTGCACTCTCAACCATTCAGCGTTTTCAAAAATCATGGCTTTTTAAATCATTTATCTCACTACATTCAAAAAACATTGAGTGCTTGTTTGGAAGAAAAGATCTATATGATCAAGTCATACGCTCTCGGTCAATGGGATTATCTCATAGCACAACAGTTCTCAAGCAACCAGCGCAATGCCAAATCTCGTTTTCTTCTTCAGCACCTACACTTCGCCTTGCCTCGAGTGCTCATTACCAAATCCGATGCAACTTACATGCTTCCTATGTCGTATAATGACAAGTTCTCTACTCCAATATTTATGATTGGGCTTCTCGGTGCGCCGGCACCTCGCATCGACGCTTTACCTTGATACATCTCAAACGTATCTAATTTTTTTATTTATTTCATGCTTGTTTGTGTGATTTTTTATATGTTTTGATGCACTTTAATATCTTTTTGTAATATATTTGGGACTAACGTATTAACCTAGTGTTCAGTGGCAGTTTCTGTCTGCTATTTCCTGTGCATCACAGAACAAGGTAAAAAATAATATTTCCAGAAATTTCAATACGTTAGAAAACTCCAGAAGCCCGAATGAGAGACGTCGAAGGGGGGCCATCCCCCTAGCCAGGCGCCTCCCTAGCGCGGCTAGGAGGGGGCGCGCCCCCTGGTCGCCTGGCCAGGTGAGGACTCCCCCGATGCTCTCTCTTTTGCTTAACTATTTTTCATCCATAAAAACCCTCGAGGTGGAGTCTTTTTCCTGCAACCATCTATGTTATGTTGCCCATATCAGGATCACCAAAAGTTCTGTCTCGACACCATGTCGAAGGGAGGATTCATCTTCGGATGCCACTTCATCAACCATGTTTGCCTCCGTGATGTACCTTGAGTAGTTCCACCTTGGACCTAGGGTTCATGGCAGTAGCTAGATGATAATCTCTCTCTCTCCAATCATGTGCTTTAATGTTTAGTCCTTATGAGTTGTCTATCATCATCAAGGCACCTATGATATAGTTACTGTATTTTATGTTGTGTTTGCTGAGATCCAATGGATTATGAGATTATGTTTAGATTGTGGAATTATATATTTGGTTCTCTTTTATATCTTCGTCTTGATTATTCTTGCATGTTCTTCGTTGTAGTTTATTACTTTGGTCAAGTAGTAGACTGTGATTTTAAAAGAGAGCGTTATGCTAGATAGTAGGTTCATACCTCTCGATGTCCAGTTTGACTGATAGAAACATGTGACTAGAGAATGTGTTATTGCTGCTAAGGGTAAAACAGCGGTGCTTGCGATTGCGTGTTGCAAGTGTCGCTTACATTACGCGTAAAGTGTTAAAGCAGTCATCTTGTTTTGGGTTTGCAACTTATAGTTGTGACTCGCAACTTAATACCAGCGAAATATTCTGGATTAGATATCTCAAGGTGTTTTTTGATTTTGGATTTTTTTTTCTTAAAACATGTCGAACTATTTTAGTATGTATCTTGAGCAATTTCTTAATAAACAATGAACTTTTTTTCAATAAACATTGACTTTTAATATACACTAAGATTTTTCCATTTTATATGCTGAACATTTGTGTAGTACACATACAAAAATTCAATATAAAATAATCTTTTTTAATTTACATTGAATTTTTTTATTTTTTATGATGAATATTTTTAATACACACAAAACAAATTTCAATATAGAATAAAACCACATAATTTTTTTAAATAAAACCGACTAAGACAAGAAATAAGAAAATCGAAAAAAATATGCTGGTTGTAAATGGGCCATCCCAATAGGAAGTGCCTTCAGCGAAGGTTGGCGACACTATCGCTCACGAGAGTCCTATACATAGAAGCTCTCTTTGCGAATGGGCCTAGTAAAAATTAGCAAGAAAACAAAATCATTGATTAACGAGTACCTCTTGTAACGAACACTCTCACATCACTGCGGTTGACAAGTGACACACCACTTTTCGTAATATGGAGTTTTAACTTTTTCCAAGACGTTTTATCTTTTAAATAGTGCATTTAAATCATGAACTGTTTTCATTGTTGGATTACTCGCGGCGAGATCTCCAAACCTATATCCATGTTTATAGATTTTGCCAAACTTTTTTCATGGGAGATACGACCGTGCTTCTCACGGAAGTCAATATGTGCCTCTACTAGAGGTATGATCGTACATAAAAAAACAGTTTCTTTCGCTTTTCGAGAGGCACAGTAGTGCCTCTTACGGAAGCAAAACTATGCCTCTATGAGAGACACGATCGATTCTCTCAGAATTATTAATTTCCTTTTTGAAAGGTATGGGCCTCTCGTAAAAGCAAATATATGCCTTTAAACATGTTTTTTCGTTTCTGAGAGGCATGGTCGTGCCTCTCGCGAAAGCAGAATTGTACCTCCACGAATGATAAGATTGTGTTTCTCGAAGAAAAAAAAACATCGTAAATTTTTCTGCTACAAAATTTAAAAAATACGCGAAAACCAAAAATCTAAAGAAATATATCGAAACCCCAAAAGCGTGTAAAAAAATAAAAAAAACTCAACGAAGCGCTTAGTACACTATACCTGCGTGTTTTCAACACATAAAAATGATCATTGCGGGATTCTCATAAGATGTACTCCCTCCATTTCGAATTATTTGACATGGTTTTAGTTTAGGTTTAAACCAAGTTTGAACTAAAGTCATGTCAAAAAATTTAAAACGGAAGGCGTATTCTTTAATTAGATGTTTCAAAAAAAAACATTACGGCACACAAGTTTTTTTTATGCTAGTCGGGTAAAATGCGAAAATATCAATCGTTGAACGGCAACGTGCCCACAGAACACATTAAAATTTTGAGAGAGAGAAAAAAAGGAACGCGTAACAAAGTGCGTACGGTTCCTCGCACACGCGTACATTACGTGGGTGAACCAAAAGTTCATCTCGGCCTCCTCCACTGTGCACTGCACGATCGACATGCCAGTCGGCGGACGGGCGAGGGTCGAGGAATCCGCACTCGCTTCCTCCGCCATCCACGACAGCACGCATGGAAGCTTCGTCGCTGCTTCTCAGATACTGGAATGAATGAATGCTCATGTACGTACGATGGATGATATACATATCTCTTTCAGTCCCTCATGTCACAATCTTGCATTTGTTAACTGATACTAGTGCATGTCGACGTGACTTTGACTGCTGAAGAACATTCTAGAACTGCAGTTCCTAAGCAAGGAATGAAAACGACGGACCATGGGAGAGGAACCACGTGGCCATTCTCCCCGCCTATACGTATTTTTTGAGCAAGAAGCCAGCCATTCATTCCTTATCACGACGGTGACAAGCTGCTATGCGGGGAAGGGGAATCTTGGCAGCTTGATGAATCTGGCCGCTGCTATGTATGGTCTGGACTCTGGACGGTGAAGATATTTTGCAGAAAGAGACAAGCCGCTTCTTCTCTTGCCTGCCAAAGGAAAGAATTGGTTCCTCACACGCACGAGCCGACTTGGATTGGATTGGATTGGATGGATGCAGTCCTTTCGGCGAATTATTCTTGCGGGGAAAGGAATTCCTTTCGCCAATTTGTGTACGCGCGTCCGTGTCAACTAATTCTTTCCGTACAATGCTTTAACCTGTTTTTTTTTAAACACAGTACAACGCAGATGCTGAAAAGGATTGTGAAGGGTAGTACTGCGGATGGTGCTGTACGAGATCAGCAGTGTCGTCAGGCTAGGCTGGAAAGCGAACCAACCCTCGGTGATCTTTGCAGCGGTTCCGCCGTCGTGCGAGGCGCGGGTTTAGTGTTCCTTCCTTCCCGTCGTCGTCGTCCGGCATCCGTCATGTCTCCCAACAGAATCCGCGACGACGACGACAAACACTTGGACATGACGAGGCACTGCACCACCCCCTCTCTCTTTCCCGTCGTCCCCCACCCACAGCACCAACGAGCCCCCGGTTTCGAAGCTGCGCGACGCAAATCCTGCCTGCCGTGCGGACGGCCTCCCCCCTTGACCGCGACGGGGCAGCTAGCTAGCTAGAGGCGTACGGTACGGAGCACCCTGCAAAATGCGACAGAAATAACCCTGCTGCCGCCGCTGCTGGTTTCCCCGTCCCGCATGGCTTCCTTCCCGGTCGCCATCACGGCTACGAGTAATTTGGACGCGTGCGGACGGGTTTTTTCACCTCCCACTCCTCGTACTGTAAAAAGTCGTAGCGGCGCCGCCGATGATGATGGCGCGTGTGACGAAGGAGGCCGGCCTGACTCTGATGACTTGGCTTGCACCGCACGCGTGGTCGTTCGTTCGCCGGTAAACAAAAGGAGTCCCGTCGTCCCGATAGGTACCGCCACCTCCCGGCCGCTGTACGCGCTCGCGCCGCAAAAACAGGGGCGCGCCTCCACCTCCACCACCACGGCAATGGCAATGCCATGGCGGCCCTATCCCTATCCACATCGCAAAACCCAACGGAAAAGACGCGCAAAACCAAAACCGTCTTCCTTCGCCTCCCCTCCCAAAGCCTGGGGGGCGGGGGGCGGGGGGCGTCGGGAAGGCTCCAGAGAGAGATACCCCCTCGCTGGCCCCCACCTCCAAAAACGCGTCCTCCCGCCTATAAGTACGCCCGGCCTCTCCACTTCCCCCATACCCTCAACCCGCTCCTCCCTCCTCAACCTCACACCAACATCCAATCCCAATCCCAACCCAGAGCTTCTCTCCCCACTTGATCATCGCGCAGAGACAACAACAGCACACAACACCTCGTCCATGGGCAAGATGCGCTCTCTCTTCTCCCGGAGCCGCAGCGGCGGCAGCAGCAACGGCAGCGGCCGGCGCTCCGCCAAGTCGTCGGGGCCGCCTTCTCCCGCCCGCGCCGCCTCCTCCTCCTCCTCCTTCCAGGTCCGGCAGGACGAGATGGAGCGCGTGTTCCGCAAGTTCGACGCCAACGGCGACGGCAGGATCTCGCGGGACGAGCTGGCGGCGCTCTTCCACAGCGTGGGCCACGCCGCCACGGACCACGAGGTGTCGCGCATGATGGAGGAGGCCGACGCCGACGGCGACGGCTACATCAGCCTCGCCGAGTTCGCCGCCATCAACGCCGCGCCCGACGCCGCCGTCGAGGAGGACCTCCGCCACGCCTTCCGCGTCTTCGACGCCGACGCCGACGGCGCCATCTCCCCCGCCGAGCTCGCCAGGGTCCTGCGCGGGCTCGGCGAGGCCGCCACCGTCGCCCAGTGCCGCCGCATGATCCAGGGCGTCGACCGCAACGGCGACGGGCTCGTCTCCTTCGACGAGTTCAAGCTCATGATGGCCAACGGCGGCGGATTCGGCAACGTCCGCGCCTGAATCAAGACCCTACGTCGTACTCCATGCAGCCACTCCCGCTCGTTCGTTCATTCTTTTGCGACACCGTGCCTACGTGTAAATACCACCGCGAAATACTTTACTTACTACGGAATGTATGTACGTACTAGCTAGCCGCAGATCACACCAACATTATCAGTGTGCGATTGATTCTGCTGTATATAATTACTATCGGAACTGTCTGATCGACACTGAATAATAACACTCCATGTCGATTTATATGCCTTGTTAATGATAATATACTTCTACAATACTGTTTTTTGAGTATCAAATGAAATGCTTCTAATGTGAGAGAATGATTCCAATACTTTAGTTTTTTTTTAAGTTTTATGTCTGATTCTAGCTGGTAAACGTCCCAGCCGGGTTACTTTGGAAGTGATTAAGAAGGAGCAAGCTTCATGTGAACTTTCCAACATACTAGTGATGCAGACCGGGCCGGGGGAGGTGACGCTTTGATTGATGAAACGGACATGCCGATGTGTCCGATGCTCGCTCGCCGCCGTTGTTTTCGTCAGGACAATCATTCTGCCAGAGTAGTGTAAACAACGAAACCTGTAGCTGTAGCCCAAACTTGCAATGTCTCTGATGAAATTGACAGTTGAGCTAAAGCTGCATTTCTATTAACATTTAACAATGACACGACACCAAAAGAATCTGAATTCCATGTCCTGCATGCGGTGTTGATTGAACAGGTCGAGTTTTTGCTGCTGGATGTGAGCGGTGACAGGGCAGTGACGAAGAGATGACATTTTCCCTTCTGAATTTGAAAAGGAAAAGAAAATGCATGAATACGATGGTTTATGTGTTGATGGAGAACTAGTTGCTCCCTTCATTTCGTATTAACTAAGGCTAAGATGAATATATCTAGATGTATTTCAATGCCAGATGTATCCGTTTAAAGGATAGTTGTTATGGAACGGAGAGGGTATTTCTTAATTGATTGGGAAACAGAAACTCCGTCTTGTTAGTGACAGAAATAGGTGCTGTAGCTTTGAACAATCTGCAGTTCCTCTGGCGTATCGAATGTCACAGTACGGTCGGTGGCGACATTACAGTACGGCGTCAACCGTACAAGTACAAGGCAGTACCCCTACAATTATTGGCTCAATGACCCTGAAAAAATTCCTTAGTTTACGGGAATGTACGTATGCATTGACCGATTGATCATCATAGATACTACTCCCTCCGATCCATAATAAGTATCGCTCATCTAGTACAAAGTTTGTACTAGCTTAATACAAAATGAACGATACTTATTATGAATCGGAGGAAGTACCAAAAATACTTAGTACTCCCGCGTCCAA
This sequence comes from Bromus sterilis, assembly GCA_950022295.1. NCBI lineage: Eukaryota > Viridiplantae > Streptophyta > Magnoliopsida > Poales > Poaceae > Bromus > Bromus sterilis. The sequence goes on from OX465601.1 coordinate 56,966,286, forward strand.
AATATATAAATAAATAACTGCATCATGATCCCAGTCTGTACAACATGCATGCAGATGACGCTACCAATAACCCACGACCTCCCCGTCCTCACTGAGATCACGCGGCCGCCGGGACAGATAACCCACGAGCTAGGTAGCTCCTTCATCATCTCCAGCTGCAATCCGGTCAGAACATGCCTTGAGAAAGAGCCAGCTCCAACAAGATCATCTGGCAGGGGCTCATTCCACAGGCAGGCAGTTAGAACAAGCAAGCTAAGACTAAGTGGTGGCCGGCAACATATGACCAAGTGACAATTATGTATTATTACTCGGACATGATCATCTAGTATTAATTACTGGACATATGGCCGGTCGTTATAAGCTGCAGCTCCACGTTGTGCATGCATGAGCACCAAACAATAGGACGCATGAACTTGACAGAGAACTGCAGGAAGCACCGGCGAAATGTACATGACACTATGCAAGTCCTGCTCCTGCCCCTTTGGCCTTTGCAATTACTCGATCATTTCACTGGAGTAGTATAGTTGCTCTAGGCACGACTTTCCGGTCTCGGTGTTTGGTGGGCATCCCTCCCTCCGCGGTAGGCTAGAAATTTCCAAGAGCTTGCAAAAAGGACAGTCGTCATTCGTCAAGCAGCAGCTGGTACGTGCCTTCAGCTTCAGTCATTCATTACTCAGCCCCAGCCAGAATCATGTAAGTTTCCTACCTAGCACAGGGCACAAGCGTTTTCCTTATTCTCATTTTTGGGAAAGATGTGCACAAGGGTTGGTATCTTACTGAAAGAACAAGAAATTCTGACGTGCCATTCGGTTAGCTTTTTGTGCTTGCAGGAAATGTCAAGGCAACTTCCTCCTCGTCCATTTGGCCAGCTGCTTTCCCTGTTTTGGCAGTTCGTTTGGCGGACGCCTCGATCTGCCGGCCAAACCAAACATCTATATATGGCCTCTTGGGTTTCGCTCTCGTCTCGTGCCAAGAATCAACGGAAAAAGTTGGCGGATGTCAACGTTTGGTTGCCTTGCGAGTGGCAACTTACCGTGAGCAGCAACACGCAGCGTACGTTCTTGGGGTTTCTTCGTCTACAAAGGTCGAAATGCACATGGGCAAACAGAAATAGCGCGTTCGGTTGGCGTTCGAATGTGGCTGCCAGACGCAATTTCTCCATGTTTGCTTGCATGTGCAAGGAGGGTTCGGATCAAGCCCCATGCAATCGGGCCTGTTTGAGCTCTAGCGAGCCAAGAGATCATATAATGGTTTGGTTGGCGAGATAATTACACCTATAATCCTTCTTGTACTTTTCGGTGCGGAATACTAAGAAAGCACGCTTTCGCTCCCCTTTATATATATAGAACAAACAACATACACGGCTGAACGATACAAGATGGTGAGGCAGCCCTCTTACAAAGCCGATCCTAAAATACTCGGCACACGAATGCACCTACGAGCACAGCACACGAACTAAACACACGCACGTAACACCCTAGCAAAACCTAAGCTCCATGACGACGCCCTCAAGAGGGAGCACGACGCAAAGCGTCGTCGCTGCCGAGTCCACCGGACATAGATCTTCACATGGAGCCTTGACACGGAGAGCAGATCCAAGATGACGTCTTCAAGAAGAGCGCGACACCCACGGATGTCGCCGCCGTCGGCGCCAAGGCGCGGAGCTTTCGCTCGGCAACTCGCCCGTGCCATCAATGTCGCCAGAGGGTTACGCGGAGAATAGCCCTATATCCGGACCAGGACACCGCCCCCGAAGAGGCCTGTCCGGGCTACCCACCGCTCCACCACCCGTTGCCCACACAACCCGTGGGAGAGCCACCACCACCACAATGGAGCCTGCCGGAAAGCGCCCATGTGGACCCCCTTCCGGGGCCGCCGCCCCGGCATCCATGCCGCCAGATAGCGCATGTTAACCCCATCATAGCACCCTCGACCCCGGTGGGAAGAGCGACGATCATCCATCACCTCTCCGCCCGGCATCAGCCCTAGAGTCTGGGTAGGCGCCTCCATCATCGGAGGCAGCACCCACACCTGCGTCCCCAGCCAGATCCAGTGATCTGGGGGAAGGCAACTCCTAGGCTGCCGACGGCCACCGGAGAGACTGCCCAAGCCACTCGACTGAGCCAGCTCTCGCGATGCCAAATCCGAGGTCACCGGTATCGATCCGCGACCCGAAGATCCGCTACCACGACCACCACCTGCGACCACCGTACCCACGAGGCGAGCACGACCAACGCCCGCGAGCACCTCCCGGGCCAAGCCCAGCCACGCCTACCCAGAGAGCAAGCTCTGGTCCGCCCTGGGCTTCGAACTGGCCCGCCCGAGCACGAAACCTAGATCTGGCCCATCCCCGAGGCGCGTGAGGCGGCGTCCGCCCAGCCCCGCGCATCGTCGGTCAGATCCAGGAAAAGGCGGGCTGCAACCACCACCTTGCGCCACCTGCGCCGCCGCCATCCTGAGCCGTCGCAGTCCCGCAGGAGCCGCCTTAGCCCGCGCCATCCCACGAGCCAGACCGGCAAGGCGCTGCCGCCAGATTTGAGTGTCGCACCAAGATCCGTCGTTGTCCCATCGAACTCACACCACCACCACCCCACCACGCAGCCACCACTTCAAGTTGTACAACCCGACCCCCAATCGAGCTGGATCTGAGTCGCCAAGACGCACGTGACACGTCCAAAACGTATCGATAATTTCTGCTTGGTCCATACATGTTTTGTGTGATATTGCTATGATCTAGATACACTTTCATACATTTTTATCATATTTGGACTAACCTATTAACTCAGTGCACCCCAGTGCCAGTTTCTGTTTTCTGCTGTTTTTCTATTTCAGTTTTCCCCCATATAAAAAGTGCCAGAAAAATTCGGGAAAATTCAGATAAAAAATCAGCGTGACGGAAGCTTCCAGAAGAGCCCGGGAGGGGTGCCAGGGGGGCCCAGGCGGCCACCCGGCGCGACCCCACCCCTGGCCGCGCCAGGGGGGGCGATTGGGGCCCCTGGCCCACCTCTGGCTGCCCCCTTTCGCCTATTTATCCCCCGTCACGGGAAAACTCCAGAACGAGAACCCTATTCCGCGAACTTCCGCCGTCGCCGCTCTTCCAAGATCGGGAGCACCAGAAGACCTCTTCCCGGCACCCTGCCGGAGGGAGGATTGACCTCCGGGAGTCTCCTCTCCACCATGGATGCTCTCCGGATGTCTCGTGAGTAGTTTTCCTTGGACCATGGGTCCGTGATCAGTAGCTATGTGATGTTCTCCTCCCCTCTTCGATCTTCATTGTTTAGACCTCGTGAGCTGCCCTACATGATCGAGACACCTTTGTAATATTTCTTCTATTGATATGTTGAGTTTGATCGGATCTGATGGATTATGAGATTATGTTCAGATTGTGATAGAGTAATATATTTGGTTCTTATCTCTTGTATTTTTGTTCCTAAGTAATTCTGGCATGCTCTCCGTTGTTGTTTATTGCTTTGGCCAAGTAGTAGGTAGTGACTCCAAGAGGGAGCGTTGTGCTAGATTGTGGGTTCATGCCTCCCCGATGACATGATTGAGTGACAGAAACATGAGTCTAGGGGATGTGTTGTTGCCACAAGAGGGGAAAAATGGTGCGTGTAACCGCGGTTACAAGGATTGTTTACTTTACGCAAAGTTCTTTTTAATGCAGTTGTTTGTTGCTTTGGGTTTACACTTCGGGTGGGCTCGCAACTTAATACCAGCGAGATGTTCTGGATAGATATCTCAAGGTGGATGATTAGTAGTAGATGCAGATGGATTTCGGTCTACTTACTTTGGCGTACTGCCCGTGCTTTTGAACCTCTTCCTTTCTTTTGTAGCATAGTTAGCATTGCGGTGCGTTCATAATCCTGTCAATTGCCTTTCTGTAATTTGTTTACCTCGAATCGCAATTTTTATCGTCTTTTGGGAGAGAGACATCACTAGCGAACATCACGTATCCCGGTCCATATCCTCATTATTATTTCCAAGCTATATTTACTTTTCTGCATTTACTTTCAAGTTTCTATCATTATCTCCTTGCGTTTTATCATTTGTGAACAACAAGACCGGAGAGATTGACAACCTCTCTGAACTTCGTTGGGAACAAAGTTATCTGTGTCTGTGTGCAGGTCCACGTTAGGTGCGTCGCTGACACCTACTTATCATCTCTGGAGTCCTACTGGAGACAAACCTTGATATCTTTACTGAGGGAAAACTCGCTGCTGTACCGCATCACGCCTTCCACTTGGGGCCTACTAACGAAGGGCGAGAAGCCAATCATCAAGAGTAATTTCTGGCGCCTTTGCCGGGGACTCCAAGTGATAAGATAGGGGAGTTGCACACTACCCTTTACCTTTGTTTGTTAGTACTAGTAAGCGTGCACGTGCAACGCACGAGTAAAATTTGAAAAAAAGCATTAGCTAAATAACAATTAGTTATACAAAATTTTACCTAAATCGGAATGATGCTTTATGATCGCAGTTGAAAAGCTTCATAGCATGTGAGATTTAGATACATTTGTGTGTTTGCTCACATCTTTAAATGCCAAAAATAATCATCAATCAAATAAAAATAGAGAAGATTTACATCACTATAATAACTGACAACAGAAAATGTATACCCTTCTGCAAAGGAAATCTATGGACATACTAATCTCCTTTAAATTGAAGCGCTCTAGTGCTTCGAGAGGGTTGTGGGGTCACTAAGGGCCCCATGAGTAAGTGTGTGGCTTTTAGTTTTATTTCTTCTAATCTTTTTACGTTTTAAATCATGAGCGCTTATTAAAATTTGAGTATTAAAAAAATAAATTTATTTTAAAATTCTCATTTTCAGATTCATTTAAATGAACTAAATTTGTAGCTATTTTCAAATTTCACGGTCACTTAAAGTTTGGAAACTTTTTAATTTTCAAACATTTTTTCAAACAATGAGCGCATTCAAATTCATGAATGTTTTTAAAAAAATTATAATATTTGTAAAGTTTCTTAACATCACTAATTTAATTTTTGGTAGGCGATATGTATCTGAGCTAAGCTAGCAGTGAGCCGAGCGAAAAAACTAAACTAAACATGTCAAGCTGAGCGCGCAAGAGCTTCGTATGCTGGCCCATGTGAGCGTTATAATAGCAATTCCATGATTGAGCGTGTAATATGACTCCCAAGAGGCTCAAACAATCACCACCTGCTGACACCAAGGCCGAAACGCGCAAAGACTTCACAACCAAGTACTCCGTATCAAACAACTCCTCTATTATCTTGAAAAAATCAACCCAACACGATATACGAACAAAGAAAGACCATCCATATAAAATCAAAACACAAAGTCAACAAGGGTAAAATCAAAACAAAACAACTGATCGCATATAGATATAAAATAATTAATTTCATGAGTGAAGTACAGCGCGATGAAGCGCGCATTAGCCTATAGTACACATGATTTCCCCTACTTGAGCCGATGAAACAGAGCAAGGCGCTGTCCTTTTCGAGCATGAATCCTTTGTTGTCACCAATGAGTCTGCAACATCAATCAACCCCATTATAAAACTTGGCAGAGTTTCAAACAAGAAAAGAAAATGGAACTCTAGAGTAGAGGTTCTAGGAGATGTCATCGACAGCAAAAAAAACAGAGGTAGAGGGATGTTATCAGTGGCCTTATGAGTCACCCAGGTCTTGCCGTTGTTGTTTGCTTTTAGCAGCTCGCCGCTCCCACCAGCAGCACATGCCTAATCCCATAGAATGGAACCATAAGATAGATGTTCAATATAACTTATCATGAGCTATAAAATTATCTTTTGGCAAGCAATAGAAAATTATCTTTTGTACTATAAATAGATCATGATTATCCTCCTGAGTCCTAAGACAGATATAAGAATAGCAAGTGTTCATTACTTTGCAAAGAAGAAAATCATCAGTCAAGAAATTTGATATTCCGGAAACAAAAAAAGGTAGAAGTCCAAAAAGATGATGGATACTGAAAAATACTAATATGAAATGTTAAGTACTTAACATTAATTTGAGAAGTGTTGTGGTTCTTGGCATGGACCTCTACACTTGTAACATAAGTGAATATGTATATTAGCACAAAACTTACGAATATGCTCAACATTAATTCAATAAGATGGCAATGAAATTTATTTCTAATATAATCTTGAAACTGGTCATGCATAAAGAAAATAGAATATAAATTTGTAAATTTGCAAATATCGCATTGAGGTATGTGTTGGCATGGAGCTATTAAAATATTTGCATTATTTTGTCATTTATAACAACATGCATTTCTTGTATTTGTGAACAACAAGACCGGAGAGATTGACAACCTCTCTGAACTTCGTTGGGAACAAAGTTATCTGTGTCTGTGTGCAGGTCCACGTCAGGTGCGTCGCTGACACCTACTTATCATCTCTGGAGTCCTACTGGAGACAAACCTTGGTATCTTTACTGAGGGAAAACTCGCTGCTGTACCGCATCACGCCTTCCACTTGGGGCCTACTAACGAAGGGCAAGAAGCCAATCATCAAGAGTAATTTCTGGCGCCGTTGCCGGGGACTCCAAGTGCTAAGATAGGGGAGTTGCACACTACCCTTTACCTTTGTTTGTTAGTATTGTTAGTTTACCTTTCAGTTTTTATCTCAGTGTCCTTTATGAAAAACCACAAAAATAGTTACTACATTTTGCCTTTGTCTTGCTTTGCCTATTTATAGTATCCTCACCATGGGTGATGAGCCACCCAAATATGGTAGGATGGACATGTTTCACTTGGATCGTCTTCGATCAATTTGTGCTCGCGCTAAAAACCCAACCGACTTGGTTGAAGGAAAATCATTGGATGAGCATGCTCATTATACGCGGCACCGCCTATCTCAGAAAGAGAAACACTTATGGGATCAAATACATGTTTCTTATTGCCATGCTAAACTTTTGTGCCACATTTATGGTTTTACTTGTTGTTCTAATATAGATCATAAACACCTCCCTGTCTAATGTGAGTTTAATGAAAATGAGATCTTATATTCTTATGCTAAAGGTGTTTATGATTACTTTGATGTTGAAAAGATTGAAGAGTTTGTCGCTTTTAAAGGTGCCTATGAGATTGCTTCTTTGATTGAAAAGTATCACGATACTATTTTCGAGTCTGAAAACTTTGCAGTTCTTGCTTATTGCTTCGAGAATTATACTTCCAATTCTTATATTGAGGATTTTAAAAATAAATTGTTTGCTGCCCAAGAAGAGGCCAATGATTGCTATGATGAGGAGTCCTATGATTCCGAGGACTCACTTGATACTTCCCTTTCTGATGATTTTGATACTTGCTTTGTTGATGGCCATGATGCCACTATGGATGATGCCTACGAAGATGAACTTGCTATAGTTCCTTATGTTAAGCATGAAATTATTGTTGTTGCACCCACACTTGATTTCCCTATTATCCTTTTGAAATCTCCAACTATTCCGGAGAATTTTGCTCTTATCCAGGCTCAATGTGATGGGTTGCATCTATCTTATCATCCTAAAAACCGTGTTGAAAACAATACACGTGTGCTTGTAGGTCATGAACAACATGATTTATGTGATAGTTATATTCTTGATGTTGTTCATGATGCTACTGAAAATTACTTTGAGAGAGGAAAGTTTGGTTGTAGAAACTTCCATGTTACAAAAACACCTCTCTTCATGTTGAAAGTTTTGAAGTTGTTCTTATTCTACTTTCCTATGCATGTCACTTTGTGCTTCTTTGATTTATTTTCTTACAAGATGCCTATGCATAGGAAGTGGGTTAGGCTTAAATGTGTTTCACATTTGCTTCTTGATGCTCTCTTTTGCTTCAATTCTTATTCTCTTGTGAGCATCTTTCATAATCTTCATGCCTAGCTTAAAGGCATAAAAGAAAGCGCTTTCGGGAGGCAGCCCGCAACGAATTTAGGTTTTCCATTTTGCTTTTGTTGTGTCTTGATGTTTGTTACTTCAGTATCAACATCATTGTATCTTTATTTTTCAGCTTTGTGCCAAGTTATAGCCTCTTACGGCAAGGGAAGTAAAAGTTGTGATATGCTGTCCAGAAAACAGATTCTGTCCTCGTAACCAGAAAAATTCCAGAAAAATCCCAGTTCATCTTTTTGAGCTGAATGTTTTACACAGTATGCTCTATACAATTACGAAACTTCCGTATGCTATGAGTTTTTTTATTTGAGTTGTAGAAGTGCCCCTAAAAAATTCTTTACTATTTGCTGTTCTGTTTTTCACAGATTCCGCCACGTTTTGTCTCTCCTTACTTTTGCAAACCTTAAGCTTGCTTTTTCTTTGCAAAAACTTTTTGGCACTCTTGAGAAACAGTAGCTCTTCAAGAATATCTTTTTATCCAGTGGGAAAAAATATTTTATTAAGGGTACTAACCTCTCTAATCAGCTTATGATGAGTTATGTATGAAGGGAGTTTTCAAGTGTGCGATGGAAGATGATGAAAGAAGATCCAGGAGTGTCAAGCGCTCAAGCTTGGGGATGCCCCCATGCATCCCCAATAAATATTCAAGGAGACTCAAGCGTCTAAGCTTGGGGATGCCCCCGTGCATCCCCTTCTCCATCAACAATCATCAGTTCGTTCTTCGTCTCACTATATTTTTATCACTTCATGCGTTATGTGCTATGCTTGGAGCGTCTCGCTCTTAGGTTTTATTTTTAGTTTTCTTTAGCTTTGGGAAATCCGTGTTTATTTTCAAAACCTACAAAACTAGTTGAGAACTCTAGCTACTAGATGGATCACTACTCTTCTGAGGGGTCGAATATTAGAGTACACTCGCGTACCATGAGTCGAGGATGCGCAAGGATAACCAAACCCCCATACACTCCTCCTCGGGGTACTTGTCTCTTTGTGAACCTCCTCATTAGATTGAGAGTTACCGATAATAAGTGCATGAGTTCTTCGGACTAATGTAAGTATTGAGAGTTGACACTTCCACCTTCCCATATTTTGCTAGCCTCTCCCGTGCCGTGCATTGCCTTCTTCTCACTCCGAGAGTTGGTGTCCACCTTCGCCGGTACTTCCGAACCCTTGGCATGATACCCTCTGTCATCATAAGCCTCCCTTTATCCTTCCTCAAAACAGCCACCATACCTAACTATCAAGGCATTTCCACAGCCTTTCCGAGTTACATTGCCATGCAACTTCCACCTCTTCATGACTTGATCTTCATGTCATACATGTTCCTGCTACACTGGCAGCGACATACATTCAATACATCATGATAGTTACATCTTCTTTATGTTTTGAGTACCTTGTAAAGTGTGAAAGATCTCCTTTACCTTCTTGTAAAATAGAGTGTTGCCCTTAAGTGAGGAAAAGATCCCAAAGTGGACACATTAAAAGATCCCAAAGAGGACAAATGAGAGTTAAATAGAAAGAGTCATTGAGGCCACAAAAAAATACAAAAAAATAGAAAAAAGAGAAACAAGAAATAAAAAGAGAGAAAGGGGCAACACTACTATCCTTTTGAGAGATCCACACTAGTACTCCCTTTATATCCTTGTACTCCATAGAGATGATCTTTTTGCATATAGTTTGGAGAGCTTCTTAGCTCGTATGTGCACCCGTTGCATGGCAATCCCTACTCCTCACATCATATCTATCATTTGGCATCTCTTGCCTATGATTGTCCTCATTGATGTGAGCCTTTCTCATCCTTTTGACTTCCTCCTCCACCATATTTCTCTCTTTGCCATCCTAAGTGTCAACTCTCGTGTTTACGCTCATCCATTGCTTGAGTGCTCAAAAAATTGAAAAGGAGTGGATCAAATTGACTTGTACCTGGCTAGTGTTCTGGGGACGAGTCAATATAAGATTCCAAAGAGGACCAAGTGTGAAACTTTAGTAGATTGAGTTCTCAACAAAAATACTTTTTTCTCTCGTATTCCCTACCCTCCTTTCTTGCACGCAAACAACATTTGGAGACATTCGAGTCACGGACAGCGAGAGCTCTTGCACCTTTTGTTCTTTTGTTACTTGTTTCAATGCTAATATAGACTCTTGCCTGTTATGACTTGAATTGAATCTCTAACCACAGAAATTATGCTTGTTATCATTTACCTACTCGAGGACGAGCAGGAATTAAGCTTGGGGATGTTGATACGTCCAAAACGTATCGATAACTTCTGCTTGCTCCATGCATGTTTTGTGTGATATTGCTATGATCTAGATACACTTTCATACACTTTTGATCATATTTGGACTAACCTATTAACTCAGTGCACCTCAGTGCCAGTTCCTGTTTTCTGCTGTTTTTCTATTTCAGTTCTCCTCTCCACCATGGATGCTGTAACACCCTCAGAATCATTAACAGTAATCACTACAGTGATTCCACTGTTAGTGATCATTACTGTTGATGATCAAGCCTTGAACACCTTTGATCACAACTCATTGAAATTCCAACCCTGATAAAATTTTCAAATAAGTGTGGATTGTAAATCTTGCTCCAAGGATTGTGGATGCATGCCAATCAACTTGATCATGGTTAAACCAAAACCACCTTATTCATTTGCATAATCCCAAGCCAAGAATAAATTATGAAAACCCTAGAGTTGGCATATCAAAATTGTCATGGAATTTAAAATGAAAATGAAAACTATAGTGGGCCCTTTATGATGGAATCTATTTATAAAATGCCTAACAAACATTAGGCCACGATGATATAGCAATAGTTATTTTATTAAAATGGTATAGTAATATTAAGGAATAATAAATGAAATAAAACAATAGCTTTAGGAAATTGTTAAATTGCCATGGAATAAAATAAACAAGTGGGAATTTTAAATGAACTAAAAATTATGGAAACAATTTTATAAAATGCCTAATAATCTGTAGGCCATAATAAAAGTGATATGGGATTTTATTACCATGTTTAAAAATGTTAAGCAAATAAAACAGTAGCAAAACAATACCATTTAATATCTTTTTAAATAAAACAAATTGCAACTGGATTTAATTAATCCCCAAACTTTTGTAGCACTGCTATACTATGTAGCACTAATATAGGAGCTAGTTACAACTTTGTATAAAATCAAATGTTGGCTAATAAAAAAAATAGACAGAAAAGCAAAACAGAAAAGAAAATCAAATAAAAAAAAGAAACCTATTCTACGCCACGGGCACAACCCACCCGCTGGGCCAAGCCCACCACCAACCCCCAGCCCACCCACTCCCTCCTCCTACCTTCCCCCTGTTTTCCCCAACCACCCCACCTGCCCTGCCCGCACAGCGCCATGGCAGAGGCCACGGGCAGGCCATCCCCCACCTCACCTGCTCCCCCCTCTCCTCCTGGATAAGGCCGTGTGCCACTCCCCCTGCCCTCACTCCCTCTCCTTCCTCTCCCTCGCGCCCCCTTCTTCTTCTCCGTGTGACCCGAGCGTGGCCGTCGACACGGCGGCGACGCCCGCGCGGCCACCCTCCTTCCCCGACCGTGCGAACACGTCCGGGAGGTCCGCCTAGCTCCTCCACTTCGCCCCCAACCTCAGGCTCGTGCTGGAGTCCAACGGGTTTCGCGAATCGGCCCGCCCTTTCCACCACGGACGCGCCGCCATTGGCGACGAATTAGCTCCACCCCGACCGCCTCCGACTCCCCCGAGTCCCTCCATGAACTCTATGTGAGCTTCCCCGTCGTTTTTCTTCTTGTCGCACTCGATCCCGTGCCCTAGAACGCCGCCCCGCCTTAGGTGTGTTCCGGCCGCCGCCGGTGGTGGTCGTGGCCGCCGTTTTGGTCGTCCCCGTGGCCCAACGAGTTCCCCATCTGGTGTGCGACACTTGGTCCGTTCGATTCCTCCCCTCGGTGCCTCGTTTGGATGCCGGAGCTGACCACTACCTCGCCGTGCCCCCCCTGTTCTTCCCGCCGGCGAGCACGGGCTCGGGCCAGTGGGGATTGGCTCGCTGACCGGTGGACCTGGGACGGTTAAGCTTAGGGGTAATCCCCTGTTAATCCCCCCTTGATTGAATGGTTAAGTTAACTTCCCAGAGGCTTACAGGTGGGCCCAAGGCTTTTAGATTAAATATAAAACTGTTAAAACTGTCTCTGTCTATGACACATGGGCCCCCCTAGATATTTTGGATTTATTAAAATATTTAAATGATTTAATTACATAGAGTGTCATGTGGGCCACCCCCACCATTTTAATTAACAAAATTGTTTTATTAAAATGGGTCACTGACATGTGGGTCCCTGTTGTCAGGGTTGACCCAGTCAAATAACACTATTCTGGATAATGACATTTTATTAATAAAAATAATCCCAAAAAACTTTTAAAATGATTTAAAAATTTGAAATTCAATAACTTTTAAACCGTAACTCAGATTCAAAAACTTTATACAGGAAAATTGATCAGAAAAATATAACGAATACGGATACGCTATCCGTATGTCTACCACCCCCCTCTAACGTACCGAACATCGACATTCCCCCCCTTCGGGCCGTCTGTCGATAATTCTCGGTACCGATAAAAGTTGTCCGGATGAAAAACTTTTGTATACGAAAGTTACTCAGAACGGATCCACGATTACGAATACGTTACTCATACTCCCACCACACCCCTCTAACATGCCAAACGTCGAACCGTCCCCCCCCCCTCCGGTACCGTCAGTCCGATGATTGCCCGATACCGATAAACCCTCCGGATGAATTTATTCTGAACACGAAAGTTGTTCGGAATAGATCAACTAACTTGGATACACCACCCACACATGTGTCGGATATCCACGACACCTCCGGCATGATATCTCCCCCCTCCGGACACCTTGTCCGATAATCACCCGGAGCCGGTATTTCGTCCCCGGATGAATTCCCGCTCCGAGTATCGTGCATCGTACTGCGTTAGAACCCCGTTTACAATTCATCTGTTATGTCTTGCATTTGTATTGCTATTATTGTTGTGTATTTATTGTTTCTTCCCCCCCTTAATCTCCGGTAGACCCTGCTGCTGCCGTCGACTACACCGATGTTGAGTACGACTACTTCGTCGACGATCGTACCCCTACCGTCGAGCTTGCAGGCAAGCAGAGCCATTCTCTTCCCCAGATATCGCCTATCTTTCCGTAAATTTTGTGACGCCCCCAAAATCAGACCGTGTACAGTAATCATACACACAGGGTACATGACTGAGATTAGGGTGCCACAATGATAATATCACAGCACAACACTAAACACAAAAGGATAAACAAATATGTTACAATAGAGGGGGTCACGCAGACCTGAATACATAAGTCATACAAGCCATAATATCTGAGTACAGACATAGTTAGTCAAGGTTTGCCTTAAGAAGGCTAGCACAAATCACATCAGAGATACAGATCGAAAAGGCGAGGCCTCCTGCCTGGGATCCACCGAACAACTCCTGGTCGACGGGGAACTCAACGTCGTAGTAGGCGCCTCCGGGGTACTCCTGCTCCTGGGCTCCAACGTCGGCTGCAGCGGCCGATCAGGCAAAACAGTAAAGGAAACAAAGCACGTGAGTATCTAGTATACCCGCGAGTCTTACGTCCGCTACTAAGCATTATGCATTGTATCAACGGAAAGAAGAGGCTGTATATAGTGGACTGAAAGACAGAAAATCCAGAGCAAGGGTAAGAAGCTAGGCCTATCGAAGACTAGCATCTTCCGACGATGTCTTGCAGCATGAGGTAAGAATCAGCCAACAGTTTATATAAAGCATGAAGTAACAATGCAGCAGAAGTTGCTGCAGTATTGTATAATAATAAGTTGTAATAATTAGCAATGCCTCCGAGTTCACCTCCTCGACATCCCCGCGAGGAAGAGAACCCAGAACCACACGGTTTAATAATAATAGTTTCTAGTGGTAAGATCCAGCTTCAGCATAAAGCGTCCTGTTACCGTGGACACGACTATTCGAATAGATTAATCTTCCCTGCAGGGGTGCACTTGTGTTACGCTACACGCACGGATCTCCAGGGTGGCGGGAACCTTGTTAGGGAACGCTCCACCGAGGCTATCCGACACTTCATAGCCCATCTTTCAAACTCAACGGAGAGGTCATCCGCCGGTCTAAATCCTAAGTACGCCGGGCCTTGGACCCCAACCCGAACGTACTCCTGCACGGTGCGTGGCTGGCCGGTGAAGTTGAAGCAAATCCAAATAAGACACCACCACGCGAGCAAATAAGACAAAACCACTTCCCGGCGCAGGCCGCGGTACTGCTGACGTCTGAAGAGTCCTCAGACGACACTACGAAGCAGAGGAGCCCATAACTCGTAATTCCCACGGGTAGGTAGTGCGTACATGGCATATAGACAACTCAAGACATTCACTGACCCATTTAGCATTTTAATTAACCTGCGTGACAACCGTTATCGTTGCCTTGACTTAACTGACCCGCGGACAACGACAGTAGCCAGGACCACCAGTACATCGGTGCCTGCCCCGTCGTCCCACCAAGTCACTGCGGTTACCAACAAGGTGAACCATCTCCTTACCTTGTCTCGCGTGTGCTCCTGGAGGAGCTCGACTTTCGTAGTTTGGTAACTCTCACGGCCAACGAACAGGGGCCAAGCACACCGGTACACTGGTCGTACCCTCCCTGTCGTCCCGTCGCAATACCTATCGCGGGCACTGCTGGGTCGCCCGACTTCTTACCTGAAGGACAACCGTTTACAGGACCCTATGGCGGCAAGACAAAGTCAGCCTCGAGGGGAGTACAAGGATTACTCCTTGATAGCTCACACTTGAGGTGACTAGGCATAACCCAGATAGAGGCCTTTGGCGGTGTCTGCTTTGTACCGTACCTGTGCAGTTATAATGTCTGTACCCGCGTTCACTCCCCTGAGTGATCACGGCCCTCTATCTAATCCTAGCTAACAATACGCAGGGCTCACTGCTGAATCGTGCATAATAATAATAATAGGCAGCATAGGATAAGGAAGGCACATCAAGGGGCGACAAAAATCAGGCAATGCAATTGAATAGGATTGTAATCGTAGCAGCAGCAGTAACAATGCCTAGTGCAAGAAAGTACGGAAAGATAGGCGATATCTGTGGAAGAGAATGGCTCTGCTTGCCTGCAAGCTCGACGGTAGTAGTAGGGTCGTCGACGAAGTAGCCGTACTCAGCAGCGGTGTAGTCGACGACAGCAGCGGGGTCTACCGGAGATTAAGGGGGGGGGGGAGAAAACAGTAAATACACAACAAGCATATACAAACAGATGCATGACATGACAAATGAAATGTTAACGGTATTCTAACGCAGTGCAATGCACATTGCTCGGAACGGAAATTCATCTGAGGATGAACTACCGGTTCCGGATGATTACCGGACAGGGTGTCCGGAGGGGGAAGGATCAAGCCAGAGGTGTCGTGGGTACCGGACAAACATAAGGGGGTGTATCCGTGCGAGTTGATCTATTCCGAGAAACATTCGTGTTCAGAATAAATTCATCCGGGCACTCTAACAGTACCGGACAATTTATCGGACCGCCGGTCCGGAGGGGGAACGGTTCGATGTTCGTTGTGTTAGAGGGGTGTGATAGGCATACGGATAGCGTATTTGTATTCGTTATATTTTTCTGATCAATTTTCATGTATAAAGTTTTTGAATCCGAGTTACGGTTTAAAAGTTATTGAATTTCAAAGTTTTAAATCATTTAAATGATTTTCTGAATTTCTTTTATTATTTATTCAACATTATCCAAAACATTATTCAAAACAGTGCCTGACAGGTGGGACCCACATGTCAGCCTCTGTTATTTATAAAACATTTTATTAAATCAGAAATACCTCTGGACCCACATGTCAGTGACTCAATTTTAATTATTAGATTAACCTAAAGCATTAAGTTAATTATTTAGAGGGGACCCACCTGTCAGTGACTGGGGTTGCCCAGTCAGCACAGTTGACTGGTCAACCCAGTCAGCTGGGACCAAGGGGTCCACTGGCAGTGACCCAGGGGTTGCCCCCAGGTGTGCCACGTCAGGGGGGCACCGGCGGCGAGACGCCGGCGTGCCCAGCACGGCGGAGGCCACGGGAGGGGCGTCGGAAATGGGCTAGGGGGCACCGTTCGTCACGGGGTTTGGTGCATTCGAACGGGAAGACAGCGCTGCGTCGATTCCAGGTGGTGGCGACGTCGGGGGTGGCCGGAGTGAAGCTCGCCGTCGACAATGGCGGAGGCAGCGCTCGGGTCAAATGGAAATCGGGGGTACGGGTGAAATCGAGCGCGCAACTCATCTTAACCGAACCTATGCTCTACCAGGAACACAGTGGTGCAAGCGGCGTGAGCTGAAGCTCACTGGAGCGAGCGCACGCCCTTCCTCGGCGGAGACGTGCTCGGCTCCAATGGCGCGGGAGGCTACGGCGAACGGGAGGCCACGGGAAGACTAGGAGGGGGTAGAGGAGCTCACGACGGAGGCGTAGGGGAGGGCAGCAAGCTTGGGGGAGGCGTGACGAGGCTGGAATCGACGACGAGGTCGCGGCGGCCGGAGGGGGGAACGAAGACGAGGGCGAGGCGAGGGAGGGCTCCCGGCTCGATTCCTTGCTGGACTTGATGAAGGCGACGACGGTGCAGAGGTTGGACACGGTGGCGTAGGCGGTAGTGGCCGTTGGCCGCGTGCGGCCACGGCAACGGCGACGGCGGCGCTCGGGCAATTTTTTCCCGGGCGAGAGAGAGGTGAGGAGGGAGGGGAAAAATGGCTTGGTCCGATCCACAAAGTGCGGGGAGACTAGATATTATCGTCCCCGATGTCGACGAGGCCGCGGAGCAGGTGAGAAGGGAGGGAGCGGGGTGGCAGTGTCGCCGGCACGGCATGGCGCCAGGGGGGTGGTTGGAACAGGAGGAAGAAGGGGGAAGGCTGGGCCGAGGTGGGCCTCGCCCTGGGCGGGTTATAGTGTTTTTTTGTTTTTTTTGTTTTGCTGTTTATTCTATTTCTTTTTGCTTTTGTTTACTGTTGTAATTAAATTAATCACTTCTGCATTTTATTTAAATGTGTTGGTGGTTTGTAAATTAGTTGTATGTCACCTGTAGGTTACATAAAAGATTTGGTGCATTTTAAAACTCAGTGGGTATTTCTTTTAAATATTTTAGGATTAAAAAGGGTCTTATAAGCTACTGTTATAATTGTTTGGGATTTTCCATAACTTCAAAAATTACCAAAGTTGGTCCAACATGATTATAATGATTTTAGGCAATTTACAAAAATAGTTTCATGATTTTTGGAACAACTTTATTTCAGCACTTTTGTTTTATTTTTCATTCAAAGAAGTTTCAACTAGGGTTTGGTTTGTTAGATGAGCAAGGTGCATTTGGCTTTGGGTTTTGATCCCAAGGGCTCAAGTACATGGTGCATGGGGTGTTGATCAACCACAGCAAGGTTTGATCATTAGCATCACAAAGTTTTATCAAGGACAAGGGAGATCAATCAGAGATAATCCAACAGTGATGATCAACAGTAATGATGGTTACTGTTGCAGGCATCTGAGGGTGTTACAAATCTCCCCCACTACAAGAATTATCGTCCCGAGAATTTACGTGGTAGCGAGGAAAAGGTCGGGGTATTCATCGCGAAGGCGATCTTCGCGTTCCCAAGTGGCTTCATCTTCAGAGTGATTCGACCACTGAAACTTGAGGAACTTGACGGTTTTGTTGCGGGTTCGACGCTCAGACTAGTCGAGAATGCGGCTCGGATGTTCTCGATAAGTCAGGTCTTGTTGCAGCTTGATCATATCATGCTCCACTTCGCGGATAGGGTCGTTGAAGCAGCGACGGATTTGCGACACGTGGAAGACATCGTGGACTTGGGAGAGGTTCGGCGACAATTCCAACCGGTATGCCACGGGTCCACTCCTGGAAAGGATACGGAACGGGCCAATGTAGCGAGGAGCCAACTTTCCCTTGATACCGAAGCGATGAGTGCCCCTCATGGGAGTGACACGGAGGTAAGCGTATTCACCAGGTTGATACTCCATTTCCCGGTGTTTGCGGTCGTAGTTGCTCTTCTGACGAGACTGTGCGGCCTTGAGATTTTCTTGCACAATGCGAACTTGTTCTTCAGCTTCTTGGACAAGATCCGGTTCGAAGTAGGGTCGTTCCCCAGTTCCTGACCAATTCAGGGGGGTTCGACATTTACGTCCGTATAGAACTTCGAAGGGGGCCATCTTCAGCTAGCCTGATAGCTATTGTTGTACGAGAATTCCGCGTACGGGAGGGCATCCTCCCATTTCATGCCGAAAGAAAGGACACAAGCGCGAAGCATGTCTTCCAGCACTTGATTAACTCGTTCAACTTGGCCTTGCGACTGGGGGTGATAAGCGGTGCTGAGATTCAGACGAGTCCCGAAAGCTTCCATGAAACTATTCCAGTATCATGAGGTGAAAATGCTGCCACGGTCTGAACTGATCTCCAACGGAATACCGTGGAGTGACACAATTCAGCAGATATACAAGTGTGCTAACTGACTAGCAGTGATCGTCTCCTTGACCGGCAGGAAGTATGCAATCTTGGAGAATCGGTCGATGACAACAAAGATGGCATCGTTACCTTTCTGTGACTTAGGAAAACCGGTGACGAAGTCCATTTCGACTTTGTCCCACTTCCAATCAGGAGGAGGGAGTGGTCGCAACCAATCAGCAGGTTTCTGATGTCCGGCTTTGACGTGACTGCAAACGTCACATTGAGAAACATAGCGGGCGATGTCTTGCTTCATGTAAGGCCACCAGTACCGTTGACGAAGGTCTTTATACATCTTGGTACTGCCAGGGTGGATTGATAAGGGAGAATTATGGGCTTCTTCCATGATATCCGGACCACAGTTAATGAGAGCCGGGCTCACAGGAACTACTAAGCGGCCCTTGAAGTACACAGTATCACCATCATTGGCATCAATGGTAAAAGAGGAGGGCTTTCCTTCTGCGATGTCCTGCTTGATCTTCACAATGTCAGGGGCCAGAGATTGTCTACTCTTGATGAGGGCGTCGAGTTTTGACTCGAGAACCAGGTTATTGACGTAACCTTGAGGAACAATCTCGAGGTTCAACTTGCGAAACTCTTCATACAGAAGTGGTTGCTGCACCTGAACCTCAAGTTCAGAACAGTAAGCTTTGCGGCTCAAGGCATCGGCCATCACATTAGCCTTTCCAGGGGTATACGAAATATCCATGTTGAAGTCGGCTATTGTCTCGAGCCAACGTTGTTGATGAAGATTCAAATCTGGCTGAGTAAACAGGTACTTCAGACTTTGGTGATCGGTGTAGACCTCGCAACGATTACCGACGAGGTAATGTCGCCACAGCTTCAATGCATAGATTACTGCTGCCAATTCGAGATCATGTGTTGGATATTTGTCTTCGTGAGAACGCAACTGACGAGAGCCATAAGCAATCACCTTGCGCTCTTGCAATAGGACACAGCCTAATCCTTGACGAGACGCGTCGCAATATATCACGAAGTCCTTCTGAGTATCAGGGGGAGCGAGCACCGGGGGAGAATTTAGCTTGTCCTTGAGTGCTTGAAAACTTTCTTGACATTTATCTGTCCACTCAAACTTGACACCTTTGTGAAGCAGATTAGTCAAAGGCCTGGCAATCTTGGATAAATTCTCGACGAAACGGCGGCAATAGCTAGCGAGCCCGAGGAAACTGCGGACTTGCTTGACGGTCTTTGGAGGAGTCCAGTCAAGAATAGTCTGGATACGTTCTGGGGTGACGGCAATGCCATCCTTGGAAATCACATGCCCAAGGTAGGTTACTTCGGGAAGCCAGAACTCACACTTAGAATACTTAGCGTAGAGTTGGTGTTCTCGAAGCTTCTCCAGTATAAGACGAAGATGTTCAGCATGTTCTTCTTCATTCTTGGAATATATCAATATATCATCCAGATAAACCACGACGAACTGGTCGAGGTACTCCATGAAAATATAATTCATCAATCTGGAGAAGGTGGCTGGAGCATTGGTTAAGCCAAAGGACATGACGGTGTACTCGTATGAACCATAGCGAGTAATGAAGGCAGTCTTCGGAATGTCCTCATCACGGACTCGGATTTGGTGATAACCCAACCTCAAGTCGAGTTTAGAAAACACCTTGGATCCGGCAAGTTGATCATACAGATCGTTGATCCGGGGAAGTGGGTATTTATTCTGGATGGTGGCTTGGTTAATGGGCCGATAATCTTGGACCAATCGGTTTGTCCCATCGCTCTTCTTGATAAAAAGCGAAGGTGCTCCCCAAGCTGAGGAACTGGGGTGAATGAATCCTTTCTGAAGTGCCTTGTCGATTTCCTCCTTAAGTTCAAGGAGTTCATGTGGCGGCATCTTGTAAGGTCGCTTGGCAATAGGAACAGTGCCTGGCTTCAAGTCGATGACAAATTCAACTTCTCTGATCGGGGGTATTCCCGGCAGTTCTTCGGGGAAGACGTCGGGAAAGTCGCGGACGACCGGAACGTTCTCAATTCCTTCGAGGGGGGCGGCATTCAAAGCATTCATCATAAATATCTGCGTTTTAGCATTACGGGTAACTCGGGTGGTGTGGTTAACAATCTTGCCGGAGGGGTGAAAAAGTTGGACAGACTTGGTGCCACAATACAGTGCGGCATCGTGAAATTTCAACCAATCCATTCCCAGAATGAGGTCTATGGTGGAAGACATCAGGATGATGGGGGAAGCATGGAATTCAATTCCTTCAATTTCAACGATGGTTTCGGGAACTACCTTGGTGGTTCGGCATTGGCCTATCGGGGTGCGAACAACCATCAGTGGGTTCATCTTTTCCAATGCGAAGTTATACGACAATGCAAATGCTTCCGACATAAATGAATGCGATGCTCCCGTATCAAATAAAACAGTAGCAGGTACGGAATTAACGAGAAGGGTACCCATCACGGTAGCGGGTTGTTGCTGAGCTTCTTCAACATTGACATGGTTAGCATGTCCACGAGCATAAGCGGCAGACCCAGTATTATAGTTGGGGGTCCTGTTGTTGCCACGACCATTTCCACGGCCAACGGGGTGAACTACCAGTTGCTTCTGTTTCTGGGGGCACTCTCTGGAAAAATGCCCAGGTTGGCGGCACGTGAAGCATAATCCATCCTGAGGACGAAGGGGGGTAGCATTGGGTGGTGCAGGCAGAGCTCTTGGCATCTGCGGTGGCGGAGGCAGACGGGGTGCAGCATAAGACGGCCTTGGAGCAGGGACAGCTGAATGGGTCACACTGGTAGGGAGCCAGATACGACGCTTCTGCGTTGCGCCCGAAGATGAGCCAACGTCACGATAACGCTTCAGAGAGTTCTTGTGCTCCATCTGAGCAGTCTCGACGGTGATAGCCTTGTTCACCATGGTGGCGAAGTTGGCGAAATCATGAACGGCAAGAGCGAGCCTGAGTTCTGGGTTGAGGCCACGACGGAACATCTGCTGCCTGCGAGCATCAGTGGTGATCTCTCCTTCCGCATAGCGAGAGAGGTTGAGGAACTCGCGCTGATAGGCTTCAACAGTCATGTCGCCCTGAGTGAGGTTACGGAATTCTTCCGCCTTACGATCCATGATCCCCTGAGGAATGTAGCGGGAGCGAAAGGCCGACTGAAATTCATCCCAGGTGATGACTTCTCCAATTGGCAGTGAACGCTTGTGGGTATTCCACCACTGATCAGCGGCGCCTTTCAGATGGTAAGACGCAAAGTTCACATAGTCGGCTGGATCGACATTAGCAGACTCCAGCTCGTGAGTGATGTCGCGAAGCCAGTCATCAGCATCCAACGGCTGAACAGTGTTGCGGAACATAGTGGGGTTGAGGCGGGTGAACTCGTGCAGAGTCACGGTGGCATGCTGATGGTGGTGCCCATTCTGATTCGGCTGGGGGAACTGAGCCATGATATTCTGCATGAACTGACGGTTCATCTCGAACTGCTGCATCATCGCGGCCATGTAATCCGGCGGCGGAGGTGGGTCGTTGGCAGCACGACCACGACCACCACGACCAGCCATCCTGCTAGAATTTAACAGGGGTATTTCAGCGATGAAAATTTCACGAGATACCGGAATCAAGCCTGAAGTAAAACGACAACGAAAAAGAGGCGCAGATATATATAGGAGTAGTCATATAAGACATACACATTCGCACACAGAGTCAATCGAAAATCGGGCAGCGTAACGTCGTAGAAATTAAGGAAAAAGGACTCACTAGGCGGCGCGCAGACCGCGGTAAGGATTACACGACGCGACATAGATTCCACTATGTCAATCACGCCGCAAGAAAACTGTTGGCCACAGGAGTTGATGCCAGAGAACGCGCGGCCTGCCCAGAATGAGAATGGGATCCGCGGTCCGGGACCTGGGGTACGACTCCTGCGAAACGACTCAATCAATGGGGGAAGCACCAAAAACGTCGGGTGGAATCAAGAGACGTGATCCTAATGTCAGATTTTGTAAAACTTACCAGCAAGGATAAGAGAGCAGATTCCCAGAGCATAGGTAAGGAGAAAAGGATCCTAATACCGTAGATATCACACGTAGTGACATCGATGTGGGTCTGTAAGCCAAACATTAAGTTAGCAAGTAGTTTTGCAAATACTAGATTCGACTTCGACCAAGGAGTGGCTAGGGGCTTCCTACAGGCAGTCGGCTCTGATACCAACTTGTGACGCCCCCAAAATCAGACCGTGTACAGTAATCATACACACAGGGTACACGACTGCGATTAGGGTGCCACGGTGATAATATCACAGCACAACACTAAACACAAAAGGATAAACAAATATGTTACAATAGAGGGGGTCACGCGGACCCGAATACATAAGTCATACAAGCCATAATATCTGAGTACAGACATAGTTAGTCAAGTTTTGCCTTAAGAAGGCTAGCACAAATCACATCAGAGATACAGATCGAAAAGGCGAGGCCTCCTGCCTGGGATCCACCGAACTACTCCTGGTCGACGGGGAACTCGACGTCGTAGTAGGCGCCTCCGGGGTACTTCTTCTCCTGGGCTCCAACGTCGGCTGCAGCGGCCGATCAGGCAAAACAGTAAAGGAAACAAAGCAGGTGAGTATCTAGTATACCCGCGAGTCTTACGTCCTCTACTAAGCATTATGCATTGTATCAACGGAAAGAAGAGGCTGTATATAGTGGACTGAAAGACAGAAAATCCAGAGCAAGGGTAAGAAGCTAGGCCTATCGAAGACTAGCATCTTCCGACGATGTCTTGCAGCATGAGGTAAGAATCAGCCAACAGTTTATATAAAGCATGAAGTAACAATGCAGCAGAAGTTGCTGCAGCATTGTATAATAATAAGTTGTAATAATCAGCAATGCCTCCGAGTTCACCTCCTCGACATCCCCGCGAGGAAGAGAACCCGAAACCATACAGTTTAATAATAATAGTTTCTAGTGGTAAGATCCAGCTTCAGCATAAAGTGTCCTGTTACCGTGGACACGGCTATTCGAATAGATTAATCTTCCCTGCAGGGGTGCACTTGTGTTACGCTACACGCACGGATCTCCAGGGTGGCGGGAACCTTGTTAGGGAACGCTCCACCGAGGCTATACGACACTTCATAGCCCATCTTTCAAACTCAACAGAGAGGTCATCCGCCGGTCTAAATACTAAGTACGCCGGGCCTTGGACCCCAACCCGAACGTACTCCTGCACGGTGCGTGTCTGGCCGGTGAAGTTGAAGCAAATCCAAATAAGACACCACCGCGCGAGCAAATAAGACAACACCACTTCCCGGTGCAGGACGCGGTACTGCTGACGTCTGAAGAGTCCTCGGACGACACTACGAAGCAGAGGAGCCCATAACTCGTAATTCCCACGGGTAGGTAGTGCGTACATGGCATATAGCCAACTCAAGACATTCACTGAACCATTTAGCATTTTAATTAACCTGCGTGACAACCGTTATCGTTGCCTCGACTTAACTGACCCGCAGACAACGACAACAGCCAGGACCACCAGTACATCGGTGCCTGCCCCGTCGTCCCACCAAGTCACTGCGGTTACCAACAAGGTGAACCGTCTCCTTACCTTGTCTCGCGTGTGCTCCTGGAGGAGCTCGACTTTCGTAGTTTGGTAACTCTCGCGGCCAACGAACAGGGGCCAAGCACACCGGTACACTGGTCGTACCCTCCCTGTCTTCCCGTCGCAATACCTCTCGCGGGCACCGCTGGGTCGCCCGACTTCTTACCGGAAGGACAACCGTTTACAGGACCCTATGGCGGCAAGACAAAGTCTGCCTCGAGGGGAGTACAAGGATTACTCCTTGATAGCTCACACTTGAGGTGACTAGGCATAACCCAGATAGGGGCCTTTGACGGTGTCTGCTTTGTACCGTACCTGTGCAGTTATAATATCTGTACCCGCGTTCACTCCCCTGAGTGATCATGGCCCTCTATCAAATCCTAGCTAACAATACGCAGGGCTCACTGCTGAATCATGCATAATAATAATAGGCAGCATAGGATAAGGAAGGCACATCAAGGGGCGACAAAAATCAGGCAATGCAATTGAATAGGATTGTAATCGTAGCAGCAGCAGTAACAATGCCTAGTGCAAGAAAGTACGGAAAGATAGGCGATATCTGGGGAAGAGAATGGCTCTGCTTGCCTGCAAGCTCGACGGTAGTAGTAGGGTCGTCGACGAAGTAGTCGTACTCAGCAGCGGTGTAGTCGACGACAGGAGCGGGGTCTACCGGAGATTAAGGGGGGGGGAGAAAATAGTAAATACACATCAAGCATATACAAACAGATGCATGACATGACAGATGAAATGTTAACGGTATTCTAACGCAGTGCAATGCACATTGCTCGGAACGGAAATTCATCTGAGGATGAACTACCGGTTCCGGATGATTACCGGACAGGGTGTCCGGAGGGGGAAGGATCAAGCCGGAGGTGTCGTGGGTACCGGACAAACATAAGGGGGGTGTATCCGTGCTAGTTGATCTATTCCGATTAACATTCGTGTTCAGAATAAATTCATCCGGGCACTCTAACAGTACCGGACAATTTATCGGACCGCCGGTCCGGAGGGGGAACGGTTCGATGTTCGTTGTGTTAGAGGGGTGTGATAGGCATACGGATAGCGTATTCGTATTCGTTATATTTTTCTGATCAATTTTCATGTATAAAGTTTTTGAATCCGAGTTACGGTTTAAAAGTTATTGAATTCCAAAGTTTTAAATCATTTAAATGATTTTCTGAATTTCTTTTATTATTTATTCAACATTATCCAGAACATTATCCAAAACATTATCTAAAATAGTGCCTGACAGGTGGGACCCACATGTCAGCCTCTGTTATTTATAAAACATTTTATTAAATCAGAAATACCTCTGGACCCACATGTCAGTGACTCAATTTTAATTATTAGATTAACCTAAAGCATTAAGTTAATTATTTAGAGGGGACCCACCTGTCAGTGACTGGGGTTGCCCAGTCAGCACAGTTGACTGGTCAACCCAGTCAACTGGGACCAAGGGGTCCACTGGCAGTGACCCAGGGGTTGCCCCCAGGTGTGCCACGTCAGGGGGGCACCGGCGGCGAGACGCCGGCGTGCCCAGCACTGCGGAGACCACGGGAGGGGCGTCGGAAATGGGCTAGGGGGCACCGTTCATCACGGGGTTTGGTGCATTCGAACGGGAAGACAGCGCTGCGTCGATTCCAGGTGGTGGCGACGTCGGGGGTGGCCGGAGTGAAGCTCGCCGTCGACAATGGCGGAGGCAGCGCTCGGTTCAAATGGAAATCGGGGGTACGGGGTGAAATCGAGCGCGCAACTCATCTTAACTGAACCTATGCTCTACCAGGAACACAGTGGTGCAAGCGGCGTGAGCTAAAGCTCACTGGAGCAAGCGCACGCCCTTCCTCGGCGGAGACGTGCTCGGCTCCAATGGCGCGGGAGGCTACGGCGAACGGGAGGCCACGGGAAGACTAGGAGGGGGTAGAGGAGCTCACGACGGAGGCGTAGGGGAGGGCAGCAAGCTTGGGGGAGGCGCGACGAGGCCGGAATCGACGACGAGGTCGCGGCGGCCGGAGGGGGGAACGAAGACGAGGGCGAGGCGAGGGAGGGCTCCCGGCTCGATTCCTTGCTGGACTTGATGAAGGCGACGACGGTGCAGAGGTTGGACACAGTGGCGTAGGCGGTAGTGGCCGTTGGCCGCGTGCGGCCACGGCAACGGCGACGGCGGCGCTCGGGCAATTTTTGCCCGGGCGAGAGAGAGGTGAGGAGGGAGGGGAAAATGGCTTGGTCCGATCCACAAAGTGCGGGGAGGCTAGATATTATCGTCCCCGATGTCGACGAGGCCGCGGAGCAGGTGAGAAGGGAGGGACCGGGGTGGTAGTGTCGCCGGCACGGCATGGCGCCAGGGGGGTGGTTGGAACAGGAGGAAGAAGGGGGAAGGCTGGGCCGAGGTGGGCCTCGCCCTGGGCGGGTTATAGTGTTTTTTTGTTTTGTTTTGTTTTGCTGTTTATTCTATTTCTTTTTGCTTTTGTTTACTGTTCTAATTAAATTAACCACTTCTGCATTTTATTTAAATGTGTTGGTGGTTTGTAAATTAGTTGTATGTCACCTGTAGGTTACATAAAAGATTTGGTGCATTTTAAAACTCAGTGGGTATTTCTTTTAAATATTTTAGGATTAAAAAGGGTCTTATAAGCTACTGTTATAATTGTTTGGGATTTTCCATAACTTCAAAAATTACCAAATTTGGTCCAACATGATTATAATGATTTTAGGCAATTTACAAAAATAGTTTCATGATTTTTGGAACAACTTTATTTCAGCACTTTTGTTTTATTTTTCATTCAAAGAAGTTTCAACTAGGGTTTGGTTTGTTAGATGAGCAAGGTGCATTTGGCTTTGGGTTTTGATCCCAAGGGCTCAAGTACATGGTGCATGGGGTGTTGATCAACCACAACAAGGTTTGATCATTAGCATCACAAAGTTTTATCAAGGACAAGGGAGATCAATCAGTGATAATCCAACAGTGATGATCAACAGTAATGATGGTTACTGTTACAGGCATCTGAGGGTGTTACACATTTCTTGCACTAGGCATTGTTACTGCTGCTGCTACGTTACAATCCTATTCAATTGCATAACCTGTTTTTGTCGCCCCTTGATGTGCCTTCCTTGTCCTATGCTGCCTATTATTATTATTATGCATTATTCAGCAGTGAGCCCTGCGCATTGTTAGCTAGGATTAGATAGAGGGCCGTGGTCACTCAGGGGAGTGAACGCGGATACAAATATTATAACTGCACAGGTACGGTACAATGCAGGCACCGTCTAAGGCCCCTATCTAGGTTATGCCTAGTCACCTCAAGTGTGAGCTATCAAGGAGTAATCCTTGTACTCCACTCGAGGCTGACTTTGTCTTGCCGCCATAGGGTCCTGAACGGCGTTTGTCCTTCAGGTAAGAAGTCGGGCGACCGAACGGTGCCCGCGAGAGGTATTGCGACGGAATGACAGGGAGGGTACGACCAGTGTACCGGTGTGCTTGGCCCCTGATCATTGGCCGCGAGAGTTACCCAAACCACGAAAGTCGAGCTCCTCCAGGAGCACACGCGAGACAAGGTAAGGAGACGGTTCACCTTGTTGGTAACCGCAGTGACCTGGTGGGACGACGGGGCAGGCACCGATGTACTGGTGGTCCTGGCTGCTGTCGTTGTCCGCGGGTCAGTTAAGTCGAGGCGACGATAACGGTTGTCACGCAGGTAATTAAAAATGCTAAATGGTTCAGTAAATGTCTTGAGTTGGCTATATGCCATGTACGCACTACCTACCCGTGGGAATTACGAGTTATGGGCTCCTCTGCTTCGTAGTGTCGTCCGAGGACTCTTCAGACGTCAGCAGTACTGCGGGCTGATTGCCGGGAAGTGGTGTTGTCTTATTTGCTCGCGCGGTGGTGTCTTATTTGGATTTGCTTCAACTTCACCGGCCAGCCACGCACCGTGCAGGAGTACGTTCGGGTTGGGGTCCAAGGCCCGGCGTACTTAGGATTTAGACCGGCGGATGGCCTCTCTGTTGAGTTTGAAAGATGGGCTATGAAGTGTCGGATAGCCTCGGTGGAGCGTTCCCTAACAAGGTTCCCGCCACCCTGGAGATCCGTGCGTGTAGCGTAACACAAGTGAACCTCTGCAGGGAAGATTAATCTATTCGAATAGCCGTGTCCACGGTAACAGGACGCTTTATGCTGAAGCTGGATCTTACCACTAGAAACTATTATTATTAAACTGTATGGTTCCGGGTTCTCTTCCTCGCGGGGATGTCGAGGAGGTGAACTCGGAGGCATTGTTAATCATTACAACTTATTATTATACAATGCTGCAGCAACTTCTGCTGCATTGTTACTTTATGCTTTATATAACTGTTGGCTGATTCTTACCTCATGCTGCAAGACATCGTCGGAAGATGCTAGTCTTCGTTAGGCCTAGCTCCTTACCCTTGCTCTGGATTTCTATCTTTCAGTCCACTATATATAGCCTCTTCATTCCGTTGATACAATGCATATTGCTTAGTAGCATACGTAAGACTCGCGGGTATACTAGATACTCACATGCTTTATTTCCTTTACTGTTTTGCCTGATCGGCCGCTGCAGCCGACGTTGGAGCCCAGGAGCAGGAGTACCCCGGAGGCGCCTACTACGACGTCGAGTTCCCCGTCGACCAGGAGTAGTTCGGTAGATCCCAGGCAGGAGGCCTCGCCTTTTCGATCTGTATCTCTGATGTGATTTGTGCTAGACTTCTTAAGGCAAAACTTGACTAACTATGTCTGTACTCAGATATTATGGCTTGTATGACTTATGTATTCGGGTCCGCGTGACCCCCTCTATTGTAACATATTTGTTTATCCTTTTGTGTTTAGTGTTGTGCTGTGATATTATCACCGTGGCACCCTAATCTCAGTCGTGTACCCTCTGTGTATGATTACTGTACACGGTCTGATTTTGGGGGCGTCACAGATGCTCCCCGGTTGTCTCGTGAGTAGTTTTCCTTGGACCATGGGTCCGTGATCAGTAGCTATGTGATGTTCTCCTCCCCTCTTTGATCTTCATTGTTTAGACCTCGTGAGCTGCCCTACATGTTCGAGGCACCTTTGTAATATTTCTGCTATTGCTATGTTGAGTTTGATCGGATCTGATGGATTATGAGATTATGTATAGATTGTGATAGAGTAATATATTTGGTTTTTATCTCTTATATTTTTGTTCCTAAGTAATTCTTGCATGCTCTTCGTTGTTGTTTATTGCTTTGGCCAAGTAGTAGGTAGTGACTCCAAGAGGGAGCGTTGTGCTAGATTGTGGGTTCATGCCTCCCCGATGACATGCTTGAGTGACAGAAACATGAGTCTAGGGGATGTGTTGTTGCCACAAGGGGAAAACAACGGTGCTTGCAACCGCGGTTACAAGGATTGTTTACTTTACGCAAAGTTCTTTTTAATGCAGTTGTCTGTTGCTTTGGGTTTACACTTTGGGTGGGGCTCGCAACTTAATACCAGCGAGATGTTCTGGATAGATATCTCAAGGTGGATGATTAGTAGTAGATGCAGATGGATTTCGGTCTACTTACTTTTGCGTACTGCCCGTGCTTTTGAACCTCTTCCTTTCTTTTGTAGCATAGTTAGCATTGCGATGCGTTCATAATCCTGTCAATTGCCTTTCTGTAATTTGTTTACCTCGCATAGCATGTTTATCGTCTTTTGGGAGAGAGACATCACTAGCGAAAATCACGCATCCCGGTCCATATCCTCATTATTGTTTCCAAGCTTTATTTACTTTTCTGCATTTACTTTCAAGTTGCTATCATTATCCCCTTGCGTTTTATCATTTGTGAACAACAAGACCGGAGAGATTGACAACCTCTCTGAACTTCGTTGGGAGCAAAATTATCTGTGTCTGTGTACAGGTCTGCGTCAGGTGCGCCGCTGACACCTACTTATAATCTCTGGATTCCTACTGGAGAAAAACCTTGGTATCTTTACTGAGGGAAAACTCGCTGCTGTACCGCATCACGCCTTCCACTTGGGGCCTACCAACGAAGGGCGAGAAGCTGTCATCAAGAGTAATTTCTGGCGCCGTTGCCGGGGACTCCAAGTGATAAGATAGGGGAGTTGCACACTACCCTTTACCTTTGTTTTTCAGTCTTGTTAGTTTATCTTTCAGTTTTTATCTTTGTGTCTTTTATCAAAAACTACAAAAAAATCTGCCATACTTGCTGCTACTATGGGTCCACTGAAAACACCAAGTTGTGTGACTTCACTAGTCACAACAACCAAGACTTTATCTGCACTCCCATTGCCACACCTGCCACTTCAGCTACCTCTTATGAAATTAAACCTTCTTTGCTAAACCTTGTTATGAGAGATCAATTCTCTGGTGCTGGAGATGATGCTGCTTTACACTTGAATAATTTTGTTGAATTATGTGATATGCAAAAGTATAAAGAAGTGGAAGGTGATGTTGTCAAGCTTAAGCTCTTTCCTTTCTCTTTAAGGGGAGATACTAAAATCTGGTTTCAATCTTTGCCTAGAAATAGCATAGATTCTTGGGATAAGTGCAAAGATGCCTTTATAGGGAAGTACTACCCTCCTGCTAAGATTATCCAATTGAGGAGAAATATTATGAATTTTAAGCAATTGGATAATGAACACATTGACCAAGCTTGGGAACGAATGAAATCTCTTGTTAAGAAATGCCCTACACATGGTTTGACTACTTGGATGGTTATCCAGACTTTTTATGCAGGCTTGAACTTTACCTCGCGGAACCTGTTAGATTCGGCCGCGGGAGGAACCTTTATGTCAACTACACTTGGTGCTGCCACAAAGCTTCTCGATGAGATGATGACCAATTACTCCCAATGGCACACCGAACACGCTCCAACAGGTAGGAAGGTAAATTCTGTCGAGGAAATTACCTCCCTCAATGAAAAAGTTGACTTAATTATGTCTCTACTTACCAAGCAACCCTCTATTGATCCTCATGATGTTCCTTTAAATTCTTTGGTTGCTCAAGAACAAGTAGATGTGAACTTTATTGCTAGGAACAACTTCAACAACAGTGCTTATAGGGGAAATTTTGCTAGCAATCCTAGACCGTTCCCATCTAACTATGGGAACAACAACACTTACCCTAGCAACAACTCCTATAATCCTGCTTATACGAAAAGAGACCTACCTAGCTATGATAAATTGGTAGAAATAGAGAAAGCTACTAAGAACTATATGCACACGCAGTTTGAAAAAAACAAAGCTTTCTCTAAGCAAATAGGTGAGCATACTGCCATTCTGCAAAACATTAGGGGACAGCTTGATAGCCTGAACAGTGAAATTTCTAATCTCCAAGCTAGACTTACCGCCACCGAAACCCATGTTTCGAATATATCCCACACCCAGTCTACTTTGATAAATCGAATGGCAGCCAAGCCAGAAGTTATCCCTATGGAAGAGGATAGAATTAAGAGCCTTCCTACACACCACACAGTTGCCACTATCCAAATTGTTGAGGACACTCAAACTATTAGCACCCAATGCACTCCTAGTCCCGTTGGACCTATTAATGGTGATGCTAATACCTCAACCGTAGAAAAAGAAACTCCTATGAACATAGAGGGTTTCAAACAAGTGAGCCTAGATGACACTACTACCACCTTTGATAGTAGTGATATTGATTTTGATAGTTGCACCCTCTCAGAAGTTATTAGCTTGTTACACTTAATGTCTAGAGACCCCCACACTAGCACACTTAATCTTGCCTTCACGGAGCATATCACAAATGCTCTTATCAAAGCTAGGGAGGAGAAGCTTAGAGTAGAAGCCTCCATACCTAGGAAGCTAGAGGATGGTTGGGATCCTATGATCAAAATTAAATTGAATAACTTCTCTTGCTATGCTTTATGTGATGTTGGAGCTAGTACCTCTGTTATGCCCAAAAGAATATTTGATATGTTTGAATTGAAACCTTTTGAGCCTTGTTCTTTCGGTGTTCGTCTTGTTGATTCTTCCATAAAGAAACCTTTGGGGAAGATCAACGATGTTCTTATCATTGTCAATGACAACTATGTTCCCGTTGATTTTATTGTTATGGATATAGAGTGTGAACCTTTATGTCCAATTATTTTGGGACGTCCTTTTCTTCGCACCGTTGGTGCAGTTATTGACATGAAAGAGGGGAATATAAAATTCCAAATCCCATTCAAAAAGGGGATGTAACACTTCCCTAGAAAGAAAATAAAGTTACCTTTTGAGTCCGTTACACGGGCTAGTTATTCTCTTTCTCGTGATAAAACTTGATTCTTCTTTTTGCATCATGCCTAGCTAATGGCTTTAAAGAAGCGCTTTCGGGAGGCAGTCCGCAAAGAATTTAGGTTTTTCTTTTTGCTTTTGTTGTGTCTTGATGATTGTTACTTCTGTAGCAACATCATTGTATCTTTATTTTTCAGCTTTGTGCCAAGTTATAGCCTCTACGGCAAGGGAAGTAAAAGTTGTGACATGCTGTCCAGAAAACAGATTCTGTCCTCTTGACCAGAAAAATCCCAGTTCATCTTTTTGAGATGAATGTTTTACACAGTATACTCTATACAATTACGAAACTTCCGTATGTTCTGAGTTTTTTTATTTGAGTTGCAGAAGTGCCTCTAAAAAAATCTTTACAATCTGTTGTTCTGTTTTTCACAGATTCTGCCACGTTTTGTCTCTCCTTACTTTTGCAAACCTTAAGCTTGATTTTTCTTTGCAAAAACTTTTTGGCACTCTTGAGAAACAGTAGCTCTTCAAGATTATCTTTATATCCAGTGGAGAAAAATTATTTATTAAGGGTACTAACCTCTCTAATCAGCTTATGATGAGTTATGTATGAAGGGAGTTTTCAAGTGTGCGTTGGAAGATGATGAAAGAAGATCCAGGAGTGTCAAGCGCTCAAGCTTGGGGATGCCCCCATGCATCCCCAATAAATATTCAAGGATACTCAAGCGTCTAAGCTTGGGGATGCCCCCGTGCATCCCCTTCTCCGTCAACAATCATCGGTTCGTCCTTCGTCTCACTATATTTTTATCACTTCATGTGTTATGTGCTATGCTTGGAGCGTCTCGCTCTTAGGTCTTGTTTTTAGTTTTCTTTAGCTTTGCTTTATGTTCATAACAAGTTAGGTCCTTTCTTACTTTGTGTGGGAGAGAAACACGCTCCACTTTCAAAATTTATAACACAACATAGGATTTTTCCTGCCTATCTTTTTGCTGTTGTGTGTTCTTTATCTTTTCATAGCTACTGCCATATTTAGTTTTAGTTTTAGTTTGTCTTTAGCAAGAGCCTTGGATTTTGTTTAGTTTGTTGCTGCAACTCTTTTTAGTTTTCATGTTTATCTTTTTAAAGAGAGTTGGTTGTTCCACTGAGTTGTGACTTGTCTTGAAAGTAGGTAATTGAGGTTGCTATTTAATTTTAGTAGTAGCTTGCAATAGTTTTGAGGCATTTTTGTGAGTAATGTTTGGACTTTTGGTGTCAAGAGCTCTTGCCTATTAGTGATAGGTGTCGTATTTTGGGCAATCCGTGTTTATTTTCAAAATCTACAAAACTAGTTGAGAACTCTAGCTACTAGATGGATCACTACTCTTCTGAGGGGTCGAATATTAGAGTACACTCACGTACCATGAGTCGAGGATGCGCAAGGATAACCAAACCCCCATACACTCCTCCTCGGGGTACTTGTCTCTTTGTGAACCTCCTCATTAGATTGAGAGTTACCGATAATAAGTGCATGAGTTCTTCGGACTAATGTAAGTATTGAGAGTTGACACTTCCACCTTCCCATATTTTGCTAGCCTTTCCCGTGCCGTTCATTGTCTTCTTCTCACTCCGAGAGTTGGTGTCCACCTTCGCCGGTACATCCAAACACTTGGCATGATACGCTCTGTCATCATAAGCCTCCCTTTATCCTTCCTCAAAACAGCCACCATACCTACCTATCAAAACAGACACTTCAATATGATTGACGTGCCTGAACATTGTGATCATATTCTATCGAAAAGTGTATGGTCTAAGTTATCTCTTACCAAGTTACGTTATTATTGTTTAGAGTTATTAATTTAATATGCAAACACCCACTTCAGCATAGGGAACCATCTGAGTTTGTGGAAACCAACACTATATAAGTCATGGTGTGTTGTGATTTCTAGGAAGCTTGATTTATGTAACATAAATTATCTTTGTAGTGTATCCTTAGACAACTATGGATGCATCTTCCACAATTAGAACCAAAAGGAGTAAAACTTGTATTGCTATGTGTCAGAACCCCAACTAGGGTAAGTGCTAGGGTTTGAGTGCCCCTTGCATCATGCAAAATTTTCAAAAGAAATCAAAAATGGGGAAAAGAAAAGCCCTGAGAAATTAAATCAAATGGCCAGATAAAAATCTTTTTCCAAAAATCATTTGAATGTTTGGAAAATTCCTAGAATTGTTGCTGATCATTGCAAAAGTGGTTTGGGGATTTTCCCATGCCCATGGAATATTCAAAAATTCAAAAGGTGCATTGGAAATTAAATTAAACTCCAATTTGAATTTAAATTCAAATTGTTTGATTTTCAAAAGTCACCAAAACTTATGAGTGGCTAACTATATAAGTTATAAGCCCACATAAAAGTTTTCATGATTTTATAAAATGCCTTGATATTTTATTTGGGGCAAAACAAATTACAGAAAAGATAAAAACAGAAACAAAACAAAGAAAAGTAGAAAAGAGGAAGTGGCCCAACCCTGCCAGGCCGCAGGCCCAACTCACTCTTCCCCAGCCCAGGCCCAGCCGAGCTTGTCTTCTACCCAAGCTGCTCGGTGGCGCACTGGGAGAGCACTGCCGACGCCGCCGTGGCCACCGAGGCTCGCCTAGACCCTCCCCTGGTCTCCCCTCGCGCCACGACTCACTCCAGAAGCCCCCACGCTCTTCCCCTCTCTCTCCGGTTGCCAATCCCCTCTCTCTTGCGCCGATTCACCGTCGGCAGTGAAGTCACCGGAGCGTGCCGCCGTGCCCGACGTGGCCACCGGACCCCCCTCGCTGCGCCACCATGCCCGGAAGGACCACGGCCGTCGTCTTCATCTCCAAGCGCGAGCAATCGAGACGGGAGGCCCCGTAGTCGACGCCACCTCCGCCAAGTCCCCGACGGCCACCGTGGACCTCGTCGAGCAATACGTCGCCACCGCGCCCTCCCAGCTCTCGCCGTCGACTCCATAGGCTCCGGGGTGAGCTCCTCTTCCTTTTGGCCCCTCTAGCGCATCTTCCCGTGCCCCCGTGCCCGGATCCCTCTTCACCAGTCGCCGGCCGCCGCACCTCGTCGTCGCCGGCGTCGAAGTAACCCTTCCCGTGAACCCCTGCTGGACCCTTTCGATGCGGGAGAGCAAGGGCTCCCTCCTGGAGCTTTTCGCGCGTCAAATGGAGGCCGGGAGCCTCCTCCCCGTGCAGCACCGCCGCACTGGTGGTCACCGGCGACCTCCCCGCCGACGTGCCCACGTGGCCCCTGTTAGCCTAACCTAATTAACCCATTAAACCACCCCACAGTGACTGACAAGTGGGCCCCAGGCCACCCCTAACCCACTGTTAGTTTAAACTAATAGAGGGGTTAACCCCTGTGAGGCTGACATGGGGACCCCACCAGTCAGACCCCCCTGATGTCAGCAATGCGTCACTGCTGATGCATTAAACAGTTTCCAGAAATTAAAATAATTAAAAGAAAACCAGAAAATTCCAGAAATTGCTTTAAACTTCAATAAATCATAGAAAATTCATATGAACTCCAAATTGGACAAATAATGTATGAAAAATGATCAGCATAAAATTCTCTATCCAAATATGAAACTTTCAACCATGTTTGAGTTGATTTTAAAATGGGACCAGTAGCTTTTGCTATTTGGCTTAAATGGAATTAATTCAAATTTATTCCAAATGCAATTCTAATTTGAACCAATGCAATACACCACATCTAACTTGTACTTCAGAAGCATATCACACACATGATCACATGGTTTACAATGACCAAACATTAGCAAATGCAAGATGACCTAATTTGAATAACATTTGGAGTTTGAATTTGAATTAACTTTTCAAATCAACTTCAATTAACATGTGGCAAATTGAACCTAGATCACACCAATACCTCTCACATCATGTGACAACCTAAACATGTGCTTGTGCATTCTATTACATTGTTGCCTTCCCCCCTCTTGTTGATGATTGTGCCGGTAACAGCTTTGCCGAGACGGTGATCACCCCCGAAGGAGAAGACCACCGTTAAGACCCGTGTATCGTCAGCAAGGCAAGCAAACCCCATTGATCATATCTATAAAATCCCAATTCCCTCTCAGTCTCGCTTATGCATGTTTAGGAGAGCACCGAGACACGTTCTTTCGCATAGTTGAACCCATTCCGATGCATGACCTATCATTGTGTCACCGTATTAAGCAAACCACAATCCTAGCAGATTTAGGAGTTGAATGATGAGCATGTGGCCCCTACAACTGTTACTGCTTTTGCTGCTTAGTGATACAATGAGGATGTTTTGATTGTGAGTCGGGATGGAATGAACACAGTAGTGTTGATGAAAGTGAAACGTGTTGGTGAATCCACCCTAAACAAAGGTGAACGATGAGAGGCTGTGTAGGAGTACACAGTGGGTTGTCTCGTTGAACACTGCCATAGACCCCGAGTTCCTGTTTTGTGATCCAAGACAAAGAGTATGACCACATGTAGGGTTTTATGGGAACCCCGTTTGGCCTCTTTACGTACCCGATCCGGTCCAGGAGTCACAATAGATTCAGGCTTTCCATTTGGCATGTGCATAGAAAAAGAATGAAGAAAAGGTTGCATCAGCCTACATATGTAGGTGGACTTGTGAGGCAGTGAAACCATCTGGCAGAGGTGGCGTCTCGGTCCCTTACTTTATCTGAGTCCGTTTCGTGGAACCGGTCGGACTCTCGAGCGGTGCCAAACTCAGGTAGTCGACTCCTGGATTAGAGAAGGTGATGTGAGGTTAGTGCCTTGGTTTCATCCACGTCCGACACCCGCTTGAAGGGTGACGAGAACGAGGCGATAAGTGATGACACGCGTGTGAAGATGTACACCCCTGCAGGGTTAATGAACTATTCGAATAGCCGTGTCCGCGGTTATGGACTACTTGGAGACCTCTACTTGATCATAGACAACTTGATACTTATAAAATCCGCAAGATAAGCGTGAGTGCTATGGTGGGCTTCTTCGTGGGGAAGTCGAGGAAGTAACCATAGTGGTGTATTGATTGGAGATGTAGTGGACTCGTGTACGCTTCTTACCTCAAGTCTGGTATTCGTAGTTCAGGACTAGCCAAGTCAAAGCTGGCACTTCTGCATGATGAAACCCCACCTCCCTTTACCTTGATACTTGAGCATGAGTAGTATAGATCTGATGTAAGTCTTGCTGAGTACGACTTTGTACTCACGTTTGCTTATTCTATGTTTTAGATGAGAACCCGGACCCCGATGGAGTCACCGACCTGAAGCTCGACGTTGACCAAGTTAGCATAGTCCCAGACAGCAGTCTGGTCCCTCGTGGAAGGGCATGTTTGATTACAAGGCTTCTCTAAGTCATTTGTTAAACTTGTCTGTACTCAGACCTAATTTTCTTCCGTTGTATGATGTAATGTTGATCACAGACATGTGATCTTTGTATGCTCTATGTGTATATCAATAAAGAATACTTTGTAGAGTTATGTGATGATACCTGTTGTTCATACTAGGCATGTGTGCTGCGTGTATGTTTATAACATGCATGTCTTAGTATGGGTTTTCGAGACCTTAGTTGTGATCTGGCTGGCGGTCTTTTATACACCAAGTGGCCCTTAGATGTGCGCAGCTTGGGGCATCGCGATGCGATTGCTCGTGACTCTGTCACGTGCACACTTTGTTGTATGATCGAGCCCGCCCTAGACCCCGACTAAGTGATCGGGCTGGAGTAAGTCTATGTAAGAGTTAGGATCCAATCGATAACATGGTTGAGGCGACTTGTCTATGAGTATGGGATTCACCACCCATAAGCATTTAGACTTGTGAGCGGACGATGAGGACCCATCTCAGATGATCATCCGGCCTGAATGGGATGCCCCTCACGTTCGATGCTTACCGAGAACGTTCTGTGCTTGGCCTTGTCTGCTTAGACAAGTGGGTACGTTTCTCGGCTCTCCATGTGATTGTATCGTGACTGGAATTACATATGCTAACCCCGGGTCCCGACACTATGTTTGGTGTTTGTCAAGAATTGTTCTTGATAAATGTGGTAATGGAAGAAAAGTGAAAGTTCAACCAAGGTAATTGACCTTGCCTCCAAATGTCAGAGTAGTGCAACGGAATATGTTCTGGAAGCAAAGCTCTACAATAAGAGGAGAAACTAATGATAATTATCATGATCTTCTGATGGGAGCTTTTACTGAGAAAGGTAGGATTCAAGAATATATATTTGCCCCTGGTGCAAAATGATATTCATGATTCACTTGTCATGTTAATGGAACAAGACATTCCTACGAACTACAAAGAAGCGATGGTGGACCTAAGTACGAGATATGACTACGAGTCATGAAATCCTATGTTGAGTTACATTTAAGATTGCTTGAATCTTATCAAGTAAGGAGGTTACTTGATATTCACAATAACTTCAGAGTTATGAGGAATAAATGTGAACATCAAAGGGGCATCAAGATTGGTTTGTCACAAAGATTGTTTCTGACAAATTCAATGGGTTGACTACAATGTGTAGCAATGCTTGAGTCAAAGGGATATTCACTACGATTGATCCAGGATTGTTATCAATACCGTGACTTCCTCAAATCCTGTATTTGAAGAAGTGTTGTAATTGGTACAACAAGAAGGTTTTGGAAAAACATATGGATACTAGTGTCTCGTAAACTGAATTCTCATTTTGATGGATGATCAAAGGACTTTGGACTTAACCAAAATATCGAGGAAACATGCACTTGCATGAAACTGAGTGGGAGCTGAATAGTTTCCTGAAACTTAATATGTAGACGACATATTTTGAGTGGGAGCTATAGGAGTATTATCCTAGACTTATATGTAAATGACATATTTGAGTAGGAGCCATGTGGTTAATATCCTGAACTTAATATGTGTCTGACATATCTAAGTGGGAGCCATGTGGATGTTATCCTTGTCTTATATGTGTCCGACATATTTTGAGTGGGAGCAATATGAGTGTTATCCTATAACTTAATATGTGCATGACATATTTGAGTGGGAGCATGATAACATTCTCATATATGGATAACATATCATGAATGGTGCAGCTGGTGTTAATGATTATTTGAATCTTTCATAAATGAAGATGAATAAGTATTAAGCATTGAAGATCTATTAAGATAGATATGTGTTTAATAACATTGAGTCGTAATACTTTCTTAGATAAGATTCTGAAGGAGTTCAGAATGGGACAAGTCAAGAAGTGGTCCTTACTTGTATATCCAAGAGAAGTGTTGAGTTAATCTCAGTACAAGAACAATGGTTAATGGTTAATGAAAGAAATGGATGTGTTGGATCCTCTATGCCTTTGTCATAGGTTTTTTCATATAAAACCAGAGTTATGTACTCGACGTAATGTGACCCAAGTTCTTAGTAGTAAGAACATGTTGTGATATGATTTATGAGTAAATCATTGAACAAAAAGTTAAGTTTATCCTTCAGTGTCTGAAGATAACTGAGGATACATCTCAAATTTGTAAAGGATAGTGGACTTGACCATAAATGTTATGCTGGTTCAAGTTTTGACACTAACCTAGAAAATTGAGATATCATACTAATGAATGCCTAAGTTGAAAGAAACATGGTTAGACATCAAAGTTGCATACAATGCACTAAGGATTGAATCTACATTGATGTGGCTGCTTTAGAAGTAGCAGGAGTTATATTATGGCTTAAGAAGTTCGACTTCTGATTGAGTGAGTTTTCAAGTGTGCATGACTATGGGAAAGTCCGCGTGACCCACCGGATGTCATTGCTATGACACAGCAAACGAAGTCTCACTTCACCGCCAAATATATATACCTCATCATTATAGTGGATAATGAAGGAATGTCAAATTAGGTGACATTATGATTTGCAAAAGGACATACGGTTCTGAATGGTACCCAGACCGTTGATACAACCTCTTCCACGGGCAAGCATGATCAATAAGGAGTTATGATCCAGAGAAAATGCAACTAGATTATTTGTACTCTAGTGCAAGTGGGAGACTGTTGGGAATGTTCCCTAGAGGCAAATAAAATATGTTTTATCGAGCATATTCCATTAGTTCATAATACGTTTGATACTATGCTATAACTGTATTAAGCAGAAACATTAATACAGGTGTGGTATACAAACAACCAGGTCCCTAGTAAACCCTAGTATACTAGTCCATTGGGCGATTAATGATCAAGGTTTCCTGATCATGAGACAATGGCGTCTGTTGACAATGGAGTCGTATCATTGGATAATGATATGATGGACATACACCCACCAGAAGTGTTGCTATGTGATCAAGTCACATAGTTCGACATTGCGATAACTATAACGTAGTGACCAGATCCTTTGACCGTAATGATCATACGTAATTGTCATCTATGAGGAGACTTTGATTTGTATCCCACCGCCTGACTGAAATATGCTGGCTATAACGATGCACTTTGGGTATTCCGAAATAGATGGTTGATGAGTATGCAAATAGATCAAAGCGGGATTTGTCCATCCGTGTGACGGATAGGTACTCTGGGCCCACTCGGTGATGTTACATCATAAAGTTTGCAAACGTGTGACTAGGTCACGGAGTTGTAATATCACGGGAACAAGTAATCTTGTTTGTTGAGAACGAGGACGAACTAGGTATATTGGATACCGATGATCAAACCTCGGACAAGCAAAGTACCATAGGACAAAGGGAACAGGCACACGGTTAACGGATCCAACAGCGATTGAAGTTCATTCGATGGAAGCGCAGGGGCTATCAAGGATTGTAACCAGGTCCAATTGATTAGTCATTGATCAATGAGAATTGTCTCGATCATGTCTGCTGTTTACCGGACCGTAGGGTGTTACACTTAAGGGTACTCGACGCAGTAAGGATTGATTCGGGATCACCGGAGAAATTGGAGAGAACACCGGAATTGTTCCGATGAAGGCCGGAAGTTGTTCCGGGTATTTTGAAAGGTTCAAAATATATTTAATAATGTTTAATATATGTTTTATTATTTAATTATCTGAATTAAATATTAAAATGTATTTAAATATAATTAAAAATGGAAGAAAAGGCATATGGGCCTCATAGGGCCCATTAGGGGGAGAGGGAGTCCTCCCCCATGGGCCATGGCGCCATGAGGGGGCCCACCCCCCTAGGGCTGCGCCAAAACCCCCCTCCCTTGGGATTAGTCCCACCCCTGAAGTGGAGGGGGGTGGCACCCCTCCTTGGCCTATATAAGGAGGGGTAGGGTGCCCTTTGTTCTTCATACAAATTGATTTGAGACAAGTTTCTCTAATCTCTCTCTCCCTCCTTTCTCCTTCCTCGAGTGGACTCCCCTTGTTTGGAGTCTACACTTGGTTGGGGATTTCTCCACTATACGCACGCCGTCGTGCTGCTGGAATCGGGATCCGAATCCATCTTCTTTCTGCTGCTCTACTGGTTCGGAGCCCGGAGGGACGTCGGGTATACTGTATGTGTATAATCCCGCGAGGCACTACACTTGTGGTGCTACTTCATCGTCGTGGTCGTATCGCGAGGTCTTCATCAGCAACGTTCCGACGGGGAAGTAATCCCGTCATCGGTCTACAAGGATCGGGTGGCTACAGGAGTCATCGTGGATCTGCGCGGCATCGGGGATTGCCGGTACGACTACACCAACCACGTTCATGCGGGAACGTTTCCCGCTTTACGGACTACATACTGGTATGTGATCTATTTCTGTCCGTTACTTGCATCAGCATAGCATAGGTCTTGGGTATGGGTCTCGTAGGTTATGTTTTCTGCCCCGAACCCCAACACATTTTGCTAGGTGCGCCACCCCTAAGGTTCTTATGGGTGGCGCATTTTGCTATATGCGCCACTAATAAGAGCATATATAACCCGGTCGGCTTCCTTCTCCTCCTTACCTCTTCATTCTTATCCTCCTCTCTCCATGGCGCCCTCCTCCCCTCCTCCATGGATCCTCCTCCTCCCCTCCTCCATGGCTCCAAGGCTGCTCCTCCTCCTCATCCTCCCCTCCTCCATGGCTCCTCCTCCTCCAAGGTTCCCCCTCCTCCACGCAGGTCTTCTTCTTCCTCCTCCCCTCCTCCATGTCTCCTACTCCTCCAAGGTTCCTCCTCCATGGCTCCTACTCCTCATGGTTCTTCCTCCCCTTTCTTGGCTCCTCCTCCTCCTCGTCTCTTCCTCCATGGCGCCCTCCATCCTCTCCTCTCATCTCCTCCATCCTCCAAGATTCAAAATTGTCTAGATGAACGGGACAGAGAATAAAAATGAGCAAACAAAGTGGCTAGATGAACGGGACAAATCATTCAAAGAAAAAACGAGAAAAAAAAAATGTAATCCAGATTCAAAATTCAAAAAAATTTAATGGTGACGCATCTTCAAAATGCGCCACCCCTAAGGCCTTATTAGTGGCGCATTTCAGAAATGCGTCACACCTAAGATTCTTAGGGGTGGCGCATTTGAAATGCGCCACTAAAGGCAAAAAAGGACGCCACTAAAACGGTATTCCCTAGTAGTGAGCGACACGCTCCTACCCGGGGGACCGGCCCGCGCCAGCATCGGGCGAGCAGGAGGACGCAGATGCCCCGCCGCCGCCGGCTACGGCTAGGCTTTGCCCGACCGTGCCCTTGGGCGGCGGCGAGGGGGAGGAACGGAGAGGGGCGGCGGGGGTCCGACGGGATTAGGGTTGCCCCCAGTCGCCTCGCGGGGGCGACGCGGGGGGGAGGGGGAGGGTGACAGAAGCCGGCTAGTCTCGGGCCGGTGCGGAATACTCGATCGTGTGCGGAACGGTTTGGGGTGTCGAATGTTGTCGACCGCGCCGGCGGCCAAAGCCCGGGGGCTTAGGTGCCTCAGGTTGCCTTCGTCGGCACTGCGATACCCGCCATGGTCCTCGAATATGAGAATACACTCCAATACAATTTTTTCTTACGCCTCATGGTACTGTACAATTATGTGTATCACATGTCAGAAAAAATAACGTGACAGTACACGTGTAGGTCTGCATGCGAGCTCGTGAGAAAGAAATAACACGAAAATGTTGGGTGACGGGGAAAACTGATAATGCTTCACAAATGTTGTATCTCGCGTTATGCGCGAGATGGATAAATGTCTCGCTATAGATTTTTTTAACGTTGTACATCATTGGGCCGCTCCATTATTCGTGTTCACTCGCTCTTCGCACTTGCTCGCTCACTGTGCTGGCTTTTTAGTTTGTTCTAAAGTCGATTGTCCTTCGGCTTCACTGCTTTTTTTGGATCTTTTCCAGGGGTTTTCTTTGTTTTTTTTCTCTGTTTTTATTAGTTTATTTTCCTTTTCCCCATTCCTTTGGTTTCCTTTGGTTCTTTCTCCATTTTTATTCCTTTTTTTTCCTTTCTTTTTCTTCTGTTTATTTGTTTAATTTCTTTTATATCCGATTGTTTCTCGGGTTTCACTGTTTTCAAAAATGTTAATTTTGACATTTAATGAATACTAGATTAATATATATTTTTCAAAGGTTTGATTAACATTTTTCAAATACCAGGTTAATATTTTTTCAAATGCCTGGGTCAACATTTTCTTCAATACAGATTTAACATTTTGGAAATGCTTGATTAATGTTTTTAAAATATCATATTACCTTTGGTCCATATTATTTGTTTTAAAATGGATGCATCTATATGTAATTTTGTGTTAGATACGCTGTTAACATTATTTCTATACACATTTAAACTTTTACAAATGCTTGAGTAATACTTTTTAAATACCAAATTATCTTTATAAATACAAGTCAACATTTTTTCTGAACATATTTATTTAACATTTTTATATTTCTCAAATTATTGATTAATATTTTACAAAAATTTGTTCAACATTTTTATAATGCTTGGATCAAAAAAAATTAAATATATTATCGCTTTTTTCACACACATTATATCTTTTTGTATACATGAAAAATATTATCTTCAAGCAGTACATACAATTGGGCCGCACAGGAACATGTCATACTATCTTTTTTATATCATCAAGCGGTTTTCCTAATGATTATTCAATCATTTTCCTTTTTATTTTACGTTTTTACCAAGTTTGGGATTATTTTTATTTCTCATATAAACAATGTAGTTATTGTGCATTCTCAATATTTTTATCTTTTCACTATTTTGTGCCTTGAGGATGTAAACGTGAACTTCTAAACATCATGTGGATTTTCAAAAAAAGTGTAAGAAAATTTTATGTATCTTCATTCAGGACCACAAGCACGACACATATACTATGTATCCT
Organism: Bromus sterilis; assembly: GCA_950022295.1. Lineage (NCBI taxonomy): Eukaryota > Viridiplantae > Streptophyta > Magnoliopsida > Poales > Poaceae > Bromus > Bromus sterilis. The sequence continues at coordinate 57,010,729 of OX465601.1, forward strand.
CATTGTGTTTTTAAAATATAACTACTAATGTTTTTGACAATATGTATTTTAAATAATGTTCAACGTGGTTTTATGATTATATTTTTATCCAATTATACACCCAACTGTTGGGTTTCAAATTGTTTTCCAAGTTCAAGTTTTTTCCTTTTTAGCTTTTACTCCTCCGTTCCAAAATAACTGTCGTAGCCTTAGTACAACTTTATACTAGAGCTAGTACAAAGTTGAGACAATTATTTTAGAACGGAGGGAGTACCATTTTAAATATAAATATAAGAGAAATAATACAAAAACACTATACATAATTTTATATATATTGGTAATTATTTTGTAAATAAAGTAAAAATAAACATGAACTTGGGAAAATAAGAAATGAAACTAGTAGTATACGCATAAGAGTACGTAACGCTACCGGGCTAGCCCAATAATATGTGTTGACTAGATCATTGATGGCACGTTGCTGCACCCATCTATTTGTTCGATGAAATGGTAGAAACTTGGTTAAATTTATGGCCACATTAAATATATTAAATAGCATAAATATAACCATACATTAGTCCGAGTAATTTGTGAAAATTCATATATAATCGTTAAAAGGAAGGTTTTCAGGTTTCAGGGGATATATAGGCGAAAGAGGGGAGTCAGGGGTGGACCCACCCCGAAAACGCTTGGCCAGGGGGTGGCCCCCTCTGATCCCTCTTTGATGATTTTAGTGCTTTCTGCATGATTAGAATTTCTGTAATTTTCCGAGCATATTGTTTTTTACCTTTTTTCGCGACGCACAGGCAAAAACTGATACTTGACACTTGATTAATAGGTTAGTTCGCAAAAATATTGTAAAAGATATGAAAATAAAGCAAAAAGAACATATAGCAATGTCAATAAATAAACATGGAACAAGGAAAAAATATAGATATATTTGGGACGTATCAGCGACCACAAAAAACCTAGATTCGGTGGGCGGTAGGTGACTATCGTCCGATCAAACTTACATACAGTATCTTGAAGCTATTCGCGTCAGCCTTGCCCAATAGGGGTGTGATGACTTCTTGCCCCTCGTTGGTTACCCAAAGTGGAAGGTTGAGATGTAGACAGCAGCAAATTTCCCTCGGTGAAGATACCAAGGTTTGTCTCCAGTAGGACACCGACAACGACAGGAAGGTGACAACGGTCCCAGCAATTAGGCGGTTGACGTGGACCTGCACACACAACAAATAACTTTGCTCCCAACGAGTTCAGAGAGGTTGTCAATCCCTCCGGCCTTGTTGTTTACAAAGGATCAAACGCACGGGATAATAATGATAGTGATAGCAACAGAAAAGTAAATAAAGCAGAAAATAAATAATGGGTAAACAATGTTGAAAATATGGACCGGGGTCCCATGATGTTCACTAGTGATGTCTCTCTCCCAATAGACGATAAAATAGCCATGCGAGGTAAACAAATTACAGCTGGGCAATTGACAGGATTATGTGCGCAAACCAATGCTAACTATGCTATAAAGAAAGGAAGAGGCTCAAAAGCATGGGCGGTACACCAAGACAAGTAGACCGAAATCCATCTGCATCTACCTACTAATCATCCACCTTGAGCTATCTATCTAGAACATCTCACCGGTATTAAGTTGCGAATCTCACCCAAAGTGTAAACTCAAAGAAACAGACAACTGCATTAAAGAACTTTGCGTAAAGTAAACAATCCTTGCACCCGCAAGTACAAGCACCGTTGTTTTCTCCCTTGTGGCAACAACACATCCCCTAGACTTATGTTTCTGTCACTCAAGCTAGTCATCAGGGGGCATGAACCCACAATCATGCATAACACTCCCTCTTTGAGTCACTACCTACTACTTGGCCAAAGCAATAAACAACAACGGAGAACATGCAAGAATTACTCAAGAACATAAATATAAAAGAGGAGAATCAAATATATTACTCAAACACAATCTGAACATAGTCTCATAATCCATCAGATCCCAGCAAACTCAGCATAGCAACAGCAGAAAGATTACATATGTGCCTCGATCATGTAGGGCATCTCACGAGGTCTAAACCATGAAGAACAAAGAGGGGAGGAGAACATCACATAGCTACTGATCATAGACCCATGGTCCAAGGTGGACTACTCACTGTTCATTCAGGAAGCATCCATGGTGGTGGAGAAGCTCCCGGAGGTGGTTCCTCCCTCCGGCAGGGTGCCGGGAAGAGGTCTCATGGTGCTCCCGATCTTGGAAGCGCGGCGGCGGCGGAACAGAGGAGAGATCGCGAAAAGGGTTCCGTCCTCGAGGGTTTCGGGACGAGAGATATATAGGCGAAGGGGGGCAGCCAGAGGTGGACCAGGGGCCCAAGGCGCCCCCTTGGCGCGACCTAGGGGGTGGCCGCGCCAGGTGGACGCCTGGGCCACCCCTGGTTCCCCTATGGCCCCACTTGAGCTCTTCGCGAAGTTTCCTGGACGCTGATTTTTCCGATATTTTTCCCGGAATTTTTCTGGCACTTTAAGTAATGGGAAAACCTGAAATACAAAAACAGTAGAAAACAGGAACTGGCACTGGGGTACACTGAGTTAATAGGTTAGTCCAAATATGATCAAAAGTGTATGGAAGTGCATCAATATCATAGCAATATCACACAAAAGAAGCATGGAGCAAGCAGAAATTATAGATACGTTTTGGACGTATCAGGGTGCGGCTTAAGATGAATGGGCAATCTGTATGAACTTTAACAATCTTTAAATGACAAAACTACAATGAGTAATGCTTTCTTCTGTAAATAGCTCTAGAGGTAATTAGTTGGATAAAATCCGCTTCCATACCGTGGAATTTTCTTAAGTGACATCGCAGTCAATATAGTGTGACAGTGAAACAACAATGGTAGATTTAAAACTAGTGCAAAAGAAAAAATATCCAACATTAATTTCACAATACTGCTAGTCATCTTTGATAGAATTCTTGCAGAGGTTTATCTTAATTAAAGGTGAGTGCTAAACGTTTAAGTAACTTGGTGTTGTGGATTAGTAGTCTTTGTGTAACTTCGAAGCCTTTAGGTTTGTGTAAAGCTTAACGGGATGTTTGGATTGCAGTCGTGGTTTCCCCAACCAATTATTTTGTCGTTGACTGCTACCACAGGGTTCGTTTGGATCAATGCCAAAGATTCTAGGCAACGCCAATTTTTGGATAGCTCCATTCAGTTTTTGCGCCCACACTGTTAGCGAGTTGCCGGCGGCAAAATACTTTGCCAAATCATTAACGAGTCAATTCTACCGAGGCTGGCTCGGGCGTGATCCAAACCGCCCCTAACTATGTTTTGATTAAGGAGTATGGAAAGCTAAAAGTATTTTTTCCCTTCTTGTTCTCCCCATAGTTCTTCCCTCGGCTTCTCCAGTTCCGGCCAACAGGACCTTCCCTCCTCTTCTGCGGCGTCGACCGAGTTGAGTTTGGGTGAGGGTGCCTCCCCAGTGTATAGTACTAGTAGTGTAGGTGAGTCTTTTGGTCTAGGTTCCCCCCCATGACGTTTGGGAGTAGGTGGTCGGAGTTTGTCGCCTGGCTCCGACGCGTTCTTGTCCTGTTTCTTCTCCTGGTTGCGCTCAGCTTGTCTGGGCGGCAGCTGGTGGGAGATCCAGTCCTGGAGAACTTCGACGATAACAACGGCCTCTGGAGATTTCCGGTTTGAAGGCTCGTGCACGCCTCTGCTCCGTTGAGCTTTCTCTTCTTTGCCAGCCTTCCATGGAGAAAGTTAAGTCTGGAGGCAGCAGGTTCTATCTTCGTTAAGAAGTGTGTTCCTTGCTGTGTTGTTGTGTGCGTCTTCCACTAGGGGAGATTTGTTTCGGCTCGAGGTGAGTTTCAGCAGCTCGATCCCAGTTATGTGGATGCTTTGCGGTGATTTGGCACCAGCGAAGTCCTGATGCTACTCCCGGGAGGTCATCCACGACAACCATCTCCTTGTTGCCGTCTCCATGGATGAGTGGTGGCCACTCCCTCCCCATTTGTTAGCTTGGCGAGCGTCGACGATTTTCAACCTTCAAGCATGTGTGTGCCACTTTGGAGGCCATCTTGCCCAGTTGCAGCGTGCTTACGCCGGTCTGCACCAAGCGATCTCTTCATCGATAACAGCTTCGTTGTCTGCGATCTGAAGCTCCGGTGATGTGGAGATGGAGCAAAACCTGATCGCTTTTCTTCAATATTTATTAGGATCCTTTGTGTAAAATGCCAGGGCTTGGTGGCAATTTCTTATTTCCTTTTAAATCATGTATGTTCTTTGTACTCCACCGCTGTAATTTAATGCATTTTGGTCCTTCGGGATCCAGTTAAAAAACCGAATTTGGTGAAACTTTTTTTAAATAACAGTGCTGAACTTCATTTTGAAAATCAATCCGTGTCTTCGTGAAATTTGATGGAAAAAGGTTTTTTCCCCATGAAATTAGCCGATTTTGTCGATCTTCCAAGGACCAGATGACGCCTAGTGAGTACTGACTCTTCCGCCGGATCTCCCCTATCCCCCAGATCCACCACCCGCCCCTACTCGCCGACGGCCACGGCCCGCCATGGCCGCCCCAGCCACGCCGCGCCTCCTCCTCTCGCCGACGTCCAAGGACCTCCTCACCGGAAGCGCCTTCACCTCGCCCCCATCCCCCACCTCCTCCTCCCCCGACCCCGCCTCCCCGCTCGACGCCTTCGCCTCCGATCCCGTCCTCTCCGCCTTCCTCTCCCCGTCATTCTCCCCCTCCGACTTCTCCTCCTCCGCGCTCTCCTCCGGCCTTTCCGCCTCCCGCGCCGAGCAGCTGCAGGACGCCATCCGCCTCCTCCGTCGCCACCTCCGCGCCGAGGTGCTGCGCCGCCACCCGCTCCTCCTTTCGCACCTCCTCTCCCTCCGCTCCGCCTCCGCTTCCCTCTCCAGTCTGCCCTCCAACCTCCGCCTCCTCTTCTCCCACCTCTCCCTGCTCTCATCTCACCTCTCGGCGCCGCGCTCCCACCTCGCGCTCTCCTCCTCCTCCCTCTCCAGCCTCCTCGCCACCGCCGACCTCCTCCTCCACTCCCACCGTCTCGTCCGCCTCTCCTCACGCCTCCTCGCCTCCTCCCCTGCCCCCGACCTCGCCCGCCAGGCTGAGCTCCATCGCGAGATCCGCCTCCTCTACGAGGAGAAGAACCTCTCCGGCATCAATGCCGTTGATGAGGAGATGCGCAAGGTTGATGCCGCCGCCTCCAAGCTCCGATCGGAGGCCAGTGCGGTGATCGACCGTGGCATCGCAGAGTCCAACCAGAACGACGTCTGGTGCGGTCTGCAGGTGTACTACAATCTTGGCGAACTGAAGCCGGCAGTCGAGGGGCTCGTTGGGAAGTGCAAAGCAGCAGGGGCGAAGAGTGTGGCCATGGCACTGGACATGAAAGCGATATCAATGGCTGGTGGTGGAGGTGGCCCTGGAGGCGTGCAGAGAAGCGGCACGCCGCAGCTTGGTGGCAGTAAGAGGGCAGCGGATGCACTCTGGGAAAGGATGAGGCAGTGCATGGAGGACCTGCATCGGGCAGTCACCGCTGCATGGCAGCTGCAGACGGTGCTCACCAAGAAGCGTGTGCCGTTCACACAAATGCTGTTCCTTGAGGAGGTTTGGCAGGTGAGGCATGATCTTTAAATTAGTGACCAGGATTTCAAATGGATAGGAATGACAATTTAGAACTAAGATGCGTTGTAGTTGGTGCAAACATTGAGCATACTCTATTTCATGATATTTTTGGCAGTATGACTGTCGCTTGAGAATCATGAGGTATAGAGGGATTCAAAGAGATACAAAATGACATAGGTACGAACAAAATGAATACACCAGCATATGTTTAGGTTTCATTGATTTTCAATCTCCATGTTGGCTAGATTTTAGTTTTGGGTGTGGATCATATGGTATATCGAATGATGATGGAAACGGATGATTCTGTTATCGTCTATTAGTTTCCACTAGGGATAAGCTAATGCATTCCTTGGATCAGGTATAAGATACTCCCTCCGTTCCAAATTAGATGACTTTCATTTGTGTACATATCTACATACACATGTGGACAAATGAAAGTCATCTAATTTAGAACGGAGGGAGTATCAGTTAGACTGTTAATTTACTGTGTATTCATGGTGCCTAGCCTTGAAATGTAGATTGGATTGATACACTGGTAACTGCATAGTCTCAAAAGTATGCAGTGATAGTTTAATCTATTTGGTTGCTCGTGTTGTTTCCAAAGTACGTTAACACTTAACATCACATCCGAAGTGTTGGTCCCTTGCGCTTTCTTAAACAATTATTTCTTCTATTTGCTTGAACTTCTAATAAAATAAATTCTTTTACAGGAGGGTGAGCCTCTGTTGACAGAGAGAGTATGGGATGCAATTGTCAAGGCATTTGCAAGCCAGCTGAAATCTGTCTTTACAGCATCAAGCTTTGTCAAGGAAATATTTACTCTTGGATATCCGAGACTGTTCGCAATGATTGAGAACCTTCTTGAGAGGATTTCAAGAGATACTGATGTAAAGGGTACCCTTCCAGCACTTACTCCTGAAGGAAAAGATCACATGGTTTCAGCCATTGAGATATTCCAGACTGCCTTTTTGGCTCTCAGTCAGAGTCGCCTTTCTGATTATATCAATAGCATATTTCCTATGTCGAACCGTGGAAGCATACCATCTAAGGATCAGATTTCAAGGCTAATATCTCGCATCCAAGAGGAAATTGAAGTTGTGCGAACTCACGGACATTTGCTGCTTCTTGTTCTACGTGAAATTGGCAAGATCTTGCTTCTTTTAGCACAAAGAGCTGAATATCAGGTACACTCTATTTTTTTACTAATTATTTGTTATAAGTCTGTAGGCATTTTCTGCTTGTGAGTCTATCCATCCAATTTAAGCAAATGCTCCTCATCACAGGCTACTTTTATTACAAAATCCTAATACCGTGTTTTAAACTTGTCTATGCTTGTTTTTCCTATGGTTTTAGCTGTTCCACATTGTTGAATTACTTCAAGATTGACTAGGGACATGTGTCGATGGGCTTGAGCAATTGAGCTTTAGCTTTAAAGATACTTTGATCTTGATCTGTCCCAAATAGGGAGAAGCGTGTTCCCTTGGCTTCTTCTATGTGTATGGAGTGCATGTCCAAGAAGCAGAAAGTCAGTGTGTCTACTTAGGCAGTGATAATTGTATCTGCTAGCTCATTGTCTTTATTGGGTTACTTTTTCACTCCTCACTTGAGTTGGAACCTAATCAGTCACCACCCATCCTAATCTTTACTATTAGACGCTACTCATCGTTGGATTCTTATCATCTTATGGACTTCAAAACTCTCAAAAATCATGCTTACCCATTGAGAACAATAAGTATGCAGGTTTTAGTCAGATCTGTGATTGTTTGGGTCAGCTGAGTAAATTAGTCATCCCTGAGGTTGTGGTACCGTTGGTTGCGTCCATAAAAGTAGTGCTTTCTTGTTGGTTGCGTTAACAAAGTTTTTTTGTTCTGTTACATTTGTATCAAATGTTGCAAGTAATAGGGGTAAATAGAGTACATCGAACGAGAGAAATCATGAGAAATAGCTCTCCAGTGAATAAAAGGGGGCATGCATCATCTGAGCTTATAAAAGGGGTAAATAGCACACCGCTGGATGTCTTGATGTCTTCACGTGCATTACGGCTCAGTGATGTCATTGCAATCTTTTCCTACAGAAATGCTGGATCGTTACGCCTTTCCAGTGAATAAAAGGGGGCATGCATCACCTGAGCTTATAATTGCAATGGCTATGCATGTTGGTGTCTTGGCGTGCATTGTCTGACATATATATTTGCTTGAAATGTAGATCTCTACTGGCCCTGAAGCCCGTCAGGTTACTGGCACGGTGACTCCAGCTCAGTTAAAAAACTTTGCTCTGTGTCTACACCTCCATGAGGTTCACACACGCATTTCAAGCATCCTGTCAACACTCCCGAATGTTGCTTCTGAAGTCCTTTCCCCATCTCTTGGGGCCATATATGGAGTTGCTTGTGATTCGGTGACCTCCCTATTCCAAGCAATGCTCGATCGTCTGGAATCATGCATCCTGCAAATGCACGAGCAGGACTTTGGAGCTCATGGAATGGATGGGGCGATGGACAATAATGCATCGGCCTACATGGAGGAGCTTCAGAAGTGTGCCGTCCACTTCCGCAGCGAATTCTTGTCAAAGCTTCTACCATCATCAGCCTCCCGTTCGGAGACCATATGTACCATAATGGTTAGAAGGATGGCTTCAAGGATCCTTATATTCTTCATAAGACACGCTTCTCTTGTCAGGCCACTCTCTGAAGCAGGAAAGTTGAGAATGGCTAGGGACATGGCCGAGCTGGAGCTAGCCGTTGGTCAGAATCTGTTTCCAGTGGAGCAGTTGGGCTCGCCATACCGGGCATTACGTGCATTCCGCCCTGTCCTATTCTTGGAGACATCTCAGCTTGAGAAGTCTCCACTCCTTCAGGACTTGCCACCCAGTGTGATCCTCCACCACCTGTATTCGCGAGGGCCTGATGAGCTACAGTCGCCTTTACAGCGAAACAAGCTGACGCCGCTGCAGTACTCTCTGTGGCTTGATTCACAGGGTGACGATCAGATCTGGAAGGGCGTGAAGGCAACCCTGGACGACTATGAGATGAAGGTCAGTTCCCGTGGAGACAAGGAGTTCAGTCCAGTGTACCCTCTCATGTGTCAGATTGGATCTGCATTGTTACATGCCACACCTTGACATGTGCTCAGTTCAGCTGTGCAGCGTATATTTGTACCACCATCCTGTAGGCATTGTTCTTGAGAGATTGCTTGAGCCTCGGCATTTTACTAGATGGAATATCATCTATATATCTTTTTGATCTGAAAAATGGTTAGAAGTACAGGGCTTGTGTTTCTGGTAGCTATTGTCATGTTCTGAATTCTGATATGCTTTTTTTATTGTACATTGTTGGACCACAGCGCTGAGAATCTATATAAACCGAACCTGCGAGCCTCAGTTAAGCTGAGCTATAAAATTTAAAGTTGTTCTTTTCCATATTTAATTAGAGTTCTGAAATAAGTGGAGCCAATTGCATTTTTCTGTATTTTTTTTTGGAATCATTGAAGAGGTAATTCATATGGAAACTCATGCACGACTTCAAAATGATCTGATTGAGTATTTGTGGGCATTTCATATGAACAACTAGAACATGTGTCTGAATAAATTTTTGGGACCAAAACGAATAATTGAAAGTTCCATACTTGATTGTGCTCACCCCATAAATGGTTCTACCCATGGCGCATGCTCATCCTAATACAGTTCTCTTGAACTAAATGCTAATTAAATAAATGAATGTTTTGCTGAGCAATCCGGGAAATAATTATTGAAAATTTGAAAGTATAGTTCATGAAAGCAGAAAATAGAATCACAACAATTGAGGGTGGAGCAGAAAATAATGTGATTTAAATATGTGCCATTTTTTGGGAGTAGTTGAAACTTGAAACAGGGCAATGCAAAATGAAAAGCAGCACCAATCTTGCAACAGGCAGTATATTTCAAAACCAATAGTCTTAACCATATCAGAGTGCACAAAAAAAAAGCTAATTACAGGATTCATGTAAGCATATGTGTTAGCTTTCCAGTGATACGGCATACAAAATGTCCACTGCGTGTACATTTCGACCAGCAAAACAAAACGGACCAACTAGCAGTACGTGTTCAGTCAAAGTCGCTCTGCTCACATGCAAATCCTTCTTCATAAGGTAAAATTGTCCATCTCATTCAATAGCCCAATTCGCAGCGCCATGGAAGGTTCGACACCTAATAGTGTGTAAATGCTTAGTAGAAATTTGTAGGTAATATCAAGATCAGACTATGCAAAGAAAAAAATACAAGCTAGGAAGCCGATAAAAGTACTTACAGATTGACCATCTTCACTGCTCAGCACCATCCAGTATGTTCCTAACTTTGTCGATGGAGCTACACACATTATACCATACTATTAGACCGTTTATGTGCACAACGGAGGGTGTGAGGTAGACAATGAAAGGAGACGTACCTTTTCGGCAGATTCGGTAATAGACTCTGGATGGCATTCATCACACTGTCATCTTTTTGTTTTTCCGCTTCAGGAACTATGGCAAAATCATTCTGTTACCTTAGTGAAAAGAGAAAAAACAGACAGAAATGTTGGTGGTTCACAATACCTTGGGGATCTTGAGAATAAGAATCGCCTCCAAAATAACATCCGGTAAGTTCATCAACCACCTCGTCTCCAGTCAACATGTTTTTAAGAATGTGCCCAGTAAGCTTGTGTGCGGTACATGCAGTGTCATCACATAATGCAGAGAGATCTTCTTCAGAGCATCTATTCATCTTCACATTGTTCTTCTTTGAACTAGGATCCTTCGCACTGCTAGCAACTTCAATGTCTCCATAATGTCCAGCACCACCAGTGTATTCAGAATCTTCAGTGATGTTCATCATGATATTTGAACTACAACCCTCATCCATGAGCTCCTGGGAACGAAAATCGAAGTAGTTGCTTGCGCTGAGTACAAAATCATTATCTTGACTGGACATGTCACTCTCTAAGCTAATTTCATCATCACTCGAGTGTTCTTCTGTGGCACCACGTGCCAAAGATCCGAGGCAACTGCTTAAATCCAAGACAGCATCTACTTCTACTTCCTTTCTATCTTTTGTGAGAATAACCTGTTCACATTTAGGAGACATTCGAACTAAGAAACCAATGGCACGTACTGCCAAATCTGGTAAATTACCATCATCACACTCAAACAAGCATTCTGTCAAGTACCTCCTCACAGTTGCTTTGAATGATGATACCTTAACTTGAAAACCTTGACCCATGATGCGACACAGCAACTTCATGCCATCATTATCAACGTTTGGAAGTGACCACAGAGCATTCAGGATATCTCGCTGCAATGATATAGTTGCACGTGGAAAGGGAAAGAACTCTGAATGTGAAATATCCATGCTCCTTAGTGTTAGTTTCTGATATAGGTTCATCACTGACAATGCTTTTGCAAAGTTCTCTGGAAGATCCTTGCCTTCCTGCAGCTTTGTTAGCATGTTTCCACATCTTTTCTTTATCAAGTTAATAAGATGGCTTCTGCTGGAAGTTCGAACTACATGCAGGAATTCTGGGGGGCATGATTTTCCTGTGAGCTTTCTATTCATTGTGATTGCAGCTTGCTGGGGAATTTCATCCAGCCCAGCTAAAGCTTGGTCTATAGATGACAGAAGCATTGGTGAAACAGGTGTTCTGAGACGGACAGAATTAGAACGATAGCTGCATGGATTTGTTAAAATTTCAGACAACTGCATGGCACTTTCACTGTCCAACTCAGCCAAGTATTTTGGAAGGTGGTCCTTCACGATTTTCATCATTGCAGGCCTAATTTTCCTGAAACTAATCCCATTGTGGGCGAAAATATCAGCCACTGACTCAAGTGCTCCATTGCTTAGTCTGCTGATTGTACAGTGCATGATCTTCAAGCTTTCTGGACAGAGAGAGCCATCCTTCTGTTTTTGCAACTTAAAAAGCTCGAGACCATCCTGAACTACATGATGAATGTAGCACTTCCTTTGCAAACCAAAACTTTCTTCAATGTTAAATCTTACTCTCTCGCTGGAGACCTGGAATACACATTTCTAGGTAAGAAGCCCAGTTACTGTCATGCTTATGCTACATGGATGTTAACTAAAACAATAAATGAGAGGATAAAACGGTCACTAAGAGACTATCGTAATAAAGAAGGCAAGCAGATCGTGAGATAGTAACAAGACAATGCATTTCAAAAGTAAAATAGTATGAACTGCGACATTGTAACAAGAGATGTATTAGATGTAATAAACCAAATATAAATTACTCCCTCCGTAACAATATGTAAGACGTTTTTTATGCCCTATGCAAAACCAAAAAACGTCTTACATTTTGGTACAAAGGTAGTATCTTGCAGAAGAGTACTCTCAAGGATCAAGTCAAGTGATTACTATGAAATTGATAGAGCTAGCAAGTATGGAATATCAATCAGGCAGTAAGATTGAGTTAGACTCCTTCTCATATATGCTCTCTCATCTCAGACCATAGTCAATCTGCTCCTTCCAATGCCCTATTTCCCTCCAAGCCATGTCCTTCTACAAGTGTAGTTATCTTGATGTGAGGCTCACATGAAGCAGCATATTTGATCACACAACATTTATAACCGCTAAATGGTCTCTTACTATTGTACTAGAAATATAATTACCTGTCATTCCTCCTTATATAAACCTAATGGATAAATATGTAGCTGCACAGGCAACATTAGTAAGCGAAATACATACTGAAACTGAGAACTGTAAGCTGTAGGTTCTGTTAAAGCATGAATAACTTACTTCATCAGTCCTGACATCCGATTCGGCCAAGTAGCTGTAGAACAGAGATATTTGTGGGAGGTTACCAAAATATTGATAATGGCTAATGTAACCTTACAAGTAGAAACACGGTGAATGGAAAGCTGGTAGCTTGCCATATTTTACAATGCAAGACCATATGGAGCCATGGAGCTAATCGCTAAATCAATGGATATTGTTTTCAGATGATAAATATGGGTCCGACTATGGATCATTTTTGTGCATACATGAAGAGTGAGTTTTTCTCTACCGAAGCTTTTGGCATAAATTCTTGAACCATGGAGCCATAGAGGTAACTCACTAAATCAGCAGAAGTTGTTTCCAAATGAGAATCATGCAGCTCCAGCAGTTGTAATACTGCACCACATCTCGTTTTGAGAAAGAAATAATTGGCATAGATAGTAGAATACTTACATGACTTGAATTTTTTTGGTCGCTTAAGTTTGAAGGGGACACCTAATTCAGGATTCAACGAGGCCATCCATCTGCATGCATAGATAGATGAACACAAGGATACACATAAGGTGCTGGTAAGAGGGAGGGGGAGTTCACATGGAGGAGGAGAGCAAGCACAGCACAGACCTTCGCTTCTTCTTTATCAGACCTTGCTGCCGCAGAAAAAGAGAACACAGCCTGTTACCATCCTTAAAAGAGAAGCCAGCCGTGTCCTCTGGGAAGAAGCCACATAGAATGACATTTTTAGAAGTATAAACATAACAAGAGGATTTTAAGCCAAATCAGACTGCGGTGCCTAGGTTGATGCAAACCAAGTGTAGGAATGGTGTCGTATGAAGTGTGGAAAACAAGTGTTCTGAACATGATGATATCAACAGAGGTACATACAACTCAACTTGGATGCATCATCAATTCAGCATGAGAAATGCAAAGCATAATGACTACGGATGGTATCAATGAAGTGCTCTGTATGCAGATGATTATTCTTGAAATGTCATGACATGTGCACTAATTAAATAAGTTTCAAGGTTTGCACAGTAGGCACTATAGCAAGCAGAACTGTTGGGTGTTCAGAAGAATGGAAAGAAGATGATAATAACCTTCCTGCAAAGAAATCATCTGGGTTCTTGACTTTCCGTATGCGGCCTGGAAAATAAGAATCATGGCATAAGATTCCGGTAAGAAAGTTAGGATGTTATTACGAACGAAAATAGATGATTTCAGACATCAGAAGTTAAAAATGAGAGACTGTGGCCTGTTAAGCTGTCCTTAGGCTGTGTTTGGTTGAGCTGCAGATTCTAAAAAGGCTGCTGTGAGCTGTGAGAAAGCTGCTGTGAACTTCCAGCTGTGGAAAAGCTGGAAGTTGTTTGGTTTAAATAACTGTGAAACTGTAGGTTTGGTTGTGAATTGCCTGTAATGCCGCTGGGGCCTGAATGAATATACTTATATGCTAATTGACCATAAAGCAGTTATATGTACATTGGTAGGCAATTCGACGAACATTTTGCAAAGAGAAATTATGACAATGCAGACAATTCATAGCTAACAACATACGCAATCTAACAACTATACTTTGATGTTGCATATATTTAAGTAGATAGTGACCCCATAATATTATTACAAAAGACATGGACCATACAGAACACATATGGTTTACATGATGATGAACTCCATCAACATAGCTAAAGTATGTTGCTATCGCAAGACAAGCATCAGCTATCCTACTACGAATATTGTTCATGATATCTTCGTTCCCCTCTTCAACGGGATCCGCTTGTGTTGGTGCCACCACCAGTCGTATCACTGGAGGTACGTACTCATCACGTGCATCACATTTTCAACCTCTTCTTTCAATATTTCAATGAGTTTCTTCAAATGTGAATCATCCCACACCGCCTTCTCAGTCATACTTCAAATCAAAAGCAAAATAAATCCAACACATCACCTCATGTACAACAATTTTACAATTTGTGAACATCTACCAATTTATTTCAAATATACATAGCAAGAAATCAATAGCAACCTTGACATATATCAAGCGAAATTCATTTACAGATAAATTTCTTTGCCACTACTTAAATAAACTTAACACATACCCACCTTTGACACTACTATCAAATCATTTGCTCATAGAAGCATTATCACGAACACATATCAAGCGAAATTCATTGACATATCAACTTGAACATGCACTGGACGCTAGCAATATGCAGCCATAAGAAATCATGATCATATTCTCAACATATACTCTGTACAGCAAGTACTCATCCCAAAACAACTCCATGTTTAAGGAAAAAAAACACAACATCCGAAGTACAGCAAGTACTCCATGAATTTCTGTACAGCAAGAAAAGGAAAGAGGGAAGAAGGATCGGGGTGGAAGGATGGAGGGAGGGAGGACGGAGGAGTGCTTGCTACCTTGCGCCGTAGCTCCGGTCGTCGGCGTCCGCGGCGGGGCAGCTGGGTGGTAGCGGCTGCTCGCGGGAGGGCCTCGCTGCCTACCGGAACGAGCAGGTCGACGGGGAGCGTAGGATGGAACGGCGAGGGGGATTGAGGCGGAGGGCCGCAAGCAGCAGCGGCGGCGGCCTAGCTGTCGGGGTCGGTGGTGGAGATGGGCTCGTGGGTTCGCTCGTCAGCCTTCTATTATTTTTCCAATCGTTTTTCACTTGGAGTGGCAAATGTGTGTAAATAGTACTTCCTCCGTTTCTTTTTACTCCGCATATAAGGTTTGGTCAAAGTCAAGCTTGATAAAGTTTGACCATTTTTATTAAAAAATCTATCAACATCCACGATATGAAACCAATATCATTAGAAGCATCATGATATTAGTTTTCATATGGTATAACTTTAATGTTGTGGATGTTGATATTTTTTTAATATAAATTTGGTCAAACTTTATTAAATTTGACTTTGACCAAATCTTATATGCGAAGTAAAAAGAAACGGAGGGAGTATTTCATCTATTTTAGATATAAGGTATATTAGTTTTTTTAATTAGACTTGTTCAACTTTGAATAATTTTGTAGAAAAATACATCGATATCAATTATATCAAACTGGTATCATCAGATTCATCTTGAAATATAGTTTTTTTGCTATATTTTGCCATATCTAAATAGCATATATGTTGATATTTTTAAATCGCGACACTCCCCCTTCCCTCCTTTCTCTCTTGAACGGCGGCGATCAAGGGGAAGGAGACAACGGTGACAAGGGGATACCACGACGACCTGACGACGGATTGGTGTGGAGCGACCCCATGTCTGGCCTCGTGTTAGTTCTCTCCCTCCCTCTTTTTACTCTGTTTGGATTTTGTGGCGGCGGCTTGATTTCGTTGATGATTTTGGAAAAATTGACGCCATTATTTGTTTATGTTTTTTTGGCCGATGTAGTCAAAATCGACCTTAGGCTCTTCATATTTGTACAAGTTTTTCTCTCTTTCCTTGCCAAATGTTGAATCGGCCTAGGGTTTGTGAATTTGGTGAGGTTTAGGATTTTGGCTCTGATTATTGTTATTGCTTGCAGGCCTGATGATACACTGTGGATAGTCAATATCTTGTCTGGTGATCTGGAGTGTGGGAACACAACCATAGGCAGCTCATGTATGTGCTATGAAAATCTTCTTCGGTTGAAGGATTTGTCAGGGTTCAGTTCTGATGAAGACATGTATTACTGTAGGGATGAACTGCTGGTTTAGATGGCTTGAAACTAATTGATAGTGAGCAAAAAGTAAAAGCAATGATTTTGCAGTATGAAAAATTGAGGGATGTGGACTTAAGAATCATGAAGTCTCAGTTCAAGGGACGGAAAAGGAAAGCAGCAAGAAATAATGAAAATTAGCAATTAGCTAGTGATAGTTAGTGTAGTGTATTGAATCCCGGTGGTTCAGTTCTTGATCCATGCGTGGTGATCTTCTATCTGAGTCTAATAATGTTATGTGGTCGGATCGATCCTGGATTAGATCGGATCCTCAGATACCTGAGATGTTATCGATCTGCTACTGTATTAATATATTATTATGGTGTGTTGAACTTTCAATGTTAGTTGTCTGAGCAATATTTTTCTCCCTGATGTGTTTGCCTCGTGTTTTGATTGAATTGACCGCTTTGATTAAAAGTAAGCATTACTACAAATTATTGATGTGTTGCGTCCCTGACTGCTCAATCGTTCAATGTACAATGCTAGCAGAAGCTTTGCTGCTACATCAACCTAGATGGAATGATGGAACACCAAAATGGATGCCAGTTTGATTGAGACCATGGCTAATGAGTTAATTATGTTTGTATACAAAGTATATATACCCTGATATAAGATTTTTCACATTTAACTTCACTTTTCCTTGTGTACATGTGCTTTGAATTTCAACTTATACATGTGAACAAGTCGAATATACTTTGCCTTTATTGCTCCATGCAAATAAATTACAGATCTCCATGTATTGCCAAAGAGGAATGCCACCACTCTAGAGCTGCTGGTGTGGCAAGTCTTAGCCACTTAAGGCCCGGACAAATGGGCTCGGGGTGCCAGTTTGGCCATTAAGGCTATATTAGGACACATCATTGTCAATTAACTCAGGAGTTGTGGTATTGTGATAAACAATTCAATAGTTGTGGTAGATTGTTATTAGTTCCTTTGGAGTTGTGCTTTTGTGTAGTTCAGGCTTTGAATGGTCAGTCCGGACCTGGCCTTGGACCCAGTCCAGTCGGCCTCGAGGCCAATTTGAGAGGTCACGTGTGGGCTCAATTCAAAAAACTCAATGGCCTCGCTGGTCCGATGGGCACTTCGGATCGATCCAAATTTTAATTTATCTATAACAACTAAATAGTTCATCTTCACTATCTTATTTCTCTTGACATGCAAGCCATGCCACATCATCATGCAATTATGGGTGCGATAAAGCCCACCTCAACATGCAAACATGCATAAGATAAGACCCACCACCACCACATGCAACCATGCATGGAAAAATAGTTCTCATTCAACTACTATGCATATTCAATAAATATTTTACAACTATACATAACCAAATATAATCAAACTTGAACTAAAGTCATGTCAAGTAATTCGGAATGGAGGGAGTAATTTGTATGTATTTAAAAAGTTTGGTTCATTGTTATTAATCTAAATATTTAGAAGTCACATAACTAAATTTTATTGAAATATACGGCAACCGATTCTCGTAGCAACGCACGGGGTATCATCTAGTTTATACAATATTTGGGTATGGTTACACATAAAATATTTTAAAAAATATGTTATTACAAGTAAAAAAAATATGACCTAACATGCATGATTGAAACAATTAAAGTTTATAAATTAACCACAATATACAATTTTAGTTTTTTTTTCACGTCTGGTTTATAAAGGATGATTGGGTTAATAAATTTTAGTATACAAATATTAGCTAGTTGATGTTTTAGGTAATTAGTATACTAATTATCTGATCGTCAGGTGTTATATAAGCTAAGTTAGTAAGATGAATTTGGCGATACAGATGGACTCCAATATTCGGAGGTGTCGCTGATCAAATGGATCACTCGTTGCCGATTCTATGGGCTCCATTTTTGTACGAGGCCGACCCCATCGACCCATTGGCTTTGTTTTTTTTTTGGGTCGGGCCAGAGATCCGACGAATCGACCCGGTCCATTCCCACCCTGGTGATGTTGTAACGGAGCAGCCAGCGTTCCCCTACGTCTCGGTGACTAGGGTTTTGACTTCCCCTACGTCACCTCGACTAGTGTTTACTTTCCCCGATTTTAACCGTCGGGATCGACGTCAACTTCGAAGTCGCGTCTGCGGATCCTCGCCTGGCACACAGGGTATTCCCTCTGGGAGTTACGGCGGAGTTTTTTGGTGCAAGATGGACAGGGGGGAACCGAGCGTCAGATCAGATCCTGTGGATAGTCTTCTGGGTCGTCTGAAGTTGCATGAGGATGAAGATGATGGATTTCTGTGGGAGGAGGAGATCAAGGAGCCGCCGCAAGTGGTCAAGTGGCTAGCAATTTCCAAGGTTCATACAGAGAAATCCTTTAGCCCTAGCACACTTTTTGCGGACATGCGATCAGCATGGAGCCCGACGAAAGATGTGGTTTGGAGGAGAATTAAGAACAACTTGTTTACGGTCCAATTTGGCTGCTTGGCAGATTGGAATAAGGCTCTTAAGATGGGGCCGTGGTTCTTCCGAAACAACCATGTCCTTTTGATTGAGGAGTATGATGGATTCAGTAATCCCAGAGGCGTGGTCCTCGACAAAGTGGCTGTATGGGCGCTGATACGTCCAAAACGTATCGATAATTTCTGCTTGCTCCATGCATGTTTTGTGTGATATTGCTATGATCTAGATACACTTTCATACATTTTTGATCATATTTGGACTAACTTATTAACTCAGTGCACCCCAGTGCCAGTTCCTGTTTTCTGCTGTTTTTCTATTTCAGTTTTCCCCCATATAAAAAGTGCCAGAAAAATTCGGGAAAATTCAGATAAAAAATCAGCGTGACGGAAGCTTCAAGAAGAGCCCGGGAGGGGCCAGAGGGGAGCCAGGGGGCCCGAGGCGACCACCCGGCGCGGCCCCACCCCTGATCGTGCCAGGGGGCGCCTGGGGCCCCTGGTCCACCTCTGGCTGCCCCCCTTCGCCTAATTATCCCCCGTCACGGGAAAACTCCAAAAGCAGAACCCTATTCCGCGAACTCGCCTTTGTTCCGCCGCCGCCGCGCTTCCAAGATCGGGAGCACCAGAAGACCTCTTCCCGGCACCCTGCCGGAGGGAGGATTGACCTCCGGGAGTCTCCTCTCCACCATGGATGCTCCCCGGATGTCTCGTGAGTAGTTTTCCTTGGACCATGGGTCCGTGATCAGTAGCTATGTGATGTTCTCCTCCCCTCTTTGATCTTCATTGCTTAGACCTCGTGAGCTGCCCTACATGATCGAGGCACCTTTGTAATATTTCTGCTATTGCTATGTTGAGTTTGATCGGATCTGATGGATTATGAGATTATGTTCAGATTGTGATAGAGTAATATATTTGGTTCTTATCTCTTGTATTTTTGTTCCTAAGTAATTCTTGCATGTTCTCCGTTGCTGTTTATTGCTTTGGGCAAGTAGTAGGTAGTGACTCCAAGAGGGAGCGTTGTGCTAGATTGTGGGTTCATGCCCCCCGATGACATGCTTGAGTGACAGAAACATGAGTCTAGGGGATGTGCTGTTGCCACAAGGGGGAAAACAACGGTGCTTGTAACCGCGGTTGCAAGGATTGTTTACTTTACGCAAAGTTCTTTTTATTGCAGTTGTCTGTTGCTTTGGGTTTACACTTTGGGTGGGGTTCGTAACTTAATACCAGCGAGATGTTCTGGATAGATATCTCAAGGTGGATGATTAGTAGTACATGCAGATGGATTTCGGTCTACTTATTTTGGCGTACTGCCCGTGCTTTTGAACCTCTTCCTTTCTTTTGTAGCATAGTTAGCATTGCGGTGCGTTCATAATCCTGTCAATTGCCTTTCTGTAATTTGTTTACCTCGCATAGCAATCTTTATCGTCTTTTGCGAGAGAGACATCACTAGCGAACATCACGTATCCCGGTCCATATCCTCATTATTGTTTCCAAGCTATATTTACTTTTCTGCATTTACTTTCAAGTTGCTATCATTATCCCTTGCGTTTTATCATTTGTGAACAACAAGACCGGAGAGATTGACAACCTCTCTGAACTTCGTTGGGAACAAAGTTATCTGTGTCTGTGTGCAGGTCCGCGTCAGTTGCGCCGCTGGCACCTACTTATCATCTCTGGAGTCCTACTGGAGACAAACCTTGGTATCTTCACCGAGGGAAAACTCGCTGCTGTACTGCATCACGCCTTCCACTTGGGGCCTACCAACGAAGGGCGAGAAGCCAATAAGCAAGAGTATTTCTGGCGCCGTTGCCGGGGACTCCAAGTGCTAAGATAGGGGAGTTGCACACTACCCTTTACCTTTGTTTTTTAGTCTTGTTAGTTTACCTTTCAGTTTTTTATCACAGTGTCCTTTATGAAAAACCACAAAAATAGTTGCTACTTTTTGCCTTTGTCTTGGTTTGCCTATTTATGCGATCCTCACCATGGGTGATGAACCACCCAAATATGGTAGGATGGACATGTTTCAGTTGGATCGTCTTCGATCAATTTGTGCTCGCGCTAAAAACCCAACCGACTTGGTTGAGGTAAAATCATTGGATGAGCATGCTCATTATACGCGGCACCGCCTATCTCAAAAAGGGAAACACTTATGGGATCAAATACATGTTTCTTATTGCCATGCTAAACTTTTGTGCCACATTTATGATTTTACTTGCTGTTCTAATATAGATCATAAACACCTCCCTTTCCAATGTGAGTTTAATGAAAATGAGATCTTATCTTCTTATGCTAAAGGTGTTTATGATTACTTTGATGTTGAAAATATTGAAGAGTTTGTTGCTTTTAAAGGTGCCTATGAGATTGCTTCTTTAATTGAAAAGTATCACAATACTATTTTCGAGTCGGAAAACTTTGCAGTTCTTGCTTATTGCTTCAAGAATTATACTTCCAATTCTTATATTGAGGATTTTAAAAATAAAATGTTTGCTGCCCAAGAAGAGGCCAATGATTGCTATGATGAGGAGTCCTATGATTCCGAGGACTCACTTGATACTTCCCTTTCTGATGATTTTGATACTTGCTTTGTTGATGGCCATGATGCCACTATGGATGATGCTTACAAAGATGAACTTGCTACAGTTCCTTATGTTAAGCATGAAATTGTTGCTATTACACCCACACTTGATTGCCCTATTATCCTTTTGAAATCTCCAACTGTGGAGAATTTTTCTCTTATCAAGGCTCAATGTGATGGGTTGCATTTATCTTATAATCCTAAAGACCATGTTGAAAACTATACACGTGTGCTTGTAGGTCATGAACAACATGATTTATGTGATAGTTATATTCTTGATGTTGTTCATGATACTACTGAAAATTATTTTGAGAGAGGGAAGTTTGGTTGTAGAAACTTCCATATTACTAAAACTCCTCTCTTTATGTTGAAAGTTTTGAAGATGTTCTTGTTCCACCTTCCTATGCGGGTTTCTTTCTGCTTCTTTGATTTATTTTCTTATAAGATGCCTATGCATAGGAAGTGGGTTAGGATTAAATGTGTTTCATATTTGCTTCTTGATGCTCTCTATTGCTTCAAGGTTCTTATTTTTGTGAGAGCATCTTCTATAATCTTTAAGCCTAGCTAATGGCTCTAAAGAAGCGCTTTCGGGAGGCAGCCCGCAACGAATTTAGGTTTTTCTTTTTGCTTTTGTTGTGTCTTGATGTTTGTTACTTCTGTAGCAACATCATTGTATCTTTATTTTTCAGCTTTGTGCCAAGTTATAGCCTCTTACGGCAAGGGAAGTAAAAGTTGTGACATGCTGTCCAGAAAACAGATTCTGTCCTCGTGACCAGAAAAATTCCAGAAAAATCCCAGTTCATCTTTTTGAGCTTAATTTTTACACATTATTCTCTATACAATTACGAAACTTCCGTATGTTCTGAGTTTTTTGATTTGAGTTGCAGAAGTGCCCCTAAAAAATTCTTTACTATCTGCTGTTCTGTTTTTCACAGATTCTGCCACGTTTTGTCTCTCCTAACTTTTGCAAACCTTAAGCTTGCTTTTTCTTTGCAAAAACTTTTTGGCACTCTTGAGAAACAGTAGCTCTTCAAGAATATCTTTGTATCCAGTGGGTAAAAAAATTATTTATTAAGGGTACTAACCTCTCTAATCAGCTTATGATGAGTTATGTATGAAGGGAGTTTTCAAGTGTGCGATAGAAGATGATGAAAGAAGATCCAGGAGTGTCAAGCGCTCAAGCTTGGGGATGCCCCCATGCATCCCCAATAAATATTCAAGGATACTCAAGCGTCTAAGCTTGGGGATGCCCCCGTGCATCCCCTTCTCCGTCAACAATCATCGGTTCGTCCTTCGTCTCACTATATTTTTATCACTTCATGTGTTATGTGCTATGCTTGGAGCGTCTCGCTCTTAGGTTTGTTTTTAGTTTTCTTTAGCTTTGCTTGCTGTTCATAACAAGTTATATCCCGTCTTACTTTGTGTGGGAGAGAAACACGCTCCACTTTCAAAATTTAGAACACATCATAGGATTTTTCCTGCTTATCTTTTTGTTGTTGTGTGTTCTTTATCTTTTCATAGCCACTGCCATGTTTAGTTTTAGTCTTAGTTTGTCTTTAGCAAGAGCCTTGGCTTTTGTTTAGTTTGTTGCTGCAACTCTTTTTAGTTTTCATGTTTATCTTGTTAAGAGAGTTGGTTGTTGCACTAAGTTGTGTCTTGTCTTGAAAGTAGGTAATTGAGGTTGCTATTTAATTTTAGTAGTAGCTTGCAATAGTTTTGAGGTATTGTTGTGAGTAATGTTTGGACTTTTGGTGTCAAGAGCTCTTGCCTATTAGTGATAGGTGTCGTATTTTGGGCAATCCGTGTTTATTTTCAAAACCTACAAAAACTAGTTGAGAACTCTAGCTACTAGATGGATCACTACTCTTCTGAGGGGTCGAATATTAGAGTACACTCACGTACCATGAGTCGAGGATGCGCAAGGATAACCAAACCCCCATACACTCCTCCTCGGGGTACTTTTCTCTTTGTGAACCTCCTCATTAGATTGAGAGTTACCGATAATAAGTGCATGAGTTCTTCGGACTAATGTAAGTATTGAGAGTTGACACTTCCACCTTCCCATATTTTGCTAGCCTTTCCCGTGCCGTGCATTGCCTTCTTCTCACTCCGAGAG
This sequence comes from Bromus sterilis, assembly GCA_950022295.1. Lineage (NCBI taxonomy): Eukaryota > Viridiplantae > Streptophyta > Magnoliopsida > Poales > Poaceae > Bromus > Bromus sterilis. Next base: position 57,033,879 of record OX465601.1, read on the forward strand.
TTGGTGTCCACCTTCGCCGGTACGTCCAAACCCTTGGCATGATACGCTCTGTCATCATAAGCCTCCCTTTATCCTTCCTCAAAACAGCCACCATACCTACCTATCAAGGCATTTCCATAGCCTTTCCGAGTTACATTGCCATGCAACTTCCACCTCTTCATGACTTGATATTCATGTCATACATGTTCCTTCTACACTGGCAGCGACATACATTGCATACATCATGATAGTAACATCTTCTTTATGATTTTGAGTACCTTGTAAAGTGTGAAAGATCTCCTTTACCTTCTTGTAAAATAGAGTGTTGCCCTTAAGTGAGGAAAAGATCCCAAAGTGGACACCTTAAAAGATCCCAAAGAGGACAAATGAGAGTTAAATAGAAAGAGCCATTGAGGCCACCAAAAAAATACAAAAAAATTAGAAAAAGAGAAAAAGAAATAAAAAGAGAGAAAGGGGCAACAGTACTATCCTTTTGAGAGATCCACACTACTACTCCCTTTATATCCTTGTACTCCATAGAGATGATCTTTTTGCATATAGTTTGGAGAGCTTCTTAGCTCATTTGTGCATCCGTTGCATGGCAATCCCTACTCCTCACATCATATCTATCATTTGGCATCTCTTACCTATGATTGTCCTCATTGATGTGAGCCTTTCTCACCCCTTTTGTCTTCCTCCTCCACCATATTTTCTCTCTTTGCCATCCTAAGTGTCAACTCTCGTGCTTACGCTCATTCATTGCATGAGTGCTCGAAATATCAAAAAAGAGTGGATCAAATTGACTTGTACCTGGCTAGTGGTCTGGGGACGAGTCAAGATAAGATTCCAAAGAAGACCAAGTGAGAAACTTTAGTAGATTGAGTTCTCAACAAAAATACTTTTTTCTCTCGTATTCCCTATCCCCTTTCTTGCACGCAAACACCATTTTGAGACATTCGAGTCACGGACAGCGAGATCTCTTGCACCTTTTGTTCTTTTGTTACTTGTTTCAATGCTAATATAGACACTTTCATGTTATGACTTGAATTGAATCTCTAACCTTGATTGCTTTACTTTTCAAAGTTCTTTTATGGTTGCTAGCATGTCACCACAGAAATTATGATTGTTATCATTTACCTACTCGAGGACGAGCAGGAATTAAGCTTGGGGATGTTGATACGTCCAAAACGTATCGATAATTTCTTCTTGCTCCATGCATGTTTTGTGTGATATTGCTATGATCTAGATACACTTTCATACATTTTTTATCATATTTGGACTAACCTATTAACTCAGTGCACCCCAGTGCCAGTTCCTGTTTTCTGCTGTTTTTCTATTTCAGTTTCCCCATATAAAAAGTGCCAGAAAAAATCGGGAAAATTCAGATAAAATCAGTGTGACGGAAGCTTCGAGAAGAGCCCGGGAGGGGCCAGAGGGGAGCCAGGCGGCCACCCAGCGCGGCCCCACCCCTGGCCGTGCCAGGGGGGCGCCTGGGGCCCCTGGTCCACCTCTGGCTGCCCCCCTTCGCCTATTTATCCCCCGTCACGGGAACACTCCAAAAGCAGAACCCTATTCCGCGAACTCGCCTTTGTTCCGCCGCCGCCGCGCTACCAAGATCGGGAGCACCAGAAGACCTCTTCCCGGCACCCTGCCGGAGGGAGGATTGACCTCCGGGAGTCTCCTCTCCACCATGGATGCTCCCCGGATGTCTCGTGAGTAGTTTTCCTTGGACCATGGGTCCGTGATCAGTAGTTATGTGATGTTCTCCTCCTCTTTTTGATCTTCATTGTTTAGACCTCGTGAGCTGCCCTACATGATCGAGGCACCTTTGTAATAGTTCTTCTATTGCTATGTTGAGTTTGATCGGATCTGATGGATTATGAGATTATGTTCAGATTGTGATAGAGTAATATATTTGGTTCTTATCTCTTGTATTTTTGTTCCTAAGTAATTCTTGCATGTTCTCCGTTGCTGTTTATTGCTTTGGGCAAGTAGTAGGTAGTGACTCCAAGAGGGAGCGTTGTGCTAGATTGTGGGTTCATGCCCCCCGATGACATGCTTGAGTGACAAAAACATGAGTCTAGGGGATGTGTTGTTGCCACAAGGGGGAAAACAATGGTGCTTGTAACCGCGGTTGCAAGGATTGTTTACTTTACGCAAAGTTCTTTTTATTGCAGTTGTCTGTTGCTTTGGGTTTACACTTTGGGTGGGGCTCGCAAATTAATACCAGCGAGATATTCTGGATAGATATCTCAAGGTGGATGATTAGTAGTAGATGCAGATGGATTTCGGTCTACTTATTTTGGCGTACTGCCCGTGCTTTTGAACCTCTTCCTTTCTTTTGTAGCATAGTTAGCATTGCGGTGCGTTCATAATACTCTCAATTGCCTTTCTGTAATTTGTTTACCTCGCATAGCAATCTTTATCGTCTTTTGGGAGAGAGACATCACTAGCGAACATCACGTATCCCGGTCCATATCCTCATTATTGTTTCCAAGCTATATTTACTTTTCTGCATTTACTTTCAAGTTGCTATCATTATCCCTTGCGTTTTATCATTTGTGAACAACAAGACCGGAGAGATTGACAACCTCTCTGAACTTCGTTGGGAACAAAGTTATCTGTGTCTGTGTGGAGGTCCGCGTCAGTTGCGCCGCTGGCACCTACTTATCAACTCTGGAGTCCTACTGGAGACAAACCTTGGTATCTTCACCGAGGGAAAACTCGCTGCTGTACTGCATCATGCCTTCCACTTGGGGCCTACCAACGAAGGGCGATAAGCCAATAAGCAGGCGCAGATACACAAGCTCCCGGATAATTTCCTGCATAAACATATAGTCAAGGGTATCTGTAGACCCATTGGTGAAGTTCTGGAATTAAAAATAAAACTACCGGCAGGTTTTGTGGGACAATTCGTCCGGGTGAGGGTGAATTTGAAGGTTAACAAGCAAATTACAAGATTTGTTTCTATGACCAAGGATAAGAAAAAAGACCGGTATCAGGTTAAGTATGAGAGGCTTCCCATATTCTGTGGTGTATGTGGTCTGTTGGGTCATTGGCACCAGGAGTGCGGCGATGGCGTCCATGACGAGTCTAAACTCGAGTGGAGCGACTTTATCCTGGCCTATCCAGGTCGGGGTAGAGGAAGGGGATGGACTGAGCCTAAGAGTCAGAGGGGAGGAGATGCTTCTCTCGGACGTGGAAGAGGTTTTGGAGATGCTTTTGGACGTGGTGGAGGTCGTCCTGATGCTATAGCAACGTCATGGCGATACAATGCTACTTTCCAGTCTCAAGCTCTTGTACCGGCAAACAATCTGTCTAGGGCTTTTGATGCTGCAACAGATAAGGATGATCCCACTGGGGATCTGAACTTAAGGAAGCGCCTGGCGGATGATTTTGTGGCAGATCCTAGTAAGGCCGTCTCTACGAATGAGGTTGCTGAGTCTGGTAATGCCCTTGTCCCCTTTGCTAATACTGGGAGAGTAGCAATGCTGATTGACAAGTTGGATGAAGCTAGTGACTTGAATGATCCGGAGAAAACACCACACAATCAGGAAAACAAGAAAAACAGAAGCAGTTGGAGAGTTCTAGTTTTGATGGTCATCTGCTACCCAATAATACTACATAGGTGGCATCCCTCGAGGATGACCGCCGGGAGCAATGAGTATCATTTGCTGGAACTGTCTCGGGCTGGGCATTTGTAAGACCCGATATGCGGTACTGTTCCAGATCTAGATGTTTCCATCCAGATCCGGGGACGAAGCACATATCGGTCCCACCGTGACATATGACGAAGTCATATGCCCCGGATTTCCAACATGATATCACAACATTACAGATACAAGGATACAACATCTCATACAATCGGCATACAACTTCCTTAATACAATACAACAGCGGAAGATACATGTCTGGGTACAGACTACAATCACATGCCTAGTGGCAAAGAGAAAAACATCGATCCCCATAACCACACGGGTCCAGGCCCTCCGCCGGGATCCGCCTAACTAGTCGTCGTCGAGTCTCCACGTGAAACGTCGATCACCATACCTGTTGTCGATCAAGAACCCTGAAAAGAGTTTGGGGGTAGTATCATGAGTACAGAAGTACTCAGCATCCAACTGTAGTGGTCATCTGACCCAGCAAGGACTTCATCACTCGTCATTGTAGGACAACTAGTAGTTTACGGTAAGGAAGGGGTAAGTGGTGAGGTTGCTGCCGCACTAGCATTTATGAAGTGGCTAACGATCTAGAGAGTAAGGTAAGAAGCCAAGCATTCGATGAGGAATCGCCTCCAACAAGTCTTGCTATCAACTACTTACGCAAACATAACACCTATCCTATCCTTGTCCTCCTCTTCGCATCCCGACGAAGAAGAAGCAGTCAAGGCACACACACGTTGATCAAGTTATATTAAGATTATCTCAGTTGTTGTTGTCTATGAACAAGGAGTAGGTCTCAAGTCGTCCATAACAGTGGACACGGCTTCTCGAATTTTTTTAACCCTGCAGGGGTGTACCAACTGCCCATTACAAGGCTCCGCACGCACGCCCATCTCTCTCAGTTGCTACCCATTATAGGCAACCATTTTATGATTTAGTTCCGAGAGATCCGAAATGACAGGTCCCTCTAGCTAACAACGAACAAATCCGGGTGGCCCCCGAGGAGTCGACACCCAATCCAAAAGCTGGCCACGCTCTCGGATCAGACTCTTCCGTCTCAACAGGGTTTGGGTTACCGAGACGCCTCACGTGAGGCCTCGGCCCTCGCCGGTCAAAGGTGTACCAACAGGGAAACAAAGTCCTCACTGGTCCGGGTTGGTTTAAAAACTACTGGCAGCTGACCAGCACACACACGATTTCAAAAGGTAAATCATCTTGGGCCACCACTAGAAATGTTTGAAGCTAGGTAGGTAAGAAAATGGGACCCCATAAAATCCCACACGCGGTTAGGCACGCTCAGTCTTAAAACCAATACCCGAAACTCGGATCCTAGGTGACTCGAATGGAACAAAGCGTCGAGGCGGGATAGCCTAGACCTTCCATCCTTCGTTGAATATAGTCAACATTTATAATAATCATATCATCAACAACAATATAATAATGTGATAGCCCAAACCAAGGAGTAACAGGGTAACATCGTAGCATCCTAAGCATGCATACTAAGCAGGGGCTGAGCAACGAGCAATAGTAACATAGCAGTACAAGGTTTGCTGGGAAGGGACATGGCTGTATCGGTTTGAAAGAGGCTGTAAACATGTGGTAGGATCAAACATCGAACCTATCCTAGACTAGCATGCAAACCGCTGGTTGAAATAGAATGGATCATAAGTAATGTATAGTCCTTGCATGTTGATAAGTCGGGTTCCGAAGGTGTAGTTGATCGCAAGCTCGCATCGTCTCCGAAGGTACCCGCGGAAGCATGATGATTGGCTTCTCGCCCTTCGTTGGTAGGCCCCAAGTGGAAGGCTTGATGCGGTACAGCAGCGAGTTTTCCCTCGGTAAAGATACCAAGGTTTGTCTCTAGTAGGACTCCAGAGATGATAAGTAGGTGTCAGCGGCGCACCTGACGCGGACCTGCACACATGCACAGATAACTTTGTTCCCAATGAAGTTCAGAGAGGTTGTCAATCTCTCCGGTCTTGTTGTTCACAAATGATAAAACGCAAGGGGATAATGATAGCAACTTGAAAGTAAATGAAGAAAAGTAAATATAGCTTGGAAACAATAATGAGGATATGGACCGGGATACGTGATGTTCGCTAGTGATGTCTCTCTCCCAAAAGACGATAAAAATTGCTATGCGAGGTAAACAAATTACAGGAAGGCAATTGACAGGATTATGAACGCACCGCAATGCTAACTATGCTACAAAAGAAAGGAAGAGGTTCAAAAGCACGGGCAGTACGCCAAAGTAAGTAGACCGAAATCCATCTCCATCTACTACTAATCATCCACCTTGGGATATCTATCCAGAACATCTCGCTGGTATTAAGTTGCGAGCCCCACCCAAAGTGTAAACCCAAAGCAACAGACAACTGCATTAAAAAGAACTTTGCGTAAAGTAAACAATCCTTGTAACCGCGGTTACAAGCACCGTTGTTTTCCCCCTTGTGGCAACAGCACATCCCCTAGACTCATGTTTCTGTCACTCAAGCATGTCATCGGGGAGGCATGAACCCACAATCTAGCACAACGCTCCCTCTTGGAGTCACTACCTACTACTTGACTAAAGCAATAAATAGCAACGGAGAGCATGCAAGAATTACTTAGGAACAAAAATACAAGAGATAAGAACCAAATATATTACTCTATCACAATCTGAACATAATCTCATAATCCATCAGATCCGATCAAACTCAACATAGCAATAGCAGAAATATTACAAAGGTGCCTCGATCATGTAGGGAATCTCACGAGGTCTAAACAATGAAGATCAAAGAGGGGAGGAGAACATCACATAGCTACTGATCACGGACCCATGGTCCAAGGAAAACTACTTACGAGACATCCGGGGAGCATCCATGGTGGAGAGGAGACTCCCGGAGGTCAATCCTCCCTCCGGCAGGGTGCCGGGAAGAGGTCTTCTGGTGCTCCCGATCTTGGAAGCGCGGCGGCGGCGGAACAGAGGCGAGTTCGCGGAATAGGGTTCTCGTTCTGGAGTTTTCCCGTGACGGGGGATAAATAGGCGAAAGGGGGCAGCCAGAGGTGGGCCAGGGGCCCCAGGCGCCCCCCTGGCGCGGCCAGGGGTGGGGCCGCGCCGGGTGGCCGCCTGGGCCCCCTGGCACCCCTCTGGCCCCTCCCGGGCTCTTCTCGAAGCTTCTGTCACGCTGATTTTTTATCTGAATTTTACCGAATTTTTCTGGCACTTTTTATATGGGGGAAAACTGAAATAGAAAAACAGCAGAAAACAGGAACTGGCACTGGTGTGCACTGAGTTAATAGGTTAGTCCAAATATGATAAAAAATGTATGAAAGTGTATCTAGATCATAGCAATATCACACAAAACATGCATTGAGCAAGCAGAAATTATCGATACGTTTTGGACGTATCAAAGCACACAAGACGATAAACACTGGAAAGCAATCAACGAGCAAGCATCTATTACTAAGAGGCAAACACGAGCAAGCATCAACAAGAAGGCAACACGAGACATCGCACCTACCGTCGAGAGCGGTTACTAACAATTTTAAGTGGAGTACTTGTCGCACACGACCATACCGCACGTTGAGAAAGGTTCAAGTTGTTTAGCTACAGGTGATCAACAAAGGTTGTTAACATGGCAACTCAAGCAAGCATGGCATAGCACACAAACATGACAAGAGGTGAAGCATAAAGAAAACTATCTATGCTAGCCAATTTAAGTGAGCCACAACCTAAACATGGCATAACACTAAGTGTCGCACAATGATTAAAACATTTGGTACTGTTCTGCCCTAAACCATATTTTAGGTTGGTTAACAACAGCAAACAATAGCATAAACACAAAGTACACGAAAAACTAATTAAGTTACATATAAAGAAAACCCCAAACGGAGTTACGGTTAAAAAGATACAAGCAAAACAAGTTACGGGCACAATCTGCCAACATCACGAAGCACACTTTAGAGCAATGCATAAACAGAGTAAACAATGCAAACATTATCACAAATGATATGGAACTAAAGTAGACATGACAGGGAAGGCATGGCAAAAAGAATCATGCAAATAAGCATCACAGATCAAAAGATATTAAGCATGCAACATGGCATCGGAACGTTACAGACTTAGAGAAAAACAGAGGTGGTTGTCAACAATAGCAACATAGCAACTTTGGAGCTCAATAACTATATGAACAGCAAGCATATCATGACAATGCAATACATATAATGTAAGTAGACATGATGCTTAACAATATGCAATTGGAATCACTCAATTCCGATAAACGGTCGCGACACACTCGTCGACCGAAGTTGCAACAAAATAACAGTTTCAGCAACAGCAGCACATTAACATCAGGATCACCACTTTGGAGCAAGATTTAATATAGCTAAAGCACCCAAACATGACAAGTTAAGGCATGGAAATGAAGTACACATGATGCTTAACACATGGGAAAAAGAATCAATGCAATAAGCCTCATGGATGTGTCACAATCATCATGCAAACTTGCAATAAAATAATAACAGCAGCACTTAACAAAAAATAATAGCAATTAACGTCCTGATGGCCACTTCAGCATAGATTTGCAACATCAAGATGGCCTCAAATCAAAATGCTCACAAAAGATGGATTGAAGTACACACAATTCTGAGCAATATTCGTTTTGGGGGCACGTTCATCGGAGCTACGGTTCAACGGGAAATTACGTTGTAAACAGACATCAGCAGCAAAAATTTACAGGACAGAAAAAAAACCAGCAAGGAACGGAAAAAAAAGAACATGCCGGCTCACCATGGGTCGTGGCCCATCTGGCCGAGAGGGGAGGCGCGGCCTGGCTGGGTCGGTGCGGGGCAGGCCGAGGTGGGCTGCGTGCTGGCGGGCTTGGCAGGCCGGGCCCAGGAGGAGGCTGGCCGGCTCTGGTTGAGCGAACGCAGCGACGGCGTCCTCGCCGGACTGCAGACGGCGACGGCCGGCCTAGGTGTGCTCCGGCGAGCACGGGGCAACGACGCAGGTGCGGATCCGGGCGCAGGGGTCGCCAGGGAGGCGGATCCAGGTGAGGGGCAGGCGAGGCGGTCGCGAGCTCGAGCGGCTGCACGACCTCGTCGGCCATGGCGGGCATGGCGGCCGGCGGCGAACCTGGCGGCTCCGGTGACCTGCAGGGCGGAGCAAGGAGGTGAGAGGAGGGAGGAGAAGGGAGAAGAGGCGCAGAGGAGAGAGGAGGCGTCGCGGCAGCACGACCGGAGTGGCTCGCCGGCGTGGCTCCTCCATGGGAAGCTCGGGAGGCCGTGAGGCGCGGCCCAGATCGGGCCCGGGCGCGGCCCTGCGGGGCCCGGCGGCTGGAGGAGGAAGGTGGAGGGGCTGGAGGCGACGTGGTAGCCCCAGGAGCGTCGATCTCGCGATCCGACGGCCCGGGTGCGCTGGGATCCAGGGTTTCGAGGTGCAGGGGGATTTTGGGCGAAATTTGGAGCAAATCTGGGGGTGTGGCTGCAATTTTGTGGCTAGGGAAACCCTAGAAATGGGTGGGAGTGTGGTGGTCTTTATATAGCCCCAATGGCTGGCAGTTTGCAAAAACATCACCGGTTTTTCTCTCTCGCGCGCGGTGCTCACGTTTCCGACCGCCGGGGGTCCGCAAGACCTCCGATTCGGGTAAAACTTCGAACTGCGCGATCAGCGCGTCGAGCCGGTGGCGTTCACCTAGCGCTGGAACCGTTCCGAGAACACTTTCCGACGCGCTATAAAATATAACCCGTTTAATTATTAAACGGGGTTTTTCGTTCCGTTGGCTGCGGCTGGTCTCGTGCGGTTTTCGCGACGGTGATCGGGCGAAACCCGGTGTCGCAAATGTCGAGTGTCAGGGTGGCAAGGGTCGGTCTCCGTCCGGTACGAGATAAGAGGGGGAAAAATAATCGTCGATCGATAAATCAGGGATGCAATCACCGCAAACAAATCAGACAATCAAACAATTCACACCGAAAACAAAAAAATTTAATTTTTGTGAAATCTGGGATGTTATAGCAACCTGGCGACAGTTCGTGAGGCTCGTGAGATTGCAAGAAAATATGCCCCAACCGTGCTATGCCTAGTCGAGACTGGATGCCCTCTCAACCAGCTTGCACGGTGGATGATCTGAAAGAGAAGCTGAAATCTTTATCAAAGAATTTGTCGGCCTGGGACAGAGACACGTTTGGGAATGTCCGTGCACAGATCCGTAATCTGAAACTTGAGATTGAAACCCTGAGAGGAGTTCCTGGGAGGAGTGGGCCTTGCCATAGAGAACTCAGAATTATTGAGGATTTGGTCGAACTCTATCATAGAGAAGAGATTCTCTGGAAACAGCGATCCCGAGTCGACTGGCTGGTCGGAGGGGACAAGAATACACGCTTTTTTCATCTCCGGGCAACGACGAGGAGAAGGAAAAATCTCATCAAATCTCTCCAGAGAAATGATGGTACTGTAATTTCTAATATTTCAGATTTGGAATCAATGACCACAGAGTTTTATGCAGATCTTTATACCTCGGAGGGTGTGGTCAATATGAAGGAGGTATTGCACTCTATTCCGCAGAAAGTGACAACGGATATGAACGTGATGCTGACTATGCAGTATACTAAGGAGGAGGTGAAGGCAGCCTTGTTCCAGATGGCGCCATCCAAAGCCCCGGCCCCGAACGGATTCCCCGCACACTTTTTTAGAAGCATTGGGACGTGTGCGGGGATGAAGTCACTAATACAGTGCTCAATATTCTGTCGGGAAAGGAAAGTGCAGAATGTATCAATGATACCTTTTTAGTGTTGATTCCAAAGGTGAAGAGCCCACTACTGTTGACTCAGTTCCGCCCTATCAGCTTATGTAATGTGCTTTATAAGATTGCTTCCAAGGTGGTGGCCAACGGGTTGAAGATGGTACTGCCATATATCATCTCACCAGAACAATCAGCTTTTGTACCGGGTCGCCTCATCACAGATAACATCATTGCGGCGTATGAGTGTCTACATTTTATGAAGCGCAACAAAGCTGTAAAGCATAGACACAGTGCTCTAAAATTAGATATGATGAAGGCTTACGATAGAGTGGAATGGGATTACCTGGAAGCAGTCATGTTGAAACTGGGCTTTGAGGAATCCTGGGTATCAAGGTTGATGGCTATGGTAAAGTCGGTATCTTTCTCAGTTTTGTTCAATGGGAAGAAACTCGAGCAATTTAAACCTACAAGGGGAATTAGGCAGGGAGATCCAATCTCACCCTATCTATTCTTGTTAGTAGCAGAGGGCCTCTCAGGCCTCCTAAAATCAGGAAATCAATCATCGCATTTGACTGGGATTCAGGTGGCGCCCTCAGCTCCACCGGTTAACCATCTTTTATTTGCAGATGATAGCCTGTTGTTCTTCAAGGCTAATAGTGAAGGGGCGACGGAGGTTTCAAACCTACTACAAACCTATTGTAATGCTTCAGGTCAAAGAATAAATAATGCAAAGTCCTCAATCTATTTCAGCAAGGGGTGCCCGGAGAGCACCAGACAGGAGGTAAAGGATATTTTGATGGTCCAAAATTAAACCTTGAATGAGAAGTACTTGGGGATGTCGTCTGACATCGGCTCATCAAAGACAGGTGCTTTTAAATATTTGAAAGATCGGGTTTGGAGTAAAGTTGAAGGATATATTGCGGATACTATTTCGGCAGCAGGGAAGGAGATTCTTATCAAGTCGGTGGCACAGGCTGTCCCGGTTTATTCTATGTCTTGCTTCAAAATCCCAAGGGGTCTTTGTGAACATCTTAATAGCATCATCAGGCAGTTCTTTTGGGGCAGTCGAGCGGGGAGGCGAAAACCCCACTGGGTGTCTTGGCAAGCGCTGACTGCCCCGAAGATCAATGGAGGCCTTGGTTTTCGGGATTTTGAAATTTTTAATGTGGCACTTCTGGCTCGCCAAGCATGGCACATTCTTACCAATCCAGAGACGCCGAGCGCACGTATTTTGAAGGCTGTTTATTTCCCGACGTGTTCGATCTTGGAAGCTACAGTGGGCAGCCACCCTAGCCAAATCTGGCGAGCCATATTGGAAGGGAGAGATTCTCTCTCACTCGGTATTATCAGAAGGGTTGGTTCGGGTACCCAAACTAAAATTTGGGAAGATAATTGGTTGCCACGGGATTATGGTTTGAAGCCTATAGCAAGAATCCAAGCGGATGGTCCAGTGTATGTGGCGGACTTAATGGACAGGTCGAATAGGTGTTGGAACTTGCAATTGCTCCAACAGTTTTTCCTCCCAGCGGATGTTGCGGTGATCCAGGGGATCCCGATCAGTACGGCGTCGATTGATGATCTGTGGGCTTGGCATTATGATAGAAGGGGAATGTTCTCTGTGAAATCCTGCTACAGAATGTTGGCTCACATGAAGAAGACAAATGAACATCTGCTAGCTGGAAGGGAGGAGCTGGGATGGTCTGCTCTTTGGAAAACCATAATCCCTTCGAAGGTTAAAGTGTTCCTCTGGCGCTTGGCTCGCCACTCCCTGCCTTCGGAGGACGTTAGAAACACCGAAACATGAGCGTAACTGACAACTGTATCCTGTGTGGCTGTGTCGACTCTTGGAGACACTCGTTGCTCGAATGCTCCATGAGCCGGTGTGTCTGGGCCTTAGCGGATGAGGAAATCGTTGAAGCAATCTCTGAAATCCAAGAACCCAGCCCTAAACTGTGGTTATTTCATGCCAGAGAGAAACTGTCTCAAGATCAGTTCTTGCGGTTTGCTATCACTTTATGGGCGATCTGGACGGCCCGCCGCAAGGCGATCCATGAGGATATTTTCCAAACGCCTTTTGCCACAGATGCTTTCGTAAACAGATTCGTCTCTGAAGTGATCCAGGTCAATGCTCTATCCAAGCAGCCGCTGTCCACGAATTCTGGGCGGCAACGGGGCTCAAGGGAGGAGGCTAGCAGACCAGTATCACAGGTTCTGTGTCAAACCTGGATTGTGGAACCGGGAAAGGTAAAGATCCACGTCTATGGGGGGCTGTTATCTGATGGAGGTACAGGAGCTGCAGCGGCTGTCTGTAGGAGTCCCAACGACGCTTACCTGGGATCTTCGGCATTGGTGGTTCCCGAACTTATGGACCCAACTATCCTCGAGACTATCGCTTGTAGGGAGGGTCAAGCTCTTGCTGAAGATCTTGGGATTTCAAATGTCATCATCTCTACTGATTGTAGCCCACTTATCAAGGATATCAAAGAAGGCCGAGGAGGACAACATGGAATCATCATAAAAGGAGATTCTGTTCTAATTTCCAGTCTTGTGATTTCATGTACGAAATGAGGAGCACTAACATAGATGCCCACAAGCTAGTCAAGTATGCTTCTAATCTGCCTGTGGGACGCCATCTGTGGCTAGTGAATCCCCATGACTCTTTATGTATTAGCCCAAATCTTGATCTTGAGGAATAAAGGGTCCGTTTTACCGCTCAAAAAAAAAACCCTGATGATGTTGTAGTGGATTTATAATGCTAAAAAAAACTCATGGATTTATAATTGGAAAAAAGTTGAGAAAGAGAGGGAGGAGGAACTCCATGCCCCTTCTCCTCCAAGCAAGAGATCGTCTTAACGCTGGGGAAGGGGAAGTGTGAGTGAGAGCAGCATAATGGGGCGGTGGTGTTCGCCGGCGTCCGCGGAGCCGCGGTCGGTGCAGCTGCTCGTGCTGGGCGTCGCCCTCGTCGCCGCCTCCTTCTACGCCGGCACCCTCTTCCAGCCCTCCGCCTCCCCCGCGCTCATATTGCCCCCTTCCGACTCCCGGTCGTCCGGTTCCTCCAATCCCCAAGGTACCTATCTATTCTCCACTCTCGGGGCACGGAGCACGCCGCCCTTGCCGATCCGCTGCTGGATCGCAGTTAGTTCAGTTCCGCGCAATTCGTGTGGCGGCCTTAAGAAGCTTCCTATTCCAATCCGGATATCTCAGATGCTCCTACGTCCTCACTAGCGATGTAATGCTTGGGAAATCCATTCTCCGAAATTTCTCCACCTGTCTCCGACTAGATGTAAATCTGCTGGGCCATGGCATAGTTTGTTTCAGTTCATACGCAAAACTATATCAGTTTGGTCTGGACAGTTTGTCCTGGTTCTAGATTTGTTTTTCTATTTCTCCGAGTTGCAGCTTAGGCCAGAAATGTACCATGGGGCGCATATATCCTGAACTCTTAGTGTACCATTTAAACGTTTCCATGACAAAGAGGTTAAACCTGTTTGATTTCCACTTGCAGATGCTTCAGAGTTCACAAACAAAGTTGGTGTTACTTATCGAACAGCATCGATCTCAGTTCCAGAGTATGGAATCGATGTGTGTCCTTTGGAATACACCGAGTATATTCCCTGTCACGATGCGGCCTATATAAGAAACTTAAGTAACCTCGATAGATCTAGACATGAGGATCTTGAAGATAAATGCCCTCCACGAGAGGAGCGCTTGTTCTGTTTGGTACCCCCACCAAATGACTACAAGATACCGATAAGATGGCCAACAAGTCGGGACTATGTATGGCGTAGTAATGTGAACCATTCACACCTTTCTGAGGTAAAAGGTGGACAGAATTGGGTGCATGAGAATGGTAAGCTTTGGTGGTTTCCTGGAGGGGGCACTCACTTCAAGCATGGTGCATCAGAATACATAGAGAGGTAACCTTGGATTGCTTGCCTAATTTCCTGGTGCGTAGTTTAATTTGTAGGCTGCAGAATTGTCTGATCCTTGTAATATCGTGTAGATAAATTTTTGGGTGTGATGCCTATCAGCAGAATTCTGAGCATTGTCAACTTTGATCTTATATTGTTTCTCTTTAGCGAACATCCTACTTGACGCATAAGCGCCGAATAATAGCAGTCTAGTGTTGCTGCCCTCTTTTATCTTTGTACAAAAGATCTTGCAGTGAGATAATTTCTATAATGGATCAATGCAGGCTAGGAAATATGACGACCAATAGTACTGGTGATCTCAGTTCGGCAGGAGTTGTTCAAGTTTTGGATGTTGGATGCGGTGTTGCCAGCTTCTCTGCCTATCTTCTTCCCCTAGATATTCACACTATGTCATTTGCGCCAAAAGATGGCCATGAGAATCAAATCCAGTTTGCTTTAGAACGTGGGATTGGTGCAATGATCTCTGTGTTAGCCACAAAACAATTACCGTATCCTGCAAGTTCATTTGAAATGGTTCATTGCTCCCGATGCCGTGTCGACTGGCATGAAAATGGTAAGATCCACATACTCTTTAATGTTTATGCTAAGCTACTGAGCACATTTTAAAATCTAAGATGCAACAACGTTTTTATGTGGGGTCTATTTAGTTATATTCTGTTTTCATACGCGTGCAGTTTGTTGTAACAAACCCCTTAAAAGTCGGTCGCATACAAATGTGTCATCTTTATTCGTTGCTGTTTTTGTTCTATTAAAAGTTAGGAGTACTTCTGATGATGATCCTTTGTTTATGAATTCCACTTTATAAATACACCATTCAACTAGTAGCTCTTTTTTCTTTTCTTTTTTGCAGATGGAATATTGCTCAAAGAGGTCGATCGTCTTTTGCGACCTAATGGATATTTTGTATATTCTGCTCCACCAGCTTATAGAAAAGATAAAGATTTCCCTATGATCTGGGAGAAGCTAATTAATATCACAACAGCAATGTGTTGGAAGCTTATCGCTAAGCATGTTCAGACTGCTATATGGATCAAACCTGAAGATGAACCTTGCCGACAGAAAAATGCTGATATGAAGATCCTGAATATCTGTGACCCCAGTGACACTTCTTCATGGCAAGCTCCGTTAATGAACTGTGTTCGGTTGAGCACGGACCAATCGAGAATGCAGAAACTGCCTTCCAGATCTGAACGCCTGTTATTTTATTCGAGGAGTTTGGAAATAATAGGTCAGTCCATTTCCATTGCCTACAAAAGTGAAAGAGCGAACCAGTTTTGCTTCTGCATGTTTGGGCGATGTTCCATTCCGGAGTTCAAAATTCTGAAGTGAAACAAATTCTTCTATGTTCAACATATGTTTGAAAATTGGAAAAAAGCAAGTAGGCTTATTGTCTAGTATTATTGGCTGTGGCACCTGCAAGGCTGCAACTAGCTGACCGTTAGTGGCATATTGGAGTTCTTGTGAGCGTAGGTCTGTTTTTTAGAGCCTTTTTGTCCCCTCTAAATATTAAGGTTTGTAAAGAGTTGACCAGTTTTGGAGCACTGAACATTGGCCTTTCATTAGTGTTAGAAAACCGATCCTAAGGGAAGGGTAACCCCGGAAGGCAATCGGGTTAAGATTTCCTGGGCTGGGATGTGGCGGTTGATAGCGGCGTTAGGAAGTCCGGAGACGCCGGTGGGGGCCTCAAGCAGAGTTGTCTTTTCTGCGTACTGGCCTGCCAACCCTGGAAACAGTTCTGCTGTCCGTAGGGTGCTATTTGACGTTCCTTGAACTTAGTATTGAAGTATTGATGTTACTGCTCACATAAGGCTTTAATGAGCAGGACAATAATTTTCAATGATAACAAAATAGTTTGGGTGCCGCATTTCACAACTATGACATGTTACATCTCGAAGCACATACATATTTCTGTAAATTACCAATATACCATCTGTGGTTCAACTTTTACAAATAATCTGTAGATAAATCTTGTTAGATCTTCGGCTCGATCTTGTAGCACATATGTATAAATCTAACCTGTTTTCTGGAATATGTTTTTTAGGAGTTACTCCAGAGAAGTTTGGGAATAATAACCAGTTCTGGCGGGACCAGGTTCGCAAGTACTGGTCATTTATTGGAGTTGAAAAGAGTAGCATACGGAATGTCATGGACATGAATGCTAATTATGGCGGATTTGCTATGGCACTAAGCACTTATCCTGTCTGGATAATGAATATAGTACCCTATACAACTATCAACACACTGCCTGTTATCTACGACCGGGGGTTAATTGGTGCTTACCATGACTGGTTAGTATTTCTTCTGAACATGTAAGCATCTATTTTTCTTGTGATGAAACTAAAACCATTATGCTGCAGGTGTCAGCCATTCTCAACATATCCTAGGTCATATGATTTGCTACATGCTTTCCACCTCTTTTCACACTATCAAGGTCATGTAGGAGGTTGCTTATTGGAAGATATCATGCTAGAAATAGACCGCATCATTCGTCCAAAGGTAAATATTGACATATACTCCCTCCTTCATATATATGAGTTTGGAACGGAGGGAGTATATCATTGGATTAATATTTGAAAAAAGTTTCCAATGGTATACTTTTTAGTGCATATAGCTTATGTTTTGTTATTCAAATTGATCGTCAAAGTTAGACTCGAAATACTCAGCCTTGATTCAAATACATATTTACCCCATTGCATATCTAGATTGCCAATGTTTGTAAGAACAGTGTTTTCTTTCCTTCTGCCAAGGGTTTTGATATTTGAAAGAGTGATTCATGTTCATCTCACAATATAAGCCTAAGCATAGTCTACTTGCTTTAATAATCTAATATTTTGGGTATTATCTGTTTGCTGTATCTTCAGACAAATAGAATGGAAATGTCTTCTCTTGCCATTGGATCTATTTTCCTAAAGAAGCACATGTGAAAATTGCTCCTTCAATATTTGAACATGCTATCAATTAAGGTTTTGTTTAATCACTTTTCTAGATTTCCTAAGAACTAATTTTCTATTTGATTTAAAATTCCCCCCAAATGGTGGAACATGCCTTAAGACAGTTTAGTGCAAGGGCACTTAGTTACCGATTTAAGTAGTACATATCATAAATGGTCATGTTCAAGACATGATTTGTCCGGGAAAATATGCATGTGCACTAATCAGCTTGTGTCTCAATCTGTACCTAATGTAGTACAAATTGCAAGCTACTCTACCTTTCTCGCAACTCAGGAATACTCCCTCCGTCCCAAAATAAGCTTCTGTGTTTCTCTTTCTCGAATACTAGCAACCAAGTATGATAATACAGTGATAGAAATTAAATTCATAGATAATAATCCATTCTGTGTTGGCAATAATTTTGGATATACAGGGCTTTATCATTATCAGAGATGAGAACACCACTCTCTCAAGAATCAGTGATCTCGCACCAAAGTTCCTATGGGATGTGACCACTCACACGTTGGAAAATGAGGAGAACAAGTCAGAGCAGGTTTTGATCTGTAGGAAGAAATTCTGGGCTATTGTTTGAGTAGTGCTGACACAACATAAGGAAGGCTTTTGGGTGTACAAAAAAGTTTCGAGCCAGTATGCACAACACATTTTATCGCGGATTATTTCCAGATGGGAGCACCACATTACAGAAAAGCCAAGACGGCAAGACATGATCATGCGTTCCTTCGGGAATTCTCCAGGCTCCTTTTTCTGGTGCTTGTGGTGTAATGCCAACTTGTTATCTCAAAATGACTAGCTGTTAGGTGTAAAAAAGGCAAGAAAACGCTTTTGATTTGTGTAGTTTGTACCAATGACTGTTCTAGATTGCCATGTAATTTTGCTAATTTTGTAAACTAGCTTAATTTAGGTTTTTCTTCTTTGGCAAACCTTGGTCTGCTGACCTATAGTTATGCTGCGAAGATGAGGTGTAGTTTTTTCGTTATACGTATTTGTTTCGGATCCAGGCAAGTGTGATTTTGTGAATCAGGCACTTGTGTATTGCCCGTGCTTGGATGGTGTGGCCAGAAATGACAATATTTTTGATTTTGCTAACTATCTCGCGGATGGTAAACTTGAAACCTGGATACAAACGCTTAGTCATTTACATGTGAGATTTTTTTTTGAGGAATTGAGCAGTTGTACTGCTTATGCATTTCAGAAGAGTAGAATTTCAAAGTCAGTTACAATAGTTGGGCGAGAGAAAACACCTGAAAACATGAAAAGGTTACATATATACTAATCAGGTTCAGCCTGAGGCTCATTCTCATCCAGCGAAGTCCAAGTAAAGTTGCAGGTGGATGAGAAAATTCTTTCTTGGATTTTGTGAATGAGTTTTCAGTGGCTATAGCGGTGTTCAGAGGTCATTGCATGCACATGCCTACATGGTGAAAGAAAGTCGTGGATGCTACGTACAAGCAGCGGAAACAAGCTGGGGAATCGGCAAAGTCGTCGGCGGCCATGCCTCAAGCCATAGCAGCACGAATCTGTTTTACGAAATTCAACGTCTGTGTCTAAGAGCACGATCTTACCCGATCGGCGAAAGTGGTAGCAATATCGGCAGATTCTACCACCCAGTTGGCAGGTATTCACATATCTTGTCGCATCCGATCTTGTATTCTTGTCGAGGCGCATATTCTTTCTTCTTCGATATAGTAACTGGTAGACTCTTTTTTCCTCTGCTTGTTTCCGTGTTGCTTTAAAAAAAAACAAAGCAAAAGATTTGCCTTTTCATTAAAAAAGGAAGAAGGTTTAGACAAAGCCGTGAAGCGGCAAAATAAATAGATCTACTCTAGCGGCATCACATAACTCAAGTACTTATCACCCGCCAACGTTTAGAAAATCAACTTCTCTTTAATCTTGTTAATAAGAAGGGGTGACGGTGTTATGAAAGACTCTAGTATTACACTCCGACCAAATCTTCCATGATGAGCATCGTCAAAGAAGCTAGGGTCTTAGGAGATCCAACACGAGTACAGAGGTTTCCGGTCCACCAATCTCACTGAGGCTGAAGTCATCCAAGAAGCCGTGTCGATTTGGTGCATGCCGAGCCACGAAAAAATGGTGTTTCACACACGAAGGGCGAAGCGGCACTGGAAAAGGAGGTGACCCGCCAATTCATGGCATTGCTTGCAAAGAGGGCAAAGGTCGCAGTTTGGTCACCCACGGCGAAGAAGGCGATCAGACGTCCAGCTCCTATTTTGAAGGACAAGCCAAGCAAAAAAAATTGCACCACGGAGCAGCCCACACCTTCCACACAGCTTGAGCCAAAACCAACTTGGTTAGACCCTCAAATTGCGCCTTGTAAGCCAAGGAAGCAGAGTACATGCCATTCTTAGAGAACTTCCATACAATGAAATCCACGGTGTCATTCGAAAGGGTGACCGGGGCAAGCATCTCCCAAAGGTTGGCAAACTGTTGAATGTTGACATGGGTGAGCCCATTGGAGATGTCGATGTGGGAGATCAAACAATTGTTTGCCAACGCTTGCTGGACCGATCAATTTCTCTTTTTGGATAGATCAAAGATGCTAGGCATGACATCACAAGGACGCAAGCCATTAAGCCAAGAGGAACTCCATAATCTGGCAGTGCACCCGTCACCCACCATGACGCTTGTAGCTGCCGCGAAGAGGTCCCGTTCATCATCTGTGCATGGCAGTACCCATCCCCATCCAAGGTTGTGAGGGGTCTTTCCACTCAAACCAAAGCCACCGGAGATGGAGTGCGTTGGAAAAATTATACAAGTTGAGCACACCCAGGCCACCATATTTTCTTGGCTTGCAAACAAGATCCCAATTGACTTATGCATTTACCACCAGAAACCTTATCGGCACCCGCCCAAAGTAAGGCACGTTGAATAGAATCAATCTTCTTAAGGACCGCAATCGGAGTGTTGAGAGGCGTAAGATGGTAGATGGCGGTGGCTGTAAGGATGGCTTTCTATGATGTGCCCCAAAGTAATTTCAGCTTTGGTGTCATTAGTAGGAGGAGCTCCAACTAGACTCTCTATAGGCAGCTCACAAGGACTTGTTAGTGAAGCACAAAAGAGGAGAGACAACCATCCAGCTACTGCCATGGACCCATGGTCCAAGGGTGGACTACTTATACATCATTCGGGAGGCTAGCATGTCGAGGAATATGCCTCCGGTGATGATCTCCCCCTTTGGCAGGGTGCAGGGACAGGGCTCAGCAGCCCTGGATCAAAATTTCGAGGTGGCGGCAGAACGATGATGACTTCTGTGATAATTCTTCCTCCCTCGATAATTTAGGTTTACGGGGGATATATAGGCCAAAAGGGGGAGGGGTCAGAGAGGAGGGATCCACCTCCCAAGCGGGTAGAGGGCACAACCAGGGGGTGGTCGCGCCCCCTGGCCGCCTCTTCTCCTCGTGGTCCTCCCTCGGGAGTTTTTTGGTCCACTATCTTCTTCTCGGATAAAAATTGGTCTCTGTAAATTTTCAGCGAATTTCAAGAATATTTTCTGTGTAGGACTTCTGAAACAAAAAGACGACAAAAAACATGAATTGGCACTGGGCATATTGCTAAAAAATGATGTAAAATTATAATAAAAGCATGTAGCAATATCATGAAACAAGCAAATGTTATAGATACGTGTTGGTCATTTCACACCAATAACACACGTTGATGCTTCTTCTTCACGAAGATCTTATTTTGATATGGCTTGGTCTTGTCCTTATGGATAATCTTGCTACCATTATCTTCCCTTTTCTCATAAGGGCAATCCACGACGAAGTGACTCACATTCCACAATTGGAACAAGTCCTAACCCTTCGATCCTTTGGCTTGAAATCACTTGAGTTTTTCTTGGAGTTGTAGTTGGACTTGAAATTCCTCTTATTGACCCAAAAGGTTCTTGATGCAAGAGCCATATGACCATTGAATGCATATCATGTATCCTTCTGGAAACACTTTTCTTCTTCTTCATTTCTAACTTCATTGACTCGCTCCATCTTGGCCTTCAGTGCAAGGGTGTGTTTCTTGACCCCTTGGGCTCGGCCAAGTGTGTTATCAGGCAGGAAATGTCCTTTCATACACCTTCTTGTTTTTCCATAGATTGGTTATTACTACAATGGGCACTTGGCATAGGTTAAGTGATGATTCTCTTGAATAATTCATTCTCAATGACCTTTCTGAATTAGTTGTTAACACTATGTGAGCAAACATGAGACCATAGTTCTACGAAGAGAAGACTTCGAGTCCAAGAAACCAGATGGGAGGAGACATGAAATGGATCAATTCAAATAAAGTTTTTATTGAGCATATATTTAATGAAAGGTGATTCAAATCATATGGTTTAATTTCACTCAACATTTTGCTATTATAGAACTTAGACACTTGGAAACATATGCTTTGTTTGCACCCAATATTCCATGAAAACGATATGATCAGGTGCCTTGTATTTTTTAGATTTATAACTTTGAAAAACTATTTAGGAATTTGAAGAAAACTCACCATAATTTTTTCTTTAACATATGCTATATTTGATGTAGAACAGAGCTGCTAGTCTGGCGACGCTTCTCTTATGTTGTCGTCGTCGCCGTACGTATATGAGTCGATTGACATCATTTTGCACCTGATATGAGTAATTCCAATGGTAGCACACACCTATTCTCTGGCTTGAAGCTGATTTCTTTTCGAAGAGTCTCAAGTACCTGAGTCAAGAACCTTAATCGATTTTTCATGGAGCATACTCACACAATAGATTGATCCAGCCGACCGGATGTGAGCTAGACTTAGAGCACACCCTAGGATGGAAGGAAAATGATGTTAGGGCAACACCCTAGGATGGAGATGACGTTCCCAACAAGCTAAAGGACAACACACTCCGAAATTAATGCAGGTGATTGATGCAATGATTTGGGGTTTTAAGGTGAGGGGAGGCAAGGCATACACGCTCGAACAATACATTTAATCTAGAGAATTGTTTTGTGTGGTAGATCCTTGAATTAGTTGTATTTATCGAACATCCCTGATAATTGGGTTTTTATGGGAAGGGAAAGCAAGACATACACAAGGTAATTGGCTTGGACGACACATTTAATCTAGAGAGATAGTTTGTGTGGTAGAACCTTGATTTAGTTGTATTCATATAACGCCCCTGATAATCATGTGTACATGTTCTGATGTGGCTATAGATAATTCAAGTTTTCTCCATTTTTTCAGTTTGCTCAAAAAAATGCCCAAGAGCAGAAAAACCTTTTTTCTTGAGGGGTAGAAAAACCTTTTCCTAATAAAAAAAGCATCACGCAGAACGGGTTGCACGGCCCACCAAACAGCTCCCCGCCAGCTGACAGTGGGCCCCACGGAGCAAGCGCAGAAGGGTTTTCTCCTTGTAGAAAAGAGAAGACCGCGCCCCGCCGCCGCCGCCGCCGCGCCCAGCAAAGCTTGTACACGCTCAGCCTCTCCCTCGTCCCCTTCCCAGCCGCCTCGTGCCCTCGTCCTCTCCCATCTCCGTCTGCGCCGCCGCCTCCTCCCCCAGCCTCGCTCACTCCCGCGGGGATGGAAAACCCCGATGGACTGCGCTCGCTGCCACCCTTTCTGGAGCTCCAGCGCACCCGTGTACTTTGCAAGGCCGACGCCCCAACTAATGTATCCATCTATACGCTACCCCGTTCTCTTGCTTCTTTACGTCTTAGCAATTCTCACACCTTTGTTTGTTGCATGTGTGCAGTGTTTTATGCGCTTAAATTGTTTGTAGCGACAATTTTTCGCGAAATCATGTCCTGTGTAGTGCAGACTTCTTATTTAAGAAACTAATTTCGCATAGAAACACAAAGCATCCTATCTTAGCATCTAACTGGCCAATTAGTAGACTATTGAAGCGGTGGTGCTTTCGTTTCCATCGCCCACCGTGTTCATGTGCTATTTTTCGGCTGTTAAAAGGCTTGAACACGTTCTCTTCAATACCATTGCTTGTTCACTTGTGCTCGTTTTAGATGGAAAAGGTTGGTACTTGGTATGGTGAGGTATTTACTTGGAATTTGGTTGCAAGCCAAAATCATTTATTTTTTCAGTTTCGGAGTAGTTTATATATTGGGCCATAATTGTCCAATTATACTTGCAAAATGTTGCCAGATTGGACATTTATGATCTTCATGTCATTTTTGAAGCAAAACTTTCTGTTTATTGCTATTGGAGGTCGTCATATATTGATTTTGTATTCTTCTCTTTTATGTTTCAAAAGACAGAAGGGTTTCAATACTCTGGTGCTTTTGCTGCTATGGGAGTTGATACCAGTGTCTCAGTCGAAAAGTTCTGCAAGAACTTTAAAGTTGAGATAAATCGACTTACAGAGGAGGACATGGAGTTTGATATGATTGGCATTGATGCATCAATAGCTAATGCTTTCCGGAGAATCCTCATTGCAGAGGTATGCAAGCTTGTTGTCATCTGCACCATCAAAAACTATTTGCTCACCCCGCAAAAAAAGAAAAAAAAAGAAAACTATTTGCTGGATATTCCAGTAAGTCTCCTGTTTAATATCCAAGTGTTATATATGTATTGTCTAATATTCATAGGTTCCTACAATGGCCATTGAGAAAGTCTTCATGGTTGACAATACCTCAGTTATAGCAGATGAGGTCCTTTCACACCGACTAGGCCTTATTCCACTTGATGCTGATCCAAGGCTTTTTGATTACATCTCTGGTCAGTGTCATTAATTTCTGTAGCTTTACATTCAGAAACGGGGTTGTATCCATCTTATGTTTGTTTTTTGCAGATGACGTCCCAAATGAAAGGAACACTATTGTGTACAAACTGCATGTTTCATGTGAAAAGGGTTCCCAAAGGCTTACAGGTATTATTCTTTGCCTGCAAGCTGGACCATAGTACAGTTTCCAGCCATCTTACCATTTTCTTATTAGGAACTTTGCCCTTCAAACATATGTCATCAACACATTATTTCTTCGTCTATAATCAGCTCCAGCTTATTCTTCTGTATCATTTCTGTTCATTGCTTTTGAAACTAAATGCATATATGCCATATATTTTTTAAATATCTTGTGTACAACCTAAGACACCTAAGCAAATGTATTTTTCTGATACGTATTAGAATGATGATTCAAATAGTGGATATTTGGTTCTTGGTACTGTACTTCTGCTTATGTTCATTCTTGTAAAACATTGTTCGACTTAGAAGTCATGCAGTGCCCAATCTTGTAATCTCTTATATTAATCAATTATCAATAAGTTACTTTACTAAATAGCTGTATCTTATGTCAATGATTAATTAGACATTTCAGTTTAGTTAGTGTGTTGTAGTTCCTCTATACTGTTAGCATTATCCAGTTTTATTCATGTGATATGATTGGGCTTTAGCAGTATACAATTGCTTACAGCTTTCTTGACTCACAGTTAAGTCTGGTCAATTGGAGTGGTTGCCAGAAGGTAGCCAATTAACTATGGCTTCTCCTGCACAATCTGGGGACAACCAGAGGACCTACACATCCTTTGGTCAAAGCCAACAGAATATCTCTGAAAGGCCTCTCAGTGTGAAGTATGAAGACATAACAATTGCCAGGCTTGGGCCAGGACAGGTTATTTTGTTACTTTAAAATTCGTATACGCATTGGGAGTGTCGTTTGTGTTAAAAGTCAACCATCATGTGTTCTAATATTTTTTGTTCTATTTCAGGCTATTGAGCTCGAAGCGCATGCTGTTAAGGGAGTGGGGAAAGTTCATGCAAAGTGGTCTCCAGTTGCTACAGCCTGGTACAGGATGCTCCCTGAGGTAAGATTCTTGTTATGGAATTTCCAGTAATTAAATCTCGGGTAACTGCAAATTGTTCGTCTCCACCGCTGATTGTTATGTTATCATGTAGGTTGTTCTTCTCAAAGAAATTAAAGATGGTGATGCGGAGGAGCTAGTGAAAAAATGCCCAGTTAATGTTTTTGACATTGAAGACCTGGGAAAAGGTAACTTGTCTTTTGACTTCCTATTTTGAGAGGCTGAGAAGTTTTATTAGCCGTCGGTGTGCTTATTTATTGGCTGTTGTATCTGGGTAGCAACAGAGGGTTTTGTCAATCCTAGTAACACCCAGTCTACCAGATGATCATTTTGTGATATTGCGTAACTTTACAAATAAAAATTCCTAGGCTTAGTTTCATTTTCATTGAAAATGGAAGACCTAACCAACTGTATTTCTCAGTTTGAGCTGGTTTATAGTACCACCACTACCCTTAAGATGGACACAACCTCCATGATTACTAGATCATTACAGCCACTAGAGTCCTGGCACTGTTAGATCTACAGAACAAAAATACAGTACACAAACATTCCATTGTTGCTGCAGATAACCATCACAGCACGTGCAGGGTCTCTCAGTTTTTCCAGGATCACCACATCTCCCTTGAGCATTTCCTTTCCTACGGCACCAGCCATCTTTCTACAACTCCATTGACGTCTCCAAAGTCCCAATAAATTGTAACATATAGCCCCAGCACAACAATCTCATAGCACTTGATCCTGTCTCTATCTCTATCATGGTACCTGCACCCGGAAGCAGCAATCTTTGGGCATAATGAATAATTTCTCAGTTTCCATGCAAATCATATCACTGCTGAAGCAATAATATTGTTAGTTGTAAGTTTAAAATCACCCAACAGGGACTAGCAATTCAAGAATAGTTCATACCAGTATCTTCCCAACCAATTCAGAAGGTCACTCCCCCATAAGTTGGCAATAGCACACTCTGGAAACAGGTGACTAATACTTTGGGACTCGAAGCAAAAAAAAATGTTTTATAAGGCACTCACTTTTTAGCTATTTTTTGGTTAGACAACAGCCGCAAAATTATATGGATTCTAGGTAGCCAGGAAAGTTTCCGAAGTGCAGGAATGAACATCTGAATATTCTAATGGCGAAGCAGCAATTGGCCTGACACCAAGTTGTTATGGACCTTTGTCCACAATGGGTAAATTGGGTAGATAATGGGTCAGAAAGACCGCACTCTGTAATCCAGTGGCAGGGCTTGTCCCTGACGTGGGAGAGTTCCCAGAGGCTTATTGTAACCTCTTGTTTGCTTGACTAAAATGGTTACGCGCTAGTCCTTCATATAGGTCTACTAACTTGATTCACAAGTTCTAGTACAATTTAACTCCAGACGTATCTTCTAAAGGTTTAGGGCCTGTTCTGATCTCCTCCAGCTTCTCAAAACTTCACAGATTCAGCTTCTATTCGTGGCTTCTAGCTTCACCCAGCGATCAAACCGTTCTGTTGAATCGACAGCTTCTCGTAGCACAATAAGCCCAGCTGGGAGGGTTGTGGCCTGTTTGGCGCCGATTGGGCCAGCTGGAGGCAGCCTAATTCCGGCCCAATGCATCGATACGAGGGGGAAGAGGAGTACCGATTCATTGGGAAGAGGGTACCAACAACAACAACAACAACAACAAAAAAGCCTGTCAGTCCCAAACAAGTTGGGGTAGGCTAGAGGTGAAACTCGACCCAGCTCCACGGACTGGAGAATTAGAAGTTCGCTCAATTGACAAAGGATTGCCACCGCCAAACATAACGGTTCGCCGCCTCCGCTCGGAAAAAAAAACTACCGATCGGTACCCTAGCTGGCGAATTAAGAAGCTGGAGGAGCTCAGAACAGGCCCTTAACTTCAACTCAGCAACCCTGAGTTCTCTTCAGTGTCTATAACTCCTGCTACCATTGGCCTATCTGACCTGTTCTGATATATTTGGATGTTTAGGAACGATTTACTCCATTTATTTTGGCATTTAAGCAGGACTTGAGCACACACTGGACCCTAATTCCTAAAGTTTAGGTCACTAAGATGTTTTTTACTAGTTAATATCGAAATAAATTGGTTTAAAGTTCAAACAAGTAATGCTAAGGGCTAAGAGATCAAACACAGTTACATAATCTGCATAGTGTCAACATGGAAAATGTCCCTAGTGTTTAACTGTTTATAGGTACCTATATGTAGTGTCTTCCAAGCTGTGTTCTTGTCTGAAGCTTATGTTAACCCCTTTTATGTCCATGTCCAGGGAAGAAGAGAGCAGTTGTTGCAAAGCCAAGAGCATGCACCCTTTGTAGGGAATGTGTCAGACTGGTGGATGATCAAGTAGAGCTACGCCGTGTTAGAGACCACTTCATTTGTAAGTAGCAAACGACCTGATTATAATGGTTCCGATTTTTGTAGCCTGTTGCTAATAACAATGTTTTTTGTTGTTTGTTTCTGCTGGTTTAGTCACAATCGAGTCGACCGGAGGTCTACCACCGGAGGTGCTCTTCACAGAAGCCGTGAAGATCCTCGAGGAGAAGTGCGAGAGAGTGATATCCGAACTTTCCTGAGTCGGATACATCATTTTCAGTACTATTCTGGTGTAGTTTTTCTGTTATATTGTTTTTCCTGATGAAAGCTTAGTTTATTAGTATAGCTTACTGTAAACTTCTGTATTCCATACTCTGGAGTTATATTCAGCTAATTACTGAGCTGGAATATGCAGCAGTCCTTTCTTCTACATTTTTTTTGCGGGTTTAAAACTTTCACTACTCAGCCCCAACAATGGGCAAATCCAAATTACAAGCATCAATGACAGGCTGTGGACCACTTCCAAGCCAAACTGAGGTTCTAGAATCAGAAATTGCAAGCTTAGCTAGTAAACTACTAGGACGACAAGAACTATGAAACTTAAAAGAGAAACTATCCAGAGACACAAGCAGTAATTTGATTTCCGACACCAAGTACGAGTAGATGGATCTATTAGCTTCAGGCTCCTCCAGCTTGATCGCAGATCTTGACGAACATTCAATCATGATGGCCGACTGATCTCTATTGATTGAAATTTGTACTCCTTCACGGATGGCATGTAGACTCGCCTCCAAAACGTCTTGGCAAAAGATCAGTTCTCTGCAAGAGGAGAAAAAAATTCTGCCAAGATGATCCCTTAGGATCATACCACATCCAAATCTCCTTGAACTTACACTCACCGAACAATTCAGTTTAACAAGTCCCTCCGAGGGTGGGCACCATCGTGGAGGCCTTTTTTCCTTCATTATCACATGTGTGCGCCCAAACTCCAGAACGCAGGGAGACTTCCCCTTCCTGTCTTCCGCCGGCTTGGCATAACCCATGATTGACATCAGGTAGCTAGTCCCGGGACACATTCACAGGAGGGGGGGGGTTATTGTGTGTAATTTCATTCCTCACAAACCAGCAGCGCCAGCAGATGAGCATCACCATCGTTCTTTGCGAGGAGTCCAGTCCAGCAAGGAGGTTCAACATCCATTCAATGCCAGTGTGGTTTATTTCCGCCAAGCGCGATAGTGGCCAGACCTCCCCCATGTTCTCCCAGAGACAGATAAAGAGCGGGTAGCGACACATCGCATGAAATGTGGTTTCCGGTTCCCGTTGGCAAATGGGACAGAGGTCCGTCGTTACCAGCGTGCGTTTCATCATGTTCGGCCAGGTTGGGAGTGAATCTGTAGAAGCTCTCCAGACAAAATTCTTCACAGTAGGAGGGGAATCACTCTTCCAGATCAAGGACCAGCACACCCTGTTGCCATCTGGAACATTACTGGAACCCGTTGCAGCAGCGAGGTGCGCTTCTTGAAATACCAACTCGTACGCTGATTTCACAGAGAAATGTCCAAACTTGTCCGGGACCCAGGCCAAGGTGTCAGTTACGGCATTATTTGCACGGATCTTTTCAATCGCCATGACATCCATTGGCATAAAATGTTGACGAAGAAGAGCCTGGTTCCAAGTTCCATTAGTGTTTAGGAAGCCCGAGACAAATCTGATCTGAGATCTCCCCTGCTGGCTGATTGGTTTGTAGGAGAATGGTCTAGGTATCCAATTATCTCTCCATATTCTGATCTTTGATCCGTCGCCGATGCGCCAAATAAGACCCTTCTTCAGAAGCTCCAAACCATGACTAATAGCAGTCCATGTTGGAGAGGCATTCCCTGTGAAAACAGTGTCCTCCAGATTTCCATTCAGATAGTATTTGGCTTTCAGGAGACGAGCACATAAACTGTTCGGCCGGGTAATTAATCTCCAAGCTTGTCTGGCTAGCAACGCTTGGTTAAAAATTCTAAAGTCCCGGAACCCTAGAACTCCTTTATCTTTTGGGTGTTGTAGGCTAGGCCACGCCTTCCAATGGACCTTCATGTGACCTTTGCTAGCGCCCCAATAGAAGGCCCGAACCAAAGCCGTCAGATCATCACAGACCGAGAAGGGCAGTTTGAAGATGCCCATGATGTAAGTTGGAAGCGCCTGGGCTACCGATTTGATGAGAACTTCCCTTCCAGGCTGCGCTAAGAAGCCGTCACCCCATAGCATTAATCTCTTGAGAAGCTTAGCTTGCAGATTCTGGAATTTACCTTTGGCCATCCTTCCGTCAAGAGTTGGAAGCCCTAGGTACTTGTCCTCAAAGCCAACCGTAGTGATGGCAAGAGCATCCTTTACATCATCCTGGACATCAAGAGGGCATTGGTCGCTAAACAGAATCAGACATTTTTATAATTCAGAGACTGTCCTGTAGCTGCTTCAAAATTCAACAAACACTCCTTTACCAGGTTAGCCTGATCTCTAGATGCCTCAAAGAACAACATCGTGTCATTAGAAAATAGAAGATGTGATATCCCGGGAGCAAGACGACAAATACGAAGGGGATGGAGGTTATTAGAATCCACCTTTTTCTTTAGAAGTGCTGACAAACCATCCGCCACAAACAGAAACAGAAACGGAGACAGTGGATCACCTTGCCGAAGCCCACGCGTCGGTGCAAAGGAATCAAGAATGGATCCATTAAATTTGACAGAATATTTCACCGAGGTTATGCATGTCATAATCCAGTTAACCCACCGATGAGCGAAACCCATTCTCTGCATCATTTGCTTCAAGAAATCCCAGTCAACTCTGTCATATGCCTTAGACAGATCAAGTTTATAGGCACAAAAGTTCCTTGAATTTTCTTTCTTGCCGTATGTGATGAATGCATTCAAAGGAAATTTGTGCATTGTCCGTGATCAACCTCCCAGGAATAAACACACTTTGTTCTGGCGAGATAATATCATCCAGAAGAGGTTTGAGCCTGTTAACCAAGCATGTGGATACCACTTTATATATAACGTTGCATAAACTGATAGGACTAAAATCAGTAAGCTTTGAGGGGTTACCAACTTTAGGGATAAGAACAATAGTGGTATCATTTACACCAGATGGCATTACTCCGGTCGCAAAGAAAAGCTTAACCGCTTGGATTAAATCAGACTTAAGGATATCCCAGTTTTTCTGAAAGAACCGAGATGGAAAGCCATCCGGACCTGGGGCTTTCAAAGGTCCAATTTGGAATAGAGCGTCAGAGATCTCTTCATCCGAAAAATATTTGCACAACCGGATATTATCAACCTCAGATATAACCTCCTCAAAGAGATCAACAAGGGAATGTGCATCCAAAGAGACATCCTTGCTGAAAATTTTCTGAAAATATGTCGTGGCCATACTCCCCATGACAGCCGGATCAGAATGAGCGACGCCATCATCGTCTAGAAGCTCCCGGGTTTTATTTTTTCTAGCTCTCCACACCGCCTTATTATGAAAAAAGCGTGTGTTACGATCACCCTCTTTAAGCCATTGAATTCTTGAACGTTGGAGCCAGAGCATTTCCTCTTGATAAAGCATGCTATTAAGTTTGTCAGAGACCTCCCGTATCTCTTCTCTATCAGCATTCATACTCATAAGCTCTTCAAGCTGGGATATTGTTTTATTGATTTCCTTCACAACATTACCAAACCGGTTGCTACTCCACTTATATAGCTTCTTCATAGTGCCTTTTAGACACCTACTCACAGACCCCAGATCGGATTTTGGACCGGTTTCATCCCAGATTCGTTTGATTACATCACCCAGGTTAGGATCAGTCTCCCAGAAGATTTCATACCGCATGTGGCGGGGTGTAGGAACATATCCAATCTAAACTAGCAATCCCCTACCTCGTCACCCTCGTGCTGGCTACCTCCTCCAGCCATCTGCATTCGGTGGATAGATGGGGTGCTCCTTTGGGGTAAATTTTAGGTGTTGGGGATTATTCATCTCTTCGACAGTTGCCCGACATGTATTTCCTTCTGAAAAAAGAAGTGTGAATCAACCAGTCTTGTTTTAACATGTATGGCCCATGCTTGGATGGGGCGAGATGTGGGAATGTAATGGTGAACTTTTCGGTTTGGAGAAACCATCTTCTGGAGTTAAGCTTGAAATCTGAAAGGAAACGTTTGAGTCATTTACATGTGAAATTTTATGACTTTGTGTGTGACTACAATTATTTTAAGAAAAGGGACCATGTGGTCCCGACAGAGTTTCCGGTGTCCGCGGCCGTGTGTTTTGAGGACATTGCACGGGATTCTTGGTGAAAGTCTTGGATACTTAAAGCAACGACTGCGAATCAATCTGTGGTTAAATTTGTTTGGTGGATAATTGTATCCTTAGTTCATCAAAGTTTAAATCTCAGAATTAACATTGTTGCTCGTATTTTTTTACATTTATTTCAGGCTTTTCGATGATGTATTTTTAGTGAAAGGAGACGTTTTCGTCGAAAACGGGGTAGTAACTTTGTTAATCTCAAAATGATGTGCCGCCTCAGTATTGCGAAGAGGCTCATAAATTTAAGGTATCCGTGCATGCGTTCATAGAGGTGAGTGTAAGTATCTGCATTGTACTGTGTTTCTCAAACAAAAAAATCCTCGGCCGGATAATCTAACAGGAAATCAACTATGGATGATTTTTTGACAAATCAGACCACCATCACTACCGAATCGTCAAGTTTCTTTTTTCACATTTCATTACAATTCTCATAAACAATTACATATACAACGGTAGGACTGGGAAGCGCCACGTGCCAACGTGTCGGCACTGGCTGTGGCGGCAATTGACACATGGTCTTGCCGGTCCTACCGCCACTATACATGTGATACTTTTTGACAATTTCAATGAAAGATGTTTATTTTTGGTAATTCATTAGTCATGGTGGCTTGATTTGTCAAAAAAAACACCATCGACATCCTGAATTAGTACCGGTCACACCACTTGTAAGGCTTCGATTGATCATAGAATAAAGACATCTTCAATGGTGACCCTTAAAACAAATATAATATTTGTTCACGGATTTCTCAAGTTTAACTTATGAACACTGATACGGAAGCCGATCACTCAATTTTTTTAATGTCCGCTTTTTTAAGTCCGTAGCATTTAAAATTTAAATTTAAATAGTACAATCCAATGATGTGTTGAAATAAAACATCTTAAATTTAAAGTGTCAGGGCTAACGACAAAGAGTCGGTAGCATGTGGTACAATCACTCGTACTTGTAGCATGCGACGTATGTTTCCACGGTTGGCTCATGCGCGATCTGAATTGGTTCATCTTGGTCTTCACACCTTTTATTGCCATGTATGTCTCCATTTCCTGCGAAACCAATTAAACATCAAAATTTGCAATGTATTTTTTACATTTATTAGTCATTAGTGATAAAATCAGAGCGAATATTTTAAAATATTCAGGATTATTCAGTTTAAACAATGGTGAAATGAGTGTAAAAAATACACTCATCAATGCTGAATTGGGTGAGTTAGATACATGTAAAGTGGCAAATCAAATAGGCTCTTTATAAAGACTAGGAAACATGAATGGATTTCTCACTTCCAACTAGTTAGTATCTTGAGGAAGGTGCTTGGTGCTATGATTGCAGTTCTACGAAGTACATCATGTTGGGATACGGGGCAGAAAACACAATTTTTTTCATACCTACGGTACCCGAACCCAAGATCTATGCTATGGCGATGTAAAGTAACGGAGGGAATCGGTGTTCATACCTTTGAAGACCGAAAGAGGGAAACGTTCTTGCGAACGTGGCTGGCGTAGACTCGGAACTACGACCTCCCTGTCGTGTAGTAGACCATCGGCGAGGATGACTCCTGGTTGACCTCCAGCGATGAAGTAGCACCACATGTGTAGTGCCTTGAAGAGATTATACACGTACGGTACAATCGATGTTCCTCTCGGGCCCCGAACCAGGCGAGCAACGAAAGAAAGACGGATTCGGATCCCGACTCCAGCAGAGTGACGGCCTGCCTTATGATGGAGAACTCCAATCCAGGTGCAGCCTCCAAACAAGGGGAGTCCACTTCCAGGAAGGAGAAGGAGAGAGAGGAATAATTGTGTGTTGGAAAAGGGGGGTGTACCCCTCCTTATATAGGCCAAGGGGGGGGGGTGCTATCGTCCTCCCCTCCCCCATGTGGGACTAAACTCCCAAGGGGGGGAGTGCGCCGGCCAAGGGGGGGATGGGCCCCACCCTTGGCGCCAAGCCCAGGGGGGGGGGAACCCCCTCCTCCCCTAATGGGCCTCATAGGCCCATATAGCCTTTTTCCATTTTAAATTATTTTAATATGTTTACATATTTAATTCATATAATTAAATAATAAAACATTATTAAAACAAATTAAACTTTATTTTGAACCATTCAAAATGTCCAGAACAACTCCCGTCCTCCTCCGAAACTATTCCGGTGATTTCTCCTATTTCACCGATTGATCCCGAAACTGTCCTATGCATCGATTGCCCTTAAGTGTAACACCCTAACGGTCCGGGAAACAGCAGACATGGTCGATACTCTTCTCATTGACCAATGACTAGTCAGTTGGACCTGGTTACAATCCTTGACAGCCCCTGCGCTTCCATCGAATGAACTTCAATCGTTTTTGGAAACCGTTAACGATACGACGTAATCCCTTTGTGTTGCGGTACTTTGTTTTTCCGATGTTCGATCGTCGGTATCCCACATACCGTGTTCACATATCGTTCACAACAAACAAGTTTACTCGTCCGTGCCTATTGCATCTCCCGTGACCTAGTCACCTGCTTGCAAGCTATTGATGCAATATCACCGAGTGGGCCCAGAGTACCTGTCCTGTTACAAGGACTGACAAATCCCGCTCTGATCTATTAACATACCCATCAACCATCTATTTCGGAATACCCAAAGTGCACCGTTATAGCCATCATATTTCAGTCAGGCGATGGGATACAAATCAAAGTCTCCTCATAGATGACAATTACGTATGATCATTACGGTCTAATGACTAAGCCATACGTTACAAAGTCATCGCAACGCTGAACTATGTGACTTGATCACATTGAAATACTTTAGGTGAGTGTACGTCCATCACATCATTCCCCTAATGACATGACCTCATTTTCAATGGACTTAAGTGTCTCCATGATCAGGAAAGCTTGATCAATCAATTGCCCAATGAGATAGTTTACCCGAGTTAAACTACGGACGTATGTTTTATACTACACCTATATTAGTATTTCCAAGTAATACAGTTATAGCACAGTATAAAACGTATTATGAACAAAACGGATATGTGCCAAATATCTTTATTAATTTGTCTCTAGGGCACATATCCAACACACCAATTGATCGTTCAGTCACATGATATTCTCGTGAAAATTCAGTGGATGCCCTAAACATGATAATCTCTTTGAATCTTGTATTCATTATGAGCCTCATGGAAAAAACTATGAAGATCACATATGTGTTATTCAAATGCTTGAAAGGAAGTCTTTGGATATTTTTAACGCATTAGATTGTGTTTTAAACACAAAGTTGCTACTTGGTGAACTAAGAGGAGATAGTTGAGAACTGTTTCTAGAGGATGTTTTTTTACTGAAGCATTATATTTATATCCCCAATTTTAAATCCAAGTATGTCTTTTTTCCTATATCCAAATCAAAATTTTAATTGTCGCAAGTACTTTACTCTAATATATGTTGTATTTTGTAGGTACGTTGATATGACTAGGTCTTGCAACAAGCATGCCAACATCACAACACATTACCATTATAATAGTAGATGTATTCAAATGTTTCCATAGATCAGCAATTGGTTGAGCTAAATGAACGGTTTGGCGTTCAAAGTACCGAGCTTTTGAGACTTTGTGCATTCCTGGATCCACAACATGATATATTTGATGTGACAAAGATGTGCATGCTAGCAGAAAAGTTTTATTCTAGCGAATTTTCTAACCAAGACTTGGCTCGGTTAGGGTCTCAACTTCTCCATTTCAGATGGGAAGTTCACTCACATCCAGACTTAAAATGCTTGCATTTACTTGCTGATTTGACTGTTGGTTTGTTCAAACCCAGTAAAGCTCAAGACTATTGAATGGTTGATAAACTTTTGTGGTTAGTTATTACTCTTCCAGTTTCAATGACAACCACTGAGCGAGCCTTCTCAGCTATTATACTAGTGAAGACACGTCTTTGAAGCAAAATAGATGATGGTTTTCTTTGACATTACATGATCATTTACATTAGAAAGAAAGTAGATACAAAAGTCATATCTGATGAGATTGTTAACACGTTTCATGAGGGTAGCTGAATTAAAACTAACAAAAACGTAACTTTTCTTGTATTATCGAACATACATTGTCAACTGGTCATGCAACATATCAAATTAGTTTTTAGACTATATTCTTATGTAGTGTATTGGAACGGTTATTATCTTCCTCGTCCCCCTCATGTGGCTAGTAGTGGGTGGGTGTAGAGGGCTGAACCCATTTTCAGTGACGTGTAAAAAGTTCTCTCCAGAATAATTCCGCAAATAAAACCCCCACATTTGTTTGTCAAAGTTGCCTAAGGTTAGTTCTTCAAAATAAAAGCTACAAGTAAACATAAAGGAATCTTGCACACTTTAATTTAGGGGTTGACACACTTTTTGTGTGTATGAAATATGGGACACTAGTGTAAAAAAAGTAAGTCACAAACCAAACAACCCCTACTTATGGTGGGGGAGAGGATAAGGGAGAGAGGTGGGGAGTTCACATGAGGTGTGGGGTGGATTCTTTTTCCTTTTTTGAGAGGTGGGTTGCGGTTGGTGGAGATGTGAGGTGTGGATTCCTCCGACACATCATCAATTTGTGAGACCAATTGTTTAACCAATAGGAAACAAGCAAAAATGTGTTTATTTATCCCATATATTTTAATAAAAATTATGTTAATAATTAGAAAAAAATTTAAAAAATTCTATACCTTCTAGGAATCATAAATCAGCATCACACCAAATTTCATACTATTTGAACATTGTTTGCATTTAAAAAAAATAAAAATTTGTTTTTCTGCATAAGATATCTTGCGATCAGCTAAACAAAAAGAGACGGGCAAACTAAAACGGACGGCAAAGTTACGGATGGTAAAGTTAGTCTTTGCTTTCAGCTAAAAAAAAGATGGTAAAATACTCTTTGCTGTCGGCCATTCTTTGCCGTTCTTCGAGATAAAGTGCAAACAGTAAAGGAAAAACGAACGGTAAACTAGCTGATTTCAATAGTGAGTAGTACAAAATCGTCTAGTTATCACTGGTATAGGAAGTCATGATCTTATTATATCTATAATACCTAAAAGAGTGATCCCCACTACTCTATTTATCTTGACATGCACATATGCCAAGTCAGCTATCATGCCACATCATCAGCAGCATGCAATCTAAAATAACTTTCAGCTTAAAAATCGTAGCATGCAGGCAGGCAGGTCATGCGTTCCGTTTCCTCCAGTTGAATGCTTCGTCTCTTTGTTTCCTGCCATAACTCATTGATCGAGCCATTTTTCCATTAAAAAGGATCGAGACCTATCGGTTAGTCTTCTTAACAGATCGATTTGTCTCTCCTCCACAAAAGATCAAGCTTTTTCTGGCGGCTCTCCGGCAGTCCGGCCCCAGCTCCTGCACGACGGCCGTTCCTACTCCTCTCTGGCGGCTCTCCGGCAGTCTGGCCCCATCTCCTGCACGACGGCCGTTGTCCCGCTGCGGGTGGGCACCTACGACTCTGGCCGTCGATGGTTTGTCTCTGATGGCACGAACGCCGGTGCACCTCTCCTATTCCTTTCGTTCTTCCCTATAGTCTTCGTTCCATTCTGTTTTCCTCAAAGGACGTTGTAGTATGTCTGATACTCTGATCCCTTTATGGTTATGTTTCTTTGTATGCAGAGACGTGCTCACCCTCACGTAGACCCAAATATTACAAGCATCCACATTATTTCCCATGGGCATCGCCAAAGACCCAAATAGTTTTGATCTTCTAATAACACCTCCTATGGATCTAGGACGTCCCTTCTTGCCTCCATGCAGCTGTGACTAAACTGACATGGTTCAGAGTTTTAATCGCAGGTAGCTTTCCCCGATGGACACAGTTATCCATTAGGAACTTCTCCACGACCAGACCAACCATCCTTTTGAATTTGCCAGGATGCCTTATGCTCCACGTCCTTATCTATTTTTGTAGGTGTTGATTGGTCTCGAGGTCCTGATTTGGTTTCCATGTAAAAATATGATGGGAATTCAGTATGACATGCTAAATTGATTTCTTCCATCCCCATGTTGTTTTCATTTTATTCTAATGTGCAGACACCACTCCATACATGACTACATGGGGATATCCAATCTCAACACACTCATTCCAAGAACAAGCTGCAACCTTCAAGTACGAGGTACACTACACTTTCTGATAGAGGCTAAGGTGTCCCGATGTTTCGATGAGATGATGGAGATCGATTTTGGTGGAGTAGACTTTCACGACCCGACTACGAACGTGCGAAGACGTTGCGCCTTAGCAATCGCTAAACCAACTCCGAGAGGTTATTGATCCCGCGGATGCACGATCAACCTGACCACGAAGGTCAATTCCTGCAAGCAATCGAAGAACAAGCAAGAACTAAGAATTGCAATCTGGATATTGCGAATATAAGATGAAAGATTAACAGAAGTTGGGGTTCCAATGCGGTCTTGGCCTGGTCGGACGACACAAACGAAGAACTCGAAGTTGCGGCTATGGCTAACTTAAATCTAATTAAAACCCAAGTCTAAACGACGCCCTAAGGGCTGTATATATGGGGGAACCGAGGGGATTTTCGTGACCCCTTGGAGGTGGGGTCCGAAAACAACCCTAACTCGGTTTCCCCACACATACGGACTCTAAAAACAGCCTATAAGGTGGTATTTCGAAATTACATGGGCCCAGCCCAATATTAAGGTGACGCAGCACCTATAATTGCCCTTGGACGAAAATAATGAAGTGGCATCTCGCGTATTTCGTCCAAGACTTCATGCGCGCCTTATGGTGGCTTCAAAGTGCGATAATCACCACTGGAAGCTCCGCTGTCCTTTCCCGCGCGCGCACCTTCTTCTCCATGCTTGATCCCGCTCCAATGACCATCCTTCTTGTCCATGCTAGGTCCTTCATTCATAAGCAAAACAAAAGTATCTAATTTAGGCAGCATCATATGTTCATGAACAATAGAAGGATTCGCAAGAAACGAAAGTACCTGATAATTTAGTTGACGTGCACGAGCTCTAGTAACTGGTCCAATATGTGTAGTTGGTGAGGATATGGGTGTAACATTAGTAGGGATGTCCTCATCATCCTCCCCTTCTTGAATTGAAGTCGTCCTCGACGGAAGCTCATCTTCTCCCAAATAAGGCTTCAAATCTGCAATATTAAATGTGGGACTAACCCCAAAGGCTGCAGGTAGCTCAAGTTTATATGCATTATCATTAATTTTCTGCAACACCTTAAAGGGACCATCAGCTCGAGGCATTAACTTAGACTTGCGCAAATCAGGAAACCTATCTTTACGTAGATGTAACCAAACAAGATCTCCGGGTTCAAACACAACATGCTTTCGACCCCTATCACCAGCAAGCTTGTATCTAGCATTCATGCGCTCAATGTTTTCTTTAGTTAACTCATGCATTTTTAATATCAATTCAGCACGTTGCTTAGCATCAAAATTAACCTTCTCCGAAGATGGAAGAGGCAGCAAATCAATAGGTGCACGAGGTAGAAAACCATAAACAATCTCAAAAGGGCACATTTTAGTGGTAGAATGCAATGAACGATTATAAGCAAATTCAATATGAGGTAAACATTCTTCCCACAGTTTCAAGTTACTCTTTAAAACAGCCCTAAGCATAGTAGACAAAGTCCTATTGACCACTTCAGTTTGTCCATCTGTTTGGGGATGACATGTAGTACTAAAAAGTAGTTTAGTCCCCAACTTAGCCCATAAGCATCTCCAAAAATGGCTAAGAAACTTAGTATCACGATCCGAGACAATAGTATTGGGCACACCATGTAAGCGAATAATCTCACGAAAAAATAAATCAGCAACATTAACAGCATCATCGCTTTTATGACATGGTATAAAATGTGCCATCTTAGAAAATCTATCCACGACCACAAATATGCTATCCCTCCCATTCTTTGTTCGAGGCAAGCCTAAAACAAAGTCCATGGATATGTCCTCCCACGGAACACTAGGTACAGGTAAAGGCATGTATAAACCATGAGGATTGAGTCGTGACTTAGCTTTTTGACATGTAGTGCAGCGAGCAACAAAACGCTCAACATCCCGTCTCATCTTTGGCCAAAAGAAATGTGTAGCAAGTACGTCCTCCGTCTTCTTCACGCCAAAGTGTCCCATTAATCCTCCTCCATGCGCCTCCTGCAACAACAAAAGACGAATAGAGCTAGCTGGAATGCATAGCTTGTTAGAACGGAACACAAATCCATCATTAAGCACAAACTTGTTCCATGTTCTACCCTCTCTACAATTCTGCAATACATCTTTAAATTCCGCATCATTTACATATTGATCTTTGATTGTCTCTAAACCGAAAATCTTGAAGTCAAGTTGTGAAAGCATAGTATAACGACGAGACAAAGCATCAGCAATAATATTATCTTTCCCCTTCTTGTGTTTAATGACATAAGGGAAAGTCTCAATAAATTCAACCCACTTAGCATGTCTACGATTAAGTTTTGCTTGACTTCTTATGTGTTTCAAAGATTCATGATCAGAATGTATAACAAATTCTTTGGGCCATAAATAATGTTGCCAAGTTTCTAATGTCCGAACAAGAGCATATAATTCCTTATCATAAGTAGAATAGTTCAGACTAGGCCCACTCAATTTTTCAGAAAAGTATGCAACAGGTTTAGCATCTTGTAATAACACACCTCCCAAACCAATCCCACTAGCATCGCATTCAAGCTCAAAAGTCTTATTAAAATCAGGAAGTTGGAGCAAAGGAGCATGTGTTAACTTATCTTTCAATACCGTGAAGGCTTCTTCCTGTGCGGTACCCCAAGTAAAAGGCACATCCTTGCGTGTAAGCTCATTGAGAGGGGCAGCAATGGTGCTGAAATCTCTCACAAAACGCCTATAGAATCCAGCGAGGCCAAGAAAACTCCTCACTTGCGTGACCGTTTTGGGCTGCGGCCAACTCTCAATCGCCTCGATCTTGGCTTTATCAACTTCAATACCCTGTGGAGTAACAACATAGCCAAGAAACGATACTCGGTCGGTGCAAAAGGTGCACTTCCCAAGGTTACCAAATAAACGTGCATTACGTAGAGCAATAAAAACAGCACGTAAATGATCCAAATGTTCCTCCAAAGATTTGCTATAAATCAGTATATCATCAAAATAGACTACCACAAATCGTCCAATGAAAGCACGTAAAACCTCGTTCATTAATCTCATGAAAGTGCTAGGTGCATTAGTTAACCCAAAAGGCATGACTAACCACTCATATAATCCAAACTTAGTTTTAAAAGCCGT
Organism: Bromus sterilis; assembly: GCA_950022295.1. NCBI lineage: Eukaryota > Viridiplantae > Streptophyta > Magnoliopsida > Poales > Poaceae > Bromus > Bromus sterilis. Next base: position 57,074,800 of record OX465601.1, read on the forward strand.
TTTCCATTCATCTCCTAATTTCATGCGAATTTGATGGTATCCACTACGCAAATCAACTTTGGAAAACATGGTAGAGCCACTTAATTCATCAAGCATATCATCTAACCTAGGAATAGGATGACGATAACGAATAGTAATATTATTAATGGCTCGACAATCAACACACATACGCCATGTTCCATCCTTTTTAGGCACTAATATAACAGGAACAACACAAGGACTAAGGGATTCACGTATGTAACCTTTGTCGAGTAGCTCTTGTACTTGACGCTGAATCTCCTTCGTCTCCTCCGGATTGGTACGGTATGGCGCACGGTTGGGCAGCGAAGCACCGGGAATTAAGTCAATCTGATGCTCAATCCCTCGAATAGGTGGTAATCCCGGTGGTACGTCTTGTGGAAAGACGTCAATAAATTCCTGCAAAAGGTCAGTGACAACAGGAGGCAAAGAAGGAGGCAATTCCTCAAATGAAAACAAAGCTTCTTTGCACACAAAAGCATAGCACACATATTGACTAACATCCAAATCTGAAATATCAACCTTAGTAGCAAGCAAAGTTGGACTAGTCAATTTAATTTCATTAGAAACAGCAGAAGAAGATTTGCTATTAGTCTTATGTTGTTGCTCAAATTATTTAGCTGCGATCTCATTTTCACTCTTATTTTTCTCCTGTTTAGCTTTACTAGCTCTAGCAAGATCATCTTTCACAATTTGTTCAGGAGACATAGGAAGTAAAGCAATATTTTTATCCTGATGAACCAGAGTAAACTGATTTGTCCTACCATGGTGTACAACATTCCTATCAAATTGCCATGGTCTACCAAGTAAAAGAGAGCATGCTTGCATGGGTACCACATCACAATCAACATAATCAGCATATGCAGCAATGCTAAAGTGCACACGAACAGAACGCGTTACCTTAATCTTACCACTATTGTTAAACCACTGAATATAGTACGGATGGGGGTGTGGTCTTGTGGTGAGAGATAGCTTCTCCACCAACTCCATGCTCGCCAAGTTGTTGCAACTCCCTCCGTCAATGATGATGCGAACCGAACGTTCTTTCACCACTCCCTTTGTGTGGAACAAATTATGCCTCTGGTTTTGCTCGGCCTTCGATACCTGCACACTTAACACACGTTGAGCAACCAAACTAGCATATTTATCTGCATCATCAGGAGTCATATACTCGATATCATGAGCATCATCATGGGCACCCTGTTCCTCATGAGCAATGAGAACTAGAGTCTCCTCATCATAGTCACTCGCTGACTCATACCCACCATCCGCCGTAATAGTCATCACACGCTTGGAGGGACAGTCTTTTGCGAAGTGACCTCCACCTTGGCACCTGCGACATTTAATATCACGATCTCGTGTTTGCCCTGTGGACGCCATGGATGAAGAAGAACTCGCCGCTGGACCACTCTGTGCACCCTTGAATGGTGGCGCTGGCTGTTTTGGTGGCTCCCTGTAAGAATGAGCGGCTGAAGTAGATGGTGGCGCAGCAGGACGTGTGGATGTAGAAGCTCCACGCGATGTCCATGATGAATTTCGTCCTGCAGAAAAGTTAGGTCTCGTAGCGGCCTGTCGATCCTGCACTTCACGTTCAGCTTTACAAGCAAGATGAAACAAACGAGTGATAGTAGCAAAGTCCTTGTATTCTAGAATAGTTTGTATCTCCCTGTTTAAGCCACCCATAAAACGTGCAAGCATAGCTTCATTATCCTCTACTAGGCCACATCTAATCAATCCAGTTTGTAATTCTTGATAATATTCCTCTACAGAATTTTTTCCTTGTCTCAAACGCTGTAATTTTTGTAACAATTCACGTTGATAATAAGGAGGAACCCAGCGAGTACGCATAGCATCTTTTAAAGCAGCCCAAGTAGTTGGAATATTATTAGCATGCAATCTACAATGTTCAGACCACCAAATAGATGCAAAGCCCGTGAATTCACAAACAGCAGCAGTAACACGTCTATTCTCAGGATATTGTAAACATGTAAAACGTTGTTCAGTTTCTAACTCCCAAGTAAGATAAGCATCAGGAATATATCTACCCTCAAACGGCTTAAGATTCAATTTAAGTTTAGGCACGTGTTCATCATCGCGTACCTGAGGGGGTGGTTGGTGTCGACCGTGGCGAATGTTGGGACGTGGACGTCCAGCTGGCTGCTCATAGGCCGCTTCCTGTTCCACCTCCTCCTCGTAATCACCCTCGTAGTTGTCGTCCAGGCCGACGTCAGAAGAAGCAGCAGCAGCAGTAGCAGCAACTGCAGCAGTAGGAGGAGCACCAATACCAGCAGCTTGTCCTCGCGGAAACAGAATACGTCGTGCACGTGGTAGTGGCGGTGGCTGTGGCTGTGCTGGAGCGGCAGCAGGCTGTGTAGGTAGGCGTGCGATCAACTCAGTAAACTTGGCGTCGAGCTTGGTGTCGATCATCTTTTCCACGCCATCAATTGCCTCTGTAAATCTGGTCTCGATGTCATTCACCTGTTCAGACATCATTTGTGCAAATTTATCATGTAGCTCCTTGTTTGTCATGTTCTCCCAATCGGGTGCATCCCGCGCCACTTCATCATGTGATCCTGGCATGGTTAGCAGAAATAGAAAACAAACAGGAATATGATCCTACTTCTACTAATGGGATGTGGGGTGGTGGAAAGCACAAATCCGTCAAGCTTTTCTTTCGTTCTTACCGATTCTTACCTAGCAGCAGGTGGTGACGTACAACCAACGGGTCAAAACTCTCAGAGATGTGGTAGAGCGATGGCCAGGAGGTGTCAAAACGCACGATGTAGAATATATGTGGAGCTGTAGGAAGGCTGACAAGTATGGTAGCAAAAGCTCAACAGTAATCAAAGCAGAGATGCAAAGCTGAATAAACACTCAACGTCGGTACTGTGCTGATCCTAGGCTAGACCGTACTAGAGACGCGAGCCTAAAACACCAACGAAAGCACGGCGCGGCACGTAATCAACTGAGAAGCACACTCTGATTTTTTTTTTTGCGAGGCGGGACTGCGGTGGCTGAAAAAGTGCGAAAAAATCACTATGGTGGCGAACGTCTCAAAATGAGTTTCTGGACCTAAGGAACGTATGGGCACGAAATTTTTTCACACCCGAAATTTTTGGCCTAAAAACTGCTCTGGAAAGCGTGCCAGACTCTTTTTTTTTTTTTTTTTTGTTGGCTTTTTCGTGGACTGTAGGTATGAAGAACAGAACCAATCTAGACTACGAAAACTGGTAAATCTCACCGAGCAACCTGGAAATCTGATACCACTTGATAGAGGCTAAGGTGTCCCGATGTTTCGATGAGATGATGGAGATCGATTTTGGTGGAGTAGACTTTCACGACCCGACTACGAACGTGCGATGACGTTGCGCCTTAGCAATCGCTAAACCAACTCCGAGAGGTTATTGATCCCGCGGATGCACGATCAACCTGACCACGAAGGTCAATTCCTGCAAGCAATCGAAGAACAAGCAAGAACTAAGAATTGCAATCTGGATATTGCGAATATAAGATGAAAGATTAACAGAAGTTGGGGTTCCAATGCGGTCTTGGCCTGGTCGGACGACACAAACGAAGAACTCGAAGTTGCGGCTATGGCTAACTTAAATCTAATTAAAACCCAAGTCTAAACGACGCCCTAAGGGCTGTATATATGGGGGAACAGAGGGGATTTTCGTGACCCCTTGGAGGTGGGGTCCGAAAACAACCCTAACTCGGTTTCCCCACACATACGGACTCTAAAAACAGCCTATAAGGTGGTATTTCGAAATTACATGGGCCCAGCCCAATATTAAGGTGACGCAGCACCTATAATTGCCCTTGGACGAAAATAATGAAGTGGCATCTCGCGTATTTCGTCCAAGACTTCATGCGCGCCTTATGGTGGCTTCAAAGTGCGATAATCACCACTGGAAGCTCCGCTGTCCTTTCCCGCGCGCGCACCTTCTTCTCCATGCTTGATCCCGCTCCAATGACCATCCTTCTTGTCCATGCTAGGTCCTTCATTCATAAGCAAAACAAAAGTATCTAATTTAGGCAGCATCATATGTTCATGAACAATAGAAGGATTCGCAAGAAACGAAAGTACCTGATAATTTAGTTGACGTGCACGAGCTCTAGTAACTGGTCCAATATGTGTAGTTGGTGAGGATATGGGTGTAACATTAGTAGGGATGTCCTCATCACTTTCCTCAGTACCAAACTCAAGCTTTTACTTTTGTTTTCCAATTGATGTATATCCTTAGCAAATACTGAGAGGAAGAAAAGCAAAGTGATACAATATTGGAAGTAAGCATCCCTATTTTTCATGTATTGCAACCATGGTATGATCTCCTTTTATTGGTTTATTTGACTTCACATATGATTCAGATTTACACTATCTTTTGTCATCAGAATTCAGTCACAGGTTAGGGAAGTATACATTAATAGTCATGTTTGTTACTGGTGTTGTAGTCACATGTCAAAGTAATATTTTCATGTCTGTTAATCCCTTCCTATTTTTTTTGGTGAAAACGGCAGGAGGATTGTAGTTGCATATAACAAGAAAGACTCCATGGTTGAAGTTACAACAAGCAACAACAAAATGAAGATTATATTAATGTTAGCAGGTCCTATACCTTGCCTGAAACTTAATTATGGACTACTCATTGGACATGGACTCTCTTATTGATTCACACCGTTGTATATCCTACGATGTCATGTTATTATGTATCAAATATATTTCTTTGTATTAATGCTATGGATTTCCTCTCATGTTTTTCTTCGTGCAACTTCTACTTTTTATTGCACAACAATTCTTCCTCAATCGAATCTGCACTCCAAGGCAAGTTGCGGGACCTTTTCCTTTTTATCTTCTTCCTCTCTCTTTCTCTCGGATTTTTTTTTCATTTTTCAACACAAATTATTTCAGTTTTGGGGAGGTGGTGTAGTCTTTATCTCATGTTTATGTCAATGGGATTGAATCTCATGTATCATAGTCATTTTATCTTCATTTTTTCAGTGGATGTGCACTCTTATCCTTCTACACTTTTGCTCTTATCTATCTTTATAAAAATCATATGTGGCTTATTGGACACAAGGTTATTTTGTTTGTTGTAATCCTATCGACTTTCAATGATAATCTAAATAGCTTTTCATATGATCCATGTATGGATCTTAGTACTTAGCATGTGTTCCCGCAGCAACGCGCGGGGGGTATCATCTAGTTACCCAAAAAGGTTGATAGACAGTAAAAAAAAAGGCATGGAACCGTGGCCGGGCAACGTGTGAAAACATGATAGCGCGCGAAGTGTTTGGTCGGTGGAATAATTCAAACACACTTTGCAACTTTATATCGCAGAGGGGAAAAAAAGGTACATATACCCCCACCACACGAATGTATCGACATTGACAGACGAAGATGTTCACATCAAAAAGCAGCAAGCAAATCCCGTAAAAGTTTCAGTGGAATAGCTGTAGCCTTTTCAAGTGGCAGAACAAAGGTGCAAAGTTTAGACATTCGACGTCGACATGGATGGAAGAAACCGGAGAGCGCGCAATGTCAGAGCCGGGAACTTATTCCCTCCTCGGTGGCCCGGCCGGCCATGCGGCGGCTGCATGCCCACGCATCCTCCTCTCAAGCCTGCACTGCACATGGTCGATGACGCTGCGCCGACGAGAGATCGCCGTCTCCGTCGACAGACCGACAAGGAGGACTGATCGAACATGAGATGTACACTGCTGGCAGTGTCATAGAATCCAGGAAAGATAGATCTCTTACTTGTCAATGTCGTGATTCTCTAGATCGATCAGCCCACGCACGTCCACGTTCCTTTCTGCCTGCTTTCTCGATCGGAGGTGGAATAATAAGCCGAAATGAATGGGAAATGGAAGTAATTCACATGCAGGAAAGTATATCGATCGAGGGAGGCACAGCCCTGCGTGTACTTATATATGCATGCTACTGTCTATCTAGCTACATATAGTTGCATGCATAGCTCGAGCGAACAAACAACCAATTTGAGATCGATCGATATATCGACATGGAGAACAGCCAGCTGCAGCCTCCTCCAGGTGAAGATCGATCCATCCATCTCAAAGTCAAAACATCATCTCCATGTCGAACAACATGTACACTACTGATTAGTTCTTCAATGGGTTGTAATTAACCTTTAATCTTCTTTCATTTCATCAATTGCTGCATAGGCTACCCGAAGGTCGACCCGAATCAGCAAGCAAGCGGCAAGAGGAAATGCTGCTGCGGACCGTGGCGCCGCAGGACCAAGAAGCGTGGGGAGACCAGTTTCATCGAAGGATGGTACGCCCGCGCATGGCTAAATGCTAACCATATTTTCTTCTTTCAATCTCGTTTTTTGGCTTACTCACCGTGGCTTTCTTCTCCTTTGTCTTCTCCAGCATTGCTGCGATCTGTTGCTGCTGGCTTTGCGAGCTGTGCTGCGATTGAAGGGGCTGCCCGCGGTTACAAAAACGCAGATCACGACAGATGTATTCTGGCTGCAGCTCAACGTCGTCGGAGATCTTAATTAATTCAGTCTTTGCTCTGTTAGATGTTTTACGTCACGATCTAGTATTTCGTGATCTTCGATCCATGGATATCATGCATGGTTTCGAGCTCATGTATCTTTTGTACGGTCGATTTTCCGTTTTGTCGGAAAAAAAGAAATAAACTTCTATATTAACATATATATTGAAGGTTGTCTTGTGATTTTGAGTCCCAGCTTTTCATGCGCAAGTGCAAATGTGCAATGGTCAAGCTTAGGGCTTCTTTGGATTGAAAGAATTTAAAAACGTAGAAAAGGAAAAAAATGTACTAGGACAGATTGAGATGCCATGTCCTATGAATTCCTACATGATTTCAAAATACAAATTTATACGATGTGTTTTGGGTGCTGCACAGGACATGAATACAAGGGCTTCCATCAAAATACAAATTTATACGAGGAGAGAGAGAGAGAGAGAGAAAGAGAGAGAGAGAGAGATGGAGCCATTCCTATGACCCAAAGGGCTTTCATAGTAGGGCAACAAATGGATGTTGAACCCTAGTTACGGTCATGAGAAGCACGTCTAGGTCTCTAGGAGATAGAAATATCCTACGAAAGGCAAATTACTTTCAATGAAATTTTAATGCCCCCTTGAACATCATGCCGAAGCTTGTCACCGGTGCCTCAATGTCTTCTATCTATGTAATAGTCTCGGAAGGAGTTTGGGGGGTCGGCGTCGCCCAAGGAAAGAAGGCGCCCGCTCCACCCTCTAGGAAGGGAACGAATACCACCTCGCCTTCAAGTGGAGAAACCGCCTCACCTTCAAATGGAGAAACCGCCTCGCCTTCAAGTGGAGAACATTTGACATGCATTTTTGAGCCCCATCTTTTCATGCGCAAGTGGAGAAGATTTGAGCCCCATCTTTTCATGCGCAAATGGAGAACATTTGAGTCCCAACTTTTCATGGCCAAGTGCACATGTGCAATGGTCATGCTTAGGGCTTCTTTGGATTGAAGAATGCAGAAACGTAGAAAAGGAAAAAAATGTACTAGGATGATTGAGATGCCATGTCCTATGAATTCCTACATGATTTCAAAATACAAATTTATATGATGTGTTTTTGGATGCTGCACAGGAAATGAATACAAGAATTTTATATATATTTGAGGAGAGAGTAGTGAGTGAGTGAGAGTGAAAGTGAGAGAGAGAGAGAGAAATGTAAAATAGAAGAAGGTTTGAGATCATGTTTAGAATGGAGGGTATACGAATGGATTCCATAGGAATTTGGTGAAGCCGTTTCTATGACCCTAAGGGCTTCCATGATAGGGCAACAGATGGATGTTGAACCCTAGTTACCATCATGAGAAGCACTTCCAGGTTTCTAGGAGATAGAAATTTCCTATGAAAGGCGAATTACTTTCAATGAAATTTTAATGCCCCCTTGAACATCATGTCGAAGCTTGTCACCGATGCTTCAATGTCTTCTATGTAACAGTGTTGGGAGGAGTTTTGGGGTCGACGTCACCAAAGGCTAAAAAGGTGCTCGCTCCACCCTCTAGGAAAGGAGACCGACTAGCGCCTTGCCTTCAACTGGAGAACATTTGACATGTTTTTTTTGTTCCTGATTACTGGAAAGCGCAGCTGCGCTCGTTAGTGAAACCGAGCGCATCTTTCTTTGCGTTGTCTTATTCTAATTAATGGCACACATGCACTAGCAGACAAAATAGATATTATTATTTATAAGGACAATGGTGAAAACCGCACCCAAGCGCATGCGGATCGAGCACGTACGCGCATATATGCATTGATGTCACTCATTTAATTCGTTTCACCTTTTTCAAAACGTTATAACTTTTGAATCGAGTATCAAAACGAAGATCTGTTTTCACCGTTAGATTTCTCGCGACGAGATCTTTAAAAATAGATTTCATATGAATATGTTTTAATTTTTTTTAAAACAATCAACTTTGATGCTAAACGAGGCAACTTTAATGTTAAACAGAAGCAACTTTCATACATCATATATATATATATGTGTGTGTGTGTGTGAATTTATCAAGCAAGTAGGTCATAGGTCACTTAGAAATCATGGAAGATTTTCATCGTATATAGGTAACTAAGCATCACCGATAGGTAACTTTGGTAATGACACCGTATTTTGATGGCGCCCATTTTTGCATTGTGATTTTGGAGATGTTGGTGCTTGGATTTGCTAGGGAGAGGAGTAGTGACTCCGTCGGTGCATGCCTATGAGGAGTACAATATTCATGCATGTGGCGACGTCCCTTATTTATTATACATTGCGCATTGTGTGATTTGATAATATAGTTGCATGGATTTGCTAACATTTGCTTGATTTTGTTAGGACAATTGCTTAATTATTTTAGGACAAGGATGACATGCACAAATCAAATTTTTTGCTTGGTTTAATTATGAAAGTTGTTTGATTTTTTGTTAAGAGAGTCGCTTTGGTTTGTTATGATAGTTGCTTGATTTTGATAGGAGAATTGCTTGGTTTTCTAGGATATTGTGCATTGTGTGATTTGATAATATAGGTGCATGGATTTGCTAGGACAGTTGCTTGGTTTTGTTAGGACAATTGCTTAATTTTGTTAGGACAATTGCTTGGTTTATTATGAAAGTTGTTTGATTTTTTTGTTAAGATAGTTGCTTTGGTTTGTTATGATAGTTGCTTGATTTTGTTAGGAGAATTGCTTGGTTTGCTAGGATATTGTGCATTGTGTGATTTGATAATATATGTGCATAGATTTTCTATGATAGTTGCTTGGTTTTGTTTGCACAGTTGCTTAATTTTGTTATGACAATTGCTTGGTTTATTATGAAAGTTGTTTGATTTTTTTGTTAAGATAATTGCTTTGGTTTGTTATGATAGTTGCTTGATTTTTTTAGGAGAATTGCTTGGTTTGCTAGGATATTGTGCATTGTGTGATTTGATAATATATGTGCATGGATTTTCTAGGACAATTGCTTGGTTTTTTTAGCACAGTTGCTTAATTTTGTTAGGACAATTGCTTGGTTTATTATGAAAGTTGTTTGATTTTTTTTGTTAAGATAGTCGCTTTGGTTTGTTATGATAGTTGCTTGATTTTGTTAGGAGAATTGCTTGGTTTGCTAGGATATTGCGCATTGTGTGATTTGATAATATATGTGCATGGAATTTCTAGGACATTTGCTTGGTTTTGTTAGCACAGTTGTGTAATTTTGTTAGGACAATGACTTTATTTATTAGAATAGTTGATTGCTTTTATAAGGACAATTGCTTGGTTTTCTAGGACTATTTTGCATTGTGTTTTTAGTAATATAGGTGCATTCATTTGCTAGGACAGTTGCTTGATTTTGTTAGCACAGTTGCTTAATTTTGTTAGGACAATGACTTTATTTGTTAGAATAGTTGATTGGTTTTATAATGACAATTGCTTGGTTTGCTAGGACTATTTTGCTTTGTGTTTTTAGTAATATAGTTGTTTGTATTTGCTAGGACAATGATATTTGCTTGGTTATGTTACAATATTTTTGCATTGTGTTTTTGGTAAAATTATTCCTTGGATTTTATAAAGTTTTTTGCTAGGGATAGTTGCTTTGGATCTTGCTAGAACATTATTATACACAACTGATCATCAATGTTAGACAACTGGGCATCCATGATAGGCAAGTTGAGATAATGTTAATAAAATTCATTGATACACATAATTCAATAAAGTTGAGTGTTGCAAAGTTTTGCTAGGACAACTTTGTACCATGTTTCTTATAATACAGTTGCTTGAATTTGCTAGGATAGTTGCTTGGTTTTGATAAGGGAGTTTCTTAATTTTGATAGGAAATTTGGTTTTTTTTATAATATAGTTGCTTGCATTTAATAGGACAGTTGCTTAGTATTGATAAGAGAGTTGCTTAGTTTTTGCTAGGACATGTTTTTTTTTGCTATGATAGTTGCTTGTTTCTGCTACAATATTTTTGCATTATGTTTTTGGTAATTGTTTTGCTTGGATCTCATAAGATTATTTTTTGCTAGGGGTAGTTGTTTTGGATCTTGCTCGAACATTTATAAGTCTCGTGTACCGCACCTCATGCATGTGAACGGGGGAGACTGTGCACACATGTGCCGACATCATTATTTATTCCGTTTTGTTTTTCTAAAAAAGCTACAACTTTTGAACCGAGTGTTAGAAAGAAAATCCTTTTTCATCATTAGGTTTCTCGCGATGAGATCTTCAAAACTAGATCTTATATGAATATGTTTTGACAATTTTTTTAAAAACAAACAACTTTGATGCTAAACGAGGCAACTTCAGTGTTAAACATAAGCAACTATCGTACATTATATGTACTAATGACTAAATCAAGCAAGTATCTCATAGACCATTTAGAAATCATGGCAAACAATTTTCACCATATATAGGCAACTAAGCATTATCTGTAGGCATCTTTAATGACAACAACGTATTTGATGACACCCTTTTCCCATCAAATTTGTACATACTCTTTGGATAGCAAGGAGGATTGGTACACGAGAGGCATTTTCGGTAATATAGTTGCTTGATTTTTATTATGACAATAGCTTGATTTTGTTAAGACAGTTGATTGGTTTGTTAGGATAGTTGAGAGCAATGAGGATTAGTACACGAGAGGCATTTTCCCCTTCCAATATGGTAATGTAGTTGTTGGGTTTTATTATGACAATTGCTTGATTTTGTTAAGACAAAGTATTGGTTTGATAGGACAGTTGCTTGATTTTGCTAAGACAGTTCTTTGGTTTTGTTATGAAAGTAGTTTGATTTTTTGTTAAGACTGTTGCTTGGTTTTGTTAGGATAGTTGCATAGTTTTATTAGGACAGTTGCTTGATTTTGTTATGAAAGTTGTTTGATTTTTTGTTAAGACAGTTGACTGGTTTGTTAGGATAGTTACTTAGTTTTGTTATGATATTTGCTTGGTTTGTTATAAAAGTTATTTGATTTTTTTGTTAAGACAGTGACTTGGTTTGTTATGATAGTTGCTTGGTTTGTTAGGACAATTGCTTAGTTTACTAGGACATTGTGTATTATGTGATATGATAATATAGTTGCATGGATTTGCTAAGATTGTTGCTTGGTTTTGTTAGGATAGTTGCTTAATTTTGTTAGGATGATACCTTGATTTATTAGAAGAGTTGATTAGTTTTATTAGAACAATTGCTTAGTTTGCTAGGAATATTTTTGCATTCTGTTTTTAGTAATAAAGTTTCTTGTATTTTTCTAGGGCATGTACTTGATTTTGCTATGATAGTTGCTCGGTTTTCCTACAACATTTTTTCATTGGGTTATTGCTAATGTTGTTCCTTGAATTTATAAGTTTTTTTGCTAGGGATAGTTGCTTTGGATCTTGCTAGAACATTATAGCAATTAATCATCAACGTTGGGCAACTAAGCAACCATGATAAGCAAATTGAGATAATGTTAATAAAATTCATTGAAGGACATAATGCAATAAAGTTGCTTTTATTTAGCACTAAAGATGCATCATATTTTGTATTATTTTCTCGTTTTTACACAAACCAAACTGATAGGAAATCATACTACACAAATAAGAAGAGTTGCTTACTTATAGCACTAGAGTTGCTTAATTTTATTTTTTCGTCGAAACCTACCCATATGGGATCTAGTTTTGAAGAACTGGTCGCGAGAAGCCCAACGGTGCAAACGAATTTGAATTTCGATACTCGGTTCAAAAGTTATAGTTTTTTGAAAATTTTAAAATCAAAATACATGCACGTACTAGCTCTGAACCAAAGTAGCGTGAGGATAAAAAGCGAACTGGTTCTTCCCTTTTTAGGCATGGAGACAGCGCGGAGATGGTAATTTCTTTATTAGGAAAGGCCGCCCGGCACAACAGCTGGGCACGCGGGCGCTCCCTAGCCACGTCCTTTTTTGTTACCTATAATTGGACCATTTCACCGTCAACGGTCGAGGCCCTGTCAGGTGTGTGGGTTGTTGGCGCTCAAGCCATCATGATTGAGGCTATTCAACACGCCACCCAGTCGATGAAGCACCTTCTCCATGCACTCGCTCACCTCTATCTTCTTCTTATTGGTTGTGACGCTCATCAGCCTCAGTTGCTGCCCTTCCATCTATGCTCGGACATGAGGTTCCTCATCGCAATTCATGCTCTCCTTGGTCGGGTGACTACGGCGGATCCTAGCAAGTATTTCGCTGTTTTGGGGCTGTTGCGACCTAACTTTGAAGCATATGTGGAGGCATTGCGCATCAAGTTGATGCCTTGAACGTGTTTTGTTTGAAGGAGGTGTTCCAACCCCTCGCAGTATGGTGGCCACTTTGCAGGGGAAGTTGGTTAAAGACTTGAAGTCACGAGCCTCTTGGAGTGGATGGATGATGTCGGTGGCAGCAGGTTCACTTCTACGATGAACATGAATTGATTTTCTAAGCGGACACTTGGAGGAGCCGAGGAGAACAGTGGCAAATCTTTACCTCTTTGTGCTCATGAAAATCCCTCGGTACCGATGATTCTCCCCCTCTTCATGTGCGAGCATGATACATGTGTGCTTCTCGTTGCTAGTGGTGGTATCTGGTATAGATACATATGAGGCTCATGTGGCCAGTTGCTCATCCAAGCTACTAGCTAGTGCTACATTGGCACAATCAATATATGTGTCTCTTGCTTTGGATCTGGTTTTGCCTTAGATGGCGATTCAATATGTGGAAGAGTAAGTTGGGGTTGATGATACCGTGGCTACGAATAAGGGCATGGAGCTAACACAAGCGGCTTTGCTTGCTAGCTTGGTTAGGGAGGTGCATCCCTTGGTCCACTCCCTAGAGATGAAGGTGACAAGTGACCCTAGCAGCATGAGGGATTTTGAGTCCGAGGAGTCACTTGCTGGCATTCGTGAGCCACATGCCTCGACATCGTATACCTTGGTGGTTGACTTCATGAGTAGCTTCAATTGTACAATGTTACGTCCCTTGCTTGAAGCATCGACTCCTGTGCAGATTGAAAATACATCTACATCTCATATGTCAAGAGACGTAGTTGGCATCTAGATAATAAAAACAAAAAAAATGTAAGATTCTGGCAACCAGGCGCGATGAATATAGGTTGACAAAGGATTTTAGGGATTTGTCGAAGGACATGATCTAGAAGAAAGTCACTGACGATGATGTGCAAGCGAAGATGAAATATTATTTTTAAATGTAAAAGAAGTTGTTCATGGTAATGATAATCCAAGTAAGTAGAAGAATACCCGTGTGTTGCAGCGGAAATCTCTATAAGAACTCTATATTGTGAATTGAACGGGTATAAGATGCATGTAAATGATAGAAGATGTCATGGACAAATGATTGACTACAATAGTGGATGATGTGGATAGTTTGCTTATTGAGATAGATACCATACATGTAGTAGGATTTTGTTAGTGGATGACATGTACAAATGATTGGCTACAATAGTGGGTGATGTGGACAGCTTGCATGTTAAGATAGACACCATAATGCATCTTAGGCCCTGTACAACGCAGGTGCTTGCACCAGTGCTTCAGGAAAAAACCCGGGTTTTTTTGTCAGATTCGTTTGCAGAGGTGCTTAGGAAGGGAAGCAGAAACAAACTCTTGCGTCCGGTGCCAGCCGATGCTTACGAAATAAAACTGCTTCCTTGGTTGACGGGTGCCCCACCCAGGTGCTTCCATCGGCTAGAAAATAGGATACAAACAGACGGAACAGACAACGGCTTGCTTTAAAAAAGGAAATGAAAACAACCATTCGAATCTTCTATATCTAGTTCATTAAAAAAATTATTTGTACATGTATCTCGGCAGCTCCTCATCTTGACTGGATCTTCTTTACGTGGCTTTTCCTCTATATAAAAGTGGACATTTTTCTTCACTTTCAATCATCAAGGATACATATAAAATCATCAGCTTCAGATATGAACAACAGCATCTGTAACACACAAAAAAAAGATTAAGATATGGGAATGATGTTGGACCTAATCAATAGCAATGCCATGAACAAGAATTGGCTATTGAGATAAAAATACTTTTCCATGTGAAAAACTAAAAAGGGTACGTGTTGATGGATGATGCATATGCATAGACCATTGCATGTGTTGACTGGCGGCTGCAATGCAAAGAGTCACTCTCCTCTCCGCACTAAAAGAAAAGTATTGACCAAGCTGCAACTGAAATGACTTTTTCAGATTAATATTGGCCACATGACTTGTTATATGTTCAACACTGAGAATGGTTCAAGTACCTTGACATGCAACAGGAGAAAAGGTCGTGTTACTTCACAGACTCTATATAGTCTTCCTCTCATAGTTTACTGTGCAGTACACATCTATGCACAAGAACATGGATTCTCAATTCTCCTTCGCGGGTTTGATGAATGAACAATCAACTGCATATGAAGCTGGCTATGACCTAGGTGAGAACTACAATTGTTCGGGCCGAAGAGGAGGCGAAGATGAACCGGAGGATAATGATGAAGAAAGAAGTAGCAAGCGATTACAATGGACCGAAGAGGACAACCTATGATTGGTAATTATTTGCTTTGTACTATCCATTTGCATTTTAATTTGTTCATTACACTTTATTATAATGGAGTTCATTAAATCATGTAGATAAGTGCTTGGTTAAACAATTCTGTCGATTCAATCGAGGGAAATGCAAAAAAAGGTGAGGTCTATTGGAAAGATGTAGCCAAAGAGTACAACAACAATAGTCCTGCAGATCGGAGGAGGAAGGCCCTTAATTGCAAAGACCATTGGGGAAAGATGAACCGTAAAATTGTTTTGTTCAACGGCATATGGTGCAGGCTCAAGGATGTGTACGTGAGTGGTCAGTCTGATGACCAACTCATGAATAAAGCTAATGACATGTACAAGTCCGAGCACAACCAATGCTTCACACTGGCAAATTTGTGGAGAGAGCTGCGGCAGCACCCAAAGTGGACCAGGATTTATGAAGAAGAGAAAACAAGCAAACCTGATAATGATGTTGATAAGGAGATTCAAGAAGAAACAAGGCCACCAGGGAGAAATAATGCAAAAGTAACAAAGTATGGAAAAGGTAAAACTTCAGCTGAAGTTGCTTCTGGTCTTTCACATGATGACATTCAATTGTACTATGATACAACTGCCCTAAGAGCGTCCACACAAGAGAAGATGCATGATGTGCAGCTTCAGGTCTCCAAGGAAAAACGTGCTGCAGCTGAAGCACGGGAGAGGACAACCATGATAAGCAAAGAACATGCAAGTATGGAGAAATACATGGAAATGGTGATGGCCAACACATCTGTCATGTCTGACTTTCAAAGGGCGGAACATGAGATGGCGCTACAATTTTTACGTGATAGAGTAATGGGTGGAGGATACAACAGCTGATGGCTAGACAAAGTTATCATTGCATTTGTTCTATGTTTAGTTTTTCACAAATAATGTAATATTTTTTTTTCATGCATTGGTTTTGTAATAATAGACAACGAAAAATAATGTATTTTTTATTTTACCATGATACGTTTTATGTGGTTCTCCTCTACATGCGTACACACATATGCCCTCTCACGTACACATATGCCCTCTCACGTACAAGTTTAGGAAGTGGATTTTTTCTGTTCTAACAACCTGAGATTTAGGAGGGAGGTTTGAGGGGATGAATAACAACCTGAGAAACAACCTAACAAGCTATCTACACGTCTCACGGTCCATTGATCTCAGTCCTCATTCCATTTGTGCTCCAAAATTGTGAAACACAATGTCCTCCTCCATTGATGGTGCATCTGATGACAATATGTCGGAAGACCCCATTGCGGAGCAGATGGATGAAGAATTTGATGAGCGTTTTGCTCGCACGATTAATGATCAAATCGAAGATCAACTTTTGGGCACAAGTCGTCGCCGCCGTCGCCGCCGGGGCTCCGGTAAAAGGAGGGTCTTTGATCGAGAACGTGTTGCAGGAAATGCTCGTCTCATTAAAGACTACTTCTCAGAAGCACCGTTGTATACTGAAGCCATGTTCCGTCGCCGGTACTACTTTCTCTCTACTTCTAATCTGTAATGTTCTTGTTGTGCTGGTTCCTAATCCTGATCGGGTCACCACAGGTTCCGAATGAGAAAACATGTATTTCTGCGCATTGTTGAAGAACTTGGAAATTGGTCTCCAATTTTTACACAGAGAAGAGATGCTGTAGGCCAAATAGGTTTCTCCCCTCTACAAAAGTGCTCAGTGGCTATGCGGATGTTGGCGACTGGATGCGCCGCTGACTCAGTTGATGATTTATTCCGCATTGCTGCATCTACAACATTACATTGCCTACAATTTTTCGTGAAAGGGATTAGAGAAGTTTTTGGGGCAGAATATCTTCGGAGACCTACACCAGCAGACATTCAACGGTTGCTACAAATGGGGGAGGTGCATGGATTCCCTGGCATGTTGGGAAGTCTGGACTGCATGCATTGGGAATGGAAGAATTGCCCAGTTGCATGGAAGGGGCAATTTACTCGAGGAGACTATGTAGTGTCAACAGTTATGCTTGAGGCCGTCGCGTCACAAGATACATGGATATGGCATTCTTTTTTTGGGGTTGCTGGATCAAACAACGACCTAAACGTGCTGAACCAGTCACCACTATTCACTGAAGTTTTGGAAGGAAGAGCACCACCAGTACAATTTACGGTTAATCATCGACAATACAACATGAGATATTACCTAGTAGATGGAATATATCCAGAATGGGCGGCATTTGTGAAAAATATTCCTCTAGCCCAAAGTGAGAGGGACAAATTATATAGTAAGAAGCAAGACGGAGCTAAAAAGGATGTGGAAAGAGCTTTTGGGATTTTACAAGCTCGATTTGCGATTCTACGTTATGCAGCCAATTATTGGCATCGCTCAACCCTTGCTAATATCATGTACGCTTGCATTATCCTACATAACATGATAGTAGAGGATGAAAGAGGTAATTACAGCGGTGCACATGACTACAATTATGATCAAGGACGAAACCCTGTGCCACCGGTACAACACCAGCATGGTCCTATTGATGGCTTCGCCAATTTGCTGGAGAGGAATAAATCTGTTCGTGATAGAGCCACTCACAATCGTCTGAAGAGAGATCTAATTCAACATATTTGGGATAAATATCAAGAGGGCCACCAGAATAATTAGTTATATGATGGCATAGTTCATTCAGTTATGTCATACTTGTGTATTTCAATTTATTTGAAGCTTTGATTTGTATCCAGTCGATGAAATAAGTTATGTCAAGAAAAAAATTAGGAAACATTTATTTGTCTCAATCTAATTTCTAGACTATTATTATCTTGGTCAAGGGTGGACTGCGTAACAAGTTGCATGCTAGCAGCTAGGGAATAAGTCCATGGACATGCAACATAACTTTCATGCAGGATTTTGCAATACGGCAGGGACCAATTCAATTGCTGGACTAGATCACCTAGGGAATAAGTCCATGCACTA
The DNA here is from genome assembly GCA_950022295.1 of Bromus sterilis. Lineage (NCBI taxonomy): Eukaryota > Viridiplantae > Streptophyta > Magnoliopsida > Poales > Poaceae > Bromus > Bromus sterilis. The sequence goes on from OX465601.1 coordinate 57,092,777, forward strand.
GTTCTCTCTATAAATAGCAGGGAGTTTAACTAGTTCATGCATAACCCACTCTCGCACAAGAAAATGGATCCTGATGGTGCTCATGTGAATGGCAGCATACGCTTACAATGGACTGAAGAAGAGGACCTACTGCTGGTAAAATAATTTCAATATGTTAAAGTTATTTGGCCTTTCCATAAGTTTTCTTACTTTAGCAAATTATGTGTGCAGATAAATGTGTGGATAATCAACTCCAATGACACAACAATGGATGGAAATGTACAGGACTTTTGGAATCATGTCACGGATGAATTCAACGCAATGAGTTATCATCCACGATGGAGGGAACCACTGCAATGCAGACAACGCTGGGGCAAGCTGAATCGTGAAATTATCCGATTTCACGAAATGTTTAATAGGGTAAGAGATTTCTGCATTAATGGCAGATCTGATGCCGAATTGGTGCATAGAGCACTTGACATGTACAAGTCTGATACAAACAAGTCTTTCAAACATTTCAACTCATGGAGTGTGGTAAGGAATGAGCCCTGCTGGAATAGGTTCAACTCCAGAGTTAAAAGACAGTGATGCATATTTTTCTAGGCCATTGAAGATAGGAGATAAGGCTGAATTTATAGGTGTGTTAATGGTGACATTTCTGTTTGTAAATCTTTTGAATAAGTGTGCTTATAGTGTCAGCTGCTATAATTCTGATCCTATCCGGCCAGTAGATCGATCGTCAAACTAAGCCTCAATCTTTGTATCTACATGTCCGAATAAACTCAAAAAAGATCACATCTATACGACATATGACTTCACCAATCATAGTATGTACTATCTTTCCATCAGGTGAATATAATCAGAACAAGTAAAGTATGCAACATATAAAAATATAACTCTATACTAGCAGACAGGGTAAATTCATTGTCCAAAAAAATTCAGTCAGTTCCACCCTCATAAAAAATATAGCACAGTACGAGGCAAACGATCTACCACTCACCGTAAATCATTTGCCAGCTTCACATCCATTCCTAATCCCCTTGACTTGCTAGGCATACAAACAGGATCGAAGAAAAATTCCTGATTTAGGCAAAACAAAACAGAATCACCAAACTGAATCACCAAAACTGAATCAACAAAACTGAATCACCAAGGAAAATTCCTGATTTAGGCGAAGCCGAGGGATTCGGCGGCCGCGACGGCGGAGTCGGACGCGTAGCGCTCGCCCTCCATGTACGCGCGCACGGACGCGTCCGCGACCTGGCAGACGACGGGCTCGGCGACGGCGACTACAGCCGCCGCTGCGGCCACGAGAACGAGGAGGATGTGACGGATTTTGGGCGGCTATGCATTCCTGAGTTAGGCAAAACAAACATGAATCACCGAAATAGGGGAGGAATTAATAGTAGGAAGGAGCCCCGACCTGCTTGAGCAAGATGCATGCCTCGCCGCGGGAGCATCCGAGAAAGGGAGCGCCGCTGCTCTTCAACAACACGGTGCTGCGGATCCGCCGCCGGCGAGCCAGGTGCTGTACAACTCGAAGAAGAGGCTGCGTGGGAATAGCGAGAACAGGGCTCTCTGCCCGTGCTGGATCCACCGACGGGAAGGTGCGCTGCCGGATCGAACCAAGCCCTGAAGCGCCATAATTTGGGGATACTTTGAGGTCAACGGAAAGAGAGCATAGGTAGCAGCCAAGCAAAAGCGAGCATAGTGTGAGCGTTATTTTAGTTGCTAAGCAACGCAGCGTTGTACCAAACAGGTGCTAAGCTAGGGGTTACGCACCGGGCAAGCACCCAGACCTGGCACTCTGCGCTGTGGGTAATTGTTTTTTCAGCCACGCACCGCACTCTTTTTCTTCAAGCACCATCCCATAAGCACTAGGCGTTGTACAAGGCCTTAGTGGGGTTTTGCTTTATAAGAGATATCGATAAATTTATCCGTTGATAAAAGTTAATGTTTAATTGCCTTTTTCTTAGGATTATGTTTGAGTGCACATCCAATTGCAAGAGTGTGCTTGAGGTTACAAAGGTCGACTTTGTTGAATATGAGGTGATTCTCTAATCTTGACTTATTGTATTTGACTTGGACAACATGCCCTCGTAGCTACTCATGTATGTGGTCTTTATCATTTTCCTTGGATCCCATTTCCCTTGTTAACTAAACGAACTATCTTCTACTTAACGCAATACAGGAACCCCCCTCTTACGAGGCTTCATAGAAACACATATATAATCAACTCTTGGTAATTTCAAGAATGTCACAAATTAAAATGTGTGAACTCCAATCAAAAACGATTTTTATGCATAAATGCATTACGTAATGCGCACAAAATAGAAAACTCACTATACATCATGATATAAAATTAAAATCATATATGGTGCAACTTTTCACTCCGTGATGTTATCAATCTAAAAGACACACACCATCGAATCGAGAGGGAGAGAAATGTAAAAGGGAAGCGATGCAACAACAATGGTCGAGAAAATGTAAAAAGATGAGGAGGGAAGACGAGTGAGGACGAGAGTGATAACAATTGAGTTTGAGAAGGAGATGAAGGCTAGATTTTTGACCGGCAATGAAGCCAAAATCTTAGGAAGCTTCTCATCGCCAATCATGAGGAAAGGCGGGGACGGGAAGCAAGAGAGGTAGGATGATGACCAATGATGGTGAAGCTAAACCTTACAAGGGGGGGGGGGGGGTGTCACAATGATCCTATGAAAGATAGAAAGTAAAAGAAGTGGTATAGGTGAAGGCGGAAATGGAGAAGAGGATGGGTCGAGATTGTGAGGCGAAGAACAATGATTTATGCAAAGATAATAGGATAGGAATGAGAAGAGAACGATGAAAAATAATATCTCAATTTGACACCCTAGTATAAGCGAAAGTAAGTACAAATGTGTGCTAAAATTCTAATAAATATTACATGTATAATGTAATCTACAACATATAATACCTAAATAGTTCATCTCCACTAACACATTTTTTTTACATGCAAGCTATCTACATTATCAAGTAGGTTCATCATGTAAAAACCTTTTTTTTATTAACTGTTCATGCACATGCTTCCATTAATTCAACATGCGTATGCAGCCTATCACAAAAAAAAGTTACATACTCAGCCTTATGATTTATAAGCGACTTTTAAAATTAAAAAAAAAATCCAATTATGAGTTATCTTGCATTTTATTTTTTTATGCGACAAATTTTTTGTGAATGCATATATATAGTTGCTATCATTGTTTTAAGTTTTGCCCATGGGTGATATCTCCGCTATCTCTACTCAACGTTGTTTTCGTCTCATATTATCTCGCTGTATATTTTCAAGGTAATAAATTAATAAATAAAAATCACAATCATTTTTGGATTTTTCATAAAAAAAGTAGATCTTACTCTAAACAACATTCCTTTCAAATAAGAATTTATAATCAAATTATACTATGTTTTATAAAAAATCATATTTAAAACATAAAATTATCTTTTAATAGTTTCCGCAGCAACGTGTGGGGTATCATCTAGTAACATCAATGTTATGATCCACATTTCCAAAACAAAACTACTATATATCTTGCAATCTAAAATGCCTAAAGCTAAGGTTAAGATTCTATGGCGGTCGAGAGCCCAGACTACGAGCGAGTTCTTTCGGGCGGCTTAAAAAATAAGTTGCCCTTTAACAATTTAAAAAATGAATCGCCTTCAGAAAAATTCAAGGCGTCTATCCTAGTTATTTGATAGATATTGTAGTTTAGAAGGGCCAAAAAAAAACAAATATCTTATGAAAGAAGCTGTGAAAAAGACGGTTTATTTTTTAAGCTGGTAAAAGAACTGACCCGTTTTAGGGTCCATCAAGAATACAGAAAAATCAATGGAAGGAACCTACCTAGCCGTTCGATCCCAATCCAACGAATAGATATGGATTCGCTGACAAGAACCGCGCCGCAACGAGCCGAACGCGTAAACGCCGAGCTTACTATCCGTCCGATATCTATCGAACGCACTAAAACTCGTCCTCTGACGTGTAGCAAGCCACGTCGGACTGTAGGCTAATATCCAGCATCCGCAGGGTCCTGTCTGAATAAAAGAGACGCAAAAACGCAGACCTGTTTTCCCGTTCTAGTCCTCGAAATCGTGAGTTCGCCGCCCCATCGGAAGAACACAGCAGGGAGAGAGGGATTCCTGCGGAGAGCCGGGCGAGATGGGGTTCATCGGCGACCAGGTGGAGTCGATCCGGTCGATGCAGGTCCGCCAGGTCCTCACGCAGATCATCAGCCTCGGTGACGCTTCCTCTCCCATATCTTCCTCGTCCTAAGATTTAATATCGTTTTTTTCTTCCTGAAATCTATTTTCGGTTGTATGGTGCTCTGAAGACGTTGGGATTCAGTTGTTAGGGGTTTACCGTGTGAACCAGTTAGGTTTTTGTGGTGAAAGCCGCGGCTCTGCTTGGTTGTTTTTGGGATTTTCGCGTCCCAGATTGGGTCAGGGGGGGGGGGGGTATATTTCGGATCCTTGATCTGGTCCGAAGAGTTTTACTAAGCAGTTTTCTTGGAAGAATCACACGCACTGAAATGTTCAGGCGGCACTGTGGTGGATATGACAGCTTTAGAGAAGTAATCTGGGAATTTCTGTAGTGTTGTTTTTACCATACCAACTAGACATTATTTGTTACTAATGCTCATTTTGTTTCTAAACATTAGTTTATGATTTTGTAATATCGAGGGAGAGAAGGGAACATGGCACCTCATTGTTTTTGTTAGTTATGTTGGGGTTTTGCTGCTCTTAGCTATGTTAGTTGTTGATTGCAACAATGGTCTCATAGAGGAATTTATGATGTTCCCCATGGCAGGTATGATTGTTACCTCGGCACTGATCATATGGAAGGGATTGATGGTCGCGACAGGGAGCGAGTCCCCGGTGGTGGTGGTTCTTTCTGGTAGCATGGAGCCTGGATTTAAAAGGGTATGTTATCTACTTGTGCAGTACGAGAATATTTAAATTTTGTAGGTGCATCTGGTTATTAGTTGATTGAGGGCCATTTTAGATAATGAAAACCTTTCTAAGTGAAGGTACTGAGTCGAATTAGAGGGTACCTAAGCACACCCTCAAGTGGACATACACATCCTGTTTGGTATTTTGCAGTTAATATTTGACTAATCTGAATTTCCAAGATTGCATGTGCAACACATAGAGTTGTTTATTCCCATGACTTTCTCATAAGAAGAAGAATATAATTTTGTAAGTGAAGGATTATCCCATCGCCTGTAAGATCTTTGTGTAATTCATCCAACTTTCTTTTTAAGATTATGTTTACCACCCCTTGACTATATGTATTGGTGCATGTACATTTGATTTTGTAGTTTGCAGTTAATATTTGACCAATCTGAAATTCCAAAGTTGCATGTGCAACACATCAAAGTGGATTATTCCCATTTTTTTCTCATAAGAATAAGAATATACTACTGTATTTGGTTTCCATTCGTTTGTAAGTGAATGACTAGCATATCGCTTTTGATCCTGGTCTAATTCATCCAAGTTTGCTTTTGAGATCACTGTTGCCACCACTTGACAATCTGTATTGGTGCATGCCATGTTCTCAGTTTTTTCGTTCGTATTCCAGTGTCATTTTTGCGTCTTGTAGGCTAAAATGGGCATCATCATTTGCACTAGTGTCCCTGTATGATTAATTTATCTGTTTTGCAGGGTGATATTCTATTTTTGCACATGAGCAAAGAACCTATCCGCACTGGAGAAATAGTTGTTTTTAATATAGATGTAAGTCCTACTTAATTATTGTACTTTGCAAGCCATAAATTATTACCTGGATCATGAACTCATGATTTTTCCCTATATTTCATTATTGTATGCTTCTATTTGATCTTCAAGACACTGAGTTTTCATCTGTATGTTTATTTATGTAGGGCCGTGAAATTCCAATTGTTCACCGTGTGATCAAGGTAATAAATTTTGAAGTCATCACATGACATCAATCGCCGTATCTATATTAGACGTGTAAGTCTTTTCTTGCTTGGTTTGAGTTTACTTTTCTCTCTGTATAGGTTCATGAACGGCAAGAAACTGGAGACGTTGATATTCTCACGAAAGGTATCTGTCATTTTCTGTTTGAACATAGAGAGTAGTTTGTTCAATCCTGGCAACAATAGTCAACAGCTAGCAATTTATAATTTACACTGGGGGCCACTGCACTGTTGTATCTCAACTGACAAACTGCCTTTTCAGGTGATAATAATTTTGGGGACGATCGACTTTTGTATGCACAAGGGCAGCTTTGGCTTCAGCAGCATCACATTATGGGGAGGGCTGTAGGGTGAGTGTCTCGAACATTTGCAGCACATTCACATATCTGCTTTCATGCTTTTGAAAATTAATTCAGCTAGGATGACCCTTTTGTTGTATGAACAGTTATCTTCCATATGTTGGGTGGGTTACAATTGTGATGACTGAGAAGCCTATCATTAAGGTAAGTTTATTCCTTTAAAGTATAGTGACAATCCTGGAGGTTGAACAATTGTTATTCCAGTCCATGGGAAGCAACTTTCCCAAAGATGTTCATATAATTTCTTGCTCATTTTCGTTCGGGTTGATGTTAATATGAATGTTAGATCTAAAATTGTAATATACTATTATTGTACGTAGTAGTTGAGTTGGAAGCACTGATGTAATGCTAATATGTGATGCCTCTTCCTGCAGTACCTTCTGATTGGCGCGCTTGGCCTGCTTGTCATAACTTCGAAAGAGTGAAGTGGTCAACCTTAGCACATAGTTTGATCCTGTAGTGCAAATGTAATCGAGGGCAGAACAAGTTTTGCTGCACCGTGTACCGAATGGAAGATGTAATTTATCTGTTTTGATGACTGTTGTCTCTGCCCTACCCATCTGGCCCTTATGCAACACTCATCTTCTGATTTCTATCTGTTCATTGCATTGGGTGTAACTTGTAGCTTATGGTTTCTAGTAATCTAGCTCATCACACACCTGTCTGGTCCTTATTATGTCTGAATTGAGTCTAGAATTTGCGAATTGAAACTGGAACCTCTAAACATCTGCTGTTCGGCTGAACATGCAAATATCTGCAGTTTGGTCTCTGCCAGCCAAGAACATGCAATCTATCAGTATTACCGTCATACCCTGGAAGTGTAGAAATTGCAGGCTGATCAGGAGGACATGATGAATCTGCACTCGACTCTTCCAGCCCTTTTTCCACGGGGTGGACTTTTCACCACATTTTTATTTCTGGTTTTCGTCTCAAGTTTCTTCAGACCTTTGCTCACAGTCCTGTTTTAAATGTTGGTACATGGGAATAATTTGACTAGCGCAGAGGGAGGAGTTGGACGATACTGACTGGCGTTTTGCTTAGGATAAGACGCTGTGCGCGTTGAACATCAAGCACGTATACTGTCTGATAAGCTAGAACTTGCTTGTTAAAGTCTCAGAATCCGATGCCTCCGTCGGCCCGTACTTTGCCCATGTGTCGGCAAACTCATGATATTTTTGGCACGTGTTTCGACTTTGGCGTTCTTTGCAGGTGGAGAAGGGGATCAAGAAACAGCTCATAGGCGGTATGCTGGTATTTCCTGTAGGCTTTCACGAGGATACCATTCTGAGCCACATCCACATGCTTCTCAATTGCTATGCACGTATTCCCTCTGTTTTTATTTTCTTTGTATATTGGGTTTTATACAAAGAATACATATTTACAATAAAATATATACATGGCGTAAAAATATATTCAATGATGAATCTAATTGTATTGATTTGATATTCTGGATGTGAAGAATTTTGTTACAAATTTAATCAAAATGTACAAAAATTGACTTACAAAAACTAATATGAAGAATAAATAAAATTTTTAGGGACCGTATGCCAACCAAAACCTCCTACAAGTTTTCATAATCCAGGAAATACATATACATAGAGATAATTAACGGTTGTTTCACCAATCTATCTGTTATTTATTTATTTTTCTTCAAAAGTTCAAATATGGTGTAAAAATATATCCAATGGTGAATCTAATCGTATTGATTTGATATTCTGGAAGTGCACATTTTTGTTATAAATTTAATCAAAATTTACAAAATTGACTTAGAACTAAACTAATATGAAGAGTAAATAAAAATGGAGGGACTATATGCCAACCAGAAACCTCCTACAAGTTTTTATAATCTAGGAAATGCATATAAATAGTGATAACTAACAGTTGTTTCACCAATCTATCTGTTTTTTAATCTTTTTTTTCAAAAGTTCAAGTGTTGTGTCAAATTAATGTCTATTTGATCGAACTATATATTTTCCCTCCTTAGAGCATTTTTTTACAATTATTTAGTCTATACTTAGTACAATAACATATACTTAGGGTTTGGAACAATCTCGTCTAAAATGGTGAAACCATAACTTGAAGGAAACAAGGTGGTTACCTTGTCTTCACAACCTTGAGGAGGAACTCCCTTTGCTTAATGACAAGCCTTCTTCTTTCAATATTCATCTCATTCACTTTATCTCTTGTTTATTTTTTCTTGACAATGGAGGCTAACATAAAATTTCTCACTTGTGATGGTGGCACATAGATGGGAGGTTAGACATCCTCCTCCCTAAGACATAACCATACTGGATGTTATGCTCTTACACATGTTTGGACCGTCTAAAAGGCTTCAAGTTATTATCTCCTCAGAACCCATATAAAAAAAGGATATCTCAACAATACAATAAATACCCCTAAAAAGCAATACAATCAATACCATCTTTTTGTACCTTCTCTAACAATTCATACTCATCTTAATATAGAAATATGTGATACTTTCAATTAAATAAAAACTTGTGACAAACAGAGATACTCCTCCGTTCCATATTATTAATTGTCACTGAAACGGATATATAGCATTACAACACATCTAAATACATCCATTTCGATAGTTAATATGGAACAAAGGGAGTATATGATAGTGAAAATAGCGATATCATAAGTGGCAAGAGCCATCATCCATTAGTTCACCAACATAAGTCAAATAGATCGATGACCTAAGAAAAGTTTGGCATATTTCAACTTCGACAAAAAATCTTGATTGCAGCTTACAAATACGGCAAAATCTATTTGTTAATTTTAGAGTGAATGGTAAACGCCTCTGGTATGCCATGCGATCGCCAAACTAATGTCTTGCAGGATATGAACATATTCCCCACACAAAAATCCCTATAAAAATAGGGATATGAGCATATTTTTCCCAAATGGTGGACATGAAAATATACCTTTCTTTCTTAAAAAAATGGATTCGCTTACAAGTGCACGCACCCAGAGGGCCGGAAAATACCACTTGCATGAATGGTAAACCGTTTCGAAAACAATGAACAATAGAAGAAGCCAACTTTTGCAGCCAGCAATTATATGAAGTAATACTCCCTTCGTTCATGATTATAAAATGTTTTTTAAATGAAATGTATCTAAACCCCCCTTTTTTGTGGGAAAAATGTATCTAAACCCGTTTTAATTTATATGTTTATTTATTTTGATTTGTAGGTGGTTTATATTAAAATATTTAAAACATCTTATATCTATAAACATCAGCGCTGGCAGGTGCGGACTGCCGACAAATAGTCTCTCTGGTTTTCCGTCTTTCTCAAGTGTCAAAATGAGCCGCTGATTTCGTTCAATATTTCCCACCGGCAGTAAAAGTAAAAGGAATATTCGATCTGCATATCGATCGACCAAGCATCTCAAATTCCAATTTTTTAGCAAAAAAGTGCCGAGACGAATATCTTTCAGACGGTCCGTCATACGTGCCCATGTCCCCATGCCATTGTTAGCGTTCTCCTGGGGTATATATATGCTGCCGATTTTGCCTCTTCTCAGCTAAATCACACACGATACAACGACAGCAATCGAGTACTCGAACAAGATTCAGAGTTCAGAGTTTTCCGAGTCAGAATCTGTGTACGTATAGAAGCATGGACAGCAACCAGAGAAACCTGCAGCCACCGCCAGGTAACTAGTGCCATTTGTTTTGTAGAAAAAGGAGGTAATTAACTAGTGACTGATTAGTTAATTACTAGGACATTTGGTCTTATATCTGAAATGTTCACTGTATCTTCAGATTAGTGTTATCAACTTTAGTTTCTCGTTAACCTGGATATCACCTGGTTTGGTTTCGGCAGGCTATCCGGCAGTGGACACGGTGGCAGCAGGCGGCGACGGCTCGCCGCGCCGGGAAGAAACCAGAGAACGCGGTCGGAAAACTAGTTTCCTCGATGCATGGTATGCACGCACAAACTCTGGTTGTTTAGTTACAAATTTTATGTTAACTTCAGATATACTTCCTCTGTAAACTAACATAAAATGTTTTAGATCACTAATTTACTAGCTGCATAACTTTATATTCTTTGCAGTATCGCCGCCCTGTGCTGCTGCTGGCTGTGCGACCTGTGCTGCGTTTAGACTGGACGACCAAAACATATACTCCTATATAGTACGAGTTTGCTTAACTAGGAGGCAAGTTTTGACGGGTGCTTACTTATCAAGAGTTTCCAGACTCAAGATGATGATCCATGAGTTGTATCATCCCGTTATGTCGTTGATTTGTGTCTGAGTTGTATATGCGTCGTCCTGCATCTGTGCATGGTTTCGACTTGGTGTGGCCAACGTCGTCCTGCATATATCGCGCATCTGTTTTTTTTCTTTGGTTTTGTAACTATCCATCGCTGGTAATGTAATGAAACTTGGAAAATGAAGTCAATATTAAGTTCTTAGAAATACAAAGAATACACATGATAGAAAAACTATGGCTAAGGGCACTAGTGCAAAACGGTGCCATTGGATCAAACTATTTATGATAAAAGTATCACAAACACCATAAAAATAAAACCATCTACCCAAAAACGAAATGTCTGTGATAGCTTGACAATCGGGCACGAGTTTGAAATTGGAAACGAATGCGATATAGGCACATAATTTTTCAGATTTGACTACTTGTGATAAGTCTGGACAACACACACATTTTTCAGATTGGACCACTTGTGATAAGTCTAGACAATACACACAGTTGACATGCATGAACTATGTGTGTATTATTACAAACGTTTGTTCATAGACGATAGTCTATCAAAAAGAAGAGCATCGCAGATGTTTTTTCATACAAAGCGTCTGTGATATGGTAAATAGTTGAGCATAACTAATGGTCTGTAAAAAGAATGCACATTGTATATGTTTTCCCATACAAAGCGTCTATTATATTGGTAAACGATTGTGCATAACCAATTGTCTATCAAAGGAATGTGCATTGCAAATGATTTTCCCATACATAACGTGTGTCATCTCGCGTGCATGGTTTTTATTTTTTTGATGGAAAATAAACAAGCACATTTAGAATGTGAATGTGACGGTAGCTAAGACGTGGCCGCCTATTATATAGAAACATCACACACGATTGGATAATTGAGACCGTGCGCACACACGTCGGTTGGTCGCCTTCCCGGACATGCTGTTGGAGCGTATCCGTCAGTGACTTCTAGTCCACACCTGAACACCGCATGTTCGTTTCGATGGCCACGTCTAAGCTCGCAAAGAAAATGATCTGGCACTCGTTCTCGCTGAAAGGGCATTTTCCGTCTTAAGTATTTTGATATTGATGATAATGCATGTTTAAGGTTTAATCGTGTGCTTTAGCTACTTAGGTATATCTACATGGCACAAGATGATTAGATGTTGATACTCTCCTCGTTGGTTACCCCAAGTGGAAGGTGAGATGTAGGATAGCGAAATTTTTTCCCTATGTAGAGGATGGGGTTTGTCTCCCTTAGGACTCCGGAGATGATAAGTAGGTGGCACAATGAACAACGACGTCGTTCATAACCGAGGGTTGCTTACTTCACCTGGACCTGCACACACACAAGTAACTTTGCTTCCCAACGAGTACAGAGAGGTTGTCAATCTCTCCGGCCTTGCTGTTCACAAAGGATCAACGCAACATATAATAATGATAATGGTGATAGCAACTGGAAAGTAAAAGCAGAAAAATAAATGAGCGTGTAAACAGTGATGAGAATATGGACCGGGGTCCCGTGATGTTCACTAGTGATGTCTCTCTCCCAAAAGACGATAAAACTGCTATGCGAGGTAAACAAATTACAACTGGGCAATTGACAATATTAAAATCGCACCGCAATGCTAACTATGCTACAAAGAAAGTAAGAGGCTCAAAAGCATGGGCCGTACGCTAAAATAAGTAGACCAAAATCCAACTGCATCTACTACTAATCATCCACCTTGAGATATCTATCCAGAACATCTCGCTGGTATTAAGTTGTGAGCCCCACCTAAAGTGTGTAAACCCGAAGAAACAGACAACTGCATTAAAAATCACTTTGCGTAAAGTAAACAATCCTTGCAACCGCGGTTACAAGCACCGTTGTTTTCCCCCTTGTGGCAACAACACATCCCCTAGACTCATATTTCTGTCACTCAAGCGTGTCATCGGGGGGCATAAACCCACAACCGAGCATAACGTTCCCTCTTGGAGTCACTACCTACTACTTGGCCAAAGCAATAAACAATAACGGAGAACATGCAAGAATTACCTAGGAACAAAAATATAAAAGATAAGAACCAAATATATTACTCAATCACAATCTGAACATAGTCTCATAATCCATCAGATCCCAGCAAACTCAGAATAGCAACAACAGAAAATTACATATGTGCATCGATCATGTAGGGCAGCTCACGAGGTCTAAACCATGAAGAACAAAGATGGGAGAAGAACATCACATAGCTACTGATCACGGACCCATGGTCCAAGGGAAACTACTCACGACACATCCGGGAAGCGTCCATGGTGTAGGGGAAGCTCCTGGAGGTCAATCCTCCCTCCGGCCAGGTGCCGGGAAGAAGTCTGCTGGCGCTCCCGATCTTGGAAGCGCGGCGGCGGCGGAACAGAGGCGAGATCGCGAAAAAGGGTTCTGTCCTAGGAGGTTCGCGTCAAGGAGAATAAATAGGCGAAGGGGCAGCCAGGGGGACCACCAGGGGTCCAGGCGCCCCCTGATGGTACGATTTAATGCCCCCTCGTTGGTTACCCAAAGTGGAAGGTTGAGATGTAGACAACGGCAATTTCCCTTAGCGAAGATGCTAAGGTTGAGTGTCGAACCAATAGGACTCCAAGATCGACAAGTAGGTGACAAGGAAACAATGGCACCGTTTTAAGACAAAATTTGCTTCCTTAACCTGGACCTGCACACACAACAAATAACTTTGCTTCCCAACGAGTACAGAGGAGTTGTCAATTCCTCCGTCCTTGTTGTTTACAAAGGATAAAACGCACGTGATAATAATGATAGTGATAGCAACGGAAAAGTAAATACTGAAAGTAAATTGATAGTGTAAACAGTATTGGAAATATGGACCGGGGTCCTATGATATTCACTAGTGATGTCTGTTGGAAATATGCCCTAGAGGCAATAATAAAATTGTTATTATCATATTTCCGTGTTCATGACATATGTTTATTTTCCATGCTATAATTGTATTAACCGGAAACATAATGCATGTGTGGTTGCATAAACAACACCGCGTCCCTAGTAAGCCTCTACTATACTAGCTCGTTAATTAATGATGGTTATGGTTTCCTAACCATGAACATGAGTTGTGTATTAATTAATGGGATCATGTCATTAGAAGAATGACATGATGGACAGACCCAACTAAGCATAACAATATTGATCGTTTCATTAAGTTTATATTGTCATGCCTTTTATTGTCAAGTATCATGTTTCTTAGACCATGAGATTATGTTATTCCCGGGTACCGGAAGAATACTTTGGGGACATCAACCATCACATCGTGACAGGGTGATCATAAAAATGTCTTACGGGTATCTCCGAAAGTACTTGTTGAATTACATGAATCAAGACTGGGATTTGTCCCTCCGTGTGACGGTGAGATATACTCTGGGCCCACTCGGTAATTCACATTCGGTAACACTTGCAAGCACGTGACTAATGAGTTAGTCACAGAGAATGTTGTATTACAGAACGAGTAAAGAGTACTTACCGGTAACGAGATTGAACTAGGTATAGCGATACCGAAGATCGAATCACGGGTAAGTAAAATATCGTGTGACAAAGGAAATTATGTACGGATTATAGTAGTCCACGACATAGTGGTTCAATCGATAAAGATCTTCGTTGAATGTGTGGGAGTCATTACGGATATCCTGGTCCCTCTAATGGTTATTGATCAGAGAGATGTCTCGATCATGTCTGCACGTTCTCAAACCCGTAGGGTCACACACTTAACGCTCGGTAACGCTAGAATAGCTCTGGGATAATTTTATTAATGGTGTTCGAATATTGTTCGGAGTCTCGGATGAGATCCTAGACATCACGAGGAGCTCCGGAAGAGTCCGGAGGTAAAGATTTATATAAGGCAAGTTGATTTCAGGGTTCCGGAAAAGTTCGGGATTTTTTCGGCAGTGTCGGAATGTTCTAGAAGGTTCCGGAGGGTCCCACTATGGGCCACACCTGTTTTGGACGACCAAGGGTGGTCCAATAGTCCATGTGACCAGCCCTCCTTGGTTTATTATGCCAATAAATGGGAAGCCCTTCAATGGGAGGGTTACCACTCTTAAAAGAAAGGTGTTACCATCTTTTTAATGAGAGAAGGGGGTTTCACTTGGGAATTGAAGTGGCTACAACCTCCTTGCCTATATAAGAGAGGGGAGAGGCTCACCAAGCATACCCAAGTCCTTCCACACCTCCTCCTCCCTCACGTGCATCGCTTGGCGAAGCCCTGCCCGCGGGAAACTCTTCACCATATCCACCACCACGCCGTTGTGCTGTTGGAATCGATCCCATCTATTTCTCCTTCTTGCTTGTTGGATCAAGAAGAAGTAGACGTCATCGAGCTGTACGTGTGCAAGCCTCCGGAGGTACTGCTCGTTTGCAGTGCTGATCGGATCGAACTTCACCAACAACTTCACCAAGCTGCGTTGAAATAAACGTTCAACGCGCGTGTTCTTCGAGGGTATGATGACCTACTCTCCCCGTTACTAACATCTTCTAGATTGGATCTTGGATGTTGCTTCCGCATGTGAGAGAATTTTTTTGTTTTCTATAGCGCAATCTCGAACAGTGGTATCAGAGCCAGGTTCTATGCGTAGATGCTTTGTACGGTTAGAACACAATGAGTTGTGGGCGTTGATCTTCTTGTTGCCCCCCTTCCATGTGTATTTTGGTTTTGCGGTATGGTTGATGAAGTGGCCCGGACCAACTTTACAATCTTTGGATTGAGACCGGTTCTGCACTTGACGTGCAACTTGTATTGCACATGCGGCCTGCGGGTGTCAGTCGCTCTTACCATAGTATTAACCACATTTACAAAGGAGGGCTCTTATGAGATTAAGAAGCAATTTGTTATATCAACGTTGTGTTTTTTTTTCCAAGGGTAAGAACGGTTCTTATGCAAAACCCTAGAAGCCACGTAAAATTGAAAAATAATAAGGGAGAGGCGTCTAACTTGTTTTTGCAGGGGTGCTTGTGATGTGGTATAGCCCAAACTGTTCATATGATATATTTGTAATGTATGAGATGATCATGTTATGTAATGTTTCACGACTTGCATGTCGATGAGTACGGCAACTGGCAGGAGCCATATGGTTGTCTTAATTATTTATTGTATGGCCTGCGTGTCAACTTCAAACGCCATGTAATTGCATTACTTTATCGCTATGAGTTAGCAATAGTTGCAGATGCAACGTGGTGTAGACAACCAAGATGCCATAAGGTGGAGACCAAGATGGTGCCATAATGGAGATCTTGTCGGTGCGTTCAAGATGGAGATCAAGGCGCAATAAAAGGGCTATACCATGTCACATATTTTATGCATGTGATGTTTATCCTTTTATGCATCTTATTTTGCGTGTGCACAACGGTAGCATCATAAGATGATCCCTCACACTAAATATCAAGATAAACGTGTTCTCCCTAAGTATGCACCGTCGCAAAAGTTTGTCGTTTTGAAGCATCTCGTGATGATCGGATGTGGTAAACTCTACGTTCACATACGACGGGTGTAAGCCAGTTTTACACATGCAAAAATAGTTTGGTTAACTTGACGAGCCTAGCATGTACAGACATGGCCTCGGAACGCAACGAACCGAAAGGTTAAACACAAGTCATATGAATGATATGATCAACATTTTGATGTTCACCATTGAAACTACATCTTCTCTCGTGAAGATCGGACTTGGTGTAGTGGATTTGGATCGTGTACCACTAGACAACTATGAGGGATGTTGATTTAAGTGGGAGTTCGTTAGCAATTTGATTAAACTGAACTCATTATCATGAACATAGTCTAAAATTTTATTTTGCTAAAATGTTGTAGATCATGGCTCGCATAGCTCAGTTCAACTTCAGCGCATTCCTTGAGAAAGAAAAACTAAAATCATCTGGTTCAAACTTCACTGACTGGCACCGCAACCTGAGGATTATCCTCACTGGGTGTAAGAAGCAATATGTGCTCGATGCTGCGCTAGGTGACCCACCTGCAGACGATGCTCCAGAAGTAGAACATAACGTCTTTAAGACACGCAAAGATGACCACATTATAGTTTCTTGTGCCATCCTTACATCTCTGGATACTGATCTCCAAAAACGTTTTGAACATCACGGCGCCTATGAGATGGTTGAAGAGCTGAAAACCATGTTTCAAACTCAGACCCGCACTAAGAGATATGAGATCTCTGATAAGTTCTATAAAGGGTCATTTACATTTCCCCCCCTAATCTTGTCCCAGTCTCAGCTTTACCCCTAAAAAAAACATGTGCTCAACTTTGCCCCTCTTCCGTCTGGCGCCATTTCAGAAATACCCCTCCACGCCGTTTCCGTCCAGTCAAAGGGGTTTGACCGTCTACAGGACCTTTCTTGGACAATTTTACCCCTCTCTCTTATCCTCTCACTCTTCCCTTCTTCCCTCTCATCTCTCTCTCTCATCGGCTGGCAGCGAACGACGGGGAGGCGGTGCAAGGGGATGGCCGGCGGAGGCGGGAAAGGCGGGGCGGCGCCGGAGGTCACCGGATCTGGGCACCGACAAGGAATTTCGGGGAAGAGGCGAGCTCCAGGGCTGGCGGTGACTCGAGGGTGAGCTCGGCTCGAGTTAATGGCGGCGGCGCCTTCCTGGACAGAGAGGAGCAAGGGGTGAGGGAGGAAGGAGAGGAGATGGAGATGCGGCGCGGGGAGGGCGACGCGGCGGCGTGACCTGGTGGTGCAGCGGTGGCTCACCGGCGGAGCGGCGACTGGAGGAGCGAGGCGGCGGGATCGGGGCTCTGGTGACCCCGCTTCCTGGCCGCGTCCCGCCTCACCGTGCTCCACCGCCTAGCTGTGCCCCGCCTCGCCGTGCTCCACCTCCTGGCCACGCCCCGCCTCGCCTTGCTCCACCGCCTGGCCGCGCCCCGCCTTGCCGTGCTCCGCTGCTGCCTAGGCCCCACCTGGCCGTGCTCCGCCATCTGGCCGTGCGCCCGCCACCAGGCCGTGCGCCCCTGGCCTCCCCCGAGCGCCCCTGCCCTCCATGCTCTTCGCGCGAGCTCCGGCGAGCTCCAGTACCGGCGAGCTCCGGCGAGATTCCTCGCGGGCCCCTGCGCCGGCAAGCTCTCTCGCCTGTTTTTTTTCTTTTTTTTCTTTAATAGTTAGACTAATCAATATTGAGGTTAATTATTAGGTGGTGAGAGAGTAGGGGTAAATTAGTCCAAAAACAATTCCAAACACGGTCAAACCTCTTTGACCAGACGGAAAGGGTACGGAGGGGTATTTCTGAAATGACACAAGACGGAAGAGGGGCAAAGTTGAGCACATGTTTTTTTAGGGGTAAAGCTGAGACTGGGGAAAAATTAGGGGGAAAAATGGAATTGGCCCTTCTATAAATGTAAGATGGAGGAGCACAGCTCTGTCAGTGAACATGTTGTAACAATGGGAGGCTATATCCAGCGCCTAATTCAGCTGGGATGTGTGATCCCAGATGAGTTAATCACTGACAGGGTGCTGCAGTCGTTCCCTCCGAGCTACAAAGGCTTTGTGCTGAACTATAGCATGCAAGGCATGAATAAGACTCTCAATGAGCTTTTCGCGATGCTGAAATCTGCGGAAGTGGACATCAAGAAAGAACATCAAGTGTTGATGGTCAATAAGACCACAAGTTTCAAGAAGGCTAAAGCTAAAAAGGGACACTTCAAGAAGAGTGGCAAGTCAGCTGCCGCTCGGGGCGGTAAGCCTGTTGTCGCTCATGTGAAGCCCAAGGCTGGTCCTAAGCCGGACACTGTGTGTTTCTACTGCAAGGGAGAAGGTCATTGGAAGCGCAACTGCCCCAAGTACTTGGCGGATAAGAAGGCTGGCAATGTCAAAGGTATATTTGATATACATGTTATTGATGTGTACCTTACTAGTTCTCGTAGTAGTGCCTGGGTATTTGATACTGGTTCGGTTGCTCATATTTGCAATTCGAAACAGGAGCTTCAGAATAAACGGAGACTGGCGAGGGATGAGGTGACGATGCGCGTCGGGAATGGATCGAAGGTCGATGTCATCGCCGTCGGGATGTTACCTCTTCATCTACCTTCGGGATTAGTTTTAAACCTTAATAATTGTTATTTGGTGCCTGCGTTAAGCATGAACATTATATCTGGATCTTGTTTATTGCGAGACGGTTACTCGTTTAAATCACAGAATAAAGGTTTTTCTATTTTTATGAGTAATATCTTTTATGGTCATGCACCCGACGTAAATGGTTTATTCTTGTTGGATCTCGATAGTAGTACTTCACACATCCATAACATTGATGCTAAAAGATGCAAAATGAATAATGATAATTCCACATACTTGTGGCACTGCCGTTTAGGTTATATTGGTGTAAAACGCATGAATAAACTCCATTCTGATGGACTTTTCCAGTCACTTGACTTTGAATCATTTGACACATGTGAACCATGCCTCATGGGTAAGATGACTAAGACCCCGTTTTCTGGTACGATGGAACGGGCGAGTGACTTGATGGAAATCATACATACTGATGTGTGTGGACCAATGAGCATTTCGACACGTGGTGGATATCGTTACTTCCTAACTTTCACTGATGATTTAAGTAGATATGGGTATATTTACTTAATGAAACACAAGTCTGAAACATTTGAAAAGTTCAAAGAATTTCAGAGTGAAGTAGAAAATCATCGTAACAAGAAGATCAAATTTCTACGATCTGATCGCGGAGGGGAATATCTGAGTTACGAGTTTGGCATTCACTTGAAAAACTGTGGAATTGTTTCCCAACTCACGCCACCTGGAACACCACAACGTAATGGTGTGTCTGAGCGTCGTAATCGTACTTTATTAGATATGGTGCGCTCTATGATGTCTCTATCCGATCTACCAATGTCATTTTGGGGCTATGCATTAGAGACAGCTGCATTCACTTTAAATAGGGCACCATCTAAATCTATTGAGACGACACCATATGAGTTGTGGTTTGGCAAGAAGCCTAAATTATCGTTTCTTAAAATTTGGGGGTGTGAGGCTTATGTCAAACGGTTACAACCTGATAAGCTCGAACCCAAAGCGGAAAAATGCGTCTTAATAGGATACCCTAAGGAAACTATAGGGTATACCTTCTATCACAGATCCGAAGGCAAAGTCTTTGTTGCTAAGAACGGATCCTTTCTTGAGAAGGAGTTTATTTCGAAACGAGTGAGTGGGAGGAAAATAGAACTAGACGAGGTTATTGAACCTTCTCCCGAATTGGAGAGTAGCACAGCGCAAGAAGATTTGGATCTTTTGGTGCCTCCTTCACCAACTAGAGAGGAAGAAGCTGATGATAATGATCATGAAGCTTCGGTCCAAGTTCCCGTTCGTAGGTCGACTAGGTTACGTACTACTCCTGAGTGGTACGGTAATCCTGTCATGAATGTTTTATTGTTAGACAATGATGAACCTACGAACTATGAGGAAGCGATGATGAGCCCAGACTCTGGAAAATGGCAAGACGCCATGAACTTTGAAATGGAATCCATGAAAGAAAACTAAGTGTGGACTTTGGTTGACCTTCCTGATAGCCGCAAGGCTGTTGAATGTAAATGGATTTTCAAGAAGAAAACGGACGCTGACGGTAATGTTACTGTACATAAAGCTCGACTTGTCGCAAAAGTTTTTCGACAAATTCAAGGAGTTGACTACGATGAGACCTTCTCACCCGTAGCGATGCTTAAGTCTGTTAGGGTTCTGCTAGCAATTGCTGCTTATTTCGATTATGAAATTTGGCAGATGGATGTCAAAACTGCATTCCTCAATGGAAACATTGAAGAAGAGTTGTACATGGTACAACCCCAAGGTTTTGTCAATCCTAAGGATGCTCGTAAAGTGTGCAAGCTCCAGCGTTCCATCTATGGACTAAAGCAAGCATCCCGGAGTTGGAATCTTCGATTTGATGAGGTTATCAAAGGTTTTGGATTTGTCCAAAATTATAAAGAAGCTTGTGTTTACAAGAAAGTGAGTGGGAGCTCGGTTGCATTTCTGATTTTATATGTAGATGACATCTTACTAATTGGGAATGACGTGGAGCTGCTTAACAGTGTGAAAGATTATTTGAATAATAGTTTTTCAATGCAAGATCTTGGTGAAGCTGCATACATATTAGGCATTAAGATCTATAGAGATAGATCGAGACGCTTAATAGCACTTAGTCAAAGTACATACCTTGAGAAGATAGTGAAGAAATTCAATATGCAGGATGCAAAGAAAGGTTCTTTGCCCATGTGACAAGGTAAGCCATTGAGTAAGACTCAGTGTCCAACTACGGCAACAGAAAGGGAAAGGATGAATAAAATCCCCTATGCCTCAGCCATAGGTTCTGTTATGTATGCCATGTTGTGTACTAGACCAGATGTGTCCCATGCTCTTAGTTTGACGAGCAGGTACCAGAGTGATCCTGGAGAGGCTCACTGGACATCAGTTAAAAATATCCTTAAGTACCTAAAGAGGACTAAGGACATGTTTCTTGTCTATGGTGGTGATGAAGAGCTCTTCGTAAAAGGTTACGTCGATGCTAGCTTCAATACTGATCCAGATGACTCAAAATCTCAAACAGGGTATGTCTTTATTTTGAACGGAGCTGCGGTTAGCTGGAGGAGTTTCAAGCAGAGCATCATTGCAAGATCTACATTAGAGGCGGAGTATATGGCCGCTTCTGAAGCAGCGACATAAGGGATATGGCTGAAGGAATTTGTCACTGAACTCGGCGTTGTTCCGAGTGCACTCGATCCCATGGAGATCTTTTGTGACAACAGTGGTGCCATTGCTCTAGCCAAGGAACCAAGATGTCACAAGAGCTCCAAGCATATCAAACGCCGTTTTCATCAAATTCGTGAGCATGTCATTGAAGGAGATATTACCATTAGCAAAGTACATACGGATCAGAATATCGCGGATCCATTAACTAAAGTTCTTCCACAAACAAAACATGATCAACACCAGAATGCCATGGGTGTTAGATTTCTGCCAATTTAAACTAGATTATTGACTCTAGTGCAAGTGGGAGACTGTTGGAAATATGCCCTAGAGGCAATAATGAAATTGTTATTATCATATTTCCGTGTTCATGATATATGTTTATTTTCCATGCTATAATTGTATTAACCGGAAACATAATGCATGTGTGGTTGCATAAACAACACCGCGTCCCTAGTAAGCCTCTACTATACTAGCTCGTTAATTAATGATGATTATGGTTTCCTAACCATGAACATGAGTTGTGTATTAATTAATGGGATCATGTCATTAGAAGAATGACATGATGGACAGACCCAACTAAGCATAACAATATTGATCGTTTCATTAAGTTTATATTGTCATGCCTTTTATTGTCAAGTATCATGTTTCTTAGACCATGAGATTATGTTATTCCCGGGTACCGGAAGAATACTTTGGGGACATCAACCATCACATCGTGACAGGGTGATCATAAAAATGTCTTACGGGTATCTCCGAAAGTACTTGTTGAATTACATGAATCAAGACTGGGATTTGTCCCTCCGTGTGACAGTGAGATATACTTTGGGCCCACTCGGTAATTCACATTCGGTAACACTTGCAAGCACGTGACTAATGAGTTAGTCATAGAGAATGTTGTATTACAGAACGAGTAAAGAGTACTTACCGGTAACGAGATTGAACTAGGTATAGCGATACCGACGATTGAATCACGGGTAAGTAAAATATCGTGTGACAAAGGAAATTATGTACGGATTATAGTAGTCCACGACATAGTGGTTCAATCGATAAAGATCTTCGTTGAATGTGTGGGAGTCATTACGGATATCCTGGTCCCTCTAATGGTTATTGATCAGAGAGATGTCTCGATCATGTCTGCACGTTCTCGAACCCGTAGGGTCACACACTTAACGCTCGGTAACGCTAGAATAACTCTGGGATAATTTTATTAATGGTGTTAGAATATTGTTCGGAGTCTCGGATGAGATCCTAGACATCACGAGGAGCTCCGGAAGAGTCCGGAGGTAAAGATTTATATAAGGCAAGTTGATTTCAGGGTTCCGGAAAAGTTCGGGATTTTTTCGGCAGTGTCGGAATGTTCTAGAAGGTTCCAGAGGGTCCCACTATGGCCCCCACCTATTTTGGACGACCAAGGGTGGTCCAATAGTCCATGTGACCAGCCCTCCTTGGTTTATTATGCCAATAAATGGGAAGCCCTTCAATGGGAGGGTTACCACTCTTAAAAGAAAGGTGTTACCATCTTTTTAATGAGAGAAGGGGGTTTCACTTGGGAATTGAAGTGGCTACAACCTCCTTGCCTATATAAGAGAGGGGAGAGGCTCACCAAGCATACCCAAGTCCTTCCACACCTCCTCCTCCCTCACGTGCATCGCTTGGCGAAGCCCTGCCCACGGGAAACTCTTCACCATATCCACCACCACGCCGTTGTGCTGCTGGAATCGATCCCATCTATTTCTCCTTCTTGCTTGCTGGATCAAGAAGAAGGAGACGTCATCGAGCTGTACGTGTGCAAGCCTCCGGAGGTACTGCTCGTTTGCAGTGCTGATCGGATCGAACTTCACCAACAACTTCACCAAGCTGCGTTGAAATAAACGTTCAACGCGCGTGTTCTTCGAGGGTATGATGACCTACTCTCCCCGTTACTAGCATCTTCTAGATTGGATCTTGGATGTTGCTTCCGCATGTGAGAGAATTTTTTTGTTTTCTATAGCGCAATCTCCAAAAATGTCTCTCTCCCAAAAGACGATAACATATCCATGCGGGTTAAACAAATTAAAGCTGGGCAATTGACAGGATTATGTGCGCAAACCAATGATAATTATGCTGTAAAGAAAGGAAGAGGCTCAAAAGCATGCGCGGTACGCCAAGAAAAGTAGATCGAAATCCATCTGCATCTACCTACTAATCATCCACCTTAAGATATCTATCCAGAACATCTCGCTGGTATTAAGTTGCGAATCCCACCGAAAGTGTAAACTCAAAGCAAGGGACAACTGTATTAAAGAACTTTGCGTAAAGTAAACAATCCTTGCACCCGCAAGTACAAGCACCGTTGTTTTCCCCCTTGTGGCAACATCACATCCCCTAGACTCATGTTTTTGTCACTCAAGCTAGTCATCGGGGGGCATTGTAACACCCCTGGTGTTACGCTACAGTAATCACCTTTTGATAATGACAAGTTATCATCATTAACATACCTTGATCATCATTTATCCAAACCAAACTCAAATTCTCTTTGGATGGAATTAAAAACAATGTAGAGATTATAGTTGATCCAAAGGTAGGCAACCTATTTTATTAATTTCCTAAAAGTCAGTAGGTGGTCGTTAAATAACACTGGTATTTTATTATAATATTTGAATATATTAAACAAATCAAAACAATGCCTAAGATAGCCCCATTTAATCATTTGGTAATTAAATAAAATGCATTCGATTTTATTTGGTCCTCAAACTTTTCATAGCATTATAATAATGTACAAAACTAATAATTGGTCAAGTTACATATTTTACAAAAACCATTAGTTGGCTAAACAAATAAAACAAAGGAAAATAAATAACAGAACAGAAAAGAAAATTGGAAAGGAAACCTAAAAAGAGAAAAATCCTATGCTACGCCTAGGGCAAAGGCCCAGCCAGCCGTCCCAGCCCGCCTTGCCACCTGTCCCCCCTCTAGACCTAAATGACACGACCCGAGCCGACCCATCTCTCTCGCTCGGTCTCTCTCGTTCCCATGCCTCACCCGATCCCCTCCTGGCGCCTCCTCCTGCGCGTGGTCTTCGGTGGAATTCCGGTCGTCGCCAGCGTCTCCCACCGTCGCGTTTCCCCCTGCGGCAGCCCTCGATGACGGTGCACCTCCTCCACTGCAAAGATCTGACAACCGCCTCCTCCTCGCGCGGCTTCGGCCAACCCTAGCTGGGGTGGTTCCCAGTGCACGACGCCGCCGTGGCTACTGGCATGGTCCGACGCCTCCCAGTGCTCGTCCCCTTCGCCCTCTGGTGCCGCCACGCCTCTCATGGCCACCGTCCCCTCCTCCAGCGGGAACGGGCGACCTAGCCGCCATGGCTCGCCGGCGTTTGGCTCCGCCATGGTGGCGCCATGGCCCGACCGTGTTGCTGCTCCGCGCCACGCCCTCGCCTCACGCCCACCGCCGCTCCGGTGCTCGCCGGCCTCGGCCTCCCCTGGTGGCCCTGATCCATCGCGAAAAGCCGCCACTACTCCCCCTATGAGCACCCCCTCTCTCCCTATGCACGCGCTTATTGTGCCCCGGCCACGCCCGAATCCGCCACCGTAGACGTCCTCACCGCCCCGCGACCAAGCGCCGACTGTCCCCTGGCCACGCCAGCAGCCCCTCCGTGGCCATGCCTGCGCGCCCCCCTGCACCTCGCCCCTGCTGCTCTTGTCCATGCCCCCTGCGTGTTGTGCTGCTGTTACCCATTTTCTATTGCTGATGAACCCATGTAAACAGTAGCAAAACAATGAGCAAACAAGATTTAATGTGAATAAAAGTTATATGGGAGTGCAGTACAAGTTGCAAACATGAGATGTCTCCATTGGAGCCAATTCATAAGATGGATGGATTTAATCCTACAAAAATCACAAATTGGAACTTATTGCTAATTGAGCAAACATAGAAAAAAAAGATTTACTTGATAGCTACTTTAGGACTGCTGATATATAATTTATAGAAATGTTTTATGAAAATTGAACCTATAGAAGGTTAGTATACCTTATATGTGACAAATCATCTATAGGAAGTACCCCAATTTGAGTTACAGATCAATAGCTATTAACTTGCAAAGAATAAATAAAATAACAGTAATCTGTAATTAACAATTTGTAGCACTTGGTAAATGAAATGTTTTAGGGTTGAAACTTGTACTACATTAAAGACCATCTAAAACTAATCAACTTTGATATAGGGCACTGTTGGAATTATGCCCTAGAGGCAATAATTAATTGTATTATTATAATTCCAGGTTCATTATTAATGTTTATATGTCTATGCTATAACTTCAATGGCCTATTCGGAGGTTTGCCAAGTAGCATGTTAACTGCCTTCGAAGGAAAACCCATATGCAGGTTAGAGTATAAACACAAAGTGTTCTTATTCTGCCTCTAGGACTAACCCGTTGATGGCTTCTCGCCCTTCGTTGATTACCCCAAGTGGAAGGTTGAGATGTAGCGCAACAGCAAGTTTCCCTCGGTGAAGATACCAAGGATTGTCTCCAGTAGGACTCCAGAGATGATAAGTAGGTGTCAGCGGCGCAACTGACGTGGACCTGCACACAGACACATATAACTTTGTTCCCAACGAAGTTCAGAGAGGTTGTCAATCTCTCCGGTCTTGTTTTTCACAAAGGGTAAAACACAAGGGATAATGATAGCAATTGAAAGTAAATGCAGGAAAGTAAATATAGCGTGGAAACAGTAATAAGGATATGGACCGGGATACGTGATGTTCACTAGTGATGTCTCTCTCCCAAAACACGATAAAACTGCTATGCGAGGTAAACAAATTACAGAAGGGTAATTGACAGGATTATGAACGCACCGCAATGCTAACTATGCTACAAAAGAAAGGAAGTGGTTCAAAAGCACGGGCAGTACGCCAAAATAAGTAGACCTTAATCCAACTTCATCTACTACGAATCATCCACCTTGAGATATCTATCCAGAACATCTCGCTGTTATTAAGTTGTGAGCCCCACCCAAAGTGTAAACCCAAAGCAACAGACAACTGCATTAAAAAGAACTTTGCGTAAAGTAAACAATCCTTGCAACCGCGGTTACAAGCACCGTTGTTTTCCCCCTTGTGGCAAAAACACATCCCCTAGACTCATGTTTCTGTCACTCAAGCGTGTCATCGGGGGCATGAACCCACAATCGAGCACAACGTTCCCTCTTGGAGTCACTACCTACTACTTGGCCAAAGCAATAAAGAGCAACGGAGAACATGCAAGAATTACTTAGGAACAAAAATATAAGAGATAAAAACCAAATATATTACTCTATCACAATCTGAACATAATCTCATAATCCATCAGATCCCATCAAACTCAGCATAGCAACAACAGAAATATTACAAAAGTGCCTCGATCATGTAGGGCAGCTCACGAGGTCTAAACCATAAAGATCAAAGAGGGGAGGAGAACATCACATAGCTATCGATCACGGACCCATGGTCCAAGGAAAACTACTCACGAGACATCCGGGGAGCATCCATGGTGGAGAGGAGACTCCCGGAGGTCAGTCCTCCCTCTAGCAGGGTGCCGGGAAGAGGTCTTCTGGTGCTCCCGATCTCGGAAGCGCCGCGGCGGCGGAACAGAGGCGAGTTTGCGAAAAAGGGTTCTCTCCTCGGAGTTTCCCCGTGACGGAGAATAAATAGGCGAAGGGGGCAGCCAGAGGTGGACCAGGGGCCCCAGGCGCCCCCCTGGCGCGGCCAGGGGTGGGGCCGCGCCAGGTGGCCGCCTGGGTCCCCCTGGCTCCCCTCTGGCCCCACTCGGGCTCTTCGCGAAGCTTCCTTCACGCTGATTTTTTATCTGAATTTTCCCGAATTTTTCTGGCACTTTTTATATGGGGGAAAACTGAAATAGAAAAACAGCAGAAAACAGGAACTGGCACTAGGGTGCACTGAGTTAATAGGTTAGTCCAAATATGATCAAAAGTGTATGAAAGTGTATCTAGATCATAGCAATATCACACAAAACATGCATGGAGCAAGCAGAAATTATAGATACGTTTTGGACGTATCAACATCCCCAAGCTTAATTCCTGCTCGTCCTCGAGTAGGTAAATGATAACAACATAATTTCTGTGGTGACATGCTAGCAACCATAAAAGAACTTTGAAAAGCTAAGCAATCAAGGCTAGAAATTCAATTCAAGTCATAACATGCAAGAGTCTATATTAGCATTGAAACAAGTAACAAAAGAACATTAGGTGCAAGAGCTCTCGCTGTCCGTGACTCGAATGTCTCCAAATGGTGTTTGCGTGCAAGAAGGGGGATAGGGAATACGAGAAAAAAGTATTTTTGTTGAGAACTCAATCTACTAAAGTTTCACACTTGGTCCTCTTTGGAATCTTATCTTGACTCGTCCCCAGACCACTAGCCAGGTACAAGTCAATTTGATCCACTCCTTTTCGATATTTTGAGCACTCATGCAATGGATGAGCGTAAGCACGAGAGTTGACACTTAGGATGGCAAATAGAGGAGTACGGAGGAGGAAGACAAAAAGGATGAGAAAGGCTCACATCAATGAGGACAATCATAGGCAAGAGATGCCAATTGATAGATATGATGTGAGGAGTAGGGATTGCCATGCAACGGATGCACATGCGAGCTAGGAAGCTCTCCAAAGGAACTAGTGGGGGTGCATCTAACTTGCTCGCTCATGAAGACCTAGAGCTCTTTTGAGGAGGCTCATCCTTGGAATATGCAAGCCAAGTTCTATAGTGTGAAGGTCCCCACATAGCTATATGCATAATGATCATCTCTATGGAGTACAAGGATATAAAGGGAGTACTAGTGTGGATCTCTCAAAAGGATAGTAGTGTTGCCCCTTTATCTCTTTTTATTTCTTTTTCTTTTTTTTTCTTTTTTTTGTATTTTTTTGTGGCCTCAATGGCTCTTTCTATTTAACTCTCATTTGTCCTCTTTGGGATCTTTTATTCTGTCCACTTTGGGATCTTTTCCTCACTTAAGGTCAACACTCTATTTTACAAGAAGGTAAAGGAGATCTTTCACACTTTACAAGGTACTAAAAATCATAAAGAAGATGTAACTATCATGATGTATGCAATGTATGTCGCTGCCAGTGTAGCAGGAACATGTATGACATGAAGATCAAGTCATGAAGAGGTGGATGTTGCATGGCAATATTACTCGGAAAGGCTATGGAAATGCCTTGATAGGTAGGTATGGTGGCTGTTTTGAGGAAAGATATAGGGAGGCTTATGATGAAAGAGCGTATCATGCCAAGGGTTTGGATGTACCGGCGAAGGTGGACACCAACTCTCGGAGTGAGAAGAAGGCAATGCACGGCACGGGAGAGGCTAGCAAATATGGGAAGGTGGAAGTGTCAACTTTCAATACTTACATTAGTCCGAAGAACTCATGCACTTATTATCGGTAACTCTCAATCTAATAAGGAGGTTCACAAAGAGACAAGTACCCCGAGGAGGAGTGTATGGGGTTTTGGTTATCCTTGCGCATCCTCGACTCATGGTACGTGAGTGTACTCTAATATTCGACCCCTCAGAAGAGTAGTGATCCATCTAGTAGCTAGAGTTCTCAACTAGTTTTGTAGGTTTTGAAAATAAACACGGATTGCCCAAAATACGACACCTATCACTAATAGGCTAGAGCTCTTGACACCAAAGGTTCAAACATTACTCACATCAATACCTCAAAACTATTGCAAGTTACTACTAAAATTAAATAGCAACCTCAAATACCTACTTTCAAAACAAGACACAACTCAGTGCAACAACCACCTCTCTTTAACAAGATAAACATGAAAACTAAAAAGAGTTCCAGCAACAAACTAAACAAAAGCCAAGGCTCTTGCTAAAGACAAACTAAGACTAAAACTAAACATGGCAGTAGCTATAAAAAGATAAAGAACACACAACAGCAAAAAGATAAGCAGGAAAAATCCTATGATGTGTTCTAAATTTTGAAAGTGGAGCGTGTTTCTCTCCCACACAAAGTAAGACGGGATCTAACTTGTTATGAACAGCAAGCAAAGCTAAAGAAAACTAAAAATAAAACCTAAGAGCGAGACGCTCCAAGCATAGCACGTAACGCATGAAGTGATAAAAATATAGTGAGACGAAGGACGAACTGATGATTGTTGATGGATAAGGGGATGCACGGGGGCATCCCCAAGCTTAGACGCTTGAGTCTCCTTGAATATTTATTGGGGATGCATGGGGGCATCCCCAAGCTTGAGCGCTTGACACTCCTGGATCTTCTTTCATGATCTTCCATCGCACACTTGAAAACTCCCTTCATACATAACTCATCATAAGCTGATTAGAGAGGTTAGTACCCTTAATAAATAATTTTTTTCCCACTGGATATAAAGATAAACTTGAAGAGCTACTGTTTCTCAAGATTGCCAAAAAGTTTTTGCAAAGAAAAAGCAAGCTTAAGGTTTGCAAAAGTTAGGAGAGACAAAACGTGGCAGAATCTGTGAAAAATAGAACAGCAGACAGTAAAGAATTTTTTAGGGGCACTTCTACAACTCAAATAAAAAAACTCAGAACATACGGAACTTTCGTAATTGTATAGATCATACTGTGTATAAATTTCAGCTCAATAAGATGAACTGGGATATTTCTGGAATTTTTATGGTCACGAGGACAGAATCTATTTTCTGGACAGCATGTCACAACTTTTACTTCCCTTGCCGTAAGAGGCTATAACTTGGCACAAAGTTGAAAAATAAAGATACAATGATGTTGATACAGTAGTAACAAGCATCAAGACACAACAAAAGCAAAAAGAAAAACCTAAATTCGTTGCGGGCTGCCTCCCGAAAGCGCTTTCTTTTATGCCTTTAAGCTAGGCAAAAAGATTATAGAAGATGCTCTCACAAGAATAAGAATTTTGAATCAAAAGAGAGCATCAAGAAGAAAATATGAAACGCATTTAAGCCTAACCCACTTCCTATGCATAGGCATCTTGTATGAAAATAAATCAAAGAAGCACAAAGAAACCAACATAGGAAGGTGGAACAAGAACATCTTCAAAACTTTCAACATAAAGAGAGGAGTTTTAGTAATATGGAAGTTTCTACAACCAAACTTCCCTCTCTCAAAATAATTTTCAGTAGTATCATGAACAACATCAAGAATATAACTATCACATAAATCATGTTGTTCATGACCTACAATCACACGTGTATAGTTTTTAACACGGTCTTTAGGATGATAAGATAAATGCAACCCATCACATTGAGCCTTGATAAGAGCAAAGTTCTCCGGAGTTGGAGATTTCATAAGGATAATAGGACAATCAAGTGTGGGTGCAATAGCAACAATTTCATGCTTAACATAAGGAACTATAGAGAGTTCATTTTTGTTAGCATCATCCATAGTGGCATCTTGGCCATCAACAAAGCAAGTATCAAAATTTTCAGAAAGGGATATTTCAAGTGAGTCCTCGGAATCATGGGATTCCTCCTCAAAGCAATCATTGGCCTCTTATTGGGAAGCAAACATTTTATTTTTAAAATTCTCAATATAAGAATTGGAAGTATAATTCTCGAAGCAATAAGCAAGAACTGCAAAGTTTTCAGACTCGAAAATAGTATCGTGATACTTTTCAATCAAAGAAGCAATCTCATAGGCACCTTTAAAAGCAACAAACTCTTCAATCTTTTCAACATCAAAGTAATCATAAACACCTTTAGCATAAGAAGATAAGATCTCATTTTCATTAAACTCACATTGGAAAGGGAGGTGTTTATGATCTATATTAGAACAACAAGTAAAATCATAAATGTGGCACAAAAGTTTAGCATGGCAATAAGAAGTTTGTATTTGGTCCCATAAGTTTTTCCCTTTCTCAGATAGGTGGTGCCGCGTATAATGAGCATGATCATCCAATGATTTTCCCTCAACCAAGTCGGTTGGGTTTTTAGCGCGAGAACAAATTGATCGAAGACAATCCAAGTGAAACAAGTCCATCCTTCCATATTTGGGTGGTTCAGCACCCATGGTGAGGATAGCATCACTAGGCAAAGCAAGACAAAGGCAAAAGGTAGCAACTATTTTTATGGTTTTTCAAATAAGACACAAAGGCAAAATAAAAAACTGGAAAGGTAAACTAACAAGACTAAAAAAACAAAGGTAAAGGGTAGTGTGCAACTCCTGTTGGGAATGTGCCCTAGAGGCAAATAAAATATGTTTTATCGAGCATATTCCATTAGTTCATAATACGTTTGATACTATGCTAGAACTGTATTAAGCGGAAACATTAATACAGGTGTGGTATACAAACAACCAGGTCCCTAGTTAACCCTAGTATACTAGTCCATTGGGCGATTGATGATCAAGGTTTCCTGATCATGAGACAATGGCGTCTGTTGACAATGGAGTCGTATCATTGGATAATGATATGATGGACATACACCCACCAGAAGTGTTGCGATGTGATCAAGTCACATAGTTTGACATTGCGATAACTATAACGTAGCGACCAGATCCTTTGACCGCAATGATCATACGTAATTGTCATCTATGAGGAGACTTTGATTTGTATCCCACCGCCTGACTGAAATATGCTGGCCATAACGGTGCACTTTGGGTATTCCGGAATAGATGGTTGATGAGTATGCAAATAGATCAAAGCGGGATTTGTCCATCCGTGTGACGGATAGGTACTCTGGGCCCACTCGGTGATGTTACATCATAAAGTTTGCAAACGTGTGACTAGGTCACGGAGTTGTAATATCACGGGAACGAGTAAACTTGTTTGTTGAGAACGAGGACGAACTAGGTATATTGGATACCGATGATCAAACCTCGGACAAGCAAAGTACCATGGGACAAAGGGAACAGGCACACGGTTAACGGATCCAACAGCGATTGAAGTTCATTCGATGGAAGCGGAGGGGCTATCAAGGATTGTAACCAGGTCCAATTGATTAGTCATTGATCAATGAGAATTGTCTTGATCATGTCTGCTGTTTCCCGGACCGTAGGGTGTTACACTTAAGGGTACTCGACGCAGTAAGGATTGATTCGGGATCACCGGAGAAATTGGAGAGAACACCGGAATTGTTCCGGTGATGGCCGGAATTGTTCCGATGAAGGCCGGAAGTTGTTCTGGGTATTTTGAAAGGTTCAAAATATATTTAATAATGTTTAATATATGTTTTATTATTTAATTATCTGAATTAAATATTAAAATGTATTTAAATATAATTAAAAATGAATTAAAAGGCATATGGGCCTCATAGGGCCCATTAGGGGGAGAGGGAGTCCTCCCCCATGGGCCATGGCGCCATGAGGGGGCCCACCCCCATTATTTGGTGCGCCACCCCCCTCCCCTTGGGATTAGTCCCACATGGGAAGTTGAGGGGAGGTGGCACCCCTCCTTGGCCTATATAAGGAGGGGTAGGGGTGCCCTTTTAATCATGAATTTTTGAGAAAAGTTTCTCATCTCTCTCCCTCCTTTCTCCTTCCTCTCAGTGGACTCCCCTTGTTTGGAGGCTGCTCTGGGTTGGGGATTTCTCCACTATACGCACGCCGTCGTGCTGCTGGAATCGGGATCCGAATCCATCTTCTTTCCGCTGCTCTACTGGTTCGGAGCCCGAAGGGACGTCGGGTATACTGTATGTGTATAATCCCGCGAGGCACTACACTTGTGGTGCTACTTCATCGTCGTGGCCGTATCGCGAGGTCTTCATCAGGAACGTTCCGACGGGGACGTAATCCCGTCATCGGTCTGCAAGGATCGGGTGGCTACAGGAGTCATCTTGGATCTGCGCGGCATCGGGGATTGCCGGTACGACTACACCAACCACGTTCATGCGGGAACATTTCCCGCTTAACGGACTACATACTGGTATGTGATCTATTTCTGTCCGTTACTTGCATCAGCATAGCATAGGTCTTGGGATTGGGTATCGTAGGTAAAGGAAAAATTTGTGTTTTCTGCCCCGAACCCCAACAGTGGTATCAGAGCAAGGCTATGCGTAGATGTATTGTACGGATATAACACATCTAGTATGTGGGCATCAATTCTCCAATTGTTACCCTCTCACGTGTACTCATTTAGCGTTGCGGCAATGTTTGATGAAGCGGCCCCTGACCGACCTTACGCGTTTACGCGAGACTGGTTCCACGCTTGACATATGGCTTGTACCATATAAAGTGGCTGGGGGGTGTCTGTCTCTCTGCATTAGCGATGCGAAGATGTTTGCAACGGAGGGCCCCGACAGGGGTGTAATAGATACAATTGTGGATTGGTGTTGTGGCTTGTTTTCGCAGGATAGAAAGCGGTTCTTTTCTCGAAACCCCTAGCAGCCACGTAAAACTTGCAAAAGATAAAGTAGAAAGGCGTTTTCAACTTTAATTTGCATGTCGGGGGGAATCATAGCATGTATGATTTATACTGTTGCATCCTGTTTTGCTAATATGTTATATATACGACGGTAGCATAATAGGATGATCCCTCACTAAAACCAACATAGTGTCCTTACCCTAGTGAGCACCACCTGGAAAGTTCTACATTATGGAGGCACCACGTGTCACACGTGTGTCAAACATTTTTTCGTTCACATGAGGTCGGTGTAGCAAGCCTGGCATATGTATATGATATGGCCTTGCATGACACAGCAACAAATCACATAGGGTGTGGTGGCGAGCCTGGCATATGTATATGATATGGCCTCGGGACACAAGAGACCGAAAGGTCGATCATGAGTCACATGGATGATGTGATTGGCATGATGGCCTACCTTGAACAAACATACTGATGGCCGTGACGATCGGGGGAGGTATGGTGTTCAAGGATCGTGTAATCACTTAGAACAAACTATGAGGGATGTTTGTCTGAGTGGGAGTTCCAGAATTGTTTTTTGAAACATGAACTCCATATTATGAACTTGATCTTCATGTCTTAGCAAATATCATTGTAGATAACGTCATACCAATGTTTAGAACTATGGCTTTTTTTTAGTATGATAGAACTTAAGGTAAATGGGTCATACTTCATTGATGTGTACCAACACCATTAGAGACATACTCGTTAGTAATGACTTGCTAAACATAATACGAAGAACTGCTAGGAGATACACCTGTTAACTCCGTATTCAAGGAAGATGATGATGCGTATCGTACTCACCGTCACTTATGAATGACTGTCCAATACACCATACTTCATTCTATGAGTCTGAATTGTGAATGCATGTTAACCAACACGTATGACGTGCTAGGTGAACTTGAAAGCACTTGGTCACAAATCAGAGTAAGGGAATATGAGTATATGGACGGGGTTTCTTTCAACTATGGTGGAAGGAACAACCTGCTGAGAAAGTCACTTGGAAAATGTATAAGATACATGGAACACCTTGTGTATAACTTGGACTACTAAATGACTGGTTACTTTGCGATAACTAGGGAGTTGCATCCGCTTCCTCCCAGTTACAAAGACCATGTCTGGACTATGTCATGAAGGAGAATCGTTCACCTGTCATGAGGTCATGGTTAAAGTTAAGAACTTTAAGAGTAGAACCAATGCAGGAATGGTCATTGACGGAGAAGGTATATTTGATATACGAGTTATAAATGTCTTTCCCATGAAACACTAATTGCGGTTGATTAAGTATTCGATGCTTGAACTTACTGCTTGAGAGTGGCTTGGAAGGGATGAGGTGACAATGTGTGCTGACGGTAATCAAGATAGTTGATGGTCGACAACACTCTCCCTCTACATCTATCAATTGATTAATATATGAATAAATTTTATGATCGTTTGAATGAGGACTTTATTAGTGTGTCTTGCATCTTGCGAAGACAATTATTCATATTAGTGAGAAACAAGTCAGTTGTTCTCCTTTTATGAATGATATCTATTATGGTCACATTACGATTATGAATGAGCTTTTCTTATATTGATGATAGTTGTTTGATCATTTATAAGAAATATTGCAATGCCAAGAAATATCCAGGCTTAATAATGACACTACAGTTTAAGTCATGAATGGTATGATGATGTCTTAAGATACTTGATCTCTTGACATATACAAACCATGCCTTTGAGGTGAGATGACTAAAACCTCGCATTCTGGTAAAACGGAATGTGTACTGATTGTTGAGTATCATACATTGTGATGTATCGTATGTCAGCATGTGGTGAATTTCATTATTTCATGAACTTCGTATGTGGACTTAGATGAATATATGTATTCACTAATGAAACATGAGTCTGAAATAATTTGATATGATCAAAAGGGATTTCAGATTAAAGATGGATATTAAATTAACAAGAAAGACAAGTCTCTACGATTTGATCAAAGTGACAAATGTTTTGAGTTAGTCTTGGGCATAAAGACTTGTGTGAAAGTTGTTCCACAAATTGCAATGTCTTGAGACACTTCAATATGATTGACGTGCCTGAACATTGTGATCATATTCTATCGAAAAGTGTATGGTCTAAGTTATCTCTTACCAAGTTACGTTATTATTGTTTAGAGTTATTAATTTAATATGCAAACAATCACTTCAGCATAGGAAACCATCTGAGTTCGTGGAAACCAACACTATATATGTCATGGTGTATTGTGGTTTCTAGGAAGCTTGATTTATGTAAGATAAATTATCTTTGTAGTGTATCCTTAGACAACTATGGATGCATCTTCCACAAATAGAACCAAAAGGAGCAAAACTTGTATTGCTATGTTTGGTGTTTGTCAAGAATTGTTCTTGATAAATGTGGTAATGGAAGAAAAGTGAAAGTTCAACCAAGGTAATTGACCTTGCCTCCAAATGTCAGAGTAGTGCAACGGAATATGTTTTGGAAGCAAAAATCTACAATAAGAGGAGAAACTAATGATAATGATCATGATCTTCTGATGGGAGCTTTTACTAAGAAAGGTAGGATTCAAGAATATATATTTGCCCCTGGTGCAAAATGATATTCATGATTCACTTGTCATGTTAATGGAACAAGACATTCCTACGAACTACAAAGAAGCGATGGTGGACCTAAGTACGAGATATGACTATGAGTCATGAAATCCTATGTTGAGTTACATTTAAGATTGCTTGAATCTTATCAAGTAAGGAGGTTACTTGATATTCAAAATAACTTCAGAGTTATGAGGAATAAATGTGAACATCAAAGGGACGTCAAGATTGGTTTGTCACAAAGATTGTTTTTGACAAATTCAATGGGTTGACTACAATGTGTAGCAATGCTTGAGTCAAAGGGATATTCACTACGATTGATCCAGGATTGTTATCAATACCGTGACTTCCTCAAATCCTGTATTTGAAGAAGTGTTGTAATTGGTACAACAAGAAGGTTTTGGAAAAACATATGGATACTAGTGTCTCGTAAACTGAATTCTCATTTTGATGGATGATCAAAGGATTTTGGACTTAACCAAAATATCGAGAAAACATGCATTTGCATGAAACTGAGTGGGAGCTGAATAGTTTCCTGAAACTTAATATGTAGACGACATATTTTGAGTGGGAGCTATGGGAGTATTATCCTAGACTTATATGTAAATGACATATTTGAGTAGGAGCCATGTGGTTAGTATCCTGAACTTAATATGTGTCTGACATATCTAAGTGGGAGCCATGTGGATGTTATCCTTGTCTTATATGTGGCCGACATATTTGAGTGGGAGCAATATGAGTGTTATCCTATAACTTAATATGTGCATGACATATTTGAGTGGGAGCATGATAACATTCTCATTCTCATATATGGATAACATATTATGAATGGTGCAGTTGGTGTTAATGATTATTTGAATCGTTCATAAATGAAGATGAATAAAGTATTAAGCATTGAAGATCTATTAAGATAGATATGTGTTTAATAACATTGAGTCGTAATACTTTCCTGGATAAGATTCTGAAGGAGTTCAGAATGGGACAAGTCAAGAAGTGGTCCTTACTTGTATATCCAAGAGAAGTGTTGAGTTAATCTCAGTACAGGAACAATGGTTAATGGTTAATGAAAGAAATGGATGTGTTGGATCCTCTATGCCTTTGTCATAGGTTCTTTCATATAAAACCAGAGTTATGTACTCGACGTAATGTGACCCAAGTTCTTAGTAGTAAGAACATGCTGTGATATGATTTATGAGTAAATCATTGAACAAAGAGTTAAGTTTATCCTTCAGTGTCTGGAGAGAACTGAGGATACATCTCAAATTTGAAAAGGATAGTGGACTTGACCATAAATGTTATGCTGGTTCAAGTTTTGACACTAACCTAGAAAATTGAGATATCATACTAATGAATGCCTAAAGTTGAAAGAAACATGGTTAGACATCAAAGTTGCATACAATGCACTAAGGATTGAATCTACATTGATGTGGCTGCTTTAGAAGTAGCAGGAGT
The DNA here is from genome assembly GCA_950022295.1 of Bromus sterilis. Classification (NCBI taxonomy): domain Eukaryota; kingdom Viridiplantae; phylum Streptophyta; class Magnoliopsida; order Poales; family Poaceae; genus Bromus; species Bromus sterilis. The sequence goes on from OX465601.1 coordinate 57,130,394, forward strand.
TATATTATGGCTTAAGAAGTTCGACTTCTGATTGAGTGAGTTTCAAGTGTGCATGACTATGGGAAAGTCCGCGTGACCCACCGGATGTCATTGCTATGACACAGCAAACGAAGTCTCACTTCACCGCCAAATATATATACCTCATCATTATAGTGGATAATGAAGGAATGTCAAATTAGGTGACATTATGATTTGCAAAAGGACATACGGTTCTGAATGGTACCCAGACCGTTGATACAACCTCTTCCACGGGCAAGCATGATCAATAAGGAGTTATGATCCAGAGAAAATGCAACTAGTTTATTTGTACTCTAGTGCAAGTGGGAGACTGTTGGGAATGTGCCCTAGAGGCAAATAAAATATGTTTTATCGAGCATATTCCATTAGTTCATAATACGTTTGATACTATGCTAGAACTATATTAAGCGGAAAAATTAATACAGGTGTGGTATACAAACAACCAGGTCCCTAGTAAACCCTAGTATACTAGTCCATTGGGCGATTGATGATCAAGGTTTCCTGATCACCAGAAGTGTTGCGATGTGATCAAGTCACATAGTTCGACATTGCGATAACTATAACGTAGTGACCAGATCCTTTGACCGTAATGATCATACGTAATTACGATCTATTAGGATGCTTTGATTTGTATCCCACCGCCTGACTGAAATATGCTGGCTATAACGGTGCACTTTGGGTATTCCGAAATAGATGGTTGATGAGTATGCAAATAGATCAAAGCGGGATTTGTCCATCCGTGTGACGGATAGGTACTCTGGGCCCACTCGGTGATGTTACATCATAAAGTTTGCAAACGTGTGACTAGGTCACGGAGTTGTAATATCACGGGAACGAGTAAACTTGTTTGTTGAGAACGAGGACGAACTAGGTATATTGGATACCGATGATCAAACCTCGGACAAGCAAAGTACCATAGGACAAAGGGAACAGGCACACGGTTAACGGATCCAACAGCGATTGAAGTTCATTCGATGGAAGCGCAGGGGCTATCAAGGATTGTAACCAGGTCCAATTGATTAGTCATTGATCAATGAGAATTGTCTCAATCATGTCTGTTGTTTCCCGGACCGTAGGGTGTTACACTTAAGGGTACTCGACGCAGTAAGGATTGATTCGGGATCACCGGAGAAATTGGAGAGAACACCGGAATTGTTCCGATGAAGGCCGGAAGTTGTTCCGGGTATTTTGAAAGGTTCAAAATATATTTAATAATGTTTAATATATGTTTTATTATTTAATTATCTGAATTCAATATTAAAATGTATTTAAATATAATTAAAAATGAATTAAAAGGCATATGGGCCTCATAGGGCCCATTAGGGGGAGAGGGAGTCTTCCCCCATGGGCCATGGCGCCATGAGGGGGCCCACCCCCCTTATTGGTGCGCCCCCCCTCCCCTTGGGATTAGTCCCACATGGGAAGTTGAGGGGAGGTGGCACCCCTCCTTGGCCTATATAAGGAGGGGTAGGGGTCCCCTTTTAATCATGAATTTTTGAGAAAAGTTTCTCATCTCTCTCCCTCCTTTCTCCTTCCTCTGAGTGGACTCCCCTTGTTTGGAGGCTGCTCTGGGTTGGGGATTTCTCCACTATACGCACGCTGTCATGCTGCTGGAATCGGGATCCGAATCCATCTTCTTTCCGCTGCTCTACTGGTTCGGAGCCCGGAGGGACGTCGGGTATACTGTATGTGTATAATCCCGCGAGGCACTACACTTGTGGTGCTACTTCATCGTCGTGGCCGTATCGCGAGGTCTTCATCAGGAACGTTCCGACGGGGACGTAATCCCGTTATCGGTCTGCAAGGATCGGGTGGCTACAGGAGTCATCGTGGATCTGCGCGGCATCGGGGATTGCCGGTACGACTACACCAACCACGTTCATGCGGGAACGTTTCCCGCTTAACGGACTACATACTGGTATGTGATCTATTTCTGTCCGTTACTTGCATCAGCATAGCATAGGTCTTGGGATTGGGTATCGTAGGTAAAGGAAAAATTTGTGTTTTCTGCCCCGAACCCCAACAACTCCCCTATCTTAGCACTCGGAGTCCCCGGCAACGGCGCCAGAAATTCGCTTGATGGCTTCTCGCCCTTCGTTGGTTACCCCAAGTGGAAGGTTGAGATGTACCGCAACAGCAAGTTTCCCTCGTTGAAGATACCAAGGTTTGTCTCCAGTAGGACTCCAGAGATGATAAGTAGGTGTCAGCGGCGCAACTGACGTGGACCTGCACACAGACACAGATAACTTTGTTCCCAACGAAGTGCAGAGAGGTTGTCAATCTGTACGGTCTTGTTGTTCACAAAGGGTAAAACACAAGGGATAATGATAGCAATTGAAAGTAAATGCAGGAAAGTAAATATAGCGTGGAAACAGTAATAAGGATATGGACCGGGATACGTGATGTTCACTAGTGATGTCTCTCTCCCAAAAGACGATAAAACTGCTATGCGAGGTAAACAAATTACAGAAGGGCAATTGACAGGATTATGAACGCACCGCAATGCTAACTATGCTACAAAAGAAAGGAAGAGGTTCAAAAGCACGGGCAGTACGCCAAAATAAGTAGACCGTAATCCAACTGCATCTACTACGAATCATCCACCTTGAGATATGTATCCATAACATCTCGCTGGTATTAAGTTGCGAGCCCCACCCAAAGTGTAAACCCAAAGCAACAGACAACTGCATTAAAAAGAACTTTGCGTAAAGTAAACAATCCTTGCAACCGCGGTTACAAGCACCGTTGTTTTCCCCCTTGTGGCAACGGCACATCCCCTAGACTCATGTTTCTGTCACTCAAGCGTGTCATCGGGGGGCATGAACCCACAATCGAGCACAATGTTCTCTCTTGGAGTCACTACCTACTACTTGGCCAAAGCAATGAACAGTAACGGAGAACATGCAATAATTACTTAGGAACAAAAATACAAGAGATAAAAACCAAATATATTACTCTATCACAATCTGAACATAATCTCATAATCCATCAGATCCCATCAAACTCAGCATAGCAACAGCAGAAATATTACAAAAGTGCCTCGATCATGTAGGGCAGCTCACGAGGTCTAAACCATAAAGATCAAAGAGGGGAGGAGAACATCACATAGCTACCGATCACGGACCCATGGTCCAAGGAAAAATACTCACGAGACATCCGAGGAGCATCCATGGTGGAGAGGAGACTCCCGGAGGTCAATCCTCCCTCCGGCAGGGTGCCGGGAAGAGGTCTTCTGGTGCTCCCGATCTCAGAAGCGCGGCGGCGGCGGAACAGAGGCGAGTTTGCGAAATAGGGTTCTCTCCTCGGAGTTTCCCCGTGACGGAGAATAAATAGGCGAAGGGGGGCATCCAGAGGTGGACCAGGTGCTCCAGGCGCCCCCCTGGCGCGGCCAGGGGTGGGGCCACGCCGGGTGGCCGCCTGGGTCCCCCTGGCTCCCCTCTGGCCCCACTCGGGCTCTTCGCGAAGCTTCCTTCACACTGATTTTTTATCTGAATTTTCCCGAATTTTTCTGGCACTTTTTATATGGGGGAAAACTGAAATAGAGAAACAGCAGAAAACAGGAACTGGCACTGGGGTGCACTGAGTTAATAGGTTAGTCCAAATATGATCAAAATTGTATGAAAGTGTATCTAGATCATAGCAATATCACACAAAACATGCATGGAGCAAGCAGAAATTATAGATACGTTTTGGACGTATCACCCCTGTGTTATGGATGGCATGTTTTCCTGTTCATAGGGCATTGGAAATGCCGGTAACACATGGGAACACATTGTTGCCAGAACAAGGGTGCTGAACCGACCCAATTGTATGATTTACTTTGAGATCACATCGTTTCCATGTTATAAGTAAAATCATCTAAAGTTAATATGCATGTATCCTTCATGACCATAAGAATGTTTCGTAACTTCATACCGGAGGTGGGTTTTGACACTGTCCCAACACCACCCGTAACAGGCGTGGCAATAACGGCTTTGATCACTCACACCTGAAAGTGTGTCAAGGGAATTAACGATTCGAGTTGGGAATTTGCTCCTCTAACGATGGAGAGATACTTCTTTGGGCCCTCTCGGTATTACAGCATCCAACATCGTCTGGCCAGACACTGTGAATTGATCACAAGGGATACCGGAATACTAAACGAGAAAATGGAACAAAACAAGAAGGAGGATGACTTGGTATAATGGTTAACGGTTAATCATGCAGATACCTAAAAGATCTCACCTCAGGTTTTGTATAGTATCGTGAAGAAAATAGTACTGGCAAGTTAAGCTTGTGGTTCACTCGAATTTATATTCGTGTAGGTACGGGAACCGTTATGGGTGTCCATGGTTCCGCTATCGGTTATTGTTCCGCGGGAAAATAAGTTTCCGGTTCATGTCCGTATTCTACCGAACCTATGGGGTCACACACTTAAGGGTGGAAGATTTGTTGAGTAGTAGAGTGATAGGAGCACGAGTATAACTCACCGGAAAAAGTTTCGGAGTGACTGAGATTTAATCGGAGAGAAAACCGGAATCGTTTCGGGGCACCGGTAAAGTACCGGGGAAAAGTTTTGAGAAAACCGGGTAAAACCGGAGGGCCGAAAAGTTTCGGGATGGTCTAAATATGTTTAATATTTATTTATTTTGAATTCCAAAATTGTTTTGGAATTAATAAAATAGATTTAATATCAATGGCCCCCCTCTCACTTGGAAGGCCCAAGTGGGGAGGGAGCACTTGGACCAAGGAGGCCCAAAAGGGGATGGCATAGGAAGAAGCTTCCTCCCCCTTGTTTCCGGCCCTAGGGAGGGAAAACCCTAGATGGGGGCGCACTAAGGGCTGCCCCCCTCCCCAAGAAGGTGCCCCTCCCTCCCCACTATAAATAGAGGTGGAGGGGCAGCCCCAAGATGAGACAGAATTGTTCCGTAAGGCTGCCCCTCTCTCTTCTCTCTTAGATCTAATCTCCACCATACCTCAAAGTGCTGCTCCTCCCTCCTCTCTACTCCGGAGGCGCCGAGCTCTGGACGGCGGAGTCCTGCCGGATCTTCCACACCGTATGTGTGGATCAACCGTAGAGAGATCGTGCGTTCGATCTTTGTTCGATGGACTTCTGCATCTTCTTCCGTGGAGTAGATCTGTTCGTGGGGAGTCACACGGATCAGATCTGTTCGAGGGATTGCACCGCATCAATCTTCCTCAACTCTCCATCAACTTCTTCAGCCGTGAGTGAACTACTGTTTGAACGGTTGTTAAGGTAACAAGATCGCTAACTGTGTTTGCATCTATCTAGATCTGTTCTTGGGGCTTGGTTTCGTAGTGCCGATTTTTTTGTACTCCGAATCCCAACAGCGGTATCATGAGCTAGTTATAGTAATAGATGCAGGTTCGATCTAGAGTTCATAGTGATGAACGGGCATTGCACAAAATTTTCATTGTGTGCGGTTTTTATAATAGATCTAAACTGAATCTTCTAGTTGCTTCCCCTCTAATTTCACATGTTGATCCCTCCTGTATTGCTTGATTTTGTTACAAACATCTTGCCCCTCGGGTTCCTTCTATGCTGCTCCTGAGTATGCTGGTCGCGCGAAGATGATTTGGGTCTTGATTTTGGTGTGGAGAAATTGTGTAACAAAAGGGGCGTGTTAGAATTGTTGATCTAGCACGGGGATCACTCGTATTGAGGATTGTTCAGTATGGGTCATGAGATTAAATTGTAGTCTCATGGTTGATACGCCTCGAGTGTTAATCTAGCAACTTGAAGATTGTGATTTATGTGGTTACGCGGCTAGCAAAACGTTTTGCCTTGCAAACCCTAGTAGCCACGTAAAAGATGCAAAGAACGAGTAGAAGAACGTCTAACTTGTTTTTGCAGGAACATGTGATGTGGTATAGTCTTCTTCATGATAAAAGTTGTATGAGATGATTATACTTTACACATGTTAAATTTCCATGACTTGCATGTCATGGTACGGCATGATGGCTGGAGCCATATGATTGTCATTTATTCGGCCTGCGTGCAAAACTTCATGTAATTTTCTTTTAGTAGAATAGATGCTAGCAATAGTTGTAGTATCTACATGAAGATGATGATCATACGTTATGGTGCTTGACGACGTGTCGTGCGTGGAGGTGATGCTCTCCGCTAAAAGAAGATGAAGAAAGAAATGCATGGTGCTTGGAGCTTCTTGAAGAAAAGGGCTATACCATATCATACACATTAAATTTCCTGTGATGTTAATCCTTTTCATTGCCTGTTTTGATTGCGCACTAGTCGTAATTTAATAGGATGATCTCTCTTAAAATATCAAGAAGTTCGTGCTCTCCCAACCGTGCAACCGTCTCTAATAAACGCCACCCGCGGTGCGTCGTATTACACGAGTACCAACGGAAAGGTAACAAAGAGGCGGGTGGATTGAGTTGTCTCCACAACAATAGCGCTTGGTTGTCTTGACGTTCTAGCTTATCCGATCTAAGCTCAGAGCACAAGTGTCGAAAGACTAATACAAGAGTCACAAACTGGCTGTGATTGGTTTTGTTAGACCTACCGGGTTGATCTCCTCCATGGCTGAGTGTTACACCGGTGGCAGGTGTATTGATCTGGATCTTGATTACCCTAAGATCAATTTTGAGAGATATTGATTTTAGTGGGAGCATTAGGTTAAACTTGTTAAGATTAATGCAATTAATTTTGAACCATGTCTAAATCAATCTGTTTATATTGTTGTAGAGAGATGGCCCGCAACAAAAATGCTTTTAGCTTAGGACCGATGCTTGAAAATGAAATGCTTGCTGCAAATAGAGGCGAATATGCGGACTGGTTCCGCAATTTGGGTTTGTCCTCAAAGTTGCTTAAAAAGGACTATGTTCTCATAACATATCTTCCAGCAACTCCCATAGAGGATGCATAGTAGGACGATAAGAACATCTATGTCACTAAAGTGGATGACCACACCACAGTACAATGCTTGATGCTGACATGCATGGATACTGAGCTTCAGAACGTTTTGAGAAACTTCACAATTTTTGACATGGTGACAAAACTGAACACTCTGTATCTGAAGAAAGCTGGGACTGAACATTACGAGATAATGAAGCAGTCGTGGGAATGCAAGATGGCAGAAGGTGGCTCATTAAGTGAGCACGTGATCAAACTTGTTGGTTACGCACAGAGGCTAAGTGCTCTTGGATTTGTGATCCCTATAACACTCGGCACTGACATTCTCCTTGCGTCACCCCCCCGTCTTACAACGGTTTTATCATGAATAATAAAATGAATGGGCTTGAAAAGACCATAGACGAATTTTTCGCTATGCTTAAGACTACAGAAGCATCTATACAAAAGGATCCAGACCATATGATGGTGGTAATCAGGGACACTGGAAGAGGAACTGTAAGAAGTATCTGGGAGATATGAAGAATGGTCTAATCACCGTATGTATAAATAAGTTATACGAAGTTAATAGACAATTTCATTATTTCACCTTCATAGGTATATTTGATACCATATCGATTGCACTTGTTTTGCAACTCGATACAGCGAATTATCAGAATTCGAAGGAGAAGAGTGAATGAAGTGCAAGTCCGCGTCGGAAGTGGTGCCCAAGTCACCCAAGGCCGTCGGCGTTCGTCTATCAAGATTTATCTTAGAGTTAATAAATGTTATTTGATTCAGAGGTTGTGTAAAACATTAATATTGTATTGTGTTGTCTACACGGTGGATGTGTTATCCATGTTTTGAATAATGGTTGTTCGAAAATTATTACTCTCTGAATGTCACCATACATGGTGAATTATTTAAGTTGAAATCTTAATGTTATGTCTATTTTCTTGATTGCTAAATAAATTAAGTATGTGATGATAATGCCATTATTGTAATAGCATAAATGACTTAGTCGCATTAGAACAAAGCGCATACGGAAGCTTCATATCGATGAAGTCATTCAATCTCTTGACTTTGAGTCATTTGACACATGCAATGTTTTTCTAATAGACAAAATCATTTGTTAAAGTGTTTAGTAAACTATTGGTAATAACACATAACGATGTGTGGAGAACCAATAAACAGTACTTTACATAAAACTTTGTGATAATGACTTGTATAGATATACCGATATGTAGACAAGACATAATATCTGAAATTTTGAATAAGTTCAAAATTGTTTCAACACAAAGAGAATAATCATCACACATAGATCAAATATTTGACGATCTGATCGTAAAATAAATGAGTTAAAGAATTTAGCAAACATCATCGATTGTATGAAGTCAGTTCATAAACTAGCGTCACCTGAAACCCCGTATACCTACGGAGTATCTTGACGCATAACCAAGCCCTATATGACATATTGGAATTAAAATTGTTTTCTACCATGAATTCCAGCATGACATGGTGAGTTCGGTGATGAACTTAAACCACACTCCCATTTACTATACTGCTTAACGCTTTTGAGAAACCACTTACGAACTAAATAGAGCATCGTCATATGTTTGTTGAAACAATGCCCTATAAGAATACGGCATGGATAAGAACTCCAATTAATGTTTCATAATTTCGGAGATGTATTTAGAATATACTCAATCACGAATATAAGTATTGTAGAAACATCATGTTACGAACAACACTTCCACTACTATACCCGGGAAAAATGTTTATCACGGGACATGGGATTTTTCCTGAGAAAATTGCTCTCTTGAAACAATTAAGTGGGAGTACTAATAGCTTGATAATGATTACATTGAATATTTGGTTCTACAGAATGAAACTCAGAAACTCGTTCTAGAGATAGACTCTGTGACCAAACCAGAAATTCCTACATTTGATGAAAAGGAATGATGAAACTCTGAAATGTGTTCAAGAGATGAAATGATCAAGTCTTATGATGTATCAAACAGCTTTGTAAATTCATGTTGGACCAAGGTGGTTCTATAGTGTGATAAACCTGTGAACTACAAGAAACCATGACGAGCACTAACTCCACTGTATGGCTTAAAAACCATAAAAACTATATGAAAGCCATCCATCTAAATCAAGTTGAGAACTTGGCAAAACCCTCCTAAGGATACCTGATCATTAGAGTGGATTTGAATTTCATAGATATGAACATAGACGATAGCTTAATCGTTGATATTGCTCAACTTATCGTAAAATAAGTTTTTCGATAGAGTTCAAAAGGTTGACTACAATATGTGTAGTGATGCAAATGTTCATATAGAAAATTACTGATAATCGCGGCATACTTTTGAAGTATGACATATGGATTTTTTTCTGAGAAAATTAAACAAAGGGTGTATGCATGATACAACCTGAAAGGATTTAATGATCTATACGATATTAGTAAAAGTGAGAATGCTTCAAAGATCAGTCCATAGTTGAAGCAAATATCACAGAGTTGGAGTAATAGTTTTTTGGTGAAGTTATAAAAGTTATTATTTCATCAATAATCATATAAGATATGGAATTAAGCGGGAGCACGATTCTAATCATATATGTGAATAACATATGAGTGATTGAGAATAAATATTTTAGCAAAATAAAGCACTAAGGTATTGGATATCCTGAAAGTGCAACAAGCACCAAAGTAATCTAAATAGTAGATTAGTTCTCTTGAAGTACCTCAGATGAAGAAAGGTTCTATGAGGAAAACTAAAGAGTTCATTACAAATAGATGAAAGAAAGTTTCATAATGATTTGTAATATTTTTCCTTTTTCGGTCTATAGCTAAGTAGCAAAATAGGATGTTGAAAAATTGTTTTTCAAGCTAAGGCACATAGCGGGATTTCTACAACGTAGACGTGAAACATGGCAACTCTAGTAGTTGCATAGGAGGGTATTTGGATCAGGAACACCATCATAGTGATTGGCATAGTTCCGAACGCTTGATCTACAGAAACCATATTTTGATATGAGCATCATGATCAAAGCAAAGTAAGCTAAGAGCTCACTGTAGTCCAAACATGTTTAACGATAGTTCCCTATCTTTAAATACTTCATAAAGGATGAAGGGGTACATTAAGATAAGAAGCATTGAGACGAGCCTAAAAGCGTTAAGCTCAGTGACGAAGTCTATACCACAAGCGAGCATGAAGACCAAAATGCCATTGGTCTGAGTAAACCATGCAACTAGATTATTGTCTCTAGTGCAAGTGGGAGACTGTTGGAATTATGCCCTAGAGGAAATAATAAATTGTATTATTATAATTCCAGGTTCATTATTAATGTTTATATGTCTATGCTATAACTGCAATGGCCTATGCGGAGGTTTGCCAAGTAGCATGTTAACTGCCTTCGGAGGAAAACCCATATGCAGGTGTAGAGTATAAACACAAAGTGTTCTTAGTCTGCCTCTAGGACTAACCCGTGTGTTATGGATGACATGTTTTCCTGTTCATAGGGCATTGGAAATGCCGGTAACACATGGGAGCACATTGTTGCCAGAACAAGGGTGCTGAACTGACCCAATTGTATGATTTACTTTGAGATCACATCGTTTCCATGTTATAAGTAAAACCATCTAAAGTTAATATGCATGTGTCCTTCTTGACCATAAGAATGTTTCGTAACTTCATACCGGAGGGTGGGTTTTGACACTGTCCCAACACCACCCGTAACAGGCGTGGCAATAACGGCTTTGATCACTCACACCTGAAAGTGTGTCAAGGGACTTAACGATTCGAGTTGGTAATTTGCTCCTCTAACGATGGAGAGATACCTGTTTGGGCCCTCTCGGTATTACGACATCCAACATCGTCTGGCCAGACACTGTGAATTGATCACAAGGGATACCAGAATACTAAACAAGAAAAATGGAACAAAACAAGAAGGAGGATGACTTGGTATAATGGTTAATGGTTAATGATGCGGATACCTAAAAGATCTCACCTCGCGTTTTGTATAGTATCGTGAAGCAAATAGGACTGGCATGTTAAGCTTGTGTTTCACTCGAATTTATATTCTTGTAGGTACGGGAACCGTTATGGGTGTCCATGGCTCCGCTATCGGTTATTGTTCCGCGGGAAAATAAGGTTCCGGTTCATGTCCGTATTCTACCGAACCTATGGGGTCACACACTTAAGGGTGGAAGATTTGTTGAGTAGTAGAGTGATAGGAGAACGAGTATAACACACTGGAAAAAGTTTCGGAGTGATTGAGATTTAATCGGAGAGAAAACCGGAATCGTTTCGGGGCACCGGTAAAGTACCGGGGAAAAGTTTTGAGAAAACCGGGTAAAACCGAAGGGCCGGAAAAGTTCTGGGATGGTCTAAATATGTTTAATATTTATTTATTGTGAATTCCCAAATTATTTTGGAATTAATAAAATAGATTTAATATCAATGGGGCCCCTCTCACTTGGAAGGCCCAAGTGGGGAGGGAGCACTTGGACCAAGGAGGCCCAAAAGGGGATGACATAGGAAGAAGCTTCCTCCCCCTTGTGGCCGGCCCTAGGGAGGGAAAACCCTAGATGGGGGCGCACTAGGAGACGCCCCCTCCCCAAGAAGGTGCCCCTCCCTCCCCACTATAAATAGAGGTGGAGGGGCAGCCCCAAGATGAGACAGAATTGTTCCGTAAGGCTGCCCCTCTCTCTTCTCTCTTAGATCTAATCTCCACCATACCTCGAAGTGCTGCTTCTCCCTCCTCTCTACTCCGGAGGCACCGAGCTCTGACCGGCGGAGCCCTGCTGGATCTTCCACACCGTATGTGTGGATCAACCGTTGCTTATTGGCTTCTCGCCCTTCGTTGGTTACCCCAAGTGAAGGTTTGAGATGCAGTGCAACAACAGTTTTCCCTCGGTGAAGATACCAAGGTTTGTCTCCAGTAGGACTCCAGAGATGATAAGTAGGTGTCAGCGGCGCAACTGACGCGGACCTGCACACAGACACAGATAACTTTGTTCCCAACGAAGTTCAGAGAGGTTGTCAATCTCTCCGGTCTTGTTGTTCACAAATGATAAAACACAAGGGATAATGATAACAACTTGAAAGGAAATGCAGAAATGTAAATATAGCTTGGAAACAGCAATGAGTACATGGACCGGGATACGTGATGTTCGCTAGTGATGTCTCTCTCCCAAAAGACGATAAAACTGCTATGCGAGGTAAACAAATTACAAAAGGGCAATTGACAGGATTATGAACGCACCGCAATGCTAACTATGCTACAAAAGAAAGGAAGAGGTTCAAAAGCACGGGCAGTACGCGAAAATAAGTAGACCGAAATCCATCTGCATCTACTACTAATCATCCACCTTGAGATATCTATCCAGAACATTTCACTGGTATTAAGTTGCGAGCCCCACCCAAAGTGTAAACCCAAAGCAACAGACAACTGCATTAAAAAGAACTTTGCGTAAAGTAAACAATCCTTGCAACAACACATCCCATAGACTCATGTTTCTGTCACTCAAGCGTGTCATCGGGGGGCATGAACCCACAATCTAGCACAACGCTCCCTCTTGGAGTCACTACCTACTACTTGGCCAAAGCAATAAACAACAACGGAGAACATGCAAGAATTACTTAGGAACAAAAATATAAGAGATAAAAACCAAATATATTACTCTATCACAATCTGAACATAATCTCATAATCCATCAGATCCCTCCAAACTCAGCATAGCAACAGCAAAAATATTACAAAGGTGCCTCGATCATGTAGGGCAGCTCACGAGGTCTAAACAATGAAGATCAAAGAGGGGAGGAGAACATCACATAGCTACTGATCACGGACCCATGTTCCAAGGAAAACTACTCACGAGACATCCGGGGAGCATCCATGGTGGAGAGGAGACTCCCGGAGGTCAATCCTCCCTCCGGCAGGGTGCCGGGAAGAGATCTTCTGGTGCTCCCGATCTTGGAAGCGCGGCGGTGGCGGAACAGAGGCGAGTTCGCAAAATAGAGTTCTTCTTTTGGAGTTTTCCCGTGACGGAGATTAAATAGGAGAAGGGGGGCAGCCAGTGGTGGACCAGGGGCCCCAGGCGCCCCCCTGGCGCGGCCAGGGCTGGGGCCGCGCCGGGTGGCCTCCTGAGCCCCCCTGGCTCCCCTCTGGCCCCTCCCGGGCTCTTCTCGAAGCTTCCGTCACGCTGATTTTTTATCTGAATTTTCCCGAATTTTTCTGTCACTTTTTATATGGGGGAAAACTGAAATAGAAAAACAGCAGAAAACAGGAACTGGCACTAGGGTGCACTGAGTTAATAGGTTAGTCCAAATATGATCAAAAGTGTATGAAAGTGTATCTAGATCATAGCAATATCACACAAAACATGCATGGAGGAAGCAGAAATTATAGATATGTTTTGGACGTATCAACATCCCCAAGCTTAATTCCTGCTCGTCCTCGAGTAGGGAAATGATAACAAGTATAATTTCTGTGGTGACATGCTAGCAACCATAAAAGAACTTTGAAAAGTAAAGCAATCAAGGTTAGAGATTCAATTCAAGTCATAACACGCAAGAGTCTATATTAGCATTGAAACAAGTAACAAAAGAACAAAAGGTGCAAGAGCTCTCGCTGTCCGTGACTCGAATGTCTCTAAATGGTGTTTGCGCGCAAGAAAGGGGATAGAGAATACGAGAGAAAAAAGTATTTTTGTTGAGAACTCAATCTACTAAAGTTTCACACTTGGTCCTCTTTGGAATCTTATCTTGACTCATCCCCAGACCACTAGCCAGGTACAAGTCAATTTGATCCACTCCTTTTCGATATTTCGAGCACTCATGCAATGGATGAGCGTAAGCATGAGGGTTGACCCTTAGGATGGCAAAGAGAGAAATATGGTGGAGGAGGAAGACAAAAAGGATGAGAAAGGCTCACATCAATGAGGACAATCATAGGCAAGAGATGCAAAATGATAGATATGATGTGAGGAGTAGGGATTGCCATGCATCGGATGCACATTCGAGCTAATAAGCTCTCCAATGGAACTAGTGGGGGTGCATCTAACTTGCTCGCTCATGAAGACCTAGAGCTCATTTGAGGAGGCTCATCCTTGGAATATGCAAGCCAAGTTCTATAGTGTGAAGGTCCCCACATAGCTATATGCATAAAGATCATCTCTATGAAGTACAAGGATATAAAGGGAGTACTAGTGTGGATCTCTCAAAAGGATAGTAGTGTTGCCCCTTTCTCTCTTTTTGTTTCTTTTTCTCTTTTTTCTATCTTTTTGTATTTTTTTGTGGCCTCAATGGCTCTTTCTATTTAACTCTCATTTGTCCTCTTTGGGATCTTTTATTGTGTCCACTTTGGGATCTTTTCCTCACTTAAGGGCAACACTCTATTTTACAAGAAGGTAAAGGAGATCTTTCACACTTTACAAGGTACTCAAAACATAAAGAAGATGTAACTATCATGATGTATGCAAGGTATGCGCTGCCAGTGTAGCAGGAACATGTATGGCATGAAGATCAAGTCATGAAGAGGTGGATGTTGCATGGCAATATAACTCGGAAAGGCTATGGAAATGCCTTGATAGGTAGGTATGGTGGCTGTTTTGAGGAAAGATAAAGGGATGCTTATGATGACAGAGCGTATCATGCCAAGGGTTTGGATGTACCGGCGAAGGTGGACACCAACTCTCGGAGTGAGAAGAAGGCAATGCACGACACGGGAAAGGCTAGCAAAATATGGGAAGGTGGAAGTGTCAACTCTCAATACTTACATTAGTCCGAAGAACTCATGCACTTATTATCGGTAACTCTCAATCTAATAAGGAGGTTCACAAAGAGACAAGTACCTCGAGGAGGAGTGTATGGGGGTTTGGTTATCCTTGCGCATCCTCGACTCATGGTACGTGAGTGTACTCTAATATTCGACTCCTCAGAAGAGTAGTGATCTATCTAGTAGCTAGAGTTCTCAACTAGTTTTGTAGGTTTTGAAAATAAACACGGATTGCCCAAAATACGACACCTATCACTAATAGGCAAGAGCTCTTGATACCAAAAGTCCAAGCATTACTCACAACAATACCTCAAAACTATTGCAAGCTACTACTAAAATTAAATAGCAACCTCAATTACCTACTCTCAAGACAGGACACAACTCAGTGCAACAACCAACTCTCTTTAGCAAGATAAACATGAAAACTAAAAAGAGTTCCAGCAACAAACTAAACAAAAGCCAAGGCTCTTGCTAAAGACAAAATAAGACTAAAACTAAACAAGGCAGTAGCTATGAAAAGATAAAGAACACACAACAGTAAAAAGATAGGCATGAAGAATCCTATGATGTGTTCTAGATTTTGAAAGTGGAGCGTGTTTGTCTCCCACACAAAGTAAGACGGGATCTAACTTGTTATGAACAACAAGCAAAGCTAAAGAAAACTAAAAATAAAACCTAAGAGCGAGATGCTCCAAGCATAGCACATAACGCATGAAGAGATAAAAATATAGTGAGACGAAGGACGAACTGATGATTGTTGATGGAGAAGGGGATGCACGGGGGCATCCCCAAGCTTGAGCGCTTGACACTCCTGGATCTTCTTTCATCATCTTCCATCGCACACTTGAAAACTCCCTTCATACATAACTCATCATAAGCTGAATAGAGAAGTTAGTACCCTTAATAAAATAATTTTTCCCCAGTGGATATAAAGATATTCTTGAAGAGCTACTGTTTCTCAAGAGTGCCAAAAAGTTTTTGCACTGAAAAAGCAAGCTTAAGGTTTGCAAAAGTGAAGAGAGGCAAAACGTGGAAGAATCTGTGAAAAACAGAACATCAGGTAGTAGTTAATTTTTTAGGGGCACTTCTGCAACTTAAATCATAAAACTCAGAACATACGGAAGTTTTGGAATTGTATAGAGCATACTGTGTAAAAAACTCAGCTCAAAAAGATGAACTGGTATTTTTCTGGAATTTTTCTGGTCACGAGGACAGAATCTGTTTTCTGGACAGCATGTCACAACTTTTACTTCCCTTGCTGTAAGAGGCTATAACTTGGCACAAAGCTGAAAAATAAAGATACAATGATGTTGCTACAGAAGTAACAACCATCAAGACACAACAAAAGCAAAAAGAAACACCTAAATTCGTTGCGGGCTGCCTCCCGAACCGCTTCTTTAGAGCCATTAGCTAGGCTTAAAGATTATAGAAGATGCTCTCACAAGAATAAGAATTTTGAAGCAAAAGAGAGCATCAAGAAGAAAATATGAAACACATTTAAGCCTAACCCACTTTCTATGCATAGGCATCTTGTAAGAAAATAAATCAAAGAAGGACAAAGTGACATGCATAGAAAGGTGGAAAAAGAACAACTTCAAAACTTCCAACATGAAGAGAGGTATTTTAGTAATATGGAAGTTTCTACAACCAAGCTTTCCTCTCTCAAAGTAATTTTCAGTAGCATCATGAACAACATCAAGAATATAACTATCACATAAATCATGTTTTTCATGACCTACAAGCACGCGTGTATTGTTTTCAACACGGTTTTTAGGATGATAAGATAGATGCAACCCATCACATTGAGCCTTGATAAGAGCAAAATTATCTGGAATAGTTGGAGATTTCAAAAGGATAATAGGGCAATCAAGTGTGGGTGCAACAACAATAATTTCATGCTTAACATAAGGAACTATAGCAAGTTCATCTCCGTAAGCATCATCCATAGTGGCATCACGACCATAAGCATAGAAGGCATCAACTTCATCAAAAAGGGATATTTCAAAAGAATCCATAGGATCATAATACTCATATAAGGTAAGAGTCAAAGAGTTACTCTCATTAGAAGGTAGACATGGATGGCCCCATTCTTCCTCCTTTTGTTCGTCACTCTCCTCCTCTACTTCATCCAAAGAGCTTTCAGGTTCAATAATTTCTTCTTCTATAGAGTCTTGCAAAACATCAGTCTCTTCCTTTGGGGGAGAGATTCTCTCAAGATGATCAGTAATATAATAATTTGCATCATAATTTTCCAAACAATAGTTAAGTATAGCAAGACTCTCAGATTTGTAAGGGGCGTCATCAATATTTTCAAGAAAAGAAGTAATTTCATAGGCACCCTTAAAAGCAACAAATTCTTCTATTTGTTCTGCATCATAAAAATCATAATTTCCCTTAGCATAAGGAGCTAAGATTTCATCCTCATTGTACTCAAATTGGAAAGCAAGGTGTTTGTGCCTCATAAAGCAACAAGATTCATCCCTGCAGAAAGATATATTATATATTGAGCGGAAGTTTTTAGCATACTCATACGATTGATGTATGAGTCTCCATAAGTGTATCCCTTTTTGAGACAAGCGGTATTCCTTGTAATATTCTTGTTGATCATCGTTGAATCCTCCATGCCAATAAGATCTAGTTTCAAAGAAGTTAGACATTGATTGGCAAGTAAGGAACTAGACATACTTTTTTTTGATTTTTGATAAAGGACACAAAGATAAAAACTAAAAGGTAAACTAACAAGACTAAAAAAACAAAGGTAAAGGGTAGTGTGCAACTCCCCTATCTTAGCACTCGGAGTCCCCGGCAACGGCGCTAGAAATACTCTTGCTTATTGGCTTCTCGCCCTTCGTTGGTTACCCCAAGTGAAGGTTTGAGATGCAGTGCAGCAGCAGTTTTCCCTCGGTGAAGATACCAAGGTTTGTCTCCAGTAGGACTCCAGAGATGATAAGTAGGTGTCAGCGGCGCAACTGACGCGGACCTGCACACAGACACAGATAACTTTGTTCCCAACGAAGTTCAGAGAGGTTGTCAATCTCTCCGGTCTTGTTGTTCACAAATGATAAAACGCAAGGGATAATGATAGCAACTTGAAAGTAAATGCAGAAAAGTAAATATAGCTTGGAAACAGTAATGAGGACATGGACCGGGATACGTGATGTTCGCTAGTGATGTCTCTCTCCCAAAAGACGATAAAACTGCTATGCGAGGTCAACAAATTACATAAGGGCAATTGACAGGATTATGAACGCACCGCAATGCTAACTATGCTACAAAAGAAAGGAAGAGGTTCAAAAGCACGGGCACTACACCAAAATAAGTAGACCGAAATCCATCTGCATCTACTACTAATCATCCACCTTGAGATATCTATCCAGAACATCTCGCTGGTATTAAGTTGCGAGCCCCACCCAAAGTGTAAACCCAAAGCAACAGACAAATGCATTAAAAAGAACTTTGCGTAAAGTAAACAATCCTTGTAACCGCGGTTACAAGCACCGTTGTTTTCCCCCCTTGTGGCAACAACACATCCCCTAGACTCATGTTTCTGTCACTCAAGCGTGTCATCGGGGGGCATGAACCCACAATCTAGCACAACACTCCCTCTTGGAGTCACTACCTACTACTTGGCCAAAGCAATAAACAACAACGGAGAACATGCAAGAATTACATAGGAACAAAAATATAAGAGATAAAAACCAAATATATTACTCTATCACAATCTGAACATAATCTCATAATCCATCAGATCCCTCCAAACTCTGCATAGCAACAGCAGAAATATTACAAAGATGCCTCGATCATGTAGGGCAGCTCACGAGGTCTAAACAATGAAGATCAAAGAGGGGAGGAGAAAATCACATAGCTACTGATCACGGACCCATGGTCTAAGGAAAACTACTCACGAGACATCCGGGGAGCATCCATGGTGGAGAGGAGACTCCCGGAGGTCAATCCTCCCTCCGGCAGGGTGCCTGGAAGAGGTCTTCTGGTGCTCCCGATCTTGGAAGTGCGGCGGCGGCGGAACAGAGGCGAGTTCGCGGAATAGGGTTCTTATTTTGGAGTTTTCCCATGACGGAGATTAAATAGGCGAAGGGGGCAGCCAGAGGTGGACCACGGGCCCCAGGCGCCCCCCTGGCGCGGACAGGGGTGGGGCCGCGCCGGGTGGCCGCCTGGGCCCCCTGGCTCCCCTCTGGCCCCTCCTGGGCTCTTCTCGAAGCTTCCGTCACGCTGATTATTTATCTGAATTTTCCCGATTTTTTCTGGCACTTTTTATATGGGGGAAAACTGAAATAGAAAAACAACAGAAAACAGGAACTGGCACTGGGGTGCACTGAGTTAATAGGTTAGTCCAAATATGATCAAAAGTGTATGAAAGTGTATCTAGATCATAGAAATATCACACAAAACATGCATGGAGCAAGCAGAAATTATAGATACGTTTTGGACGTATCAACCGTAGAGAGATCGTGCGTTCGATCTTTGTTCGATGGACTTCTGCATCTTCTTCTGTGGAGTAGATCTGTTCGTGGGGAGTCACACGGATCAGATCTGTTCGAGGGATTGCACCTCGTCAATCTTCCTCAACTCTCCATAAACTTCTTCCGCTTCGAGAGAACTACCGTTTGAACGGTTGTTAAGGTAACAAGATCGCTAACTATGTTTGCATCTATCTAGATCTGTTCTTGGGGCGTTGTTTCGTAGTGCCAATTTTTTTTCTTTTCTACTCCGAATCTCAACACGCACTAGTTCATAGGATTTACAACTCACTAGTTATAACAATTTGAAAACTGCTAAAAATGTTAATATTCTCAGACTTAACCACATTTCAGAAAACCCAAAGTGGGTCAATGACAGATGGGTCCCACCTGTCAGTTGACCAGTCAACTTCACTGTTTTGGATAAATTCCAGAAATGATTTAAGCTAATTTAAATTGAATAAAACTTTGAAAATCAATATCTTTTAATTCGTAACTTCGATGAAAATAAATTATATATATAAAATGATCAGAAAAATATCACGAATAAGAATACGCTACCCGTATACCCACCGCACCCCTCTAACATACCGAACGTGGAACATTTCTCTTCCGGTTCTTCTGTCTGTTAGACGACCGGAGCCGGTAAAACTTCCCGGATGAAAATATTCTGAACATGAAAGTTGTTCTGAATGGATCAACGAGCACTAATACACTACCCACATGTCTGTCAGATGTCTCTAACACTGCAGCATGGAACCTTCCCCCTCTGGATCATCGGTCTGATAATCAATCGGTACTGATGAGTCATCCCCGGATAAATGCCTGCTCTGAGAAAATCACCGAACACTGCGTTAGAGCCCCGTTGCTTTGTATTTGCTATGTCATACATTTGTATTGCTATTATTGTTGTGTATTTAATGTTTCTCCCCCTTTATTCTCCGGTAGACCCCGACGCTGCCGCCTACTACACCGTTGCCGAGTACGACTACTTCGTCGACGACCGTACCCCTACCGTCGAGCTTCCAGGCAAGCAGAGCCATTTTCCTTCCCCAGATATCACCTATCTTTCCGTACTTTTCTTGCACTAGGCATTGTTACTGCTGCTGCTACGTTGCTTACCTATTCAATTGCATAGTCTGTTTTTGTCGCCCCTTGATGTACCTTCCTTGATGTACGCACTACCTTCACGTGGGGTTACAGTGTGGGCCCTCCGCGTTGTGGTCTCGTTCGACAGCTCTAAAAGACATCCAGTTTCAACATTGTGGTTGGGTCGGATCGTGCTGCGGCACTGGATCCACTTGGCGCACAACGACCTAGAGTGCGAGGGTGATGGCCCATGAAGCTCTTGCGCTTAGGACTGTAGACCGGCGGGGACCTCTCTGATGAGCCGTAGGATAGGCCTTGGTGTGTCGGATAGTCTCGGTGGGGCATTCCCTAACAAGGTGTATGCCACCCTGGAGATCCGAGCGTGTAGGATGAACAGTAGTGCACCCCTGCAGGGAGTTTGATCTATTCGAATAGCCGTGTCCACGGTAACAAGACACTTTATGCTGAAGCCAGAGCCTACTACTACAAACTATTACTATTAAATGGTTGGTTCCGATTTCTCTTCCTCACAGGGAAGTCAAGGAGGGGATCTCGGAGGCATAAATAATTGTTATCTAATACAACTTACTATTATACAATGCTGCATCAACTTCTGCTGCATTGTTATTACATTCATGCTATTGAACTGTTGGCTGATTCTCTCCTCATGCTGCAAGACTCATCGGAAGATGCTAGTATTCGATAGGCCTAGCTTCTTATCCTTATTCTGACTTTTTCTCATGCAGTCCACTATATACAGCCTCCCCTTCCATTTGATACAAATGCATAAATGCTTAGTAGCGGACGTAAGACTCGTGGGTATGCTAGATACTCACCCTTGCTTTATTTCCCCCTTTTTGTTTTGCCTGATCGGCCGCTGCAGTCGACGTTGGAGCCCAGGAGCAGAAGATCCCCGGTGCTTGCTTCATCGTGGAGTTTCTCCCTCGACCAGGAGTAGTTTGGAGGTTCCCAGGCAGGAGGCCTCGCCTTTTCGATCGTTGTTGATATTTGTGCTAGCCTTCTTAAGGCAACCTTGTATTCTTGTGTCTGTACTCAGATACTGTTTCTTTCGCTAACTTTGTGCTCTCGAGCTGTTGTATTCGAGCCCTCGTGGCCCCTGGCTTGTATTATACAACTTGTATTATTTTATTTGTAGAGTTGTGTTGTGATATCTCATCGTGAGTCCGTGATCTCGATCGTGTACCTTGCGTGTATGATTACTGTACACGGTCTGATTTTGGGGGCGTCACAAGTTGGTATCAGAGCCGACTGCCTGTAGGAAGCCATCGAACCAGTACCTGGTCGAAGTTGAGTCTAGACTTTGAAAAACTATTTTGCTAACCGAATATTTGGCTTACGGGCCCACATCGATGTCACTACGTGTGATATCTATGGTATTAGGATCCTTTTCTCCGCACCTTTACTCTGGGACTCTGCTCTCTCTTCCTTTCGGGATAAAGATTTTGCTAACTCTGACATTAGGATCTCGTGGTCGCATCTACCCGGAGAACCCTTCACCCAAGATGATCGTTGGCTTCACCTGAAGATTCCAAAGATTACTCTTCGATAAATTCTCGAGAACCAACGTGTTCATCGCCTTTGCAATCCCCTGCCACCGACAAGTCTGTATGGATTATTACACCCACCACCCGATTTGGAAATCATAATTCCCTTGTACTTAAGCATTGAATTATTCTGATGCTTCTATCACCTGTTGCCTTGCATTTTTTTGTCCTTCTGGTTGAGAGCCGATACTCACATCAGATTCTTTGTGAACCACCCGACCTTTGGTGGATTACTATCTGACTAATCTTACATGGCTTCTCCCATGTGTCAATTGGATTCATCGTGCGAAATACCATCCTTGCCCTGGATGTTTTGTGTTATCATCGACAACCTCCCTTGTCTCTCTGCCAATACAACTTGGTCGTGTATATCGTGCTCTACTTTCCCTTGGGAAAGATATATACCTGATACTTGTGTATCATCACCTTTTACCTTCCATTGGTCTGCTTAACCTTTCTTGTAATGTGTCTTATCTAAGCAGTGATAATTCCTTCCTTATGTAAACACTTTGGTGTACTACTCTGTCGGTGCAACCTGTTACTTTCATGGATAACCTTTCCGTTACTACCGATCGACGAGATTTTTGCCGACTAGTCTGCCTCGTTTTAACGAGCAGGAAAATGATTCTCATTGTCCCTCACCCTTGGTACCGACCTTGTTATCGACAAAGCTGACAAACTGTTCCCTGACAAACCTTGCATCGCCATCACATGGAATTTCGCCACCCTTCTTATTCAATGTGGGCCCATAACCCGCAGTTCCACATGATCGAAACCTGACTCTTGTCATCTACCTTGCGATATTTGGTCCGATATCAGACATCGTGCTTATGCCTGATGCTATGAACCCCTTTTCATCCTCCGTCACAGACATCGAATGCATGTATATACACATGAAACTTCTCATACCTTCTTTTGTTTCCCTCGATGTATTCCCCTGAGTATAAACTCGGAAGATACTTTGTACCCCCTCCCTTTGGACAGCCTCGGTTGATTAACCTTATACCGATGTGACCCACTTAAGTTTTTCATCCTAGGCTAATCATAAGTACGATGAAGACCCCGAAGATGGATGACAACACGTCGAGATGCGCCGATACAGAGAAATGACAACGTCAGCAAGAAGGATCAACTCCTTCGAGAAGGACAACAAGAACCGAAGAATCGTTAGAATACAAAACCAAAAGTCTACCCCTTTCACTATCTTTAATTCTCGGGACGAGAATTCTTTGTAGTGGGGGGAGATTTGTAACACCCCGGGTGTTACGCTACAGTAATCACCTTTTGATAATGCCGGTTATCATCATTAACAAACCTTGATCATCATTGATCCAAACCAAACTCAAATTCTCTTTGGATGGAAGTAAAAAAATGTAGAGATTATAGTTGATCCAAAAGTTAGGCAACCTATTTTATTAATTTCCTATAATTCAGTAGGTGATCGTTAAATAGCCCTGGTATATTATTATAATATTTGAATATATTAAACCAATCAAAACAATGCCTAAGATAGCCCGATTTAATCATTTGGTAATTAAATAAAATGCAATCGGTTTTATTTGGTGCTCAACCTTTTCATAGCATTATAATAATGTACAAAACTAATAATGGGACAAGTTACATATTTTACAAAAACCATTAGTTGGCTAAACAAATAAAACAAAGGAAAATAAATAACAGAACAGAAAAGAAAATTGGAAAGGAAACCTAAAAAGAGAAAAAGCATATGCTACGCCTAGGGCAAAGGCCCAGCCCGCCGGCCCAGCCCGCCGGCCCAGCCCGCCTTGCCCCCTGGCCCCCTGTAGACCTAAATGACACGACCCGAGCCGACCCATCTCTCTCGCTCGGTCTCTCTCGTTCCCATGCCTCACCTGATCCCCTCCTGGCGCCTCCTTCTGCGCGTGGTCGCCGGTGGAATTTCGGTCGTCGCTAGCGTCTCCCACCGTCGCGTTGCCCTCTGCGGCAGCCCTCGATGACAGTGCACCTCCTCCACCGCAAAGATCTGACAACCGCCTCCTCCTCGCGCGGCTTCGGCCAACCCTAGCTGCGGTGGTTCCCAGTGCACGGCGCCGCCGTGGCTACTGGCGTGGTCCGACGCCTCCCAGTACTCGTCCCCTTCGCCCTATGGTGCCGCCGCGCCTCTCATGGCCGCCGGCCCCTCCTCTAGCGGGAACGGGAGGCCTAGCCGCCATGGCTCGCCCGCGTTCGGCTCCGCCATGGTGGCTGCCATGGCCCGACCGTGTTGCTGCTCTGCGCCACGCCCTCGCCTCACGCCCAGCGCCGCTCCGGTGCTCGCCGGCCTCGGTGGTGGCCCTGCTCCATCGCGACGTGTCGTCGCTGCTCCCCATTTGAGCACCCCCTCTCTCCCTATGCACGCGCTTGTTGCGCCCGGCCACGCCCGAATCCGCCACCGTAGACGTCATCACCGCCCCGCGACCAAGCGTCGGCTGTCCCCTGGCCACGCCAGCAGCCCCTCTGTGGCCATGCCCGTGCGCCCCCCCTGCACCTCGCCCCTGCTGCTCATGTGCACGCCCCCTGCGTGTTGTGATGCTGTTACCCATTTGCTATTACTGATGAACCCATGTAAACGGTAGCAAAACAATGAGAAAACAAGATTTAATGTGAATAAAAGTTATATGGGAGTGCAGTACAAGTTGCAAACATAGGATGTCTCCATTGGAGCCAATTCATAAGATGGATGGATTTAATCCTACAAAAATCATAAATTGGAACTTATTGCTAATTGAGCAAACAGAGAAAAAAAAGATTTAATTGATAGCTACTTTAGGACTGCTGATATATAATTTATAGAAATGTTTTATGAAAATTGAACCCATAGAAGGTTAGTATAACTTATATGTGACAAATCATCTGTAGGAAGTACCCCAATTTGAGTTACAGATCAATAGCTATTAACTTGCAAAGAATAAATGAAATAACAGTAATCTGTAATTAACAATTTGTAGCACTCTTTAGGCAATGTTATAACTTGGTAAATGAAATGTTTTAGGGTTGAAACTTGTACCACATTAAAGACCATTTAAAACTAATGAACTTTGATATAGGGCACTAGTTCATAGGAGTTACAAATCACTAGTTATAACAATTTGAAAACTGCTAAAAATGTTAATATTCTCAGACTTAACCAAATTTCAGAAAACCCAAAGTGGGTCAATGACAGATGGGTCCCACCTATCAGTTGACCAGTCAACTTCATTGTTTTGGATAATGTTGACTTGATAATTATATAAATTCCAGAAATGATTTAAACTGATTTAAATTGAATAAAACTTTGAAAATTAATATCTTTTAATTCGTAACTCCGATGAAATTAAATTATATATATAAATGATCAGAAAAATGTCACGAATAAGAATACGCTACCCGTATACCCAACGCACCCCTCTAACATACCGAACGTGGAACATTTCTCTTCCGGTTCTTTTGTCTGTCAGACGACCGGAGCCGGTAAAACTTCCCGGATGAAAATATTCTGAACATGAAAGTTGTTCTGAATGGATCAACGAGCACTAATACACTACCCACATGTCTGTCAAATGTCTCTAACACTGTAGCATGGAACCTTCCCCTCCGGATCATTGGTCCGATAATCAATCGGTACTGCTGAGTCATCCCCGGATAAATTCCTGCTCTGAGCAAATCACCGAACACTGCGTTAGAGCCCTGTTGCTTTGTATTTGCTATGTCATACATTTGTATTGCTATTATTGTTGTGTATTTACTGTTTCTCCACCCTTATTCTCCGGTAGACCCCGACGCTGCCGCCTACTACACCGTTTCCGAGTACGCCTACTTCGTCGACGACCGTACCCCTACCGTCGAGCTTCCGGGCAAGCAGAGCCATTTTCCTTCCCCAGATATCACCTATCTTTCCGTAATTTTCTTGCACCAGGCATTGTTACTGCTTCTACTATGTTGCTTACCTATTCAATTGCATAGTATGTTTTTGTCGCCCCTTGATGTACCTTCCTTTATCCTATGCTGCCTATTAAATATATATATTATATTCAGCAGTAAACCCTGCGCATTGTTAGCTAGGTTTAGAATAGCGGGTCGTGATCACTATGGTGAGTGAACGCGGATTGCAAAATATTATAACTGCAACAGGTACGGATCAATGCAGACGCCCTAGGGAACCTACAACGGCGAGACTCTGCCGAGTCGCTTCGAGTTTGACTTACGAGTGGATGAACTCGTATTTCACTCTCGTCGGCTCAGTAGCGTAGCATCACTGGGATGATACGAGGGTATTCCTCTTTAGTTCATTCCGCTGGTGTCTCGGCACCACCGGGGTGATACGAGAATATTCCTCTTTAGTTCATTCCGCTGATGTCTCTGTCGAGCCTCTTCTAGTGTACCATCGAGGGTGATTCCTCCTGGTTTCACTTGATGGTAGGCACTCGAATCAATTGGTGTCCTTACAGGTAAGGAGTCGGGTGACCCAACGGTGCCTGCGCAGGGTATCTTAGAGAACGACAGGTCAGGTGTATTCCACCGGTGTGCGGCGGGCCTGGTACTGTTCGTAGCCGAGAGGTATCCTGTTGTACGAAAGTCGAGCTCTTCAAAGAGCAAACGCGAGACAAGGTAAGGAGACGGTTCACCTTGTTGGTAACCGCATGAGTTGGTGGGACGTCAGGGTAGGCACCGACGTTACTGGTGGTCCTGGCTGCTGTCGTTGTCCGCGACTCACCCAGATAAGGGGCAACGATAACGGTTGTCCCGAAAGATAATAATAAAACGACTAACGGTTCAGGTGGATGACTTGAGAGGCCGCAAAGGCATGTACGCACTACCTTCACGTGGGGTTACAGTGTGGGCCCTCCGCGTTGTGGTCTCGTTCGACAGCTCTAAAAGACATCCAGTTTCAACATTGTGGTTGGGTCGGATCGTGCTGCGGCACTGGATCCACTTGGCGCACAACGACCCAGAGTGCGAGGGTGATGGCCCATGAAGCTCTTGCGCTTAGGACTGTAGACCGGCGGGGACCTCTCTGATGAGCCGTTGGATGGGCCTTGGTGTGTCGGATAGTCTCGGTGGGGCATTCCCTAACAAGGTGTACGCCACCCTATAGATCCGAGCGTGTAGGATGAACAGTAGTGCACCCCTGCAGGGAGTTTGATCTATTCGAATAGCCGTGTCCACGGTAACAGGACGCTTTATGCTGAAGCCAGAGCCTACTACTACAAACTATTACTATTAAACTGTTGGTTCCGGTTTCTCTTCCTCGCAGGGAAGTCGAGGAGGGGATCTCGGAGGCATAAATAATTGTTATCCAATACAACTTACTATTATAAAATGCTGCAGCAACTTCTGCTGCATTGTTATTACATTCATGCTATTGAGCTGTTGGCTGATTCTCTCCTCATGCTGTAAGACTCGTCGAAAGATGCTAGTCTTCGATAGGCCTAGCTTCTTAACCTTATACTGACTTTCTATCAAGTAGTCCACTATATATAGCCTCCCCTTCCATTTGATACAAATGCATAAATTCTTAGTAGCGGACGTAAGACTCGCGGGTATGTTAGATACTCACCCTTGCTTTATTTCCCCCCTTTTTTTTTGCCTGGTCGGCCGCTGCAGTCGACGTTGGAGCCCAGGAGCAGAAGATCCCCGGTGCTTGCTTCATCGTGGAGTTTCTCCCTCGACCAGGAGTAGTTTGGAGGTTCCCAGGCAGGAGGCCTCTCCTTTTCGATCGTTGTTGATATTTGTGCTAGCCTTCTTAAGGCAACCTTGTATTCTTGTGTCTGTACTCAGATACTATTGCTTTCGCTAACTTTGTGCTCTCGGGCTGTTGTATTCGAGCCCTCGTGGCCCCTGGCTTGTATTATACAGCTTGTATTATTTTATTTGTAGAGTTGTGTTGTGATATCTCACCGTGAGTCCCTGATCTTGATCGCGTACCTTGCGTGTATGATTACTGTACACGGTCTGGTTTTGAGGGCGTCACAAGTTGGTATCAGAGCCGACTTGTAAGGCCCGATATGCGGTACTGTTCCAGATCTAGATGTTTCCATCCAGATCCGGGGACGAAGCACATATCGGTCCCACCGCGACATATGACGAAGTCATATGCCCCGGATTTCCAACATGATATCACAACATTATAGATACAAGGATACAACATCTCATACAATCGGCATACAACTGCCTCAAATACAATACAACAGCGGAAGACACATGTCTGAGTACAGACTACAAGCAAATGCCTAGTGGCAAAGAGAAAAACATCGATCCCATAACCACACGGGTCCAGGCCCTTTGCCGGGATCCGCCTAACTAGTCGTCGTCGAGTCTCCACGTGAAACGTCGATCACCATACCTGTTGTCGATCAGAACCCTGAAAAGAGGTTGGGGGTAGTATCATGAGTACAAAAGTACTCAGCATCCAACTGTAGTGGTCATCTGACCCAGCAAGGACTTCATCACTCGTCATTCTAGGACAACTAGTAGTTTACGGTAAGGAAGGGGTAAGTGGTGAGGTTGCTGCCGCACTAGCATTTATGAAGTGGCTAACGGTCTAGAGAGCAAGGTAAGAAGCCAAGCATTCGATGAGGAATCGCCTCCAACAGGTCTTGCTATCAACTACTTACGCAAACATAACACCTATCCTATCCTTGTCCTCCTCTTCGCATCCCGACGAAGAAGAAGCAGTCAAGGCACACACACGTTTATCAAGTTATATTAAGATTATCTCAGTTGTTGTTGTCTATGAACAGGATGTAGGTCTCAAGTCGTCCATAACCGTGGACACGGCTTCTCAAAAAGATTTAACCCTGCAGGGGTGTACCAACTGCCCATTACGAGGCTCCGCACGCACGTCCATCACTCTCAGTTGCTACCCATCACAGGCAACCATTTTATGATTTAGTTCCAAGAGATCCGAAACGACAGGTCCCTCTAGCTAACAACGAACAAATCCGGGTGGCCCCCGGGGAGTCGACACCCAATCCAAAAGCTGGCCACGCTCTCGGATCAGACTCTTCCGTATGGCTAAGGTCGAGGTAACTGATCCCCTCACATGTGGGCATGCCTCTAGCTCACCAGGTGTGGACCAACAGAGGAACTATGTCTCCGCTGGCCCGGGTTATTTTAAAAGATATCTGCTAGGAGCGACCCGACAAGATATATATGCATGTTTTCAAATGGTAAATCAGCTTGGGCCACCTCTAGAAATGTTTGAAGCTAGATAGGTAAGAAAAGGGGACCCCATAAAATCCCACACGCGGTTAGGCACGCTCAGTCTTAAAACCAATACCCGGAACTCGGATCCTAGGTGACTCGAATGGAACAAAGCGTCGGGGCGGGATAGCCTAGACCTTCCATCCTTCGTCGAATATAGTCAACATTATAATAATCATATCATCAACAATAATATAATAATCAGGTGATATCCCAACCCAAAGAGTAACAGGGTAACATCGTAGCATCCTAAGCATGCATACTAAGCAGGGGATGAGCAACGAGCAAAAGTAACATAGCAGTACAAGGTTTGCTGGGAGGGGACATGACTGTATCGGTTTGACAGAGGCTGTAAACATGTGGTAGGATCAAACATCGAACCTAACCTATACTAGCATGCAAACCACAGGTTGAAATAGAATGGATCATAAGTAATGTATAGTCCTTGCCTGTTGATAAGTCGGGTTCCGAAGGTGTAGTTGATCGCAAGCTCGCATCGTCTCCGAGAGTATCCGCGGGAACACACAAGAAGTAAACACTGGAAAGCAATCAACGGTGCACCATTATTACTACGGAGCAATACAAGATCAAAGAGACAACACAAGGCACGGTAACACGATACGGATCTATCGTCGAGAACGGTTACTAACGATTTAAGTGGAGTACTCGTCACACACGACGATACCGCACGTTTACGGTGGTTCAAGTTGTTTAGCTACAGGTGATCAAACAACGGTTATTAACATGGCAACTCAAGCAAGCATGGCATAGCACACAAACAGGTCAAGAGGTAAATCACAAAGTAAACTATCTATGCTAGTCAATTTAAGTGAGACACAACCTAAACAAGGCATAACACTAAGTGCCGCACGATGATTAAAAGATTTGGTACTGTTCTTTCCTAAACCATATTTTAGGTTGGTTAACAACAGCAAACAATAGCATAAACACAAAGTACACGAAAAACTAATCAAGTTGCACATAAAGAACACCCCAAACGGAGTTACGGTTAAAAAGATATAAGCAAGACAAGTTATGTACACATGCTGTATAAACAGGGGTAAATCTATATGCAAAAGTGAAGCAACATGACATAGCAATACATGGGATGAAAGTAGACATGATGCTTAACAATATGCAACTGGAATCACTCAATTCCGATAAACGGTCGCGACACACTCGTCGACCGAAGTTGCAATAAAATAACAGTTTCAGCAACAACAGCACAATAACATCAGGATAGCTACTTTGGAGCAATATATAAACATGATGCAGCAAGAAAATATGGCATGTGAATGCATGAAACTAAAGTAGAAACATTGCTTAACGCAACGCAAAAGGAATCAATGCAATAGGCCTCATGGATTTGTTACAATCATCATGCAAAGTTGCAACAAAATAATAACAGCAGCTCATAACAGAAAAGTAGCAGTTTAACGGCCTGATGCCCTGTTCAGCACACATTTACACAATAAAGATGAGCTCAAATGCAAATGCTCACAAAAGATGAATTAAAGTACACGTGAATCTAAGCAACTTTCGTTTTGGGGGCACGTTCATCGGAGCTACAGATCGCTTGCTATCATCATTGCAAAATTGAATCAGCACACAGTTTTCCAACACTTAGCAAAATTACAGGGGGTCTTAGAAAAAAAAAGGCAAAGGGGCCTCACCACTTTGTTCGGCCCAAGACGCGGCCTGGGAGGGGCTGGCCAGGCCTAGCGCTGGCTGGGCCTTGCGGGCTGGCGCTGGCCCAAGGTGGCTTCCACGCTGGAGGCAGGGGCTTGGGGAGGCCGAGCGGGCGGCTCCCGTCGGGCAGCGGCGCGGCAGGCTCGCCGGCCAGCCGGCGACGAGGTCGGCTGCGGGGGAAAAGGCGGCGCGGGGTCGAGGCTGGGGCGGCTTTCCCGGTGGCGCGCCGGCCACCGGTGCTGGCGGCGGAGTCCTCGGGCACGGGAGCAAGCTTGGGCCGCTGCTCCCATGGCGGCTCCATGGATGTGTCCTGCGGGAGAGAGAGAAGTGAGAGGGAGAAGGAAGAAGAGAGGAGAGAGGGGAGGGAAGGAGAGAAGGAGAGGAGGAGATGGGGGGTGGCCGGGCTGCTCGGGCGGCGCACGGCCGGAGGGGCTCGCCGGCGTGGCTTGCCCGTGGGCTGGAGGCGGCTCGGGAGTTGGAGGAGAGAGAAGGTGCGGCTGGTTGGGGGGAGCTCCCTGGGCCGTTGGATCGCCCGATCCGACGGTCCAGATCGCATGGGAAGCCAAATTTTGGGATTTGGGGATCTGGGAGGCAAAACTGGGCAAAGTGGAGGGGGGTGGTTGCAAATTTTGTGCTAGGGAAACCCTAGAAAGGGGTGGGAGTGTGGTGGTCTTTATATAGCCCCGGTGGCTAGAAGTTTGCAAAAACATCCCCGATTTTTATCTCGCGCGCACGGTGCTCACGTTTCTGACTGCCGGGGTCCGCAGTACCTCCGATTCGGGTAAAACTTCGAACTGCGCGATCAGCGAGTCGAGCCGGAGGCGTTCACCTCGCGCTGGAACCGTTCCGAAAACACTTTCCGGCACGCTATAAAAATATCCCGTTTAATTATTAAACGGGGTTTTTTGTTCCGTTGGCTGCGGCTGGTCTCGTGCGGTTTTCACGACGGTGATCGGGTGAAACCCGGTGTCGCAAAGGTCGAGTGTCAGGGTGGCAAGGGTCGGTCTCCGTCCGATACGAGATAAGAGGGGGGAAAATAATCGTCGATCGATAAATCGGGGATGCAAACACCGCAAACAAATCAGACAATCAAACAAATCGAGCCCACATCGATGTCTGTAGGAAGCCACCGAACCACTACATGGTCGAAGTTGAGCCTAGACTTTGAAAAAACTATTTTGCTAACCTAATATTTGGCTTACGGGCCCACATCGATGTCACTACGTGTGATATCTATGGTATTAGGATCCTTTTCTCCGCACCTTTACTCCGGGACTCTGCTCTCTCTTCCTTTCGGGATAAAGATTTTGCTAACTCTGACATTAGGATCTCGTGGTCGCATCTACCCGGAGAGGCCTTCACCCAAGATGATCGCTTGCTTCACCTGAAGATTCCAAAGATTACTCTTCGATAAATTCTCGAGAACCTACGTGTTCATAGACTTTGCAATCCCCTACCACCGACAAGTCTGTATGGATTATTACACCCACCACCCGATCTGGAAATCATAATTCCCTTGTACTTAAGCATCGAATTATTCTGATGCTTCTATCACATGTTGCCTTGCATTTTTTTTCTCCTTCCGGTTGAGAGCCGATACTCACATCAAATTCTTTGCGAACCACCCGACCTTTGGTGGATTACTATCTGACTAATCTTACATGGCTTCTCCCATGTGTCAATTGGATTCATCGTGCGAAATACCATCCTTGCCCTCGATGATTTGTGTTATCATCGACAACCTCCCTTGTCTCTCTGCCAATACAACCTGGTCGTGTATATCGTGCTCTACTTTCCCTTGGAAAAGATATATACCTGATACTTGTGTATCATCACCTTTTCCCTTCCATTGGTCTGCTTAACCTTTCTTGTAATGTGTCTTATCTAAGCAGTGATAATTCCTTCCTTATGTAAACACTTCGGTGTACTACTCTGTCGGTGCAACCTGTTACTTTCATGGATAACATTTCCGTTACTACCGATGGACGATATTCTTGCTGATTGGTCTGCCTCGTTTTAATGAGCAGGAAAATGATTCTCATTGTCCCTCACCCTTGGTACCGACCTTGTTACCGAAAAAGCTGATAAACTGTTCCCTGACAAACCTTGCATCGCCATCATATGGAATGTCGCCACCATTCTTATTCAATGTGGGCCCATAACCCACAGTTCCACATGATCGAAACCTGACTCTTGTCATCTACCTTGCGATATTCGGTCCGATATCAGACGTCGTGCTTATGCCTGATGCTATGAACCCCTTTTCATCCTCCATCATAGACATCGAATGCATGTATATCCACATGAAACTTCTCATACCTTCTTTTGTTTCCCTCGATGTATTCCCCTGAGTATAAACTCGGAAGATACATTGTACCCCCTCCCTTTGGACAGCCTCGGTTGATTAACCTTATACCGATGTGACCCCCTAAAGTTTTTCATCCTAGCCTATTCATAAATACGATGAAGACCGCAAAGACGGATGACAACACGTCGAGATGCGCCGATACAGAGAAATGACGACGTCAGCAAGAAGGATCAACTCCTTCGAGAAGGACAACAAGAACCAAAAAATCGTCAGAATACAAAACCAAAACTCTACCCCTTTCACTATCTTTAATTCTCGGGACGAGAATTCTTTGTAGTGGGGGAGATTTGTAACACCCCGGGTGTTACGCTACAGTAATCAACTTTTGATAATGCCAAGTTATCATCATTAACAAACCTTGATCATCATTGATCCAAACCAAACTCAAATTCTCTTTGGATGGAATTAAAAACAATGTAGAGATTATAGTTGATCCAAAAGTTAGGCAACTATTTTATTAATTTCCTAAAAGTCAGTAGGTGATCGTTAAATAGCCCTGGTATTTTATTATAATATTTGAATATATTAAACCAATCAAAACAATGCCTAAGGTAGCCCCATTTAATCATTTGGTAATTAAATAAAATGCAATCGATTTTATTTGGTGCTCAAACTTTTCATAGCATTATAATAATGTACAAAACTAATAATGGGACAAGTTTCATATTTGACAAAAACCATTAGTTGGCTAAACAAATAAAACAAAGGAAAATAAATAACAGAACAGAAAATAAAATAGCAAAGGAAACCTAAAAAGAGAAAAAGCCTATGCTACGCCTAGGGCAAAGTCCCAGCCCGCCTTGCCCCCTGGCCCAGTATGTGACTCGAATATCTCCAAATGGTGTTTGCGTGCAAGAAAGAGGATCGGGATATACAAGAAAGAAGTATTTTTGTGTTGAGAACTCAATCTACTAAAGTTTCACACTTGGTCTTCTTTGGAATCTTATCTTGACTCATCCCCAGACCACTGGCAAGGTACAAGTCAAAATGATCCACTCCTTTTCGACATTTTGAGCACTCATACAGTGGATGAGCGTAAGCAAGAAAGTTTACACTTAGGACGTCAAAGAGAGAATATGGTGGAGGAGGAAGACAAAAAGGTGTGAAAGGCTCACATCAATGAGGACAATCATAGGAGAGAGAAAGCCAAATGATAGATATGATGTGAGGCAACACTCTATATATTACAAAAAGTATAGAAGATCTTTCACACTTTACAAAGTACTCAAATCATAAAGAAAATGTAACTATCATGATGTATGCAAATGTGTGCCTTTGTCAGTGTGGCAGGATATGCAATGATACTAGCGCGTCATGTAGAAATGATTAGGGCAAGGCCCAACTAGCATTCAGCTCATCGATCAAGCAAGTAGCATGTATGACATGAAGATCAAGTCATGAGAAGATGGATGTTGCATGGTAATATATCTCGGAAAGGCTATGGAATTGCCTTTGTAGGTAGGTATGGTGGCTGTTTTGAGGAAGGATATAAGGAGGTTTATGATGACAGAGCGTATCATGCCAAGGGTTTGGATGTACCGGCGAAGGTGGACGCCAACTCTCGGAGTGAGAAGAAAGCAATGCACGGCACAGGAGAGGATAGAAAAATATGGGAAGGTGGAAGTGTCAACTTTCGAATACTCACATTAGTCCGAAGAACTCATGCACTTATAATCGGTAACTCTCAATCTAATAAGGAGGTTTCACAAAGAAACAAGTACCCCGAGCAGGAGTGTATGGGGGTTTGGTTATCCTTGCGCATCCTCGACTCATGGTACGTGAGTGTACTCTAATATTCGACCCCTCAGAAGAGTAGTGATCCATCTAGTAGCTAAAGTTCTCAACTAATTTTGTAAGTTTTAAAAATAAACACGGATTGCCCAAAATACGACATCTATCAGTAATAGGCTAAATCTCTTGACACCAAAAGTCCAAACATTACTCAAAACAATATCTCAAAACTATTGCAAGTTACTACTACAAAAGAATAGCAACCTCAATTACCTACTTCAAGTCAAGACACAAAACTCAGTGCAACAGGCAAACTCTCTAAACAAGATAAACATGAAAAACTCAAGAGATTTCCAGCAAGAAACTAAACAAAAGCTCTTTAAAAAGATAAGCATGAAAACTAAGAGCTAAACATGACAGTAGCTATGAAAAAGATAAAGAACACACACAACAAAGATAAGCATGAAAAATCCTATGTTGTGTTCTAGATTTTGGAAGGGGAGCGTGTTTCTCTCCCACACAAAGAAAGTTGGGTTCTAAATTTTTATGAACAACAATCAAAGCTAAAGAAAACTAAAAATAAAAACTAAGAGCGACACGCTCCTAGCATAGCACATAACGCATGAAGTGATAAAAATATAGTGAAACGAGAGACGAACTGATAATTGTTGATGGAGAAGGGGATGCACGGGGGCATCCCCAAGCTTAGACGCTTGAGTCTCCTTGAATATTTATTGGGGATGCATGGGGGCATCCCCAAGCTTGAGCGCTTGACACTTCTTAATCCTCTTACATCATCTTCCCTCGCACACTTGAAAACTCCCTTCATACATAACTCATCATAATCTGATTAGCGAGGTTAGTACCCATAATAAAATAATTTTTCCCTTACTGTAAATAAAGATATTCTTGAAGGGCTACTGTTTCTCAAGATTGCCAAAAAGTTTTTTGAAATAAATGCAAGCTTAAGGTTTGCAAAACGAAGAAAAGGCAAAACATGACAGAATCTATGAAAAACAGACCAGCAGGTAGTAAAGAGTTTTTTAGGGATACTTCTGCAACTCAAATAAAAAAATCAGAACATACGAAAGTTCCATAATTGTGTAGAGCACTCTATGTAAAAAAATTCTGCTCAAAAAGATGAAATGGGATTTTTCTGTGATTTTTCTAGTCACGAGGACAGAATCTGTTTTCTGGACAGCATGTCACAACTTTCATTTCCCTTGTCATATGAGGCTATAAATGGCACAAAGCTTGAAAAGTAAAGATACAATGATGTTGCTACAGTAGTAACAATCATCAAGACCACTAAAAATAGAATAAAAACAAAAAGGAAATCCTAAATTCGTTGCGGGCTGCCTCCCGAAAGCGCTTCTTTAAAGCCATTAGCTAGGCTTAATGCAAATGGATCAAGTTGTATCAATTGAACCATCATCAAGATCATCAAAAAGCTCTTCAATAATACAACCACTCTTAAGAGTTCTTTCAAATAAAGGCCTAATAAAGATACTTCTAGGAATAAAAGCAAAAGGTGGAAGATCAATTGGAGTCTCATTTATTCTATTAAAGAGAGGTATTTTTCCAAAGTCTTCACAGTTTCAACCCCTTTGGCAATAGATAGATTATTTTTGAAACGAGGAGCCTTTTGGAACTTAAACGAACCTAGGTTCCTTCTTTGTCGGAGTTTCCTCTTTTTTGGTTTTGATTGAGGAAAAAGTAGTTCCTAGAGTGTCAATGACTTCCTCAATTTTATCAATCCTAGAAGGGTCCAAGTCATGGGATTTGATGGTCTCCAAGGTTTTGAAAATTTTATGCATGGAGCTATCTAGTCTATTCAAATTCCCTTGAACCTTATGATCCAACTCACTTATCTTATTAATGCTTGGCATCTCTAGCCCTATCTTTTCAAGTTTTTTCATAATATGAGCTAGGGTAATGTCCTCTTGAATGCTAGCAACAGTGAGATTTCCAACCAGACTTTCCATAACACTAAGAGCTTCCCAAACTGGGCCTTCTATGAAATTCCCATTGATAGCAGTATCTAGAATAAACCTATTCCAAGAAGTAATTCCTACATAAAATTTTCTAATAAGGATAGTAGTGGATTGCTTCTTGGTGGCTCTTTTTTGAGAATCATTAATTCTATACCAGGCATCTTTCAAACTTTCACCACCTCTTTGTTTAAAGGTGAGCACTTCTGCTTCACCAAAGTCAAAAGGACCAGACATAATGACAACTACTAGCAAGGTAACTATTTTTTTTATTTTTTTATAAAAGACACTAAAGCAAAAACTGAAAGGTAAACAAACAAGACTAAAAAGCAAAGATAAAAGATAGTGTGCAACTCCCCTATCTTGAAGAGTGGAGTCCCCGGCAACGGCGCCAGAAATTGCTTTTGATGGTACGATTTAACAACCCCTCGTTGGTTACCCAAAGTGGAAGGTTGAGATGTAGACAGCGTAAATTTCCCTTAGCGAAGATGCTAAGGTTGAGTGTCGAACCAATAGGACTCCAAGATCGACAAGTAGGTGACAAGTTAACAATGGCACCGTTTTAAGACAAAAGTTGCTTCCTTGACCTGGACCTGCACACACAGCAAATAACTTTGCTTCCCAACGATTACAGAGGAGTTGTCAATTCCTCCGGCCTTGTTGTTTACAAAGGATAAAACGCACGGGATAATAATGATAGTGATAACAACGGAAAAGTAAATACTGAAAGTAAATTGATAGTGTAAACAGTATTGGAAATATGGACCGGGGTCCTATGATGTTCACTAGTTATGTCTCTCTCCAAAAAGACGATAAAATAGCCATGCGAGGTAAACAAATTCCAGCTGGGCAATTGACAGGATTATGTGCGTAAACCAATGCTAATTATGCTATAAAGAAAGGAAGAGGCTCAAAAGCATGGGCGGTACGCCAAGACAAGTAGACCGAAATCCATCTGCATCTACCTACTAACCATCCACCTTGAGATATCTATCCAGAACATCTCGCTGGTATTAAGTTGCGACTCCCACCCAAAGTGTAAATTCAAAGCAACGGACAACTGCATTAAAGAACTTTTCGTAAAGTAAACAATCCTTGCACCCGCAAGTACAAGCACTGTTGTTTTCCCCCTTGTGGCAACAGCACATCCCCTAGACTCATGTCTCTGTCACTCAAGCTAGTCATCGGGGGGCATGAACCCACAATCATGCATAACGCTCCCTCTTGGAGTCACTACCTACTACTTGGCCAAAGCAATAAACAGCAACGGAGAACATGCAAGAATTACTCTAGAACATAAATATAAAAGAGGAGAATTAAATCTATTACTCAAACACAATCTGAACATAATCTCATAATCCATCGGATCCCCGCAAACTCAGCATAGCAACATCAGAAATATTACATATGTGCCTCAATCATGTAGGGCAGCTCACGAGGTCTAATCCATAAAGAACAAAGAGGGGAGAAGAACATCACATAGCTACTGATCATAGACCCATGGTCCAAGGTGGACTACTGATACACGAGATACTTCTCGCCCCCGTTGGTTACCCCAAGTGGACGGTGAGATGTAGATAGCGGAAAATTTCCCTTAGCAAAGATGCTAAGGTTGAGTATCGTCCAGGGGGACTCCAACAGCAACAAGTAGGTGGTTCGGCAAGTGAGGCGCCGTTTTATGATAATCACTTGCTTTACCTGGACCTGCACACACAACAGATAACTTTGCTCCCAACGAGTACATAGGAGTTGTCAATTCCTCCGGCCTTGTTGTTTACAAAGGATAAAACACACGGGATAATAATGATAGTGATAGCAACGGAAAAGTAAATACTGAAAGTAAATTGATAGTGCAAACAGTGGTGGTAATATGGACCGGGGTCCCATGATGTTCACTAGTGATGTCTCTCTCCCAAAAGACGATAAAATAGCCATGCGAGGTAAACAAATTACAGCTGGGCAATTGACAGGATTATGTGCGCAAACCAATGCTAATTATGCAAAACAGAAAGGAAGAGGCTCAAAAGCACGGGCGGTACGCCAAGACAAGTAGACCGAAATCCATCTGCATCTACCCACTAATAATCCACCTTGAGATATCTATCCAGAACATCTCGCTGGTATTAAGTTGCGAATCCCACCCAAAGTGTAAACTCAAAGCAACGGACAACTGCATTAAAGAACTTTGCGTAAAGTAAACAATCCTTGCACCCGCAAGTACAAGCACTGTTGTTTTTCCCCTTGTGGCAACAACACATCCCCTAGACTCATGTTTCTGTCACTCAAGCTAGTCATCGGGGGGCATGAACCCACAATCATGCATAACGCTCCCTCTTGGAGTCACTACCTACTACTTGGCCAAAGCAATAAACAGCAACGGAGAACATGCAAGAGTTACTCAAGAACATAAATATAAAAGAAGAAAATCAAATATATAACTCAATCACAATCTGAACATAATCTCATAATCCATCGGATCCCAGCAAACTCAAAATAGCAACGACAGAACGATTACATATGTGCCTCGATCATGTAGGGCAGCTCACGAGGTCTAATCCATGAAGAACAAAGAGGGGAGGAGAACATCACATAGCTACTTATCATGGACCCATGGTCCAAGGTGGACTACTCACGGTTCATCCGGGAAGCATCCATGATGGTGGAGAAGCTCCCGGAGGTGATTCCTCCCTCTGGCAGTGTGCCAGGAAGAGGTCTTCTGGTGCTCCCGATCTTGGAAGCACGGAGGCGGCGGAACAGAGGAGAGATCGCAAAAAAGGGTTATGTCCCCGAGGGTTTCTTGTCACGGGGAATAAATAGGCGAAAGGGGGCAGCCAGAGGTGGGCCAGGGGCTCCAGGCGCCCCCCTTGGCGCGGCCAGGGGCCTGGCCGCGCCCTCTGGCTGCCTGGGCCCCCTGGCTCCCCTCTGGCCCCTCTCGGTCTCTTCGCGAAGCTTCTGGTACGCTTATTTTTCCTATATTTTCCCGGAATTTTTCTGGTACTTTTAATAAGGGGGAAACCTGAAATAGAAAAACAGCAGAAAACAGGAACAGGCACTGGGGTGCACTGAGTTAATAAGTTAGTCCAAATATGATCAAAAGTGTATGGAAGTTCATCAATATCATAGCAATATCACCCAAAAGAGGCATGGAGCAAGCAGAAATTATAGATACATTTTGGACGTATCAACATCCCCAAGCTTAATTCCTGCTCGTCCTCGAGTAGGTAAATGATAACAAGCATAATTTCTGTGGTGACATGCTAACAACCATATAAGAACTTTGTAAGTAAAGCAATCAAAGCATGAAATTCAATTCAAGTCATAACAGGCAAGAGTCTATATCTGGTATTGAAACAAGCAACATAAGAACATAAAGGTGCAAGAGCTCTCGCTGTCCGTGACTCGAATGTCTCCAAATGGTGTTTGTGTGCAAGAAAGGGGATTGGGATATACGAGAAAAATTATTTTTATGTTGAGAATTCAAACTACTAAAGTTTCACACTTGGTCTTCTTTGGAATCTTATCTTGACTCGTCCCCAGACCACTAGCCAGGTACAAGTCAAAATGATCCACTCCTTTTCGACATTTTGAGCACTAATGCAATGGATGAGTGTAAGCAAGAAAGTTGACACTTAGGATGGCAAAGAGAGAATATGGTGGAGGAGGAAGACAAAAAGGGTGTGAAAGGCTCACATCAATGAGGACAATCATAGGCGAGAGAAATCCAAATGATAGATATGATGTGAGGAGTAGGGATTGCCATGCAACGGATGCACATATGAGCTAAAAGCTCTCCAATGGAACTAGTGGGGGTGCATCCAGCTTGCTTGCTCAAGAAGACCTAGAGCTCATTTTAGGAGGCTCATCATTGGAATATACAAGCCAAGTTCTATAGTGTGAAGGTCCCCACATAGCTATATGCATAAATGATAATCTCTATGGAGTAAAAGATAAAAGAAGGAGTACGAGTGTGGATCTCTCAAAAGGAATAGTAGTGTGCCCCCTTCTCTCTTTTTATTTCTCCTTTTTTCTCTTTTTTTGGTGGCCTCAATGGCTCTTTCTATTTAACTCTCATTTGTCCTCTTTGGGATCTTTTAATTTGTTCTCTTTGGGATCTTTTAATTTGTCATCTTTGGGATCTTTTCCTCAATTTAGGGGAAACACTCTATATATTACAGAAAGTATAGAAGATCTTTCACACTTTACAAAGTACTCAAATCATAAAGAAAATGTAACTATCATGATGTATGCAAATGTATGCCTCTGCCAATGTAGCAGGATATGAAATGATACTAGCGCATCATGTCGAGATGATTAGGGAAGGCCCAACTAGCACGCGGCTCATCGATCAAGCAAGTAGCATGTATGACATGAAGATCAAGTCATGAGAAGATGGATGTTGCATGGCAATATATCTCGGAAAGGCTATGGAAATTCCTTGATAGGTAGGTATGATGGCTGTTTTGAGGAAGGATATAAGGAGGCTTATGATGATAGAGCGTATCGTGCCAAGGTTTGGATGTACCGGCGAAGGTGGACGCTAACTCTTGGAGTGAGAAGAAAGCAATGCACGACACAGGAGAGGCTAGCAAAATATGGGAAGGTGGAAGTGTCAACTTTCGAATACTCACATTAGTCCGAAGAACTCATGCACTTATTATCGGTAACTCTCAATCTAATAAGGAGGTTCACAAAGAGACAAGTACCCCGAGGAGGAGTGTATGGGGGTTTGGTTATCCTTGCGCATCCTTGACTCATGGTACGTGAGTGTACTCTAATATTCAATCCTTCCAAAGAGTAGTGATCCATCTAGTAGCTAGAGTTCTCAACTAATTTGTAGGTTTTTGAAAATAAACACGGATTGCCCAAAATACGACATCTATCACTAATAGGCTAAAGCTCTTGACACCAAAAGTCCAAACATTACTCAAAACAACACCTCAAAACTATTGCAAGTTACTACTTCAAGAGAATAGCAACCTCAATTACCTACTTCAAGTCAAGACACAAAACTCAGTGCAACAGGCAAACTCTCTAAACAAGATAAACATGAGAACTCAAGAGAGTTCCACCAACAAACTAAACAAAAGGTCTTTGAAAAGATAAACATGAAAGCTAAGAGCAAAAAATGACAGTAGCTACGAAAAGATAAAGAACAAACACAGCAAAGATAAGCAGGAAAAAGTCCTATGTTGTGTTCTAAATTTTGGAAGTGGAGCGTGTTTCTCTCCCACACAAAGAAAGCTGGGATCTAACTTGTTATGAACAGCAAGAAAAGCTAAAGAAAACTAAAAACAAAACCTAAGAGCGAGACGCTCCAAGAATAGCACATAACGCATGAAGTGATAAAAATATAGTGAAACGAGAGACGAACTGATAATTGTCGATGGAGAAGGGGATGCACGGGGGCATACCCAAGCTTAGACGCTTGAGTCTCATTGAATATTTCTTGGGGATGCATGCGGGAATCCCCAAGCTTGAACGCTTGACACTTCTTAATCTTCTTTCATCATCTTCCCTCGCACACTTGAAAACTCCCTTCATACATAACTCATCATAATCTGATTAGCGAGGTTAGTACCCATAATAAAGTAATTTTTCTCTACTGGAAATAAGGATAACCTTTAAGAGATACTGTTTCCCAAGATTGCCAGAAAAAATTTGCAAATAAAAAGCAAGCTTAAGGTTTGCAAAACGAAGAAAAGGCAAAACAGGACAGAATCTGTGAAAAACAGACCAGCAGGTAGTAAAGAATTTTTTAGGGATAATTATGCCACTCAAATCAAAAAACTCAGAACATACGAAAGTTTCGTAATTGTATAGATCACGCTGTGTAAACAATTCAGCTCAAAAAGATGAACTGGTATTTTTCTCTGATTTTTCTAGTCACGAGGAGAGAATCTGTTTTCTGGACAGCATGTCACAACTTTTACTTCCCTTGTCGTATGAGGCTATAAAAGGCACAAAGCTTGAAAAGTAAAGATACAATGATGTTGCTACAGTAGTAACAATCATCAAGATCACTAAAAACTGAAGAAAAACAAAAAGGAAAACCTAAATTTGTTGTGGGCTGCCTCCCGAAAACGCTTCTTTAAAGCCATTAGCTAGGCTTAATGCAAATAGAAGGAATCAAAGATCATCATAATAATCGGACTTGTAATATGATTCAAGTGGTTCCTC
Source organism: Bromus sterilis (assembly GCA_950022295.1). NCBI lineage: Eukaryota > Viridiplantae > Streptophyta > Magnoliopsida > Poales > Poaceae > Bromus > Bromus sterilis. Next base: position 57,173,331 of record OX465601.1, read on the forward strand.
AACAAGTTAATTCTTGTTTCTATTAGGAAAGGGCTACACACCTTTTTTTTCCTGCGTAGGCGTATTTGTCCCTTACCTATATCAATGGAGCCTTTGATGGCTTGGAGGAAATCCCTCCCAAGCACTATGTTTCCTTGGTTTGGCTTCATGACAAAGAAATCAACCATTGCAATCCCCTTAAGGAATGTCACTGGTACCTCTTTTATCCTTCCCTGTATCTCAGAAATATCTCCATTAGCATGTTCATGATATGATGATAATTTGTCCATGTTAAATTTTAAAGAATCATAAACAACTTTTGGCATAGTAGAAACCATAGATCCAATGTCACACAAGGCAAGGAAGTCTTGGTTAGAGATGCTAATTCTAACAAAGGGTTCCCAGTCACTATCTATCTCATAAACATCTTTCTTATTTGGCTGGGGTTTCTTTGCCTTTTTCAAGTCTAGAGCATCCAATCTCTTTTCAATAGTAGCAAGTCTATCTATAACAGTATCAAAACTATGATCATAAACAAAGTAACTAGATAGAGCATGTATAATTTCAAGAGCTCTAGCTTCATCACAAGCTATGAAATCCCCTTCAGATATAATATCAAGAGAGTGCTTGCACCATCTAAAAAGACCATGGTAAAAATTTCTAAGCACAATTTTTATAGGTATCCAAGGCATAACTCTCCTATGTGCATCAGAAATTCTATCCCAAGCCTTCTTCATATTTTCTCCATCCCTTTGATGGAATTCTAAGACCTCAGACTCCCTCAAGGCACCAAATCCTAACATGCTTGACTAAACAGAAAGGATAACTAAAAGCAAGATAACTATTTTTTTTGAGAAAAGACACTAAAGCAAAAACTGAAAGGTAAACTAACAAGACTAAAAAGCAAAGATAAAAGATAGTGTGCAACTCCCCTATCTTGAAGAGTGCAGTCCCCGGCAACGACGCCAGAAATTTTCTTGATACACGAGATACTTCTCGCCCTCGTTGGTTACCCCAAGTGGAAGGTGAGATGTAGATAGCGGCAAATTTCCCTTAGCAAAGATGCTAATGGTTGAGTATCGTCCAACACGACTCCAACAACAACAAGTAGGTGGTTCGGCAAGTGAGGCACCGTTTTATGATAATAACTTGCTTTACCTGGACCTGCACACACAACAAATAGCTTTGCTCCCAACGAGTACAGAGGAGTTTTCAATTCCTCCGGCCTTGTTATTTACAAAGGATAAAACGCATGGGATAATAATGATAGTGATAGCAATGGAAAAGTAAATACTGAAAGTAAATTGATAGTGCAAACAGTGGTGGTAATATGGACCGGGGTCCCATGATGTTCACTAGTGATGTCTCTCTCCAAAAAGACGATAAAATAGCCATGCGAGGTAAACAAATTACAGCTGGGCAATTGACAGGATTACATGCGCAAACCAATGCCAATTATGCAAAACAGAAAGGAAGAGGCTCAAAAGCACGGGCGGTACTCCAAGACAAGTAGACCGAAATCCATCTGCATCTACCCACTAATCATCCACCTTGAGATATCTATACGGAACATCTCGCTGGTATTAAGTTGCGAATCCCACCCAAAGTGTAAACTCAAAGCAACGGACACCTGCATTAAAGAACTTTGCGTAAAGTAAACAATCCTTGCACCCGCAAGTACAAGCACCGTTGTTTTCCCCCTTGTGGAAACAGCACATCCCCTAGACTCATGTTTCTATCACTCAAGCTAGTCATCGGGGGGCATGCACCCACAATCATGCATAACGCTCCCTCTTGGAGTCACTACCTACTACTTGGCCAAAGCAATAAACAGCAACGGATAACATGCAAGAATTACTCAAGAACATAAATATAAAAGAGGAGAATCAAATATATTACTCAAACACAATCTGAACATAATCTCATAATCCATCGGATCCCAACAAACTCAGCATAGCAACAGCAGAAAGATTACATATGTGCCTCGATCATGTGGGGCAGCTCACGAGGTCTAATCCATGAAGAACAAAGAGGGGAGGAGAACATCAGATAGCTACTGATCATGGACCCATGGTCCAAGGTGGACTACTCATGGTTCATCCGGGAAGCATCCATGGTGGTGTAGAAGCTCCCGGAGGTGATTCCTCCCTCCGGCAGGGTGCCAGGAAGAGGTCTTCTGGTGCTCCCGATCTTGGAAGCGCGGCGGCGGCGGAACCGAGGAGAGATCACAAAAAAGGGTTCTGTCCCTGAGGGTTTCTCGTCACGGGGAATAAATAGGCGAAAGGGGGCAGCCAGAGGTGGGCCAGGGGCTCCAGGGGCCTGGTCGCGCCCTCTGGCCGCCTGGGCCCCCCAGGCTCCTCTCTGGCCCCTCTCGGGCTCTTCGCGAAGCTTCCGGTATGCTGATTTTTCCTATATTTTCCCTGGATTTTTTCTGGTACTTTTAATAAGGGGGAAACCTGAAATACAAAAACAGCAGAAAACAGGAACTGGCACTGGGGTGCACTGAGTTAATAAGTAAGTCCAAATATGATCAAAAGTGTATGGAAGTTCATCAATATCATAGAAATATCACACAAAATAGGCATGGAGCAAGCAGAAATTATAGATACGTTTTGGACGTATCAACTACTAACGGTTCATCCGGGAAGCATCCATGATGGTGGAGAAGCTCCCGGAGGTGGTTCCTCCCTCCGGCAGGGTGCCAGGAAGAGATCTTCTGGTGCTCCCGATCTTGGAAGCGCGGCGGCAGCGGAACAGAGGAGAGATCGCGAAAAAGGGTTCCCGTCACGGGGGTTCTCGTCACGAGGAATAAATAGGCGAAGGGGGAAGCCAGGGGGGCACCAGAGGTCCAGGCGGCCCCTTGGCGCGGCCCCACCCTAGGGCGAGCCGGTAGGGCGCCCCTGGTGGGTCCCCTCTGCCCCCCCCCCTCGGTGATTCCCGAAGCTTCTTCTATGCTGATTTTTTATTGGATTTTCCCGAATTTTTGGAGCACTTTTAATATGGGGGAAACCTGAAATAGAAAAACAGCAGAAAACAGGAACTGGCACTGGGGTGCACTGAGTTAATAGGTTAGTCCAAATATGATCAAAAGTGTATGGAAGTTCATCAATATCATAGCAATATGGTTTATTCCTTAAGAAATGTTGGCCCATCATTCAATCTGATTTATGAATCTGATTTCCCAGTTTGCTAATGGCTCTCTCAAGTTGGAATGTCTGAATGGATCTTTAATCACCTTGATTCCAAAAATGCTAGCTCCTGTTTGCCCTAATGATTTTAGGCCTATATCTCTGACTAACACCTGCCTGAAATTCCTCACAAAGCTGCTTGCTAATAGACTTCAGAAGGTTATCCTGAAGTGCATTCACTTGAATCAATATGGCTTTCTTCAGTCTAGATCTATTCAGGATTGCTTAGCATGGGCTTTTGAGTACATCCACCAATGCAAACAGTCTAAAAAACCCTGCTTATTCTGAAGTTTGCAAAAGCTTTTGACACTATTGAACATGAGGTTGTCCTTCAGGTTTTGGAGCACAAGGGGTTTTGTCAGAAATGGATCAGTTGGATTAGAGAGATCTTAGGCTCTGGATCTTCATCCATCTTGCTGAATGGAGTGCCTGGTAAATAGTTCTATTGCAAGAGGGGGGTTAGACAAGGAGATCCTCTGTCTCCTCTGTTGTTTGTATTGGCTGCTGATCTGCTACAATCAGTAGTCAATAAAATGCTCCATGATCAAATTCTGATAGTTCCAATTGATTCTCATGATCTATATTACCCCATCATTCAGTATGCCGATGATACTATAATGGTAATTCATGCTGATGAATCACAGTTGTTGGCTATCAAGGAGATGCTTATCAGGTTCCATGCTTCCACTGGTCTTAAAGTGAACTCCAATAAATCCTCTTTAATCCCCCTGAATGTGGATGAGGCTATGACTGCTCATCTTGCTGAAGTGTTTGAATGCTCCATTGGACAAATGCCTTTCACTTACCTTGGTTTACCTCTGGGAACTACCAGGCCTAAAATTCAGGATTTGATGCCTTTGGTAGATAGGGTGGAAAGAAGACTCTCTGCTAGCTCTGCTATGTTGAATCAAGGGGCCAGGCTACAGTTACTCAATTCAGTAATTTCCTCCATGCCCATTTATCACCTTTGTAGTCTTGCTCTCCCTCAGGGCATCTTCAAACAGCTAGAGAGAATTCAGAGACAATGCCTCTGGAGAGGAAACTCTGATACCCCAAGACAATCTCTTGCTGCTTGGGAGCTTGTTTGCAGGCCTAAAAAGAAATGTGGTCTGGGTATTGTCAACCTGAAAATTCAAAACAAAACTCTTCTCCTGAAGCACTTGCATAAGTATTATAATAAGGAGAATATTCCTTGGGTCTCCCTTATTTGGAACTCTTACTATAATGGCAATGTCCCACTTTTGGTGGAAGGATATCCACAAGCTAAGTGACCTATATAGACCAGTGACCTCTGTCATGATCAATGTTGGGGATTCTGCACTTTTTTGGTCAGATGGGTGGTGCATCAATGGCTCATGTAGACCTCTGCGAGACAGGTTGCCTCATCTTTTCTCTTTTGTAAGAGATGACAAGATATCTGTTAATGATTTTTTGAGCTTGGAGGATGAAGAGATTCTGTTTCACTTGCCACTCTCACAACAAGCTGCTGAAGAATACTTCTGTCTTAAGGACTGGATGCTTGATCTTCAGAGAGATCCTCAAGCTGCTGATTCTTGGCACTGGCCTGGTAAATATGGTTATACTGCCAAAGGTTTCTACAATCTTATGCATTCTCACATGCCATCTGATCAATCTTGTGCCTGGATATGGAGGAGTAAGTGCACCATGAAGATAAAAGTTTTTGGATGGCTCCTGATGTTTGACAGATTAAACACTAAAGATCTCCTTGTTAGGAGACATTGGAGACCACCCACTGAGGCTAATTCTTGTGTGATGTGTCACTCACATGCCCTTGAAGATAGACTGCATCTGTTCTTCTCTTGCAACTTTAGTTGCAGAGTTTGGAACTATCTACAAATTACATGGGGGCCAATGGATCCTTGCATTCCTGTTTACAACAGGCCAAAGATTCATTTGGCCAGTCTTTCTTCATGGAAGTCATGCTTACTGCCTCTTGGTGTATCTGGATAGTCAGAAATGGGAAAACCTTCAGGAATGAGAGACCTTCTTTCCATTCCTGGAGAAGGCACTTTGTGCATGATATCACCCTGCTTTCACATAGATTGCAGGGAGATCCTAAAAACAGACTGACTTCTTGGATCAATACTCTGCAATAGTATAGGTAGGACTAGATTTCCTTTATTTTCTTGTTCTGCTTTACTATTTCCTTGTACTATTCTTTGAGAACCTTTGGTTCTCCCATGCAATAAAATACTGTGGAGCTCATGCTTCACAGTCTTAAAATTCAAAAAAATATCATAGCAATATCACACAAAAGAGGCATGGAGCAAGCAGAAATTATAGATAAGTTTTGGACGTATCACCCCCCTCTCGGCGCGGCCAGACCCTAGGCCGCGCCAGGTGGCCGCCTGGGTCCCTGGTGGTGACCCTATGGCCCCGCCCAAGTGATTCCGGAAAGTTCCTTCACGCTGATTTTTTATCTGATTTTTCCCGAATTTTTAGAGCACTTTTAATATGGGGCCAACCTGAAATAGAAAAACAGCAGAAAACAGGAACTGGCACTGTGGTGCACTGAGTTAATAAGTTAGTCCAAATATGATCAAAAGTGTATGAAAGTGTATCTAGATCATAGCAATATTACACAAAACATGCATGGAGCAAGCAGAAATTATAGATACATTTGGGACGTATAAACATCCCCAAGCTTAATTCCTTCTCGTCCTCAAGTAGGTAAATGATAACAAGCATAATTTCTGTGGTGACATGCTAGCAACCATATAAGAACTTTGAAAAGTAAAACAATCAAGGTATGTGATTGAATTCAAGTCATAACGTGCAAAGTCTATATTAGCATTGAAACAAGCAACAAAAGAACATTGGGTGCAAGAGCTCTCGCTGTCCGTGACTCGAATGTCTCCAAATGGTGTTTGCGTGTGATACGTCTCAAACGTATCGATAATTTCTGCTTGCTCCATGCATGTTTTGTGCGATATTACTATCATCTAGATACACTTTCATACACTTTTGATCATATTTGGACTAACCTATTAACTCAGTGCACCCCAGTGCCAGTTTTTGTTTTCTGCTGTTTTCTATTTCAGTTTTCCCCCATATTTAAAGTGCTCCAAAAATTCGGAAAAACAGATAAAAAATCAGCGTGAAGGAACCTTCCGGAGTCCCGAAGGGGGACCAGGTGGGACCCACCAGGGCCCCAGGCGTCTAGCTGACGCGGCATAGGGCTTGGTCGCGCCAGAGGGGCGCCTGGACCCCTGGTGGGCCCCCTGGCTGACCCCCTTCGCCTATATATTTCCCGTGACGTGAAACTTCCGAAGACAGAACCCTTTTTCGCAAGCTCGCCTCTGTTCCGCCGCTGCCGCGCTTCCAAGATTGGGAGCACCAGCAAGACCCTTCCCGACACCCTGCCGGAGGGAGGATCGACCTCCGGGAGCTTCCCCTCCACCATGGACGCTTCCCGGATGTGTTGTGAGTAGTTTTCTTTGGACCATGGGTCCGTGATCAGTAGCTATGTGGTGTTCTCCTCCCCCCTTTGTTCTTCATGGTTTACACCTCGTGAGCTGCCCTACATGATCGAGGCACATATGTAATCTTTCTGCTTTTGCTATGCTGAGTTTGATGGGATCTGATGGATTATGAGATTATGTTCAGATTGTGATAGAGTAATATATTTGGTTCTTATCTCTTATATTTTTGTTCCTAAGTAATTCTTGCATGTTCTCCGTTGTTTTTTATTGCTTTAGCCAAGTAGTAGGTAGTGACTTCAAGAGGGAACGTTATGCTCGATTGTGGGTTCATGCCCCCTGATGACACGCTTGAGTGACAGAAACATGAGTCTAGGGGATGTGCTGTTGCCACAAGGGGGAAAACAACGGTGCTTGTAACCGCGGTTGCAAGGATTGTTTACTTTACGCAAAGTTCTTTTTAATGAAGTTGTCTGTTGCTTTGGGTTTACACTTTGGGTGGGACTCGCAACTTAATACCAGCGAGATGTTCTGGATAGATATCTCAAGGTGGATGATTAGTAGTAGATGCAGTTGGATTTCAGTCTACTTATTTTGGCGTACTGCCCATGCTTATGAGCCTCATCCTTTATTTTTTAGCATAGTTAGCAATGCGGTGCATTTATAATCCTGTCAATTGCCCATCTGTAATTTGTTTACCTCACATAGCATTTTTATCGTCTTTTGGGAGAAAGACATCACTAGTGAACATCACGGGACCCCGGTCCATATTCTCATCATTGATTACACGCTTACTTACTTTTCTGCTTTTACTTTCAATTGCTATCATCATTATCCCTTGTGTTTTGATCCTTTGTAAACAACAAGACCGGAGAGATTGACAACCTCTCTGAACTTCATTGGGAGCAAAGTTATGTGTGTCGTGTGCAGGTCCAGGTCATGGAAGCAACGTTTGTCGTAAATGGTGCCATTGTTTTCTTTCCACATAGGGGAAATTTGCTGCTATCCTACATCTCACCTTCCACTTAGGGTAACCAACGAAGGGCGAGAAGTCTGTTGGATATATGCTCTAGAGGCAAATAATATATGATTATTCCAATATATCTAAGCAAGTTCATAATCAGTTTCATACCGTGCTAGAACTGTGTCAGTGAAACAATGATGCAGGTGTGGTATAGAAAACCCCAGAGTTCCTAGTTAGCCTCTACATCGATAACTAGTTCATGGTCAACATGATGGTCGTGGTTTCGCGATCATGGACAATTAAGTCTCTTGACTATGAGGTCACCTCACTGATTAAGTGATGTGATGAACATTACCCAAAGTAAGCATTACATCATGATCAAATCTTATGAAGGTTCAGTGTTGTAATTAAAGAACGTGGTAGACCGTTCCTTTGACCGTGAGTACGTGCATAATTGCTATCTTCCGGGATGCTTTGACTTACATCCCACCACTTGACTGAAATATGCGGGTCATAACGGTTGTATCTTGGGTATTCCGTGGAGATATGTTGAGGAGTATTGTTACAAGAGCGGGATTTGTCAATCCATATAATGGATAGATACTCGGGGCCCACTCGGTGAGATTCCATCCATAAAGCTGCAGCATGTGACTAGGTCACGGGGATGAATATCACGGGAACGAGTGAATAAGGATTTAGTTCAGAACGAGGTTGAACCAGACATAGGATTTCGTTGATCGAATCTCAGAACAATCCAGTATCGCTGACAAAGGGAATGCTATACGGCGTAAGGTCCAATCGGTGTTTGATATCCGGAATGCACAGGGGTCATTATGGGCATCCAGGTCCCGCTGATGATCATTGACCGTAGCCTCGTCTCGGTCATGACTGGAGTGTTCTCGGACCGTAGGGTAACACACTTAAGTGCTCGATGAAATCGGAGACCTTTTCGGAACCATCGGAGTAACCAGAGAATAAAGGAAACGACATCGGAGAAGTACCGTGTTGAACCGAACAAGTTCGGAGTGAACCGGAAGTTGTTCCGGAGCACCGGGAGATGGAATATTATGTTTTAGTTATTAATTAATTTAATTAATAATTAAAATCATTTTATTTCTAATTAATATGTGCAATGGGCCTTAGTGGAGAAAAAGGCCCATTAGGGGAAATAAAAGGGAAAAAGAAAAAAGAAAAGAGGGGGGAGGCGCCATGGGCCCTAGGGCCCATGAGGGGTGCGCCCCCCCCTTGGCCGGCCACCCCCTTAGCAAAGGGACTTTAGTCCCACATTGCTAAGGGAGAGGGGTTGACTCCCTCCCCTCTGCCTATATATAGATGGGCAGGGTGCACATATTTAATACACAAATTCGTGAGAAAATAAATATTACTCCGAATTGAGATCGGTTTTCTCCGGTCTTCTCCCCTCCCTTGTCTCTTTCACGGTGGGCTCCCTAGTGTGAGCCTATAGTGGAATTGAGGCTTCTCTGCTAGAATTGGAGGCCGTCGTGCTGCCGAAGCTCCGTCCGGAGGTCTGCTTCCGCCACCTTCGCTGGATCGGAGAACGGAGGTCGTCATCGAGTCTCGTACGTGTGCGAGTACTACGAGGTGCTACACGTGTGGCACTACACCCAGCCGGGTGCTCAACACAGCCAGGGGTTGTGAACCTTGATCGGCTACATCAACCACGTTTGCGGGAACGTTTCCCGCGCAACGGACTACACCCCGAGGTATGTTATTTCCGCACTCCTTTCCGTTACTGTAATACGACTAGCTAGATCTTGGGTTATGGGAACGCTAGTTAGAAAATTTTGTGTTTTCTGCTGCGAACTCCAACAGTGGTATCATGAGCTAGGTCTATGCTTAGTATTACTGTACGGATAGAATATATCGGGGATGTGAGCGTTGATTGTATGATTGTTACCCTCCCACGTGTACTTGTTCACATATGCGGTATTGTTTGATGAAGCGGCCCCCGACCGACCTTACGCGTACGTTTACGCGAGACTGGTTCCACGCTTGACATACGGCTTGTACCATATAAAGTGGCTAGGGGGGTGTCTGTCTCTCTACTTTAGCGGATGTGGCATTTGCAACGGAGGCCCCCGTGCAGGGTGTAATAGAGACAATCGTATGGTTGACGTTGTGGTTGACTCATAGGTTAAAACCTGTTTAACTATGAAAGCCCTAGCAGCCACGTAAAACTTGCAATATACAACTAGACCGTCTAAACCTTGTATTACTAAGTGGGGGCTATCATTCATTTGTTTGTGATGTAGTGATAGCTTTGCTATGTGTTACTAGTAAGTAGTAATCGTCATCATAAAACAAACTAAAATGGAGACACTGTAGACTTAGTGTTGCCATAGCTCAGACATCTTAAAACTTGCTAGTATAGGATACACGACGGTAGCATGTGATAAGATGATCCCTTAACAAAGCCAAACACAAGTATTCTACCGAAGTGTGCACCGCCTGGAAGGTTCTCCCATATGGCTTGATGCTCCGTACATACCGGAGTTGTCCTACATATTAAATGGAGTTCGCATGAGGTTGGGTTCGGCAAGCCTGGCATATGCAGATATGGCCTTGCTGAGCAGCATATAACATGGAGGTTAATTTGGCGAGCCTAGCATATGCAGATATGGCCTCGGAATACTAGAGATCGAAAGATCGAGCATGAGTCACAGTACATATAAGATAATGTCATCGCACAAGTTGTTGTCTACCTTTGAAACTGACCCGTCGGCCGTGTGATATTCGAGGTCGGGCAGTGAATCTGGATCATGTAATCACTAAAACTTCCAAGGGATGAATTGTTTTAGTGCGAGCTCATTTATAATATGATTATATGAACTCATTGTTGTGAACTAGTCTTAATTGTGTTCCTTGCAATTATGTTTGTAGAAAATGGATAATACCCAGTACCTTGAAATGGTTTCCTTCTTACATGGTGAAAGACTTAAAGAAAATGGGTCAAACTTCATTAGTTAGTACTTACGCCTTAGAGCCGTGCTCAAGAGAATCAACCTTTCATTCTTAACTAAAAAGAATGTGGGAAACCCTCCAGCAAATGACATGGATGCACAAGCGGCGATTGATTATCAGTATCGTCGAAGGACATATGCCATAGCTAAGGGTATCATAGAAACCAGCATTCCGCAACCTTTGCGTGAGGAGTATGCTGATTTGGATACATATGATATGATCGATGAGTTGAAGTCATCAAACTTGCATCAGTTTAGAGTTGCCAGATTTGAGTTAGAAAGTGAGTTTCTCTCTACAAAGATGGAAGAAGGCTCTTGCCTGAAGGCACACTTGGCCAAGATGCATGAGATATCTCTGAGCCTCGTAGATGACTTTGACTATGAGACCACACATGAGTCTGTGATATAAACGGTGTTACACTCGCTTCCACCGAGCTATACAGACCATGTTCATGGCTATGTCGGGAGAGGTGAAAGCCTCGAGTTCTCTGACTTCATGGATATACTTCAGTACCTGGAGGTTGAACCCATTGAAGGAGAAGTTGTTGATGGAGAAGGTATATACTTGATATACTTTATAAATGTTTATTCCCTTATACAACATTTGCAGTAAATGAGTATCTGATACTTATTCTATTTTATGAAAACAGGACCTGCCGTTGCATGGATGGGAAGAGGTGAAATCGAGCATTGATGGATATCAAGTCAGTTGATGGCCAGCATGGATTCCGCCGAGACATCTATCATAGGAGATACTTTTAGTATTTGATAAATCTTATGTAATCATTATAGTATGAACACTTCGTTGTGTGTCTTGCATCTCGCGAGACAAAGTTATTCATGTAATGAGACAAGTCAGTTGTTCCATCTTCATGAATAAAAGTGTGCTTATACTTTGATTACGTCTTGATTTATGATATGATAGAAAGCATTTATAATACTACTATTATTGTCAAGAAATATTCAATGTTTAATGATAAAGTTGTCTTGATTATAACAAGTCAAAGATTTGATTGCATGAGGTGACTTCATAACTGATGAATTCATTAAATGTATGATCTATTAACTTGTGAGTTCATTATCAAATGAAAGACATAACTTGACTGCATGAGATGGATTAGATACACGATTTATGAACCTCTGCAATAAATATAACCATGACAAGGTTCTAGCAAGTAGAACTTGTGCCAATCATTATACATAAATGATGTATTAAATGAGCACGTGAGTTATCATTAAAGACTTCATATGATTGATTGAAAACTGTATTCAACTGAGATCATAAAACTGAGATTCAGGAATCACAGTGAGAAGTGAGAATACAAGGATACATATCACTGCGCTACGATCCGAAGTGATAAGTATTGATATTGACATAATGGGAGACTTGTGGAAGTTGTACCACAAACTACGATGGAAGTTGAAAGTGCTAGACTACTTAAACCATTCGTAGTCATACTAAACCGTAGTATGGTCTAAACGTTCTTTCCCCTAGCACTATAGTTATTGTCGAATAAGGTTATTTAATTCATTAAGTTAAAACACCCACTTCATGAATAGGAAACCATCCTGAATCTAACGAGACATAATAGCTCCATAACTGATGGTGTTATAAGGTTTCTTAAAAGAAAGAATTTCTTTGTAATAAAACTACAAGCAATTGAAATTACATATTTTCCCCGAGCAGCAAAATGTGTGTTGCTTGATTGGTAATTCGAGAAGAAGTCTCTCGACACGGATCCAATGGGAGATAATGGAAACTTTGACCAGGGTATTGGACCTTGCCTTCAGAATATCAGAGTATTGCAACGAAAGCATGTTCCGCTGTAATGACACTGTATAAGGAAGGATATGCCATAGATGATTGATCTTGGTATATGAATTGAAGCCATTGTTGAATTTAGAAGGTTATCATGAATACGTTCTGTACAGAACAATAATCATGAGTCTTCTTAATGAAACAATAGGGAATAACATTGCTTGAGACACAAAGGAATGATGGTAACCTAGAACATGAGGAGAAATGAAATAATATTGAGTTACGTATAGGATGGCTCACGTCCCGTGAAATAAATCGGTTATTTCATATTCTCGACAAACTGGAGAGTTATTGAGAATAATGGGCATAAGGCATTATTTGGTTATGACCAAAGTTCAATAGTGATTGACTACGGAAACGTAGGAATTCTTTAATCAATAAAATATTTCATTTACACTACGATGGACCATAGCCTGAAATTGCATCTCAGTCAAATTTGGGATTTGAAAGAGAATTGCAATGGGCATGACGAAGGTTACATCGTTAAAAGGATGGACTATAGTAACTCAAGACAGGAACCCTCAACCTTGATTTGATCAAGTGATTTTTTGATGACCAAAATATTGAGTGGGCCTGCAGTTTCATGAAACTGAGTGGGAGATTTGAAGACTTCCCGGAAACTTGGAATGCAGAGGGCATTTTCTGAGTGGGAGCTTTGGAAGCATTGTCATTATGTGAGACATAGTGAACAATAAAATGACTTGATGAAAGCTGAACCACAAATATATGAGTATATGATGGATATATTTGAGTGGGAGCATGATCATTGTCTCAAACATATATGCATTGATATGTGTGAAGAATGATCTCATATGTATATATATGGATATGCATTGATTGTGTATATAGAGAATCGTCTTATATACATATGTGCATTATGATATATATAGAGCATAAGGCAAATAAAATACAAGATTGCAAGAATCTTCTTTTATGTGAAATACCAACACATTACACGTTGAAATCTATATGAGTAGATTAAGATATGGATAATGAAACGAAGTGAAGGTTGGAATAATCTTCTAAGACAAGAAACAGGTTCTTGTGGCTAGAAATTATATAATGGATGAAATCCAAATATCACAAGCAATGTCTTGATGGAAGAATAGAGATGCACCATGTACTGGACATGTGATCTTATATGTTCTTGACATATGATTCTACCACATAACATGCATTGTGAATCCAACAACAGAATGACTCAAAAGTTCTTGGAAGAAGAACAGATTCCGGTGTGCTTTAGGAGTAAAACACAGAATCTGAATAAAGTCCATGCATTCAGTATATGAGGAATACTGAGGACTATTCTCTAAAATATAGAAAGGATAATAGACTTGAATGTAATGCAAGATTACAATTGCAAGCCATATTATGGGTCTATATGGAATTAGAGACATCACCAAAGACATGAAAGAAATGTGAGCAAAATTCACGGCACTACAAACATAATACTACTTAAGAAAGTAGACGTATGGATAAAAGTTTAGCGTTAGAAGTATTGGACTTCTGGTTGAGTGTATTTCCCAGTATATATATGACTAAGGATGAGTCTTCTAAAGACTGAACCAAGAGATCATTGGAGGATACTCTGAAATAATAGTCTCACTCTCCCGCGAAACTTATATCCAACCATTATATGATAATGAGTGGTATGTCAAAAGAGCTTTTGACCCGTACCAGTTGCAAAGGAAACATACGAATCTGAATTGGTGCAGTCCGTTGACGAACCCTCTTCCATGAGCATGCATGATCAATGAACACTTATGTGATAAGATGATTATGATCGGAAAAATGCGGCTGGATTATTAGCACTCTAGTGCAAGTGGGAGACTGTTGGATATATGCTCTAGAGGCAAATAATATATGATTATTCCAATATATCTAAGCAAGTTCATAATAAGTTTCATACCGTGCTTGAACTGTGTCAGTGAAACAATGATGCAGGTGTGGTATAGAAAACCCCAGAGTTCCTAGTTAGCCTCTACATCGATAACTAGTTCATGGTCAACATGATGGTCGTGGTTTCGCGATCATGGACAATTAAGTCTCTTGACTATGAGGTCACCTCACTGATTAAGTGATGTGATGAACATTACCCAAAGTAAGCATTACATCATGATCAAATCTTATGAAGGTTCAGTGTTGTAATTACAGAACGTGGTAGACCGTTCCTTTGACCGTGAGTACGTGCATAATTGCTATCTTCCGGGATGCTTTGACTTACATCCCACCACCTGACTGAAATATGCGGGTCATAACGGTTGTATCTTGGGTATTCCGTGGAGATATGTTGAGGAGTATTGTTACAAGAGCGGGATTTGTCAATCCATATAATGGATAGATACTCGGGGCCCACTCGGTGAGATTCCATCCATAAAGCTGCAGCATGTGACTAGGTCACGGGGATGAATATCACGGGAACGAGTGAATAAGGATTTAGTTCAGAACGAGGTTGAACCAGACATAGGATGTCGTTGATCGAATCTCAGAACAATCCAGTATCGCTGACAAAGGGAATGCTATACGGCGTAAGGTCCAATCGGTGTTTGATATCCGGAATGCACAGGGGTCATTATGGGCAACCAGGTCCCGCTGATGATCATTGACCGTAGCCTCGTCTCGGTCATGACTGGAGTGTTCTCGGACCATAGGGTAACACACTTAAGGGCTCAATGAAATCGGAGACCTTTTCGGAACCATCGGAGTAACCAGAGAATAAAGGAAACGACATCGGAGAAGTACCGTGTTGAACCAAACAAGTTCGGAGTGAACCGGAAGTTGTTCCGGAGCACCGGGAGATGGAATATTATGTTTTAGTTATTAATTAATTTAATTAATAATTAAAATCATTTTATTTCTAATTAATATGTGCAATGGGCCTTAGTGGAGAAAAAGGCCCATTAGGGGAAATAAAAGGGAAAAAGAAAAAAGAAAAGAGGGGGGAGGCGCCATGGGCCCTAGGGCCCATGAGGGGTGCTCCCCCTCCCCCCCCATTGGCTGGCCACCCCTCTTAGCAAAGGGACTTTAGTCCCACATTGCTAAGGGAGAGGGGTTGACTCCCTCCCCTCTGCCTATATATAGATGGGCAGGGTGCACATATTTAATACACATAAATTCGTGAGAAAATAAATATTACTCCGAACTGAGATCGGTTTTCTCCGGTCTTCTCCCCTCCCTTGTCTCTTTCACGGTGGGCTCCCTAGTGTGAGCCTATAGTGGAATTGAGGCTTCTCTGCTAGAATCGGAGGCCGTCGTGCTGCCGAAGCTCCGTCCGGAGGTCTGCTTCCGCCACCTTCGCTGGATCGGAGAACGGAGGTCATCATCGAGTCTCGTACGTGTGCGAGTACTACGAGGTGCTTCACGTGTGGCACTACACCCAGTCGGGTGCTCAACACAGCCAGGGGGCTGTGAACCTTGATCGGCTACATCAACCACGTTTGCGGGAACGTTTCCCACGCAACGGACTACACCCCGAGGTATGTTATTTCCTCACTCCTTTCCGTTACAGTAATACGGCTAGCTAGATCTTGGGTTATGGGAACGCTAGTTAGAAAAATATGTGTTTTCTGCTGCGAACTCCAACAGAGTCAAGATAAGATTCCAAAGAATACCAAGTGTGAAACTTTAGTAGATTGAGTTCTCAACACAAAAAAATACGTTTTTCTCGTATTCCCTATCCCCCTTCCTGCACGCAAACACCATTTGGAGACATTCGAGTCACGGACAACGAGAGATCTTGCACCTAATGTTCTTTTGTTACTTGTTTCAATACTAATATAGACTCTTGCATGTTATGACTTGAATTGAATCTCTAGCCTTGATTGCTTTACTTTTCAAAGTTCTTTTATGGTTGCTAGCATGTCACCACAGAAATTATGTTGTTATCATTTACCTACTCGAGGACGAGCAGGAATTAAGCTTGGGGATGTTGATACATCCAAAACGTATCTATAATTTCTGCTTGCTCCATGCATGTTTTGTGTGATATTTCTATGATCTAGATACACTTTCATACACTTTTGATCATATTTGGACTAACCTATTAACTCAGTGCACCCCAGTGCCAGTTCCTGTTTTCTGCTGTTTTTCTATTTCAGTTTTCCACCATATAAAAAGTGCCAGAAAAATTCCGGGAAAAATACAGGAAAATCAGCGTACAGGAAGCTTCAAGAAGAGCCCGGGAGGGGCCAGAGGGGAGCCAGGGGGGCCACGCGGCCACCCGGCGCGGCCACACCCCTGGCCGCGCCAGGGGGGGCGCCTCGGGGCCCTGGTCCACCTCTGGCTGCACCCCTTCTCCTATTTATTCTCTGTCACGGGGAAACTCCGAAGACAGAACCCTATTTCACAAAGTCACCTATGTTCCGCCGCCGCCGCGCTTCCGATATCGGGAGCACCAGAAGACCTCTTCCCGGCACCCTGCCGGAGGGAGGATTGACCTCCGGGAGTTTCCTCTCCACCATGGATGCTCCCCGGATGTCTCATGAGTAGTTTTCCTTGGACCATGGGTCCGTGATCAGTAGCTATGTGATGTTCTCCTCCCCTCTTTGTTCTTCATGGTTTAGACCTCGTGAGCTGCCCTACATGATCGAGGCACTTTTGTAATATTTCTGCTATTGCTTTGTTGAGTTTGATAGGATCTGATGGATTATGAGATTATGTTCAGATTGTGATTGAGTAATATATTTGGTTCTTATCTCTTATATTTTTGTTCCTAAGTAATTCTTGCATGTTCTCCGTTGTTGTTTATTGCTTTGGCCAAGTAGTAGGTAGTGACTCCAAGAGGGAACATTTTTCTCGATTGTGGGTTCATGCCCCCCCCCCCCGATGACACGCTTGAGTGACAGAAACATGAGTCTAGGGGATGTGTTGTTGCCACAAGGGGGAAAACAACGGTGCTTGTAACCGCGGTTACAAGGATTGTTTACTTTACGCAAAGTTCTTTTTAATGCAGTTGTCTGTTGCTTTCGGTTTACACTTTGGGTGGGGCTCGCAACTTAATACCAGCGAGATGTTCTGGATAGATATCTCAAGGTGGATGATTAGTAGTACATGCAGTTGGATTTCGGTCTACTTATTTTGGCGTACTGCCCATGCTTTTGAGCCTCGTCCTTTCTTTTGTAGCATAGTTAGCATTGCGGTGCGTTCATAATCCTGCCAATTGCCTTTCTGTAATTTGTTTACCTCGCATAGCAATTTTATCGTCTTTTGGGAGAGAGACATCACTAGTGAACATCACGTATCCCGGCGCATATCCTCATCACTGTTTACACGCTCATTTAATTTTCTGCTTTTACTTTTAATTACTATCATTATCCCTTGTGTTTGATCCTTTGTGAACAACAAGACCGGAGAGATTGACAACCTCTCTGAACTTCATTGGGAACAAAGTTATCGTGTCTGTGTGCAGGTCCGCGTCAGTTGCGCCGCTGACACCTACTTATCATCTCCGGAGTCCTACTGGAGACAAACCTTGGTATCTTCACCGAGGGAAATTTGCTGCTGTGCTACATCACGCCTTCCACTTGGGGTTTACCAACGAAGGGCGAGAAATCACTATCATCATCTCGCACATCAGTTGCCCACTAACTTTTACCTTTACTTTTTAGTCTTGTTAGTTTACCTTTCAGTTTTTATCTTTGTGTCTTATATCAAAAATTACAAAAAAAATCTGCCACGCCTGCTGCTACTATGGGTTCCACTGAAAATACCAAGTTGTGTGACTTCACTAGTCACAACAACAAAGACTTTATCTGCACTGCTATTGCCACACCTGCCACTTCAGCTACCTCTTATGAAATTAAACCTGCTTTGCTAAACCTTGTTATGAGAGATCGATTCTCTGGTGCTGGAGATGATGTTGCTTTACACTTAAATAATTTTGTTGAGTTATGTGATATGAAAAAGTATAAAGAAGTAGAAGGTGCTGTTGTTAAGCTCAAACTTTTTCCTTTCTCTTTAAGGGAAGGAGCTAAAATCTGGTTTCAATCTTTGCCTAGGAATAGCATAGATTCTTGGGATAAGTACAAAGATGCTTTTATTGGGAAGTATTACCCACCTGCTAAAATTATCCAATTAAGGAGCAACATTATGAATTTTAAGCAATTGGATAATGAACACGTTGCCCAAGCTTGGGAACATATGAAATCTCTTGTTAAGAAATGCCCTACACATGGTTTGACTACCTGGATGGTTATCCAGACTTTTTATGCGGGCTTGAACTTTACCTCGCAGAACCTGTTAGATTCGGCCGCGGGAGGAACCTTTATGTCAAATACACTTGGTGTTGATACGTCTCAAACGTATTAATAATTTCTGTTCGCTCCATGCATGTTTTGTGTGATATTGCTATGATCTAGATACACTTTCATACACTTCTGATCATATTTGGACTAACCTATTAACTCAGTGCACCCGAGTGCCAGTTTCTGTTTTCTGCTGTTTTTCTACTTCAATTTTCCCCCATATTAAAAGTGCTCCAAAAATTCGGGAAAATCAGATAAAAAATCAGCGTGAAGGAACCTTCCGGAGTCCCGAAGGGGGACCAGGTGGGACCCACCAGGGGGGCATGCGCCTAGCTGGCGCGGCCCAGGGCTTGGTCGCGCCAGGGGGGCGCCTGGACCCCTGGTGCCCCCTGGCTACCCCCCTTCACCTATATATCTCCCGTGACGTGAAACTTTCGAAGACAGAACCCTTTTTCACGATCTTGCCTCTCTTTCGCCGCTGCCGCGCTTCCATGATCGGGAGCACCTGTAGGTCCCTTCCCGGCACCCTGCCGGAGGGAGGATCAACCTTCAGGAGCTTCCCCTCCACCATGGACGCTTCCAGGATGTGTCGTGAGTAGTTTCCTTTGGACCATGGGTCCGTGATCAGTAGCTATGTGATGTTCTCCTCCCCTCTTTATTCTTCATGGTTTAGACCTCGTGAGATGCCCTACATGATCGAGGCCCATATGTAATCTTTCTGCTTTTGCTATGCTGAGTTTGGTGGGATCTGATGGATTATGAGACTATGCTCAGATTGTGATAGAGTAATACATTTGGTTTTTATCTCTTATATTTTTGTTCCTAAGTAATTCTTGCATGTTCTCTGTTGTTGTTTATTGCTTTGGCCAAGTAGTAGGTAGTGACTCCAAGAGGGAACGTTATGCTCGATTGTGGGTTCATGCCCCTTGATGACACGCTTGAGTGACAGAAACATGAGTCTAGGGGATGTGTTGTGGCCACAAGGGGGAAAACAATGGTGCTTGTAACCGCGGTTGCAAGGATTGTTTACTTTACGCAAAGTTCTTTTTAATGCAGTTGTCTGTTGCTTTGGGTTTACACTTTGGGTGGGGCTCGCAACTTAATACCAGCGAGAGTTCTAGATAGATATCTCAAGGTGGATGGTTAGTAGTAGATGCAATTGGATTTCGGTCTACTTATTTTGGCGTACTGCCCATGCTTATGAGCCTCTTCCTTATTTTTGTAGCATAGTTAGCATTGCGGTGCGTTTGTAATCCTGTCAATTGCCCATCTGTAATTTGTTTACCTCGCCTAGCAGTTTTATCGTCTTTTGGGAGAGAGACATCACTAGTGAACATCACGGGACCCCGTTCCAAATTCTCATCATTGTTTACACGCTTATTTACTTTTTAGTATTTACTTTCAGCTGCTATCATTGTCATTATCCCTTGTGTTTTGATCCTTTGTAAACAACAAGACCGGAGAGATTGACAACCTCTCTGAACTTCGTTGGGAGCAAAGTTATTTGTGTTGTGTGCAGGTCCACGTCAGTTGCGCCGCTGACACCTACTTATCATTATCGGAGTCCTACTGGTCAATACTCAACCTCAGTATCTTCACCGAGGGAAACTTGCCGCTACGCTGCATCTCACCTTCCACTTGGGGTAAACCAACGAAGGGCGAGAAGCCATTATCATCTCTCGCCTATCAAGAAAATTTCTGGCACTGTTGCCGGGGACTCCGAGTGATAAGATAGGGGAGTTTCCCACTACCTTTTACATTTAATTTTTAGTCTTGTTAGTTTACCTTTCAGTTTTTATCTTTGTGTCCTACATCAAAAATTACAAAAAAATCTGCGACACTTGCTGCTACTATGGGTTCCTCTGAGAACACCAAGTTGTGTGACTTCACTAGTCACAAAACCAAAGACTTTATCTGCACTCCTATTGCCACACCAGCCACTTCAGCTACCTCTTATGAAATTAAACCTGCTTTGCTAAACCTTGTTA
The DNA here is from genome assembly GCA_950022295.1 of Bromus sterilis. NCBI lineage: Eukaryota > Viridiplantae > Streptophyta > Magnoliopsida > Poales > Poaceae > Bromus > Bromus sterilis. Next base: position 57,193,932 of record OX465601.1, read on the forward strand.
AGAGAGACCAATTCTCTGGTGCTGGAGATGATGCTGCTTTACACTTAAATAATTTTGTTGAGTTATGTGATATGCAAAAGTATAAAGAAGTAGAAGGTGATGTTCTTAAGCTCAAGCTTTTTTCCTTTCTCTTTGAGGGAAGGAGCTAAAATCTGGTTTCAATCTTTGCCTATGAATAGCAAAGATTCTTGGATAAGTGCAAAGATGCTTTTATTGGGAAGTACTACCCACCTGCTAAAATTATCCAATTGAGGAGTAACATTATGAATTTTAAACAATTGGATAATGAACACATTGCCCAAGCTTGGGAACGTATGAAATCTCTTGTTAAGAAATGCCCTACACATGGTTTGACTACCTAGATGGTTACCCAGACTTTTTATGCAGGCTTGAACTTTACCTCGCGGAACCTGTTAGATTTGGCCGCGGGAGGAGCCTTTATGTCAACTACACTTGGTCTTGCCACAAATCTTCTCGATGAGATGATGACAACCTATTCCCAATGGCACACTGAACGCGCTCCAACAGGTAGGAAGGTAAACTCTGTCGAGGAGATTACCTCCCTAAATGAAAAAGTTAACTTAATTATGTCTCTACTTACCAAGCAACCCTCTATTGATCCGCATGATGTTCCTTTAAATTATTTGGTTGCTCAGGAACAAGTAGATGTGAACTTTATTGCTAGAAACAACTTCAACAACAATGCTTATAGGGGCAACTTTGCTAGCAATCCTAGACCGTTTTCATCCAACTATGGGAACAACAACACCTACCCTAGCAACAAGAACCCCACTTCTGAACTAGAAAGTATGCTTAGAGACTTTATCACTACCCAAAAAGCCTTCAACAAGAATGTAGAAGAAAATTAGCTAAATTAGATAATCTTTGTTTGAAGGTATATAGCTTAGCCCTTGATGTTGAGATGCTGAAAATTAGAACCTCTCCCCTTGAGGAGAGGAAAGCCACTCCTATTAATGCTATCCAATTACAAATTAATGAAAATATTAGGATGATGGCTAAACTTCAGGAAGATGGGCTAGAGAGAAAGAGGAAGAGGATAGAATTAAGAACCTTCCTACACACCACACAGTTGCCACTATCCAGATTGTTGAGGATACTCAAACTATTAGCACCCAATGCACTCCTATTCCCGTTGGACCTAGTAATGGTGATGTTAATACCTCAACCGTAGAAGAAGAAACTCCTATGAACATAGAGAGTTTCAAACAAGTGAGCCTAGATGACACTACTACCACCTTTGATAGTAGTGATATAGATTTTGATAGTTGCACCCTCTCGGAAGTTATTAGCTTGCTACACAAAATGTCTAGAGACCCCCACACTAGCACACTCAATCTTGTCTTCACAAAGCATATCACAAATGCTCTCTGATGACCCTCAGCGTACAGGGATCTATTGCAGCGTTTTAGATAAGTAAGAGTGTCGAACCCAACGAGGAGCACAAGGTAATACCAAGTGACTTTGGTAAGGAGATAACTGCAAGCACTAAAAGATAACTTTTTAGGGATTTTCTTGGTATAAGCAACAGGATAGTAAAGACTAACAAAGTAAAATATACTGGATAGTAAAGAGTGGCCCAATCCTTTCTTAGCAAAGGAGAGGCCTAGCAACTGAACTTATAAAAGCTAAAGTGTTCTTGAGGACACACGGGAGAGGTAGTCATGTGCTTTCGCCATATTCCGTATCGGTACTATGTGCTGGGTTGATAAGTGTTTGGTGGGTGGATCTATGCTAGTGAACCCTCTAGACTAAGATGAATGCACTCTTATGATTAAACACCTTGCAAGCATCCGCAAATACAAGATAGTAATTAAGGCAAAAGCCTAACCATAGCAATACGATCGGTGATCCATTGTTCCCTTGTGCAAAAGCGTGCAAACTGGGGTTCAGGTTTCTGTCACTCCGGCAACCCACCGTAAGCATTCTTTATACACAATGCATTCCCCTAGGTCCTTAATAAGGCGAAGTGTTGAGTGTTCGACTCACACAACACCACTAGGAAAATAACAACACAACTTAAATATCAACCAACACATATTACTTCAACATCATATGACTACTAGCAACTAGACTTCTCCCATGTCCTCAAGAACTAAAGTAACTACTCACAAGACATAAAAGAGATCATGATCAGTGGGGATAAATTGATGATAACCAATCTGAACTCAATAATATTTCTCCAACAAAACTCAATAGCATTCACCACAAAGTAGTAATCAACACCGATAGAGTAGAGAGGATAGATAGTACGGATTACAATGCGAGTTGCAATTGTGAGATAAGATTGGATGAAGATGGAGATGGTGCTGATGGTGGGGATGATGTTGATGATGATCTCGATGATGCCCGTGACGATGGTGATGACGATGGCGACGATCTCCCCTTCCGAGAGGTGATCTCCCCGGCGGAATCTGCCCGCCAGAGATGGCTTTTCTTCTCTGTAGGTTTCCGCCACGAAGCGGCGGCGGAACTCCGGAAACTCTCTCTATTTTTAGGGTTTTTGGACGACGAGGGTATATAGGCCAGAGGGGGGAGCCGGGAGAGCTCTAGGGGGGCCAGGGGCCCTCCCGGCGCGGCCAGGGGTGGGGTCGCGCCAGGTGGCCGCCTGGGCACCCTGTGGCCCCCCTCTGGTTGCTCTTTTGCGTGCCCTCGTTATCCTTCTGGAAAACAGCCTCCGTCGATTTTCAGGTAATTTGGAGGTGTTCTTCTTCAGCAACTCAGCGTCCACTTTTTACCGCTGAATCCTGCGTCTGCTGCTTCGGCACCGGAAAGTTGTAAACTGTGTAAAATAATCCAAAACAACATAAGAATAGCATCATATCATGAAATATATCAATGAATAAGAAAGAATTACTATATAAAATAGTGATGCATTTTGGACGTATCAACTCCCCCAAGCTTAGACCTCGCTTGTCCCCAAGCGAATACTGAGCTCGGTAAACCTATCCACAAGTTTAGAGAGTGAAGTGTCGATAAATAAAATACGGACAAGAAGCATCAAGGTTCCTTCATCAAACTAAAGCATCCTCAACAGCAATCTCAACTCATAAGGCCCTCATGAGAAAGTAATAACAATTATAATCAAAAGTAGGGCTGAGGAAACTCATCATATTATGGAAAACCTAGCCTTGGTCAAAGGACAACTAAAAACAATTTGAAACTTTTGAAAGGACATGTTAATAGTCATGAAGTGCAAATGCTAACACAAAGGAAGATGCTCGCTAGGCAAAAGCTTTCGCAAACAACTTACTTATCAAAAGATAATGTCAACAAGGATATGTCATGGAAAAACTTAATGCAGCTCTATATGGATGAATCCTCATTAACATCAAATGTCTGTTCTCTTAGGGAAAAGAAGGAAGTGGGAAAACTGACTCAACATGAAAGTGGAAGAAAACCTTGTTTTAAAGGCAAGCAGGGAAAACTCATGTGCTATCCTTAAATCAAACAGAATAAAAATAGATTTTTCGGGCGGTGCATAGTTTGTCAACGAATGCTAATAGATAGCTCAATTATTTCTCAAGATGGACAAGTTTCGAGGAACGGCTCCCAAGTGAAGACGATCACATCCCCTTAATCTCCTTTGTTTATCACTGCCAAAGTTTCTGATTTCTCATAGACCAGCATGAAGGAGGGTTTGTTTGTTATATTATCTTTCGAGCTGGGCGCACCCATGCCAGTTCCTCCTCGTATTATGGTTTTGCAGATTAGACATGCAATCCCGGGGTAAAACTTGTCCAACTTAAGAAGATCATGAATTACCTACTACTTCCTCATGAGCTAAACAAGAGGCACAAAACAGAAGATTTTGAACATTTAAGGATAACACATAAATTCTATACTTATAGGAGTGGTAGGGGAATACCACGAATAGGAAGGTATGGTGGACTCATATGGAAGGTAATGGTTTCAGGGTATGGATGCACAAGCAGAGATCTACTTGGCAAAGAGTTTGGCTAGCAAAGGCTTTGAGAGAACAGACAATTGATGCTAATTTAGATACAAAACATATAAGGCATAAACATTAAGGTAAGCATAACACATCAAGTTGTCTTCCTTGTCAACATAACACTTCAAGCATAATAACACAAAGGTTTTGGCTATGTCGCTACTTGAGAAAACATGCATGTTGTCAAGACCAAAGCTATGTTTTCCAAAATTAAATAAAGTTTTCAAAGCCATACCTGATATAAAGTCAATACTCCCCATAAGAATCGTCATATGATGCCGATTGCGTGAAGAGAATACCGAGTGCAGCGAAGGAACCAACAGACTTCTCATTAATATTCCATAATGGACGACTCCACACTCACGGATACAATCTCTCCACAGACGGAGTGATAGACCTCAATGCAAATACATATTTCATATAATAAACTCCCTAGACATTATACGACTCTACTTGACTCTAAAAGACTAAGATAAAGATAAAGATACCGGGCACTCCCCCAAGCTTGGAACAAGCTGAGGGGATGCCATTACCCGAGGAGATTTACTCCTCATTCTTGTTCTTCTCAATGAGGTACTCCTTGGCGAAGCGCTTCCATGGCAGCTCCTCTCCAGTCTCGAAAGACGTTCCCGTCTCCAGGATCCTGCACTCAGCACCTAAATCCATGCGCAGAAACTTTAGTTCATACTCACAGTTCTGGTTGTGCAGATCATAGATTTGTGCTTGGAGCTGATAAACTTTCTCTTCTAGTGCGGACAAGCTTGACCACATCTCCTTCATCTCTTTCCTATGGGAAGCCTCGATCTCGTTCCTGATGTCGAAGTTGGCTTCAACACCACGCTCCACCATCTTCTTGAATTTCAAGACTTCATGTTCCATCTCCTTCAGCCGCTCCTCGGTGCTCCCCTCCATGACTGGTCCCTTCAGATCTTCCTTGTGGAGAACAACGTCCTCCACACGAAGGACCTGAGGGTGCTTGTTCACCTCAGCGAGGTAAGGGTTGACGACGTTGACGACGAACTTGTCCTTGGGGGAACTTGGGGAAGCCATGGCACCTAGGTCTAGCTAAAAGATTTCCTGGCAGAAACAGATCGAAAAGAAAACACACGAAATCGCGAGATACGTTGCCGGAACGATCCGGTCAAATATATAGCAAAAATTTCTGCAACAAAAGGAAGGTAACGAGCGAAAGTGGGGTCGGAGAAGGAGTCCTGGGTGCCCAGGCGGCCTCCCGGCGCGGCCAGGGGGTAGGGCGCGCCAGGGGGGCGCCTGGGCCCCCTAGAGCTCGTCTCCGGCTCCACTTAGGCCTCGAATTTTCCTAATTTTCCAAAAACTCGTAATATGGAACTTTTATGGCGGTTCGCGATGTTTCCTTACCGTAATACATACCTTTTTTTATTATGCTTCTGTCAGTGTCTGAAACAGGGCTTCAACATGTTCTTCATGAGTTGTTGTGTGAATTATATTTACATCAACATTGACGGGGTCTCCCGCTATGTAATGCTTGAGTCTTTGCCCGTTCACAACTTGAGGTTTAGTGCCTTCAAAATTGTTAATCTTAATTGCACCGGACCGGTAGACTTCTTCGATATGAAATGGCCCTTCCCACCTGGAAAGTAGTTTACCTGGAGAAAACCTGAAACGGGATCTAAACAATAAAACTTTATCACCAACATTAAATTCACGTTTCAGAATCCTCCTATCATGCCACTTCTTTACCTTTTCCTTGAACATTTTAGCGCTCTCGTAAGCTTCACTTCTCCACTCATTTAGAGAAGTCAAGTTCATGAGACGCTTTTCACCAGCTAACTTTGGGTCAGCATTAAGCTCTCTAACAGCCCAGAAAGCTTTGTGCTCTAACTCTAATGGCAAATGGCAAGCCTCGCCATAGACCATTTTATAGGGGGACATGCCCATGGGGTTTTTGTAAGCAGTTCTATACGCCCACAAAGCATCTCCTAACTTTCTTGACCAGTCCTTACTGTTTCTGTTAACTGTCTTCTGCAAGATCAACTTGATCTCTCTATTGGTGAGCTCAACTTTCCCACTAGTTTGAGGATGGTACGGTGACGCAATCCTATGATTGACATCGTACTTGGCTAGAGCTTTTCTAAAAGCTCCATGCGTGAAGTGTGATCCTCCATCAGTCATGAGATACCTAGGTACACCAAACCTAGGGAAAATTACATCTTTGAGCATTTTCAAAGATGTTTTGTGATCAACACTCTCAGTGGGGATTGCTTCAACCCACTTGGTCACATAATCAACAGCAACTAATATGTGAGTGTACTTGTGTGAAGAAGGAAAAGGACCCATAAAATCAAAACCCCAGCAATCAAAAGGATCAATCACTAGTGAGTAATTCATAGGCATCTCATTCCTCCTACTAATATTACCAACTCTCTGACATTTATCACAGGCTAAAACATAATTTCTAGCATCTTTAAAGAGAGTCGGCCAATAAAAACCTGATTGGAGAACCTTATGTGCGGTCCTCTCACCGGCGTGATGTCCTCCGTAGGGACTATCGTGACATTGCTTGAGAATGTCCTTCTGCTCGTGTTCCGGTATGCATCTTCTCACGATCCCGTCCGGACCTTCTTTGAAAAGATGTGGGTCATCCCAAAAGTAATGCCTCAAATCATGAAAGAACTTCTTCCTTTGCTGAAATGTTAAACCTGGAGGAAAATACTTTGCAACGATAAAATTAGCATAATCTGCAAACCAAGGATCGGAAAGAGATTGTACTTTAACAGCGGCAAGTTGTTCGTCTGGAAAACTGTCCTTGACTGGGATGGGATCATGTGGTATATCTTCCATCCTTGAAATATTGTCCGCCACAGGGTTGTCTGCTCCTTTTCTATCAACAATCTGCAAATCAAATTCTTGAAGAAGGAGTACCCATCTGATGAGCCTTGGTTTGGCATCCTTCTTCGTCATAAGATACTTAATGGCAGCATGGTCAGTATGAATAATAACTTTAGAATCAACAATATATTGCCTAAACTTATCACAAGCACACACTACCGCTAAGAATTCCTTCTCAGTAGTAGCATAATTCTTTTGAGCACTATCAAGGGTCTTACTAGCATAATAAATAACATTCAACTTTTTATCAACCCTTTGTCCTAAAATAGCTCCAACAGCAAAATCACTAGCATCACACATAATTTCAAAGGGAAAATTCCAGTCAGGCGGTTGTACTATAGGAGCGGTTTTTAAAGCTTTCTTAAGAACTTCGAAAGCCTCCTTACAATCTTCATCAAATACAAAAGGAACATCCTTCTGGAGAAGATTAGTGAGGGGTCTCGAGGTCTTAGAAAAGTCTTTAATAAATCTTCTATAGAAACCAGCATGACCGAGAAAACTACGAATACCTTTAATGTCCCTTGGATAGGGCATCCTTTCGATAGCTTCAATCTTCGCCTTGTCCACTTCAATTCCCCTCTCGGAAATCTTGTGGCCAAGCACGATCCCTTCGTTAACCATGAAGTGGCACTTTTCCCAGTTTAGAACTAAGTTTGTATCCTCGCATCTCTGCAAAACTTTATTAAGATTGTGGAGACAGTGGTCAAAGGAAGTTCCATAGACGGAGAAATCGTCCATGAAGACTTCCAAAATCTCCTCACAGAAACCATGAAATATTGCAGACATACATCTCTGAAAAGCAGCAGGTGCATTGCATAAACCAAAAGGCATACGCATGTAAGCATAAGTACCATAAGGACAAGTGAAAGTGGTCTTCTCTTGATCGGCAATGTTTACATGAATTTGAGAGAAGCCTGAATACCCGTCAAGATAGCAGAAGTGGATGTTTTTGGACAGCCTCTCAAGCATCTGATCAATAAAGGGCAGCGGGTAGTGTTCCTTCCTGGTTTCCTTGTTCAACTTCCTGTAATCAATACACATTCTATACCCAATAATAAATCTCTGAGGTATCAGTTCATTCTTATCATTAGGGACTACAGTTGTCCCTCCTTTCTTAGGAACACAATGAACTGGACTTACCCACTTACTATCGGCTATAGGGTAGATAATACCTGCAGCTAGAAGCTTGAGGATTTCGGTCCTCACAACATCCATCATCTTTGGGTTCAACCGTCGTTGATGGTCAACAACAGGTTTAGCATCGGGCTCGAGGTTAATAGTATGTTGACAGATAGATGGACTAATTCCCTTAAGGTCATCAAGGGTATAGCCAATTGCACCACGGTGTTTACGAAGTACTTCCAATAGTCTCTCCTCTTCATATCCTGAAAGGTTAGAGTTGATAATAACAGGATATATTTTCTTTTCATCTAAATAAGCATACTTGAGCGTATCGGGAAGAGGTTTGAGATCAAACACCGGGCCTTCTTTTGGTTTGGATAGAATTCCTAAAGGTTCAACCGGAAGGTTGTGCTTCAGGATAGCAGGTTGTCTCAAGAAGATTTCGTCAATTTCATTTCTTTCCTGCATATGAGTATCATTCTCGTGGTCCTCCATGTATTCCTGCAAAGGATCATTAGGGGGAATAGCAATAGAAGCAATACTTCAATAATTTTATCATCACTAGGTAATTCAGTACCACGAGGCTTCTTGGAAATCTTAGAAAAGTTAAATTCATATGACTCACCATTGAATTCAACAGAAACTTTACCTTTCTTGCAATCTATAATAGCTCCACAAGTTCTGAGAAAAGGTCTACCAAAAATAATAGGACAAAAACTATCTTGTACTGAACCAAGTACGAGAAAGTCGTTAGGATACTTTACCTTTCCGCATAGGACTTCAACATCTCTCACAATCCCAATAGGAGAGATAGTAGCTTTGTTTGCAAGATGAATAGTAACATCAATCTCTTCAAGTTCACAGGGTGAAATCTCACTCATGATCTCTTGATAAAGTGAATAAGGAATCGCGCTAGCGCTCCATCCCAGATTGCATAGCCCATAATAATTGTGATCTCCTATTTTAACAGATACAACTGGTGTACCTGAAATTGGGCTTTTATTCTTGGCTATGACAATGTTAGTTGAAACAGCACAAAAATTTATAATAGAATCTGAAACATCATTAGTAACTAAATCTTTAACCATAGCAACTTGAGGATTGACTCTGATCTGGTCCTCAGGTTCGCCTGTTCTTCTCTCACTTTTATTTATGATGCCTGTCACAAAAGAGTGCTCCCTTATTCTTGAAGGAAAAGGGGGCTGTTCATATATAACTGCAGGCAAAATAGGATCAGCAACGTGAATATCAATAGTCACTTCTTTGAAAGGCTTATGGTACTGATCCTTCTTCATCTTAGAAGAATCAATATGAGAGGCAAAATTCTTACAAAAATCAATCATTCGATGGGAATCCAGACCAATCTTAGAGCAAAAGGTATTGAAATAATCAGTCTTCACATAACTCTCAATATAATCATGCTCATAATTTATAGCAGGTTCAATACCTTTATCGATTTCCCAATCTTCGGTATTCTTCTGGATCCTTTCGATGAGATCCCATCTTTCTTCCACGCTCTTTGTCTGAAATACCCCGCTAGAGGAGGTATCCAGCCTTTCCTTATCCTGATGAGAAAGCATGGCATAAAAAATTGTAAGTATAATATCTTTGGGGAGCTTATGGATAGGACATTTGAACATTAGGGATTTAAGTCTCCCCCAAGCTTGAGCGATGCTCTCTCCTTCGCGAGACCTAAAGTTATAGATGGAATTCCTTTCTCGATAAACTTCATGAAGAGGGTAAAACTTTGTATAAAAGAGAGACTTGAGCTCTTCCCAATTAAGAGAATGTGGGTTATCTAGGAGCTTATACCAATCTGAAGCTTTGTCTGTGAGCGATACGGAGAATAAATTCTTCATAACGAACTCCAGTGACACACCTGCAAGCTTGAATAGTGAACATAGTTGTGATAAATATAGTAAGTGTTCACCTGGATGCCTGTCTCCTGCATAGCGATTGGTTAAGACATAATCGATAATACCAGATGGTGTCTTATAAGGCACAATTTCAGTAGGGGTAGGAGTGACTACCTTAGCGGTGGGGCGGCTCCCCGAGAACAACGATCCAATAGTAGGGGTCTCCATAACGACAAAAACAGCAACAGCAAAACTAAAACAGAAATATAAAAGCTTCCTTACCAGCTTCACTTACTAATAGCGCTACACTCCCCGGCAACGGCGCCAGAAAACGTAGCTTGACGACCCTCAACGTAGAGGGATCTATTGTAGTGTTTTCGATAAGTAAGAGTGTCGAACCCAACGAGGAGCAGAAGGTAATAGCAAGTGACTTTGATAAGGAGATAACTGCAAGCACTGAAAGATAACTTTTTAGGGATTTTCTTGGTATAAGCAACAGGATAGTAAAGACTAACAAAGTAAAAGATACTGGATACTAAAGAGTGGCCCAATCCTTTCTTAGCAAAGGAGAGGCCTAGCAACTGAACTTATAAAAGCTAAAGTGTTCTTGAGGACACACAGGAGAGGTAGCCATGTGCTTTCACCATATTCTGTATCGGTACTATGTGCTGGGTTGATAAGTGTTTGGTGGGTGGATCTATGCTAGTGCACCCTCTAGACTAAGATGAATGCACTCTTATGATTAAACACCTTGCAAGCATCCGCAAATACAAGATAGTAATTAAGGCAAAAGCCTAACCATAGCAATACGATCGGTGATCCATTGTTCCCTTGTGCAAAAGCGTGCAAACTGGGGTTCAGGTTTCTGTCACTCCGGCAACCCACCGTAAGCATTCTTTATACACAATGCATTCCCCTAGGTCCTTGATAAGGCGAAGTGTTGAGTGTTCGACTCACACAACACCACTAGGAAAATAACAACACAACTTAAATATCAACCAACACATATTACTTCAACATCATATGACTACTAGCAACTAGACTTCTCCCATGTCCTCAAGAACTAAAGTAACTACTCACAAGACATAAAATAGATCATGATCAGTGGGGATAAATAGATGATAACCAATCTGAACTCAATAATATTTCTCCAACAAAACTCAATAGCATTCACCACAAAGTAGTAATCAACACCGATAGAGTAGAGAGGATAGATAGTACGGATTACAACGCGAGTTGCAATTGTGAGATAAGATTGGATGAAGATGGAGATGGTGTTGATGGTGGGGATGATGTTGATGATGATCTCGATGATGCCCGTGACGATGGTGATGACGATGGCGACGATCTCCCCTTCCGGGAGGTGATCTCCCCGGCGGAATCTTCCCGCCAAAGATGGCTTTTCTTCTCTGTAGGTTTCCGCCACGGAGCGGCGGCGGAACTCCGGAAACTCTCTCTCTTTTTAGGGGTTTTGGACGACGAGGGGTATATAGGCCAGAGGGGGAGCCGGGAGAGCTCCAGGGGGCCCAGGCGCCCTCCCGGCGCGGCCAGGGGTGGGGGCGCGCCAGGTGGCCGCCTGGGCACCCTGTGGCCCCCTCTGGTTGCTCTTTTGCGTGCCCTCGTTATCCTTCTGGAAAACAGCCTCCGTCGATTTTCAGGTAATTTGGAGGTGTTCTTCTTCAGCAACTCAGCGTCCACTTTTTACCGCTGAATCCTGCGTCTGCTGCTTCGGCACCGGAAAGTTGTAAACTATGTTAAATAAGCCAAAACAACATAAGAATAGCATCATATCATGAAATATATCAATGAATAAGAAAGAATCACTATATAAAATAGTGATGCATTTTGGACGTATCACTCTCATCAAATCTAGGGAGGAGAAGCTTAGGATAGAAGCCTCCATACCTAGGAAGCTAGATGATAGTTGGGACCCTATGATCAAAATTAAATTAAATAACTTCTCTTGCTATGCTTTATGTGACGTTGGAGCTAGTACCTCCGTCATGCCCAAAAGAATGTATGATATGTTTGAATTGAAAACTTTTGATTCTTGTTCTTTTGGTGTTCGTCTCGTTGATTCTTCCGTAAATTAACCTTTGGGGAAGATCGACGATGTTCTTATCATTGTCAATGACAACTATGTTCCCGTTGATTTTATTATTATGGATATAGAGTGTGAACCTCTATGTCCAATTATTTATGGACGTCCTTTTCTTCGCACCGTTGGTGCTGTTATTGACATGAAAGTGGGGAATATAACATTTCAATTCCCTCTCAAAAAGGGGATGGAACACTTCCCCAGAAACTAAATCAAGTTACCTTTTGAGTCCGTTACACGGGCTAGCTATTCTCTTTCTCTTGAGAAAACTTGATTCTTCTTTTGCTTTATGCCTAGCTTAAAGGCGTAAAAGAAAGCGCTTGTTGGGAGGCAACCCAAAATGTTTTTACTTCTGTTTGTAGTGGTATTGATGATTGCTACTACTGTAGCAACATCATTGTATCTTTTTTTTAAGCTTTGTGCCAAGTTATAGCCTCATATGGCAAGGGAAGCAAAAGTTGTGACATGTTGTCCAGAAAACAGATTTTTTCATCGTGACGGGAAAAATTGGATCAAATCACCGGTTCATATTTTTGATCTGAATTGTTTACACGGAGTGCTCTATACAATTGTGAAACTTTTGTATGTTCTGGGTTTTTTTATTTGAGTTGCAGAAGTGCCCCGGAAAAATTCTCTACTACCTATTGTTCTGTTTTTCATAGATTCTGCCACGTTTTTCCTCTCCTTACTTTTGCAAACCTTCAGCTTGCTTTTTCTTTGCAAAAACCTTTTGGCAATCTTGAGAAACAGTAGCTCTTCAAGAATATCTTTATATCCAGTGGGGGAAAATTATTTTATTAAGGGTACTAACCTCTCTAATCAACTTATGATGAGTTATGCATGAAGGGAGTTTTCAAGCGTGCGATGGAAGATGATGAAAGAAGATCCGGGAGTGTCAAGCGCTCAAGCTTGGGGATGCCCCCATGCATACCCAATAAATATTCAAGGAGACTCAAGCGTCTAAGCTTGGGGATGCCCCCGTGCATCCTCTTCTCCATCAACAATCATCAGTTCGTCCTTCGTCTCACTATATTTTTATCACTTCATGCGTTATGTGCTATGCTTGGAGCGTCTCGCTATTAGGTTTTATTTTTAGTTTTCTTTAGCTTTTCTTGCTGTTCATAACAAGTTAGACCCCGTCTTACTTTGTGTGGGAGAGAAACACGCAACACTTTCAAAATCTAGAACACATCATAGGATTTTTCATGTCTATCTTTTTGTTGTTGTGTGTTCTTTATCTTTTCATAGCTACGGCCATGTTTAGTTTTAGTCTTAGTTTGTCTTTACCAAGAACCTTGGCTTTTGTTTAGTTTGTTGCTGGAACTCTCTTTAGTTTTCATGTTTATCTTGTTAAGAGAGTTGGTTGTTGCACTGAGTTGTGTCTTGTCTTGAAAGTAGGTAATTGAGGTTATTATTTAATTTTAGTAGTAACTTGCAACAGTTTTGAGGTATTGATGTGAGTGATGTTTGAACTTTTGGTGTCCAGAGCTCTAGCCTATTAGTGATAGGTGTCATATTTTGGGCAATCCGTGTTTATTCTCAAAACCTACAAAACTAGTTGAGAACTCTATCTACTAGATGGATCACTTATCTTTGGAGGGATCGGATATTAGAGTAAACTCACGTACCATGAGTCGAGGATGCGCAAGGATAACCAAACCCCCCATACACTCCTCCTCGGGGTACTTGTCTCTTTGTGAACCTCCTTATTAGATTGAGAGTTACCGATAATAAGTGCATGAGTTCTTCAGACTAATGTAAGTATTGAAAGTTGACACTTCCACCTCCTCGTATTTGCTAGCCTCTCTCGTGCCTTGCATTGCCTACTTCTCACTCCGAGAGTTGGCGTCCACCTTCGCCGGTACATCCAAACCCTTGGCATGATACGCGCTGTCATCATAAACCTCCTTGTATCTTTCCTCAAAACAGCCACCATACCTACCTATCAAGGCATTTCCATAGCCTTTCTGAGATATATTGCCATGCAACATCCACCTCTTCATGACTTGATCTTCATGTCATATATGTTCCTGCTACACTGGCAGAAGCATATGTTGCATACATCATGATAGCTACATCTTCTTTATGTTTTGAGTACCTTGTAAAGTGTGAAAGATCTTCTATACCCTCTTGTAAATTAGAGTGTTTCCCTTAAGTGAGGAAAAGATCCCAAACTGGACAAAATAAAAGATACCAAAGAGGACAAATGAGAGTTAAATAGAAAGAGCCATTGAGGCCACCAAAAAAATAAAAAAATAAAAAAATAGAAAAAGAAATAAAAAGAGAGAAAGGGGCAACACTACTATCCTTTTGAAAGATCCACACTAGTACTCCCTCTTATCCTTGTACTCCATAGAGATGATCATTCATGCATATAGCTATGTGGGGACCTTCACACCATAGAACTTGGCTTGCATATTCCAAGGATGAGCCTCCTCAAAAGAGCTCTAGGTCTTAATGAGCGATCAAGTTAGATGCATCCCCCACTAGTTCCATTGGAGAGATTTTCAGCTCATATGTGCATCCATTGGATGGCAATCCCTACTCCTCACATCATATCTATCATTTGGCCTTCTCGCATATGATTGTCCTCACTGATGTGAGCCTTTCTCACCCTTTTTGTCTTCCTCCTCCACCATATTTCTCTCTTTGTCATCCTAAGTGTCAAATCTTGTGCTTACGCTCATCAATTGCATGAGTGCTCAAAATATCGAAAAGGAGTGGATCAAATTGACTTGTACCTGGCTAGTGGTCTGGGGACGAGTCAAGATAAGATTCCAAAGAAGACCAAATGTGAAACTTTAGTAGATTGAGTTCTCAACAAAAATATTTTTTTCTCGTATTCCCCATCCCTCTTCTTGCACGCAAACACCATATGGAGACATTTGAGTCACGGACAGCGAGAGCTCTTGCACCTAATGTTCTTTTGTTACTTGTTTCAATGCCAATATAGACGCTTGCATGTTATGAATTGAATTGAATCACATACCTTGATTGCTTTACTTTTCAAAGTTCTTATATGGTTGCTAGCATGTCATCACATAAATTATGCTTGTTATCATTTACCTACTCGAGGACGAGCAGGAATTAAGCTTGGGGATGTTGATACGTCCTAAAAGTATCGATAATTTCTGCTCGCTCCATGCATGTTTTGTGTGATATTGCTATGATCTAGATACACTTTCATGCAATTTTGATCATATTTGGACTAACCTATTAACTCAGTGCACCCCAGTGCCAGTTTCTGTTTTCTGCTATTTTTTTACTCCAGGTTTTCCCCATATTAAAAGTGCTCCAAAAATTCGGGAAAATCGGATAAAAAAATCAGCGCTTTGGAAGGCTCCAGAACCCCGAAGGAGGGCCGGGGGCCACCACCAGGTGCCCACGCGGCCACCTGGCGCGGCCTAGGGCTTGGCCACACCAAGGGGGCGCTGATACGTCCCAAACGTATCTATAATTTCTGCTTGCTCCATGCATGTTTTGTGTGACTTTGCCATGTTTTGCTTGAACTTTCATACTCTTTTGAGCATATTTGGACTAATCTATTAACCCAGTGCACCCAGCTGACAGTTGTTGTTTTCTGCTGTTTTTGTATTTCAGGTTTTCCGACCAGTAAAGGTGCTCCAAAAAATCCGGAAAAATCGAATAAAAAATCAGCGACCCAGAAGCTTCCGGAATCACCAAGGCAGCAGAGGGGGGCACCACAGGGACTCCAGAAGGGTCCCTGGCGCGGCCCCACCCTAGGCCACGCCAGGGGGCCTCCTGGCTGCCCTGTGGGTCCCCTTGACACCCCCTCCGCCTATATTTAGCCCTCGGGGTGGAAACCTCTAATATCAATCTCTTTTCCGCGAACTCGCCTCTGTACCGCCGCCGCCGTTTCAAGATCGGGGCTGCCTGGAGAAGCTGCCCCGGCACCCTGCTGATGTCTACGCATGCTTCTATTCTTGTAGACTATGTTGGGCCTCCAAGCGCAGAGGTTTGTAGGACAGCAGCAATTTCCCTCAAGTGGATGACCTAAGGTTTATCGAACTCAGGGAAGTAGAGGTTGAAGATGGTCTCTCTCAAGCAACCCTGCAATTAAGATACAAGAAGTCTCTTGTGTCCCCAACATACCTAATACAACTAGGAGTTGCATAGGTGCACTAGTTCGGCGAAGAGATGGTAAAATACGAGTGATAGGTGTGGCAAAGGAAGGTAATATAAATCTGTAATAAAAAGTGCAGCAAGCAAAAAAGTGGTAAACGTGAGCACAAACGGTATTGCAATGGTGGAAACAAGGCCTAGGATTCATACTTCCACTAGTGGAAACTCCCAACAACATTAACATAGTCTAATCACATGATATTTCCCATAAAACATGCAATGGAGACGCACTCAGAGGTCATTCCTTTGTGGTCAAGAGAGGATGAGAATTATGTAGGGCTACAAAAGCACACCTCAAAGTTCGTAGTTCTCAATATATGGATTTCCCAATGTCACCGCGGCCATCCAAAGAGAGTACCACAATCACCACAACATATCTCAAGGATAGTCAAAGACAAGCACCAAGAGACTCTCAATCTTCAATCAACACACAAAAGAGGAAATCACTCATGATAATATTCTTCTAACCCATGTCCAATAGACCGCTGTCACCTTGGTCTCGGGGATTATACTAGATAAGATCAATTGAGTACATCAATCCAATACATAGAGGAAGGGGAAATATCATGGGATCACCCTAGATTAACATAGCCTATGATCACAACGAAGATCACATCATGGGAGAGAGAGAAGAACACATAGCTACTGGTAGAAACCTCAGCCCCGAGGGAGAACTACTCCCGCTTCATGGAGGAGGGAAGAAACGGCGATGGAGATGAATCCGGGGGCACTTCCCCGTCCCGGCAGGGTGCCGGCACAGGAATTATGTCCCCCCGAAACTTGATGGCGATGGCGGCGGAGATCGGAATTGCTTCTGGAGAAAAGGGGTCTGGAATCAGGGTTTCCGCGACGGGAGAATAAATAGGGGCCAAAGTAGGGCACCAGGGGGGCCACCAGGGGTCCAGGCGCCCCCCTGACGAGGCCAGCCCATGGGGCGCGCCGCCAAGGCGCCTGGGCCCCTGGTGGTGGCCCTCTGGCCCCACCCAGGTGATTCCGGAAGGTTCCTTCACGCTGATTTTTTATCTGATTTTTCCCGAATTTTTAGAGCACTTTTAATATGGGGGAAACCTGAAATAGAAAAATAGCAGAAAACAGGAACTGGCACTGTGGTGCACTGAGTTAATAAGTTAGTCCAAATATGATCAAAAGTGTATGAAAGTGTATCTAGATCATAGCAATATCACACAAAACATGCATGGAGCAAGCAGAAATTATAGATACATTTGGGACGTATAAACATCCCCAAGCTTAATTACTGCTCGTCCTCAAGTAGGTAAATGATAACAAGCATAATTTCTTTGGTGACATGCTAGCAACCATATAAGAACTTTGAAAAGTAAAACAATCAAGGTATGTGATTCAATTCAAGTCATAACGTGCAAGAGTCTATATTAGCATTGAAACAAGCAACAAAAGAACATTGGGTGCAAGAGCTCTCGCTGTCCGTGACTCGAATGTCTCCAAATGGTGTTTGCGTGCAAGAAGGGGGATAGGGAATACAAGAAAAATATTTATTTTTTTAGTACTCAATCTACTAAAGTTTCACACTCGGTCTTCTTTGGAATCTTATCTTGACTCGTCCCCAGACCACTAGCCAGGTACAAGTCAATTTGATCCACTCCTTTTCGATATTTTGAGCACTCATGCCATGGATGAGCGTAAGCACGAGAGTTGACACTTTAGATGGCAAAGAGAGAAATATGGTAGAGGAAGACAAAAAGGGTGAGAAAGGCTCACATCAATGAGGACAACCATAGGCGAGAAAGGCCATATGATAGATATGATGTGAGGAGTAGGGATTTCCATGCCACGGATGCACATATGAGCTAAGGTAAGCTCTCCAATGGAACTAGTGGGGGTGCATCCAACTTGCTTGCTCAATAAGACCTAGAGCTCATTTGAGGAGGCTCATCATTGGAATATACAAGCCAAGTTCTATAGTGTGAAGGTCCCCACATAGTTATATGCATGAATGATACTCTCTATGGAGTACAAGATATAAGAGGGAGTACGAGTGTGGATCTCTCAAAAGGAATAGTAGTGTGCCCCCTTCTCTCTTTTTATTTCTTTTTCTCTTTTTTCCATTTTTTTGTATTTTTTTGGTGGCCTCAATGGCTCTTTCTATTTCTCTCATTTGTCCTCTTTGTGATCTTTTAATCACTTTAGGGGCAACACTCTATATATTACAAGAAGTATAGAAGATCTTTCACACTTTACAAAGTACTCAAATCATAAAGAAGATGTAACTATCATGATGTATGCAATGTATGCCTCTGCCAGTGTAGCAGGAACATGTACGACATGAAGATCAAGTCATGAAGAGGTGGATGTTGCATGGCAATATATCTCGGAAAGGCTATGGAAATGCCTTGATAGGTAGGTACGGTGGCTTTTTTGAGGAAAGATATAAGGAGGTTTATGATGACAGAGCGTATCATGACAAGGGTTTGGATGTACCGGAGAAGGTGGACACCAACTCTCGGAGTGAGAAGAAGGCAATGCACGGCACGAGAGAGGCTAGCAAAAATGAGAAGGTGGAAGTGTCAACTTTCAATACTTACATTAGTCCGAAGAACTCATGCACTTATTATCGGTAACTCTCAATCTAGTAAGGAGGTTCACAAAGGGACAAGTACACCGAGGAGGAGTGTATGGAGGTTTGGTTATCCTTGCGCATCCTCGACTCATGGTACGTGAGTGTACTCTAATATTCGATCCCTCCAAAGAGTAGTGTTCCATCTAGTAGCTAGAGTTCTCAACTAGTTTTGTAGGTTTTTGAAAATAGACACGAATTTCCCAAAATACGACACCTATCACTAATAGGCTAGAGCTCTTGACACCAAAAGTTCAAACATTACTCACATCAATACCTCAAAACCATTGCAAGTTACTACTAAAATTAAATAGCAACCTCAATTACCTACTTTCAAGACAAAACATAACTCAGTGCAACAACCAACTCTCTTAACAATATAAACATGAAAACTAAAGAGAGAGTTCCAGCAACAAACTTAAACAAAAGCCAAGGCTCTTGCTAAAGACAAACTAAAACTAAACATGGCAGTAGCTACGAAAAGGTAAAGAACACACAACAGAGAAAGATAGGCATGAAAAATTCTATGATGTGTTCTAGTTTTTGAAAGTGGAGCGTGTTTCTCTCCCACACAAAGTAAGCCGGGATCTAACTTGTTATGAACAGCAATCAAAGCTAAAAAAACTAAAAATAAAACCTAAGAGCGAGACGCTCCAAGCATAGCACATAACGCATGAAGTGATAAAAATATAGTGAGACGAAGGACGAACTGATGATTGTTGATGGAGAAGGGGATGCACGGGGGCATCCCCAAGCTTAGACGCTTGAGTCTCCTTGAATATTTTTTTGGGGATGCATGGGGGCATCCCCAAGCTTGAGCGCTTGACACTCCCGAATCTTCTTTCATCATCTTCCATCGCACACTTGAAAACTCCCTTCATACATAACTCATCATAATCTGATTAGCGAGGTTAGTACCCATAATAAATAATTTTTCCTCTACTGGAAATAAGGATATTCTTGAATAGCTACTGTTTCTCAAGATTTACAAAAAGTTTTTGCAAACAAAAAGCAAGCTTAAGGTTTGCAAAATGAAGAAAAGGCAAAACAGGACAGAATCTGTGAAAAACAGACCAGCAGGTAGTAAAGAATTTTTTAGGGATACTTCTGCAACTCAAATCAAAAAACTCAGAACATACGAAAGTTCCGAGATTGTATAAATCACACTGTGTAAAAATTTCAGCTCAAAAAGATGAACTGGGATTTTTCTATGATTTTCCTGTCACGAGGACAGAATCTGTTTTCTGGACAGCATGTCACAACTTTCACTTCCCTTTGCATATGAGGCTATAATTGGCACAAAGCTTGAAAAGTAAAGATACAATGATGTTGCTACAGTAGTAACAATCATCAAGACCACTAAAAACAGAAGAAAAACAAAAAGGAAATCCTAAATTCGTTGCGGGCTGCCTCCCGAAAGCGCTTCTTTAAAGCCATTAGCTAGGCTTAAGATTTTAGTGATGCTCTCGTAGGAATAAGAGTTGAAGAACAAAAGAGAGCATCAAGAAGCAAGTATCAAACACATTTAAGTCTAACATGCTTCCTATACAAAGGGATCTTATAGAAGAATAACTCATTGAAGCATAAAGATATTAGCATAGGAAGGCAAAACAAGTGCAACTTCAAAACTTTCAACATAAAGAGAGGGAATTTGATATTATTGAAATATCTATGAGCATATGTTCCCCTCTCATAATAATTTTTCAGTGGGATCATGAATAATCTCAACAATATAAGTATCACATAAAACTTTCTTATCATGATCCACAAGCATAGAAAATTTGTTACTCCCCACATAAGCAAAATCCTTCTCATTAGTAATAGTGGGAGCAAACTCAACAAAATAGCTATCACATGAATCATTCTTATCATGATGCACTTGAAAAATAGTATTCTTTATAGCATAAGTGTCATCACAACAATCATCATAGATAGGAGACAAAGTATCATCAAAATAAATTTCCTCATCAAAACTTGGGGTGCTAAAAAGATCATCTTCATAAAACGTAGCATCCCCAAGCTTATAGCTTTGCATATCATTAGGAGCAAAGGTATTCAAAGAAGACATACTAATAACATTGCTACTAACATGAGTGTTGTGCAAATAATGAAGCTCCATAGGCTTTTTGATTTTCTCTTCAAACACTTCATGTCCCAACTCAAGGTAGAGCTCATAAAGCTCTCTCATAATATTTTTGTTGTTTTCCATAAGGCCTAACTAGTAAAAATAAAAACAAGAACGAAAAGATTTAATTGCAAGATCTAAAGATATACCTTCAAGCACTCACCTCCCCGGCAATGGCGCCAAAAATAGCTTGATGTCTACGCACGCTTCTATTCTTGTAGACTATGTTGGGCCTCCAAGCGCAGAGGTTTGTAGGACAGCAGCAATTTCCCTCAAGTGGATGACCTAAGGTTTATCGAACTCAGGGAAGTAGAGGTTGAAGATGGTCTCTCTCAAGCAACCCTGCAATTAAGATACAAGAAGTCTCTTGTGTCCCCAACACACCTAATACAACTAGGAGTTGTATAGGTGCACTAGTTCGGCGAAGAGATGGTAAAATACGAGTGATTGGTGTGGCAAAGGAAGGTAATATAAATCTGTAATAAAAAGTTGTAACACCCTCACTGTCAGTGAACAGTAATCACTGTTACTATTCATCTGTACTGTTCAAAACTTTTGCTGATCAACTTGGAACAGTTCAAATTTCAATTTCCACTTTGATGTTCTTGAATGCATGGTGATCATGGACCTTGATCATCTGGAATCAAAACAAGTCCAAGCCATCTGAAATAAAATTCAAACAAACACTAAAATGCCTTTTGAGGAATATTAAAAAAAAAATGGAAATAAAACTTTGTTCAAAAATTGTGAAAGCAATTTTGTAAATTGCCAAAAAATCAGTGGATCACATCCATATGGTTTTGGGGATTTATTAAGCAATAAAATAAGTCCAACAATTCAAACAGTAGCCAAACCAGTGGGATTTAATACCTTCTTAATAAAATAAAAATACAATTGATTTTATTTTGGCACCAAACTTTTTGTGGCATCTCAATATGGGGTTATACTAATTATGCAACAAGCAACTTATTTTACAAAACTCATTTGCTTGTTTGATTAAATCAAACAGTACAGCAGCACAAATTGTAAATACTGGAAATTCCGAAAAGCAAAGGAGCCCAAACCCCTGTTTCCCCCCAGCCCACCCGCGCAGCTCAACGGCCCGGCCCAACCGCGGCCTTCTCTTCTTTTTCCCCACCTCCCCTTCCTGTTCCTCTGGCACTGAGGCATGGCGCCATGGCCGGGCTACACCAGCTCGCGCCGGGTCGCAACAGTGCTCGGGCGTGGAGCTAAATATCTGCCCCCCCCCTTCCGTGATTTGTGGATCGCGTTCGTCACCCCCTTTTCCTCTCCCTCTGCCTCGCCCTCCCCCTCGCAGTTCTTGCCCAGCCGAAGCCGCCGGAGGGCGCCGTCGTGGGAACGTGCGGCCAACGGCTCCGCCTCGCCGTTCCGTCGTGTCCAGGAGCCCCACACGCGTCTTCCTCGTCTCCGTGCGCAAGGATTCATCCCCGGAGCCTCCACACGACGCGAATCGGCGGCATCTTCTACCTCGGGCCGTCACGCCATTGACGCCACCGAGCTCTGCCCCGACCTCCCCCGCGCCTGTTGTCAGCCCTGCTCGACCCCTGTGAGCACCCCGCCCCTTTCCCCTCGCTCACCCGCGCCGTTCTCCCACCGTAGCTCCATCCCCACGGACACAGTGCTCCGTCGTCGCGGCGTTCGTCGTGGCCACTGCTACTAGCCACCTCAGCTCGCGCCAATGGGAGGAATGGACGCGGCTCGAACTCCTCTCTCGGTTGAGCCCACCCCCGCCTCCTACCGTGGCCCGGAGCGAGCACAAGCTCACCGCCGGCGTGCTCTGCCTCGCCGCCGTGCCCGTGCGGGGGGCTGGCCAGGGAGCAAGCCCACTGACTGGTGGGTCCGGCTAGTTGTAATTAGGGGTAACCCCTTATTAGACTAATTCCCCCAGTATTAGCACCCCCTGGGTCCATGACATGTGGGCCACCCCCACTTAAACCCCATTTGTTTAAACCATATATCTGTTAGTTAGTCCCTGTTAGGATGAAAGATGGGTCCCACTTGTAAGTATTTAAAGTAAATGAATTTATAATAATATCAGTGTATGACATGTGGGCCCTGGCATTTTTCTAATTAAATTAAAATGATTTATCACATGTGAGGCTGACCAGTGGGACCCACTGGTCAGGTTTGACCAGTCAAACTGCACTGTTCTCGATAATGTTGATTTTAATAATAAAATAAATTCCAGAAATTCTAAAAAATCATTTAAATATTAAAAATTCAATATCTTTTAAACCGTAACTCGGATAGAAAAACTTTATACATGAAAGTTGATCAGAAAAATATAACGAGTACGGATACGCTATCCGTATACCAACCCCACCCCTCTAGCACACCGATCATCGACATTCCCCCCTCCGGGTTGTCTGTCGATAATTCCCAGTACCGATAAAAAGTACCCGGATGAATTTATTCCGAATACGAAAGTTGTTCGGAACAGTTCAACTAACACGGATACACCCCCCTTATGCTTGTCGGATGTCCACGACACCTCCGGCATGAACCCTTCCCCCTCCGGACACCCTGTCCGGTAATCACCCGGAGCCGTAGTTCATCCCCGGATGAATTCCCGCTCCGAGCAAAGTACATTGCACTGCGTTAGAACCCCGTTAACATTGCATACGCCATGCTATTCATTTGTTTGTATATTATTGCTGTGTATTTACTGTTTCCTCCCCCCCCCCCCTTAATCTCCGGTAGACCCCGCTGCTACCGCCGACTACACTGCTGCCGGGTACGACTACTTCGTCGACGACCCGACCCCTACCGTCGAGCTTCCAGGCAAGCAAAGCCATTCTCTTCCCCAGATATCGCCTATCTTTTCCGTACTTTCTTGCACTAGGCATTGTTACTGCTGCTGCTACGATTACAATCCTATTCAATTGCATAGCCTGCTTTTGTCGCTCCTTGATGTACCTTCCTTTATCCTATGCTGCCTGTTATAATTATGCATATATTCAGCAGTGAGCCCTGCGCATTGTTAGCTAGGACTAGATAGCGGGACGTGATCACTCAGGGGAGTGAACACAGATACAATATATACAACTGCACAGGTACGGTACAAAGCAGACACCGCCAAAGGCCCCTATCTGGGTTATGCCTAGTCACCTCAAGTGTGAGCTATCCAGGAGTAATCCTTGTACTCCACTCGAGGCTGACTTTGTCTTGCCGCCATAGGGTCCTGAACAGTGGTTGTCCTTAAAGGTAAGAAAGTCGGGCGACCCAACGGTGCCCGCGAGAGGTATATTGCCGGGAACGACAAGGAGGGTACGACCGACGTTACTGGCGTGCTTGGCCCCTGCTCGTATCTCGCGAGAGTTACCAAACCACGAAAGTCGAGCTCTACCAAGAGCAAACGCGAGACAAGGTAAGGAGACGGTGCACCTTGTTGGTAACCGCAGTGACTTGGTGGGACGATAGGGCAGGTACCGATGTAATGGTGGTCCTGACTGCTGTCGTTGACCGCGGGTCGGTTAAGTCGAGGCAACGATAACGGTTGTCACGCAGGTTAATTAAAATGCTAAATGGTTCGGCGGATGTCTTGAGTAGCCTTTCGGCTTGTACGCACTACCTACACGTGGGATGAGGAGTGTGGGCTCCCCTGCATCGTAGTCTCGTTCGAGGGTCTTCAGACGTTAGCAGTACCGCGGGCTGATTGCCGGGAAGTGGTGTTGTCTTCTCTTGCTCGAGCGGTGTATTTGTATTTGCTTTGATTTTTCTTCACCGGCCAGTCACGCACCATGCAGGAGTACGTTCGGGTTAGGGTCCAAAGCCCGGCGTACATAGGATATAGTCCGGCGGATGACCTCTCTGTTGATTGCCGAAGGATGGGCTACTTTGTGTCGGATAGCTTTGGTGGAGCGTTCCCTGACAAGGTTCCCGCCACCCTGGAGATCCGAGCGTCGTAGAGTCACGCCAGTGCACCCCTGCAGGGAAGATTAATCTATTCGAATAGTCGTGTCCACGGTAACAGGACGCTTTATGCTGAAGTTGGATCTTACCACTAGAAACTATTATTATTAAACTGTATGGTTCCGGGTTTTCTTCCTCGCGGGGATGTCGAGGAGGTGAACTCGGAGGCATTATTATTATTGTTAATCATTACAACTTATTATTATACAATGCTGCAGCAACTTCTGCTGCATTGTTACTTTATGCTTTATATAAAATGTTGGTTGATTCTTACCTCATGCTGCAAGACATCGTCGGAAGATGCTAGTCTTCGATAGGCCTAGCTTCTTACCCTTGCTCTGGATTTCTTTCTTTCAGTCCACTATATATAGCCTCTTCATTCCGTTGATACAATGCATAATGCTTAGTAGCGGACCTAAGACTCACGGGTATACTAGATACTCACCTGCTTTATTTCCTTTACTGTTTTGCCCGATCGGCCGCTGCAGTCGACGTTGGAGCCCAGGTGCCGGAGTTTCCGATGCCGACCACCGCAACAAGAAGATCCCTGATGCCTTCTACGACGTCGAGTTCCCCGTTGACCAGGAGTAGTTCGGTGGATCCCAGGCAGGAGGCCTCGCCTTTTCGTTCTGTATCTCTGATGTGATTTGTGCTAGCCTTCTTAAGGCAAAACTTGACTAACTATGTCTGTACTCAGATATTATGGCTTGTATGACTTATGTATTCGGGTCCGCGTGACCCCCTCTATT
Organism: Bromus sterilis; assembly: GCA_950022295.1. NCBI lineage: Eukaryota > Viridiplantae > Streptophyta > Magnoliopsida > Poales > Poaceae > Bromus > Bromus sterilis. Next base: position 57,219,389 of record OX465601.1, read on the forward strand.
GTAACATATTTGTTTATCCTTTTGTGTTTAGTGATGTGCTGTGATATTATCACCCTGGCACCCTAATCTCAGTCGTGTACCCTGTGTGTATGATTACTGTACACGGTCTGATTTTTGGGGCGTCACAAGTTGGTATCAGAGCCGACTGCCGGTAGGAAGCCACCCAACCACTACCTGGTCGAAGTTGAGTCTAGACTTTGAAAAAACTATTTGGCTAACTTAATATTTGGCTTACGGGCCCACATCGATGTCACTACGTGTGATATCTATGGTATTAGGATCCTTTTCTCCTTACCTGTGCTCTGGGAATCTGCTCTCTTATCCTTGCTGGTAAGTTTTACAAAATCTGACATTAGGATCACGTTCTCTTGATTCCACCCGGCGTTTTTGGTGCTTCCCCCTTTGATCGAGTCGTGTCGCAGGAGTCATACCCCAGGTCCCGGACCACGGATCCCATTATCATTCTGGGCAGGCCGCGCTTCCTCTGGCATTAACTCCTGTGGCCAACAGTTTTCTTGCGGCGTGATTGACATAGTGGAATCTATGTCGCGTCGTGTAATCCTAACCGCGGTCTGCGCGCCGCCTAGTGTGTCCTTTTTCCTTAATTTCTACGATGTTATGCTGCCCAATTTTCGATTAATTCTATGTGTGGATGTGTATGTCTTATATGACTACTCCTATATATCCGCGCCCCTCTTCGTTGTCGCTTTACCTCTTACTCGTTTCCGGTATGTCGCTAAATGTTCATCGCTGAAATACCCCTGTTAAATTCTAGCAGGATGGCTGGTCGTGGTGGTCGTGGTCGTGGTCGTGGTGCCAACGATCCACCTCCGCCGCCGGACTACATGCCCGCGATGATGCAGCAGTTTCAGATGAACCAAGTATTTATGCAAGGAGTCATAGATCAGCTCCAGAATCATAACCAGAACCAGAACCAGCACCAGCATCAGCCGCCTGTGGTTACTCTGCGGGACTTCATGCGTCTCAATCCCCCTCAGCCGAAGACTGAGACTGCACCCCTCCGTCCTCAGGATGGCCTGTGCTTCAAGTGCCATCAGCCAGGTCACTTTTCCAGAGACTGCCCCCAGCGACAGAATCAACTGGTAGTTCACCCTGCTGGCCGTGGAAATGGCCGTGGCAACAACAGGACCCCCAACTATAACACTGGGTCTTCTTCTCACACTCGCGGACATGCTTACAACATTAATGTCGAGGAAGCTTAGGAGCAACCTGCTACCGTGATGGGTACCCTTCTTGTTAATTCAGTACCTGCTGCTGTTTTATTTGATACAGGAGCATCGCATTCATTCATGTCGGAAGCATTTGCATTGTCGCATAACTTCATGGTAGAAAAGATGGATCCACCGATGGTTGTCCGCACTCCGATAGGTCATTGCCACACCTCCAAGATAGTGCCCAAAACCATCGTCGAAATTGAGGGAATTGAGTTCCTTGCTTCCCCCATCCTCCTGAAGTCTTCCACTATAGACCTTATTCTGGGCATGGATTGGTTGAAAGTCCACGATGCCGCACTGTATTGTGGCACCAGTTCTGTCCAACTTTTTCACCCCTCCGGCGAGATTGTTAACCACACCACCCGGATTACCCGTGATGCTGAAACGCATATCTATATGATGAATGCTCTGAATGTCTCACCTCTTGACGGGATTGAGAACGTTCCAGTCGTTCGTGATTTTCCCGACGTCTTCCCAGAAGAACTCCCGGGAATACCCCCGATCCGTGAGGTTGAATTTGTCATCGACTTGAAACCCGGCACCGTCCCTATTGCCAAGCGTCCCTATAAGATGCCACCTCACCACCTCCTTGAACTGAAGAAGGAGATCGACGAAGCACTTCACAAAGGATTCATTCGCCCAAGTTCCTCTTCTTGGGGAGCACCTTCGCTCTTTGTCAAGAAGAGCGATGGAACAAATCGTTTGGTCCAAGATTACTGACCCATCAACCAAGCCACTATCCAGAACAAATATCCGCTTCCCCGGATCAACGATCTGTATGATCAACTTGCTGGATCCACGGTGTTTTCGAAACTCGACTTGAGGTTGGGTTACCATCAGATCCGAGTCCGTGAAGAGGACATTCTGAAGACCGCTTTCATTACTCGCTATGGTTCATACGAGTACACTGACATGTCCTTTGGCTTGACGAATGCTCCAGCCACCTTCTCCCGATTGATGAACTATATATTCATGGACTACCTCGACAAGTTTGTCGTGGTTTATCTAGACGATATCTTAATATACTCCAAGAATAAAGAGGAACATGTTGAACATCTTCGCCTTATACTGGAGAAGCTTCGAGAACACAAACTCTATGCTAAGTATTCTAAGTGTGAGTTCTGGCTTCCCGAAGTAACCTACCTTGGTCATGTGATTTCCAAGGATGGCGTTGCCGTCAACCCCGAACGTATCCAGGCTATTCTTGACTGGACTCCTCCCAAGACTGTCAAGCAAGTCAGAAGTTTCCTCGGACTCGCCAGCTATTGCCGCCGTTTCGTCGAGAACTTCTCCAAGATTGCCAGGCCTCTGACTAACCTGCTTCACAAAGGCGTTAAGTTTGAGTGGACAAATAAATGTCAGGAAAGTTTCCAAGCCCTCAAGGACAAGCTCACTTCTCCCCCAGTGCTTGCTCCGGCTGATACCCAGAAGGACTTCGTGATATATTGTGACGCATCTCGTCAAGGATTAGGTTGTGTCCTAATGCAAGAGCGCAAAGTGATTGCTTATGGCTCTCTTCAATTGCGTGCTCACGAAGATAAATATCCAACACATGATCTTGAATTGGCAGCGGAAATTTATGCATTGAAGCTGTGGCGGCATTACCTCGTCGGTAATCGTTGCGAGATCTACACCGACCACCAAAGCCTGAAGTACTTGTTTACTCAGCCCGACCTGAATCTCCGCCAGCAGAGATGGCTCGAGACAATAGCCGACTACAACATGGGAATTTCTTACACCCCTGGCAAAGCTAATGTGGTGGCCGATGCTTTAAGCCGTAAATCTTACTGTAGTGAACTTGAAGTTCAAGTACAACAACCACTTCTGTATGAAGATTTTCAAAAGTTAAACCTCGAGATTTTTCCTCAAGGTTATGCAAATAACCTGGTTATCGAACCGGATCTCGTCAAATCCGTCAAGGGTATACAGTTTTATGATGATTTCGTACACAAGATTAAGCGCGATATCGCCAATGGGAGACCCTCACCCTTCACCGTTGATAGCAAAGGTGCGGCGTTCTACCAGAACCGTTTAGTGGTTACTCACAGCAAGGGCAGGCATGAGAACCTGGATATGACCCCGAAGGTCATGAGAGCGGCTCACGATACCCCGTTGTCCATTCATCCTGGAAGCACCAAGATGTACCAAGACATTCGTCAGCAATTCTGGTGGCCTAACATGAAGCAAGACATTGCCCGATATGTTTCTGAATGTGACGTTTGCCGTCGCGTCAAGGCAGAACATCAAAGACCTGCTGGAACTCTACAACCACTCTCTATTCCTGAATGGAAGTGCGACAAGATCGAGATGGACTTCGTCACTGGTTTTCCCAGATCGCAGAAAGGCCACGATGCTATCTTTGTCGTCATCGACCGCTTCTCCAAGGTTTCCCACTTTCTGCCAGTCAAGGAGACGATCTCTGCTAGTCAGTTAGCAGACTTGTATGTTTCCAGAATTGTGTCCCTCCATGGCATTCCGTTGGAGATCAGTTCAGACCGTGGCAGTATTTTCACCTCAAGATTTTGGGATAGTTTCCAAGAAGCTATGGGCACGCATCTGAATTTCAGCACCGCCTATCACCCTCAGTCGCAAGGACAAGTCGAACGAGTTAATCAAGTGCTTGAAGACATGCTTTGAGCTTGTGTCATCTCATTCGGTAAGAAATGGGAGGAATCTCTTCCTTTTGCTGAATTCTCGTACAACAATAGCTATCAGGCTAGTCTGCAGATGGCTCCCTTCGAAGTTCTCTATGGACGTAAGTGTCGAACCCCTCTGAATTGGTCAGAAACTGGAGAACGAACTCTCATTGGACCGGACATTATTCAGCATGCCGAAGATCAGGTTCGCGTTATTCGTGAACACTTGGAAGCTGCTTAGTCTCGTCAGAAGAGCAACTACGATCGCAAGCACAAAGAAATGGTCTATCCACCTGGCGAATATGCTTACCTCCGTGTCACCCCGATGCGAGGCACTCATCGTTTCGGAATCAAAGGCAAGTTAGCTCCTCGCTACATTGGCCCGTTCCGTATCCTTTCCAGAAGTGGACCAGTGGCATACCGATTGGAATTGCCGCCAAACCTCTCACAAGTCCACGATGTATTCCATGTGTCCCAACTCCGACGCTCCTTCAAAGACCCTATCCGTGAAGTGGAACATGATATGATCGAGATGCAACAGGATTTGACTTATCAAGAACATCCGAGCCGCATTCTTGATCAGTCTGAACGCAAAACCCGCAACAAGACGACGAAGTTTCTCAAAGTTCAGTGGTCGAATCATTCTGAAGATGAAGCCACTTGGGAACGCGAAGATCGTCTCCGTGAGGAATACCCCGATCTTTTCCCCTCTACCGCTTAGATTCTCGGGACGAGAATTCCTGTAGTGGGGGAGATTTGTAACACCCTCACTGTCAGTGAACAGTAATCACTGTTACTGTTCATCTGTACTGTTCAAAACTTTTGCTGATCAACTTGGAACAGTTCAAATTTCAATTTCCACTTTGATGTTCTTGAATGCATGGTGATCATGGACCTTGATCATCTGGAATCAAAACAAGTCCAAGCCATCTGAAATAAAATTCAAACAAACACTAAAATGCCTTTTGAGGAATATTAAAAAAATAAGTGGAAATAAAACTTTGTTCAAAAATTGTGAAAGCAATTTTGTAAATTGCCAAAAAATCAGTGGATCACATCCATATGGTTTTGGGGATTTATTAAGCAATAAAATAAGTCCAACAATTCAAACAGTAGCCAAACCAGTGGGATTTAATACCTTCTTAATAAAATAAAAATACAATTGATTTTATTTTGGCACCAAACTTTTTGTGGCATCTCAATATGGGGTTATACTAATTATGCAACAAGAAACTTATTTTACAAAACTCATTTGCTTGTTTGATTAAATCAAACAGTACAGCAGCACAAATTGTAAATACTGGAAATTGCGAAAAGCAAAGGAGCCCAAACCCCTGTTTCCCCCCAGCCCACCCGCGCTGCTCAACGGCCCGGCCCAACCGCGGCCTTCTCTTCTTTTTCCCCACCTCCCCTTCCTGTTCCTCTGGCACTGAGGCATGGCGCCATGGCCGGGCTGCACCAGCTCGCGCCGGGTCGCAACAGTGCTCGGGCGTGGAGCTAAATATCTGCCCCCCCCCCCTCTTCCGTGATTTGTGGATCGCGTTCGTCACCCCGTTTTCCTCTCCCTCTGCCTCGCCCTCCCCCTCGCAGTTCTTGCCCAGCCGAAGCCGCCGGAGGGCGCCGTCGTGGGAGCGCGCGGCCAACGGCTCCGCCTCGCCGTTACGTCGTGTCCAGGAGCCCCACATGCGTCTTCCTCGTCTCCGTGCGCAAGGATTCATCCCCGGAGCCTCCACACGACGCGAATTGGTGGCTTCTTCTACCTCGGGCCGTCGCGCCATTGACGCCACCGAGCTCTGCCCCGACCTCCCCCGCGCCTGTTGCCAGCCCTGCTCGACCCCTGTGAGCACCCCGCCCCTTTCCCCTCGCTCACCCGCGCCGTTCTCCCACCGTAGCTCCATCCCCACGGACACAGTGCTCCGTCGCTGCGGCGTTCGTCGTGGCCACTGCTACTAGCCACCTCAGCTCGCGCCAATGGGAGGAATGGACGCGGCTCGAACTCCTCTCTCGGTTGAGCCCACCCCAGCCTCCTACCGTGGCCCGGAGCGAGCACAAGCTCACCGCCGGCGTGCTCTGCCTCGCCGCCGTGCCCGCGCGGGGGGCTGGCCAGGGAGCAAGCCCACTGACTGGTGGGTTCGGCTAGTTGTAATTAGGGGTAACCCCTTATTAGACTAATTCCCCTAGTATTAGCACCCCCTGGGTCCATGACATGTGGGCCACCCCCCACTTAAACCCCATTTGTTTAAACCATATATCTGTTAGTTAGTCCCTGTTAGGATGACAGATGGGTCCCACTTGTAAGTATTTAAAGTAAATGAATTTATAATAATATCAGTGTATGACATGTGGGCCCTGGCATTTTTCTAATTAAATTAAAATGATTTATCACATGTGAGGCTGACCAGTGGGACCCACTGGTCAGGTTTGACCAGTCAAACTGCACTGTTCTAGATAATGTTGATTTTAATAATAAAAGAAATTCCAGAAATTCCAGAAAATCATTTAAATATTAGAAATTCAATATCTTTTAAACCGTAACTCGGATAGAAAAACTTTATACATGAAAGTTGATCAGAAAAATATAATGAGTACGGATACGCTATCCGTATACCAACCCCACCCCTCTAGCACACCGATCATCGACATTCCCCCCTCCGGGATGTCTGTCGATAATTCCTGGTACCGATAAAAAGTACCCGGATGAATTTATTCCGAACACGAAAGTTGTTCGGAACAGTTCAACTAACACGGATACACCCCCCTTATGCTTGTCGGATGTCCACGACACCTCCGGCATGAACCCTTCCCCCTCCGGACACCCTGTCCGGTAATCACCCGGAGCCGTAGTTCATCCCCGGATGAATTCCCGCTCCGAGCAAAGTACATTGCACTGCGTTAGAACCCCGTTAACATTGCATACGCCATGCTATTCATTTGTTTGTATATTATTGCTGTGTATTTACTGTTTCCTCCCCCCCCCCTTAATCTCCGGTAGACCCCGCTGCTACCGCCGACTACACTGCTGCCGGGTACGACTACTTCGTCGACGACCCGACCCCTACCGTCGAGCTTCCAGGCAAGCAAAGCCATTCTCTTCCCCAGATATCGCCTATCTTTTCCGTACTTTCTTGCACTAGGCATTGTTACTGCTGCTGCTACGATTACAATCCTATTCAATTGCATAGCCTGCTTTTGTCGCTCCTTGATGTACCTTCCTTTATCCTATGCTGCCTGTTATAATTATGCATATATTCAGCAGTGAGCCCTGCGCATTGTTAGCTAGGACTAGATAGCGGGACGTGATCACTCAGGGGAGTGAACACAGATACAATATATACAACTGCACAGGTACGGTACAAAGCAGACACCGCCAAAGGCCCCTATCTGGGTTATGCCTAGTCACCTCAAGTGTGAGCTATCCAGGAGTAATCCTTGTACTCCACTCGAGGCTGACTTTGTCTTGCCGCCATAGGGTCCTGAACAGTGGTTGTCCTTAAAGGTAAGAAAGTCGGGCGACCCAACGGTGCCCGCGAGAGGTATATTGCCGGGAACGACAAGGAGGGTACGACCGACGTTACTGGCGTGCTTGGCCCCTGCTCGTATCTCGCGAGAGTTACCAAACCACGAAAGTCGAGCTCTACCAAGAGCAAACGCGAGACAAGGTAAGGAGACGGTGCACCTTGTTGGTAACCACAGTGACTTGGTGGGACGACAGGGCAGATACCGATGTACTGGTGGTCCAGACTGCTGTCGTTGACCGCGGGTCGGTTATGTCGAGGCAACGATAACGGTTGTCACGCAGGTTAATTAAAATGCTAAATGGTTCGGCGGATGTCTTGAGTAGCCTTTCGTCTTGTACGCACTACCTACACGTGGGATGAGGAGTGTGGGCTCCCCTGCATCGTAGTCTCGTTCGAGGGTCTTCAGACGTCAGCAGTACCGCGGGCTGATTGCCGGGAAGTGGTGTTGTCTTCTCTTGCTCGAGCGGTGTATTTGTATTTGCTTTGATTTTGCTTCACCGGCCAGTCACGCACCGTGCAGGAGTACGTTCGGGTTAGGGTCCAAAGCCCGGCGTACATAGGATATAGTCCGGCGGATGACCTCTCTGTTGATTGCCGAAGGATGGGCAACTTTGTGTCGGATAGCTTTGGTGGAGCGTTCCCTGACAAGGTTCCCGCCACCCTGGAGATCCGAGCGTCGTAGAGTCACGCCAGTGCACCCCTGCAGGGAAGATTAATCTATTCGAATAGCCATGTCCACGGTAACAGGACGCTTTATGCTGAAGCTGGGTCTTACCACTAGAAACTATTATTATTAAACTGTATGGTTCCGGGTTTTCTTCCTCGCGGGGATGTCGATGAGGTGAACTCGGAGGCATTATTATTATTGGTAATCATTACAACTTATTATTATACAATGCTGCAGCAACTTCTGCTGCATTGTTAGTTTATGCTTTATATAAACTGTTGGCTGATTCTTACCTCATGCTGCAAGACATCGTCGGAAGATGCTAGTCTTCGATAGGCCTAGCTTCTTACCCTTGCTCTGGATTTCTTTCTTTCAGTCCACTATATATAGCCTCTTCATTCCGTTGATACAATGCATAATGCTTAGTAGCGGACGTAAGACTCACGGGTATACTAGATACTCACCTGCTTTATTTCCTTTATTGTTTTGCCTGATCGGCCGCTGCAGTCGACGTTGGAGCCCAGGAGCCGGAGTTTCCGATGCCGACCACCGCAACAAGAAGATCCCTGATGCCTTCTACGACGTCGAGTTCCCCGTTGACCAGGAGTAGTTCGGTGGATCCCAGGCAGGAGGCCTCGCCTTTTCGTTCTGTATCTCTGATGTGATTTGTGCTAGCCTTCTTAAGGCAAAACTTGACTAACTATGTCTGTACTCAGATATTATGGCTTGTATGACTTATGTATTCGGGTCCGCGTGACCCCCTCTATTGTAACATATTTGTTTATCCTTTTGTGTTTAGTGATGTGCTGTGATATTATCACCGTGGCACCCTAATCTTAGTCGTGTACCCTGTGTGTATGATTACTGTACACGGTCTGATTTTGGGGGCGTCACAAGTTGGTATCAGAGCCGACTGCCGGTAGGAAGCCACCCAACCACTACCTGGTCGAAGTTGAGTCCAGACTTTGAAAAACTATTTGGCTAACTTAATATTTGGCTTACGGGCCCACATCGATGTCACTACGTGTGATATCTATGGTATTAGGATCCTTTTCTTCTTACCTGTCCTCTGGGAATCTGCTCTCTTATCCTTGCTGGTAAGTTTTACAAAATCTGACATTAGGATCACGTTCTCTTGATTCCACCCGGCGTTTTTGGTGCTTCCCCCTTTGATCGAGTCGTGTCGCAGGAGTCATACCCCAGGTCCCGGACCGCGGATCCCATTCTCATTCTGGGCAGGCCGCGCGTCCTCTGGCATTAACTCCTGTGGCCAACAGTTTTCTTGCGGCATGATTGACATAGTGGAATCTATGTCGCGTCGTGTAATCCTAACCGCGGTCTGCGCGCCGCCTAGTGTGTCCTTTTTCCTTAATTTATACGACGTTATGCTGCCCGATTTTCGATTAATTCTATGTGTGGATGTGTATGTCTTATTTGACTACTCCTATATATCCGCGCCCCTCTTCGTTGTCGCTTTACCTCTTACTCGTTTCCGGTATGTCGCTAAATGTTCATCGCTGAAATACCCCTGTTAAATTCTAGCAGGATGGCTGGTCGTGGTGGTCGTGGTCGTGGTCGTGGTGCCAACGATCCACCTCCGCCGCCGGACTACATGCCCGCGATGATGCAGCAGTTTCAGATGAACCAAGTATTTATGCAAGGAGTCATAGATCAGTTCCAGAATCATAACCAGAACCAGAACCAGCACCAGCATCAGCCGCCTGTGGTTACTCTGCGGGACTTCATGCGTCTCAATCCCCCTCTCTTCCACCAGCCTGAACAGCCGCTGGATGTTGATGATTGGCTACGTGACATCACTCGACAGCTGGAGTTCGCTAATGTGAGCGCTGCTGATTACGTCAACTTTGCATCCTATTTCCTGCGTGGCCCCGCTGCTCAGTGGTGGGACACTTACAAGGGCTCGCTAGTTGAAGGGACTGTCGTCACCTGGAATGACTTCAAGGCTACCTTCCGTGCTCGTTATGTCCCCCAGGCGATTATGAACCGTATGAAGGCCGAGTTCCGCAACCTCGTTCAGGGCAACAAAACTGTCGAGGCATATCAGAGGGAATTCCTCCGCCTCTCCCTCTATGCTGCAAGTGACCTCCCCAATGATGCAAGTAGGCAAGAGAAGTTCCGTGATGGACTCAACGCAGATCTCCAGCTTGCACTGGCTTTGCACGTCTTCCCCGACTTCGCCACCATGGTGAATCAGACTATCACCCTTGAGACCGCTCAGCTTAAGTTCGGTGGTTCGGCGAAGCGCCCCCGTGATGCTGGCTCATCTTCGGGGACAGCACAGAAGCAATGCGTTCGGCTTCCACACAGTGTGTATCGTCCAAATGCCCCTGTACCAAGGCCGTCATATGTTGCAACTCGTCTGCCTCCGCCCCCGCCGAGACAGCCGAAGACTGAGACTGCACCCCTCCGTCCTGAGGATGGCCTGTGCTTCAAGTGCCATCAGCCAGGTCACTTTTCCAGAGACTGCCCCCAGCGACAGAATCAACTGGTAGTTCACCCTGCTGGCCGTGGAAATGGCCGTGGCAACAACAGGACCCCCAACTATAACACTGGGTCTTCTTCTCACACTCGCGTACATGCTTACAACATTAATGTCGAGGAAGCTCAGGAGAAACCTGCTACCGTGATGGGTACCCTTCTTGTTAATTCAGTACCTGCTGCTGTTTTATTTGATACAGGAGCATCGCATTCATTCATGTCGGAAGCATTTGCATTGTCGCATAACTTCATGGTAGAAAAGATGGATCCACCGATGGTTGTCCGCACTCCGATAGGTCATTGCCACACCTCCAAGATAGTGCCCAAAACCATCGTCGAAATTGAGGGAATTGAGTTCCTTGCTTCCCCCATCCTCCTGAAGTCTTCCACTATAGACCTCATTCTGGGCATGGATTGGTTGAAAGTCCACGATGCCGCACTGTATTGTGGCACCAGTTCTGTCCAACTTTTTCACCCCTCCGGCGAGATTGTTAACCACACCACCCGGATTACCCGTGATGCTGAAACGCATATCTATATGATGAATGCTCTGAATGTCTCACCTCTTGAAGGGATTGAGAACGTTCCAGTCGTTCGTGATTTTCCCGACGTCTTCCCAGAAGAACTCCCGAGAATACCCCCGATCCGTGAGGTTGAATTTTTCACCGACTTGAAACCCGGCACCGTCCCTATTGCCAAGCGTCCCTATAAGATGCCACCTCACCACCTCCTTGAACTGAAGAAGGAGATCGACGAAGCACTTCACAAAGGATTCATTCGCCCAAGTTCCTCTTCTTGGGGAGCACCTTCGCTCTTTGTCAAGAAGAGCGATGGAACAAATCGTTTGGTCCAAGATTACCGACCCATCAACCAAGCCACCATCCAGAACAAATATCCGCTTCCCCGGATCAATGATCTGTATGATCAACTTGCTGGATCTATGGTGTTTTCGAAACTCGACTTGAGGTTGGGTTACCATCAGATCCGAGTCCGTGAAGAGGACATTCCGAAGACCGCTTTCATTACTCACTATGGTTCATACGAGTACACTGTCATGTCCTTTGGCTTGACGAATGCTCCAGCCACCTTCTCCCGATTGATGAACTATATATTCATGGAATACCTCGACAAGTTTGTCGTGGTTTATTTAGACGATATCTTAATATACTCCAAGAATAAAGAGGAGCATGCTGAACATCTTCGCCTTATACTGGAGAAGCTTCGAGAACACAAACTCTATGCTAAGTATTCTAAGTGTGAGTTCTGGCTTCCCGAAGTAACCTACCTTGGTCATGTGATTTCCAAGGATGGCGTTGCCGTCAACCCCGAACGTATCCAGGCTATTCTTGACTGGACTCCTCCCAAGACTGTCAAGCAAGTCAGAAGTTTCCTCGGACTCGCCAGCTATTGCCGCCGTTTCGTCGAGAACTTCTCCAAGATTGCCAGGCCTCTGACTAACCTGCTTCACAAAGGCGTTAAGTTTGAGTGGACAAATAAATGTCAGGAAAGTTTCCAAGCCCTCAAGGACAAGCTCACTTCTCCCCCAGTGCTTGCTCCGCCTGATACCCAGAAGGACTTCGTGATATATTGTGACGCATCTCATCAAGGATTAGGTTGTGTCCTAATGCAAGAGCGCAAAGTGATTGCTTATGGCTCTCGTCAATTGCGTGCTCACGAAGATAAATATCCAACACATGATCTAGAATTGGCAGCGGTAATTTATGCATTGAAGCTGTGGCGGCATTACCTCGTCGGTAATCGTTGCGAGATCTACACCGACCACCAAAGCCTGAAGTACTTGTTTACTCAGCCCGACCTGAATCTCCGCCAGCAGAGATGGCTCGAGACAATAGCCGACTACAACATGGGAATTTCTTACACCCCTGGCAAAGCTTATGTGGTGGCCGATGCTTTAAGCCGTAAATCTTACTGTAGTGAACTTGAAGTTCAAGTACAACAACCACTTCTGTATGAAGATTTTCAAAAGTTAAACCTCAAGATTGTTCCTCAAGGTTATGCAAATAACCTGGTTATCGAACCGGATCTCGTCAAATCCGTCAAGGGTATACAGTTTTATGATGATTTCGTACACAAGATTAAGCGCGATATCGCCAATGGGAGACCCTCACCCTTCACCGTTGATAGCAAAGGTGCGGCGTTCTACCAGAACCGTTTAGTGGTTACTCACAGCAAGGGCAGGCATGAGAACCTGGATATGACCCCGAAGGTCATTAGAGCGGCTCACGATACCCCGTTGTCCATTCATCCTGGAAGCACCAAGATGTACCAAGACATTCGTCAGCAATTCTGGTGGCCTAACATGAAGCAAGACATTGCCCGATATGTTTCTGAATGTGACGTTTGCCGTCGCGTCAAGGCAGAACATCAAAGACCTGCTGGAACTCTACAACCACTCTCTATTCCTGAATGGAAGTGGGACAAGATCGAGATGGACTTCGTCACTGGTTTTCCCAGATCGCAGAAAGGCCACGATGCTATCTTTGTCGTCATCGACCGCTTCTCCAAGGTTGCCCACTTTCTGCCAGTCAAGGAGACGATCTCTGCTAGTCAGTTAGCAGACTTGTATGTTTCCAGAATTGTGTCCCTCCATGGCATTCCGTTGGAGATCAGTTCAGACCGTGGCAGTATTTTCACCTCAAGATTTTGGGATAGTTTCCAAGAAGCTATGGGCACGCATCTGAATTTCAGCACCGCCTATCACCCTCAGTCGCAAGGACAAGTCGAACGAGTTAATCAAGTGCTTGAAGACATGCTTCGAGCTTGTGTCATCTCATTCGGTAAGAAATGGGAGGAATCTCTTCCTTTTGCTGAATTATCGTACAACAATAGCTATCAGGCTAGTCTGCAGATGGCTCCCTTCGAAGTTCTCTATGGACGTAAGTGTCGAACCCCTCTGAATTGGTCAAAAACTGGAGAACGAACTCTCATTGGACCGGACATTATTCAGCATGCCGAAGATCAGGTTCGCGTTATTCGTGAACACTTGAAAGCTGCTCAGTCTCGTCAGAAGAGCAACTACGATCGCAAGCACAAAGAAATGGTCTATCAACCTGGCGAATATGCTTACCTCCGTGTCACCCCGATGCGAGGCACTCATCGTTTCGGAATCAAAGGCAAGTTAGCTCCTCGCTACATTGGCCCGTTCCGTATCCTTTCCAGAAGTGGACCAGTGGCATACCGATTGGAATTGCCGCCAAACCTCTCACAAGTCCACGATGTATACCATGTGTCGCAAATCCGACGCTGCTTCAAAGACCCTATCCGTGAAGTGCAACATGATATGATCGAGCTACAACAGGATTTGACTTATCAAGAACATCTGAGCCGCATTCTTGATCAGTCTGAACGCAAAACCCGCAACAAGACGAGGAAGTTTCTCAAAGTTCAGTGGTCGAATCATTCTGAAGATGAAGCCACTTGGGAACGCGAAGATCGTCTCCGTGAGGAATACCCCGATCTTTTCCCCTCTACCGCTTAGATTCTCGGGACGAGAATTCCTGTAGTGGGGGAGATTTGTAACACCCTCACTGTCAGTGAACAGTAATCACTGTTACTGTTCATCTGTACTGTTCAAAACTTTTGCTGATCAACTTGGAACAGTTCAAATTTCAATTTCCACTTTGATGTTCTTGAATGCATGGTGATCATGGACCTTGATCATCTGGAATCAAAACAAGTCCAAGCCATCTGAAATAAAATTCAAACAAACACTAAAATGTCTTTTGAGGAATATTAAAAAAAATAAGTGGAAATAAAACTTTTTTCAAAATTTTTGAAAGCAATTTTGTAAATTGCCAAAAAATGAGTGGATCACATCCATATGGTTTTGGGGATTTATTAAGCAATAAAATAAGTCCAACAATTCAAACAGTAGCCAAACCAGTGGGATTTAATACCTTCTTAATAAAATAAAAATATAATTGATTTTATTTTGGCACCAAACTTTTTGTGGCATCTCAATATGGGGTTATGCTAATTATGCAACAAGCAACTTATTTTACAAAACTCATTTGCTTGTTTGATTAAATCAAACAGTACAGCAGCACAAATTGTAAATACTGGAAATTGCGAAAAGCAAAGGAGCCCAAACCCCTGTTTCCACCCAGCCCACCCGCGCAGCTCAACGGCCCGGCCCAACCGCGGCCTTCTCTTCTTTTTCCCCACCTCCCCTTCCTGTTCCTCTGGCACTGAGGCATGGCGCCATGGCCGGGCTGCACCAGCTCGCGCCGGGTCGCAACAGTGCTCGGGCGTGGAGCTGAATATCTGCCACCCCTTCCGTGATTTGTGGATCACGTTCGTCACCCCCTTTTCCTCTCCCTCTGCCTCGCCCTCCCCCTCGCAGTTCTTGCCCAGCCGAAGCCGCCGGAGGGCGCCGTCGTGGGAGCGCGCGGCCAACGGCTCCGCCTCGCCGTTCCATCGTGTCCAGGAGCCCCACACGCGTCTTCCTCGTCTCCGTGCGCAAGGATTCATCCCCGGAGCCTCCACACGACGCGAATCGGCGGCTTCTTCTACCTCGGGCCGTCGCGCCATTGACGCCACCGAGCTCTGCCCCGACCTCCCCCGCGCCTGTTGCCAGCCCTGCTCGACCCCTGTGAGCACCCCGCCCCTTTCCCCTCGCTCACCCGCGCCGTTCTCCCACCGTAGCTCCATCCCCACGGACACAGTGCTCCGTCGCCGCGACGTTCGTCGTGGCCACTGCTACTAGCCACCTCAGCTCGCGCCAATGGGAGGAATGGACGCGGCTCGAACTCCTCTCTCGGTTGAGCCCACCCCCGCCTCCTACCGTGGCCCGGAGCGAGCACAGGCTCACCGCCGGCGTGCTCTGCCTCGCCGCCGTGCCCGCGCGGGGGGCTGGCCAGGGAGCAAGCCCACTGACTGGTGGGTCCGGCTAGTTCTAATTTGGGGTAACCCCTTATTAGACTAATTCCCCCAGTATTAGCACCCCCTGGGTCCATGACATGTGGGCCACCCCCCACTTAAACCCGATTTGTTTAAACCATATATCTGTTAGTTAATCCCTGTTAGGATGACAGATGGGTCCCACTTGTAAGTATTTAAAGTAAATGAATTTATAATAATATCAGTGTATGACATGTGGGCCCTGGCATTTTTCTAATTAAATTAAAATGATTTATCACATGTGAGGCTGACCAGTGGGACCCACTGGTCAGGTTTGACCAATCAAACTGCACTGTTCTGGATAATGTCGATTTTAATAATAAAAGAAATTCCAAAAATTCCAAAAAATCATTTAAATATTAGAAATTCAATATCTTTTAAACCGTAACTCGGATAGAAAAACTTTATACATGAAAGTTGATCAGAAAAATATAACAAGTACGGATACGCTATCCGTATACCAACCCCACCCCTCTAGCACACCGATCATCGACATTCCCTCCTCCGGGCTGTCTGTCGATAATTCCTGGTACCGATAAAAAGTACCCGGATGAATTCATTCCGAACACGAAAGTTGTTCGGAACAGTTCAACTAACACGGATACACCCCCCTTATGCTTGTCGGATGTCCACGACACCTCCGGCATGAACCCTTCCCCCTCCGTACACCCTGTCCGGTAATCACCCGGAGCCGTAGTTCATCCCCGGATGAATTCCCGCTCCGAGCAAAGTACATTGCACTGCGTTAGAACCCCGTTAACATTGCATACGCCATGCTATTCATTTGTTTGTATATTATTTCTGTGTATTTACTGTTTCCTCCCCCCCCCCTTAATCTCCGGTAGACCCCGCTGCTACCGCCGACTACACTGCTGCCGGGTACGACTACTTCGTCGACGACCCGA
Organism: Bromus sterilis; assembly: GCA_950022295.1. Classification (NCBI taxonomy): domain Eukaryota; kingdom Viridiplantae; phylum Streptophyta; class Magnoliopsida; order Poales; family Poaceae; genus Bromus; species Bromus sterilis. The sequence goes on from OX465601.1 coordinate 57,235,769, forward strand.
CCCCTACCGTCGAGCTTCCAGGCAAGCAGAGCCATTCTCTTCCCCAGATATCGCCTATCTTTTCCGTACTTTCTTGCACTAGGCATTGTTACTGCTGCTGCTACGATTACAATCCTATTCAATTGCATAGCCTGCTTTTGTCGCTCCTTGATGTACCTTCCTTTATCCTATGCTGCCTGTTATAATTATGCATATATTCAGCAGTGAGCCCTGCGCATTGTTAGCTAGGACTAGATAGCGGGACGTGATCACTCAGGGGAGTGAACACGGATACAATATATACAACTGCACAGGTACGGTACAAAGCAGACACCGCCAAAGGCCCTATGTGGGTTATGCCTAGTCACCTCAAGTGTGAGCTATCCAGGAGTAATCCTTGTACTCCACTCGAGGCTGACTTTGTCTTGCCGCCATAGGGTCCTGAACAGTGGTTGTCCTTAAAGGTAAGAAAGTCGGGCGACCCAACGGTGCCCGCGAGAGGTATATTGCCGGGAACGACAGGGAGGGTACGGCCAACGTTACTGGCGTGCTTGGCCCCTGCTCGTATCTCGCGAGAGTTACCAAACCACGAAAGTCGAGCTCTACCTAGAGCAAACGCGAGACAAGGTAAGGAGACGGTGCACCTTGTTGGTAACCGCAGTGACTTGGTGGGACGACAGGGCAGGTACCGATGTACTGGTGGTCCTGACTGTTGTCGTTGACCGTGGGTCGGTTAAGTCGAGGCAACGATAACGGTTGTCACGCAGGTTAATTAAAATGCTAAATGGTTCGGCGGATGTCTTGAGTAGCCTTTCGGCTTGTACGCACTACCTACACGTGGGATGAGGAGTGTGGGCTCCCCTGCATCGTAGTCTCGTTCGAGGGTCTTCAGACGTCAGCAGTACCGCGGGCTGATTGCTGGGAAGTGGTGTTGTCTTCTCTTGCTCGAGCGGTGTATTTGTATTTGCTTTGATTTTGCTTCACCGGCCAGTCACGCACCGTGCAGGAGTACGTTCAGGTTAGGGTCCAAAGCCCGGCGTACATAGGATATAGTCCGGCGGATGACCTCTCTGTTGATTGCCGAAGGATGGGCAACTTTGTGTCGGATAGCTTTGGTGGAGCGTTCCCTGACAAGGTTCCCGCCACCCTGGAGATCCGAGCGTCGTAGAGTCACGCCAGTGCACCCCTGCCGGGAAGATTAATCTATTCGAATAGCCGTGTCCACGGTAACAGGACGCTTTATACTGAAGCTGGATCTTACCACTAGAAACTATTATTATTAAACAGTATGGTTCCGGGTTTTCTTCCTCGCGGGGATGTCGAGGAGGTGAACTCGGAGGCATTATTATTATTGTTAATCATTACAACTTATTATTATACAATGCTGCAGCAACTTCTGCTGCATTGTTACTTTATGCTTTATATAAACTGTTGGCTGATTCTTACCTCATGCTGCAAGACATCGTCGGAAGATGCTAGTCTTCGATAGGCCTAGCTTCTTACCCTTGCTCTGGATTTCTGTCTTTCAGTCCACTATATATAGCCTCTTCATTCCGTTGATACAATGCATAATGCTTAGTAGCGGACGTAAGACTCACGGGTATACTAGATACTCACCTGCTTTATTTCCTTTACTGTTTTGCCTGATCGGCCGCTGCAGTCGACGTTGGAGCCCAGGAGCCGGAGTTTCCGATGTCGACCACCGCAACAAGAAGATCCCTGATGCCTTCTACGACGTCGAGTTCCCCGTTGACCAGGAGTAGTTCGGTGGATCCCAGGCAGGAGGCCTCGCCTTTTCGTTCTGTATCTCTGATGTGATTTGTGCTAGCCTTCTTAAGGCAAAACTTGACTAACTATGTCTGTACTCAGATATTATGGCTTGTATGACTTATGTATTCGGGTCCGCGTGACCCCCTCTATTGTAACATATTTGTTTATCCTTTTGTGTTTAGTGATGTGCTGTGATATTATCACCGTGGCACCCTAATCTCAGTCGTGTACCCTGTGTGTATGATTATTGTACACGGTCTGATTTTGGGGGCGTCACAAGTTGGTATCAGAGCCGACTGCCGGTAGGAAGCCACCCAACCACTACCTAGTCGAAGTTGAGTCTAGACTTTGAAAAAACTATTTGGCTAACTTAATATTTGGCTTACGGGCCCACATCGATGTCACTACGTGTGATATCTATGGTATTAGGATCCTTTTCTCCTTACCTGTGCTCTGGGAATCTGCTCTCTTATCCTTGCTGGTAAGTTTTACAAAATCTGACATTAGGATCACGTTCTCTTGATTCCACCCGGCGTTTTTGGTGCTTCCCCCTTTGATCGAGTGGTGTCGCAGGAGTCATACCCCAGGTCCCGGACCACGGATCCCATTATCATTCTGGGCAGGCCGCGCGTCCTCTGGCATTAACTCCTGTGGCCAACAGTTTTCTTGCGGCGTGATTGACATAGTGGAATCTATGTCGCGTCGTGTAATCCTAACCGCGGTCTGCGCGCCGCCTAGTGTGTCCTTTTTCCTTAATTTCTACGATGTTATGCTGCCCAATTTTCGATTAATTCTATGTGTGGATGTGTATGTCTTATATGACTACTCCTATATATCCGCGCCCCTCTTCGTTGTCGCTTTACCTCTTACTCGTTTCCGGTATGTCGCTAAATGTTCATCGCTGAAATACCCCTGTTAAATTCTAGCAGGATGGCTGGTCGTGGTGGTCGTGGTCGTGGTCGTGGTGCCAACGATCCACCTCCGCCGCCGGACTACATGCCCGCGATGATGCAGCAGTTTCAGATGAACCAAGTATTTATGCAAGGAGTCATAGATCAGCTCCAGAATCATAACCAAAACCAGAACCAGCACCAGCATCAGCCGCCTGTGGTTACTCTGCGGGACTTCATGCGTCTCAATCCCCCTCAGCCGAAGACTGAGACTGCACCCCTCCGTCCTCAGGATGGCCTGTGCTTCAAGTGCCATCAGCCAGGTCACTTTTCCAGAGACTGCCCCCAGCGACAGAATCAACTGGTAGTTCACCCTGCTGGCCGTGGAAATGGTCGTGGCAACAACAGGACTCCCAACTATAACACTGGGTCTTCTTCTCACACTCGCGGACATGCTTACAACATTAATGTCGAGGAAGCTCAGGAGCAACCTGCTACCGTGATGGGTACCCTTCTTGTTAATTCAGTACCTGCTGCTGTTTTATTTGATACAGGAGCATCGCATTCATTCATGTCGGAAGCATTTGCATTGTCGCATAACTTCATGGTAGAAAAGATGGATCCACCGATGGTTGTCCGCACTCCGATAGGTCATTGCCACACCTCCAAGATAGTGCCCAAAACCATCGTCGAAATTGAGGGAATTGAGTTCCTTGCTTCCCCCATCCTCCTGAAGTCTTCCACTATAGACCTCATTCTGGGCATGGATTGGTTGAAAGTCCACGATGCCGCACTGTATTGTGGCACCAGTTCTGTCCAACTTTTTCACCCCTCCGGCGAGATTGTTAACCACACCACCCGGATTACCCGTGATGCTGAAACGCATATCTATATGATGAATGCTCTGAATGTCTCACCTCTTGACGGGATTGAGAACGTTCCAGTCGTTCGTGATTTTCCCGACGTCTTCCCAGAAGAACTCCCGGGAATACCCCCGATCCGTGAGGTTGAATTTTTCACCGACTTGAAACCCGGCACCGTCCCTATTGCCAAGCGTCCCTATAAGATGCCACCTCACCACCTCCTTGAACTGAAGAAGGAGATCGACGAAGCACTTCACAAAGGATTCATTCGCCCAAGTTCCTCTTCTTGGGGGGCACCTTCGCTCTTTGTCAAGAAGAGCGATGGAACAAATCGTTTGGTCCAAGATTACTGACCCATCAACCAAGCCACCATCCAGAACAAATATCCGCTTCCCCGGATCAACGATCTGTATGATCAACTTGCTGGATCCACGGTGTTTTCGAAACTCGACTTGAGGTTGGGTTACCATCAGATCCGAGTCCGTGAAGAGGACATTCCGAAGACCGCTTTCATTACTCGCTATGGTTCATACGAGTACACTGTCATGTCCTTTGGCTTGACGAATGCTCTAGCCACCTTCTCCCGATTGATGAACTATATATTCATGGAATACCTCGAAAAGTTTGTCGTGGTTTATCTAGACGATATCTTAATATACTCCAATAATAAAGAGGAGCATGCTGAACATATTCGCCTTATACTGGAGAAGCTTCGAGAACACAAACTCTATGCTAAGTATTCTAAGTGTGAGTTCTGGCTTCCCGAAGTAACCTACCTTGGTCATGTGATTTCCAAGGATGGCGTTGCCGTCAACCCCGAACGTATCCAGGCTATTCTTGACTGGACTCCTCCCAAGACTGTCAAGCAAGTCAGAAGTTTCCTCGGACTCGCCAGCTATTGCCGCCGTTTCGTCGAGAACTTCTCCAAGATTGCCAGGCCTCTGACTAACCTGCTTCACAAAGGCGTTAAGTTTGAGTGGACAAATAAATGTCAGGAAAGTTTCCAAGCCCTCAAGGACAAGCTCACTTCTCCCCCAGTGCTTGCTCCGCCTGATACCCAGAAGGACTTCGTGATATATTGTGACGCATCTCGTCAAGGATTAGGTTGTGTCCTAATGCAAGAGCGCAAAGTGATTGCTTATGGCTCTCGTCAATTGCGTGCTCACGAAGATAAATATCCAACACATGATCTTGAATTGGCAGCGGTAATTTATGCATTGAAGCTGTGGCGGCATTACCTCGTCGGTAATCGTTGCGAGATCTACACCGACCACCAAAGCCTGAAGTACTTGTTTACTCAGCCCGACCTGAATCTCCGCCAGCAGATATGGCTCGAGACAATAGCTGACTACAACATGGGAATTTCTTACACCCCTGGCAAAGCTAATGTTGTGGCCGATGCTTTAAGTCGTAAATCTTACTGTAGTGAACTTGAAGTTCAAGTACAACAACCACTTCTGTATGAAGATTTTCAAAAGTTAAACCTCGAGATTGTTCCTCAAGGTTATGCAAATAACCTGGTTATCGAACCGGATCTCGTCAAATCCGTCAAGGGTATACAGTTTTATGATGATTTCGTACACAAGATTAAGCGCGATATCGCCAATGGGAGACCCTCACCCTTCACCGTTGATAGCAAAGGTGCGGCGTTCTACCAGAACCGTTTAGTGGTTACTCACAGCAAGGGCAGGCATGAGAACCTGGATATGACCCCGAAGGTCATGAGAGCGGCTCACGATACCCCATTGTCCATTCATCCTGGAAGCACCAAGATGTACCAAGACATTCGTCAGCAATTCTGGTGGCCTAACATGAAGCAAGACATTGCCCGATATGTTTCTGAATGTGACGTTTGCCGTCGCGTCAAGGCTGAACATCAAAGACCTGCTGGAACTCTACAACCACTCTCTATTCCTGAATGGAAGTGGGACAAGATCGAGATGGACTTCATCACTGGTTTTCCCAGATCGCAGAAAGGCCACGATGCTATCTTTGTCGTCATCGACCGCTTCTCCAAGGTTTCCCACTTTCTGCCAGTCAAGGAGACGATCTCTGCTAATCAGTTAGCAGACTTGTATGTTTCCAGAATTGTGTCCCTCCATGGCATTCCGTTGGAGATCAGTTCAGACCGTGGCAGTATTTTCACCTCAAGATTTTGGGATAGTTTCCAAGAAGCTATGGGCACGCATCTGAATTTCAGCACCGCCTATCACCCTCAGTCGCAAGGACAAGTCGAACGAGTTAATCAAGTGCTTGAAGACATGCTTCGATCTTGTGTCATCTCATTCGGTAAGAAATGGGAGGAATCTCTTCCTTTTGCTGAATTCTCGTACAACAATAGCTATCAGGCGAGTCTGCAGATGGCTCCCTTCGAAGTTCTCTATGGACGGAAGTGTCGAACCCCTCTGAATTGGTCAGAAACTGGAGAACGAACTCTCATTGGACCGGACATTATTCAGCATGCCGAAGATCAGGTTCGCGTTATTCGTGAACACTTGAAAGCTGCTCAGTCTCGTCAGAAGAGCAACTACGATCGCAAGCACAAAGAAATGGTCTATCAACCTGGCGAATATGCTTACCTCCGTGTCACCTCGATGCGAGGCACTCATCGTTTCGGAATCAAAGGCAAGTTAGCTCCTCGCTACATTGGCCCATTCCGTATCCTTTCCAGAAGTGGACCAGTGGCATACCTCTCACAAGTCCACGATGTATTCCATGTGTCGCAACTCCGACGCTGCTTCAAAGACCCTATCCGTGAAGTGGAACATGATATGATGGAGCTGCAACAGGATTTGACTTATCAAGAACATCCGAGCCGCATTCTTGATCAATCTGAACGCAAAACCCGCAACAAGACGACGAAGTTTCTCAAAGTTCAGTGGTCGAATCATTCTGAAGATGAAGCCACTTGGGTACGTGAGTGTACTCTAATATTCGACTCATGGTACGTGAGTGTACTCTAATATTCGATCCCTCCAAAGAGTAGTGATCCATCTAGTAGCTAGAGTTCTCAACTAGTTTTGTAGGTTTTTGAAAATAGACACGGATTGCCCAAAATACGACACCTATCACTAATAGGCTAGAGCTCTTGACACCAAAAGTTCAAACATTACTCACATCAATACCTCAAAACCATTGCAAGTTACTACTAAAATTAAATAGCAACCTCAATTACCTACTTTCAAGACAAAACATAACTCAGTGCAACAACCAACTCTCCTAACAATATAAACATGAAAACTAAAGAGAGAGTTCCAGCAACAAACTTAAACAAAAGCCAAGGCTCTTGCTAAAGACAAACTAAAACTAAAACTAAACATGGCAGTAGCTACGAAAAGGTAAAGAACACACAACAGAGAAAGATAGGCATGAAAAATTCTATGATGTGTTCTAGTTTTTGAAAGTGGAGCGTGTTTGTCTCCCACACAAAGTAAGCCGGGATCTAACTTGTTATGAACAGCAAGTAAAGCTAAAAAAACTAAAAATAAAACCTAAGAGCGAGACGCTCCAAGCATAGCACATAACGCATGAAGTGATAAAAATATAGTGAGACGAAGGACGAACTGATGATTGTTGATGGAGAAGGGGATGCACGGGGGCATCCCCAAGCTTAGACGCTTGAGTCTCCTTGAATATTTTTTTGGGGATGCATGGGGGCATCCCCAAGCTTGAGCGCTTGACACTCCCGAATCTTCTTTCATCATCTTCCATCGCACACTTGAAAACTCCCTTCATACATAACTCATCATAATTTGATTAGCGAGGTTAGTACCCATAATAAATAATTTTTCCTCTACTGGAAATAAGGATATTCTTGAATAGCTACTGTTTCTCAAGATTTACAAAAAGTTTTTGCAAACAAAAAGCAAGCTTAAGGTTTGCAAAATGAAGAAAAGGCAAAACAGGACAGAATCTGTGAAAAACAGACCAGCAGGTAGTAAAGAATTTTTTAGGGATACTTCTGCAACTCAAATCAAAAAACTCAGAACATACGAAAGTTCCGCGATTGTATAGAGCACACTGTGTAAAAATTTCAGCTCAAAAAGATGAACTGGGATTTTTCTATGATTTTCCCGTCACGAGGACAGAATCTGTTTTCTGGACAGCATGTCACAACTTTCACTTCCCTTGGCATATGAGGCTATAATTGGCACAAAGCTTGAAAAGTAAAGATACAATGATGTTGCTACAGTAGTAACAATCATCAAGACCACTAAAAACAGAAGAAAAACAAAAAGGAAATCCTAAATTCGTTGCGGGATGCCTCCCGAAAGCGCTTCTTTAAAGCCATTAGCTAGGCTTAAGATTTTAGTGATGCTCTCGTAGGAATAAGAGTTGAAGAACAAAAGAGAGCATCAAGAAGCAAGTATCAAACACATTTAAGTCTAACATGCTTCCTATGCAAAGGGATCTTATAGAAGAATAACTCATTGAAGCATAAAGATATTAGCATAGGAAGGCAAAACAAGTGCAACTTCAAAACTTTCAACATAAAGAGAGGGAATTTGATATTATTGAAATATCTATGAGCATATGTTCCCCTCTCATAATAATTTTTCAGTGGGATCATGAATAATCTCAACAATATAAGTATCACATAAAACTTTCTTATCATGATCCACAAGCATAGTCACCTTGGTCTCGGGGATTATACTAGATAAGATCAATTGAGTACATCAATCCAATACATAGAGGAAGGGGAAATATCATGGGATCACCCTAGATTAACATAGCCTATGATCACAACGAAGATCACATCATGGGAGAGAGAGAAGAACACATAGCTACTGGTAGAAACCTCAGCCCCGAGGGAGAACTACTCCCGCTTCATGGAGGAGGGAAGAAACGGCGATGGAGATGAATCCGGGGGCACTTCCCCGTCCCGGCAGGGTGCCGGCACAGGAATTATGTCCCCCCGAAACTTGATGGCGATGGCGGCGGAGATCGGAATTGCTTCTGGAGAAAAGGGGTCTGGAATCAGGGTTTCCGCGACGGGAGAATAAATAGGGGCCAAAGTAGGGCACCAGGGGGGCCACCAGGGGTCCAGGCGCCCCCCTGACGAGGCCAGCCCATGGGGCGCGCCACCAAGGCGCCTGGGCCCCTGGTGGTGGCCCTCTGGCCCCACCCAGGTGATTCCGGAAGGTTCCTTCACGCTGATTTTTTATCTGATTTTTCCCGAATTTTTAGAGCACTTTTAATATGGGGGAAACCTGAAATAGAAAAACAGCAGAAAACAGGAACTGGCACTGTGGTGCACTGAGTTAATAAGTTAGTCCAAATATGATCAAAAGTGTATGAAAGTGTATCTAGATCATAGCAATATCACACAAAACATGCATGGAGCAAGCAGAAATTATAGATACATTTGGGACGTATAAACATCCCCAAGCTTAATTACTGCTCGTCCTCAAGTAGGTAAATGATAACAAGCATAATTTCTTTGGTGACATGCTAGCAACCATATAAGAACTTTGAAAAGTAAAACAATCAAGGTATGTGATTCAATTCAAGTCATAACGTGCAAGAGTCTATATTAGCATTGAAACAAGCAACAAAAGAACATTGGGTGCAAGAGCTCTCGCTGTCCGTGACTCGAATGTCTCCAAATGGTGTTTGCGTGCAAGAAGGGGGATAGGGAATACAAGAAAAATATTTATTTTTTTAGTACTCAATCTACTAAAGTTTCACACTCGGTCTTCTTTGGAATCTTATCTTGACTCGTCCCCAGACCACTAGCCAGGTACAAGTCAATTTGATCCACTCCTTTTTGATATTTTGAGCACTCATGCCATGGATGAGCGTAAGCACGAGAGTTGACACTTTAGATGGCAAAGAGAGAAATATGGTAGAGGAAGACAAAAAGGGTGAGAAAGGCTCACATCAATGAGGACAACCATAGGCGAGAAAGGCCATATGATAGATATGATGTGAGGAGTAGGGATTTCCATGCCACGGATGCACATATGAGCTAAGGTAAGCTCTCCAATGGAACTAGTGGGGGTGCATCCAACTTGCTTGCTCAATAAGACCTAGAGCTCATTTGAGGAGGCTCATCATTGGAATATACAAGCCAAGTTCTATAGTGTGAAGGTCCCCACATAGTTATATGCATGAATGATACTCTCTATGGAGTACAAGATATAAGAGGGAGTACGAGTGTGGATCTCTCAAAAGGAATAGTAGTGTGCCCCCTTCTCTCTTTTTATTTCTTTTTCTCTTTTTTCCATTTTTTTGTATTTTTTTGGTGGCCTCAATGGCTCTTTCTATTTCTCTCATTTGTCCTCTTTGTGATCTTTTAATCACTTTAGGGGCAACACTCTATATATTACAAGAAGTATAGAAGATCTTTCACACTTTACAAAGTACTCAAATCATAAAGAAGATGTAACTATCATGATGTATGCAATGTATGCCTCTGCCAGTGTAGCAGGAACATGTACGACATGAAGATCAAGTCATGAAGAGGTGGATGTTGCATGGCAATATATCTCGGAAAGGCTATGGAAATGCCTTGATAGGTAGGTACGGTGGCTGTTTTGAGGAAAGATATAAGGAGGTTTATGATGACAGAGCGTATCATGACAAGGGTTTGGATGTACCGGAGAAGGTGGACACCAACTCTCGGAGTGAGAAGAAGGCAATGCACGGCACGAGAGAGGCTAGCAAAAATGAGAAGGTGGAAGTGTCAACTTTCAATACTTACATTAGTCCGAAGAACTCATGCACTTATTATCGGTAACTCTCAATCTAGTAAGGAGGTTCACAAAGGGACAAGTACACCGAGGAGGAGTGTATGGAGGTTTGGTTATCCTTGCGCATCCTCGACTCATGGTACGTGAGTGTACTCTAATATTCGATCCCTCCAAAGAGTAGTGTTCCATCTAGTAGCTAGAGTTCTCAACTAGTTTTGTAGGTTTTTGAAAATAGACACGAATTTCCCAAAATACGACACCTATCACTAATAGGCTAGAGCTCTTGACACCAAAAGTTCAAACATTACTCACATCAATACCTCAAAACCATTGCAAGTTACTACTAAAATTAAATAGCAACCACAATTACCTACTTTCAAGACAAAACATAACTCAGTGCAACAACCAACTCTCTTAACAATATAAACATGAAAACTAAAGAGAGAGTTCCAGCAACAAACTTAAACAAAAGCCAAGGCTCTTGCTAAAGACAAACTAAAACTAAACATGGCAGTAGCTACGAAAAGGTAAAGAACACACAACAGAGAAAGATAGGCATGAAAAATTCTATGATGTGTTCTAGTTTTTGAAAGTGGAGCGTGTTTCTCTCCCACACAAAGTAAGCCGGGATCTAACTTGTTATGAACAGCAATCAAAGCTAAAAAAACTAAAAATAAAACCTAAGAGCGAGACGCTCCAAGCATAGCACATAACGCATGAAGTGATAAAAATATAGTGAGACGAAGGACGAACTGATGATTGTTGATGGAGAAGGGGATGCACGGGGGCATCCCCAAGCTTAGACGCTTGAGTCTCCTTGAATATTTTTTTGGGGATGCATGGGGGCATCCCCAAGCTTGAGCGCTTGACACTCCCGAATCTTCTTTCATCATCTTCCATCGCACACTTGAAAACTCCCTTCATACATAACTCATCATAATCTGATTAGCGAGGTTAGTACCCATAATAAATAATTTTTCCTCTACTGGAAATAAGGATATTCTTGAATAGCTACTGTTTCTCAAGATTTACAAAAAGTTTTTGCAAACAAAAAGCAAGCTTAAGGTTTGCAAAATGAAGAAAAGGCAAAACAGGACAGAATCTGTGAAAAACAGACCAGCAGGTAGTAAAGAATTTTTTAGGGATACTTCTGCAACTCAAATCAAAAAACTCAGAACATACGAAAGTTCCGAGATTGTATAAATCACACTGTGTAAAAATTTCAGCTCAAAAAGATGAACTGGGATTTTTCTATGATTTTCCTGTCACGAGGACAGAATCTGTTTTCTGGACAGCATGTCACAACTTTCACTTCCCTTTGCATATGAGGCTATAATTGGCACAAAGCTTGAAAAGTAAAGATACAATGATGTTGCTACAGTAGTAACAATCATCAAGACCACTAAAAACAGAAGAAAAACAAAAAGGAAATCCTAAATTCGTTGCGGGCTGCCTCCCGAAAGCGCTTCTTTAAAGCCATTAGCTAGGCTTAAGATTTTAGTGATGCTCTCGTAGGAATAAGAGTTGAAGAACAAAAGAGAGCATCAAGAAGCAAGTATCAAACACATTTAAGTCTAACATGCTTCCTATACAAAGGGATCTTATAGAAGAATAACTCATTGAAGCATAAAGATATTAGCATAGGAAGGCAAAACAAGTGCAACTTCAAAACTTTCAACATAAAGAGAGGGAATTTGATATTATTGAAATATCTATGAGCATATGTTCCCCTCTCATAATAATTTTTCAGTGGGATCATGAATAATCTCAACAATATAAGTATCACATAAAACTTTCTTATCATGATCCACAAGCATAGAAAATTTGTTACTCCCCACATAAGCAAAATCCTTCTCATTAGTAATAGTGGGAGCAAACTCAACAAAATAGCTATCACATGAATCATTCTTATCATGATGCACTTGAAAAATAGTATTCTTTATAGCATAAGTGTCATCACAACAATCATCATAGATAGGAGACAAAGTATCATCAAAATAAATTTCCTCATCAAAACTTGGGGTGCTAAAAAGATCATCTTCATAAAACGTAGCATCCCCAAGCTTATAGCTTTGCATATCATTAGGAGCAAAGGTATTCAAAGAAGACATACTAATAACATTGCTACTAACATGAGTGTTGTGCAAATAATGAAGGTCCATAGGCTTTTTGATTTTCTCTTCAAACACTTCATGTGCCAACTCAAGGTAGAGCTCATAAAGCTCTCTCATAATATTTTTGTTGTTTTCCATAAGGCCTAACTAGTGAAAATAAAAACAAGAACGAAAAGATTTAATTGCAAGATCTAAATATATACCTTCAAGCACTCACCTCCCCGGCAATGGCCAGAAATAGCTTGATGTCTACGCACGCTTCTATTCTTGTAGACTATGTTGGGCCTCCAAGCGCAGAGGTTTGTAGGACAGCAGCAATTTCCCTCAAGTGGATGACCTAAGGTTTATCGAACTCAAGGAAGTAGAGGTTGAAGATGGTCTCTCTCAAGCAACCCTGCAATTAAGATACAAGAAGTCTCTTGTGTCCCCAACACACCTAATACAACTAGGAGTTGTATAGGTGCACTAGTTCGGCGAAGAGATGGTAAAATACGAGTGATTGGTGTGGCAAAGGAAGGTAATATAAATCTGTAATAAAAAGTGCAGCAAGCAAACAAGTGGTAAACGTGAGCACAAACGGTATTGCAATGGTGGAAACAAGGCCTAGGCTTCATACTTTCACTAGTGGCAACTGCCAACAACATTAACATAGTCTAATCACATGATATTTCCCATAAAACATGCAATGGAGACGCACTCGGAGGTCATTCCTTTGTGGTCAAGAGAGTATGAGAATTATGTAGGGCTACAAAAGCACACCTCAAAGTTCGTAGTTCTCAATATATGGATTTCCCAATGTCGCCGCGGCCATCCAAAGAGAGTACCACAATCACCACAACATATCTCAAGGATAGTCAAAGACAAGCACCAAGAGACTCTCAATCTTCAATCAACACACAAAAGAGGAAATCACTCATGATAATATTCTTCTAACCCATGTCCAATAGACCGTTGTCACCTTGGTCTCGGGGATTATACTAGATAAGATCAATTGAGTACATCAATCCAATACATAGAGGAAGGGGAAATATCATGGGATCACCCTAGATTAACATAGCCTATGATCACAACGAAGATCACATCATGGGAGAGAGAGAAGAACACATAGCTACTGGTAGAAACCTCAGCCCCGAGGGAGAACTACTCTCGCTTCATGGAGGAGGGAAGCAACGGCGATGGAGATGAATCCGGGGGCACTTCCCCGTCCCGGCAGGGTGCCGGCACAGGAATTCTGTCCCCCCGAAACTTGATGGAGATGGCGGCGGAGATCGGAATTTCTTCTGGAGAAAAGGGGTCTGGAATCAGGGTTTCCGCGATGGGAGAATAAATAGGGGCCAAAGTAGGGCACCAGGGGGGCCACCAGGGGTCCAGGCGCCCCCCTGGCACGGCCAGCCCCTGGGGCGCGCCACCAGGGCGCCTGGGCCCCTGGTGGTGGCCCTCTGGCCCCACTCAGGTCCTTCCGGAAGGTTCTTCTGCGCTGATTTTTTATCTGATTTTTCCTGAATTTTTGGAGCACTTTTTATATGGGGGAAAACTGAAATAGAAAAACAGCAGAAAACAGGAACTGGCACTGTGGTGCACTGAGTAAATAGGTTAGTCCAAATATGATCAAAAGTGTATGAAAGTGTATCTAGATCATAGCAATATCACACAAAACATGCATGGAGCAAGCAGAAATTATAGATACGTTTTGGACGTATCACCTGCCGGGAGGAGGAACCCCCTCCGGGAGACCATCCATAGCCATGGACGCCTCCCGGATGTGATGTGACATGAAAGAGGGGAATATAAAATTCCAATTCCCTCTCAAGAAAGGGATGGAACATTTCCCTAGGAAAAAGATTAAGTTACCTTTTGAGTCCGTCACACGTGCTAGTTATTCTCTTGAAAAGACTTGATCTTCTGCTTTAAGCCTAGCTAATGGCTCTAAAGAAGCGCTTTCGGGAGGCAGCCCGCTACGAATTTAGGTTTTCTTTTTGTTTTTCTTCTATTCTTAGTGGTCTTGATGATTTTTACTACTGTAGAAACATCATTGTATCTTTACTTTTCAAGCTTTGTGCCTTTTATAGCCTCATACGATAAGGGAAGTGAAAGTTGTGACATGCTGTCCAGAAAACAGATTCTGTCCTCGTGACTAGAAAAATCAGAGAAAAATCCCAGTTCATCTTTTTGAGCTGAATTTTTTACACAGAGTGCTATATACAATTACGAAACTTTCGTATGTTCTGAGTTTTTTTATTTAAGTTGCTGAAGTATCCCTAAAAAATTCTTTTCTCTCTGCTGTTCTGTTTTTCTCAGCTTCTGCCCCGGTTTTTCTTTTCGCAGTTTTGCAATCCTTAAGCTTGCTTTTTCTTTGCCAAATCTTTTGGGAAGACAAGAGAAACAGTATATATTCCTTTAAATCTTTATTTGCAGTAGAGGAAAATTATTTTAATAGGGCACTAACCTCTCTAATCAGTCTACAATGAGTTATGTATGAAGGGAGTTTTCAAGTGCGCGATGGAAGATGATGAAAGAAGATCTTGGAGTGTCAAACGCTCAAGCTTGGGGATTCCCATGTGCACCCCCAATAAATATTCAAGGAGACTCAAGCGTATAAGCTTGGGGATGCCCCCGTGCATCCCCTTCTTCATCAACAATTATCAGTTCGTCCCTCGTTGCACTATATTTTTATCACTTCATGCGTTGTGTGCTATGCTTGGAGCGTCTCGCTCTTTACTTTTCTAGGTTTGTTTTTGCTTTGTTTGCTGTACTAACAAGTTAGACCCCAGCTTACTCTTTTGTGTGGGAGAGTTACACGCTCCGCTTGAACTAGAACTCCTCATAGGATTTGCATGCTTATTCTTTTAGCTGTGAGTTGTTCTTTTTCTTTTCTTAGCTGCTGCTCTGTTTAGTTGTACTGCTTTAGTTTTTCTAGAGATTTTCTTTTGTTTTAGGTTGAACTTTCTATAGGTTGCATGTTTTATCTTGTTAGAGAGTTTGCCTGTTGCACTGAGTTTTGTGTCTTGACTAGAAGTAGGTAGTTAAAGTTGTTGTTCTCTTTGTAGTAGTAACTTGCAATAGTTTTGAGGTATTGACTAGAGTACTGTTTGAACTTTTGGTGTCAAGAGCTCGAGCCTATTAGTGATAGATGTCGTATTTTGGGCAATCCGTGTGTTTTTAGAAAACCAAAACCCCTGTTGAGAACTCTAGCTACTAGATGGATCACTAACCTCTGGAGTGTTTGAATATTAGAGTACACTCACGTACCATGAGTCGAGGATGCGCAAGGATAACCAAACCCCCATACACTCCTCCTCGGGGTACTTGTCTCTTTGTGAACCTCCTTATTAGATTGAGAGTTACCGATAATAAGTGCATGAGTTCTTCGAACTAATGTGAGTATTCGAAAGTTGACACTTCCACCCACCTATACTTTTTCTAGCCTCTTCGGTACCGTGCATTGCCCTTTCTCACCTTGAGAGTTGGCGCATACTTCGCCGGTGCATCCAAACCCTTGGCACGATACGCTCTGTCATCATAAGCCTCCTTATAACTTTCCTCAAAATAGCCACCATACCTACCTACAAGGCATTTCCATAGCCTTTCCGAGATACATTGCCATGCAACATCCACCTTCTCATGACTTGATCCTCATGTCATACATGATACTTGCTTGATCGATGAGCCGCATGCTAGTTGGGCCTTGCCCTAATTATTGCTACATGACGCGCTAGTATCATTGCATATCCTGCTATCCTGGCAGAGGCATACATTTGCATCATGATAGTTATATCTTCTTTATGTGAGTACCTTTGTAAAGTGTGAAAGATCTCTTATATTTTTGTAAAATATAGAGTGTTGCCCCTAAAGTGAGGAAAAGATCCCAAAGAGGACAAAATCAACAGATTCCAAAGAGGACAAATGAGAGTTAAATAGAAAGAGCCATTGAGGCCACCAAAAAAATACAAAAAGAGAGAAAAAAAGAGAAAAAGAAAAATAAAAGGAGAGAAGGGGGCAAACTACTATTCCTTTTGAGAGATTCACACTAGTACTTCATCCTCTATCCCTTGTACTCCATAGAGATCATCATCATGCATATAGCTATGTGGGGACCTTCACACTATAGAACTTGGCTTGTATATTCCAATGATGAGCCTCCTCAAACGAGCTCTAGGTCTTCTTGAGCAAGCAAGTTAGATGCACCCCCACTAGTTTCCTTGGAGAGCTTTTAGCTCACATGTGCATCCGTTGCATGGAAATCCCTACTCCTCACATCATATCTATCATATGGCCTTCTCTCGCCTATGATTGTCCTCATTGATGTGAGCCTTTCACACCTTTTTGTCTTCCTCCTCCACCTTCTTTCTGTTTCGCCTTTTAGGTGACAACTTTCTTGCTCACGCTCATCCATTGCATGAGTGCTCAAAATATCGAAAGGGAGTGGATCATTTTGACTTGTACCTGGCTAGTGGTCTGGGGACGAGTCAAGATAAGAATACAAAGGAGACTAAGTGTGAAACTTTAGTAGATAGTTGTTCTCAACAACCGTTTTCTCTCTTTTTCCCAGTCCCATGCTTGCATGCAAACACCATCTGGAGACATTCGAGTCACGGACAGCGAGAGCTCTTGCACCTTTTGTTCTTTTGTCGCTTGTGTCAATGCTAATATAGACTCTTGCTTGTTAAGACTTGAATTGAATTGCATGCTTTAATTGCTTTACTTAAAAGTACTTATATGGGTTTGTGGCATGTCACCACAGAAATTATGCTTGTTATCATTTACCTACTCGAGGACGAGCAGGAATTAAGCTTGGGGATGTTGATACGTCCCAAACGTATCTATAATTTCTGCTTGCTCCATGCATGTTTTGTGTAACTTTGCCATGTTTTTCTTGAACTTTCATACACTTTTGAGCATATTTGGACTAATCTATTAACCCAGTGCACCCAGCTGCCAGTTGTTGTTTTCTGCTGTTTTTGTATTTCAGGTTTTCTGGACATTAAAAGTGCTCCAAAAAATCCGAAAAAATCGGATAAAAATCAGCGACCTGGAAGCTTCTGGAATCACCAAGCCAGCGGAGGGGGGCCACCACAGGGACTCCAGAAGGGTCCCTGGCGCGGCCCCACCCTATGGGTCCCCTCGACACCCCCCTCGGCCTATATTTAGCCCTCGGGGTAGAAACCCCTACTATCGATCTATTTTCCGCGAACTCGCCTCTGTACCGCTGCCGCCGCCGTTTCAAGATCGGGGCTGCCTAGAGAAGCTGCCCCGGTACCCTGCCGGGAGGAGGAACCCCCTCCGGGAGACCATCCATAGCCATGGACGCCTCCCGAATGTGCCGTGAGTAGTCCCCCTTGGACCATGGGCCCATGACCAGTAGCTATGTGATGTACCTCTCCCCTCTTTGTGCTTCCACTTTCGAGACCTCGTGAGCTTCCTCACATGATCGAGGCACTTTTGTAATTTCTGATGTTGCTATGCTGAGTTTGCTGGGATCTGATGGATTATGAGACTATGTTCAGATTGTGATGAGTAATATATTTGGTTCTTCTCTTTTATATTTTGTTCTTGAGTAAATTCTTGCATGTTCTCCGTTGCAGTATTTTGCTTTGGCCAAGTAGTTTGCTTGCAACTCCAAGAGGGAGCGTTATGCTTGATTGTGGGTTCAGCCCCTTGATGTCTAGCTTGAGTGACAGAAACATGAGACTAGGGGATGTTTTGTTGACACCAGGGATAAAACAACGGTGCTTGTATCCGCGGGTGCAAGGATTGTTTACTTTACGCCAAGTTCTTTTAATGCAGTTGTCTGTTGCTTTGAGTTTACACTTTGGGTGGGATTCGCAACTTAATACCAGCGAGATGTTCTGCATAGATATCTCAAGGTGGATGATTCGTAGTAGATGCAGTTGGATTTCGGTCTACTTACCTTGGCGTACTGCCCATTGCTTTTGAGCCCTTCCTTTCTTTGCAGCATAGTTAGCATTGCGGTGCCTTCATAATTCTGTCAATTTCCCAGCTGTGATCTGTCTTTTGGGAGAGAGAAATCACTAGTGAAAATCATGGGACCTCGGTCCATCTTCACATTATTGTTTACACCCTCAATTTACTTTCAGACTTTACTTTCAGTTCCACTTTTATCTCTTGCGTTTATCCTTTGTAAACAGCAAGGCCGGAGGAATTGACAACTCCTCTGTACTCGTTGGGAGAAAAGTTATTTGTATCTGTGTGCAGGTCCAGGTGAAGCTAGCAACCTCGGCGCCATTGTTCACTTTACCACCTTCTTGTATCCTTCGGAGTCCTACGGGAGACAAACCTTGGTATCTTTGCCAAGGGAAAACTTGCCGCTGCACTATATCTCACCCTGCACTTGGGGTAACCAACGAGGCTTGAAGAGTTTTAACACTCTCTTGCCATCAGGCGCATGGACCCCTGGTGGGGCCCCTGGCTGCCCCCCTTCGCCTATATATTCCCCGTGACGTGAAACTTCCGAGGAGAGAACCCCTTTTCGTGATCTCGCCTCTGTTCTGCCACCGCCGCGCTTCCAAGATCTGGAGCGCCAGCAGACTTCTTCCCGACACCCTGCCGGAGGGAGGATCAACCTCCGGGATCTTCCCCTTCACCATGGACACTTCCCGGATGTGTTGTGAGTAGTTTCCTTTGGGCTATGGGTCCGTGATCAGTAGCTATGTGATGTTCTCCTCCCCTCTTTATTCTTCATGGTTTAGACCTCGTGAGCTGCCCTACATGATCGAGGCACTTATGTAATCTTTCTGCTGTTGGTATGCTGAGTTTGATGGGATCTGATGGATTATGAGATTATGTTTAGATTGTGATAGAGTAATATATTTGGTTCTTATCTTTTATATTTTTGTTCCTAAGTAATTCTTGCGTGTTCTCCGTTGATGTTTATTGCTTTGGCCAAGTAGTAGGTAGTGACTCCAAGAGGGAACGTTATGCTCGATTGTGGGTTCATGCCCCCTGATGACACGCTTGAGTGACAAAAATATGAGTCTAGGGGATGTGTTGTTGCCACAAGGGAGAAAACAACGATGCTTGTAACCGCAGTTGCAAGGAATGTTTGCTTTACGCAAAGTGCTTTTTAATGCAGTTGTCTGTTGCTTTGGGTTTACACTTTGGGTGGGACTCGCAACTTAATACCAGTGAGATGTTCTGGATATATATCTCAAGGTGGATGATTAGTAGTAGATGCAGTTGGATTTCGGTCTACTTATTTTGGGGTACTGCCCATGCTTTTGAGCCTCTTCCTTTCTTCGTAGCATAGTTAGCATTGCGGTGTGTTTATAATCATGTCAATTGCCCATCTGTAATTTGTTTACCTCGCATAGCAGTTTTATCATCTTTTGGGAGAGAGACATCACTAGTGAACATCACGGGACCCCGGTCCATATTCTCATCATTGTTTACACGCTTACTTACTTTTCAGCTTTTACTTTCAGTTGCTATTATCACTATCATTATCCCTTGTGTTTTGATCCTTTGTAAACAACAAGACCGGAGAGATTGACAACCTCCCTGAACTTCGTTGGGAGCAAAGTTATTTGTGTCGTGTGCAGGTCCAGGTCAAGGAAGCAACGTTTGTCGTAAACAGTGCCATTGTTTTCTTGCCACCTACTTATCATTACCGGAGTCCTACGGGAGACAAACCCTATCCTCTACATAGGGGAAATTTGTTGCTATCCTACATCTCACCTTCCACTTGGGGTAACCAACGAAGGGCGAGAAGTAATTATCCTCTCTCGCGTATCAAGCAGCACAACCAAACATGTACCGGGTGAGCAACAAAGGTCTACTCCAAAGCCCATGGTATAGCACGCGGTAGCAGGGCGGTAGTTCCCCGATTGTATCGTTTTAGTGCACTTAGGCCGAAATGATTTTGAACGGTACAACCGTGTGGGTGGACGACGCCCACAGGGTATGCCCATGTCACCATGGGTCAGGGCGGTTGTACCAAACCGACTATGCCACTCTCCGTGCACTGTTGTACCGGCCAGGTACCGCGCTCCCATCGCAATAGGGTGATTTCCCTTTGCGTGTGGGGCGGTACCCAGGCGTTTGTAACACGATTGTATCGATCCAATGCACTTGTGCACTTTGGTATGATACAACTAGTGGATGAGGCGGTTGTACCGCCATGGCCGCTACAATAGTGGTATTTTGCCTCAAGTGCAATTGTACCAAACCTCGGGTCGGTTGTACCAGCTTAGTGCAAATTGCACCATAATGGTTGGATTTGGTAGGTCACTAAATAATGAGGGCTTCTTCCTCCTTGTGACGTACCTCTTGCCTACCTCTCTCCTCCATTAATGCTAGATCTCATATTTGCTCCATATCCTTTTCTAGCCAACCAAACTTCTTGATTTGATAAGGATTAACGGAGGATACCTATATCTAAAATTCCATCCAAAGGAAATTTGATTCCCCCATCCATTTATTTGTGGATCTTGTTACTCTTGGGTGTTGGAGTATCCTAAGAGCTTGAGGTGTGACCTCGGAGCCGCATTCCATTGTGGTGAATATTCGTGGTTGTGTTGGGAGACTCCAATTCTATTGTGGAGTTTGCCCCATCCTTGACTATAATGGTTTCGTGTGTGCCTTCAAGGCACTGTTAGTGGATGCACGGAACCTTGCATTGTGCGAGGGTGTGTGGACATAAGGTGAGTCATTGTTACTGAAAACAATTTCCAGTTCTACGGATATCATATACCTATCACAATCAAGGGTCAGAATAACGATTTTTTATACGATTCTAACACATTACAATCCAAACTAACCCAGCTGGTTCTACGAATTTTATTAGTAAAATTTATGTACCTATGATTTTGGTAGTTAAGATTCAATAATTTACAATCCTACCATTAGCGCTCTGATCTGATTCAGAATCACGATTCTAACTACCTTGACCTTCCCGTAAAGTTGAAAGTTGGGATAATTAAGCAGACCCTGTAGAAAATTTTGGAATTTTTGAAAGTTAATAGAGGATTTTTTTTTTGGCTCAACTTCCTGTAAACAATAGTTTACATAGAGATATGGGGATGAATAATTGTTACATTTGCTCTTAGTATAGATATGCGTGAAACATTCAGAAGGGGTGTTAGGGCAACTCCAATGGGGCCACCCAAATGATCTGTTTGGGTCTGCGCACGTCGGTTTGAACCTGTGTGAGGAAACAACGCGGCCCAACACAGATGTAAATGGATTGTTGTTCATTTTTTCCACGATCACCCATTTCCAGTTCAAATTTGGGCAGGCTTTGCGTTCGCGCGGACACGCCACTGACGTCCTCCCCTTCCCTCCTTTCTCCTCCCCTGCCCGCCTGTCGGTGGCACAACAAGGCCATTGCCCACCGCGCACGCTCCTCGACTTCGTCATCTCCTCTTCGTCACTTCGCCTCCACTGCCACACATCCCGTCATCACCCCCTTTCGGAATGCAATGAACTTCCAGAGGTCAACTTTCATGTCAATGCCACCAATACAACAAGGGATATTTAAGGCCCGATATGCGGTACTGTTCCAGATCTAAGTGTTTCCACCCAGATCCGGGGAAGAAGCACATATCGGTCCCACCGCGACATATGACAAAGCCATATGCCCCGGATTTCCAACATGATATCACAACATTACAGATACAGGATACAACATCTCATACAATCGGCATACAACTGCCTCAAATACAGTACAACAGCGGAAGATACATGTCTGAGTACAGATTACAAGCAAATGCCTACTGGCAAAGAGAAAAGCATCGATCCCATAACCACACGGGTCCAGGCCCTCCACCGGGATCCGCCTAACTAGTCGTCGTCGAGTCTCCACGTGAAACGTCGATCACCATACCTGTTGTCGATCAGAACCCTGAAAAGAGTTTGGGAGTAGTATCATGAGTACAGAGGTACTCAGCATCCAACTGTAGTGGTCATCTGACCCAGCAAGGACTTCATCACTCGTCATTCTAGGACAACTAGTAGTTTACGGTAAGGAAGGGGTAAGTGGTGAGGTTGCTGCCGCACTAGCATTTATGAAGTGGCTAACGATCTAGAGAGTAAGGTAAGAAGCCAAGCATTCGATGAGGAATCGCCTCCAACAAGTCTTGCTATCAACTACTTACGCAAACATAACACCTATCCTATCCTTGTCCTCCTCTTCGCATCCTGACGAAGAAGAAGCAGTCAAGGCACACGCACACGTTGATCAAGTTATAATAAGATTATCTCAGTTGTTGTTGTCTATGAACAGGACGTATGTCTCAAGTCGTCCATAACCGTGGACACGGCTTCTCGAAAAGATTTAACCCTGCAGGGGTGTACCAACTGCCCATTACGAGGCTCCGCACGCACGTCCATCACTCTCAGTTGCGACCCATTATAGGCAACCATTTTATGGTTTAGTTCCAAGAGATCCGAAACGACAAGTCCCTCTAGCTAACAACGAACAAATCCGGGTGGCCCCGGGGAGTCGACACCCAATCCAAAAGCTGGCCACGCTCTCGGATCGGACTCTTCCGTCACAACCGCGTTTGGGTTACCGGGACGCCTCATATGAGGTCTCGGGCCCTCGCCGGCCAAAGGTGGACCAACAAAGAAACCATGTCTCCGCTGGCCCAAGTTGTTTTAAAAGATATCTGCTAGGAGCGACCCGACAAGATATATATGCATGTTTTCAAATGGTAAATCAGCTTGGGCCACCTCTAGAAATGTTTGAAGCTAGATAGGTAAGAAAAGGGGACCCCATAAAATCCCACACGCGGTTAGGCACGCTCAGTCTTAAAACCAAAACCCGGAACTCGGATCCTAGGTGACTCGAATGGAACAAAGCGTCGGGGCGGGATAGCCTAGACCTTCCATCCTTCGTCGAATATAGTCAACATTATAATAATCATATCATCAACAATAATATAATAATCAGGTGATATCCCAACCCAAAGAGTAACAGGGTAACATCGTAGCATCCTAAGCATGCATACTAAGCAGGGGCTGAGCAACGAGCAATAGTAACATAGCAGTACAAGGTTTGCTGGGAGGGGACATGGCTGTATCGGTTTAAAAAGGCTGTAAACATGTGGTAGGATCAAACATCGAACCTAACCTAGACTAGCATGCAAACCGCTGGTTGAAATAGAATGGATCATAAGTAATGCAAAGTCCTTGCCTGTTGATAAGTCGGGTTCCGAAGGTGTAGTCGATCGCAAGCTCGCATCGTCTCCGAGAGACACCCGCGGAAGCACACAAGACGAAAACACTGGAAAGCAATCAACGGTGCACCATTATTACTACGGAGCAATACAAGATCAAAGAGACAACACAAGGCACATCAACGCGATACGGATCTATCGTCGAGAACGGTTACTAACGGTGTAAGTGGAGTACTCGTCACACACGACGAATACCGCACGTTTACGGTGGTTCAAGTTGCTTAGCTACAGGTGACCAAACAACGGTTATTAACATGGCAACTCAAGCAAGCATGGCATATCACACAGACAGGTCAAGAGGTGAAGCACAAAGTAAACTATCTATGCTAGTCAATTTAAGTGAGGCACAACCTAAACATGGCATAACACTAAGTGCCGCACGATGATTAAAAGATTTGGTACTGTTCTGCCCTAAACCATATTTTAAGTTGGTTAACAACAGAAAACAATAGCATAAACACAAAGTACACGATTGATCCAGGATTGTTATCAATACCGTGACTTCCTCAAATCGTGTATTTGAAGAAGTGTTGTAATTGGTACAACAAGAAGGTTTTGAAAAACAACATATGGATACTAGTGTCTCGTAAACTGAATTCTCATTTTGATGGATGATCAAAGGATTTTGGACTTAACCAAAATATTGAGGAAACATGCATTTGCATGAAACTGAGTGGGAGCTGAATAGTTTCCTGAAACTTAATATGTAGACGACATATTTTGAGTGGGAGCTATGGGAGTATTATCCTAGCCTTATATGTAAATGACATATTTGAGTAGGAGCCATGTGGTTAGTATCCTGAACTTAATATGTGTCTGACATATCTAAGTGGGAGCCATGTGGATGTTATCCTTGTCTTATATGTGGCCGACATATTTGAGTGGGAGCAATATGAGTGTTATCTAAAGACTTAATATGTGCATGACATATTTGAGTGGGAGCATGATAACATTCTCATATATGGATAACATATTATGAATGGTGCAGTTGGTGTTAATGATTATTTGAACCTTTCATAAATGAAGATGAATAAGTATTAAGCATTGAAGATCTATTAAGATAGATATGTGTTTAATAAACATTGAGTCGTAATACTTTCCTGGATAAGATTCTGAAGGAGTTCAGAATGGGACAAGTCAAGAAGTGGTCCTTACTTGTATATCCAAGAGAAGTGTTGAGTTAATCTCAGTACAATAACAATGGTTAATGGTTAATGAAAGAAATGGATGTGTTGGATCCTCTATGCTTTTGTCATAGGTTCTTTCATATAAAACCAGAGTTATGTACTCGACGTAATGTGACCCAAGTTCTTAGTAGTAAGAACATGTTGTGATATGATTTATGAGTAAATCATTGAACAAAGAGTTAAGTTTATCCTTCAGTGTCTGGAGAGAACTGAGGATACATCTCAAATTTGTAAAGGATAGTGGACTTGACCATAAATGTTATGTTGGTTCAAGTTTTGACACTAACCTAGAAAATTGAGATATCATACTAATGAATGCCTAAGTTGAAAGAAACATGGTTAGACATCAAAGTTGCATACAATGCACTAAGGATTGAATCTACATTGATGTGGCTGCTTTAGAAGTAGCAGGAGTTATATTATGGCTTAAGAAGTTCGACTTCTGATTGAGTGAGTTTCAAGTGTGCATGACTATGGGAAAGTCCGCGTGACCCACCGGATGTCATTGCTGTGACACAGCAAACGAAGTCTCATTTCACCGCCAAATATATATACCTCATCATTATAGTGGATAATGAAGGAATGTCAAATTAGGTGACATTATGATTTGCAAAAGGACATACGGTTCTGAATGGTACCCAGACCGTTGATACAACCTCTTCCACGGGCAAGCATGATCAATAAGGAGTTATGATCCAGAGAAAATGCAACTAGATTATTTGTACTCTAGTGCAAGTGGGAGACTGTTGGGAATGTGCCCTAGAGGCAAATAAAATATGTTTTATCGAGCATATTCCATTAGTTCATAATACGTTTGATACTATGCTAGAACTGTATTAAGCGGAAACATTAATACAGGTGTGGTATGCAAACAACCAGGTCCCTAGTTAACCCTAGTATACTAGTCCATTGGGCGATTGATGATCAAGGTTTCCTAATCATGAGACAATGGCGTCTGTTGACAATGGAGTCGTATCATTGGATAATGATATGATGGACATACACCCACCAGAAGTGTTGCGATGTGATCAAGTCACATAGTTAGACATTGCGATAACTATAACGTAGTGACCAGATCCTTTGACCGTAATGATCATACGTAATTGTCATCTATGAGGAGACTTTGATTTGTATCCCACCGCCTGACTGAAATATGCTGGCTATAACGGTGCACTTTGGGTATTCCGAAATAGATGGTTGATGAGTATGCAAATAGATCAAAGCGGGATTTGTCCATCCGTGTGACGGATAGGTACTCTGGGCCCACTCGGTGATGTTACATCATAAAGTTTGCAAACGTGTGACTAGGTCACGGAGTTGTAATATCACGGGAACGAGTAAACTTGTTTGTTGAGAACGAGGACGAACTAGGTATATTGGATACCGATGATCAAACCTCGGACAAGCAAAGTACCATGGGACAAAGGGAACAGGCACACGGTTAACGGATCCAACAGCGATTGAAGTTCATTCGATGGAAGCGCAGGGGCTATCAAGGATTGTAACCAGGTCCAATTGATTAGTCATTGATCAATGAGAGTTGTCTCGATCATGTCTGCTGTTTCCCGGACCATAGGGTGTTACACTTAAGGGTACTCGACGCAGTAAGGATTGATTCGGGATCACCGGAGAAATTGGAGAGAACACCGGAATTGTTCCGGTGATGACCGGAATTGTTCCGATGAAGGCCGGAAGTTGTTCTGGGTATTTTGAAAGGTTCAAAATATATTTAATAATGTTTAATTAATGTTTTATTATTTAATTATCTGAATTAAATATTAAAATATAATTAAATATAATTAAAAATGAATTAAAAGGCATATGGGCCTCATAGGGCCCATTAGGGGGAGAGGGAGTCCTCCCCCATGGGCCATGGCGCCATGAGGGGGCCCACCCCCCTTATTGGTGCGCCCCCCCCCTCCCCTTGGGATTAGTCCCACATGGGAAGTTGAGGGGAGGTTGCCCCCCTCCTTGGCCTATATAAGGACGGGTAGGGGTGCCCTTTTAATCATGAATTTTTTGGAGAAAAGTTTCTCATCTCTCTCCCTCCTTTCTCCTTCCTATGAGTGGACTCCCCTTGTTTGGAGGCTGCTCTGGGTTGGGGATTTCTCCACTATACGCACGCCGTCGTGCTGCTGGAATCGGGATCTGAATCCATCTTCTTTCCGCTGCTCTACTGGTTCGGAGCCCGGAGGGACGTCGGGTATACTGTATGTGTATAATCCCGCGAGGCACTACACTTGTGGTGCTACTTCATCGTCGTGGCCGGATCACGAGGTCTTCATCAGCAACGTTCCGACGGGGACGTAATCCCGTCATCGGTCTGCAAGGATCGGGTGGCTACAGGAGTCATCGTGGATCTGCGCGGCATCGGGGATTGCCGGTACGACTACACCAACCACGTTCATGCGGGAACGTTTCCCGCTTAACGGACAAAATACTGGTACGTGATCTATTTCTGTCCGTTACTTGCATCAGCATAGCATAGGTCTTGGGATTGGGTATCGTAGGTCAAGGAAAAATTTGTGTTTTCTGCCCCGAACCCCAACACAAGGGACTCTGCTCCATGTCGACGTCGAACTTCCGTCGAGATAAATTTCCGCAGAGAGACGACATCGTCGGAATAACGAAAACGTCAGTGACAAGAGGAAGAACGATCGCGAAAACCAGATCAAGGGATAGTGATTTTCGACGCAAGTCGTAAAAACACCGGTAAAAGGAGGGATGGCAACGGATGACCCCGACGATATCCAGAATCGGAGAAGCTAAAGGTACTACAGGAATTCCCACCTGAGCTCGGAATCGAGACAATACGCTGCAAGCAAGGCATTGTAACTATTCCGAAACTCGACACACTCGAGATCCTAAAGTTTTGAAGGGGGATAAGACGAGAATAAAACACTTACGACACTTGTCCTGACCAGAGCAAGGGTAAGGAGTAAAAAGATCTTACTCTCCGATAACTAACTTAGTAACTACAAAATAGTTTTTGTCTAGACTCGACTTCGGCCAGAGAGGGGATCCTACGGTCGGTAAGGCTCTGATACCAAGTTGTAAGGCCCGATATGCGGTACTGTTCCAGATCTAAGTGTTTCCACCCAGATCCGGGGACGAAGCACATATCGGTCCCACCGCGACATATGACAAAGCCATATGCCCCGGATTTCCAACATGATATCACAACATTACAGATACAGGATACAACATCTCATACAATCGGCATACAACTGCCTCAAATACAGTACAACAGCGGAAGATACATGTCTGAGTACAGACTACAAGCAAATGCCTACTGGCAAAGAGAAAAGCATCGATCCCATAACCACACGGGTCCAGGCCCTCCGCCGGGATCCGCCTAACTAGTCGTCGTCGAGTCTCCACGTGAAACGTCGATCACCATACCTGTTGTCGATCAGAACCCTGAAAAGAGTTTGGGGGTAGTATCATGAGTACAGAGGTACTCAGCATCCAACTGTAGTGGTCATCTGACCCAGCAAGGACTTCATCACTCGTCATTCTAGGACAACTAGTAGTTTACGGTAAGGAAGGGGTAAGTGGTGAGGTTGCTGCCGCACTAGCATTTATGAAGTGGCTAACGATCTAGAGAATAAGGTAAGAAGCCAAGCATTCGATGAGGAATCGCCTCCAACAAGTCTTGCTATCAACTACTTACGCAAACATAACACCTATCCTATCCTTGTCCTCCTCTTCGCATCCCGACGAAGAAGAAGCAGTCAAGGCACACGCACACGTTGATCAAGTTATAATAAGATTATCTCAGTTGTTGTTGTCTATGAACAGGACGTAGGTCTCAAGTCGTCCATAACCGTGGACACGGCTTCTCGAAAAGATTTAACCCTGCAGGGGTGTACCAACTGCCCATTACGAGGCTCCGCACGCACGTCCATCACTCTCAGTTGCGACCCATTATAGGCAACCATTTTATGGTTTAGTTCCAAGAGATCCGAAACGACAAGTCCCTCTAGCTAACAACGAACAAATCCGGGTGGCCCCGGGGAGTCGACACCCAATCCAAAAGCTGGCCACGCTCTCGGATCGGACTCTTCCGTCGCAACCGGGTTTGGGTTACCGGGACGCCTCATATGAGGTCTCGGGCCCTCGCCGGCCAAAGGTGGACCAACAAAGAAACCATGTCTCCGCTGGCCCAAGTTGTTTTAAAAGATATCTGCTAGGAGCGACCCGACAAGATATATATGCATGTTTTCAAATGGTAAATCAGCTTGGGCCACCTCTAGAAATGTTTGAAGCTAGATAGGTAAGAAAAGGGGACCCCATAAAATCCCACACGCGGTTAGGCACGCTCAGTCTTAAAACCAAAACCCGGAACTCGGATCCTAGGTGACTCGAATGGAACAAAGCGTCGGGGCGGGATAGCCTAGACCTTCCATCCTTCGTCGAATATAGTCAACATTATAATAATCATATCATCAACAATAATATAATAATCAGGTGATATCCCAACCCAAAGAGTAACAGGGTAACATCGTAGCATCCTAAGCATGCATACTAAGCAGGGGCTGAGCAACGAGCAATAGTAACATAGCAGTACAAGGTTTGCTGGGAGGCGACATGGCTGTATCGGTTTAAAAAGGCTGTAAACATGTGGTAGGATCAAACATCGAACCTAACCTAGACTAGCATGCAAACCGCTGGTTGAAATAGAATGGATCATAAGTAATGCAAAGTCCTTGCCTGTTGATAAGTCGGGTTCCGAAGGTGTAGTCGATCGCAAGCTCGCATCGTCTCCGAGAGACACCCGCGGAAGCACACAAGACGAAAACACTGGAAAGCAATCGACGGTGCACCATTATTACTACGGAGCAATACAAGATCAAAGAGACAACACAAGCCACAGCAACGCGATACGGATCTATCGTCGAGAACGGTTACTAACGGTGTAAGTGGAGTACTCGTCACACACGACGAATACCGCACGTTTACGGTGGTTCAAGTTGCTTAGCTACAGGTGACCAAACAACGGTTATTAACATGGCAACTCAAGCAAGCATGGCATATCACACAGACAGGTCAAGAGGTGAAGCACAAAGTAAACTATCTATGCTAGTCAATTTAAGTGAGGCACAACCTAAACATGGCATAACACTAAGTGTCGCACGATGATTAAAAGATTTGGTACTGTTCTGCCCTAAACCATATTTTAAGTTGGTTAACAACAGAAAACAATAGCATAAACACAAAGTACACGAAAAATTAATCAAGTTACATATAAAGAACATTTTAAACAGAGCAACAGATAAAAAGTTATACCAGTTACAGTTTACAGTGGCAGGTAGTGTAATTAGCAGTCAAGCAACAAGTAGACAAGTGCAAACATGGCAACAAAGCACAAATTATTAAACTAGACACAAAACTAAGCAAGTTTCATATTTTACGCGTCGCAATCGGAGCTACGGTTAAAAAGTTACGGACACCGCAAAAATCCTAATACAACTGCCTAATTAAATAAATAAAAAACCTAGCAGAACAGAGAAAAAAAAGCTAAACGGGCCAAATCTGCTACTGACCCGGCCCAACAGGAAAAAAACAGATCTAATTAAATAAAATAAAATAAAATAAAAAAGGGGCAGCCTCACTTTGGGCTGGATCTGGCCTGGGCCTGCTGGGGGGCTGCGGCCTGGCCTGGGCCGCCTGGGCCGCCTGGGCGCGTCGGCCCACGCTGGGGTGGACGGGAGGCCAGCCGGCTCGTTCCCGAGCTCGCTCCCGAGCGGGGACTCCAGCGGCGGCGGCTGTCTCCCGGTGGCGCGCCGGCCACCGACGACGAGGGCAGCGGGGGGGCTGGAGGCGAGGAGCGGCCACGGCAGGGATCCGGAGGGGCGCGGGGCTCCGGCGGCGGCATCACAGGGCGGCGGCGGCCGAGCTCGACGCCGGGCCAGCCATGGCTTCGGGCGGCGCGGCTGTCACGGCCGACGGCGACCTGTAGGGGGAGCGGGGTGGTGAGGAGAGGGAAGAGCAGGAGGGAAAGGAGGAGAGGGAGATGAGGAAGGGGGCGGGCGGCGGCCTCCCTGGCCGGAGCAGGCCGGCGGCGGGCAGGTCTCCACGGGCGTCCATGGGAGAGAGGATGTGGAGAGGAGAGAGAAGAGGCTGCAGGCGATCTCGGCCCTCCGATCTCGCGATCGGACGGCCGAAAACGGATCTGGGAGCTAGGGTTTGCTGCGAAAATTGGGGTATTTGGGGCCAGATCTGGGGCTGGTGGCTGCCTAGGGAAACCCTAGGTGGGTGGGAGTGTGGTGGTCTTTATATAGCCCCGATGGCTGGCAGTTTGCAAAAACATCCCCGGTTTTTATCTCGCGCGCACGGTGCTCACGTTTCTGACCGCCGGGGGTCCGCAGTACCTCCGATTCGGGTAAAACTTCGAACTGCCGATCAGTGCGTCGAGCCGGAGGCGTTCACCTCGCGCTGGAACCGTTCCGAAAACACTTTCCGGCGCGCTATAAAAATATCCCGTTTAATTATTAAACGGGGTTTTTCGTTCCGTTAGCTGCGGCTGGTCTCGTGCGGTTTTCCCGACGGTGATTCGGGCGAAACCCGGTGTCGCAAAGGTCGAGTGTCAGGGTGGCAAGGGTCGGTCTCCGTCCGGTACGAGATAAGAGGGGGAAAAATAACCGCCGATCGATAAATCGGGGATGCAAACACCGCAAACAAATCAGGCAATCAAACAATTCACACCGAAAACAAAATTTTTAATTTTTGTGAAAACTGGGCTGTTACAGGATACTACCTAGTGGATGGTATCTATCTTCAATGGTCTACATTTATGAAGACAATTTGCAGGCCTCTAGGAGAGAAGAGGGCTAGGTTTACCAAAGAACAAGAGAGTGCTAAAGATGTGGAGCGTGATTTTGGTATACTTCAATCTCTCTTGGCTACTGTTTTGCACCCTGCTAGATGTTGGAATGTTGAGACTTCGAGAGATGTGATGAATACTTGCATGATCATGCACAACATAATCGTACAGGATGAGCGTGATCACAGTATGTACGACCAAGGTGAGATTACGTGGCATGCGTGATCGGGCTACTCAAGGAAGAGCGGCAATGTATGCACGGTTCTTCCAATTTCATCGTGACATGCGTGATCGGGCTACTCAAGTGTAATTTCAAAATGACTTGGTTGAGTATATGTGAACTCACATAAAAACCAAAAGTCAGTTTGTAGAACTAAATGGTATAAAACTATACGATTCTTACATATTCAGTTTGTAAACTATATGGCTTATTTATTTGAATAATGTGTAAACTATGTGATACTCCCTCCGTTTTTATTTACTCTACATATTAGAGTTGACTAAAGTCAAACTTTGTAAAATTTGACCAAATTTATAAAAAAAATGAAAATTTACTACTCCATTGGGAATATAACAAATCTATATGATGTGAAAGTACATTCAATAATAAATTTAATGGCATTGATTTGTTATTTTATATGTTAATATTTTTATTTTTATTTTTATCAAAGTTTACAAAGCTTAACTTTGACTAAAGCTAATATGTGGACTAAATAAAAACGAAGGGAGTATACTCATTCTTACAAATTATGCATTCAAAAAATGAAAACGGGTAGGGCCTTTAGCAAATAGGCCGTCCATTGGGTGCACCCACCAAGAAAGAACATGCCAAAAGCGGATGGCTGGCTATCCGTTTAGCAATTCAAACAAACAAAAAACGAACACATATGTTCATTTAGATCGCTCCATTAGAGTTACCATTAAATCGTGAGAACCATGGCTCACAAGAAGGCACGTATTAAATCTCCTCTCTTAACTGAAAAATCAGAGCTGCTCGGTTAATTGCCATCATTATTGCAATCTTGTTGGCCTCGCTTTGCAGCCGGCAACCCTATCATTGAGTAGCAACCGCAGCAATGCCGTTTTAGGATGGAAAGGAGGGCATGCAGTTTTGGTCCGTACAATTAGTTAGGCATTCGATTTATTCTCCACGAATACGTGAGGATGACCAGCCGACAAAATTACCTGTCCGGAGAGAGTACTGAAATTAAACGTATAGCGACTGCCGTCAATCAATTCCTCCACAAGTAGAGCGGGCCAGGCTTACCCAAACATGGACCAGGTTAGGCAGGTGGTCGTCATAACTGCTGCTAGAGAGTGATATTAATAGCACGCAAATACGGATAGGAAGATAGACATATGATTACACAACTAGGCAGTGTTTGCTTTGAGCATATTCAATTTCCTATCCTAATTAATTAGAACGGCTGTGATACATATGATCGCAATCCTCCATCGCCCGGCTCAAAATGCAACTGTTTTTATTTTTAAATTTAATTTTATTTTATTTTCTTTTTTCAAAAAAACTTTTGATCTATTCATTTTTAATCATGAAAGTACAACGAACATCAAAAATAATAATAATTACATTCAGATCTGTAGAGTATCTAACGACGACTGGAAGCACTGGAGCGAGTTGAGGACATATTTCAAGCTAAGGATAAATGCTGCAAAGGTTTCGAAACACATTTGTTCACTTCATGCACTTATGGCAAACATTTCACGAAAAATATTAGATAATGCAGCCTCTACCCCATCAATTAATTAATGTATAATTATAAGGAGAAATCCCGAAATGATCAACGAGTTCTTACACACAGCCCTGTTGGCCGCAGGTGGTCACCAACAGCGACAGAGACATGGTCCTTTCAGTCAGGTATTAAATGAGACAGGTGGGTAACCATTGCTATGAATAGTGGAT
This sequence comes from Bromus sterilis, assembly GCA_950022295.1. Classification (NCBI taxonomy): domain Eukaryota; kingdom Viridiplantae; phylum Streptophyta; class Magnoliopsida; order Poales; family Poaceae; genus Bromus; species Bromus sterilis. The sequence continues at coordinate 57,269,203 of OX465601.1, forward strand.
AGATACTGATAGCTGCAACGAATAAAGGAACAAGTTCTAACAGAAAATTGACCATGCATGCGTTAGCAGACTACAACCACTTGGTCTCTTTCGAGTGAAGTGCGTATTAGATCCTTCAACTATTTCAGTGGTGTTAGATCCTTGAATTATGAAAAATGTCATCTCGATTCTCGAATGTCCTTCGAGATACAACAAGTGTGTTACATATGTGATACATAAGAAATAGTACAAGAATCTACGTGACATCTCTGAAGTAGTTTGTAATAGTTTGAAGACATGGATAACACAATATTACACTCTAAGGACCCGGGGTTGACAATTTTCATAGTCCAAGGATCTACATGACACCAATGAAATAGTTTGAGGACCTAAGATGCACTTCACTCTTCTCTTTCAAATCATATTGGCGTCTTCCATTTCCATATAAAGTGTGCTTCATATGAATATTAAGGTTGTGCAATGTCAGAATCGATATAATATCAACCATCATGCCATATAAGACCCACTTGTCATTGACTAAAAACATCATTCTTTCCCACCTTAACAATTAAGTTTTTTTGGTACTAGATTCAACACTAATTTCGACTAGGATTTGAACAAGGATGAAAAATATGATTTGAACAACCTTAATGTCAATATTCTTTAGTAACTGAATTACATGCCTTTCGTCCTCTTGTAAGTGACTTCGTAGGTTGGATGGCTTCGGTTGTCGCAACTTTCACCACCACGTGATCGGTGAACACTTGTGTGTCATCAACGCGGGATACAACAACAATTTTTAAGGCCGGCGTGAGCACGCTTCCATTTTCATATTCGGCAATTGATATGCGGTTGAAATAATCAAGGACATCGAGGGGGGCGGTCTCGGCCAGCGGATGATTCAGCCTTATGGCGTGTGTCGTTCTGGATCCACTTGGAGTACTCTCAAGCCCTCTCCCAAAACTTTCTTTCGACATGATCCTCTTCGGTCTCACCGATGAAAGGTTCACGTGAAGGGTGCGGTCGCACCGACATGTTAATAGGGGAAGAGAAGGGGGATATGGAGATGAGTGTACCGACATCGGGGATGGGGTAGAGAGTGAATGTGATGGCACCGATGAAGGGCCAATGGGGGTTTATATACCCCACAAACACATGCATTCTGGCGAAAAAAATGGGAGGGCCGGGATTTCTGCATGCGGATGGGAAACAAATGTGAAACTCCCCGATGACCATTAATTGGTAGTCTTCCCGATGGATAAGTGGCTACAACATTGGTAGTGGTGGAAGCGGCAACCGTATGGACTACAATGCCATTGACCATGTCTACGCATGGCGGTAACATGTCAGGCTAAAACTTTCCTCAATCGCGGACGGTTGGGCGATGGCCCATACTCCAAACCAAGGCTTCAACATCCAAATGTAGAGGCCCACAACCTAGATATGGCATGCTCTGTATATTATGATGATCGCAAGTCATAAGACAATTTTGAACCAAAATCATCATATCGATAATTATAATGCCGATCGAGCCAATATGACAACTCAACTAAATTCCTCTAAGTTAAAGACAGAAATAAAAAAACACACATATATTTTCATAGAGAAATATTCCTAATCAGGTTCTGATAATCAGTAACGGAAAAATGGAGGAGTAATTAGGATGGCCATAGTGGAAAGTAACGTAGACTTGTACTTCATAGTGAATAGCAACGTATGCATAATGTTATGCAAGACCGTATTTATTAATCTATAGATTTACTTTAACTTGGTATGTGTAATGTTGCAACTACTTAAGTTATCACAAATAAATTTATCTTGAAATATATGATAGTACTACTACCACTATCGAGCACCCTATTATCGATGCCTCTTTTTCAGCCTTGATGAGACAAGTGGTGTGTTGTTTTCAAAACCCATACTCCCTCTGTACCGGTGCATAAGGCACCTTATGTGCTGCAGCGCAATCAAGATGCAAGGAACCTGGGCGAAGGGAAAGTTCAAGCCTTAAAATTAGTACTCGTCCAGAGGGAGTATATGTCCTTCCGTATACTCCATATTGCTTTCGTTCCGAATACTTGATATGGCTCTAGGTCAAGCTTGGTTTATACTCAAACTAAGTCCATGTCAAGTAATTCGAAATGAATGGAGTACTTTTTTTGAAGGGGGTAATTCTGTAATCAAGTTAGTAATACTTATTCGAAATAACCTAAAATCTTATTGATGTTTGCCGACAATGGGCTTGAGGTCCTTAAATACATTGAGCCACATCTGCATACGACCTCGTGTTCACACACGCGGACACGCCAGCCTTCCTCCGCTCCCGTGTCCTTAAATACTCTCACCGCCTCCTCCTCTCCCTCCCGTCTCTCCACTCCACACACAACATCCTTGTTCAGTATTCTTCCTCTCTTTCCTTTTGTGTCCATTCCAGTGAATACTCAACAGATATCCTAGACCTGGAAAGCGTGTACACAGGCAGGGGGATAAGTAAGGTCCTACTTATTTATTTATTTATTTGTTTGTTTCCTCAACTTTGGTATATATGTATATAGCAAGAAACATATGGTACGGCATAATAAATACGACAATTTCTAAGTGGCAGTGATATATGTAATGTGAAATATCAATCTCATGCTGCAACTGGGACTCTTGGGGCAAATTTTGGTTACTTGATATATAGTATGTGGCTTTTCCTGCTCTTATGATTTTCTCTTTTGCTGGTCATATACAAGTGGGTGACTACTCCGACATAACAACAATGTCAAACACCAGGATCAACGCTGGCGAAATCCGGCGCCTGCAACGTGCTGATGGCCCCGCGGCCGTGCTCGCCATCGGCACGGCGCACCCACCCAACTGCATATCCCAGGACGAGTACCCTGACTACTACTTTCGTGTCACCAAGAGCGAGCACCTCGCGGACCAGCAGAAAGACACGCTCAAGATGATATGTAAGCTTATTTCATGCAAGCATATTGCACATGAAATCACACGTCCATCCATGTACCCACCCAAGATCTGATATCTAATTGTTTGTTCATAGCTAACCAAGTTTACCACTTGGTAAAGACCTGCTATCTGATGTTTTTCCTTCTCCTAATTAAATTGAGCAGGTGCGCTAACCGGCAACGAGAGGCGTTTCAGTTACAACACGGAGAAACTGTTGAGCGCGCACCCCGAGTTCCTCGACCGCGCATCGCCGTCCCTAGAACAACGCCTCGCCATTGTCGACGTCGCCGCTCCGGAGCTCCTTGCAGCAGCCGCGACCGTGGCCATCGCCGAGTGGGGGCGTCCAGCCACCGACATCACCCACCTCGTCGTCGTCACCAACTCGGGGGCCGGGACGCCGAGCGCCGACGTCCACTTGGCCAACCTTCTTGGCCTCCGCCGCAACGTCCGCCGCACGGTTCTCCACCTCAACGGCTGCTTCGCCGGCTGCTCTGCTCTGCGCCTGGCAAAGGACTTTGCCGAGAACAACCGCGGCGCACGCGTCCTTGTGGCCTGCGTCGAGATCATGAGCATCGCCGGCTGGCGTGGTCCCGAGCAAGGGGAGGAATGCTTGAACAACCTCATCAGTAACACAATATTCGGTGATGGCGCCGGCGCGGTGATCATCGGTGCCGACGCCGTGGAGCCAGTCGAGCGCCCGCTCTTCGAGATGGTGTCCGCCTCGCAGACCCTGGTACCAGACACCTTGCAGGTGCTGTCAATGGAGCTCAAGACTTACGGCCTTGACGGAAGGATCTCCACCAAGCTGCCGACTCTAGTGGCGGACAACATCAAGCAGTGTCTGCTTGACGCGTTCGGTCCACTTGGCATCGAGGTCAAATGGAACGACCTCTTCTGGGTAGTGCACCCTGGTGCCATGGCGATCTTGGACAAGGTTGACAGGGTTCTGAAGTTGGAGCCCGGGAAGCTGACGGCAAGCCGGACGGTTGCACGAGAATACGGGAACATGCTCAGCGCGTCCATCATCTTCGTGATGGATGAGCAGCGGCGTCGAATGCAGGAGGAAGGACAGTGGGCTCAGTGGGGGGCCTTGGTGGGGTTTGGACCGGGTTTTACCATGGAGACAATGGTGCTTCAGGCTACCAGCAACCTCAAGAAAAATTAGCACCTCCTTGTGCTAGAAGAAGGCTACGTGCATTATTATTCTCCGTATCTCTACCGTTCAAATTTGCTGAGATGTTTAAGAAAGGACTACAATCTATCGAAACAAAGTACAGTAATACTAATAGATGTTTTGTGGTACCCCTAAATAAATAAGAGTCCTTCATTTTCGTTCATCTAAAGGCCTAGAAGTTTTCATACTAGTGGCAAAAGTAGGAGTAGTTCAATTCATACTAGTACCAAATTTTCATACTGCACCATTCCCCTCACGGTTCCAACATCCAACTTAATTTCAACGGGGATGTATCAATTATAAAACACACACACACACAAACATATACTTTATTAGAGATCCAACCGATGGTTTGCAGCACAAACGAGTTCCCTGGCCGGTCAAGGAGAAGAGTTGAAGAGGAGGACGGACACGGTAGACACTAGGTCGTCTGGCGGCGGAGTTAGATGCATCATGCAGGGGAGGACGAATGGCGCAGCGTAGAAGTGGCGGCCGAGTTGGCCAGCGTCGAGATCAAGAATTAGGTCGACGGCGGCGGGATCGAGCATGAGATCTACTTGTTAGAACAGCTAACCGCCTCGCTAGTTTTCCAAAAAAAACGTACGACCAGCTCACAGGGCCGGCTGGGCCTAATCTATGTCCCTTTATCTCAGTTGTTGATATCAATTCATACTAGTCACTGTAAGGCACTAGTGAAAGGTACCGTAAAACAAATCATTTTTGTTATGTATTAATTGAAAGGGGCGTCTACCCGGTTCAAAAAAATTGATGTTAGATACATCCATTCCGGCGACACTTATATGGAATGGAGAGAGTACAAGTTTTTTTTTCTCAAGGTGAGGTTAAACCTTTAGTCTCTCTGGTATTGTGATGGTACATTATTTTATTTGAATGTATATTTGTGTCTTTGCTTTCGAGCAAACTCAAGGACGTCGACTATCGCTCACCACCACACCAGTGGCAGATCCACACTAGAGTTGGGTAGTCAATTGACTACCAAATTTTTTTGGCAATACAAGCAAATCTTATACAAAAAGTAATTAAAAATTAATATAATACATGTATTTCACTACACAAATTTGAAGCTATGGCTCCGCCACTGCACCACACCATTTCCACATCATTTGACAAACCCTATCATATCTGCTTCTAGATATAATAAGTCATCTACTATGGCTTAGCGATGTCCTTTGCTCATGCCTTATGAATGCCTTGTAAATAAGCTATGGTGTACTATCAAAGCATATGTCATTGCGTCGTTTGCTTGAATATGGACAATATCTTTTCATGTTTTATATGAATGTCATTGCATTGTAGTTCACTATTTCCATTGGCTAGAAACATCATGTATTATTACTATAATTACTACTGATTAATCTCAATCAGATATAAAACAATTTATGACAAGAAAAACACTATATTACTACTACAATTACAACTAATTGGGACAAATCCCTCTGTGTGTGCGCGCGCTCTCAGTCTCCCTCTGCCAATCTCTCCCCCTCTCCGCTCAATCTATCTCTGCTCAATTTCTCTCTACCAATCTTTCTCTGCTCTATTTGTCTCTACCAATCTCTCTCTCTGTGTGTGCTCAATCTCTCTCTCTCTCTCTCTCTCTCTCACACACACACACACAAACACAAACACAAACACAAACACATACGACATCCCACCGGAAAATTCAACAAAGGAAACTACTAAAAGTTCAATGTAGTAAGGGGAACATACCTGTGGGTTCGATGGTGAGGCGCAGAGGAGCATCGAGGCAATGAGAGGTGCGAAGGACCACCTTCGAACCGAGAGCGTCGAGGTCGAGAGAAGTGCAGAGGAGCATCATCGCTGCCTTTCTATGCTTCGGACCAGCAGGAAAAGAAGAGAGTGGGGTGGTGAAATTTCCCCAATCCCATTTTGGTGATCTTGTGTGGCAAGATACTAGCATCGTTCTCTTAACTAGGATAACACTACCGTTAAGTAGTAAATTAGTAGCAATTTCAAAATCAAACGTGTTCCTAGTATATGGACCTCACATCGGTACAATAATTGCAGGCTTCGCAAACGATGTTAGAGGCGTTCTATGAAAACAAAAAATCGTTGATGTATAGCAAAATCAGTAGTGTATACTTATTGGGAACACCGCTAGAGTTTTATTGCTGGTGCTTCTTGCTGGCAGCGTTCAACTTTAACACACACTCTTGCTTCAAATTTAGCAACAACGTCCCCTAAATATTGAACATTGTTAATATGTAAATCCTGTAAAGGGTTTCCTACTGGTGAGGAGGCATGTAAGACAAAACTTCTATCAAACTATGACATTCTAAGGAAAAGTAATCCTCGGAGAAAATGACTTAACCATTTGTCCTTGTAGGTTTGGACTTTGGAAACTTCGACCTTCTATATACGTAGTGAAAGGACGTGGATGTCGCCTAGAGGGGGGGTGAATAGGCGCTTAAAATAATTACGGTTTCGGCTTGAACAAATGCGGAATAAAACTTAACGTTTAATTTGCCAAGCAAGAAACCTAAATAAGCTAGGCTCAACTATGTGCACCAACAACTTATACTAAGCAAGATAAACAACTATGTGATAGCAAGATATATAACAAGAGCACTAAGGCTATCACAAAGTAGGTGCACAAGTAAATAGGTTGTCTAGAAGAACACCCTATGGGACAAGCAATGTACAATAAAATGAGCAAGCACAAGATAAACAATGTAATAAGCTTGCTCAAAGTAAAGGTAGAGATAACCGCAAGTGGAGCCGATGGAGACAAGGATTTGTTACCGAAGTTCCTTCTCTTGCGAGAAGTACGTCTCCGTTTGTAGAGGGTGAGGGGCACAATGCTCACACGAAGCCAACGAGGTCCACCCTATTTCTCCTCACGCTCTTTGTAAGGCCCGATATGCGGTACTGTTCCAGATCTAGATGTTTTCATCCAAATCCGGGGACGAAGCACATATCGGTCCCACCGCGACATATGACATAGCCATATGCCCCGGATTTCCAACATGATATCACAACATTACAGATACAGGATACAACATCTCGTACAATCGGCATACAACTGCCTTAATACAATACAACAGCGGAAGATACATGCCTGAGTACAGACTACAATCAAATGCCTAGTGGCAAAAAGAAAACATCGATCCCATAACCACACGGGTCCAGGCCCTCCGTCGGGATCCGCCTAACTAGTCGTCGTCGAGTCTCCACGTGAAACGTCGATCACCATACCTGTCGTCGATCAATAACCCTGAAAAGAGTTTGGGGGTAGTATCATGAGTACAGAAGTACTCAGCATCCAACTGTAGTGGTCATCTGACCCAGCAAGGACTTCATCACTCGTCATTCTAGGACAACTAGTAGTTTACGGTAAGGATGGGGTAAGTGGTGAGGTTGCTGTCGCACTAGCATTTATGAAGTGGCTAACGATCTAGAGAGTAAGATAAGAAGCCAAGCATTCGATGAGGAATTGCCTCCAACAAGTCTGCTATCCACCTACTACGCAAACATAACACCTATCCTATCCTTGTCCTCCTCTTCGCATCCCGACGAAGAAGAAGCAGTCAAGGCACACACACGTTGATCAAGTTATATTAAGATTATCTCAGTTGTTGTTGTCTATGAACAAGGAGTAGGTCTCAAGTCATCCATAACCGTGGACACGGCTTCTCCAAAAGATTTTACCCTGCAGGGGTGTACCAACTGCCCATTACAAGGCTCCGCACGCACGCCCATCACTCTTAGTTGCTACCCATTATAGGCAACCATTTTATGATTTAGTTCCGAGAGATCCGAAACGACAGGTCCCTCTAACTAACAACGAACAAATCCGGGTGGCCCCCGGGGAGTCGACACCCAATCCAAAAGCTGGCCACGCTCTCGGATCGGACTCTTCCGTCTCAACAGGGTTTGGGTTACCGAGACGCCTCACGTGAGGCCTCGGGCCCTCGCCGGTCAAAGGTGGACCAATAGGGAAACAAAGTCCTCACTGGTCCGGGGTGTTTTAAAGGATGTCCGCCAGGAGCTACCCGACAGGCATATATGCATGGTTTTCAAATGGTAAATCAGCTTGGGCCACCTCTAGAAATGTTTGAAGCTAGATAGGTAAGAAAAGGGGACCCCATAAAATCCCACACGCGGTTAGGAACGCTCAGTCTTAAAACCAATACCCGGAACTCGGATCCTAGGTGACTTGAATGGAACAAAGCGTCGGGGCGGGATAGCCTAGACCTTCCATCCTTCGTCGAATATAGTCAACATTATAAAAATCATATCATCAACAACAATAATAATAATTTGATATCCCAAACCAAGGAGTAACAGGGTAACATCGTAGCATCCTAAGCATGCATACTAAGCAGGGGCTGAGCAACGAGCAATAGTAACATAGCAGTACAAGGTTTGCTGGGAGGGGACATGGCTGTATCGGTTTAAAAGAGGCTGTAAACATGTGGTAGGATCAAACATCGAACCTATCCTAGACTAGCATGCAAACCGCTGGTTGAAATAGAATGGATCATAAATAATGTATAGTCCTTGCCTGTTGATAAGTCGGGTTCCGAAGGTGCAGTCGATCGCAAGCTCGCATCGTCTCCGAGAGGTACCCGCGGAAGCACACAAGACAGTAAACACTGGAAAGCAATCAACGAGCAAGCATCTATTACTACGAAGCAAACACGAGCAAGCATCAACAAGAAGGCAACACGAGACATCGCACCTACCGTCGAGAGCGGTTACTAACAGGTTAAGTGGAGTATTCGTCACACACGACGATACCGCACATTTAGAATCGGTTCAAGTTGTTTAGCTACAAGTGATCAACCAACGGTTGTTAACATGGCATCTCACTCAAGCATGGCATAGCACACAAACATGGCAAGAGGTGAAGCATAAATAAACTATCTAATCTAGTCACTTTAAGTGGGGGTAAAACATATACATGGCAACTATTACGGACCCCACGGTATTTATAATGTTTGGTACTATTTTGCTCTAAACAATATTTTATTATTTTTATTAGCAAGCAAGAGCAGCATAAACACAATCTACACGCAATTCTAGTCAAGTTACATATAAGAAAAAATTTAATCCGAGCAACGGATAAAAAGTTATAGCAATTACAATTTACAGTGGAAAGCAGTGTAATTAACAGTCAAACAGCATGTAAACAAAGTCAAACATAGCAAAGGAGCACAAATTATTAAACTAGACACAATTCTAAGCAAGTTTCATGTTTTACGCGTCGCAATCGGAGCTACGGTTAAAAAGTTACAGGCAACGCAAAAAAGTAATACAATCTGCCTAAAAAAATAAACTAAAAAAAAGAAAAGAAGAAAAAAAAATTATCAGGCCAACAGTACTGGGTCGAGCCCATCTAGCGTAACAGGAAAAAAAACAAATAAAAAAAGAAGTCGCGCTCACCATGGGCCGAGCCCAGTTGACCGGTGGGCGACGGATAGCAGCCGCGCGCTCACGGGCGGAGGTTAGCGCGCGGGCCGCCAGGAGATGGGCCGGGGCGTTGGTGGGCCGCTGGAGGAGCGCGCCGGCCCAGGTGGGGCTGCCTCCCGATCCCGATCGGGATCCAGCCGGTCGAGGAGACGACCGCGGCGGCGGACGCCTGCAACAGTGCCGCTCCGGCGAGAGGGATCGTCGTTGCTGGGCGCTGGGGACGGGCTGAACGGGCTCGAGAGGAGAGGAACCGCCGGATCCGGGCGGGGCCGAGCCCTAGCAGAGGTCGGCGGCGCGGTGAGCTCCGGGAGTCCATGGCGGCTCCATGGTGACTGGTTCGGCTGCGCAACGGAGAGAGAGAGGATGAGGGAAGGAAAGAGAGGGAGAGGAGCACGCAGGGGAGGCGACCTGGCGGGGCAGTGACGGGCTCTCCGGCGACGAGGCTCGTTGGCCGGAGGCGAGGTGGCCCAAGACGGCGGGGTCGGCCATGGGAGGAGCTCCACGGGAGAGGATTCAGGCTGGGAAGACCAGTTCTGGTGACGTGGCGGCCTCACGGCCGTCCATTCCGGATCGGACGGTCCAGATCCTCTGATCTCGATCTGGAGGTGGGATTGGCTGGTGGTCTCCATGTGGCGGCGGGGCTGTGGGCAGGCGCGGAAAACTGGGGACTAGGGGGCTAGGGTTGTCCAAAATAGGCAGGGCTGCACTGCTATATATAGCAAGGGGGTGTTTAGGAGGGGTTTCGAGCTACTAAATGGTCCGTTTTGGGTCCGGTTTTTCGGGTGGCTAGAATCCGAAGATACGAGGGGAACCCGGGGGTCCAGCTATCAGCGCACGCGCGGCATTTTATAAATACGCGACTGGAGGTATACCGGCTACTATGCCTGGCATCTCCGACCGGTTACCTACCCGGCGAAGTCAGAATCACACGAATTTCAAAACACCGCCTCATTGCACCGAACTGGCGTCGTCTACATCATTTTGCATAGGACCGAGAACGTCGAAACCGCCCGATAAAATAACCCATTTAAATAAAAATGAGATTTTTTCGCACCGATGGTGAAGGCTGGTCTTGTGCCGGTTGTCGCGACGGTGATTGGGTGAAACTCGGTGTCGCAAAGGTCGAGTGTCAGGATGGCAAGGGTCGGTCTTCGTCCGATACGAGATAAGAGGGGGAAAATAATCGCCGATCGATAAATCGGGGATGCAAACACCGCAGACAAATCAGACAATCAAACAATTCACACTGAAAACAAAATTTTTAATTTTTGTGAAAACTGGGTTGTTACACTCTTACCAATGCAAGATGTCGTGATTCCACTATTAGGACACATGAGGGCGGTCACCGAACCCGTACAAATGGCAACCCTTGGGGGCGGTCACCGAACCCTTACAAATGCTCGGGGCAATCTCCACAACCGAATTGGAGGCTCCCATAGCGTCCCGAAGCTTTCCACCACAATGATTGAGCTCCGCAACAACAAGCCTCTAGGGGCCAACGCACCCAAGAGGAACAAGCTCTAGAGTTCCAATGCACTCAAGAGAACAAGCTCTAGAGTGCCAATGCACTCACGAGTAACTATCTTCTCAACTTCACTGACTACAACGAATCCTCGGAGAGAACTCAAACCGATGCACCAAATGCAATGGCAAGAGCACACGAAGTGCTTAAGTCCCCAACTCTCAAATCCCACCAAAGCAACAAAAGCTATGGAGGAATATGAGAGGAAGAACAAGGAGAACACCAAGAACTCCAAGATCTAGATCCACAAGGTTCCCCTCACTTAGAGGAGAGATGGCTTGGTGGAGAATGTGGATCTAGACCTCCTCTCTCTTTTCCCTCAAAAAGGGGCAAGAATCATAGGAAGGGAAGAGAGTAAGCAAGCTCAAAGAGGTCAACAATGGGGGGAAGAACTTGCACAAAACCTGTGGGGAAAAAGGAAGAAGAAGACCCCCTTTTATAGTCCCCCACGAATCCAGCCGTTGGGAACCGTTGGCAGCCCACCAACCACGGTACTATCGCTCGGAGAGCGGTACTACCGTGGTACGGTACTACCGCACCCGGAGCGGTACTACCGCCCCACGGTACTACCGGGGGCCAGTACCGTGCCCACTACCGCAAAGTCAGTGGACTTACGGTAGTGAGTGCGGTACTCGCCCACGGTACTACCGTGGCGCGGTACTACCGCTCCAAGAGCGGTACTACCGCCCTGGCAGAACCAGGGAGCCCAGGCAACACAACAGATGAACTCCAAATGAAAAAGGCAAACCCTGAACTGCCACAACTTTTGCAAATGAACTCCGATTAAGGCAAACTCAAGCTTGATGGAAAGCTAACGAACAGAGCTGCCTAATCACGGCTGGAAATATTTAGAAGTGGCAGGGGAGAAATGTCAAACAAATAGAGGTGAGAAACCTCTAACCGAGACGACCCGAAAAATCTCCCACATCGAAAACATACGAGAAGACGCATATGAAATCCGTTTTCGATGAACAAGAGCTTGTCATGAAGAAGACCACAAGCTCCAAAACCCACAAAGAGAAAGGTCAAACAAGAACCAATAAAGATGATGCCAAGGATGCAAAAGGTTTGAGCTCTCCACGAACGACTCGGCCTAGCCTATAACACGGTCTCCTAACTACTACCAAGAGACCGGTAAACTAGACACCTATCTAGTCAAACCTTTGTCTTGCGCATAATCCACTTGAGCTTGATGATGACGATCATGCCCGCCTCAAGTTGGAACATCTTCCTTGATTCCTCCGGCTCGATGAAGACTTGTAGATAGCTCCCCCATACTCCATTATGGGTGAGCCTCTTTTAGGAACATCTTCACACGACCATTATCACCACATGGTCGGCAAGCTCCAAGCATACAATATCTTCGTGATGCTCCTCTTGACCTTGCACACATCTACTTGACCAATCTTTAGATAGCTCCATGAAGAACACCTTGGTCAACACGTAATCTTCATCTTACGAACTTGAAGCCACCATATGATCTTCAAGCGTTGCCTATGGACAAACCTTAAAGTATAACTCAAGGAAACCATTAGTCCATAAAGATTGTCATCAATTACCAAAACCAAACATAAGGACACATGCCATTTCACGTAGCGAAGCGCCAACTCCGGAATCAACTTGTCGACCCCTAGGGGTGAAAGCCTTGTCGGTAAATGAGACTGTGGGTGTGCCTCTCTTTTGTCTAGTGATTCGTGTGAGTCCCACGAGCTGGGACCAGGATCCCCCGAAGTCTAGAGGTATCTTCAATGGCAGCTTTGATCGAGCCCTCATATAATGGGTCGGATAATTGGTATTGAGTCCGGTCTCATTAGAGCCATGAACATAATATTTGGAACCTTCTTGGGGTCCCTTGGCATGGATAAAAAGATTTTCAACGTTGCTACCATCTCAACAAATATGATAACATCAATTATTCTTCAAAATAGGTGATTTATAAAGTTTATCGAATGCACATTAGGAAGCACATGGCACGCTTATTGCGTCTCTGCGATGGGGTAATCTATTTTTATTCTTCTTTTTTAAACTGAGTGTTGAGGTTTTCTCTAACCCTTTTTTCTGGCATGAAGGTATTTTTAAAAAAATTAGTTGCTTCTAAGAGCCCCTAATTGACGCTCACTCCTTGAAGCGCATGCCTCGATTGGGCCGGCCCACTTACAACATGCCCTTTTTCTTGTTTTTTATTTTCGGTTTTTTGTTGATTTTTACTATAAATGATATTTCCTCAGTTGAAATTACTTGTCACTCAAAAGAATGTATGTAGTACTACTTCTGTCCCATAATGTAGTAATATTTTTTGAGTTAGACTAGCTTAAAAAATGATACTATATTATTGGACGGAGGGAGTATTATTTAAGTGCTAGATATATTCATTTAAACGGTAAGTAGTGTCAATAAAAGATAGTATTATTTTTAATTGTTAGATATTTAAAATTATTTTTAAAAATATACTATCTTAAAAAGGTTAAGTATGTATTTTAAAAAGTTAGTGTATATTAGAAAAAATGGGATAATTACATTTGAGCCCTTAGTTTGTCACATCCGTTTGATTTGCCCCTAAATTTAAAAAAAAACAGTTTTGTCCAAACCACTATGCTTCTCTTGTTCTTAATTTTGCCCTTTGACCGTTTGTATGTACTTGTGGAAACTTCATAACGCATTCATACTAACGCAGAATAATGCAAATAAAATAACAAAATGTTCAGAAAACATAACCTATATGTGCATGTTAGTTGCATTCATGAAAAAAGTGTTGGAAGATTCCCATATCAGCTCGAGCTCATATAATCTTAGCATGACGAGGAAAAATCTTAAATTTTCAAAAAAAATCAAAGCAATTCTGAATTTGTTTCCCTGGAAACATAGTCACATGTTTTGAATGCTTGCAAAGTTTCATCATGGAGTTACATTCATGGAAGTCGTGGCAAAAAAGACAAATTCAACACTCCAAATTTTTTTGTTTCGGAGTGTTGAATTTGTCTTTTTCCCCCACAACTTCAATGAATGTTATTCAATGGTGAAAATTGCAAGTACTCAAAACATTTGTCAATGTTTACAGCAAAAAGAGATTTGTTATTATTTTTTGAATTTTTTAAGATTTAACTACTTATGCTAAGATCATATTAGCTCTAATTGAGATTAGGACTTTCAACACGTTTGTCATGAATGCATATGACATGCACATATATGTGATGTTCCTCTATATATTTTTATATCTTATTTGTATTTTTCTGAGTTAGTATGAATCTGCTTTAACTTTTCAAAGTTATAGTCAAAGGGCAAAAGCATAAGAGAAGCAAAATGGTTTGAACAAAACCGAGGCTTTTTTGTATTTAGGGAAAAATCAAACGGATGTGACACAACTAAGTACTCAAATGTAATTGTCCCTAAAAAATGGTTCTATATTGGAAAATTATTCGATGTGTATTACAAAGATGTTCATCGTATAATATTAAAAAGTTCATTGTATATTAAAAAATTCATTATGTCTGGATTTTTTTATGTGTATTAAATAAAATCATCATATGATATAAAATATTTCAATGTATATTAAAAATCATTATATACTGAAAAATTGTGTGTATTAAAAAGGTGTTCATCCTACAATATGAAAAATTTATTGTATGTTAAAAAATGTTCAACAATGTATTTTTTTAAATCATTGTGCATTATTTTTTCAACAAATATAACAAAAAGGTTCAGCATGTTTAAAAAATATATTTCAGAGATATTCATCGTATATTAAAAATTGGCCACCGCATATTGAAAAGGTTCAAAAAAATGAATCTAAAAGGAAAGAAAGAAATGAATCTAAAAAAGAAAGAAATAACAAAAAAAGAAAGAAAATGACAGCAGCCGAACGTGGGCCGGCCAAATCGTGGCGTCAAGAAAAACGCCCTTCTTCGGAAGCTCAAAGAATAACTAATTAGCGGGTATCCCTTCGGAAGCACCCGCAAAGGTCATTTTTTAGTGCGTCTAGAAGTTGACATGTGTCGCATTCTGGGCGCTCTCCGCGAGAAGCAAAAAGTATAGTTGTGTGCGAACTGTGGTTGCATTTGTGATTGTGAATGTGGCTGCATCTGTGGATGTGGCTGCACTATGGTTGTGATTGTGGTTGTGGCTCGTGCTTGTGATTCTGGTTCTGGTTGTGGCTGCACCTCTGGCTATGGTTGTGTCTATGGTTACACACAGAAAAAAACATTGAAACCTATCAACATAGGATCTAGTTCTGTAGATCTCGACTGAGGAATGTAACAGTGAAAACGGTTCGTTATTTGGAAGAACGATTCAAGAGATAAAATGTTAAAAAGGCAATCTACGAAAAAAGCGTAATCTTTAACCTCTCCATCCTCATGGGGTGCAAAAATGGCTCAAAACTCCTTGGTTGCGATTAGTGGCGCGCGTACGTTACACCACTTGTCAACACCGGGGTGAAAAGTAACATCTGTAGAGGAACCTTTCAACTAGTGATTTCGTGACGCTCACAAGCATCACACAGGTTTCACCGTTGCTCATGCACGATCATGGAGAGCAACTAATTAGCCGATACCCCTTCGGGAGTATCCGCGAAGGTCACTTTCGGTGCATCCAGACATCATCACGTGTCGCAATTTGGACACACCCGTGGGAAGTAAAAAATATGGTTGCATTCGAATTATGGTTGTGCATGTGGCTTCACCTCATGGTTGCGCCCCGTGGTTGTGGCTACGCCTCGCTATTGTGGTGTAGTTGTGCATGTGGTTCAACCTCGTGGTTGTCCATGTGCTTGTGATTGGTCCCGTAGTTTTGGCTGCACATGTGATTGTGCATGAACTAAATCTATTATTGCGGCGGCGTGTGGGACTGCGTGAGAAGCAAAACTATAGTTTTAAAAAAATCGTCAAGACCTATCAACATGAAATCTAGTTTCAAAAATCTCAACGTAAAAAATACAACCGTGGAAATGTTCATGATTTAGATGAATGTTTTAAAATATTAAATATTTAAAAAATTGAATCTACGAAAAAATATAAACATTTAACCTACACCATTAATCGCCATAGGAGTAAAAAGTGACCAGACACACTTTAAATAGTGATTTTGTTGACTAAAAAAAGGTCAATCACTTTTGGCGTTCTCTAGATCCGACACGTGTCGCGTTTTTACTGTGTCCCGCGCGGACCTGTGGCTTGAACTGTGGCAGGGTTGTGGCTGAAAAAACTGTGGCTTGACTGAAAACTGGGTTGTGGTTAAAAAAACTGTGGTTGTGGCTGAAAAAACTGTGGATTTGACTGAAAACTGGGCTGTGACAGAGAGTTGTGGCTGAAAAATTATAGTTGT
Organism: Bromus sterilis; assembly: GCA_950022295.1. Lineage (NCBI taxonomy): Eukaryota > Viridiplantae > Streptophyta > Magnoliopsida > Poales > Poaceae > Bromus > Bromus sterilis. Next base: position 57,285,600 of record OX465601.1, read on the forward strand.
GGCTGAAAAAACTGTCACTTAGACAGAAACTATGACTGAAAAAACTGTAATTGTGTGGCTGTGGCTGAAAAACTAAGTTGTGGCAGGACTGTGATTGCGTGAAAAACTGTGGCTGAATTTGATCTGCGATGTGGTTGTACGTTGTGCGTTCAAAACATGCCACGTGACGACACCAAAACGCGTGAAAAATAATTTTTGCAGAGGCGTGCGAGAGGGTACCCGCTGATTAGTTGCTCCCTAAAAAAAGATTTTGTCACGCAGGACGTAGTTTACTTCGGCTGCGTTCTAGATCTGCCCTTAACATTCGGCCCACCAGTGACTTTGCAATGCCGGGCTCTTTGGAATGGGCCGCAACAGTTACGATCGGTCAAGCACGATTAGCATCAGCCCTCGCAGCCGCAGGTCGCCCACGTTGCCCTTCTCCTCCCCACTCGCCGCAGGACTTGCCCCCAACCCCAGAGGAGAGGAAAATGGCGATGGCGGCGGCGAGGAGAGCCCTGCTGAACCACCTCCGCGTGCCGGTGGCGCGCCCCGCGGTCGCAGCGGCGGCAGCTGCAAGCGTCCCCTTCGCCAGGCTCCTGTCCTCCACCACGGAGGTGGAGAAGGGGTCGTTCCTCGACAAGGGCGAGGTCGCCGACCGCGTCGTCTCCGTCATCAAGAACTTCCAGAAGGTCGAGCCCTCCAAGGTAAGCGCCACAGGGTGCGCTTGTGTGGCTGCATCTCGTACTTTCTGTCGAAGGATTCGGATCTCGTAGCGTATAATTATGTGTGTAGGGTTTGGCTCCCGTCGGTGGTCTGTTGTTGTCGAGTGAACCGGATCGTCCAAGAATATCTGGGCGTAAATTAGAGACGATTACGAAGTTATAGGCAATTAAAAAGTCGTAGGTTTGGCAAATCCCTCATTTTGTGGAGGCTGGAAGCGAAAGGGGTGGACGAGACTGGTATGTTTGCTATTGTCGCGATGATTAGATAAGATAGCTTAGAAAGTTTGATTTTGGGACATGTCTGACTTGATTATTAACTGATTTGGTCGGCAGTGGACATTGAGCACCTCTACGATGGGCTAGTTCTGCATCTACATTTGCAGATTAACTCGATTATTGCCTTTAGTGCATAATTCACTATTGGTTGAAAGTGGTTCTGTTTTCTTCAGTCTTCTAGTTTATTTTATTTACCTATTTCTGTTATCTTATTTTGTGAGAGTGTGCATCTTCTTAATATACTTCCCGTGGCTGCCAAGTGGACAAGTGTTCATAGTAATAGACCTTTCGTTTCCTATTTGAAACTAGGTCAATATATTGTCGATGAACTTGATTAATTTGAACCGTTTTTTCTTCCGAGAACCCTATTTGTTTTGTACTTTTGTGTGTTTGTCTATCTGAAATCAGTTTAATGTATGTGTGCCCGGTTGTTATATTGGTAACATTGTTTGATTTTATTGCCCTTCTGTTAGTAAATACTAGATCTATTTCAGCTATATGTTAGGGGCTTTGGGGATGTTTTAACTATTTGTGTGATGATGAAGTTTCCAGATTTTGTGAAGTATTTGAACATGAATTTGTGGTGTGAATTGAACAAAACTCAATATGGGGAAAATAATTTCAATGCTAAGGGGCTCAGACGATGGCATTAATCAAATGCAGCTGCTAAGTTCATCCTCTGTTACAAAAAATGGCATGGCGTGTTGTTACTTTCTTGTTTGTTTTTTTGTACTCCCTTGAGCTAAGCTTGAGCTTGTCAAGCTGAGGTTTTAGTCAAACTCATAAGCAAATCAAGCTAACTAAAATTCATAAGAAAATCGACAGGGTTTAGTCAAGTTTACTGGTGTAGTTGACCTAATCATGAGTGCACTGATAGGGTCGTTGAATAGCAAGCCATGCTTTGTATCCTAAGGGTGACCATTCTACAGGTGGCTCAAAACTGCGCCAAAGTTGGTATTTGGAGGCAGAACTGGTACTGTTTTCGACTGTACTACAGACTCTGTGGTATGCCTACATGTTGTTTTTGCAGCGCTGTGAAAAAATTAAGCACTGGATGTTTGTCTTCACTGTCAAGAGTTTAAGACGGCAATTTATGTGGTGGACTGCCTGCACGCCTGCAATTTCTGTTTAGGATCTGCAGGCATTTTCTGTTTGGTTGTTTTATAATTGCGGTTAGGGTTGGACAACAAGCCAGCTCAAACTCGTTTGGCTTGTTAATGTTAGTGAGCAAGAAGTTCAGCTCGACTCGTTAAAAGCCCGAGTTTGGCTTGTTTAGCTCATTTGACTCGGTAAATTTTTTAACCATGTATAGATTGTATCATTATGCAAATTTAGGATTAAAATTTAACACAAAAAGGAGAAGTATTATCATGTACTACAAGCAGTGTGATAGAATTTATCATATCTCATTAGATAACACATGCATTAGCATAATGATGCAAGAATTGGCATGAATCAAGTACTTATGTGAGTGTTGATAATGTGAGCTTAATGAACCTGGCGAGTGATGCAGTAACTTGCTTGTTTGGCCCATTTATATTCTTTTTTTAGGATGGGGGCCCATTTATCTTAGCAAGCAAAAAATGCTGCTCTGCTCGACTTGTTAAGGAAACGTTTTGAACTAATCGGGCTGAGTTTGTAATGAGCCGAGTAGCTCGCTAGTTTCAAGTTTTCTCCACCCTTGCAGTGGCACTTTTATTGTCCATCTATATTTGCATTGGTTCTCTGTACACTGAACTTGAGTGGCATGTAGTATCGTTTCTCACTTTTTGTAATGTTTGTTGTGAGAAGATTAATTGATGTTAACGGATGCTTTAAACTGCCATTGATCCACTCTTATGTTCCATGAAATCTTGCAGGTGACGCCTAATGCGCATTTCCAGAAGGATCTCGGGCTGGACAGCCTGGACACCGTCGAGATTGTCATGGCCTTTGAGGAGGAATTTTGCTTTGAGATCCCTGACAATGAGGCAGAGAAGATTGATTCCATCAAGTCGGCAGTTGACTTCATCGCCTCACATCCTCAAGCAAAATAAGATTGGTTGCAGCTTTTCTTAGTTCCGCATTGTCTCCGGAACAAATGCTCCCTGAAAGGATCTCTTCTTTTCTTCTTCTGCATTTGCCCAGTAGGTGAACTATTTGTGGTTTTACTCGGTTGATTTTTGCGCTCTCTGATCGCAACTCTGTGTTCTCTCTGGCTCTCTCCATCTGTTGGAATAAACGATACACAAGTTCACTTTGCATTAGTGATTCTGTTTGCCGGTGATGACAGCATCTTTGAGCAGCCTCTGTGCGAGCTGTACTGCTTAGCTGACAGTATGTGCCAAAACTGGCAAGTGTAGCGATTGTAACTTGTTTGGCAAATCAGAGTATTTTGATTAGCATATGGATGGTTTGAATCTGCAATGTTACCACCATACGTAAGGAGAAGTAGGTGGTGATGATGATGTCGCAGCCTCAGATGTAGGTTCGTGCAAATAAATGTATAGAAGATTACTGGAGAGGAGAGGAGGTTTGGTGTGCGGGAGGCACACAGACAGGCAATCGAACACAGGAGCGCAGAGCTATTTCTGGCTCTTATGGTTTGTAATGTAGAGTTTTTTTACTACTCTCTCCGATCCATAAAAAGTGTCGCACATTTTGTACTAAGTCAGTACAAACTTTGTATTAAGTGGACGACACTTTTTATGGATCGGAGGGAGTAGTTATTAAAGAACGAGTTCAATTCGAGTGTACAATTTTAAAACTAATACATCTGAGCTAGTTAAAGTCTAGTGTAAATTTATTTGGATTAGGTTATGAATAGTTCAACTTTCATGTAAATTTGTTTTAACTAAAACAAGAGTTGGGCGTGAGTGAACCGATTCGAACACCCAGCCATGGCTCCTGCGGCTGTGGCCGGCGGCGCCACCCTCATCTCCTCTCTTTGACTGCCATTTCTCCCGCCGAGACCAGATTTGGAATGCTCTTGATGTCCCTCTCCCGGCTTCATGTCTTCTCCCCTCCGTGCTTTGGTTGTGTTGCCCTTGGCGCTCGCGTTCCCGCTCTCAACATCGGCGCTATCGGTTGCCTCAAATACCGCCGCCACGCTTGTCGCGGCTGCTCTTATCTCCCGCAATGCTGCCTCGGCAGCTGGTGGCCATCTGCACCGCGACGATCGCCCCCTCCCCCCTAGGACCGTTGTGGCGGCACCACCGAGCTCACCCTCCACCTCTGTCTCGCCATCCAATGTCTCTGAGGACCCTTACCAGCCGCTGATGCCACCATTGGTCATACTCATGTCTCCTCTACGGCTCTTACGACCTGGGCGCCTAGGTTGCTACAGCCTGCAGGGAGCCCCTACTCGGTCGTCACAACCCTGGTTGTCGAGGAGGAGCCCGCAACATGTCCAAGCTCCAACGACATTCGCGTCCCCGATGTGGATTAGTAGGCGCTACAACCGCTGCTAGCTGCCTCGCAGGGGCCTGGGTCCGGTGGATTCCTGCTTCGACACGGACCCTCTTTCTTCAGATTCGGCGCTTGTAGGTGTGGGGTCGGGATGACTTGTGCCATAAGCATACTTGGATGACGACAATGAAGACATACACGACGGTGCTGGCCCCGCAGACACCGGTTGCTGCTGCCACGATAATGTGTTGGCCCCGTAGATACCAGTTGCTCCTGCCAAATGCTCCAGCGGGATGTGCGTGGGACATGAGCCAGATGCGAGTGCGGGATGGAAGGACGTGCAGTCGTGTAAGGCCCGATATGCGGTACTGTTCCAGATCTAGATGTTTCCATCCAGATCCGGGGACGAAGCACATATCGGTCCCACCGCAACATATGACGAAGTCATATGCCCCGGATTTCCAACATGATATCACAACATTACAGATACAAGGATACAACATCTCATACAGTCGGCATACAACTGCCTTAAATAAAATACAACAACGGAAGATATATGTCTGAGTACAGACTACAATCAAATGCCTACTGGCAAAGAGAAAAACATCGATCCCCATAACCACACGGGTCCAGGCCCTCCGCCGGGATCCGCCTAACTAGTCGTCGTCGAGTCTCCATGTGAAACGTCGATCACCATACCTGTTGTCGATCAGAACCCTGAAAAGAGTTTGGGGGTAGTATCATGAGTACAGAGGTACTCAGCATCCAACTGTAGGGGTCAACTGACCCAGCAAGGACTTCATCACTCGTCATTCTAGGACAACTAGTAGTTTACGGTAAGGAAGGGGTAAGGGGTGAGGTTGCTGCCGCACTAGCATTTATGAAGTGGCTAACGATCTAGAGAGTAAGATAAGAAGCCAAGCATTCGATGAGGAATCGCCTCCAAAAATTCTTGCTATCAACTACTTACGCAATCATAACACCTATCCTATCCTTGTCCTCCTCTTCGCATCCCGACGAAGAAGAAGCAGTCAAGGCACACACACGTTGATCAAGTTATATAAGGATTATCTCAGCTATTGTTGTCTATGAACAAGGAGTAGGTCTCAAGTCGTCCATAACCGTGGACACGGCTTCTCGAAAAGATTTAACCCTGCAGGGGTGTACCAACTGCCCGTTACAAGGCTCCGCACGCACACCCATCTCTCTCAGTTGCTACCCATGATAGGCAACCATTTTATGATTTAGTCCCAAGAGATCCGGAACGACAGGTCCCTCTAACTAACAACGCACAAATCCGGGTGGCCCCCGGTGAGTCGACATCCAACTCAAAAGCCGGTCGCGCTATCGAGTCGGCCTCTACTGTATGGACGAGGTCGGGTTCGCTACCCAAACAGATGTGGGCAGCCCCCTAGCTTCCAGGTGTGGACCAACAAAAGAACTAAGTCTCCGCTGGCCCGAGTTGTTTGAAAACTTGCGAGGTCGACACTCGCACACACACGTTTGCAAAAGGTAAAACCAGCTTGGGCCACCACTAGAAATGTTTGAAGCTAGAAAGGTAAGAAGAGGGGACCCCATAAAATCCCACACGCGGTTAGGCACGCTCAGTCTTAAAACCAATACCCGGAACTCGGATCCTAGGTGACTCGAATGGAACAAAGCGTCGGGGCGGGATAGCCTAGACCTTCCATCCTTCGTCGAATATAGTCAACATTTATAACAATCATATCATCAACAACAATATAGTAATAATGTGATATCCCAAACTCAGGAGTAACAGGGTAACATCGTAGCATCCTAAGCATGCATACTAAGCAGGGGCTGAGCAACGAGCAATAGTAACACAGCAGTACAAGGTTTGCTGGGAGGGGACATGGCTGTATCGGTTTGAAAGAGGCTGTAAACATGTGGTAGGATCAAACATCGAACCTAACCTATACTAGCATGCAAACCGCTGGTTGAAATAGAATGGATCATAAGTAATGTATAGTCCTTGCCTGTTGATAAGTCGGGTTCCGAAGGTGTAGTCGATCGCAAGCTCGCATCGTCTCCGAGAGGTACCCGCGGGAGCAACAAGACGATGAACACTGGAAAGCAAGCAACGAGCAAGCACTCTATTACTACGGGGCAACACAAGATCAAGAAGACAACACACGACACGGCAACGCGATACAGATGTATCGTCGAGAACGGTTACTAACAATTTAAGTGGAGTACTCGTCACACACGACGATACCGCGCGTTTACGGTGGTTCAAGTTGTTTAGCTACAGGTGATCAATCAACAGTTATTAACATGGCAACTCAAGCAAGCATGACATAGCACACAAACATGTCAAGAGGTGTAGCACAAAGTAAACTATCTATGCTAGTCAATTTAAGTGAGGCACAACCTAAACATGGCATATCACTAAGTGCCGCACGATGATTAAAACATTTGGTACTGTTCTGTCCTAAACCATATTTTAGGTTGGTTAACAACAGCAAACAATAGCATAAACACAAAGTACACGAAAAACTAATCAAGTTACATATAAAGAACACTCCAAACGAAGTTACGGTTAAAAAGATATAAGCAAAATAAGTTATGCACACATGCTGTATAAACAGGGGTAAATCTATATGCAAAAGTGCAGCAACATGACATAGCAATACATGGGATGAAAGTAGACATGATGCTTAATAATATGCAATTGGAATCACTCAAATCCGATAAACGGTCGCGACACACTCGTCGACCGAAGTTGCAACAAAATATAAACAACAACACACTAACAGCAGGATAGCTACTTTGGAGCAAGATTTAATCTATATGCAGCAAGCAAATATGGCATGTGAATGCATGTATCTGAAGTATAAACAATGCTTAACAAGATGCAAAAGGAATCAATCAATTCCCATGAACGGTTGCGAAGCAATCGTCACCCGAAGTTGCAATAAAATAATAACAGCAGCACTAAACAGGAAAATTAGCAGTTTAACGGCCTGATCCCCTGTTCAACACACAATTACACAATCAAGATGACCTCAAATGCAAAAACTTTCTACATACGAATGCTAGAGCACGCAAAACTGAGCAACTTTCGTTTTGGGGGCACGTTCATCGAAGCTACGGTTTGATCGCTATTAACGGTGCAAAAACGAATCAGCAGCAGTTTTTCTGGGACTTAGCAAAAATTCAGCTGGGTTATACTAAAAAAACAAAGGGGCTCACCCAAATGGGCCAAGCCCATCTGGCCTGGGGAGGCCGGCCTGGCTGGGGCGCTCGGGCTGGGCTGGCTGGCCAGGGAACTGGGTCGCGGTGGCCTGGGCTGGCCGACCAGGCACCAGCGGTTGGAGCGGCTGGAGGCTCCTCCCGTGCCCGTCCTGGCGGCGGCCGGTGGCCGGCGAGCCCCTCCGGCGAGGGAGGCGCGGCGGCGGGGAGGCCACAGGTGGCTGGGGCGGCCGGGATCCGGTGGCCCTCGCCGGATCTCGAAGGGGGGCGGCGCGGCGAGGTTCATGGCGGGGCGGAGCTCGGCCTTCGGGCTCCATGGCGGCGACGGCGGGCACCTGCGGGGAAGGAGGAGGTAAGGGGCCAGGGGGCTGAGGGAAAGGAGAAGGAGAGGGAGAGAGGGCGCGGGAGAAGGAGGGGGAGGCGCGGCGCCGGCTGCTGCGTGCTCCAGTGGCCGGCGGCTGGCTCGCCGGAGGGAGCGGCGGCGGCCTCGGGCTCCACGGGTAGATCCACGGGATGGAGAGAGAGGAGAGAGGTGGAGGCCAGGTGGATCTGGCCCGTTGGATCGGCCGATCCAACGGTCCAGATCGCAGGGAGCTAGGTTTTTGGGGAAAATTGGGCAAAATGCGAAATTGGGGGCATTGTTAGGGGGGTGGCTGCAAATTTGTGGCTAGGGAAACCCTAGAAATGGGTGGGAGTGTGGTGGTCTTTATATAGCCCCGGTGGCTGGCAGTTTGCAAAAACATCCCCGGTTTTTCTCTCGCGCGCGCGGTGCTCACGTTTCTGACCGCCGGGGGTCCGCAGTACCTCCGATTCGGGTAAAACTTCGAACTGCGCGATCAGCGAGTCGAGCCGGAGGCGTTCACCTCGCGCTGGAACCGTTCCGAAAACACTTTCCGGCGCGCTATAAAAATAACCCGTTTAATTATTAAACGGGGTTTTTCGTTCCGTTGGCTGCGGCTGGTCTCGTGCGGTTTTCGCGACGGTGATCGGGCGAAACCCGGTGTCGCAAAGGTCGAGTGTCAGGGTGGCAAGGGTCGGTCTCCGTCCGATACGAGATAGAGGGGGGGAAATAATCGCCGATCGATAAATCGGGGATGCAAACACCGCAAACAAATCAGACAATCAAACAATTCACACCGAAAACAAAAATTTTAATTTTTGTGAAAACTGGGCAGTTACAAGTCGCGACATGATGGCCCACCTCATTCGGCATCGCTAAGCTCTGACATTGGGTCATCGTCCCGTTCCTTCCTAGCTCACAGTCGTTGTTGTAGATGCCTCGTCCCTGGACACCGGGGCGGCGGCTACCTATGGATGTATTAAATTTTTCGAAATTCTTTCCATTCAGCAAGACTGGCTAAGAGACAGAGCGAGTAAACCGACAATATTCACCCCATCTCTCTGAGAACCTAAACTTGAGCATAATTGCCTTCAAGTAGTCCCATTTGTCCCTCTTGTAAGCCTACATCATATCAAGTTTAAGAACACGGTAATGGTGCTTTATGACTCTATTATGCTTCATGAAATGCAGACATGCACAAGTTACGATAATGTTGTTAGTGATCAACCTCCTAGAACAAACATAAATTGCTCCGATTAAATCCGGTAACAACACGTTAAAATGGTCTGCTACCACCTTCGATGTTTATAAACTGGTCGGGCCAAATTGTGATAGTAGTGTCAACTTTTTTACCTTACAAACTAGGGAAATAAACATACAATTAATGACTCCCAACTCTTTCTTATCCCTCCACAATCCGCATAATAGCCGAGGTCACTTCTTCCCCACAAACATGCCAACATTTATATAAATATGTGTCGACAAACCGCTCGGCCCGTGGCTTTAAATGGAAACATTTGGAAGATAGTCTTCTTTACCTCGTCAGAGTATGGGGCGTTCAATAGGGCATGCATGTCGCTAGATATTTTCTCAGGGACCATATACAAAACTTCCAGCGTGTACACCACTCCTTCGGAGGTATAAAGAGTTTGAAATAACTATGAGTCACACCTTCGATATCGTTTGTATCATCATTTGGTTGACTATTCAGCCTCGCCAACGCCTTGATGAGGTTCTTTATGCGCCACATCGAAGCACTTAACTAAACCTAATGTGTGCTCTTATCAGTACCAGTCAACCAATCAACATGCGACCTGTGTTTATAGTAGATATCTTCTCTATGAAAAATCTCAACCAATTGGTCACTGACTTTTAAGGGACATCTTTTGAAATCTTCAATTCATGCTTTAGGCGCTTAATCTCTTCGACACTGCCAAATACGCGAACGTAGACTGCACCTTGCTTCACCTATATGCCTAGAGGAGAGCATTTTGTGATTAGTTTGTTCATGGATTGGTAGCTTGGAGTGACCAATATTATCATGTCCTAAGTTTATGAATTATTGCATGAGGGGTAATGGAACCCTAAAGTTTATCGTTGTGGTTACATGGTATCTTAATTACTCTTTTGTATCTGTGGATGCTTGCATAGAGGGTTTAATCGTAAGTATGTTGGTTGTTTATGCTAAAATATCACATTGGCATACAACAAATTATCAAAGCAATGGATAGTAACTCAATGAAACTCGATGAATACAACTTGATAAGTGTCCCCCGTGTCCTCAAAAATGATTTGATTCCTATAAGTACTTTTTTTTGGCTTACCATTAAAACAATTAAGGGTTGGGCCACTTGCACTTTTAATTTACTTCGATCCGTTACTATTATCCTTGCTATCAAACAAACTATCATACTTTTTTGCGACTTTTGCAGTAAACTTTGGCTAGTTTCCACTTATCAATTCCTGCCGCTACTCGTTGGGCTCGACACTCTTACTTATCGAAAAAGCTACGATAGATCTCCTACTCTCGTGGGATATCGCGCACAAAGTTTATGGGCACTTGTGAATACCACACCTTGCCAAAAGAGCCAAATTAAATAACTCAAAACCTTGGAAGTCCAAACCTCCCATGTATCTTGGTATGGGTCATAATTTTCCAAGACACCCAAGGAAACTTTCATTGTCCTGCTTACTTTCCACCAAAACTTCGTTATGAGTTTATTGAGATTCTCATATATGCCCCCTAAAAAACTTGAAACAATTGTAAACCAAAACCTCCTGTGCTACAAACTTTATCGACACCTCCTCTTCAGTTGAAGAATTTTCTTCTCTATCCATCTTTAACCTTGCTCCACAATCTACCCTCCAAATATTGAAAAGCTCCAAGCTTTGATGTACACACATCTCAAGACATACCTAGGTGTTTTTCACTTAGATTTCCATTTGGGACTATGAGTAGAACCTTGACATCTTCTTTTGTATTGGACAAACATCCTTTACTTAAGAAGATAAAAGTGTTGGGAAACGTAGTAGAAAAAAAAATCGTGCCTACGAATCAAGATCCCAAGATCATCCAAGAAAGATGGCATACAAGGTTTAGGCCATTGCTCACCAACGGTTGCAGCGGAAGAATAGTTGATGAAGCGGGTGGAAGTATATCTCGTGATGCGTCTCACGATCCGTCCCACGATCTATCCCACGAACGAATCCCTCGAGCAATTCCCTCGAACAGATCTCCGAGGAAGAAGAAGAAGAAGTTCCTCGAAGAAGGATCAAAGTTATGATCCCTCTACCGGTATCCACACATCCCGTCGCAGCAATCCAGCAGCGCTCCGCCGTCCAGAGAAGAACGCCACCGAGAAAACTAGAGGGAGAAAACCCTAAAGGATTCCGATCTAGAACAGTGTCTAATCCGGGGTCTAATTGTGGAGCAACGGGGTTTAAAGGGAGGGAGGGTGGCGCATAGGCCTTGGGGATCAAGTTTGCTGCGCCCCCACCCCTTCACCTCATTATATAGGTGGCCAGGAGGGCCCTTGGCCGAAATAAGGGGGGTGGAGTCCTTCCAGGACTCCTCCCTTGGTGGGAAAACTTTCCCCTAGGACTCCTTCCTTGTGAGGAGTCCTTCCCACTTTGGAAAGCCTAGTCCTAATAGGACTAGGGCCAAATTTCGGCCAGCCCCTATGGGGAGCCTTGCCCCCAAGTCTAAGGGTGGTGGGGCACATATGGTACTGTCCGGAACCTTGTGGAACCTTTCGGAAGCTTCTAGAACCTTCCATGACCTTCCAGGACCCGTCGGGACCATTCTCGGCCATTCCGGGACCTTCCGGGATGGTTTCGGGACATTTCAGAACCTTCTGGAACACTTCCAAGACCTTCCGGGGCCGTTTTCGGACGTTCCGGAACTATCTGGATAGGTTCCGGGTTACGGTCTAGCCTGCCCGATGCCCTGCGTCGGTTCGTCGGTCGTTTTTTTTGGACGTCCACCGATTAACCGGAAACTATTCCGGTTGATCCAGGACTTCCCCAGTACCATTCTCATATGTTCCAGAACCACCTGGGACTATTCCAGAGTGATCCGGACATATCTTTAAATACCCAGAACTTCTTCTGGTGCCCTTATGAACAATTCCATAAATACCCGGAACTACTTCCGGTGCCCGTATGAACTATTCCGTTTTGCTTCCACTAAACCTTCTACCATTCCAGTATTCTAACAGACTACTACTCGTTAAGTGTGTGACCCAATAGGTTCGGTATAATGCGGACATGACTCAGAACATCTTCCGGACATAGGTCAACAGCCTTTTGTCAATAGCCAATAATCAACAGCGGAGCCATGGACACCCATGTTGACTCCCGCACATACACGAAGAAACTTCAAGTGAACCATTATGTTTAGTCATGTACCATTCCCTTTGCTTCGCGATATATGACAAAGTTAGAGGAGAGAAGTTTGGCACCCATGTGTAACAACTTCTTGAACACAAGCCACTCGTTATCCTCTTTGCTCGTTTGTCCCTTTTCTCGTTATCGTATTCCGGTATCCCCGTGATTGAATCACAATGCGTCTGGCCAAACTATAACGGATACCGTCATACCGAGTGGGCCCGAAGTGAATATCTTCTTCATCGTGAAGGAGCAAATCCCAATCTTGAACTATCATAGTTACTAGACACACTATCCAATGTACCCAGAACTTATTTTACTACTTCCCAATAACGGGAAGATTCATCTAAGAACCAAAGCACATCTTCCTCTGTGAAGCAACTTGATACTCTCATGGTCTAAGGAATTACGTATATGATAACATTTCATGATATGACTTATAACGTTGTTACGATGTGATCTCTAAGTATATCATTCAATACCGGGGTCGGTTCAACATCATTGTTCTGCTAACAATATGTTCCCATTGCTACTGACATCCTTGTTACAAGAACAATGTCCATGATTAAGAAAACGTAATCATCAGTTAGCACTTGAGCTGGTCTTAGAGGCTAAACCAGGAACTCTTGGTGTTTACATTTCCACACATGCAAGTGAGTTTTCTTCTGAATCTCATAGTCAGGGTCATTGCAATTATAGCACATAAATATAAACATTAATTACGAACGTGGAAATATATATAATAACATTTTATTATTGCCTCTAGGGCATATTTCCAACAAAAAGATATGCTCAAAATAATATGGTGATCTGAAGCATGAAAATATATGTCCAATAGTTTTGACACCACAGTCGCCCCTTAAATATTAGCCTTGAAGAACAATAGATTGTCATTTGTAGATGAAAGATGGTTAACAGGCGATGTCCACTATGCAATATTCCACCTATCCGAGACAGCTGAACTCTGGATTTAAGGAGGCACGAAAGACCCTCTAGTGCCATCAGGAATATATAATGGGGGATTGGATTGCCCGAACGAGTACCTCTGGATGTATTGAATTCTTCTAATTCAGTCCCATTGAGTAAGACTGAAAGGACGTGGATGTCGCCTAGAGGGGGGGTGAATAGGCGCTTAAAAACAATTACGGTTTCGGCTTGAACAAATGCGGAATAAAACTTAACGTTTAATTTGCCAAGCAAGAAACCTAAATAAGCTAGGCTCAACTATGTGCACCAACAACTTATACTAAGCAAGATAAACAACTATGTGATAGCAAGATATATAACAAGAGCACTAAGGCTATCACAAAGTAGGTGCACAAGTAAATAGGTTGACTAGATGAACAAGCTATGGGACAAGCAATGCACAATAATATGAGCAAGCACAAGATAAACAATGTAATAAGCTTGCTCAAAGTAAGGGTAGAGATAACCGCAAGTGAAGCCGATGGAGACAAGGATTTGTTACCGAAGTTCCTTCTCTTGCGAGAAGTACGTCTCCGTTTGGAGAGGGTGAGGAGCACAATGCTCACACGAAGCCAACGAGGGCCACCCTATTTCTCCTCACGCTCTTACCAATGCAAGATGCCGTGATTCCACTATTAGGACACTTGAGGGCGGTCACCGAACCCGTACAAATGGCGACCCTTGAGGGCAGTCACCGAACCCGTACAAATGCTCGGAGCTATCTCCACAACCGAATTGGAGGCTCCCGTAGCGTCCCGAAGCTTTCCACCACAATGATTGAGCTCCGCAACAACAAGCCTCTAGAGTGCCAATGCACTCAAGAGAACAAGCTCTAGAGTGCCAATGCACTCAAGAGTATCAATCTTCTCAACTTCACTTCTACAACGAATCCTCGGAGAGAACTCAAACCGATGCACCAAATGCAATGGCAAGAGCACACGAAGTGCTCAAGTCCCCAACTCTCAAATCCCACCAAAGCAACAAAAGCTATGGAGGAATATGAGAGGAAGAACAAGGAGAACACAAAGAACTCCAAGATCTAGATCCACAAGGTTCCCCTCACTTATAGGAGAGATGGCTTGGTGGAGAATGTGGATCTAGACCTCCTCTCTCTTTTCCCTCAAAAAGGAGCAAGAATCATAGGAGGGAAGGGGAGTAAGCAAGCTCAAAGAGGTCAACAATGGGGGGAAGAACTGCAAAGAACCGGTCGTGACAAAGGAGGAAGAAGACCCCCTTTTATAGTCTCCCACGAATCCAGCCGTTGGGAACCGTTGGCAGCCCACCAACCACGGTACTACCACTCGGAGAGCGGTACTACCGCCCCACAGTACTACCGAAGCCCAGTGCCGTGCCCACTACCGCAAAGTCCAGTGGACTTACGGTAGTGAGTGCGGTACTTGCCCGCGGTACTACCGTGGCACGGTACTACCGCACTGGAAGCGGTACTACCGCCCCACGGTACTACCGCACTGGAAGCGGTACTACCGCCCCACGGTACTACCGGGGGCCAGTACTGTGCCCACTACCGCAAAGTCAGTGGATTTACGGTAGTGAGTGCGGTACTCGCCCCACGGTACTACCGTGGCGCGGTACTACCGCCCTGGCAGAACCAGGGAGGCCAGGCCACACAACAGATGAACTCCAAATAAAATAGGCACACCCTGAACTGCCACAACTTTTGCAAATGAACTCCGATTAAGGCAAACTCAAGCTTGATGGAAAGCTAACGAACAGAGCTGCCTAATCACGGCTGGAAATATTTAGAAGTGGCAGGGGAGAAATGTCAAACAAATAGAGGTGAGAAACCTCTAACCGAGACGACCCGACAAATCTCCCACATCGAAAAACATACGAGAAGACGCATATGAAATCCGTTTTCGATGAACAAGAGCTTGTCATGAAGAAGACCACAAGCTCCAAAACCCACAAAGAGAAAGGTCAAACAAGAACCAATAAAGATGATGCCAAGGATGCAAAAGGTTTGAGCTCTCCACGAACGACTCGGCCTAGCCTATAACACGGTCTCCTAATTACTACCAAGAGACCGGTAAACTAGACACCTATCTAGTCAAACCTTTGTCTTGCGCATAATCCACTTGAGCTTGATGATGACGATCATGCCCGCCTCAAGTTGGAACATCTTCCTTGATTCCTCCGGCTCGATGAAGACTTGTAGATAGCTCCCCCATACTCCATTATGGGTGAGCCTCTTTTAGGAACATCTTCACACGACCATTATGTAACACCCTCAGATCCAGTACAGTAATCACTACAGTGATTCCACTGTTAGTGATCATTACTGTTGATGATCAAGCCATGATCACCTTTAATCATAGCTCTGCCAGATTCCCACCCTGATAAAAATTTCAAATATTTGTGGCTTATAATATTGCCCCCAAGAAATAGTGGGTGATCATTACTCAACTTGCAATACCAAACCATTTTAACCTGAGTCATTAGAGTAATCACAAGTCAAGGGTAGTTATGGAATCAATGTTGTGGGTTCATCAAAAGTTGTTTTGAAATTTAATATGAAAATGGAAATCATAGCTCAACCAAAATTGTGGAATCTATTTATAAATGCCTAGCAAACACAGTGCCATGTTAAAATAGCAATGGTATAATAATATTAAGGCATAATAGGTGAATAAAATAATAGCTTGAAAGTTATTAACTTGCTTGGGTAATATAATAAACAAGTGGGAATTTTAAATGAACTAAAAATTATGGAAACAATTTTATAAAATGCCTAATAATTAGTAGGTCATAATAAAAGTGAATTAGGGTTTTATTATAATATTTTAATAATATAAACAAATAAAAACAGCAGCAAAACAATGCCATTTAATACCTTTTTAAATAAAATAAAATGCAAATGAATTTATAAATGCCCCAAACTTTTTGTAGCACTGAAATGAAGCATAACACTAATTGTGGAACCTGTTACATATTTTACAAAAATACAAAAGTATTTAAAATAAATAAACAGTAAAGAACGAAAATAGAATAACAATAAATAAATAAATAGAAAACCCCCTAATCCCGCCTGGGGCGAGGCCCACCCGGGCCCAGCCCCCTCTCCTCTCTTCTCTCTCTCCCCCACCCAACCACCCTCACCTGCTCCCCTCCCGTGGAAGCCAGGCCATGGCCAGGGCGCCGAGGCCATGCCGTCCCCCTCTTCCCCTCACCTGCCCTCCCTCCATGTGCAGATAAGGCCCCACGCTCCCCCGTGGAAACTGGATCGAGATCCAGTTCTTCCCCCTCCCCGCTCGTCCCCCTCCCTCTCTCATGTTCTTTCCCGGTCCCGTTCGTGCGCTGCTGTGGGCGCAGTGTCGTCGTCCGCGGCCACCGGCGTCTCCGGTGGGCGGGAGCACGTCCTGTGGCGCGTCTCCTTCGCCTCCTTCCTCCTCGTGCGCCAGGGAGGGCTAGGACGCCCGACGCTGCTCCAATCGCCGGCTCCCTTCGACAGGGCCGCGATGGCCGCTGTTCGTTCCCCCTCCACCGCGAGCACTCCAGCAACCAGCCCCGCGCTACCAGGACGCCCTCGAGCTCCCTGTGAGATCCCCTACCGATTCCCCCCTCTCCCCCGCGCCTAACCGTCGTCGTAGCCCTTCTCCCCGCCGCCGCCGTGTCACCGTGTTCGTGGCTCCGGCCGCCGCATGGCACCGCCGCTCGCTCAAGGCCGACCCCCCCACCGTGGCCACACGCCGAGCGCCCGTGCTCCCTCGCGCCCGCCCGCCCGCGGCCGTGAACTCGCTGCGCGGTCGCGCAGCCCCGGCCTCGCCGTGCTTCCTTGCCGGCGTGGGCATGGCTGCTGCTAATCCCCTATAAATATGGATTAAGACTAAGCCCCCCTTATGTGTCTATGAGCAGTGGGCCCAAGGCCAAATAATTAAGCCTAAGGAAAACTGTTAGAGGTAATTGTCCATGTTAGACTTACATGTGGGCCCAAGGCCATTAGCTAGATTAAACAGACCTGTTTAATTATATGGGTGTATGACACATGGCCCCCCCTAGATATTTTGGATTTAATAAAATATTTAAATGATTTAATTACATAGAGTGTATGACATGTGGGCCACCCCCACCATTTTAATTAACAAAATTGTTTTATTAAAATGGGTCACTGACATGTGGGTCCCTGTTGTCAGGGTTGACCCAGTCAAAGTTACTATTCTGGATAATGTTTGAATAAATGAATTAAATAAATTCATAAAATCTTTTAAAATGATTTAAACTTTGAAATTCAATATCTTTTAAACCATAATTCAGATTCAAAAACTTTATACATCAAAATTGATCAGAAAAATATAACGAATACGGATACGCTATCCGTATGTCTACCACCCCCCTCTAACGTACCGAACATCGACATTCCCCCCCCTTCGGGCCGTCTGTCGATAATTGCCGGTACCGATAAAAGTTGTCCGGATGAAAAACTTTTGTATACGAAAGTTGCTTAGAACGGATCACCGAGTTCGGATACGATACCCATACCCCCACCACACCCCTCTAACATGCCGAACATCGAACCGTCCCCCTCCGGTACCGTCACTCCGATGATTGCCCGATACCCGTTAAACTGTCTGGTATTGTTAAAGTACCCGGATGAATTTATTCCGAACACGAAACTTATTCAGAATAGTTCAACTAGTCCAGTTACACCCCTCTCACGTTTGTCGGATGTCCACGAAACCTCCGGCATGATCCCTTCCACCTCCGGACCCCCTGTCCGATAATCACCCGGAGCCGACGGTTCATCCACAGATGAATTCCCGCTCCGTGCTACGTGTATCGTACAACGTTAGAGTATCGTTAACATTTCATATGTCATGTCTTGTATTTGTATTGCTATTATTGCGGTGTATTTATTGTTTCTCCCCCCTCTCTTATTGTCCGGTAGTCTCGACGTCCGCTGTTGATGCCCCTGTGATCCACTACTTCGTCGACGACCGTACCTCTACCGTCGAGCTTCCAGGCAAGCAGAGCCATTCTCTTCCCCAGATATCGCCTATCTTTCCGTACTTTTCTTGCACTAGGCATTGTTACTGTTGCTGCTACGGTTACAATCCTATTCAATTGCATAGCCTGTTTTTGTCGCCCCTTGATGTACCTTCCTTTAATCCTATGCTGCCTATTATTACTTATGTATTATCCAGCAGTAAACCCTGCGCATTGTTAGCTAGGTTTAGAATAGAGGGTCGTGATCACTTTGGGAGTGATCGCGGGAACGATATATTACAACTGCAACAGGTACGGATCAATGCAGACACCCTAGGGAACCTACAACGGCGAGACTCTGCCGAGTCGCTTCGAGGTTGACTTACGAGTGGAATGGACTCGTATTCCACTCTCGTCGGCTCAGTAGCGTAGCATCACCGGGATGATATGAGGTTTACCTCTTTAGTTCATTCCGCTGATGTCTCAGTCGAGCCAGCTCAAGTGTACCATCGAGGGTGATTCCTCCTGGTTTCACTTAATGGTAGGGACTCGAACCAACTGGTGTCCTTAAAGGTAAGAAGTCGGGCGACCCAACGGTGCCCGCGAGTGGTATTGCGACGGGACGACAGGGAGGGTACGACCAGTGTACCGGTGTGCTTGGCCCCTGGTCGTTGGCCGCGAGAGTTACCAAACTACGAAAGTCGAGCTCCTCCAGGAGCACACGCGAGACAAGGTAAGGAGACGGTTCACCTTGTTGGTAACCGCAGTGACTTGGTGGGACGACGGGGCAGGCACCGATGTACTGGTGGTCCTGGCTACTGTCGTTGTTCGCGGGTCAGTTAAGTCGAGGCAACGATAACGGTTGTCACGCAGGTTAATTAAAATGCTAATTGGTTCAGTGAATGTCTTGAGTTGGCTATATGCCATGTACGCACTACCTACCCGTGGGAACTACGAGTTATGGGCTCCTCTGCTTCTTAGTGTCGTCCGAGGACTCTTCAGACGTCAGCAGTACTGCGGGCTGATTGCCGGGAAGTGGTGTTGTCTTATTTGCTCGCGCGGTGATGTATTATTTGGATTTGCTTCAACTTCACCGGCCAGCCACGCACCGTGCAGGAGTACGTTCGGGTTGGGGTCCAAGGCCCGGCGTACTTAGGATTTAGACCGGCGGATGGCCTCTCTGTTGAGTTTGAAAGATGGGCTATGAAGTGTCGGATAGCCTCGGTGGAGCGTTCCCTAACAAGGTTCCCGCCACCCTGGAGATCCGTGCGTGTAGCGTAACACAAGTGCACCCCTGCAGGGAAGATTAATCTATTCGAATAGCCGTGTCCACGGTAACAGGACGCTTTATGCTGAAGCTGGATCTTACCACTAGAAACTATTATTATTAAACTGTATGGTTCCGGGTTCTCTTCCTCGCGGGGATGTCGAGGAGGTGAACTCGGAGGCATTGCTAATTATTACAACTTATTATTATACAATGCTGCAGCAACTTCTGCTGCATTGTTACCTTATGCTTTAT
This sequence comes from Bromus sterilis, assembly GCA_950022295.1. NCBI lineage: Eukaryota > Viridiplantae > Streptophyta > Magnoliopsida > Poales > Poaceae > Bromus > Bromus sterilis. The sequence continues at coordinate 57,305,335 of OX465601.1, forward strand.
ATAAACTGTTGGCTGATTCTTACCTCATGCTGCAAGACATCGTCGGAAGATGCTAGTCTTCGATAGGCCTAGCTTCTTACCCTTGCTCTGGATTTCTGTCTTTCAGTCCACTATATACAGCCTCTTCTATCCGTTGATACAATGCATATTGCTTAGTAGCGGACGTAAGACTCGCGGGTATACTAGATACTCACCTGCTTTATTTTCCCCCTTTATTGTTTTGCCTGATCGGCCGCTGCAGTCGACGTTGGATCCTTGGAGTCCAGGAGCAGGAGATCCCCGATGCCGACCACCGCAACATGAAGATCCCCGATGCCTTTTACGACGTCGAGTTCCCCGTTGACCAGGAGTAGCTTGGAGTTTCCCAGGCAGGAGGCCTCGCCTTTTCGATCTGTTGTTATTTGTGCTAGCCTTCTTAAGGCAACCTTGTATCCTTGTGTCTGTACTCAGATACTATTGCTTCCGCTGACTTTGTGCTCTCGAGCTGTTGTATTCGAGCCCTCGTGGCCCCTGGCTTGTATTAAACAGCTTGTATTATTTTATTTGTAGAGTTGTGTTGTGATATCCCACCGTGAGTCCCTGATCTCGATCGTGTACCTTGCGTGTATGATTACTGTACACGGCTTGATTTTGGGGGCGTCACACATTATCACCAAATGGTCGGCAAGCTCCAAGCATACAATATCTTCGTGATGCTCCTCTTGACCTTGCACACATCTACTTGACCAATCTTTGGATAGCTCCATGAAGAGCACCTTGGTCAACACGTAATCTTCATCTTACAACCTTGAAGCCACCATATGATCTTCAAGCGTTGCCTATGGACAAACCTTTAAGTATAACTCAAGGAAACCATTAGTCCATAAAGATTGTCATCAATTACCAAAACCAAACATAAGGGCACATGCCCTTTCAAAGACGGAGACATAGCCAACAAGACTCATAACAATATTCATTCATCTCTCCCATAACCCAAACTTGAGAATAATTGCCCAATTCGATCATGTCGTAAGCCTTCATCATGTCAAGGTTAAGAGCACAATGATGGTGCTTTACCGCTTTATTTCGCTTCATAAAATGCAAACTCATAAGCCATAATAATGTTGTCATCGATCAATCTTCCTAGGACAAATGCACACTTCTCTATAGAGGTTATATCCGGTAATAACACCTTTTGAACGGTCTTCTACCACCCTCAATGTTATTTTGTACAAAACATTGCACAAACTAATTGGGTGAAATTGTGATAACATTGTTGGATTTTTAAATTTGCAAATTAGGGAGAGAAACACACAATTAATGCTTCCTTCTTTCTCCTCCACAATCCGCATAATAACCAAGGTCACTTCTTGCCCACAAACATGCCATTTTTCTAAAAAATGCTCCAGGAAGCCACCGTGGCCCGATGCTTTAGATGAAAACATTTGGAAGTTAGACTTATTCACCTCAGCGGATGAGTATGGGACGTCTAGCAGTGCACGCATGTCACTATGTATTTTCTCAAGGATTGTGCAGAAAACATCCTGCATGCCCGCCACTCCTTAGAAGGTATAAAGAGTTTGATAGAATTGTGATGTCACACCTTCAATCTCGTTTACGTCATCGGTTAGTTGACCATCTGACCTCACCAATGCCTTGACGAGATTCTTTTTGCGCCGCATCGAAGCACATAATTGAAAGTAGAGTGTGTTCTTATCGCTACCAGTCAACCAATCAACACGTGACCTATCTCCATACAAGATCTATTCCCTATTTAAAAGCTCAACCAAGTGGTCATTGATTTTTAGCTCAAAAGTGGCTTGGACCAACTCAGACAAGGACATCTTTCAAAATATTTAGTTCATGATTTGAATGCTTAATCTAGCCGTGGATACTACCAACTATGCAAATCCTCCACAAGAAACTAAAGCTTTGAACTAACATCCTCGTTGTACGTTTTCTTCACTCACCCTCTATAAAATCCACCTATTCTGGATTTCTTTCCCACATTGATTTATACTTGAAGTTTCTTTGGCCAAAATTATTGTTAACAAAAATCTTCAACTGCAGGACGATTAATTCGTGATCAGAGCAAGAAGTGGCATAGTTTCCCAGCTCCTCTTTTGGGATTATGAAGCACCTGTAGGATCATCATCCGCTCAATCAAGACGAACCCTTATGAAGGTGTCTTGAGCCATTTTTCTTCTCAAAAATCCAAATTCTTTCTTTATATCTGAGGTCCACGAGTCCACACATGTCCATGACATCCCAGAAGCTATTCATTTGAACCTAAAAACTATTCATTTTCCATTGGTTGACCGATGAAGCACTTCACTGAAGTCAACAAGAGCTAGCTTCGCGGGACAGATCAGGGCATGAATTATGATGGCAGCACCATACCGCTGCCCCATACCAGTCACCTAGGAAAAAAGGCTGAGGCTACTTGTTTTAGTTTTTACTCTCCAACGCATAATCTTGTGGCCACCATTAAGTGGACCCTACATCTCTAATTTTTAAGTATACATTAAGGTAGATCGGAGAGCATTGAAAAGCTCTTTTCTTCAACTTTTTCGGTGAGGAACTTGCCTCTTATGTTAGGCTTCACCTGGCACATGCATATTAAACTTTTTTAGCCATCGTGGCATCCGAATCTAGTTGGCATTTGGGGCACTAGGTCTGGGCTACGCATTGTACGTGCCCTTAAAAATAATTTTGCTTTATCAACTGTATTATAAGTTTGGCCTAAGGACGATTTCCATAACTAGTTTGGGCTGAGCTAGCCAGTTGATTGATGAGCTGTGAGCTCCGGCACAATCCGGCCTTTTGAGTGTTGACTCCATAGTCCACTATCATTTCCCCTTTTCGTGATTGCCTAAAAAAGATTTCATCTTTTCGTTCCCGCCGGGAATCCCCGCCCAAACTCCAAATCACCATCCTATTTCGGCACGCTCCCTAATCACAGTTCACATCCCAAATCCCAATCAGACATTCCCGCAGCAGAGTGGCGGCACTCTCGAGTCCCCGCTGAATATCCCATCCGAGCAAGTGGATCACCAGATGGGGAGACCAAGGAAGACGAAGACGAAGGCCGGCGCCGAGGCCGCCTCCCCCGCCTTCTCCATCGGTACGCGGCACCCTAACCCCGACGCGACGATTCCCGGATCCCACTCGGTAGATCGTGTCTCACAGACAAGGCGAACCGCCCCCTTTTGCAGGCAATTGCAAGGTGGAGATCCACGGGAGCGGCTTCAAGTGCGCGTCCACGGAGCAGAACCTCACCATTTCAGGGACCAGGGGCGCAAAGATCGTAATCGCTGGTATGTCGCGACGAATACCGTGTGCCCCCGCATTTTCCCTCCTCTGGTTTTGTGCTAGGCGCTGTTCTTGACGCTGCGGCTTTTCTTAATGATTCTTGTGCAGTCGATGGAGCAAGGAGTTCTTCGGATCGGACTGGTTAGTGCAATAGTGTTGGAGGAGTGTGCTGACCATTTCTTAAGAGAGAAGAACAGGGGTCGAATCGGTGGTTGTTCTTTTAATTGCTCTGATGTAATGTTTGTATTTTCTGTAGATCAATGTCAGGGTTCTGATTTCATCCTTCTGAACCCCAATGACGCTGATACCCTGAGCAAATCTTTGCTTCAGGTAATCTAACTTTTATAATTTTTTATGCCCCTATATTGGTAGAGTGCTTGCTTGTAGGACTACATGGTTTACAATGATTTTCTCCAAACAAATAAATAGAAGGTTTACATGGATGCATATGGACTATATAGACTGGTTCAATTAGACACAGAGTTAATTTAAATATAGTTCTGGTAAAAATATTTGTGAAATCATGCTATCTGTGGCGTTAGCTATGTCAAAGCTAAAGTTCAGTTTTTCATTTGCGGATATCATACTGCAGGGATAATATGTGACGACAAAGCGTTAATGATTGTACCTAAAATGCCGTGGTAACTTGTATTTTGCTCTTAATTATTCAGGAAGTACTGATGCTTTATAGGAAAGAATTGCCAACTATGGACTATGCTGCTGACACTGGGAAAAAATCAGGATTTCTCGAAAAATGCATAGTGAATGGGTAAAATTGCTCTTCTATTTTCTTCTCTACCAGTTGTGATTGACGTCACTGATTAACTTATTGCCAGAGTTTTTGCTTTGACACTATACTATTTTGTTTGTTTGTAAGAACACAGAGAGTAAACACTATTACTACGGTATTGTTTGGAAGAGTAGAAAAGAGTTAACATTATGATTTCATGTTCTTTTCTTCCCCAGGAAGTACAAGACTCTAATTCTGAGGTCTAGCTCACTTGCAGGGCCTGAAGAGGTAAGCATTGCGCATCATTAGTATCCTACCCATGCATCGTGCTATTTGACTGCATAATGCATAAATAGTTAAATACTACTCTAGATTGGTTTATTTGCCCACTAGCTTTACGTTCCAAGTAAATTACACAAATATTCCACCGATACAGAAGTAGTCCAAATATAAAAAGGAGAGACATGATTTGAAGACTTCTACATCACATAAGCATCCCCAAAAGGAAACAGTTGAGATTCTAGAGATGTGTTTGATTTCACTGATGTACTATGTTGCTTTAATGATTTGAAGAATTCCATCTACATAAGCACCCCCAAAAGGAAACTTATGAAATTTATATATTTATTATTATCCACCTGATAGTAGTTGTATTATTATTATATGGAGTAGTTTGTTAAATAGACTTAGGCAATCTGATTAATTTGCACCGTTAGTACCTAGACCCACCAAGACCAAAGGTAGATATAATTTAGTCTATGTGGATGAAAGTTGTTGTTTATTTGTCATCTATCATCTCACTTGTTTGCTTTTTTGCCCTAAAAGAAAATCTCACTCCATCCTTTCTCTGCTTTGGTCCTCTCACCACTTCTCAACCATCTTCTTCTGATAAGGTCCCTTGAGTGGTATATCTTGTCGGCGATCAGCCGATCACCACTGCGAAGTTATGATACATGTAGCTTATGCGATCTCCACTATGATCTTATGGTACATGTAGCTTATAATTTAGCTATGTTTCTGGGGTAAATTTTATGGACTGGTGGCAGCAGGCCATCCACTCCGCCCCTATAGGCGCAATGAAGGGCACCTCTTTGGTGATCATGCTTGTGTCTTGGTGGATTTGGCAGCACAATGCGGTCACCTTCTATGGCATGCAATCCAACATTGCTACCTGCTTGACACAATCAAGGCCTAGCCTGATTTTGGGAAAAAGTAGGGGTGGTGTGCTTTATGGCGCTACTTCAGGCGGTGCCTAGCTCTTAGGGGTGTGGCCCTTTCTGGGCTTGTAAATAAATCTCTCTTTCTATAATGCATGGAGACACAAAGCTTACATTTTCTTGAAATTTGTTATTATGTTTATATGGTTATATTTTGTACATTTCTTATTTTCACTTATAGATAAGATCATATGTTATGACTATACATTTGTTTTATGGACATCTAAATCTCAATAATTATAGCTAGGCTCCACCACAACCAACTGCTAGATTGTGGCTGTTGATATTCACATATTTATCAGATTTGTGGAGAATTGCTGTAAAAAACCCTCAGTGGTAATTGGATTTTCTGTGAGAGCACAATTTATCAGATGTAAATTTGAAATCACTATCGCCTCTAGCTTGCTGGATTAATTAAACTAGAAACCATATTTTTCTTAGTTGAAAGTTGAAACAGAGATGTAACTTACCATCTTCAGGACCCGGATAGAAGTTTAGAACTATAGAGCGAGAAAGCAAGAATAAGCTCATCGGCTTGCTAATTCCATCTGTGACATCACCCATTGTTTTTGCTCTGATGTTTCCAATTACAATGCAAACACGAACTGCCCCCTGGCGCTAACGTAGTTGATTTATTATTGAATCTAAAATGTATAATTAGGCCTTGCTAATATTGAACAGCATATTTTTTTTCTAAGTGGATGAGTGTGGGGCTTGTTTTTCTTTCTTGTAATTATATAGTAGATTTGATTATCTCAGGCATTGTGTGTGACTAGTGTGCTCTGTTATTAGTGGCTAGTGAAAACAGATAAATAACCTCAAAGAACTGTAAGTACAGTGAAGTGGACCTACTCTGAATTTTTCCATTTACTTATGTTAAAGTAGAACAACAGTGTAACAGTAGGTAACATAGTAATCATGGATAATTGTTGTGTTACTCCTTGCTTTTACAAGTAAAGTGCCATGCCAGGTTTGGTTAAAGATTAACTCTAACCACTCTGTCAAACAGATCATAGCTGCTGTATCATATCAGATAGTGCCAGCTGATACACAATATGCTGAAATACCCCTGGCAGCCGTGACATCACCTTTTAAACGTGTGGTATGTCATTCATAAATCCTTTTAAACTTCATAACCACCACCCCTTTTGCAAGATTCATTCTGATCTCATGTTACTAAAATTGAATTACTTTTGCATGCCTTGTTTATAGTTTTTCTACTTACTGGAACCTAATGGGTCTGTTCCCACTGGTTATCAATACTGCATACCATATATGTACTATCATCATAAATTTTACGATTCATCTAATGCAACACACTTTACCCTAGCTATTCTTGGATTATGAGGGAAATAGTACATTACTAAAAGGTAGACAAGTCGCCTCAAATACTTCTCTCAGAGTACAATTAACGTCTTGTGGCATGCAAATCATGCAGTTATATACTTATATTTGCTTGATATTCTCAGTCTAAACTAGAAAGATAGTGCAAGCTAATTACATACACATTATGCTTTTCTTGGTAAATGCCATTTTTGCACTTTAAAGTACACATGGCAAGTGAAATGTACACAATAGAGTACATCTACAAAAGATTCATAACTAAGGTAGTTGTTCTAATATTTTATCCCAGGGTTTTGGTCATCTGATGTATAAGGAGCTTAGCCAGCGTCTTCAAAATGTTGGTGTTACCACTATATTCTGCTGGGCAGATAAGATCTCTGAAGGATTTTGGCTTAAACAGGCAAGGGGAAATCAAAATTTGATATCTCTGTTTGTTTCAGTTTTCTTTTGTATAATGAATATATCCTAATACTCGGTTTTCGCCCGGTTTTCCGTTAATTAACTGGGCAATTCTCTTCTTCTTAATTAATCGATGAGGCAAATCTTTTGCCTCTGTTTCGAAAAAATATATATATCCTAATACTAAGTTTGGCAAATGCTAATATTGTGCTTGCATTACTGGCAAGAGAAACATGCACCAAATAGAAATGAAGAAACATGCTTGACTTGTTATACCTTTTGTATTTTGACAGTCCGTAGTATCTGCACTCTTATATGCTCCTAATAGGAGTTCTTTTGAATTCCTAGTACTGTCCTATGCCATTAGCAACGCTTAGCTACCTACAAGTAGACCGGATCATGGGTGTCCCAGCCTGGTTTTTGGCCTGATAGCCCAAGAAAGCCTGAGAGGAGTAGTTGATGGGAAAATAATCACTATTTTATTCTGAAAATGGTTTAAATAATGTATTTTTAATTGCAAAGGCTAGTTTTTACCTGTGTTGGTAATTTGGGCTGGGCCTTTTCAAGCCAGACCAAAGCCTGCCATGCTCAGATTTTGAACAGGCCTACTTGTAAAGCAACCAGATGAATTTCAGTTCAGAGTAACTGAACTTCCTTTGCTCATTTATGTCATTTTTCTGTTAGTGAGCTTTTTCTTTACCAAAGATCCTTCTATTTTGTATCCTACTTTAATAACATGGTTATCCAATGAAGAATTGCAAGGTTATGCTAATGATATGACTGGTCTGTTCTCCTGAGTGCATCGCAGGGTTTTGTATCTGTTGGAGAGGTGGATACTAAAGGCAAGATTCGCAAAATTCCAGTAAGGGCTGATATCAAGAGATCATTATGCTTTCCAGGCAGTTCAACACTAATGGTTGCACATCTTAAGAAGGATTTGCCAACTGTGCCCAAAAACTCACTGGGAGAACTGCAAACTTCTCAGTTCCATGCTGTGGTACCAGACAGTAAGTCTTCTGTACTCATAATTATGTAAATTTTCAGATTGAGATATCTCAAACCCACCAATTCCAGTAGAATTGATGTTTTCATGCAAATGTAATTGTAACAGAATACACAGCACACACGCGATATGCTAGCTGATGGGCCAAGCAGAAAATATATTCTTATTTTGGTCCTTACTAGTACTTTATATCCAAGTTGTATAATTAAGGACTTCATTAAAAAGAATTTCAAAGTAGGAGCCATGATGCAGTCTGGCCATAGAGAAGCTCTCCCCCTGGCGTCATGCCAATATCTATCTGATGCAACTTGCTCAAAGGAAATCTTTTACTGTGCGGGCTGCGGTGTGTTAATTTTGTGAATTAACAAGGAAATTTGTGCAAGGAGTGAAAAGCTGAAATTTTGGGCATATAGTACGCTGCAACCATTATTTATAGATTGCAATTGTACTTCACAAGTCTGTAACTTAATAGTTTATCAAGATTGATTTCATTCAACTTAATAGTTTATCAAGCATTGGTGCATAACTGCATATGCAGAAAATTTCAATTCCTATGTCTAATGCTGATCTTCTATGATGTTTTTCAGGCATCTCTCCTGGTGATACTGACACTGCAGTTCCCTCCTGTGAAGTTTTGTTTCCCCAGACCATTGGATGCCACAAAATCAGCAAGACTGCAAAGGTGGTAAGAAATGAAGCTTCTGCTGGTACTGAAGGATGCTCATTATCTGATCAACAACCAAAGAAACGGACACATGAAACCTCATCATCTTCACTAAAGTCAAAGAGAGTAAGATGCAGTGGTGACACTGACCATAAACAAGACATGAGAGGAAATGATATCTGTGACAAATCTCTATCCATAAAGAGCACTCCTTGCACTCCTAGTATGGTACTTCATGTTGACAACAAATTATCAAAAGATGCCAAGGCCACTGTCTGTTCCAATGGAAGGCCTTCAGTTATGCTCATGAATATTGCAGATGAAACAAAGAAGATACGGCTTACAGAGGTAGTTTCTACAAAAACTTTACTCTTACCTTTGAGAAAATGTGAGCGACATTTATAAAATGAAGCAATGTATGAGTATGTGCTTACTAAAGAAACTGTCACTGGCACGAAAACTCCATACTCTTTTTGCACTAATTTAGTTATCTTTTCTTGCTTCTAAGTATGTTAAGTTTTGAATTATGGGGCAGGTAGTTGAAATGCTTGGGGGAGTTGTTACCTGTGAAGGAAGTTCATGCACACATGTCGTTACTGGAAAAGCTCGAAGGACTATGAATTTTTGTATTGCTTTGAGCTCTGGGTTAGTTTTCATCTAAATTTTCCTTACGCAACCCAATTCATCATGTTTCAAACTATAATACAATTTCATTCCTTATTTTACACTAAAATACATTTCGCATATAGATGTTGATTTTTGAAGCATAGTACTCACTATGGAGTAATAGTTTTCAGTTGATTAGACCATATACTGATTTCAGGGCTTGGATAGTTTCTCCAAACTGGCTAAAACAGAGCTTCAAACAAGGGAAATTTGTAGGTGAGTCAAAACTTGGTATGGCTAGGTAACCAATTTTTTCCATGTGCTTCTGTGCAATGGAAGACATGAAATGTGTGAGCAAAAAAACAACTTATGCTGTTCCTTATCTTGCACTTTTCTGCCGTTTCTTAGATGAAACAGAACATGTTCTGGATGATGAAGAATATAAGATGAAGTACAAGTCTGAAATGAGAGATGTGGTTATGAGGGCTAAAGAGAGGCCGTGCTTGTTATTTTCTGGCTACACTTTCTGTTTGACCAAGCACATCGAACCCTCTCCTGATGTCCTCTCTCCGGTTATCAAATCTTCTGGTGGCAAGGTAATTTCTGATCATCCTGCCATATGAAACTCATGTATGGCCAAACATATTGAACATCTTGCAAGTTTAGCAGAACTATCCAAATATGATCTGATGAAACATTCTACGACCTGGAGGGTCTATTTCTGTGACATTTTTAAAGGCATTTCAGTTGCTCTATTATGCGAGGCATGAAGTTCTGCTACAACATCTTTAAATTTCACATCTCACCATCAAAGTTGAAATGCAAATTTGTAAACTGCAGCTAGACATGTGATTTTATATATGAAAAATGCTTTGTAATGATTTGCTTACACACAGATGACACTTAAACTGCAAGTATTGACCTGATGGCATTACTAGTAAAGCTGTTGAGAATAGTTTTGGGTCATATTTCCAAATTTTGCACGAGTCCATCATTTGGAATGCTTCTATTGTTAGCTCCTACAATAACAAAAGTACACCGGCTATTCTAAAGTGTTTTCACATCAATATACTTTACAGATCATCACTAAGCTGGATGACATAGAGGAGCTCTCAAAGACAATCTTCTTGGCGTGTGAAGAAGGCATGGAGCTTGCAATGGATGCAGCAAAAAGAGGCATAAAAACATTCAGCAGTGAGTGGTTCATGACCTGTGTCATGAGGCAAGAGGTTGACCTTGAGGCGCCCCCGTTTGCAGAATCTCTTTGATGTGCTCCAAGTTTATAGTTTATGGGTGAATTCTATACTCATTTTTGCTAAGTTATCCCCTTCGTTGGCTACTGTAAATTCCTTGTCCGGTGTCTCGAAGGTTTAAGGCTTCTGTGTAAGTATGTCCATCATGTGACTAGACAAATTTGTGCAAGTGGAAACTATCAAACTAGACAAATTTCTGCGTTGTGGCCTTGCTTACAATCTATTTTGATATATCTGCTATGTAAAACTAATTTGTGAATAAGTTGTAGCTTTGTTTGAAAAAACTGATTAGAATCTAACTAGAAAACACCAGACTTTTTGAAAACATGAAGGAAGGATACTAGGATGATATCTTAATCTTTTTCTTCTAGACGTCATACCTCAATAACGTAGTTACACATCTGTATGCAAAAGGTTCATCCTGTTATGAAAATTCAAATTGTTGGTCTTAGTTTGGGACCCTATCGATAGGCCATCCCCATAGAATTTCAGAGGGGACTGACTGATATTAGTACTCCTGAGTACGGACGTGGTCTTTCTACACCTGTGAGCATATGCTAAAATGCATTTTAAACACATTCTACATGTCAAAAAAATTGGTTCAAATTTTTTTGGGTGTACATCTTGACGTTTGATGTGTTCATGAAATTGTTTGATGTTAAATTAATATATTTTGTATCTGTGTAAAAAAAACATTGCTAAAAAGGCTTTTCATAAGACATTTTTTTGTTTTTTTACACAGGCCATACAAAATGTCGGGTTTCCACGAAACTTGACATACGCATATAAAATGTTAAGATGTACTCCATCCGTTTCGAATTATATGACTTTCATTTGTCCACATGTGTATCTAAACATGCATACAAATAAAAGTCATCTAATTTGAAACGGAGGGGGTACATGACAATTTCTTGTACATTTCAAAATATCATTTCCGAAAGGTGAAAGCATATGCTCCCATGTGCCAATTTGAATTCTTTCTTGGGCACTAGTAACTTGCAATAATTTTTTAACATAATTATAGCATAAAGAATTAATAGAGCCACATACAGGTGACCCATGCTTGGAAAACGACCCAAATCTAAGGAAACATCCCACAAAGTTCTGTGAAATGGATGCCTCACGTTTGGACTAGATGCATTGTGCCTATGAGACGATCAATTAGTCTTATTACACCATTTGACTTAGTTGACCGGACTAGGGCATCGCCAACCGCTTGCGGTGCTTCGTGGCCTTCATCTGTCGTCATCCCTCGCGGTCGTCACATGTGCCATGCTAGCGCGTCAATCTTGTGATTTCTCTATCACACGCGCTTTAGTTTTGTGACATCGATACCGTCTTCGACGTAGATTCTGGTTCAGTGAGAACTGTTGCAATTGTTCGAGGCCATCATGATGCCTTTGTTATTCGTGGTAGTTGGAACCTTTCGTATATCGAAGTGCTCATGCACTTCATGACAACTTGCTATTAGCTGGCAACGTCGAATGTAACATGTTGATCCGGTTGCGTCTATCATTTAAAAAACGGCTGTGTCTATCTTTTAAAAAACGGTTGCGTCTATCATTTAAAAAACGGTTATGTCTATTATGTAGGATGGCGGGAACTCCCTAAGCGCAACAACAACTATTTATGAAGAATGCTTTTACTCGTGTTATGTTTCATCAGTGTCCCAAGAAGACCTATAGGGTAGCTCATAATTTAGCAAAATTTAGTGAGGAGCACCATCAGGTTTTGGCAAGGTGATCCTCCTGGATTCGTGATATATTTATTGTGCCCACTTAATATAAACCGCTATGATGATATTCTCTACAAAAACGATCGTAACTGGGGTAGACCACAAATTCACATTTTGCCAAGGACCTGAGTGCACACGGCCACAGTAATCCACAACCAGATTTATTCAGCTGGCAAGGGCCCAAATCTGCACCCGGACCCTCTCCTGTTCCCAGTCTCGGAGCCACGGCGGTTCCTCGACCTCACCTCTCCGCCGCCGACCCAAATCTCCTCCGTCTCCAAGGTGCGCCTCCCTGCCCCCTCCCTCTCCTCTCCCCGTTCGACAAGACGTAGGCCCGTTCCCGTCCCGTGGGTTTTCGCATCAGGGGATTCGACCTCTTTCCCGGAGCGATTCGAGATTTTGTAGGTTCTGCAAGAACATGGCTTTGATGCGCCGTCAGATTCGGAATTTTCGGATGGTTTGGAAATTGTGACGATTTTTTTTGATTCATTCTCTATTATTTCCATCCAGAGCCGAACTCTCTGTCCCGTACCTTTGTTTCCTCTTCCGCCTGATTCTGTACCCTAGCGTCATCGCCGGCGCCTCAATCCCGCCCCCCCAACACCGCCGCCGTTTCCGTTCTTCCTCCTCGGGGACACCTTGTCCCTCCGTCTCCACCCCTGGCCACAGCCTTTGGCCATTGGGTTTTGAGGTACGAGGTTGTTTTCATCCAGCTATCAGCTAAACCCCGCCGGCCTTCACAACTGCCGGGGCACACCCGGCGCACACCATCTAGATCCGACCGTCACATGAGAGAAACTATGTCAGCCTTCAAGTCTGAAAGATGAAATCTTCATACTAGAGTATTACAGTCAACCTGTGTAAATCTAGCACACCATCATTACTTTTAGTTTGTTCACTCTATGTTTTACTTTAGAATAGTGATTATAGCAAAACGATGCTACTGTTCTTCATGTCTTAGATATTGAAGTACTAATCGAGTGACTTTTACCATTGTTTTACTAGTTACCACCGTGAGCTGAGTGAGATAAAGAGTGGAGGTTGCCAGTTCAGCGTCAGGAGTGAGGGAGAGTCTCAGACTTGGGAACCTTTTCCTTTCGACGCATAGCTTGATAAAAGCAGCATTCGGGTGATTCAGGGTTAAATCTACCTGCTCGTCGCTGAAGAAACATAGAGCGGGAGTTTTCTTGGCCTGAGAACTACAAGAGAGCTGCGTAGTGATAGCATGGCTTCAAAGCTTGTGGTTAGTTACTAATCTTTTTTTTATTTCACAAGATCTATTTTAGGGATGCCTTCCTCCAGGAGTAACAAGGGTGAGCACTTCATGCGCTTAGGTTCTTGGAATCCCTTGGGATGTGGATACAGAAGGATTAAAAGAGTACATGAGCAAGTTTGGGCCCCTGGATGATTGCATTGTTATGAAGGTTTGTGATAGTTTCAACATCTGCAATTAATTTGATGAAGCACACTGTTTCTTGTGGTGCCCCTTAATTTTCTGCACTCATGTTTTAAATAAGTTAATATTCATCATCCTATATAAGCATGTTGAAAATTGGACTGCCTCTTGTCTCATTGATGATCTGCCCTCTATCTCCCAGTTCCACTTAATAAGTTAATAGTGAGTTTTGTTGGAGAGACACGCACTGCTATTATTTAAGGGAAACTAATTTTTTCCCCTAGCTTTGGGCTACATCATTTTTTGTTCTTATTCAAATCATGTTTTATTTCTCATTTACAATCTAATTCACTAACATGTTTCTACCTTTACAAAATGTCAGGATCGCTCAACCGGTCGATCTCGTGGTTTTGGATACGTAACATTTTCGTCGGTAGAGGATGCAAAGGTAATAAATGGGAATCCCTTCATTTTATTAGGACTTCAATTATATCGTATCTTTGATGCCATTGGCAGATGGTAACACAATTTGACAGATGACAGATGCTTACTCTCTATTGTTAACATTTCATTGCTTGAAAATTTACATAACTAATCTTTACATTGCCTTTTGCAATCGACTTTCTTTTACTCGACATCCTTGTCGTGTTGTGTATTGTACATCTAGTCGATCCCCACTGAGTGTGAGGTTCTCAGTTCTAAGTTTTAACATAATGTTGTACTATCTTGCTTGTCTATCAAACATTTGAATATAAACTAGTCATACATGCTATTGCTTTGCCCGAACCAATCATGTTTAATACTATATCAAGTATAGGTAAATGTTAAACTCATTAAGATTTGATAGGTCAAGATGGGTACATATCAATGTTCTAGCTATCAACAATATGACAGCAGTACAGAGAGATTTCTGAGCAAAGCAATAAATTTTCCTTTGTCCTGCTAATGCTTTAGTCAACTGAATGAATAATATTTTGAGGGAGTTATTAGGATATGATTTGATGCCATCTGTTGACTAGTTTAATTATAGTTTTTCTTCTTTCGCCTCTATCATCACTGATCCTCTGTACACCTTTTAGAATGTTGTTAACTCCGAGCATATTCTTGGAGACCGGACTCTGGAAGTGAAGGTAGCGACTCCCAAGGTAAACATTAGTGAAATAATTTAAATTTTCATCTACCACAGGCAACACATAACAGTTCTTTAGTACTTACCTTTGCTTTTTTTGCCTTGTTTGGTAACATTGTGATGATTCTAAACACAGGAAGAAATGCGAGCTCCAGGAAACAAGAAAGCTACTAGGATATTTGTTGCTCGGATTCCACAATCTGTGGACGAGTCAATGTTTCGGAGGTGACCTCAAGCGCACATTTTTTTTCTGTTATTGATTTATGCTTCATTCAATAAATGAACTTGTCTAAGTCGTGAGATTGTTTGAACAGGCATTTTCAAACTTATGGAGAAATAACAGATCTTTATATGCCCAAGGTGAGGAAGTTAAGCTTACCTGAGATATATAATACAGTACTATTCTATATAGAAGTACTGCCATCTAGTTTTGGTGCTGTTAGTGTATTTACTTAAACTTTGGTATAGTTGCTGATTGGCAACTGTTTTCTGCATGTTCATGTCTATTATCGTCAGCAACCTTTTCCTTTTTTTGGATAGTAAATTAAAGATATTTTTCAGCTAACGTTCGTGAGATAGTACACTGTTTTAGTAGAAGTCACTGTTCACACTAAAGATCACCAAGGACCTGTTTGGTTACCTGTATGGATTTTGGCGTTTTTTGCATCTGTGGCTGAGTTGGGCCTGGTTGAGTGAATACAGGCTAAAAACTATGTTCTGCACATAGTCTGGTAGCCTGCATATGGCCTAGCTGCATTAAGGAACCAAATACCCCCTGGCGTTTGGTGTCCTGAGTTGCACTCTGTGATGAACTACACGGTGTTTGGTTGTGCACAGACTATGTTCTGCTCACCCCTTCTCACTTGTGGCGACCTTACCACACATTACACTACATATGTTGTATGAAATAAACATTGTTTCAGTCCTAGCTAGTAAACAAATGAGCCAGGGGGAACTCTTTCTTTGTCTTTTTTCTTCCCAGCTACTAACAAATTGCTGTACGAATTAACAGTCTTATGGCTCAATAGGGGGGAATTGATTGGTGCTGAGCCAGGGCCCAGGGGAACTCTTTCTTTGTCTTTTTTCTTCTTCTGCTACTGTTGTCGCTTCTTCCTCTGCTGCCACTCCTTCTTCAGATCCTCTGTGGCCACATCTTTTTCTGAATTTAAAACTGTAGGGTAAAGCACCCCACAGCACTTTATTGAAAATTAAATATTTACAAATTTACTCTGTGGCCACATTGCCTCAGCCCACTCCAACATTTTGATCTTCCAAGCTTCATTGTCATGTGCCTCCACATCATAGCTGTTGTTATCAACATCGTCATCAACCGTCACGTTTGCCTCATCCATCACAAGCTCACCATAACCCCATTCTAGGATCCAGTTATGGAGAATTTTCTGGCCATTTATGAACACTCGAGGGAGGCAAATACGTAAGAACATTGATTCTAGTTTCATCCTGGCACTCATTGAAGATGCTGTTCAAGCATTTTTAGGACACATTTCAACAAAGTTCAGTTGTGTAAACATGTTATTCTGTGGTCAGGCTACTTCCCTTAGAAGTTGGAATGCCTTTTCTTCCATTCTGTGAAGCTTTCATATGTAACAAACCCAGATTACTGTGGTGGACATAGAAGAGGGTTAAAACTTTCAGGCTTGTCTACTGCTTGACACCTGTTAACTCATACAGCCTAATTTTCTAGTCCATGTAATATTTATTTTGTGTGTGCTGGCCACCTTTTTGATGCAACCATTTCATGATTATGTTGAAAATATTCTGCAGAGAAATTACAGTTTTTGAGTCGACATGCTTAGCTTCTGCTAACGTGGGCTGTGTTCTCCATCCTATCTCATGCAGGAACTGGTTTCAAAAGAGCATCGTGGAATTGGGTTTGTCACTTTCCGGAGTGCAGGTGCGTGTATAGAATCTTCTAAGAGACGTGATATTAAATTAATTTATTCGTAGGTTGGATCAAACTAAGCACAGTATTTCTTAATAACTTTTTGGTCTTACATGTAATAAAAAACATTGCTTCATACTACTTGCAATATAATGGTGGGATGAGGGTTGTAGTGCCACCGCAGTAGGGTTGGAGAATGCTTCAAGTACTTATTAGAAAAGAATTCTGTTGGCTATAACTGGAGTTTTCACTCAGATCTACGATCTTTCAGTCTTCTGATTAAGTGCTTATTTGTGATCATGTACTTCACTGGGCTGGGATATGATTTTAATTTGAAAGCCGCATTCCTAAATTATGCTTTTAACTTCCATTTCCTTCACCATTTACCAGGAGTAGAGTAATATAGTGTTCTCAACAAACTGTCTAGCTTTAGTTCTTAACTTTGAACTGTAATTTGTAGAATCCGTGGACAATATCATGCAAGAAAACCACGAGCTTGATGGTACAACTGTTGTTGTTGATCGTGCAACTCCAAAGGTACATATCCCAATTCACTTAGCTCAGTGTTTGAACCTTGACTACATGTATATTATTTTGTCTGGCCCATCTGTAATAACTAGAACGAACTAACCAAGGTTGATGCTGTTATTGATTTGGGGTTGAGCTGGACTTGATTATAGAATCTTATTATACGCACGATCCTACCAAATTACTCCCTCCAGTACTTGAGAAGTTATTGTATTGGACACATTTTCCAATTGCTTCTTTGATTACGTAATCCTATTGCACTGTATGTACAAAGTCGAACAGAATTATAACTTCTTAATCAAGATGAATTATATGTACAGTTTTCAAGTATCCAATCTATGTTTGTAAAGATATTTGTTGTCAAAGTTTATTACAGTGCAATAGATACGCACAATCCAATTTATTACTGTTAGGTACTTTTTATAATCTTTAGTATTTATATATTGATGTATTACTCAAAAAAGGTTAAAGGTCACTGCAAATAAATATGATTTTGTTGTTTGACAAACCTTTAGGGCAAAGTTTCGGTACATGTTGAATTATTATTATAATGGTCGAATTATGGAAGAAACTGTAGCATCTAACAGTAATAGAAAATAAATTATACAATTTTCAATGATAAATCCTTTTGTACTGGAAAACAGAGGCAATATGAAAGCATATAAAGTATGTAAACACAGACTGAATACTAAGTTTTGTTCACGAATGTATGCCTGCAGGATCATGATCCTAAAGATGCTACAATTAGCATTTGAATACTACCATGATCCTACTAAAGACCTCTTTGGAATGAAGAAATCTAAACAATCACGAACAGAAAAAGCACATGATTATGGCTTGTTAAATTCAATATGAGACACAACCACAATAATTACTCAACATAACTGTTTGAATACTGCACAGATGTACATGCATTTTGAGATTAGGTGTGTTACTCCCTCTGTCTCAAAATAAAACTAAGTCTAGATACATCCATATCTAGACAAATCTACAACACTTATTTTAGGACGGAAGTACTTGATTAGAGAGAGATTAAGAGAGCATGGATTAGGGATTTGGTAACCTCACACTGGTGCTCTAGTTATCCACTTAAGATATTGCTCCTACATAGCAGGATGAAGAAGTTAGACACCCTCCAAGGAGAACAGCACAGGGCGAGGGTGGTTATGGTTCATACAATGCATACATTACAGCTGCTACCAGATATGCAGCTCTGGGCGTACCAACACTGTATGATCATCCTGGACCAGCTTATGGAAGTAAGTCTTGAGCTCTACACTCTGAATTTTAACTTGGAAACAATCAATTGTTACTGAATATTGCATCGAAATTGGCTAGGAGGATACGTAAATGAGCCCCCTGTATCAAGCAGAAAGATATTTGTTGGTAGACTTCCACAAGAAGCAAATACTGATGATTTATGGGATTATTTTGGTCGCTTTGGCAGAATCGTGGATGCATACATCCCAAAGGTTTGTCTCTGTCCATCATTATTGGTAGTGTTGTAACTTTTAAGTCTTTTGATAGCTTACAAACCTCAGTGCTATCGCAGGATCCTAAAAGGAGCGGCCACCGTGGTTTTGGTTTTGTTACTTTTGCTGAGGATGGTGTAGCAGATCGTGTAGCACGAAGAAGTCATGAAGTTTTGGGACAGGAGGTGAGACAACAAGAGCCACTGCCTCGCCTCAGTCTGCCAGAAATGCCAGTGTGGAGATTAATTCATCAATCGGCCTTGTGTTTTTTTGCCTAGGTTGCTGTAGACTCAGCTGAACCAGTTGAGGGTGGCTCCAGTCGAGGCGGTTACATGGAACCGCCAGCTCCGTATGGAGCTTATGCCCCAATGCTGCCTTATGGCCAGTTCTCCGGCAGTCTTGGTTATGATGTAAGTAGAGACCAGTACTATAGCTACTTACTGTTTTCACTTTTGTATATATGTTTGTGAAACAGCATAGGCTAAAAAAATATTTTTTCACGTGCTCTTCCACCTTCTCGATTATCACTTGTGATTTACGAGGTGTTCGCTAACAAGTCTTTCTCATGTTTCAGTATGGGGGTTATGGTCCCAGTGGAAATAGCAGCAGATCAAGATTACAACCACGGTACAGACCCTACTGAGGCATTTTCTTGGAGCATGAAGATGCTAGTTATGTGACATTGTGTGAACATGATGGTGAAAACAGAATGTTCCGTTGTCAGGATTCTATTGGTACCGTGTATTGTTATGGTTATCTTGTCTAGGATATGCGCAACCCTTTCTGTTCATCAGTTCATTATGTTTTTCCTTATTCATGCGCCACCAAAAATTTCACTATATCATGTGGCAGACTTTGAACATCACTGATTATGTTAACTAGCAGACGCGTTAGCTGCAATTTGATTATGTTTTCCAGTGATTCGGCCTGTTTGGTTTGCTCCTTAGGTGAATTCGACTAGCCAAGATTCTGGCTACCCAAGTATTATCTGAGGATTGGTCCCTGAATGCACATTATTTGTTGCCAACATTTGCCAATCATTTACCGACTGGTCTTGGTTACTATATCTTTCTTACAGTAGGACTTGGTTACTATCTTAATACTTCACACAATGTATCGCACATTAGGTTTTTCAAAAGTCAAGCATGCTTGTCTTTGATCTATTTTATAGAATAAACTACTATAAAAAACTAAAATTTAAAACAAATAAAAATACAAATACTGCTTTGTAAAAAACAAAACATGCACTACATTTTGAAACAAAGGGAGTATTGTATTTCAAGCTGACACAACAAGTTGTTTAATACTCAATATAAACTATGAAATATGTGAAAAAATACACTAAAACATGTTTATATACATTCGATTCAGAAAAAAAAGTTATTCGAGAACATCTTATAACTGAACGAATGGAGTATTAGATATGACAAAAAAAATGATGTACAATGGGTTATATCTTAGTCTTATCTTTAATTATTAGAGATTTCTAAATTTATGGTAAAAGTATATTTGCTAAAAAATCATCTCTTAAATAAGAGAAGGCGCATTTTCCTTCAATTTTGTTGAATAAAGCCAGTGCAGCTCCTGTCTACTGTCAAACTTCAGGGTTTTAGGTGTCTTTGTAGTTTTCTGAATTTTCTGTCAGTTAAATTTCAGTTAGATGTAGGCTTCGTTTTTTTGCTTAACAAATCCGGAGCGATTCTCTCGGGTGACCTGGGTCCACTCGTGGGATGGCGCAAGCTTTGTGGATCGAGGACATCGTGTGATTGTTTGATCGTGTGTAGCCCAAATAAAAGGATGAATGAAGAAAGCAGAGTACGGTGGGGAGGCTGCGAGATCGTCTTGCAGTAGGTGGTGCTGCTAGATCGTCTTGCAGTAGGTGGTGCGTGAGCCTGTCAGTGGCAGCGACACCAACCTCTTCTTCCCAATGCTGAAGCGAGGTGATTACACCAACTGGGCTATGGTAATGGAGGTACACCTCCAGCGGCGTCGCTCTAGGATGCGATCGAGGACGACATCGTCTCCCAGTGCGACGACAAGCAGGCCATTGCGGCGTTGCTCCGCTCCACCCCAGCTGACACACTGCATTCTTTTTTTCGAGAGTACGCAATTGCGTACCTTAGCTTTATAGAAGGTAGAAACAATGTACAAGAGAGGGGCGACAACCGTAAAGGCCACCACACACACACACCCAAAACAACACGCCCACTCCTACATGATACCGCTAGCCTGCCATAGCTATATTCGTACTCCTAAACACGTTGAGTAACCTACAATCCTCACGCAAGCTTGCCACCACCAAAGCCGAGTTAAGGCCACCCTGCTGTCGACCAAATACACGGTCGTTGCGTTGCTTCCACAACACCCACGTAACCAACACCACCAAGGAGTCAAACTCACACTTGCGGGCCTTCGGGAATCTGCCTCTCGCGTCCAGCCACCACTCCACCAAGAAACTATGGGCAGTTGGGATCATTCCATGGGCGAACCCAAAGCAGGTAAACGCCAGCATCCATACCTCACGCGCATACACACACTGTAGCAAAATGTGGTCCACCCGGTCTTCGTCTTGGTCACACACAAAACACACGGACGTGCCCACTTGAAGGCCATGTCGAGCTCTACGATCTGACGTCCAAAGGCGATATTGCAATGCCAGCCATATGAAAAGCTTGCACTTCAGTGGAGCTTTGCAGCGCCAAATGGCCATAGCCAATGGCAGTCCAGTAGACCCCAAGGTGAGCATGCGGTAAGCAGACTTGGCCGAATATTGGCCGTTCTCTTGCCACTTCCAAATGGCCTTGTCGACTCCATCCGAGAGTTACCAGCTGATCATCACCTCCCACAGGGTGACGAGTTGGGCATACCCATCCGCCGATAGCCCCTCCTGCAAATCCCCGGCCCAACGATGCCCCAACAACCCATCCTTCACTGAGCGTTTGTTAACGGTTTGTGTGCGAACCCGGTCCCAAACCAGAGGGGCAAGGTCCCTAATGGAGGCGCCATTAATCCACCTATCTTTCCAGAATAGCCCCGTCGCCAACCCGCCAGTGCACAAGACTATTGAACGCCTCAAGGACCCTCTTATCCGGGCACATCTGCAGCCCTTGCCAAGGACGGATGGGGTCTGTCCGTCGGAGCCATTCCCATCGAATGCGCAGAGCAAGGCCCTGGGTCCGGAGCCCCAAGATCCCAAGCCCGCCCAGCCTTTTGGGGCGACACAGGCGTTCCCATGCCACCAGGCACTTGCCACCATGGATCGCTGCCGAGCCAGCCCAAAAAAATGCCCGACAACACTTGTCGACGCAGTCAATCGCCCACTTAGGCGCCTCGGCAATTAACCGGTGGTGCGTAGGCCTCGCACGGATCACAACCTTGATCAACACCAAACGCCCAGATCGGGAGATCAGGCCACGTTGCCAGCCGGGTAGAATTACACACGCAACATCGATCACCGGCTGCCATTCTGACCGCGTGAGTTTCTTAATAGCCAGCTGCAGTCCCAAATATTTTCAAAGGAAACACTCCATCTTCCACGGAAGGGCGTTCGCAACCAGCACCTTATCCTCCTCCGACCCACGGACCACAACATTCTCATCGGAAAGGGGAGTGCAAAGGCGACGTGGGAGGCGATCAGGGTCCATCACAAGGGGAACGATCGTGTGCGTGACAAACGCGCGTTGTGACTTTGGATGAAGTTCGATACAATCTGCTTCAAGGACGGCGAGCACATCAACGAGTTCGGGCTGCACACTGACACGTCCCAAACATATCTATAATTTCTGCTTGCTCCATGCATGTTTTGTGAGACTTTGCCATGTTTTGCTTGAACTTTCATACACTTTTGAACCTATTTGGACTAACCTATTAACTCAGTGCACCCAGTTGCCAGTTTCTGTTTTCTGCTGTTTTTGTATTTCAGGTTTTCCGGCCATTAAAAGTGCTCCAAAAATTCCCGGAAAAATATATAAAAAAGCAGCGCAACAGAAGCTTCCGGAATCACCAAGAGAGGGAAGGGGGGCCACCACCAGGCAGCCAGGAGGGCAGGTGGCGCGGTCCCACCCTGGGCCGCGCCACGAACCCTCCTGACTGCCTCGTGGGTCCCCTCGACGCCCCCCTTCGCCTATATTTACCCCTCGGGGTGGAAACCCCTAATATCGATCTCTTTCTCGTGAACTCCCCTCTGTACCGCCGCCGCCGCCGTTTCAAGATCGGGGCTGCCTGGAGAAGCTGCCCCGGCACCCTGCCGGGAGGAGGAACCCCCTCCAGGAGACCATCCATAGCCATGGACGCCTCCCGGATGTACCGTGAGTAGTCCCCCTTGGACCATGGGTCCGTGACCAGTAGCTATGTGATGAATCTCTCCCACTTTTGTGCTTCCACTTTCGAGTCCTCGTGAGCTGCCTCACATGATCGAGGCATCTATGTAATTTCTGCTGTTGCTATG
The DNA here is from genome assembly GCA_950022295.1 of Bromus sterilis. Taxonomy (NCBI): domain Eukaryota; kingdom Viridiplantae; phylum Streptophyta; class Magnoliopsida; order Poales; family Poaceae; genus Bromus; species Bromus sterilis. The sequence continues at coordinate 57,328,452 of OX465601.1, forward strand.
CTGAGTTTGTTGGGATCTGATGGATTATGAGACTATGTTCACATTGTGACGAGTAATATATTTGGTTCTTCTCTTTTATATTTTGTTCTTGAGTAAATTCTTGCATGTTCTCCGTTGCGGTATTTGCTTTGGCCAAGTATTTTATTTGCAACTCCAAGAGAGAGCGTTATGCTCGATTGTGGGTTCAGCCCCTTGATGTCTAGCTTGAGTGACAGAAACATGAGACTAGGGGATGTGCTGTTGCCACCAGGGATAAAACAACGGTGCTTGTACCTGCGGGTGCAAGGATTGTTTACTTTACGCAAAGTTCTTTTAATGCAGTTGTCTGTTGCTTTGAGTTTACACTTTGGGTGGGATTCGCAACTTAATACCAGCGAGATGTTCTGGATAGATATCTCAAGGTGGATGATTCGTAGTAGATGCAGATGGATTTTGGTCTACTTACCTTGGCGTACTGCCCATTGCTTTTGAGCCCTTCTTTCTTTGCAGCATAGTTAGCATTGCGGTGCCTTAATAATCCTGTCAATTGCCCAATTGTGATTTGTTTACCTCGCTAGCACTTTTATCGTCTTTTGGGAGAGAGACATCACTAGTGAAAATCACGGGACCCGGTCCATCTTCACATTATTGTTCACACCCTCAATTTACTTTCAGCTTTTACTTTCCTTTGCACCTTTTATCTCTTGCGTTGATCCTTTGTAAACGACAAGGCCGAAGGAATTGACAACTCCTCTGTACTCGTTGGGAGCAAAGTTATTTGTTGCTGTGTGCAGGTCCATGACAACACCCTAGTCAGGAAGCAATTTCTGGCGACGTTGCCACCTACTTGTATCTCCTGAGTCCTACTGGTTCGACAACCTTGGTATCTTCACCGAGGGAAACTTGCTGCTGCACTGCATCTCAAACCTTCCACTTGGGGTAACCAACGAGGGGCGAGAAGCCATCAAGCAAATTTCTGGCGCCGTTGCTGGGGACTCAAGTCTACAAGATAGGGGAGTTGCACACTATCTTTTATCTTTGCTTTTTAGTCTTGTTAGTTTACCTTTCAGTTTTTACTTTTGTGTCCCTTATCAAAAATACCAAAAATACCTACTGATGCTATCTTCACCATGGGTGTGGAACCACCCAAATATGGTAGGATGGACATGTTTCACTTGGATCGTCTTCGATCAATTTGTGCTCGCGCTAAAAGCCCAACCGACTTGGTTGAGGGAAAATCATTGGATGAGCATGCTCATTATACGCGGCACCGCCTATCTGAGAAAGGGAAACACTTATGGGATCAAATACAAGTTTCTTATTGCTATGCTGAGTGTTTATGCCACATTTATGATTTTACTTGCTGCTCTAATATAGAGCGTAAACACCTTCCTTTCCAATGTGAGTTTAATGAAAATGAGATCCTATCTTCTTATGCCAAAGGTGTTTATGATTACTTTGATGTTGAAAAGATTGAAGAGTTTGTTTCTTTTAAAGGTGCTTACGAGATTGCTTCTTTGATTGAAAAGTATTACGATACTATTCATAAGTCTGAAAACTTTGCTGTTCTTGCTTATTGCTTTGAGAATTATACTTCCAATGCTTATATTGAGGATTTTAAAAATAGAATGCTTGCTGCCCAAGAAGAGGCTAATGATTGCTATGAAGAGGAATCTTATGATTCCGAGGACTCACTTGATACTTCCCTTTCTGATGATTTTGATACTTGCTTTGTTGATGGCCATGATGCCACTATGGATGATGCCTACGAAGATGAACTTGCTATAGTTCCTTATGTTAAGCATGAAATTATTGTTGTTGCACCCACACTTGATTGCCCAATTATCCTTTTGAAATCTCCAACTATTCCGGAGAATTTTGCTCTTATCAAGGCTCAACGTGATGGGTTGCATCTATCTTATCATCCTAAAAACCGTGTTGAAAACAATACACGTGTGCTTGTAGGTCATAAGCAACATGATTTATGTGATAGTTATATTCTTGATGTTGTTCATGATGCTACTGAAAATTACTTTGAAAGAGGAAAGTTTGGTTGTAGAAACTTCCATGTTACAAAAACACCTCTCTTCATGTTGAAAGTTTTGAAGTTGTTCTTGTTCTACCTTCCTATGCATGTCACTTTGTGCTTCTTTGATTTATTTTCTTACAAGATGCCTATGCATAGGAAGTGTGTTAGGCTTAAATGTGTTTCACATTTGCTTCTTGATGCTCTCTTTTGCTTCAATTCTTATTCTCTTGTGAGCATCTTTCATAATCTTTAAGCCTAGCTAATGGCTCTAAAGAAGCGCTTTTAGGAGGCAGCCCGCAACGAACTTAGGTTTTTCTTTTTGCTTTTCTTCTGTTCTTAGTGGTCTTGATGATTGTTAATACTGTAGAAACATCATTGTATCTTTACTTTTCAAGCTTTGTGCCAAGTTTAGCCTCAGATTGCAAGAAATGTCAAAAGTTGGTGCGTGCTGTCCAGAAACAGATTCTGTCTGCTTGACGGAAAAATTCTCAATAAATCACCAGATCATCTTTTTGATCTGAATTTTTTTGACAGCATGATCCATACAATTACCTTTCAGGCGTCTTTTCAAAGTTTTTTGATTTGAGTTGCAGAAGCACCTCGAAAAAATTCTCCTTTCTCTGCTGTTCTGTTTTTCTCAGCTTCTGCCCCGGTTTTTATTTTCGCAGTTTTGCAATCCTTAAGCTTGCTTTTTCTTTACAAACTTTTTTGGGCAGGCAAGAGAAACAATATATCTTCCTGGAAATCTTTATTTGCAGTAGAGAAAAATTATTTTATTAGGGTACTAACTTCTCTAATCAGCCTACAATTGGTTATGTATGAAGGGAGTTTTCAAGTGCGCGATGGAAGGTGATGAAAGAAGATTCAGGAGTGTCAAACGCTCAAGCTTGGGGATGCCCATGTGCACACCCAATAAATATTCAAGAAGACTCAAGCGTCTAAGATTGGGGATGCCCTCGATGCATCCCCTTCTTCATCAACATTCATCAGTTTGTCCCTCGTTGCACTATATTTTCATCACTTCATGCGTTATGTGCTTTGCTTGGAGCGTCTCGCTCTTTACTTTTCTAGGTTTGTTTTGCTTTCTTTGCTGTAGTAACAAGTTAGACCCCAACTTACTCTTTTGTGTGGGAGAGATTCACGCTCCGCTTGAACTAGAACTCCTCATAGGATTTGCATGCCTATTCTTTTAGCTGTGAGCTGTTCTTTTTCTTTTCTTAGCTGCTGTTCTGTTTAGTTGTAGAGATTTAGTTTTTCTAGAGCTTTTCTTTTGTCTTAGGTTGAACTTTCTATAGGTTGCATGTTTTATCTTGTTAGAGAGTTTGCCTATTGCACTGAGTTCTGTGTCTTGACTGAAAGTAGGTAGTTAAAGTTGCTGTTCTCTTTGTAGTAGTAACTTGCAATAGTTTTGAGGTATTGAATAGAGTAATGTTTGAACTTATGGTGTCAAGAGCTCTTGCCTATTAGTGATAGATGTCGTATTTTGGGCAATCCGTGTGTTTTTCGAAAACCAAAAAACCCCTGTTGAGAACTCTAACTACTAGATGGATCACTAACCTCCGGAGGGTTCGAATATTAGAGTACACTCACGTACCATGAGTCGAGGATGCGCAAGGATAACCAAACCCCCATACACTCCTCCTCGGGGTACCTGTCTCTTTGTGAACCTCCTGATTAGATTGAGAGTTACCGATAATAAGTGCATGAGTTCTTCGAACTAATGTGAGTATTCGAAAGTTGACACTTCCACCCACCTATACTTTTTCTAGCCTCTTCGGTACCGTGCATTTCCCTTTCTCACCTCGAGAGTTGGCGCATACTTCGCCGGTGCATCCAAACCCTTGGCATGATACGCTCTGTCATCATAAGCCTCCTTATATCTTTCCTCAAAACAGCTACCATACCTACCTACAAAGCATTTCCATAGCCTTTCCGAGATACATTGCCATGCAACATCCACCTTCTCATGACTTGATCTTCATGTCATACATGCTACTTGCTTGATCGATGAGCCGCATGCTAGTTGGGCCTTGCCCTAATCATTGCTACATGACGCGCTAGTATCATTGCATATCCTGCTACCCTGGCAGAGGCATACATTTGCATCATGATAGTTACATTTTCTTTATGTGAGTACCTTTGTAAAGTGTGAAAGATCTCCTATATTCTTGTAAAATATAGAGTATTGCCCCTAAAGTGAGGAAAAGATCCCAAAGAGGACAAAATCAAAAGATCCCAAAGAGTACAAATGAGAGTTAAATAGAAAGAGCCATTGAGGCCACCAAAAAAAAAGAGAAAAATAGAAAAATAAAATAAAAAGAGAGAAGGGGGCATACTACTATTCCTTTTGAGAGATCCACACTAGTACTTCATCTTCTATCCCTTGTACTCCATAGAGATCATCATCATGCATATAGCTATGTGGGGACCCTTCACACTATAGAACTTGGCTTGTATATTCCAATGATGAGCCTCCTCAAACGATCTCTAGGTCTTCTTGAGCAAGCAAGTTAGATGCACCCCCACTAGTTCCCTCGGAGAGATTTTAGCTCACATGTGCATCCGTTGTATGACAATCCCTACTCCTCACATCATATCTATCATATGGCCTTCTCTCGCCTATGATTGTCCTCATTGATGTGAGCCTTTCACACCTTTTTGTCTTCCTCCTCCACCTTATTTTTGTTTCGCATTTTAGGTGTCAACTTTCTTGCTCACGCTCATCCATTACATGAATGCTCAAAATATTGAAAGGGAGTGGATCAGTTTGACTTGTACATGGCTAGTGGTCTGGGGACGAGTCCAGATAAGAATCGAAAGGAGACCAAGTGTGAAACTTTAGTAGATAGTTGTTCTCAACAACCTTTTTTCTCTTTCTTCCCAGTCCCTTGCTTGCACGCAAACACCATTTGGAGACATTCGAGTCACGGACAGCGAGAGCTCTTGCGCCTTTTGTTCTTTTGTTGCTTGTGTCAATGCTAATATAGACTCTTGCTTGTTAAGACTTGAATTGAATTGCATGCTTTGATTGCTTTACTTAAAAGTCATTATTTGGTTGTGTGGCATGTCACCACAGAAATTATGCTTGTTATCATTTACCTACTCGAGGACGAGCATGAATTAAGCTTGGGGATGTTGATACGTCCCAAACGTATCTATAATTTCTGCTTGCTCCATGCATGTTTTGTGTGACTTTGCCATGTTTTGCTTGGACTTTCATACACTTTTGAACCTATTTGGACTAACCTATTAACTCAGTGCACCCAGTTGCCAGTTTCTGTTTTCTGCTGTTTTTGTATTTCAGGTTTTCCGGCCATTAAAAGTGCTCCAAAAATTCCCGGAAAAATATAAAAAAAATCAGCGCAACAGAAGCTTCCGGAATCACCAAGAGAGGGAAGGGGGGCCACCACCAGGCAGCCATGAGGGCAGGTGGCGCAGCCCCACCCTGGGCCGCGCCAGGGACCCTCCTGACTGCCTCGTGGGTCCCCTCGACGCCCCCTTCGCCTATATTTACCCCTCGGGGTGGAAACCCCTAATATCGATCTCTTTCTCGTGAACTCCCCTCTGTACCACCGCCGCCGCCGTTTCAAGATCGGGGCTTCCTGGAGAAGCTGCCCCGGCACCCTGCCGGGAGGAGGAACCCCCTCCGGGAGACCATCCATAGCCATGGACGCCTCCCGAATGTACCCTGAGTAGTCCCCCTTGGACCATGGGTCCGTGACCAGTAGCTATGTGATGAATCTCTCCCCCTTTTGTGCTTCCACTTTCGAGTCCTCGTGAGCTTCCTCACATGATCGAGGCATCTATGTAATTTCTGCTGTTGCTATGCTGAGTTTGTTGGGATTTGATGGATTATGAGACTATGTTCAGATTTTGATGAGTAATATATTTGGTTCTTCTCTTTTATATTTTGTTCTTGAGTAAATTCTTGCATGTTCTCCGTTGCGGTATTTGCTTTGGCCAAGTATTTTATTTGCAACTCCAAGAAAGAGCGTTATGCTCGATTGTGGGTTCAGCCCCTTGATGTCTAGCTCGAGTGACAGAAACATGAGACTAGGGGATGTGCTGTTGCCACCAGGGATAAAACAACGGTGCTTGTACGTGCGGGTGCAAGTATTGTTTACTTTACGCAAAGTTCTTTTAATGCAGTTGTCTGTTGCTTTGAGTTTACACTTTGGGTGGGATTCGCAACTTAATACCAGCGAGATGTTCTGGATAGATATATCAAGGTGGATGATTCGTAGTAGAAGCAGATGGATTTCGGTCTACTTACCTTGGCGTACTGCCCATTGATTTTGAGCCCTTCCTTTCTTTGCAGCATAGTTAGCATTGCGGTGCCTTCATAATCCTGTCAATTTCCCAACTGTGATTTGTTTACCTCGCTAGCACTTTTATCATCTTTTGGGAGAGAGACATCACTAGTGAAAATCATGGGACCCCAGTCCATCTTCACATTATTGTTCACACCCTCAATTTACTTTCAGCTTTTACTTTCCTTTGCACCTTTTATCTCTTGCGTTGATCCTTTGTAAACGACAAGGCCGGAGGAATTGACAACTCCTCTGTACTCGTTGGGAGCAAAGTTATTTGTTGCTGTGTGCAGGTCCACGACAACACCCTAGTCAGGAAGCAATTTCTGGCGACGTTGCCACCTACTTGTATCTCCTGAGTCCTACTGGTTCGACAACCTTGGTATCTTCACCGAGGGAAACTTGCTGCTGCACTGCATCTCAAACCTTCCACTTGGGGTAACCAACGAGGGGCGAGAAGCCATCACACACCGCGAACCTTGCCTCCGCTCTCCACTCCCTTGGCGACCCCTGTGACGAAGAGAAAGTGGTGAGAAAGTTTCTCTTTGTTGTGCCCAACCGTTTCGTGCAGATCACATTCTCAATGGAGACCATGATGAACCCGACCACACTTACCGCCGAGGAGTTTGTGGGCCATGTGCCTATTGTACAGTGACCTGGGCATCTCCTCCTCACTGAGAAGCAATGGGAAGACAGGAAGAGGCAGTACCGCAGCGGCGACATCTGTGGAACTCAAGCGAATACTCGCGATTGTGGCGACAACGACAGTGGTCGCAGAAACGGTCCTCTGCCACCCGAGCCCACGACACCGCCGGGCTCCGGAACCCCATCAGACAGGAAAAAATGCCGCTATTGCGGCAAGAAGGGACACTAGGCAGGAGAGTGCCACAAGAAGCAACGTGACGAGGCCGCTGCGGCGGCTCACATGGTCCAGGAGGAGGACGGTGATCCTGGCCTCCTGATGGCCAGTGTCATCGAGCTCAACATGGCTCCCACCGCCACACTTCCACCAAGTATCCCCGCATCGTCCGAGCAGATTGATGCAGACCTCGGTGAGCAGGTTCTGCTCAACGAGGAGTGCACCCGCGTCGAGCTGAAGAAATCACCACGTGACATGGTACTTGGACTCGGGGCGTCAAATCACATGATCGTCGAGGTGGAAGTCTCCGCCGAACTCGACAAGGGCATCTCTGGCAAGGTCTGCTTCAGGGAAGGCTCTGTTGTAGACATTCGCGGGCGTGCCACTGTCTTGTTCGCCATCAACAGCGAGCGACATCGCACACTCACCTTCGTGTACTGGATCCCTAGATTGAAGTCGATCATCATCTACATTGGGCAGCTAGACGAAATCGACTATCCAACACACGTCGAGCACGGATTCATGACGATACGCGACACCAATCACAAGGTGATCGCTAGTGTACCACGGGCGAAGAACCGTCTGTACATGGTGCAACTGCAGATCGTCAATCCAATCTGCATGGTGGCACACGTCGATGACGCGGCCTGGCTCTCGCATGCCCGCTACGGGCACCAGAACTTCGAGGCCCTCGAGAAGTTTTCAAAGAAGAGCATGGTTGATACGTCCAAAATGCATCACTATTTTATATAGTAATTCTTTCTTATTCATTGATATATTTCATGATATGATGCTATTCTTATGTTGTTTTGGCTTATTTTACACAGTTTGCAACTTTCCGGTGCCGAAGCAGCAGACGCAGGATTCAACGGTAAAAAGTGGACGCTAAGTTGCTGAAGAAGAACACCTCCAAATTACCTGAAAATCGACGGAGGCTGTTTTCCAGAAGGATCACGAAGACACGCAAAAGAGCAACCAGAGGGGGGCCACAGGGTGCCCAGGCGGCCACCTGGCGCGGCCCCACCCCTGGCCGCGCCGGGAGGGCGCCTGGACCCCCGGGGCCACTCCCGGATCCCCCCTCTGGCCTATTTACTCCTCGTGATCCAAAAACCCTAAAAGAGAGGGAGTTTACAGAGTTCCGCCGCCGCTCCGTGGCGGAAACCTACAGAGAAGAAAAGCCATCTCTGGCGGGCAGATTCCGCCGGGGAGATCACCTCCCGGAAGGGGAGATCGTCGCCATCGTCATCACCATCATCACGGGCATCATCGAGATCATCATCAACATCATCCCCATCATCAGCACCATCTCCATCTCCATCCAATCTTGTCTCACAATTGCAACTCGTGTTGTAATCCGTACTATCTATCCTCTCTACTCTATTGGTGTTGATTACTACTTTGTGGTGAATGCCATTGAGTTTTGTTGGAGAAATATTATTGTGTCCAGATTGTTTATCATCTATTTATCCCCACTGATCATGATCTCTTTTATTTCTTGTGAGTAGTTACTTTAGTTCTTGAGGACATGGGAGAAGTCTAGTTGCTAGTAGTCATATGATGTTGAAGTAATATGTGTTGGTTGATATTTAAGTTGTGTTGTTATTTTCCCAGTGGTGTTGTATGAGTCGAACACTCAACAGTTCGCCTTATCAAGGACCTAGGGGAATGCATTGTGTATAAAGAATGCCTACGGTGGGTTGCCGGAGTGACAGAAACCTAAACCCCAGTTTGGACGCTTTTGCACAAGGGAACAATGGATCACCGATCGTATTGCTATGGTTAGGCTTTTGCCTTAATTACTATCTTGTATTTGTGGATGCTTGCAAGGTGTTTAATCATAAGAGTGCATTCATCTTAGTCTAGAGGATGCACTAGCATAGATCCACCCACAAAACACTTATCAACACAGCACATAGTACCGATACGGAATATGGCGAAAGCACATGACTACCTCTCCCGTGTGTCCTCAAGAACACTTTAGCTTTTATAAGTTCAGTTGCTAAGCCTCTCCTTTGCTAAGAAAGGATTGGGACACTCTTTACTATCCAGTATCTTTTACTTTGCTCGTTTTTACTATCCTGTCGCTTATACCAAGAAAACCCCTAAAAAGTTATCTTTCAGTGCTTGCAGTTATCTCCTTACCAAAGTCACTTGCTACTACCTTCTGCTCCTCGTTGGGTTCGACACTCTTACTTATCTAAAACACTGCAATAGATCCCTCTACGTTGAGGGTCACCACGCTACGTTTTCTGGCGCCGTTGCCGGGGAGTGTAGCGCTATTAGTAAGTGAAGCTGGTAAGGAAGTTTTTATATTTCTGTTTTTAGTTTTTCCGTTGCTATTTTTGTCCTTATGAACACCCCTACTCTTGGATCGTTGTTCTTGGGGAGCCGCCCCACAAGTAAGGTAGTTACTCCTGCCCCTACTGAAATTGTTCCTTATAAGATACCATCTGGTATTATCGATTATCTCTTATATAATCGCTATGCAGGAGACAGACATCCAGGTGAACACTTGCTATATTTATAACAACGATGTTCATTATTCAAGGTTGCAGGTGTGTCACTGGAGTTCGTTATGAAGAAATTATTCTCCGTATCTCTTACAGACAAAGCTTCAGATTGGTATAAGCTCCTCGATAACTCACATTCTCTCAATTGGGAAGAGCTTATGTCTCTCTTTTATACAAAGTTTTACCCTCTTCATGAAGTTTACCGAGACAGGAATTACATCTATAACTTTTGGTCTCGCGACGGAGAGAGCATCGCTCAAGCTTGGGGGAGACTTAAATCCCTAATGTTCAAGTGTCGTATCGATAAGCTCCCCAAAGATATTATACTTACAAATTTTTATGCCATGCTTTCTCGTCAGGAGAAGGAAAGGCTGGATACCTCCTCTAGCGGGGTATTTCAGACAAAGAGCGTTGAAGAAAGATGGGACCTCATCGAAAGGATCCAGAAGAATACTGAAGACTGGGAAATTGATAAAGGTATTGAACCTGCTATAAATTATGAGCATGATTTTATTGAGAGCTATGTGAAAACTGATTATTTTAATACCTTTTGCTCTAAGATTGGTCTGGATTCCCATCTAATGATTGATTTTGGTAAGAACTTTGCTTCTCATGTTGATTCTTCTAAGATGAAGAAGGATCAGTACCATAAGCCTTTCAAAGAAGTGCCTATTGATATTCACGTTGCTGATCCTATTTTGCCTGCAGTTATATATGAACAACCACCTTTTCCTTCAAGAATAAGGGAGCACTCTTTTGTGACAGGAATCATAAATAAAAGTGAGAGAAGAACAGGCGAACCTGAGGACCAGATCAGAGTCGATCCTCAAGTTGCTATGGTTAAAGATTTAGTTACCAATGATGTTTCAGATTCTATTATAAAATTTTGTGCTGTTTCAACTAACATTGTCACAGCCAAGAATAAAAGCCCAATTTCAGGTACACCAGTTGTATCTGTTAAAATAGGAGATCACAATTATTACAGGCTATGCGATCTGGGATCAAGTGCTAGCGCGATTCCTTATTCGCTTTATCAAGAGATCATGAGTGATATTTCACCCTATGAACTCGAAGAGATCGATGTTACTATTCATCTTGCAAACAAAGCCACTATCTCTCCTATTGGGATTGTGAGAGATGTTGAAGTCCTATGCGGAAAGGTAAAGTACCCTACATACTTTCTCGTACTTGGTTCATTACAAGATAGTTTTTGTCCTATTATTTTTGGTAGACCTTTTCTCAGAACTTGTGGAGCTATTATAGATTGCAAGAAAGGTAAAGTTTCTGTTGAATTCAATGGTGAGCCGTATGAATTTAACTCTTCCATGATCTCTAAGCAGCCTCGTGGTACTGAATTACCTAATGATGAAAAAATTATTGTAAGTATTGCTTCTATTGCTATTCCCCCTAATGATCCTTTGCAGCAATACATGGAGGACCACGAGAATGATACTCTTATGCAAGAAAGAAATGAAATTGATGAAATCTTCTTGAGACAACCTGCTATCCTGAAGCACAACCTTCCGGTTGAACCCTTAGGAATTCTGTCCAAACCAAAAGAAGACCCGGTGTTTGATCTCAAACCTCTTCCCGATACACTCAAGTATGCTTATTTAGATGAAAAGAAAGTATATCCTGTTATTATCAATTCTAACCTTTCAGGATATGAAGAAGAGAGATTATTGGAGACACTCCGTAAACACCGAGGTGAAATTGGCTATACCCTTGATGACCTTAAGGGAATTAGTCAATCTATCTGTCAACATACTATCAACCTCGAGCCCGATGCTAAACCTGTTGTTGACCATCAACGACGGTTGAACCCAAAGATGATGGATGTTGTGAGGACCGAAATCCTCAAGCTTCTAGCCGCATGTATTATCTACCCTATAGCCGATAGTAAGTGGGTAAGTCCAGTTCATTGTGTTCCTAAGAAAGGAGGGACAACTGTAGTCCCTAATGATAAGAATGAACTAATACCTCAGAGAATTATTATTGGATATAGAATGTGCATTGATTACATGAAGATGAACAAGGCAACCAGGAAGGACCACTACCCGCTGCCCTTTATTGATCAGATGCTTGAGAGGCTGTCCAAAAACACCCACTTCTGCTATCTTGACGGGTACTGTGGCTTCTCTCAAATTCATGTTAACACCGCCGATCAAGAGAAGACCACTTTCACTTGTCCTTATGGTACTTATGCTTATAGGCGTATGCCTTTTGGTTTATGCAATGCACCTGCTACTTTTCAGAGATGTATGTCTGCAATATTTCATGGTTTCTGTGAGGAGATTGTGGAAGTCTTCATGGACGATTTCTCCGTCTATGGAACTTCCTTTGACCACTGTCTCCACAATCTTAATAAAGTTTTGCAGAGATGCGAGGATACAAACTTAGTTCTAAATTGGGAAAAGTTCCACTTCATGGTTAACGAAGGGATCGTGCTTGGCCACAAGATTTCTGAAAGGGGAATTGAAGTGGACAAGGCGAAGATTGAAGCTATCGAAAGGATGCCCTATCCAAGGGACATTAAAGGTATTCGTAGTTTTCTCGGTCATGCTGGTTTCTATAGAAGATTTATTAAAGACTTTTCTAAGACCTCGAGAGCCCTCACTAATCTTCTCCAGAAGGATGTTCCTTTTGTATTTGATGAAGATTGTAAGGAGGCTTTCAAAGTTCTTAAGAAGGCTTTAATAACCGCTCCTATAGTACAACCGCCTGAGTGGAATTTTCCCTTTGAAATTATGTGTGATGCTAGTGATTTTGCTGTTGGAGCTGTTTTAGGACAAAGGGTTGACAAAAAGTTGAATGTTATTTATTATGCTAGTAAGACCCTTGATAGTGCTCAAAAGAATTATGCTACTACTGAGAAGGAATTCTTAGCAGTAGTGTTTGCTTGTGATAAGTTTAGGCAGTATATTGTTGATTCTAAAGTTATTATTCATACTGACCATGCTGCCATTAAGTATCTTATGACGAAGAAGGATGCCAAACCAAGGCTCATCAGATGGGTACTTCTCCTTCAAGAATTTGATTTGCAGATTGTTGATAGAAAAGGAGCAGACAACCCTGTAGCGGACAATCTTTCAAGGATGGAAGATATACCGCATGATCCAATCCCAGTCAACGACAGTTTTCCAGACGAACAACTTGCCGTTGTTAAAGTACAATCTCTTTCCGATCCTTGGTTTGCAGATTATGCTAATTTTATCGTTGCAAAGTATTTCTCTCCAGGTTTAACATTTCAGCAAAGGAAGAAGTTCTTCCATGATTTGAGGCATTACTTTTGGGATGACCCACATCTTTTCAAAGAAGGTCCGGACGGGATCGTGAGAAGATGCATACCGGAGCACGAGCAGAAGGACATTCTCAAGCAACGCCACGATAGTCCCTACGGAGGACATCACGCCGGTGAGAGGACCACACATAAGGTTCTCCAATCAGGTTTTTATTGGCCTACTCTCTTTAAAGATGCTAGAAATTATGTTTTAGCCTGTGATAAATGTCAGAGAGTTGGTAATATTAGTAGGAGGAATGAGATGCCTATGAATTACTCACTAGTGATTGAGCCTTTTGATTGCTGGGGTTTTGATTTTATGGGTCCTTTTCCTTCTTCGCACAAGTACACTCACATATTAGTTGCTGTTGATTATGTGACCAAGTGGGTTGAAGCAATCCCCATTGAAAGTGCTGATCACAAAACATCTTTGAAAATGATCAAAGATGTAATTTTCCCTAGGTTTGGTGTACCTAGGTATCTCATGACTGATGGAGGATCACACTTCACGCATGGAGCTTTTAGAAAAGCTTTAGCCAACTACGATGTCAATTATAGAATTGTGTCACCGTACCATCCTCAAACTAGTGAGCAAGTTGAGCTCACCAATAGAGAGATCAAGTTGATCTTGCAAAAGACAGTTAACAGAAATAGGAAAGACTGGTCAAGCAAGTTAGGAGATGCTTTGTGGGCGTATAGAACTGCTTACAAAAACCCCATGGGCATGTCTCCCTATAAAATGGTCTATGGAAAGGCTTGCCATTTGCCATTAGAGTTAGAACACAAAGCTTTCTGGGCTGTTAGAGAGCTTAATGCTGATCCAAAGTTAGCTGGTGAAAAGCGTCTCATGAACTTGACTTCTCTAGATGAGTGGAGAAGTGAAGCTTACGAGAGCGCTAAAATGTTCAAGGAAAAGGTAAAGAAGTGGCATGATAGGAGGATTATGAAACGTGAATTTAATGTTGGTGATAAAGTTTTATTGTTTAGATCCCGTTTCAGGTTTTCTCCAGGTAAACTACTTTCCAGGTGGGAAGGGCCATTTGATATCGAAGAAGTCTACCGGCCTGGTGCAGTTAAGATTAACAATTTATAAGGCACCAAACCTCAAGTTGTGAATGGGCAAAGACTCAAGCATTACATGGCGGAAGATCCCGTCAATGTTGATGTAAATATAATACGCACAACAACTCATGAAGAACATGTTGCAGCCCTGTTTCAGACACCGACAGAAGCAGAATAAGAAAAGGTATGTATTACGGTAAGGAAACATCGCGAACCGCCATAAAAGTTCCATATTATGAGTTTTTTCAAAATTAGGAAAATTCGAGGCCTAAGTGGAGCCGGAGACGAGCTCCAGGGGGCCCAGGCGCCCCCTGGCGCGCCCTACCTCCTGGCCGCGCCGGGAGGCCGCCTGGGTACCCAGGAGTCCGTCTCCGACCCCACTTTGGCTCGTTACCTTCCTTTTGTTGCAGAAATTTTTGCTATATATTCACCCGGATCGTTCCGGCAACGTATGTCGCGATTTCGTGTGTTTTCTCTTCAGTCTGTTTCTGCCAGGGTAAAAAGCTATTGTTACAGATGTCTTCTTGTGGCTCAAGTGGAGAGGACTTCATGGGACGACGTCTACGTGAAGTTCAGAAAGATCTCAACCAAGGGAAATACATAGATTGGGCCTTAGAAGAAGAAATCGCTGCAAGGCGAGCGGAGTTGGAGCGTTCCGTGAGGAAAGAAGTCAAGATTATCACCGCCCAACAACCAGGGGGTCCATCAACACACGGAGGAAGATCAAGCAACCCCATCATGGTGGGGAGTGTCCAACCTTATTATGATCTTTCTCTTAACCTTTCAGGAATGGCCCCTACACTTGAAGATCAACGTACGATTTCTACCATCTCCGAAGCTTACCGCATCACCAATCAACTGTGTGAAGATTTCCGTGTACTAAAGGTGCAAGTGGAGATCTTGGAGAAGGAAAACCAAACCCTTCGTCGTGTCATCAAAGATTTGAAGAATCAACAACAACAAGAATGAGGAGTAAAATCTCCTCGGGTAATGGCATCCCCTCAGCTTGTTCCAAGCTTGGGGGAGTGCCCGGTATCTTTATCTCTATCTTAGTCTTTTAGAGTCAAGTAGAGTCGTATCATGTCTAGGAAGTTTATTATATGAAATAGGTGTTTGCATTGAGGTCTATACTCCGTCTGTGGAGAGATTGTATCCGTGAGTGTGGAGTCGTCTATTATGGAATATTAATGAGAAGTCTATGGGTTCCTTCGCTGCACTCGGTATTCTCTTCACGCAATCAGCATCATATGACGATTTTTATGGGGAGTATTGACCTTATATCAGGTATGGCTTTGAAAACTTTATTTAAATTTTGGCAAACATAGCTTTGGTCCTGACAACATGCATGTTTTCTCAAGTAGCGACTTAGCCAAAACCTTTATGTTATTATGCTTGAAGTGTTATGTTGACAAGGAAGACAACTTGATGTGTTATGCTTACCTTAATGTTTATGCCTTATATGTTTTGCATCTAAATTAGCATCAATTGTCTGTTCTCTCAAAGCCTTTGCTAGCCAAACTCTTTGCCAAGTAGATTTCTGCTTGTGCATCCATACCCTGAAACCTTTACCTTCCATGTGAGTCCACCACACCTTCCTATTCGTGGTATTCCCCTACCACTCCTATAAGTATAGAATTTATGTGTTATCCTTAAATGTTCAAAATCTTCTGTTTTGTGCCTCTTGTTTAGCTCATGAGGAAGTAGTAGGCGATTCATGATCTTCTTAAGTTGGACAACTTTTACCCCGGGATTGCATGTCTAATCTGCAAACCCATAATACGAGCAGGAACTGGCATGGGTGCGCCCAGCTCGAAAGATAATATATCAAACAAACCCTCCTTCACGCTTGGTCTATGAGAAATCAGAAACTTTGGCAGTGATAAACAAAGGAGATTAAGGGGATGTGATCGTCCCCACTTGGGAGCCGTTCCTCGAAACTTGTCCATCTTGAGAAGTAATTGAGCTATCTATTAGCATTCGTTGACAAACTATGCACCACCCCAAAATCTATTTTTATTCTGTTTGATTTAAGGCTAGCACATGAGTTTTCCCTTCTTGCCCTTAACAAGGCCTTTCTTCCACCTTCATGTTGAGTCAGTTTTCCCACTTCCTTCTTTTCCCTAAGAGAACAGACATTTGCTGTTGATGAGGATTCATCCATATAGAGTTGCATTAAGTTTTGCCATGCCATATCCTTGTTGACATTATCTTTTTATAAGTAAGTTGTTTGCGAAAGCTTTTGCCTAGCGAGCATCTTCCTTCGTGTTAGTATTTGCACTTCATGACTATTAACATGTTCTTTCAAAAGCTTTAAATTATTTTTAGTTGTCCTTTGACCAAGATTATGTTTGCCATAATTTGATGAGTTTCCTCAGCCCTACTTTTGATTATAATTGTTATTACTTTCTCATGAGGGCCTTATGAGTTGAGGTTGCTGTTGAGGATGCTTGAGTATGATGAAGGATCCTTGATGCTTCTTGTCCGTATTCTATTTATCGACACTTCACTCTCTAAACTTCTGGACAGGTTTACCGAGCTCAGTATTCACTTGGGGAGAAGCGAGGTCTAAGCTTGGGGGAGTTGATACATCCAAAATGCATCACTATTTTATATAGTAATTCTTTCTTATTCATTGATATATTTCATGATATGATGCTATTCTTATGTTGTTTTGGCTTATTTTACACAGTTTGCAACTTTCCGGTGCCGAAGCAGCAGACGCAGGATTCAGCTGTAAAAAGTGGACGCTGAGTTGCTGAAGAAGAACACCTCAAAATTACCTGAAAATCGACGGAGGCTGTTTTCCAGAAGGATCACGAAGACACGCAAAAGAGCAACCAGAGGGGGGCCACAGGGTGCCCAGGCGGCCACCTGGCGCGGCCCCACCCCTGGCCGCGCCGGGAGGGCGCCTGGACCCCCGGGGCCACTCCCGGATCCCCCCTCTGGCCTATTTACTCCTCGTGATCCAAAAACCCTAAAAGAGAGGGAGTTTACAGAGTTCCGCCGCCGCTCCGTGGCGGAAACCTACAGAGAAGAAAAGCCATCTCTGGCGGGCAGATTCCGCCGGGGAGATCACCTCCCGGAAGGGGAGATCGTCGCCATCGTCATCACCATCGTCACGGGCATCATCGAGATCATCATAACATCATCCCCATCATCAGCACCATCTCCATCTCCATCCAATCTTGTCTCACAATTGCAACTCGTGTTGTAATCCGTACTATCTATCCTCTCTACTCTATTGGTGTTGATTACTACTTTGTGGTGAATGCCATTGAGTTTTGTTGGAGAAATATTATTGTGTCCAGATTGTTTATCATCTATTTATCCCCACTGATCATGATCTCTTTTATTTCTTGTGAGTAGTTACTTTAGTTCTTGAGGACATGGGAGAAGTCTAGTTGCTAGTAGTCATATGATGTTGAAGTAATATGTGTTGGTTGATATTTAAGTTGTGTTGTTATTTTCCCAGTGGTGTTGTATGAGTCGAACACTCAACAGTTCGCCTTATCAAGGACCTAGGGGAATGCATTGTGTATAAAGAATGCCTACGGTGGGTTGCCAGAGTGACAGAAACCTAAACCCCAGTTTGGACGCTTTTGCACAAGGGAACAATGGATCACCGATCGTATTGCTATGGTTAGGCTTTTGCCTTAATTACTATCTTGTATTTGTGGATGCTTGCAAGGTGTTTAATCATAAGAGTGCATTCATCTTAGTCTAGAGGATGCACTAGCATAGATCCACCCACAAAACACTTATCAACACAGCACATAGTACCGATACGGAATATGGCGAAAGCACATGACTACCTCTCCCGTGTGTCCTCAAGAACACTTTAGCTTTTATAAGTTCAGTTGCTAAGCCTCTCCTTTGCTAAGAAAGGATTGGGCCACTCTTTACTATCCAGTATCTTTTACTTTGCTCGTTTTTACTATCCTGTCGCTTATACCAAGAAAACCCCTAAAAAGTTATCTTTCAGTGCTTGCAGTTATCTCCTTACCAAAGTCACTTGCTACTACCTTCTGCTCCTCGTTGGGTTCGACACTCTTACTTATCGAAAACACTGCAATAGATCCCTGTCCATCGAGGGTCATCAATGGTCCACGGGCTCCACCCGACGTGTCACGTCGAGCAACTCTGTGAGGCGTGCCTCATAGGCAAACACAGTCATGCCCCATTCCATGCAACTGCAAAGTTCCGTGCGATCGAGCCCCTTGAACTTGTGCACGTCAACCTGTGCGGACCGTTCACGCTGGTGCCCATGGGGCGGCAAGAGGTATTTCCTCCTCTTCGTCGACAACTTCAGCAGGTTCGCGTAGTTGATCCTACTGAATATGAAGAATGAGGCATTGAAGGCAATCAGGCGCTCCAAGGCAGAGGTTGAACTGGAGTCGTGCCGGCCCCTGCGTGTCTTACGCACTGACTACGGTGGGTAGTTCACCGCGTCAGAGTTCGCGACCTGGTGTGCCGATCTCGGCATCAAACACCACCTGACCACCCCTACTCGCCATAACAAAACGAGTTGGTTCAGAGGCGGAACTAGACGGTGGTCGAAGCCACGCGATGCATGCTCAAGGCCACCGGCGTCCTGGCAAGATTCTGGGGCGAAGCGACCACGATAGTTGTGTTCGTCCTGAATTGTTCCTACACTCGAAGCTTGGATGGGAGGACACAATTCGAGGCATGGTACGGTAATAAGCCCAATGTGCATTTTCTGGACGTGTTTGGTTGCAGGGCCTATGAAAAGGATACGAAGCCGGGGCTCAAGAAGCTTGATGATTGCAGCAAGCACATGGTGATGATAGGATATGAGCTGAGCGGGAAATCATATCGCCTGTTCGATTCGGCCAAGGGGCGCCTCCATGTGTCTCGCAACGTTGTCTTCGACGAGTCTAGAGGCTGGGATTGGGGGGAGCTAAGTGACGATGCACTCATCGTCGAAAACTGGGAGCTGCCCTAGCCACAACCCAAACCCTCTGCAAACTCTGAATAAACAAGTCCTACCCCAGCGTCGCCTCTGAAACCCGCGCCAACACCTGACGGAAATACTAAAGAACAAAGGGCCGTCCCCAAGCCATCGCGTCAGGTTGAGTTTGTCTCCCCTCCACCTGAGATCGACCATGAACTGTTCGATGCAGATGACGACCCAGAAGCGCCTCATCTCTACCACCGTGTGTTGGGCCTATATGATTCAAACACGATGAATCCCGAAGACCGGAGCGGCTCCTTCTGACGCACACCGGTGAACCATCGACCCTCTTCGAGGTAGAGGGCGACGATGCTTGGAAGGAGGCAATGCGCGATGGACTCACTTCGATTGAGGAGAACGGCACCTGAACGCTCACTGATCTCCCACCAGGCCAGAAACCCATCAGACTAAAATGGGTGTACGAACAGAAGCACGACGCCGATGGCAAATTTCTAAAGAACAAGGCCAGGCTCGTGGCGAAGGGTTATGCACAACGACCAGGGATCGACTACGATGTAGTCTTTGCCCCGGTTGCGCTCCTGGACTCTATACACTCTCTTGCTCGCCGTCACGACACAATTTCAGCTGGAAGTACATCACATGGATGTGAAGACGTATTTTCTGAATGGAGAGCTCGAAGAGGAGGTGTATGTGAGCCAACCACCTAGTTTCGTCGACAATGACAACTCCAACAAGGTGATGTGCCTCCACAAGGTGCTCGATTCTGTCCTGGTGTCCCTCGTTTTTGAGAGGAGTGCGTCGGAGCACGTGGTGTACACCCGGGGCAACGACAAAATGGGATTGCTGCTCGGGGAATATGTTGATGATCTCATCGTGAGGGGGGCACACCTCGACGATTAAGGAGTTCAAGCAGGAGATGTGTGAGAGGTTTAAGATGAGTGACCTGGGGCTACTTCTGTACCTGGGAATCGAGGTGAGCCAGGATCCCGGTCTCATTACTCTGTAGTAGACATGTTTCACCACCAAGCTCCTCGAGAAGGCTGGGATGGCAGACTGCAAGCGAGCTCAAATTCCAATGGAGCCTCGGCTGAAACTGACGAAGGATTGGATAGCTCAAATCCTCTGGTTGATGTCACATTATACATGAGCATTGTGTACAGCCTCCGTTATCTGCTCCACACTAGGCCTGATTCGAGCTTCAGTGTCGGCAGGTGAGCTGGAACATGGAGGCGCCCACCATTGAGCACATGAGCGCGGTGAAGCAGGTTCTGCGCTACACCGCGAGCACGCTCCACGTCAGGTGCCGCTTTATGAGCACTGCTGCCAGCGCACAACTGGTGGGATTTAGTAACACGAACATGGCAGGCAATGCTGATGATCGGAAGAGCACATCAGGGACTCTTTTCTTCTTTGGAAATAGCCCCGTGTCGTGGTAGTGCCAGAAACAGAAGGTAGTGTCCCTATCATCCCGCCAATCTAAATATAACAGCGTAGCCACCGCGACATGTCAGGGAGTCTGGCTCGGACGGTTTCTTTGCGACCTCCTAGGAGTTTCTCCTCTCGTCGCCAACCTGAATGTGGACAACAAATCCACAATTCAGCTATGCAAAAACCCAGTTTTCCATGACAGGAGAAAACACAACGAGGAGCCGTATCATTTTATCGGAGGATGCATTGAAAATGGATCTATTTATGTCAGCTTCATCGGCACAGGGGATCAACTCGCGGACATCTTCACCAAGGCACTTGGACGCGTTCGGTTCTGTCAGGATCCCTGACATGGCGGCCCAGGAAGCAGCCCACGGCCCACTCGTCAGCGCAAGGCCAACACGCTGACTAGTGGCCCCGACTGGGTGAACTGATGGGAGACTATAACCCCCTCATCACACGAAGGAGTGGACATCCAGTGGATCATGGCACGGCACGGCACCGGCTCACCTACCCCTACCCACTCCCCTGTTCTTCCCAGTTCTTCCCCGATCCCCAAATTTGTGTATCCGATCTCTTGTAATCGCCACCATAATATGATCCCCTGAGACCGCTATATAGATCAGTGTGTTGAGCTATCGGTACCCTTACATCTGGTATCAGAGACGCCGGTCGATCCTTGGCGGCGTCGCTGGCGGTGTTCGTCGAAACCCGCCGGCTTCGTTACGCGCGACTCCAACTTGAAGGGATGGATCCGGCGATCAAGAGCTTCCTCGTCAAGATCTCGGCATCCATCGACGCCAACACCGCCGCAAGACAAGTTCAAACCACCAGATCTTGGCGTGGCGAACAGATCTGGAGCGCCGCGTGGACGATCTGTCCTCGGCGGTCGCCGATCTGCAACAGGCGCGCGCTGCAGCATCGTCTTCGGCTGGTGCGGAGGTCACGGCGACGACGGCTGATACGTCCCAAACGTATCTATAATTTCTGCTTGCTCCATGCATGTTTTGTGTGACTTTGCAATGTTTTCCTTGAACTTTCATACACTTTTGAACCTATTTGGACTAACCTATTAACTCAGTGCACTCAGTTGCTAGTTTCTGTTTTCTGTTGTTTTTGTATTTCAGGTTTTCCGGCCATTAAAAGTGCTCCAAAAATTCCGGGAAAAATATATAAAAAATCAGCGCAACAGAAGCTTCCGGAATCATCAATAGAGGGAAGGGGGGCCACCACTAGGCAGCCAGGAGGGCAGGTGGCGCGGCCCCACCCTGGGCCGCGACGGGGACCCTCCTGACTGCCTCGTGGGTCCCCTCGATGCCCCCCTTCGCCTATATTTACCCCTCGGGGTGGAAACCCCTAATACGGACTCCTCTTTCGCGATCTCGCCTCTGTTCCGCCGCCGCCGCCGTTTCAAGATCGGGGCTCCCTGGAGAAGCTGCTCCGACACCCTGCCGGGAGAAGCTACCCCCTCCGGGAGACCCTCCATAGCCATGGACGCCTCCCGTATGTACCGTGAGTAGTTTCCCTTGGACCATTGGTCCGTGACCAGTAGCTATGTGATCTATCTCTCCCCCTTTTGTGCTTCCACTTTCGAGTTCTCGTGAGCTGCCTCACATGATCGAGGCATCTATGTAATTTCTGCTGTTGCTATGCTGAGTTTGTTGGAATCTGATGGATTATGAGACTATGTTCAGATTGTGATGAGTAATATATTTGGTTCTTCTCTTTTATATTTTGTTCTTGAGTAAATTCTTGCATGTTCTCCGTTGCGGTATTTGCTTTGGCCAAGCATTTTATTTGCCACTCCAAGAGAGAGCGTTATGCTCGATTGTGGGTTGAGCCCCTTGATGTCTAGCTTGAGTGACAGAAACATGAGACTAGGGGATGTGCTGTTGCCACCAGGGATAAAACAACGGTGCTTGTACCTGCGGGTGCAATGATTGTTTACTTTACGCAAAGTTCTGTTAATGCAGTTTTCTGTTGCTTTGATTTTACACTTTGGGTGGGATTCACAACTTAATACCAGCGAGATGTTCTGGATAGATATCTCAAGGTGGATGATTCGTAGAAGATGCAGATGGATTTCGGTCTACTTACCTTGGCGTACTGCCCATTGCTTTTGAGCCCTTCTTTTCTTTGCAGCATAGTTAGCATTACGGTGCCTTCATAATCCTGTCAATTGCCCAACTGTGATTTGTTTACCTCGCTAGCACTTTTATCGTCTTTTGGGAGAGAGACATCACTAGTGAAAATCACGGGACCCTGTTCCATCTTCACATTATTGTTCACACCCTCAATTTACTTTCAGCTTTTACTTTCCTTTGCACCTTTTATCTCTTGCGTTGATCCTTTGTAAAACGACAAGGCCGGAGGAATTGACAACTCCTCTGTACTCGTTGGGAGAAAAGTTATTTGTTGCTGTGTGCAGGTCCACGACAACACCCTAGTCAGGAAGCAATTTCTGGCGACGTTGCCACCTACTTGTATCTCCTGAGTCCTACTGGTTCGATAACCTTGGTATCTTCACCGAGGGAAACTTGCTGCTGCACTGCATCTCAAACCTTCCACTTGGGGTAACCAACGAGGGGCGAGAAGCCATCAAGAAAATTTCTGGCGCCGTTGCCGGGGACTCAAGTCTACAAGATAGGGGAGTTGCACACTATCTTTTACCTTTGCTTTTTAGTCTTGTTAGTTTACCTTTCAGTTTTTACTTTTGTGTCCTTAATAAAAAATACCAAAAATACCAGCTGCTACTATGGGTTCCAATGAAAACACTAAGTTGTGTGACTTCACTAGTCACAACAACAGTGACTTTATCTGCACTCCCATTGCTCCACCTGCCACTTCAGCACCTTCTTATGAGATTAAACCTGCTCTGCTTAACCTTGTCATGAAAGATCAATTCTCAGGAGCAGGAGAAGATGCTGCCTTGCACCTAAACAACTTTATCGAGCTCTGCGACATGCAAAAATACAAGGGAGTGTATGAAGACATCGTCAAGATGAAGCTTTTTCCTTTCTCTTTGAGAGGAAGAGCCAAGGAGTAGCTACAATCTTTGCCCAAGAACAGTATCGATTCTTGGAGTAAATTCAAAGATTCTTTTATAGGGAAGTACTATCCCCCTGCTAAAATTATTGAATTGCGGAGTAACATTATGAATTTCAGGAAATTGGATAATGAACACGTTGCCCAGGCTTGGGAACGTATGAAGACGCTTGTTAAGAACTGCCCCACACATGGACTGACTACCTGGATGGTTATCCAGACTTTTTATGCAGGCTTGAACTTCACCTCGCGGAACCTGTTAGATTCGGCCGCGGGAGGAACTTTTATGTCAACCACGCTTGGTGCTGCCACAAAGCTACTTGATGAGATGATGCTGAACTACTCGCAATGGCACACCGAGAGATCTCCAATAGGTAAGAAGGTAAAATCTGTCGAGGAGATCTCCTCTTTAAATGAAAAGGTTGACCTTATCATGTCTCTACTTACCAAGCAACCTTCTATTGATCCTCAAGATGTTCCTTTAAATTCTTTGGTTGCTAAGGAGCAAGTAGATGTCAATTTTGTCTCTAGAAACAACTTCAACAATAATGCTTATAGGAGTAACTTTGGTAGCAACAATCCTAGGACTTTCCCATGCAACAACTATGGGAACAACACTTATCCTACCACCAGAAACTCCACTTCAGAACTAGAGACCTTGCTCAAAGACTTTAACACTACCCAGAAAGCCTTCAACAAGAGTGTGGAGGAGAAATTAGATAAATTAGATAATCTTTGTTTGAAGGTAGACAACTTAGACCTTGATGTTGAGATGTAAAAAATTAGAACCTCTCCCCTTGAGGAGAGTAAGGTCACTCCTATTAATGCTATCCAGTTACAAATCTATGAAAATATTAGGATGATGGCTAAACTCAAAGAGAGAAGGGCTAGAGAAAAGGAGGAAGAGAGAATTAAGAGCCTTCCTACCTACCACAGTAGCTACCATCCAAGTAGTTGAGGATCTCCAAACTGTTAGCACCCATCACACCACTAGTCCCACTGGACCTATCAATGGTGATGCTACCACCTCAACCATAGATGAAGAAACCTCTATGAACATAGAGGCTTTCAAACAAGTGAACCTAAATGATATCACTACCTCCTTGATAGATAGTAGTGACCTAGACTTTGACAACTGCACTTTACCTGAAGTTATTGGTTTCCTACACAAGATGTCTAGAGACCCCCACACTAGCACACTCAATCTTGCCTTCACAGAGCATATCACCAATGCTCTAATCAAAGTTAGGGAGGAGAAGCTTAGACTAGAAGCCTCCATACCTAGGAAGCTAGAAGATGGTTGGGATCCTATGATAAAAATTAAATTGAATAACTTCTCTTGTTATGCTCCTTGTGATGTTGGAGCAAGTACCTCTGTTATGCCCAAAAGAATGTATGATATGCTTGAATTGAAACCTTTTGATCTTTGTTCTTTTGGTGTTCGTCTTGTTGATTCTTCCGTAAAGAAACATTTGGGGAAGATCGACAATGTTCTTATCATTGTCAATGACAATTATGTTCCCATTGATTTCACTATTATGGACATTGAGTGTGAGCCCTCTTGTCCAATTATTTTGGGACGTCCTTTTCTTCGCACACTTGGTGCTATCATTGACATGAAAGAGGGAACTATCAAATTCCAATTCCCTCTCAAGAAAGGGATGGAACATTTTCCTATGAAAAATATTAAGTTACCTTTTGAGTACGTCACACGGGCTAGTTATTCTCTTGAAAAGACTTGATCTTCTGCTTTAAGCCTAGCTAATGGCTCTAAAGAAGCGCTTTCGGGAGGCAGCCCACAACGAATTTAGGTTTTTATTTTTTCTTTTGTTATGTTCTTAGTGGTCTTGATGATTGTTACTACTGTAGAAACATCATTGTATCTTTACTTTTCAAGCTTTGTGCCAAGTTTAGCCTCATACGGCAAGGGAAGTAAAAGTTGTGACATGCTGTTCAGAAAACAGATTCTGTCCTCGTGACTAGAAAAATCAGAGAAAAATCCCAGTTCATCTTTTTGAGCTTAATTTTTTACACAGCGTGCTCTATACAATTAAGAAACTTCCGTATGTTCTGAGTTTTTTGATTTGAGTTGCATAAGTATCCCTAAAAAATTCGTTTCTATCTGCTGTTCTGTTTTTCACAGATTCTGCCACGTTTTGTCTCTCTTCACTTTTTCAAACCTTAAGCTTGCCTTTTCTTTGCAAAAACCTTTTGGAAATCTTGGGAAACAGTAGCTCTTCCTGGAAATATTTATTTGCAGTAGAGGAAAATTATTTTATTAGGGTACTAACCTCTCTAATCAGCCTACAATGAGTTATGTATGAAGGGAGTTTTCAAGTGCGCGATGGAGGACGATGAAAGAAGATTCAGGAGGGTCAAACGCTCAAGCTTGGGGATGCCCATGTGCACCCCCAATAAATATTCAAGGAGACTCAAGAGTCTAAGCTTGGGGATGCCCCGTGCATCTCCTTCTTCATCAACAATTGTCGGTTCGTCTCTCGTTGCACTATATTTTTATCACTTCATGCATTATGTGCTATTCTTGGAGCGTCTCGCTCTTAGGTTTTGTTTTTAGTTTTATTTTGCTTTGTTTGATGTAGTAACAAGTTAGACCCCAACTTACTCTTTTGTGTGGGAGAGATTCACGCTCCTCTTGAACTAGAACTCCTCATAGGATTTGCATGCTTATTCTTTTAGCTGTGAGCTGTTGTTTTTCTTTTCTTAGCTGCTGTTCTGTTTAGTTGTAGTGCTTTAGTTTTTTCTAGAGCTTTTCTTTTGTCTTAGGTTGAACTTTCTATAGGTTGCATGTTTTATCTTGTTAGAGAGTTTGCCTGTTGCACTGAGTTCTGTGTCTTGACTGAAAGTAGGTAGTTAAAGTTGCTGTTCTCTTTGTAGTAGTAACTTGCAATAGTTTTGAGGTATTAACAAGAGTAATGTTTGAACTTATGGTGTCAAGAGCTCTTGCCTATTAGTGATAGATGTCGTATTTTGGGCAATCCGTGTGTTTTTCGAAAACCAAAAAACCGCTGTTGAGAACTCTAGCTACTAGATGGATCACTAACCTCTGGAGGGTTCGAATATTAGAGTACACTCACGTACCTGTTGGGATACGGGGCAGAAAACACAAATTTTTCATACCTACGGTACCCGAACCCAAGATCTATGCTATGGCGATGTAAAGTAACGGAGGGAATCGGTGTTCATACCTTTGAAGACCGAAAGAGGGAAACGTTCTTGCGAACGTGGCTGGCGTAGACTCGGAACTACGACCTCCCTGTCGTGTAGAAGACCACCACCGGCGAGGATGACTCCCGGTAAACCTCCAACGACGAAGTAGCACCACAGGTGTAGTGCCTCGAAGAGATTATACACGTACGGTACAATCGATGTTCCTCCCGGGCCCCGAACCAGGCGAGCAGCGGAAGAAAGACGGCTACGGATCCCGACTCCAGCAGAACGACGGCCTGCCTTATGGTGGAGAACTCCAATCCAGGTGCAGACTCCAAACAAGAGGAGTCCACTTCCGAGAAGGAGAAGGAGGAAGAAGGAGATATTGGTGTGTTGGAAAAAGGGGGGGGTCTATCCCTCCTTATATAGGCCAAGGGGGGGTGCGATCCTCCTCCCCTCCCCCATGTGGGACTAAACTCCCAGGGGGGGAGTGAGCCGGCCAAGGGGGTGGTGGGCCCCACCCTTGGCGCCAAGCCCAAGGGGGGGAGACCCCCTCCTTCCTTAATGGGCCCCATGGGCCCATATAGCCTTTTTCCCATTTTTTAATTTATTTAATATGTTTTAAATATTTAATTCAGATAATTAAATAATAAAACATTATTAAAACAATTAAACTTTATTTTGAACTATTAAAAAATGTCCGGAAACTATTCCGTCCTCCTCCGGAACTATTCTGGTGATTCCTCCTATTTCACCGATTGATCCCGTAACTGTCCTATGCATCGATTGCCCTTAAGTGTAACACCCTAACGGTCCGGGAAACAGCAGACATGGTCGAGACTCTTCTCATTGACCAATGACTAGTCAGTTGGACCTAGTTACAATCTTTGACAGCCCCTGCGTTTCCATCGAATGAACTTCGATCGCTTTTGGAAACCGTTAACGATACGACGTAATCCCTTTGTGCTGCGGTACTTTGTTTGTCCGAGGTTTGATCGTCGGTATCCTACATACCGTGTTCACATCTCGTTCACAACAAACAACTTCTCTCGTCCATGATCATTGCATCTCTTGTGACCTAGTCACGTCCTTGCAAGGTGTTGATGCAATATCACCGAGTGGGCCCAGAGTACCTGTCCTGTCACAAGGACTGACAAATCCTGCTCTGATCTATTAACATACTCATCAACCATCTATTTCGGAATACCCAAAGTGCACCGTTATAGCCAGCATATTTCAGTCAGGCGGTGGGATACAAATCAAAGTCTCCTCATAGATGACAATTACGTATGATCATTACGGTCTAAGGACTAAGCCATATGTTACAAAGTCATAGCAACGCTGAACTATGTGACTCGATCACATTGCAATACTTTAGGTGGGTGTACGTCCATCACATCATTCCCCTTAACGATATGACCTCATTATCAATGGACTTAAGTGTCGCCATGATCACGAAAGCTTGATCAATCAATTGCCCAATGAGATAGTTTACCTGAGTTAAACTACGGACCATGTTTTATACTACACCTATATTAGTATTTCCAAGTAATACAGTTATAGCACAATATAAAACGTATTATGAACAAAACGAATATGTGACAAATATCTTTATTAATTTGTCTCTAGGGCACATATCCAACAGTCTCCCACTTGCAGTAGAGTACAAATTACACTAGTTTACATCAGGTATGTATCTAACACCAATGGTCTCTCGGTGTTCTTCAAACTTGCCCTGTGGAAGAGGTTTAGTCATCGGGTCTGCTGCGTTCAGATCCGTATGTATCTTGTGAATCCTAGTGTGTCCATCCCTGACGTAGTCTCGCGTCACATGGAACTTTCGGAGGATGTGCTTGGCTGTAGAGTGAGTTCTTGGCTCCTTCGCTTTAGCAATGGCACCCGTGTTGTCGCAGAAGATTCCCACGGGGTCAGTGCAGCTGGGAAAGACGCCAAGCTCGATCTCAAACTTCTTCAGTCACAGCGCCTCGTTTGACGCTTCACAAGCGGCAATATACTCCGACTCCATTGTAGATTGGGCGACGAATGACTGTTTGCCGCTCCTCCAGCTAATTGCGGCACCGTTCAACATGAAAACATATCCCGTCTGGGATTTCGAGTCATCTAGATCTGAGCCGAGGCTTGCGTCAACATAACACTTTACGGTGAGCTCCTCATCAACTCCTCCATAAACGATAAAGAGATCCTTGGTTCTTCTCAAGTACTTAAGGATGTTCTTTACTACTGTCCAGTGAGCCATTCCCGGGTTACTCTGGTAGCGATTAGTCATACTAATGGCCAGCGCTAAATCCGGTCTGGTACATAACATAGCATACATGAGAGAACCTATGGATGAGGCATAGGGCTTTGAGGACATATCCTCCTTCTCTTTTTGCTGTGGTTGGGCATTGAGTCACGCTTAATTTGACACCTTTTATAACTGGCAAGAGGCCTCTCTTGGAGTTACCCATACTGAACCTTTTCAATATCTTTTCAATATAGGTGTTCTGACTCAAGGCCAACCGTCGATTAGGTGTATCTCTATAGATCTTAATCCCCAATATGTACGCAACTTCACCTAGGTCCTTCATGGAAAATTGTCCATTCAGATATTCCTTCACTTCCTCTAAGAATTTCTTATCGTTTCCTATTAGTAATATGTCATCTACATATAACACAAGGAATGCTACAGAGCTCTCACTCAGTTTCTTATAGACGCAGAACTCTTCGACGTTTTGGACAAATCCAAAAGCTTGAATGACCTCATCAAATCGAAGATTCCAGCTCCGAGATGCTTGCTTCAACCCATAGATGGACCGTTGAAGCTTGCATACCTTACCAGCGTTCCTTGGATCGAAAAACCCCTCTGGTTGCATCATATACAACTCTTCCTCAATGTTGCCATTTAGGAATGCAGTTTTCACATCCATCTGCCATATCTCGTAATCATGATATGCAGCTATTGCTAGTAGGATCCGAATAGACTTTATCATCGCTACAGGAGAGAACGTCTCCTCGTAGTCAACTCCTTGAATTTGTCGGAACCCCTTCGCGACAAGTCGAGCTTTGTAGACAGATACGTTTCCGTCTGCGTCAGTCTTTTTCTTGAAAATCCATTTATTCTCGACGGCCTTGCGGTCCTCGGGAATATCCACCACAGTCCATACTTTGTTGGTGTACATGGAGTCTATTTTGGATTTCATGGCTTCAAGCCATTTCTCGGACTCGGGTCCCTCCATTGCTTCTTTGTAACTTGTAGGTTCATCCGACTCATCAGCCGAGATTGCATTCACAAGCTGTCCGTAAAACTCAGTAGGTTGACGGACTCTTGATGACCTACGGGGCATAAAAGGTTCCTCTTCATTCTCATCATGAATGTCATGATCGTTATGAATGTCGTTCTGGCCATTCTCTTCAGCTCCCACTGTGGAAGATGGTTCCAGAACAATTTCCGTAGCCGTTTCTTCCAATTGGAGTGATTGGTCAGTCACTTCATCGAGGTCTATTTTCCTCCCACTCAACTCTTTCGCGAGAAACTCCTTCTCAAGAAAGTGTCCCCTCTTGGCAACAAACGTTTTGCTGTCAGACTTGTTGTAGAAGGTGTATCCACAAGTTTCCTTGGGATAGCCCACAAAGATGCACTTATCCGCCTTGGATTCAAGTTTATCAGGCTGTAGTTTCCTAACATAAGTCTCACAACCCCAAATCTTCAGGTGAGACAACTTAGGTTTCGTGCCATGCCATTCTTCAAATGGTGTTGCCTTTACAGATTTGGATGGTGCCCCATTAAGAATATGAGCGGCAGTGTCTAATGCATACCCCCAGAATGACACAGGAAAATCTGTATGAGACATCATCGATCGTACGCTATCTAATAGGGTTCGATTACGTCGTTCAGCCACACCGTTTCTCTGAGGTGTGCCTGCCGGCGTAAGCTGTGGTACTATGCCACAAGACTTCAGATGATTGCCAAACTCGTGACTCAAATACTCTCCACCTCGATCCGATCGAAGGTGCTTGATTTTCTTTTCGAGTTGATTTTCGACCTCATTCTGAAATTCCTTGAACTTTTCAAAGGTTTCAGACTTGTGCTTCATCAAGTAAATATACCCATATCTACTCAAGTCATCAGTAAAGGTCACGAAGTAACGAAGACCATTGCGAGTGGGGACGTTCATGGGTCCACATACATCCGTGTGTATGACCCCCAATAAGTCATCCGCACGCTCCATTATCCCATTGAATGGAGTCCTTGTCATTTTTCCCATGAGGCATGGTTCACATGTATCAAGGGATCCAAAATCCAATGACTCAAGAAGTCCATCCTTATGGAGCTTCTCCATGCTCTTTATACCAATATGACCAAGTCGACAATGCCACATCTTCATGTGATTTTCATCATTCTTCAATCTTTTGGCCTCAATATTGTTAATGTGACACACGTCACCATCGAGATCAAGTACGAATAAACCATGCAACTCCAGTGCATGAACATAAAACATTTTATCCTTATAAATCGAACAACCAATTGTATCCGACTTAAAAGAATAGCGGTCTCGCTTCAAGCAAGAGCCACTAACGTTGTTCACACTCAACGCGGGTACATAGTAGCAATTATTCAGAACTAAAACCAATCCCGAAGGGAGACTAAGATGCTTCGTGCCGACCGCCAAGACTTCAATTTGATAGCCATTCCCCACGCGCATCGTCACTTCATCTTTGAGCAAGCGTCTCCTATTCCTTAGTCCCTGAATGGAATTAGAAATATGAGCGACAGATCCTGTATCAAATATCCAGGATGTGTTCCCGACGCTTGTCAAGAGAAGATCAACAATATGTATATCAAATATACCTTCTTCTCTCTTGGCGACCTTGCCAGCCTTTTTGTCCTTTAGGTACTTGGGGCAGTTGCGTTTCCAGTGACCTTCACCCTTGCAGTAGAAGCACTCCACTCCGGGTTTAGGCTTGGGTGCTTTGGGAGGAGCGGCAACTGACTTGCCATCCCTCTTGGGGCCACCTCTCTTGGCCTTCTCCCACCTGCTTGACTTCTTGAAGTCAGTGGTCTTGTTGACCATGAAGACGGCGTGCTCCTTCTTGATCTCAACCTCGGCGCTCTTCAGCATGCAGAACAACTCAGAAGGGGTTTTGGTCATCCCCTGCATGTTGTAGTTCAGCACAAAGCCTTTGTAGCTAGGGGGAAGCTACTGCAACACCCTATCAACAGCAAGTTCATCTGGAATCTGGCATTCCAGAGCATTCAAGCGCTGAACGTAGCCAGACATTTTGACTACGTGCTCACTCAAGCTGCCGTGCTCGTCCATCTTTGCTGAGAAGAAGGCTTCAGAAGCCTCGTACCGTTCAGCCCTGGCTTGAGGTGCGAAGACCGCCTTGAGGTCGGTGATAATCTCATATGCACCCATCCTCTCAAAGCGTTTCTGCAGCTCAGCCTTCATGGAGTAGAGCATGCCACTCTGGACAAGGTTGTAATCATCAGTCCTGGAGAGATAGACATTCTTCTCGTCCTGACTGGCATCATCTTCTGGTGCGTCACCTAACGCACCCTCTAGTACGTATGCCATCTTGAGGGGAACGAGGAGAATCCTCAGGGTGCGGAACCAGTTGGTGAAGTTTGTCCCATCTGTTTTTAGCTTATCTTTCTCTAGGAATGATCCTAAGTTGAACGAGGGGCGAGGTGCTGCCATCTACAAGGTTGATTCACAAGGGTACATATTTAGACTTTTGTTCATAATGTGGAGTTTCAATTTAATCTCAAAATTCTAGAAAGCTCCCACTTAGATAAACACCTCTCAATTTAACTAAGTGATTACACAATCCCAGCCCCCATACCTCCCCCGATCGTCACGGCCATCAGTATGCGAACCAGGTAGGCCTCTAAGACAATCACATCAGGCATGTGACTCGTGCTCGACCTTTCGGTCTCCTGTGTTCCAGGCCCGCATCTACATACGTCAAGCCTGCCAATCGAACCTTGATGTTAGCTGTTCAGCAAGGCCATATATGCATATGCCAGGCTTGCCGAGCCTAACCTCATGCGAACTCCGTTGAATATGTAGGACAACTCCGGTATGTACGGAGCATCAAGCCATATGGGAGAACCTTCCAGGCGGTGCCCACCAAGGGAGAACACAATGTTGGTATTGTGAGAGATGGTCCTGTTTCGTGCTACCGTCGATATATCTAGCATACTAGCATAAAACAGAAAGTAAAACTGTAAATCATACAACCTATGATCCCCCTTCATGCAAAGCAAAGTTAAACGCCTTTCTACTTTAGCTTGTGCAAGTTTTACGTGTCTGCTAGGGGTTTCGAGAGAGAGAACCGTTTCTATCCTGCGAAAAACATGCCACAACACCGTCTCCCATCCGTCTCTATTACACCCCTGTCGGGGCCCTCCGTTGCAAACATCTTCGCATCGCTAATGCAGAGAGACAGACACCCCCAGCCACTTTAAATGGTACAAGCCATATGTCAAGCGTGGAACCAGTCTCGCGTAAACGCGTAAGGTCGGTCGGGGGCCGCTTCATCAAACATTGCCGCAACGCTAAATGAGTACACGTGGGAGCGTAACGAATGAAGATTCGATGCCCACATCCTAGATGTGTTCTATCCGTACAATACATCTACGCATAGCTAGCTCTGATACCACTGTTGGGATACGGGGCAGAAAACACAAATTTTTCATACCTACGGTACCCGAACCCAAGATCTATGCTATGGCGATGTAAAGTAACACAGGGAATCGGTGTTCATACCTTTGAAGACCGAAAAGGGAAACGTTCTTGCGAACGTGGATGGCGTAGACTCGGAACTACGACCTCCCTGTCGTGTAGAAGACCACCACCGGCAAGGATGACTCCCGGTAAACCTCCAGCGACGAAGTAGCACCACATGTGTAGTGCCTCGAAGAGATTATACACGTACGGTACAATCGATGTTCCTCCCGGGCCCCGAACCAGGCGAGCGGCGGAAGACAGACGGCTACGGATCCCGACTCCAGCAGAACGACGGCCTGCCTTATGGTGGAGAACTCCAATCCAGGTGCAGACTCCAAACAAGGGGAGTCCACTTCCAAGAAGGAGAAGGAGGAAGAAGGAGATATTGGTGTGTTGGAAAAAGGGGGGTCTACCCCTCCTTATATAGGCCAAGGGGGGGGGGTGCTATACTCCTCCCCTCCCCCATGTGGGACTAAACTCCCAAGGGGGGGGGGAGTGCGCCGGCCAAGGGGGTGGTGGGCCCCACCCTTGGCGCCAAGCCCAAGGGGGCAGACCCCCTCCTCCCTTAATGGGCCCCATAGGCCCATATAGCCTTTTTCCCATTTTTTAATTTATTTAATATGTTTTAAATATTTAATTCAGATAATTAAATAATAAAACATTATGAAAACAATTAAACTTTATTTTGAACTATTCAAAAATGTTCGGAAACTATTCCGTCCTCCTCCGGAACTATTCCGGTGATTCCTCCTATTTCACCGATTGATCCCGTAACTGTCCTATGCATCGATTGCCCTTAAGTGTAACACTCTAACGGTCCGGGAAACAGCAGACATGGTCGAGACTCTTCTCATTGACCAATGACAAGTCAGTTGGACCTGGTTACAATCCTTGATAGCCCCTGCGTTTCCATCGAATGAACTTCGATCGCTTTTGGAAACCGTTAACGATACGACGTAATCCCTTTGTGCTGCGGTACTTTGTTTGTCCGAGGTTTGATCGTCGGTATCCTACATACCGTGTTCACATCTCATTCACAACAAACAACTTCTCTCGTCCATGATCATTGCATCTCTTGTGACCTAGTCACGTCCTTGCAAGGTGTTGATGCAATATCACCGAGTGGGCCCAGAGTACCTGTCCTGTCACAAGGACTGACAAATCCTGCTCTGATCTATTAACATACTCATCAACCATCTATTTCGGAATACCCAAAGTGCACCGTTATAGACAGCATATTTCAGTCAGGCGGTGGGATACAAATCAAAGTCTCCTCATAGATGACAATTACGTATGATCATTACGATCTAAGGACTAAGCCATATGTTACAAAGTCATAGCAACGCTGAACTATGTGACTCGATCACATTGCAATACTTTAGGTGGGTGTACGTCCATCACATCATTCCCCTTAACGATATGACCTTATTGTCAATGGACTTAAGTGTCGCCATGATCAGGAAAGCTTGATCAATCAATTGCCAAATGAGATAGTTTACCCGAGTTAAACTACGGACCATGTTTTATACTACACCTGTATTAGTATTTCCAAGTAATACAGTTATAGCACAGTATAAAAAGTATTATGAACAAAACGGATATGTGACAAATATCTTTATTAATTTGTCTCTAGGGCACATATCCAACAATACCATGAGTCGAGGATGCGCAAGGATAACCAAACCCCCATACACTCCTCCTCAGGGTACCTGTCTCTTTGTGAACCTCCTGATTAGATTGAGAGTTACCGATAATAAGTGCATGAGTTCTTCAGACTAATGTGAGTATTCGAAAGTTGACACTTCCACCCACCTATACTTTTTCTAGCCTCTTCGATACCGTGCATTGCCCTTTCTCACCTCGAGAGTTGGCGCATACTTCGCCGGTGCATCCAAACCCTTGGCACGATACGCTTTGTCATCATAAGCCTCCTTATATCTTTCCTCAAAACAACCACCATACCTACCTACAAAGTATTTCCATAGCCTTTCCGAGATACATTGCCATGCAACATCCACCTTCTCATGACTTGATCTTCATGTCATACATGCTACTTGCTTGATCGATGAACCGCATGCTAGTTGGTCCTTGCCCTAATCATTGCTACATGACGCGCTAGTATCATTGCATATCCTGCTATCCTGGCAGAAGCATACATTTGCATCATGATAGTTATATTTTCTTTATGTGAGTACCTTTGTAAAGTGTGAAAGATCTCCTATATTCTTGTAAAATATAGAGTATTGCCCCTAAAGTGAGAAAAAGATCCCAAAGAGGACAAAATCAAAAGATCCCAAAGAGGAAAAATGAGAGTTAAATAGAAAGAACCATTGAGGCCACCAAAAAATAAAAATAAAGAGAAAAAGAGAAAATTTTTAATAAAAAGATAGAAGGGGGCATACTACTATTCCTTTTGAGAGATCCACACTAGTACTTCATCTCCTATCCCTTGTACTCCATAGATATCATCATCATGCATATAGCTATGTGGGGACCCTTCAAACTATAGAATTTGGCTTGTATATTCCAATGATGAGCCTCCTCAAACGAGCTCTAGGTCTTCTTGAGCAAGCAAGTTAGATGCACCCCCACTAGTTCCCTTGGAGAGATTTTAGCTCACATGTGCATCCGTTGTATGGCAATCCCTACTCCTCACATCATATCTATCATATGGCCTTCTCTCGCCTATGATTGTCCTCATTGATGTGAGCCTTTCACACCTTTTTGTCTTCCTCCTCCACCTTCTTTCTGTTTCGCCTTTTAGGTGTCAACTTTCTTGCTCACGCTCATCCATTCAATGAGTGCTCAAAATATCGAAAGGGAGTGGATCAGTTTGACTTGTACATGGCTAGTGGTCTGGGGACGAGTCTGTCAGAACCCCAACTTGGCTAAGTGCTAGGGTTGCTTGTGTCCTTTGCATCATGAAGAAATTTCAAAAGAAATTCAAAATTGGGGAAAAGAAAAGCCCTAAAGAATTTAATTAAATGGCCAGACAAAAATTGCTTCCAAAAATTCCTCTGGTATTTTTGAAAAGTCTTATAAATATGCATGATCACATATAAAGTGAAGTGGGTCCCACTGCATGCACCAAGATTTGTCAAAAATTCCAAATAGGGCTTGGAAATTAATTAAAAACCCTATTTGATTTGAAATTCAAATTATTTGAATTAAAAATATCTCCAAAACTTGTGAGTGGCTAGATATATATATTGTAAGGTCACATAAAAGTTTTGAGGATTTTACAAAATGCTTTGCTAATTTTTTCCAGAGCAAAACAATTTACAGAAAAGGAAAACACAGAAAAACAGAAGAAAAATAGAAAAAAGGAAATCGAGCCCACTTACTTGGGCCTCGGGCCCAACTTACCTTTTCACGGCCCAGGCCTGCCCCCTTTCTTTTGTCTTCTTCCCCGGCGTGGCAAGCAGCTCGCTGGAGCGCATGCCGACGCTGGCGAGCACCTGTTAGGCTGCCTGGCACCCTCCCAGGCGACCTTATCGCGCCAGGGGACGCCCACGTCGCCCCGTTCCTCTTTCCCCCTCTCGCCCTCTCTTCTCATGCCCTCTGCGCGTTTTCCCCAATCACCCGAGCGCCGCCGCAGTTCGACGCCGCCGAGAACACGCGGCCACCGCCGACGACAAGCCTCCCCGTGCTATCCATCCTGTTCTTCATCCTCGTATTCGTCTCTGCGCAAAGAATCGAGAGCTGATTCGACCCGAGGCCAACATACGCTTCACCGAGACCTCGCCGGAGCCGCCGCTCGATTTCTTCGATTCCGGCCACCACAAAGCCTCTTCGACCGCGCCACCGCCTCCGTTGTAATCACGGTGAGCTTCAGGTTCACCCTAGATATCGCACGGCCTACCCCTTTCACTCTATCGCTGTCCGCCATGAGAGCAGAGGAACCCCGCCGCCATGAACGTCGTCGCTGGAGCTCCAGTGCTTCTATGCCTCTCCCATGGTGTCCTTCGTCCTCCTGGTGATCCCAGGGTTCGAAAAAGGTAGCGCAGCTCCAAGCTTGCCCCTTGAAGCGAGCTCCTCGTCGAGCCCTTGCCACGGCCGCCGCCCGAGCACGTCGTCGACGAGCTTTCGGCGACTCCCGAGCCTCCCCGTGCGTGCGGGACGAACTGCGCGTGCACGGGCTCCATTTTGGTGGCCTTGGCGTGCCAAATGGTGGCCTGTGCCGCCGTTTTGCGCAGCGCCGCCGCACACTGTTGCCACCGGCGACATGCCGCCGGCGAGCCCAACCATTAGGGCTTAATGAACCTAGCTAATCTTCCCCCACACCCTATGACAAGTGGGCCCTGCCCCCTTAAACATTCTGGTTAATTTAATTAACCACGGGTTTAACCCCCCGAGGCTAAAAAATGGACCCCACTGGTCAGAGGCCTCCCCACGTCAGCATGATGTCATGCTGACGCAATAAACAGAAAAACAAATTAAAAGAATTAGAGAAATCAGAGAAAAATCCAGAAAATTGGTTAAACTTTGGAAAATCATAGAAAATTCATATTAACTCCAAATTAAACATATAATATATGAAAAGTTATCAGAAAAATGCAAGGATTATGAATATGCAATTTGTTTTCATGTCTGGCCATTTTAAAATGGGTGAACAGTAGCAAACATGCATATGGTATAATTTGAATTTGAATTTGAAGTTTGAATTTGCAAACCTTTTGCAATACACTTCAATTAAATTGAATTTGCAACACATCAGCACCATATACATCATGTTCTACAACTTGATCATGTGCTTGTGCATTTTATTTTGGTGTTGCCCCCCTTTGTTGATGATTGCTTCAGTAACAGTGTTTCCGAGACGGTGATCACCCCCGAAGAAGAAGACCACCGTTAAGACTCGTGTATCGTCAGCAAGGCAAGAAACCCCCATTGATCATGTCTATAAAATCCCAATTCCCTCTCAGTCTCGCTTATGCATGTTTAGGAGATCACCTTGTATCGATTCTACCGCATAGTTGAACCCATATCCGATGCATGCCCTATCATCTTGTCACAGTAGTAAGCAAACCACAATCCTAGCTGACATAGGAGTTGATTGATATCATGTGGCCCCCTGCAACTGTTACTGCTTATTGCATGCTTAGTGGTACAATGAGGTGCTTTTGATGTGAGTCGGGATGATGGTGAACATGGTGTTGATGAAAGTGAAACTTTGTTGGTGAATCCACCCTAATACAAGGTGAACGATGAGAGGCTGTGTAGGAGTACACAGCGGGTTGTCTCGTTGAACACCGCCTTAAGCCCGAGTTCTTGTATGGTAATCCGAGATAAAGAGTACAACCACACATTGGGCTCACTGACCCCTCTCGACCTAGTAACTCACCCCGATCCAAGTCCAGGAGTCACACCTAGTTCAGGATTTCCATTCGGCATATGCATAGAAAGATAAAGGAAGTGAAATGTGGAATTCATGGTAGGGCTTGTAGAACATGGCTTCTCAAGCGGAGAACCATCCGTCGAGGTGGGCTTGTCAGTCGTGCCTACATGGTTTGAGTCTTGGCTGGAAGCTCGGCCGGAACTCCAGTTGGGTTTGGAACTCAGACAGTTGACTCCTTGGACTAGAACGGAGCTGTGGGCGAAGTGTTGTGGTGAACATCCTCGCTGTTACCTCTTGAACGGTGGCGAGACTTGGCGGTAACCGATGGTCATGTGTGTGTAGTTTACACACTTGCAAGGTTAACAAAACTATTCGAATAGCCGCGTCCGCGGTCATGGACTACTTGGAAAACTGTGCTTGATTATTAGACAACTTGAATGGATACTTCTAAAACTTGCAAGATAAGCGTGAGTGCTATGGTGTGCTTCCTCGTGGGGAAGTCGAGGAAGTAACCATAGTGGTGTATTGGTTGGAGACTTGGTAGTGGACTCGTGTACGCTTCTTACCTCAAGTCTGGTACTCGTAGTACAGGATTAGCCAAGTCAAAGCTGGCACTTCTGCATGTTGAACCCCACCTGCCTTTACCTTGATACTTGAGCATGAGTAGTATAGATCTGATGTAAGTCTGCTGAGTACGATTTTGTACTCACGTTTGCTTATTCTATGTTTTAGATGAGAACCCGGACCCCGATGGAGTCACCTTCCTGAAGCTCGACGTTGACCTTGGTAGTATAGTCCCAGACAGCAGTCTGGTCCCTCGTGGAAGGGCATGTTTTTTGTACAAGGCTTCTCTAAGCCATTTGTTAAACTTGTCTGTACTCAGACCTAATTTGCTTCCGTTGTATGATGTAATGATGATCACAGACATGTGATCTTTGTATGCTCTATGTGTAAGTCAATAAAGATACACTTTGTAGAGTTATGTGATGATACCTGCTGTTCATACTAGGCATGTGTGCTGCGTGTATGTTTATAACATGCATGTCTTAGTATGGGTTTTCGAGACCTTAGTTGTGATCTGGCTGGCGGTTTTTTATACACCAAGTGGCCCTTAGATGTGCGCAGCTTGGGGCATCGCGATGCGATTGCTCGTGACTCTGTC
This sequence comes from Bromus sterilis, assembly GCA_950022295.1. Taxonomy (NCBI): domain Eukaryota; kingdom Viridiplantae; phylum Streptophyta; class Magnoliopsida; order Poales; family Poaceae; genus Bromus; species Bromus sterilis. The sequence goes on from OX465601.1 coordinate 57,368,286, forward strand.
ACGTGCACACTTTGTTGTATGATCGATCCCGCCCAAGACCCCGACTAAGTGATCGGGCTGGAGTAAGTCTATGTAAGAGTTAGGATTCAATCGATAACATGGTTGAGGCGACTTGTCTATGAGTATGGGATTCACCACCCATAAGCAATTAGACTTGTGAGTGGACGATGAGGACCCATCTCAGTTGATCATCCGGTCTGGATGGGATGCCCCTCACGTTCGATGCTTTCCGAGAGTGTTCTGTGCTTGGCCTTGTCTGCTTAGACAAGTGGGTACGACTCTCGGCTGTCCATGTGATTGCATCATGACTGGAATTACTTACGCATACCCCGGGTCCCGACAACCTTGGTATCAGAGCAGGACTGTCTGTAGGCTAATCAAACCTTTGGTCGAAGTCGAGTCTAGCATTCTATAGTTATATAGTTACTTGGGTATAAAGGGAACAACATAAGGCTTCTTTTTCTCCTTACCCTCATCGATCTGAGTTCTGAGTCACCTTATCTTTTCTACGGGATGATAGGACTAGGCTCATCTATGTCTTACTAGAACATCTCGTTGAGTGCTTCCTTGTAGCCGTAGGACAGTTGTGGTTGTCCAGAGTCTTCGTGTCTTTGAGTTCCTTGAAGAAGTTATGTCCCATCTTCTCGAGGTTTTCTTGTTTTCCATCCCGGTGTAGCCGTTATGCTTCCCGATTTATCCCGTGTTTCTATGAATCATTGCCTTTGCATTACAATCTTTTCCTCCTAGTCATGTCCTCTTATCTTTGTTTCCATCGTAAAACCTGTTCTGATTGTTGATTTTATCACACAGGATGTCAGGTGGAACTCGTAGTGCTGTTCTTCGGAATCGAGACCGTGATCGGAATAGAAGTAATGATGAACCTCCTCCACCGCCTTCTGCGGCGGAAATCATGATGGAAGCTGAACGGAATAGACGTGATCAAACACGCCTTCTGGAGCTCACTGAGAAGAACACCGCTCGCCAGCGTAATGTGGTTGTCAGCATCCAGGACTTCATCCTCCTCAAGCCACCGGTATTTCGATGTTCCTCCGAGCCCCTTGAAGCTGATGATTGGCTCTGTTCCATCGAGCGTAAGCTTGAGACGGCGCATGTTGCTCCCAATGATCGTGTGATGTTTGCGGTATACTTCTTGGAAGGTGCTGCTGTTGAATGGTGGGAGAACTATGTTGCAATGCAACCTGATGGTCACGTAGTGACTTGGCAGCAATTCCGTGATGCCTTCCGAGGGTACCACATTCTGGATGAGATGATGGAAAGAAAGAAGGAAGAGTTTTGCAATCTAACTCAGGGAGATAGATCCATCCACGAGTATATGACTGAGTTCAACCATCTTGCTCGTTATGCTCAAGAGGAGATATCCACTAATGCCAGGAAGCAAGCAAGGTTCCGCAAGGGACTTAGCCCTGTTATTCGTCATGATCTCAATCTTCATGAGTTTGTCAACTTTGAGGATTTAGTCAATAGATCCTTCAGAGCTGAGTATGGAAATGAGGTGTTCGAAGAGACCCGCAAGCATGCTCGTGAGTTTGCTCCATCTTCTAGTTCGGCCCCTCAGAAACGCCGGATTTGGATTCCAACTAGTGCCATTCCTTCACACCTTTTTGCGAGGCCGTCCTATATGGTCCCTCAACCTCCTCCACCAAACACGAATCCCAACAGCTATGGTAGTGAGCCTGCCATCCTTGCTCCACCCCCTGACACCAGAGTTTGCTACAAGTGTGGTCATCCTGGCCACATCGCACGGAAATGTTCCTTGTCGGTGAAAGTTGATCCTCGTCCAAGACATGATGCCACCCCACCCAAGCCTTCCAAAGCTAAGTCTTCACAGAAATCAACCTCCAACTCCTTGCAAGCAAAGTCCTTAGCCACTGTTGGTGGTTGTGTGAACTAAATCTCAGTTGAGGAAGCTATTGATACTTCTGACGTCATCCTTGGTACACTCCCCGTCAATCGTGTTCCCACCTCCGTTCTTTTCGATCCAGGAGCTTCTCATTCATTCATGTCGGAGAGTTATGCACTTCTTCATGAGTTCGCCTTTGAAGAAATGTTTTCTCCAATGATCATTCAAACTCTTGGTTCCAAGTGGCAAACTAATAGGGTAAGCCATGGCAATCAAATTGAAATTGAGGGTTTAGTATTCCTTGCTTCTCTTATAGCCCTCAAGTCTTCAGACATTGATGTCATCCTAGGAATGGATTGGTTATCAAGGCATAATGCTTTCCTTGATTGTAAAGCCAAGTCAGTTAGACTTACCCATCCTTCAGGCCAGACCATTGACTACATATCACCCAACTCTCGAATCCAAGTGCATACTTTGAATGTGCTTCCCCTTCCCGACCTTGAAGATATTCCGGTGGTTCGTGACTTCCCGGATGTCTTTCCTGCAGAACTGCCAGGAATGCCTCCTGACAGATGTGTAGAATTCATTGTAGATCTTGCCCCAGGAACCGCCCCAATTTCCAGACGCCCATACAAAATGGCCCCACGTGAGTTAGTTGAGCTTAAAATCCAACTTGAAGCTTTGTTGGCAAAAGGCTTCATCCGCCCTAGCTCGTCGCCATCGGGTTGCCCCGTTCTGTTCGTAACGAAGAAAGATGGAACAGAAAGGATGTGCGTAGACTATCGCCCGCTAAATCTAGCGACAATAAAGAACAAGTACCCACTGCCCAGGATCAATGATCTTTATGATCAACTTGCAGGATCCTCTGTCTTCTCCAAGATGGATTTGAGATTAGGCTATCATCAAATCAAGATCCGAAACGAGGACATTCCCAAAACAGCTTTCACTACTCGTTATGGTCTTTACGAGTTCACCTCATGTCCTTCGGTCTAACCAATGCCCCCGCCACTTTTTCACACATGATGAACTCTCATGGAGTATTTGGACATGTTCGTCGTGGTTTACCTCGATGACATCCTTATATACTCGAAGAACGAAGAAGAACATGCCGAGCATCTAAGGCTGGTATTGATGAAACTTAGAGAGCATCGCCTGTATGCTAAATTCTCCAAGTGTGAATTTTGGCTACCAGAAGTGACCTACTTAGGCCACGTGATTTCTGCAAAAGGCATTGCTATCAATCCCGAGAGAGTTCAGGCCGTCCTTGACTGGACTCCACCTGAATCGGTTAAGCAAGTTAGGAGTTTTCTTGGCTTAGCAAGCTATTGCAGCCGCTTCGTCGAGAACTTTTCTAAAGTTGCAAAGCCTCTGACTGAACTCCTCAAGAAAGATAAGAAATTCGAATGGACCCCCAAGTGCGAGGGAAGCTTTCAAGAGCTGAAAAGAAGATTGACTTCTGCACCCGTACTTGCGCCTCCAGACACCAAAAGGGATTTCGAGATCTTTTGTGATGCTTCACGACAAGGGTTAGGATGCATACTTATGCAAGATAGACATGTGGTAGCTTATGCTTCACGCCAGTTGCGGCCACATGAAGAGAACTATCCTACCCATGATCTTGAACTCGCTGCCGTAGTTCATGCCCTGACGACTTGGCGACATTACCTCCTTGGTAATCGTTGTGAGTTTTATTCCGACCACCAAAGCCTCAAATACATTTTCACCCAGCCAGATCTTAATCTCAGGCAAAGACGCTGGATAGATTTGATAAAAGATTACGACGTAGGAATTTCTTACACCCCAGGAAAAGCCAATGTCATGGCTGATGCACTAAGTCGTAAGTCGTACTGTAACAACCTCATGTTACAGCAGTATCAACCACTTCTTCATGAGGAATTTCGAAAGCTCAATCTCGAGATTGTTCCTCGTGGATCTCTTTTCAACTTTGTGGTGAAACCAACCCTTGAGGATCAAATCATAGTTGCCCAAAGACGTGCACGAGGTGTACGCCGGATCAAGGAGAACATTGCTAGCGGAGTTGCTAAATGTTTCTCCACAGATAGTAAAGGAACGGTATTCTTTGAAAATCGTTTGGTAGTACCTAAGAATAGGGACCTACGACAACTCATCCTCAAAGAAGACCATGACACACCCCTCTCCATTCATCCCGGTAGCACAAAAATGTACCGAGATCTACGCCAGAGATTTTGGTGGACTAGGATGAAGAGAGACATTGCTCGATTTGTTGCCGAATGTGATGTTTGTCGTCGCATTAAGGCAGAACACCAAAGACCTGCTGGTACACTTCAACCTTTGCCTATTCCCGAGTGGAAATGGGACAAAGTCGGTATGGACTTCATCACCGGCTTTCCAAAAACCCAGAAAGGAAATGATGCCATCTTCGTTGTCATAGATAGGCTTTCCAAAGTTGCTCACTTCTTTCCTGTTCGCGAGTCTATAACTGCTAGTCAGTTAGCGGACTTGTACGTCTCTAGAATTGTGTGTCTTCACGGTGTTCCTTTGGTAATCAATTCTGATCGTGGTAGCCTTTTCACCTCTAGATTCTGGGGAAGCTTTCATAATGCTATGGGAACTCATCTCTCCTTTAGTACAACCTTCCATCCTCAGTCTAGTGGTCAAGTCGAACGGGTTAACCAAATCCTGGAAGACATGCTCAGAGCTTGTGTTATCTCATTCAGAAATAATTGGGAGAAATCTCTTCCATTTACCGAATTTTCTTATAACAACAGTTTCCAATCTAGTCTGAACATGGCTCCTTTTGAACTCCTCTATGGAAGACGATGTCGAACACCCCTTAACTGGTCAGAAACCGGTGAAAGACAATTCTTTGGACCGGATATGATCAAGGAAGCAGAAGAGCAAGTTCGCATTGTTCGTGATCGATTGAAAGCCGCACAGTCTCGTCAGAAAAGTTACTATGATCATCATCATAGGCAAGAAAGCTACAATCTGGATGAGAAGGCTTACCTCCGGGTTACTCCTCTGAAGGGAACCCAAAGATTCGGTATCAAAGGCAAGTTGGCCCCACGTTACATCGGACCTTTCCGCATTATCGCTAAACATGGAGAAGTTGCCTACCAACTTGAACTACCCCCGCACCTTTCCCGAGTACATGATATATTCCATGTGTCACAACTCAGGCGTTGCTTCAAGGACCCCATCCGCGAAGTCGACCATGAAACGCTTGATCTCCAAGATGACCTTTCTTATCGAGAGTACCCCGTTCGTATTCTTGATTCAGCAGAGCGTGTCACTCGTCGTTAGAAGATCAAGTTTCTCAAAGTGCAATGGTCACATCACTCCGAGAAAGAAGCAACATGGGAAAGAGAAGACCGCCTCCGTGCCGAGTACCCCTCCTTCCTCCCGATGACTTCTGAATCTCGGGACGAGATTCTTTTGAGTGGGGGCGAGTTGTCAGAACCCCAACTTGGGTAAGTGCTAGGGTTGCTTGTGTCCTTTGCACCATGAAGAAATTTCAAAAGAAATTCAAAATTGGGGAAAAGAAAAGCCCTAAAGAATTTAATTAAGTGGCCAGACAAAAATTGCTTCCAAAAATTCCTCTGGTATTTTTGAAAAGTCTTATAAATATGCATGATCACATATAAAGTGAAGTGGGTCCCACTGCATGCACCAAGATTTGTCAAAAATTCCAAATAGGGCTTAGAAATTAATTAAAAACCCTATTTGATTTGAAATTCAAATTATTTGAATTTCAAAAATCTCCAAAAACTTGTGAGTGGCTAGATATATATATATTGTAAGGTCACATAAAAGTTTTGAGGATTTTACAAAATGCTTTGCTAATTTTTTCCAGAGCAAAACAATTTACAGAAAAGGAAAACACAGAAAAACAGAAGAAAAATAGAAAAAAGGAAATCGAGCCCACTTACCTGGGCCTCGGTCCCAACTTACCTTTTCACGGCCCAGGCCTGCCCCCTTTCTTTTGTCTTCTTCCCCGACGCGGCAAGCAGCTCGCTGGAGCGCATGCCGATGCCGGAGAGCACCTGCTAGGCTGCCTGGCACCCTCCCAGGCGACCTTATCGCGCCAGGGGACGCCCACGTCGCCCCGTTCCTCTTTCCCCCTCTCGCCCTCTCTTATCATGCCCTCTGCGCGTTTCCCCAATCACCCGAGCGCCGCCGCAGTTCGACGCCGCCGAGAACACGCGGCCACCGCCGACGACAAGCCTCGCCGTGCTGTCCACCCTGTTCGTCATCCTCGTATTCGTCTCTGCGCAAAGAATCGAGAGCTGATTCGACCCGAGGCCAACGTACGCTTCACCGAGACCTCGCCGGAGCCGCCGCTCGATTTCTTCGATTCCGGCCACCACAGAGCCTCTCCGACCGCGCCACCGCCTCCGTTGTAATCACGGTGAGCTTCAGGTTCACCCTAGATATCGCACGGCCTACCCCTTTCACTCTATCACTGTCCGCCATGAGAGCAGAGGAACCCCGCCGCCATGAACGTCGTCGCTGGAGCTCCAGTGCTTCTATGCCTCTCCCATGGTGTCCTTCGTCCTCCTGGTGATCCCAGGGTTCGAAAAAGGTAGCGCAGCTCCAAGCTTGCCCCTTGAAGCGAGCTCCTCGCCGAGCCCGTGCCACGGCCGCCGCTCGAGCACGTCGTCGACAAGTTTCCGGCGACTCCCGAGCCTCCCCGTGCGTGCGGGACGAACTGCGCGTGCACGAGCTCCATTTTGGTGGCCTTGGCATGCCAAATGGTGGCCTGTGCCGCCGTTTTGTGCAGCGCCGCCGCACACTGTTGCCACCGGCGACATGCCGCCGGCGAGCCCAACCATTAGGGCTTAATGAACCCAGCTAATCTTCCCCCACACCCTATGACAAGTGGGCCCTGCCCCCTTAAACATTCTGGTTAATTTAATTAACCACGGGTTTAACCCCCTGAGGCTAAAAAACGGACCCCACTGGTCAGAGGCCTCCCCACGTCAGCATGAAGTCATGCTGACGCAATAAACATAAAAACAAATTAAAAGAATTAGAGAAATTAGAGAAAAATCCAGAAAATTGGTTAAACTTTGGAAAATCATAGAAAATTCATATTAACTCCAAATTAAACATATAATATATGAAAAATTATCAGAAAAATGCAAGGATTATGAATATGCAATGTGTTTTCATGTTTGACCATTTTAAAATGGGTGAACAGTAGCAAACATGCATATGGCATAATTTGAATTTGAATTTGAAGTTTGAATTTGCAAACCTTTTGCAATACACTTCAATTAAATTGAATTTGCAACACAGCAGCACCATATACATCATGTTCTACAATTTGATCATGTGCTTGTGCATTTTATTTTGGTGTTGCCCCCCTTTGTTGATGATTGCTTCGGTAACAGTGTTTCCGAGACGGTGATCACCCCCGAAGAAGAAGACCACCGTTAAGACCCGTGTATCGTCAGCAAGGCAAGCAACCCCCATTGATCATGTCTATAAAATCCCAATTCCCTCTCAGTCTCGCTTATGCATGTTTAGGAGATCACCTTGTATCGATTCTACCGCATAGTTGAACCCATATCCGATGCATGACCTATCATCTTGTCACAGTAGTAAGCAAACCACAATCCTAGCTGACATAGGAGTTGTGTCACAACCCCAATTTAGGCAAGTGCTAGGGTTTGAGTTTCCTTTGCATCATGTGAAAAATTCAAAAAGAAAATCAAAAATGGGGAATAGAAAAGCCCTGAGAAATTAAATCAAATGGCCAGATAAAAATCTTTTTCCAAAAATCATTTGAATGTTTGGAAAATTCCTATAAATGTTGCTGATCATTTTAAAAGTGGTTTGGGATCAATCCCATGCACATGGAATTTTCTAATATTCAAAAGGTGCTCTGGAAATTAAAGTTTACCCCTATTTGAATTGAAATTCAAATGTTTTGAATTTCAAAAATGTCCAAATTATTTATGTGACTATCTACTGGTCACCTAGGATTTATAAAAGTATTTGGACATTTATTAAAAATGCCTAGCTATTTTAAATCTAGGCAAAACAAATGAAACAGAAAAAAAAGCAAAGGCAAAGCTTACCTTGCGCCTCAGGCGAGGCCCAACTTACCTTGGCCTGGCCCAGCCCACCCCCGAACCGTTGTCGTCTTCTTCCCGGCCGAGCCAAGCTGCTCGGTGGAGGCAGGGCGTGGCCGCGGCGCCACCTCGATGCCGAGAGGCTTCCAGGCCCCCCCTGGACCTCATCTCCTCGCCTGGGAGGCCGCCTCGAAGCCCCCTTTCTCTTCCCCCTCTCTCTGGACCTCCTCCCCCTCTCCTCTTCGCGAATCCAGCGCCGCCCGTGAACACGCCGGAGCACCATCGTGGAGAACCCGTGGCCGACGAGCTCCTCAGCCCTAGCCACCTTGTCCATCACGTGCAGGGACATCGTCTTCGTCGAAGCCCTCATCGAATCGAGATGATCAAGCACCACAAGCGAAGGCAGCATCAACGAGTCGCCGCCGGAGCCGCGAGTTCGTCGTCGTCGATTCTTCGCCTCCGTCGCTCCTCCGGCTCTTCCGACCATTCCAACGTACTCCTGGTGAGGCCCCGATCATTTCCCCTCCGCTCCTGGGTTTCTTCCCTTCCTCTAGCTGCGGCCACCATGGGAGCCGAGCTCCGTCGCCGCCGTGGTCGACCTAGTACTTGCTCCCGTGCCCCTTGGACTCGCCGAGCTAGCCCATCGCCTCCCTGACGTCCCCAGCATCTTTTCTCACTAGGCCGTGGTCAAAATCCCGCACCAGAACGCAAACCCGACGTCGCCGGAATTCTGTCGCCGCCAAGCTCGTTGCCGCCTTCGATCCGGGCCCTTCCCCGAGCCCCTGATGGCACCGCTCGACGCGGGAGAACTCCAGGAGCTCAACGATGGTCTCCCCGGCTCCTCCCGTGCCCCCAGCCGTCGTCGCCTTCTTCCAGTGGCTCCGGCCACCGCGGACGTTGAAGCCGTCGACGCCGTGGTCCTCCCCGGCGACGATGGACTAGTCCATCGTACGCGCGAGGCCACGGGGAACCAAACGGTGCCCTCTGCAAGGCTCCTGGAGGCCAGGAAACCCACTCCGGCGCACCTCCGCCGTGGCCGTGGTCGCCGGCGGCTAACCGCCGGCAAGGCCCACGTGTTTAAGGGCTAAACCCCTCCTAATTGAACCCATGGGTCAATGACAGGTGGGGCCCCAGCCCCTAATCCCTCTGTTTATTTATTTTAACCACGGGATTAACCCCTGTGTCACAGACAGGTGGGCCCGTGTTGTCAGCCCCCCCACGTCACTGTGACGTCAGCCTGACGCAATAAATCGAGTTAATGAATTTTCCAATGAATTAATAAATCAAAGAAATTCCAGAAAATACCCCAAACTTTGGAAATTCATAGAAAATTCATATTAACTCCAAATTGGACAAATAATATATGAAAAATGATCAGGAGAAAATTATCTTTCCAAATATGCAACTTTCAACTTTGTTTGAGTTGATTTTAAAATGGGACCAGTAGCATATGTCATTTGGTTTATTTGAATTTAATTCAAATTCAAATCAATTGATTTTGCAACTTGGACCATGGAATTATGCTACCTTCCGACTACACTTCAGAAGCTTATCACACACATGATCATTTGGATTACAAAATACAAATACTAGCAAATGCAACTTGGACCAATTTAAATACATTTGGAGTTTGAATTTGAATTCACTTTCAAATCAACTTCAATTAACTTATTGCAATTGAAACCTAGATCACATCAATGCAATTCACATCATTTGACAACATAATCATGTGCTTGAGCATTGCAACTTATTTATGCTTTGTTTATATTTTTTGCTCGGATAGAAGTGGATCCGGAGCAGGAGGCTTCCCCCTTCGTTGAAGACACCGTATCGAAACCTCGTCAGCAAGGCAAGCAAACCCCCATTGATCATGTCGATAAAATCCCACTTCCCTCTCATGTCTCTCTTATGCATTGTTTAGGATGATCACCATGTTACGATTCTACCGCATAGATGAACCCATTCCATTGCATGACCTATCTTTTGTCACAGTAGTAAGCAAACCACAATCCTAGCAAATGTAGGAGTTGTTTGATATCATGTGGCCCCTGCAATGTTACTGCTTATTGCATGCTTAGTATGTTACCATGTTGTTACTGTGATGTGAGTCGGGATGATGATAAACATGGTGTTGATGAAAGTGAAACGTGTTGGTAAATCCACCCTAATACAAGGTGAACGATGAGAGGCTGTGTAGGAGTACACAGTGGGTTGTCTCGTTGAACACCGCCCTAGTACGAGTTCTTGTGTGGTGATCCAAGATGAAGAGTACAACCACACATTGGGCTCACTGACCCCTCTCGGCTTACTAACTCATCCCCTTCGATGTCCAGATGTCGCAGTAGTTCGGATTTCTGTAGGTATTGTGGCCTGGTAGCCAAGTGAGAGAACGGCTCATCCGAGATCGGCTTTCGCACCACGCACACATCGTCTGGGTCCACTTCGGTAAACCGGCCGGGTTCACGATAGTGGAAGACAACCCAGATAGGCGGCTTTCTTGGACTAGATCGGCTATGAGGTAACGGTTGTGGTGGCATCCTCGCTGTCATCTCTTGAACGGTGACACGCAAAAGGCGGTAACTGATGGCACGTGTGTGTAGCGGTACACCCCTGCAGGGTTAACAAAACTATTCGAATAGCCGCGTACGCGGTTATGGACTGCTTGGAAAGCTTAGCTTGATTATTAGACAACTTGAACTGGATACTTCTAAAACACACCAAGATAAGTGTGAGTGCTATGGCGTTCTTTCTCGTGGGGAAGTCGAGGAAGGCACCATAGTGGTGTAATTGGTTGAAGAGATGTAGTGGACTCGTGTACGCTTCTTATCTCAAGTCTGGTACTCGTAGTTCAGGACTAGCCAAGTCAAAGCTGGCACTTCTGCAAGTAAACCCCACCTCCCTTTACCTTGATACATGTGCATGAGTAGTATAGCTCCTATGTAAGTCTTGCTGAGTACGATTTTGTACTCACGTTTGCTTAATCTATGTTTTAGATGAACCCACCGACCCCGATGGTGACTTTTACCCGAAGCTTGAAGAATGAAGACTCAAACCAAGACCAAGCTAGTGTAGTCCCAGTCAGACGACTGGTTCCCTCGTGGAGGGCTTGTTTTTAGATAAGGCTTCTCTAAGCCATTTGTTAAACTTGTCTGTACTCAGACCTACTTGCTTCCGCTTGTCTGTTGTAATGTTGGATCACATGCTTGTGATCTCTGTGTGCACTCTGTAAGATTTATTTAATAAAGATATATACTTTGTAGAGAATTGCAATGATACCTGCTGTTCATACAAGGCATGTGTGCTGCGTGTATGTTTATAACATGCATGTCTTTGTATGGGTTTTCGAGACCTTAGTTGTGATCTGGCTGGCGGTCTTTTATACACCAAGTGGCCCTTAGATGTGCGCAGCTTGGGGCATCGCGATGCGATTGTTCGAGACTCTATCTCGTGCACACTTTGATGTATGATCGAGCCCGCCCTAGACCCCGACTAAGTGATCGGGCTGGAGTAAGTCTATGTAAGGGTTATAATACAATCGATAGTATGGTTGAGGCGACTTGTCTATGAGTATGGGAGTTCACCACCCATATCATTTAGACTTGTGTGCGGACGATGAGGACCCATTTCAGTTGATCAACCGGCCTGGATGGGATGCTCCTCTCGTTCGATGCTTTCCGAGAACGTTTTGTGCTTGGCCTTGTCTGTTTAGACAAGTGGGTACGGTTCTCGGCTCTCCATATGATTGTGTTGTAGCGAGGCTTGCATACGCTAACCCCGGGTCCCGACAAGTTGATTGATATCATGTGGCCCCCTACAACTGTTACTGCTTATTGCATGCTTAGTGGTACAATGAGGTTGCTTTTGATGTGAGTCGGGATGATGGTGAACATGGTGTTGCTGAAAGTGAAACTGTGTTGGTGAATCCACCCTAATACAAGGTGAACGATGAGAAGCTGTGTAGGAGTACACAACGGGTTGTCTCGTTGAACACCGCCTTAAGCCCGAGTTCTTGTATGGTAATTCGAGATAAAGAGTACAACCACACATTGGGCTCACTGAACCCTCTCGACCTAGTAACTCACCCCGATCCAAGTCCAGGAGTCACACCTAGTTCGGGATTTCCATTCGGCATATGCATAGAAAGATAAAGGAAGTGAAATGTGGCATTCATGGTAGGGCTTGTAGAACATGGCTTGTCAAGCGGAGAACCATCCGTCGAGGTGGGCTTGTCAGTCGTGCCTACATGGTTTGAGTCCTGGCTGGAAGCTCGGCTGAAACTCCAGTTGGGTTTGGAACTCAGACAGTGACTCTTTGGACTAGAACGGAGCTGTGGGCGAAGTGTTGTGGTGAACATCCTCGATGTCACCTCTTGAACGGTGGCGAGACTTGGCGGTAACCGATGGTCATGTGTGTGTAGTTTACACCCTTGCAAGGTTAACAAAACTATTCGAATAGCCGCGTCCGCGGTCATGGACTACTTGGAAAACTGTGCTTGATTATTAGACAACTTGAATGGATACTTCTAAAACTGGAAAGATAAGCGTGAGTGCTATGGTGTGCTTCCTCGTGGGGAAGTCGAGGAAGTAACCATAGTGGTGTATTGGTTGGAGACTTGGTAGTGGACTCGTGTACGCTTCTTACCTCAAGTCTGGTACTCGTAGTACAGGATTAGCCAAGTCAAAGCTGGCACTTCTGCATGTTGAACCCCACCTGCCTTTACCTTGATACTTGAGCATGAGTAGTATAGATCTGATGTAAGTCTTGCTGAGTACGATTTTGTACTCACGTTTGCTTATTCTATGTTTTAGATGAGAACCCGGACCCCGATGGAGTCACCTTCCTGAAGCTCGACGTTGACCTTGGTAGTATAGTCCTAGACAACAGTCTGGTCCCTTGTGGAAGGGCATGTTTGTTGTACAAGGCTTCTCTAAGCCATTTGTTAAACTTGTCTGTACTCAGACCTAATTTGCTTCCGTTGTATGATGTAATGATGATCACAGACATGTGATCTTTGTATGCTCTATGTGTAAGTCAATAAAGATACACTTTGTAGAGTTATGTGATGATACCTGCTGTTCATACTAGGCATGTGTGCTGCATGTATGTTTATAACATGCATGTCTTAGTATGGGTTTTCGAGACCTTAGTTGTGATCTGTCTGGCGGTTTTTTATACACCAAGTGGCCCTTAGATGTGCGCAGCTTGGGGCATCGCGATGTGATTGCTCGTGACTCTGTCACGTGCACACTTTGTTGTATGATCGAGCCCGCCCTAGACCCCGACTAAGTGATCGGGCTGGAGTAAGTCTATGTAAGAGTTAGGATTCAATCGATAACATGGTTGAGGCGACTTGTCTATGAGTATGGGATTCACCACCCATAAGCAATTAGACTTGTGAGTGGACGATGAGGACCCATCTCAGTTGATCATCCGGTCTGGATGGGATGCCCCTCACGTTCGATGCTTTCCGAGAGTGTTCTGTGCTTGGCCTTGTCTGCTTAGACAAGTGGGTACGGCTCTCGGCTCTCCATGTGATTGCATCGTGACTGGAATTACATACACATACCCCGGGTCCCGACAACCTTGGTATCAGAGCAGGACTGTCTGTAGGCTAATCAAACCCTTGGTCGAAGTCGAGTCTAGCCTTCTATAGTTATATAGTTACTTGGGTATAAAGGGAACAACATAAGGCTTCTTTTTCTCCTTACCCTCATCGATCTGAGTTCTGAGTCACCTTATCTATTCTACGGGCTGATAGGACTAGGCTCATCTATGTCTTACTAGAACATCTCGTTGAGTGCTTCCTTGTAGCCGTAGGACAGTTGTGGTTGTCCAGAGTCTTCGTGTCTTTGAGTTCCTTGAAGAAGTTATGTCCCATCTTCTCGAGGTTTTCTTGTTTTCCATCCCGGTGTAGCCGTTATGCTGCCCGATTTATCCCGTGTTTCTATGAATCATTGCCTTTGCATTAAAATATTTTCCTCCTAGTCATGTCCTCTTATCTTTGTTTCCATCGTAAAACCTGTTCTGATTGTTGATTTTATCACACAGGATGTTAGGTGGAACTCGTAGTGATGTTCTTCGGAATCGAGACCGTGATCGGAATAGAAGTAATGATGAACCTCCTCCACCGCCTTCTGCGGCGGAAATCATGATGGAAGCTGAACGGAATAGACGTGATCAAACACGCCTTCTGGAGCTCACTGAGAAGAACACCGCTCGCCAGCGTAATGTGGTTGTCAGCATCCATGACTTCATCCTCCTCAAGCCACCGGTATTTCGATGTTCCTCCGAGCCCCTTGAAGCTGATGATTGGCTCCGTTCCATCGAGCGTAAGCTTGAGATGACGCATGTTGCTCCCAATGATCGTGTGATGTTTGCGGTATACTTCTTGGAAGGTGCTGCTGTTGAATGGTGGGAGAACTATGTTGCAATGCAACCTGATGGTCACGTAGTGACTTGGCAGCAATTCCGTGATGCCTTCCGAGGGTACCACATTCTGGATGAGATGATGGAAAGAAAGAAGGAAGAGTTTTGCAATCTAACTCAGGGAGATAGATCCATCCACGAGTATATGACTGAGTTCAACCATCTTGCTCGTTATGCCCAAGAGGAGATATCCACTAATGCCAGGAAGCAAGCAAGGTTCCGCAAGGGACTTAGCCCTGTTATTCGTCATGATCTCAATCTTCATGAGTTTTTCAACTTTGAGGATTTAGTCAATAGATCCTTCAGAGCTGAGTATGGAAATGAGGTGTTCGAAGAGACCCGCAAGCATGCTCGTGAGTTTGCTCCATCTTCTAGTTCGGCCCAGCTCTAGAATCCAAGTGCATACTTTGAATGTGCTTCCCCTTCCCGACCTTGAAGATATTCCGGTGGTTCGTGACTTCCCGGATGTCTTTCCTGAAGAACTGCTAGGAATGCCTCCTGACAGATGTGTAGAATTCATTGTAGATCTTGCCCCAGGAACCGCCCCAATTTCGAGACGCCCATACAAAATGTCCCCACGTGAGTTAGCTGAGCTTAAAATCCAACTTGAAGCTTTGTTGGCAAAAGGCTTCATCCGCCCTAGCTCGTCGCCATCGGGTTGCCCCGTTCTGTTTGTAACGAAGAAAGATGGAACAGAAAGGATGTGCGTAGACTATCTCCCGCTAAATCTAGCGACGATAAAGAACAAGTACCCACTGCCCAGGATCAATGATCTTTATGATCAACTTGCAGGATCCTCTGTCTTCTCCAAGATGGATTTGAGATTAGGCTATCATCAAATCAAGATCCGAAACAAGGACATTCCCAAAACGGCTTTCACTACTCGTTATGGTCTTTACGAGTTCACCGTCATGTCCTTCGGTCTAACCAATGCCCCCGCCACTTTTTCACGCATGATGAACTCGATCTTCATGGAGTATTTGGACAAGTTCGTCGTGGTTTACCTCGATGACATCCTTATATACTCAAAGAACGAAGAAGAACATGCCGAGCATCTAAGGCTGGTATTGACGAAACTTAGAGAGCATCGCCTGTATGCTAAATTCTCCAAGTGTGAATTTTGGCTACCAGAAGTGACCTACTTAGGCCACGTGATTTCTGCAAAAGGCATTGCTGTCAATCCCGAGAGAGTTCAGGCCGTCCTTGACTGGACTCCACCCAGTTGCTAGTTTTTGTTTTTTGCTGTTTTTGTATTTCAGGTTTTTCGTCCATTAAAAGTGCTCCAAAAATTCCGGGAAAAATATATAAAAAATCAGCGCAACAGAAGCTTCCGGAATCACCAAGAGAGGGAAGGGGGCCACCACCAGGCAGCCAGGAGGGCAGGTGGCGTGGCCCCACCCTGGGCGCGCCAGGGACCCTCCTGACTGCCTCGTGGGTCCCCTCGATGCCCCCTTCGCCTATATTTACCCCTCGGGGTGGAAACCCCTAATACAGACTCCTCTTTCGCGATCTCGCCTCTGTTCCGCTGCCGCTGCCGTTTCAAGATCGGGGCTGCCTGGAGAAGCTGCTCCGGCACCCTGCCGGGAGAAGCTACCCCCTCCGGGAGACCCTCCATAGCCATGGACGCCTCCCGTATGTACCGTGAGTAGTTTCCCTTGGACCATGGGTCCGTGACCAGTAGCTATGTGATCTATCTCTCCCCCTTTTGTGCTTCCACTTTCGAGTCCTCGTGAGCTGCCTCACATGATCGAGGCATCTATGTAATTTCTGCTGTTGCTATGCTGAGTTTGTTGGGATCTGATGGATTATGAGACTATGTTCAGATTGTGATAGAGTAATATATTTGGTTCTTCTCTTTTATATTTTGTTCTTTAGGAAATTCTTGCATGTTCTCCGTTGCGGTATTTTCTTTGGCCAAGTATTTTATTTGCAACTCCAAGAGAGACCGTTATGCTTGATTGTGTGTTTAGCCCCTTGATGTCTAGCTTGAGTGACAGAAACATGAGACTAGGGGATGTGCTGTTGCCACCAGGGATAAAACACAGTGCTTGTACCGGCGGGTGCAAGGATTGTTTACTTTACACAAAGTTCTTTTAATGCAGTTGTCTGTTGCTTTGAGTTTACACTTTGGGTGGGATTCGCAACTTAATACTAGCGAGATGTTCTGGATAGATATATCAAGGTGGATGATTCGTAGTAGATGCAGATGGATTTCGGTCTACTTACCTTGGCGTACTGCCCATTTCTTTTGAGCCCTTCCTTTCTTTGCAGCATAGTTAGCGGTGGTTGATGACCCTCAACGTAGAGGGATCTATTGCAGTGTTTTCGATAAGTAAGAGTGTCGAACCCAACGAGGAGCAGAAGGTAGTAGCAAGTGACTTTGATAAGGAGATAAGTGCAAGCACTGAAAGATAACTTTTTA
Source organism: Bromus sterilis (assembly GCA_950022295.1). NCBI lineage: Eukaryota > Viridiplantae > Streptophyta > Magnoliopsida > Poales > Poaceae > Bromus > Bromus sterilis. The sequence goes on from OX465601.1 coordinate 57,385,054, forward strand.
GGGGTTTTCTTGGTATAAGCGACAGGAAAGTAAAGACGAGCAAAGTAAAAGATACTGGATAGTAAAAAGTGGCCCAATCCTTTCTAAGCAAAGGAGAGGCCTAGCAACTGAACTTATAAAAGCTAAAGTGTTCTTGAGGACACACGGGAGAAGTAGTCATGTGCTTTCGCCATATTCCGTATCGGTACTATGTATTGTGTTGATAAGTGTTTGGTGGGTGGATCTATGCTAGTGCATCCTCTAGACTAAGATGAATGCACTCTTATGATTAAATACCTTGCAAGCATCCGCAAATACAAGATAGTAATTAAGGCAAAAGCCTAACCATAGCAATACGATCAGTGATCCATTGTTCCCTTGTGCAAAAGCGTGCAAACTGGGGTTTAGGTTTCTGTCACTCCGTCAACCCACCGTAAGCATTCTTTACACACAATGCATTCCCCTAGGTCCTTGATAAGGCGAAGTGTTGAGTGTTCGACTCACACAACACCACTAGGAAAATAACAACATAACTTAAACATCAACCAACACATATTACTTCAACATCATATGACTACTAGCAACTAGACTGCTCCCATGTCCTCAAGAACTAAATTAACTACTCACAAGACATAAAAGAGATCATGATAAGTGGGGATAAATAGATGATAAACAATCTGAACACAATAATATTTCTCCAACAAAAATCAATAGCATTCACCACAAAGTAGTAATCAACACCGGTAGAGTAGAGAGGATAGATAGTACGGATTACAACACGAGTTGCAATTGTGACAAGATTGGATGAAGATGGAGATGGTGCTGATGATGGGGATGGTGTTGATGATGATCTCGATGATGCCCGTGACGATGGTGATGACGATGGCGACGATCTCCCCTTTCGGGAGGTGATCTCCCCGGCGGAATCTGCCCGCCAGAGATGGCTTTTCTTCTCTGTAGGTTTACGCCACGGAGCGGCGGCGAAACTCCGGAAACTCTCCTCTTTTTAGGGTTTTTGGACGACAAGGGGTATATAGACCAGAGGGGGGAGACGGGAGTGGCCCCGGGGGTCCAGGCACCCTCCCGGCGCGGCGAGGGGTGGGGCCTCGCCAGGTGGACGCCAGGGCACCCTGTGGCCCCCCTCTGGTTGCTCTTTTGCGTGTCTTCGTGATCCTTCTGGAAAACAGCCTCCGTCGATTTTCAGGTAATTTGGAGGTGTTCTTCTTCAGCAACTCATCGTCCACTTTTTACCGCTGAAACCTGCGTCTGCTGCTTCGGCACCGGAAAGTTTCAAACTGTGTAAAATAAGCCAAAACAACATAAGAATTGCATCATATCATGAAATATATCAATGAATAAGAAAGAATTACTATATAAAATAGTGATGCAATTTGGACGTATCAACTCCCCCAAGCTTAAACCTCGCTTGTCCCCAAGCGAATACTGAGCTCAGTAAACCTGTCCACAAGTTTAAGAGAGTGAAGTGTCGATAAATAGAATACGGACAAGAAGCATCAAGGTTCCTTCATCATACTCAAGCATCCTCAACAGCAACCTCAACTCATAAGGCTCTCATGAGAAACTAACAACAATTATAATCAAAAGCAGGGTTGAGGAAACTCATCAAATTATGGCAAACATAACCTTGGTCAAAGGGCAACTACAAACAATTGAAGCTTTTGAAAGGATATGTTAGTAGTCATGAAGTGCAAATGCTAACACAAAGGAAGATGCTCGCTAGGCAAAAGCTTTCACAAACAACTTACTTATCAAAAGATAATGTCAACAAGGATATGGCATGGCAAAACTTAATGCAGCTCTATATGGATGAATCCTCATCATCATCAAATGTCTGTTCTCTAAGGGAAAAGAAGGAAGTGGGAAAACTGACTCAACATGAAAGTGGAAGAAAGGCCTTGTTAAGGGCAAGCAGGGAAAACTCATGTGCTATCCTTAAATCAAACAGAATAAAAATAGATTTTGGGGCGGTGCATAGTTTGTCAACGAATGCTAATAGATAACTCAATTACTTCTCAAGATGGACAAATTTCGAGGAACGGCTCCCAAGTGAGGACGATCACATCGCCTTAATCTCCTTTGTTTATCACTGCCAAAGTTTCTGATTTCTCATAGACCAAGCGTGAAGGAGGGTTTGTTTGTTATATTATCTTTCGAGCTGGGCGCACCCATGCCAGTTCCTCCTCGTATTATGGGTTTGCAGATTAGACATGCAATCCCGGGGTAAAACTTGTCCAACTTAAGAAGATCATGAATTACCTACCACTTCCTCATGAGCTAAACAAGAGGCACAAAACAGAAGATTTTGAACATTTAAGGATAACACATAAATTCTATACTTATAGGAGTGGTAGGGGAATACCACGAACAGGAAGGTATGGTGGACTCAAATGGAAGGTGATGGTTTCAGGGTATGGATGCACAAGAAGAAATCTACTTGGCAAAGACTTTGGCTATTAAATGCTTTGAGAGAACAGACAGTTGATGCTAATTTAGATGCAAAACATATAAGGCATAAACATTAAGGTAAGCATAACACATCAAGTTGTCTTGCTTGTCAACATAACACTTCAAGCATAATAACATAAAGGTTTTGGCTAAGTCGATACTTGAGAAAACATGTATGTTGTCAAGACCAAAGCTATGTTTGCCAAAATTTAAATAAAGTTTTCAAAGCCATACCTGATATAAGGTCAATACTCCCCATAAGAATCGTCATATGATGCCGATTGCGTGAAGAGAATACCGAGTGCAGCGAAGGAACCAATAGACTTCTCAGTAATATTCCAATATAGACGACTCCACACTCACGGATACAATCTCTCCACAGACGGAGTGATAGACCTCAATGCAAACACCTATTTCATATAATAAACTCCCTAGACATGATACGACTCTACTTGACTCTAAAAGACTAAGATAAAGATAAACATACCGGGCACTCCCCCAAGCTTGGAACAAGCTGAGGGAATGCCATTACCCGAGGAGATTTACTCCTCATTCTTGTTCTTGTTGATTCTTCAAATCTTTGATGACACGACGAAGGGTTTGGTTTTCCTCCTCCAAAATCTCCACTTGCACCTTTTGTACACGGAAATCTTCACACAGTTGATTTGTGATACGGTAAGCTTCGGAGATGGTGGAGATCGTACGTTGATCTTCCTCCTTGTTTTGATGGAACCCCTGATTGCTGGGCGGTGATAATCTTGATTTCTTTTCTCACGGAACGCTCCATCTGCGCTCGCCTTGCAGCGATTTCTTCTTCTGTGGCCCAATCTATGTATTTACCTTGGTTGAGGTCTTTCTGAACTTCACGTAGACGCCGTCCCATGAAGTCCTCTCCACTTTAGCCACAAGAATACATCTCTAACAATAGCTTTTTACCCTGGCAGAAACAGATTTAAGAGAAAACACACGAAATCGCGAGATACACTGCCGGAACGATGCAGGTGAATATATAGCAAAAATTTCTGCAATAAAAGGAAGGTAACGAGCCAAAGTGGAGTCGAAGACGGACTCCTGGGTGCCCAGGCGGCCTCCCGGCGCGGCCAGGAGGTAGGGCGCGCCAGGGGGGCACCTGGGCCCCCTGGAACTCCTCTCCGGCTCCGCTTAGGCCTCGAATTTTCCTAATTTTTTAAAAACTCATAATATGGAACTTTTATGGCGGTTCGCGATGTTTCCTTACCGTAATACATACCTTTTCTTTATTCTGATTCTGTCGGTGTCTGAAACAGGGCTGCAACATGTTCTTCATGAGTTGTTGTGCGTATTATATTTACATCAACATTGACGGGATCTCCCGCCATGTAATGCTTGAGTCTTTGCCCATTCACAACTTGAGGTTTGGTGCCTTCAAAATTGTTAATCTTAATTGCACCAGACCGATAGACTTCTTCGATATGAAATGGCCCTTCCCACCTGGAAAGTAGTTTACCTGGAGAAATCCTGAAACAGGATCTAAACAATAAAAATTTATCACCAACATTAAATTCACATTTCAGAAACCTCCTGTCATGCCATTTCTTTACCTTTTCCTTGAACATTTTAGCGCTCTCGTAAGATTCACTTCTCCACTCATCTAGAGAAGTCAAGTTCATGAGACGCTTTTCACCAGCTAAATTTGGGTCAGCATTAAGCTCTCTAACAGCCCAGAAAGCTTTGTGTTCTAATTCCAATGGCAGATGGCAAGCCTTGCCATAGACCATTTTATAAGGAGACATGCCCATGGGGTTTTTGTAAGCAGGTCTATACGCCCACAAAGCATCTCCTAACTTATTTGACCAGTCCTTCCTATTTCTGTTAACTGTCTTTTGCAAGATCAACTTGATCTCTCTATTGGTGAGCTCCACTTGCCCACTAGTTTGAGGATGGTACGGTGACGCAATTCTATGATTGACATCGTACTTGGCTAAAGCTTTTCTAAAAGCTCCATGCGTGAAGTGTGATCCTCCATCAGTCATGAGATACCTAGGTACACCAAACCTAGGGAAAATTACATCTTTGAGCATTTTCAAAGATGTTTTATGATCAGCACTCTCAGTGGGGATTGCTTCAACCCACTTGGTCACATAATCAACAGCAACTAAAATGTGAGTGTACTTGTGTGAAGAAGGAAAATGACCCATAAAATCAAAACCCCAGCAATCAAAAGGCTCAATCACTAGTGAGTAATTCATAGGCATCTCATTCCTTCTACTAATATTACCAACTCTCTGACATTTATCACAGGCTAAAACATAATTTCTAGCATCTTTAAAGAGAGTAGGCCAATAAAAACCTGATTGGAGAACCTTATGTGCGGTTCTCTCACCGGCGTGATGTCCTCCATAGGGATTATCGTGACATTGCTTGAGAATGTCCTTCTGCTCGTGTTCCGGTATGGATCTTCTCACGATCCCGTCTGGACCTTCTTTGAAAAGGTGTGGGTCATCCCAAAAGTAATGCCTCAAATCATGGAAGAACTTCTTCCTTTGCTGAAATGTTAAACCAGGAGGCAAATACTTTGCAACGATAAAATTAGCATAATCTGCGAACCAAGGATCGGAAAGAGATTGTACTTTAACAACGGCAAGTTGTTCGTCTGGAAAACTGTCGTTGACTGGGATGGGATCATGCGGTATATCTTCCATCCTTGAAATATTGTCCGCTACAGTGTTGTCTGCTCCCTTTCTATCAACAATCTGCAAATCAAATTCTTGAAGAAGGAGTACCCATCTGATGAGCCTTGGTTTGGCATCCTTCTTCGTCATAAGATACTTAATGGCAGCATGGTCAGTATGAATTATAACTTTGGAATCAACAATATACTGTCTAAACTTATCACAAGCAAACACTACTGCTAAGAATTCCTTCTCAGTAGTAGCATAATTCTTTTGAGCACTATCAAGGGTCTTACTGGCATAATAAATAACATTCAACTTTTTGTCAACCCTTTGTCCTAAAACAGATCCAACAGCAAAATCACTAGCATCACACATAATTTCAAAGGGCAAATTCCAGTCAGGCGGTTGTACTATAGGAGCGGTTATTAAAGCTTCCTTAAGAACTTCGAAAGCCTCCTTACAATCTTCATCAAATACAAAAGGAACATCCTTCTGGAGAAGATTAGTGAGGGGTCTCGAGGTCTTAGAAAAGTCTTTAATAAATCTTCTATAGAAACCAGCATGACCGAGAAAACTACGAATACCTTTAATGTCCCTTGGATAGGGCATCCTTTCGATAGCTTCAATCTTCGCCTTGTCCACTTCAATTCCCCTCTCGGAAATCTTGTGGCCAAGCACGATCCCTTCGTTAACCATGAAGTGGCACTTCTCCCAGTTTAGAACTAAATTTGTATCCTCGCATCTCTGCAAAACTTTATTAAGATTGTGGAGACAGTGGTCAAAGGAAGTTCCATAGACGGAGAAATCGTCCATGAAGACTTCCACAATCTCCTCACAGAAACCATGAAATATTGCAGACATACATCTCTGAAAAGTAGCAGGGGCATTGCATAAACCAAAAGGCATACGCCCATAAGCATAAGTACCATAAGGACAAGTGAAAGTGGTCTTCTCTTCATCGACAGTGTTAACATGAATTTGAGAGAAGCCAGAGTACCCGTCAAGATAGCAGAAGTGGGTGTTTTTGGACAGCCTCTCAAGCATCTGATCAATAAAGGGCAGCGAGTAGTCGTCCTTCCTGGTTGCCTTGTTCAACTTCCTGTAATCAATACACATTTTATATCCAATAATAATTCTCTGAGGTATTAGTTCATTCTTATCATTAGGGACTACAGTTGTCCCTCCTTTCTTAGGAACACAATGAACTGGACTTACCCACTTACTATCGGCTATAGGGTAGATAATACCTGCAGCTAGAAGCTTGAGGATTTCAGTCCTCACAACATCCATCATCTTTGGGTTCAACCGTCGTTGATGGTCAACAACAGGTTTAGCATCGGGCTCGAGGTTGATAGTATGTTGACAGATAGATGGACTAATTCCCTTAAGGTCATCAAGGGTATAGCCAATTGCACCACGGTGTTTACGAAGTACTTCCAATAATCGCTCTTCTTCATATCCTGAAAGGTTAGAGTTGATAATAACAGGATACACTTTCTTTTCATCTAAATAAGCATACTTGAGCGTATCGGGAAGAGGTTTGAGATCAAACACCGGGTTTTATTTTGGTTTGGATAAAATTCCTAAAGGTCCAACCGGAAGGTTGTGCTTCAGGATGGCAGGTTGTCTCAAGAAGATTTCGTCAATTTCATTTTTTTCCTGCATATGAGTATCATTCTCGTGGTCTTCCATGTATTGCTGCAAAGGATCATTAGGGGGAATAGAAATAGAAGCAATAATTTCAATAATTTTATCATCACTAGGTAATTCAGTACCACGAGGCTGCTTGGAAATCTTAGAAAAGTTAAATTCATATGGCTCACCATTGAATTCAACAGAAACTTTACCTTTCTTGCAATCTATAATAGCTCCACAGGTTCTGAGAAAAGGTCTAGCAAAAATAATAGGACAAAAACTATCTTGTACTGAACCAAGTACAAGAAAGTTGGTAGGATACTTTACCTTTCCACATAGGACTTCAACATCTCTCACAATCCCAATAGGAGAGATAGTAGCTTTGTTTGCAAGATGAATAGTAACATCGATCTCTTCGAGTTCACAGGGTGAAATCTCAGTCATGATCTCTTGACAAAGCGAATAAGGAATCGCGCTAGCACTCGATCCCAGATCGCATAACCCGTAATAATTGTGATCTCCTATTTTAACAGATACAACTGGTGTACCTGAAATTGGGCTTCTATTCTTGGCTGTGACAATGTTACTTGAAACAGCACAAAAATTTATAATAGAATCTGAAACATCATCAGTAACTAAATCTTTAACCATAGCAACTTGAGGATCGACTCTGATCCGGTCTTCAGGTTCGCCTGTTCTTCTCTCACTTTTATTTATGATGCCTGTCACAAAAGAGTGCTCCCTTATCCTCGAAGGAAAAGGGGGCTGTTCATATATAACTGCAGGCAAAATAGGATCAGCAACATGAATATCAATAGGCACTTCTTTGAAAGGCTTATGGTACTGATCCTTCTTCATCTTAGAAGAATCAATATGAGAGGCAAAGTTCTTACAAAAATCAATCATTAGATGGGAATCCAGACCAATCTTAGAGCAAAAGGTATTGAAATAATCAGTTTTCACATAACTCTCAATATAATCATGCTCATAATTTATAGCAGGTTCAATACCTTTATCGATTTCCCAATCTTCAGTATTCTTCTGGATCCTTTCGATGAGATCCCATCTTTCTTCAACACTCTTTGTCTGAAATACCCCGCTAGAGGAGGCATCCAGCCTTTCCTTGTCCTGACGAGAAAGCATGGCATAAAAATTTGAAAGTATAATATCTTTGGGGAGCTTATGGATAGGACACTTGAACATTAGGGATTTAAGTCTCCCCCAAGCTTGAGCGATGCTCTCTCCGTCGCGAGACCTAAAGTTATAGATGTAATTCCTGTCTCGGTAAACTTCATGAAGAGGGCAAAACTTTGTATAAAAGAGAGACATAAGCTCTTCCCAATTAAGAGAATGTGAGTTATCGAGGAGCTTATACCAATCTGAAGCTTTGTCTGTAAGCGATACGGAGAATAATTTCTTCATAACGAACTCCAGTGACACACCTGCAAGCTTGAATAATGAACATAGTTGTGATAAATATAGCAAGTGTTCACCTGGATGTCTGTCTCCTGCATAGCGATTAGCTAGGACGTAATCGATAATACTAGATGGTATCTTATAAGGCACAATTTCAGTAGGGTCAGGAGTAACCACCTTAGTTGTGGGGCAGCTCCCCAAGAACAACGATCCAAGAGTAGGGGTGTTCATAAGGACAAAAATAGCAACGGAAAACTAAAACAGAAATATAGAAAACTTCCTTACCAGCTTCACTTACTAATAGCGCTACACTCCCCGGCAACGGCGCCAGAAAACGTAGCTTGATGACCCTCAACGTAGAGGGATCTATTGCAGTGTTTTCGATAAGTAAGAGTGTCAAACCCAACGAGGAGCAGAAGGTAGTAGCAAGTGACTTTGATAAGGAGATAACTGCAAGCACTGAAAGATAACTTTTTAGGGGTTTTCTTGGTATAAGCGACAGGAAAGTAAAGACGAGCAAAGTAAAAGATACTGGATAGTAAAAAGTGGCCCAATCCTTTCTAATCAAAGGAGAGGCCTAGCAACTGAACTTATAAAAGCTAAAGTGTTCTTGAGGACACACGGGAGAGGTAGTCATGTGCTTTCTCCATATTCCGTATCGGTACTATGTATTGTGTTGATAAGTGTTTGGTGGGTGGATCTATGCTAGTGCATCCTCTAGACTAAGATGAGTGCACTCTTATGATTAAACACCTTGCAAGCATCCGCAAATACAAGATAGTAATTAAGGCAAAAGCCTAACCATAGCAATACGACCAGTGATCCATTGTTCCCTTGTACAAAAGCGTGCAAACTGGGGTTTAGGTTTCTGTCACTCCGGCAACCCACCGTAAGCATTATTTACACACAATGCATTCCCCTAGGTCCTTGATAAGGCGAAGTGTTGAGTGTTCGACTCACACAACACCACTAGGAAAATAACAACAGAACTTAAATATCAACCAACACATATTACTTCAACATCATATGACTACTAGCAACTAGACTGCTCCCATGTCCTAAAGAACTAAAGTAACTACTCACAAGACATAAAAGAAATCATGATCAGTGGGGATAAATAGATGATAAACAATCTGAACACAATAATATTTCTCCAACAAAACTCAATAGCATTCACCACAAAGTAGTAATCAACACCGATAGAGTAGAGAGGATAGATAGTACGGATTACAACACGAGTTGCAATTGTGACAAGATTGGATGAAGATGGAGATGGTGCTGATGATGGGGATGATGTTGATGATGATCTCGATGATGCCCGTGACGATGGTGATGACGATGGCGACGATCTCCCCTTCCGGGAGGTGATCTTCCCGGCGGAATCTGCCCGCCAGAGATGGCTTTTCTTCTCTGTAGGTTTCCGCCACGGAGCGGCGGCGGAACTCCGGAAACTCTCCTCCTTTTAGGGTTTTTGGACGACGAGGGGTATATAGACCAGAGGGGGGAGCCGGGAGTGGCCCCGGGGGTCCAGGCGCCCTCCCGGCGCGGCCAGGGGTGGGGCCGCGCCAGGTGGCCGCCTGGGAACCCTGTGGCCCCCCTTTGGTTGCTCTTTTGCGTGTCTTCGTGATCCTTCTGGAAAACAGCCTCCGTCGATTTTCAGGTAATTTGGAGGTGTTCTTCTTCAGCAACTCAGCGTCCACTTTTTACCGCTGAATCCTGCGTCTGCTGCTTCGGCACCGAAAAGTTGCAAACTGTGTAAAATAAGCCAAAACAACATAAGAATAGCATCATATCATGAAATATATCAATGAATAAGAAAGAATTACTATATAAAATAGTGATGCAATTTGGACGTATCAGCGGTGCCTTCATAATCCTGTCAATTGCCCAACTGTGATTTGTTTACCTCGCTAGCACTTTTATCGTCTTTTGGGAGAGAGACATCACTAGTGAAAATCACGGGACCCTGGTCCATCTTCACATTATTGTTCACACCCTCAATTTACTTTCAACTTTTACTTTCCTTTGCACCTTTTATCTCTTGCGTTGATCCTTTGTAAAACGACAAGGCCGGAGGAATTGACAAATCCTCTGTACTCGTTGGGTGAAAAGTTATTTGTTGCTGTGTGCAGGTCCACGACAACACCCTAGTCAGGAAGCAATTTCTGGCGACATTGCCACCTACTTGTATCTCCTGAGTCCTACTGGTTCGACAACCTTGGTATCTTCACCGAGGGAAACTTGCTGCTGCACTGCATCTCAAACCTTCCACTTGGGGTAACCAACGAGGGGCGAGAAGCCATCAGCGGCCGCCGTGTCCGCCTCGACTCCACCGCCTGCGACTAATGAGGGCCTCTCGGGCCCTTCTCGGAGCGCGACGGGACCTCCTTACGGGTCTGCGGACCGCAGCGAACTTCACCTGCACCGGGGGTCGACACCGGTGCACACACCCGTGCCCCTCCCGACCAATGGTCAGTTTTCGTTCTCCTCTCCGTTGTCCTTACCATCTCATTTCGCTCATGCTAGCCATATCCTTGCGGGTATCGGACAAGCGCATCCATCCGTCTCTTTTTCGTTGTTTTCTGGCGAAAACCCACAACTGTGGCGTATGCTCTGTGAGCAATACTTTGCTATGTTCGACATACACGAATCCTATTGGGTTTCGATGGCTTGTTTGAATTTTTCTGGCTGCGCTTCTATTTGGTTACAATCCATTCAGAAAAAACTGGCTGAGTTTGACTGGGAATCTTTTTCTTTGCTCTTATGCACTCAATTTGGGCGTGATCGCCATCAAATGCTTATTCTCCTGTTTTACACCATCAAACAAACTTCGTCCGTGGCTGATTATATCGAACGTTTTGAAGTGATTGTTAATCATCTGACCTCATATTCTGATTCCATCCATCCTTACTATCATCTCACTCGTTTTGTCGAGGGACTGCGTGCGGATATCCGCGAGGTGGTGATGGTGCAGCGGCCGCCCGATCTGGACACGGTGGGTGCATTGGCGTTGCTGCAAGAGGAGGTCGTCGAATACGCTCCGGGCGGGAGCGGATTCTCCCACACTTCCTCCCACCAGGCGGCGTCGACAAGCTCGCGGGGTGGCGCAAGCCCGCCTCCTCCACCTCCGGCTCGTCTGGGACCTCCACCACCCCTCAACAACATTGCGACTGCTGACCGGCGTGGTCTTGATGCCGCTCGTGTCAACGAGGGACCCAGGTGCGACCCCAACAAGCTCAAGGCTCTCCGCGAGTACAGGCGTGCTCGCGGCCTCTGCTTCAAGTGTGGGGAATGCTGGGGGCGTGACCACGTTTGCCCAACATCAATGCAACTCCATGTTGTTGAAGAGCTCCTTGAACTATTCGGCATCGACAATTCCAGTGAGTATGGCGATTCCAGTGGAGTCGAGGTGAAGCAAGAAACAGTTATGGCCATCTCTCGTCAAGCATTCACAGGGGCATTGCACCCAAGGCTTTCCAACTTCACGCGTGGATTCAAGGGCAAGAGGTTCTCATGTTGGTTGACTCCAGCAGCACCACGTCTTTCCTGGACCAGCGGCTGGCTGACAAAATGCAAGGAGTCTCTGATGCCAAGACCTTGTCGTGTTAAAGTGGCAGATGGGGGTGAATTGAGCTGTTTTGCCAGTATCCCTTGCTGCAAATGGTTTTCTCAGGGCCGTGAAATTGTGACCGATTTGAAAATTCTTCCTCTAGGTACGTATGATGCAATTCGGGGCATGGATTGGCTGGAGTCTCACAGTCCAATGACTGTGGATTGGAAGGGAAAGTCTCTAGTGCTCACTACTTAGTCTGGACCGGCTTGCCTCAAAGGGCACACATCTGACATCGTCTGTGCAGCTATTACCAGTACTCAGTTGATGGCTCTCTGTCAGTCAGGTTCTTTGTCCCACGCGGTGCATTTATTTGTGGTCACTGATTCTCCAGATGACGATCACCAACCCATACCATCTCAAATTCAAGACTTGTTAGTGGAATTTGCTGATGTCTTTCAAGAACCTCAAGGTCTCCCGCCTCGTCGCTCCTGCGATCATACTATACCATTGATCGCTGGAGCGCAACCGGTGAATTTTCGGCCCTCTCGCCATAAACCTGAGCACAAGAATGAGATTGAGCGCCAAGTGGCTGAACTATTGTGCCAAGGGGTTATTCAGCGCAGCTCCAGCCCATTTTCGTCACCCGTCATTTTGGTCAAGAAGAAAGATGGCACCTGGCGCTTATGCATCGATTACCGGCGCCTCAACGCATTGACTCACATTGGTAAATTCCCTATCCCGGTGATTGAAGAGCTCTTAGACGAGTTGCATGGCGCTGTCTGGTTCTCTAAATTGGATTTACGCGCGGGTTATCATCAAATTCGTCTGGTGGAAGGCGAGGAGTACAAGACTGCCTTCCAAACTCACTCGGGACTATTTGAGTACAGGGTGGTCTCCTTTGGGTTAGCGGGTGCACCAACCACTTTCAATTCTGCTATGACGGATACTTTGCAACCTACCCTTCGTATCTGTGCCCTTGTATTCTTTGATGATATCCTGGTTTACAACAAGAATTTGGAAGAGCACGTTCGCCATCTCCGTCAAGTTCTGCAATTTCTTCGGCGTGATCAATGGTATGTCAAGCGGTCCAAGTGTTCTTTTTGGCAGAATCAACTCTCTTATTTGGGCCATCCATCAGTGCTAGTGGGGTGGCCACGGAACCAGACAAGATCCGAGCTGTGCAAGATTGGATCACACCTTCTGATGTGCATGAGGTCAGAAGCTTTCTGGGACTTGCCGGTTACTATCGCCGCTTCGTCAGACATTTTGGCATCATTGCTCGACTGTTCAATCTACTCAAAAGGGGGTTCCGTTTGTTTGGTCCAGCAACACGGAGGATGCATTTCAGACCCTCAAACAACAATTAGTGTCTGCTCCAGTCCTTCGGCTACCAGATTTTTCCAAACCATTCACAGTGGAAACGGATGCTTGCGATGCTGGCATTGGAGCAGTTTTGCAGGAAGAAGGACACCCCATTGTGTTTATGAGCAAAGCCCTCTGTCCGCACCATCGGGGACTGTCGGCTTATGAGAAGAAGTACCTGGCGATCGTGGTAGCCGTCCGTCAGTGGCGTCCTTACTTGCAGCACTCGGAATTCACCATTCAGACAAACCAACGCAGTCTTGTCCATCTTGAAGAACAGCGGTTGTCCACACCGTGGCAACAAAAAGCTTTCACTAAATTGCTAGGGCTGCAGTATCATATTCGGTACAAGAAAGGTACTGATAACAAGGCAACAGATGCTCTATCCAGGTCCACCCCTTTGGAACGGCTGTCGGAAATTTCTTCGGCACAACCAGCTTGGCTGGAGGATATTCTTAACAACTATAATGTCAACCCTCAAGCTCAGAAACTCCTCGAACAACTGGCCATTGCGCCCGATGCCAAGGGGCGTTTCTCTCTGGTCCAAGGCATTCTGCGGTTTCGTGATCGCATCTGGCTGGGCGGTAGCACTTCAATGCAACAGCGTATCATTTCAGCTTTCCATGATAGCCCTATGGTAGGACATTCCGGGTTTCCTGTCACTTGCAAGCGCATTCGTCAGTTGTTTGCGTGGCCAAAAATGAATATGCACATACTCCAGTATGTCCGGTGTTGTCAAACTTGCCAACAGGACAAACCTGAACGTGTCAACTATCCGGGGTTGCTCGTCCCACTACCAGTCCCCACTGAGTCCTGGGAATTCATATCAATGGATTTCATCGACGGCCTGCCCCAATCTGGTAATGCCAATTGTATTTTGGTCATCGTGGATAAATTTACCAAGTTCGCACATTTTCTGTCCCTGGCGCACCCCTACACTGCAACCAAAGTTGCCATGCTGTACACGAACCAGGTTTACAAGCTTCACGGATTACCTGGCGCCATCATCTCAGATCGTGACCCTGTGTTCACTAGTCACTTCTGGAAAGAGTTATTTCGCCATGTGGGCTCTGAATTGCGTATGAGTACAGCGAATCATCCGCAGAGGGACGGGCAGACCGAGCGAGTCAACCAATGCTTGGAATTTTTTCTCCGCTGTTTTACCCAAGCTTGCCCACGCCGTTGGAGTTACTGGCTACCGTTGGCTCAGTTCTGGTACAATGCTGCACCTCACTCGGCCATTGGGATGTCCCCATTCAAGGCCATGTACGGGCGCGAACCGCGCCATTGGGGTATCGCTGCCTCCAGTGCAGTAATGTTCCGTCTCTGCAGAGCTGGTTGGAAGAACGGGCTGTGGTTCAACAACTTCTACAGCAACATCTTCACCGTGCGCGCCAGTGTATGAAAACCCAGGCTGACACCAAGCGCTCTTTCCGCGAGTTTGTTGTCGGCGACAAGATATTTCTGAAACTGCAACAGTACATCCAGACATCGGTTGCGACTCGCGCCTGCCATAAATTAGCGTTCCGCTATTTTGGTCCTTACCCGGTGCTCCGCCGTATCAATGAAGTGGCGTATGAACTGCAGTTGCCGGCCCAGTCTCAAGTGCACCCGGTGTTTCATGTGTCTCAGCTACGCCGGGCGCTCCTTCCAGGTACTCAGGTCACTTCTGATCTTCCCACTGCTACTGACATACCTGTCGTTCTGATGACAGTGCTGCAAACACGTTGGTGTCGCCGCCGTGGCAACATGGTCGAGCAAGTTCTCGTCAGCTGGTCCGATGACAAGGCTGTTCGCGACACCTGGGAAGACCGTGCGGAACTGCAAGCTCATTTTCCGGAAGCTGAGGCTTGGGGACAAGCCTCTTCGCAAGGAGGGGGGGGCGATGTCAGGATCCCTGACATGGCGGCCCCAGGAAGCAGCCCACGGCCCACTCGTCGGCGCAAGGCCAACACGCTGACTAGTGGCCCCGACTGGGTGAACTGACGGGCGACTATAACTCCCCCAGCACACGAAGGAGTGGACATCCAGTGGATCACGGCACGGCACGACACCGGCTCACCTACCCCTACCCACTCCCCTGTTCTTCCCAGTTCTTCCCCGATCCCCAAATTCGTGTACCCGATCTCTTGTAATCGCCACCATAATATGATCTTCTGAGACCGATATATAGATAAGTGTGTTTAGCTATCGGTACCCTTACAGGTTCCAGCTGCTCCACGAGAAGATTTGCATCGTTGAAGTATAGCTGCTGCATCTGGTTAGAGGGAGATTGTTGAATAAAGCCAGTGCAGCCCCTGTCTAGTGTCGAAGTTCGGGATTTTAGGTGTCTGTAGTTTTCTGAATTTTCTGTCAGTCAAATTCCAGTTAGCTGTAGGCTCCGATTTTTGCTTAACAAATCCGGAGCGATTCTCTCGCGTGACCTGGGTCCACTCTTGCGATGGCGCAAGCTTTGTGGATCAAGGAGATCGTGTGATCGTTTGATCATGTGTAGCCCGAACAAAAGGATGAATGAAGATACCGAAAAGTCGCAAGTTGTGCGCGGCGCAAACTCGGGCTCTCTCACACTCGTGTTTTCTTCCCCACGTCAGGCGATATGTTTAGGCCGATAAGTTTTTCTCCCCTCACATCATAACTTATCCTATGTGGTACAGTTAAGATAGCATCATTGTATATGTCCTTAACCAAATGGTAAAAAGTCAGACAGACGTGATTTCACAATCAACTACAATGTCAAATCGTAGCCTAGGTCAACAAATAGTAGACTACTTCGATGATGCCCATGACCCTGTGCTCACCAAGCGACCACTTCTTGCTGCCAGCAATCCTCTCTAGCCGTTGTCAAGTACTGTATCAAGCAATCTGTCATGGAGAACCCGACCTTCACAGTAGAGCTCGATGTCACCCGGGGCTCATCCTACGGTAGGTTCATCTCCGGCGTGCGCGACCAGCTCGTGCTCCACGCCGGCGCGACGCGCCACCTGGAGCTTGTCTTGCTCCCTCCCCAGGCAGAGGACCCCCGCAAGGCCCCATGGTTCGGCGTCACGCTCCGGTGCGGCTCCGGGCAGGCGGCGCTGCTCCGGATACGTGCAGACAACCTCTACCTCTGCGGTTACCGGAGCTCGGCCGGTCTGTGGTCTGAGTTCCAGGGCAGTCCTCTCATCACCGGAGCGACGCAGCTCTCGTTCGCCGATAGCTACGGCGACATGGCGAGGGCGGCCAATAATAATACGGCCCTCGAGACACTCACGCTCGGGAAGGAGGAGCTGGAAGCCGCGGTGGGGCAGCTCGCGGCCAACGCCGCCCCCCAGGAGGAGATCGCAAGGTCGATGATGACAATGTCGGTGATGGTCAGCGAAGCCATCAGGTTCAGGAGCGTCGGCGGCGCGCTTGGCCACATGATGTGCAACGCCGCCCGGCGAGGGTTGCTGCCCGCCCACATGGTCGAGCAGGTGAAGAAATGGAGTAGACTGTCCGAGCACTGGCTCGGGGCCGTCTTTTACGGACAGCTGTTTCTGCCGCGCATCGAGGCCGACGGCAGTCAGGATTATAAGCACATTCCCCAGCATCTGCTCGCGCCGGCGAAGATCGACTGCCAGGACCACGCCATGACGGCGCTCGGCGTCGTGCTGAACCAGCAGAGGGGACTGCAAGACAAGCACAAGGCGGCGCTCAATGAGCATTGGCGCGCCGTGCGCTCCCGTGCCCGCAAGCTTGACAAGGAAAGAGCATCTGCATCCGACACATGAGTCCTAGTAAGAGAACACGCTCTTTCCTATACCTGGTATATTTTGCCTCTTTTGGCTTGGAATGTGATCCATGTTACAGAAGTTACCCTCTGTCTGGTAATGTGCTATATCTGTATCAGCAAAAATGAATTTACAGAATTGCATTGTGTGTCACCCATGTCTTGAGGTAATACGGCCTCTGATGAACGGTTCGATGTCGCCTTCCAGGACCGAGTTGAGGTCGGACAATTGCATGCCCGTGTTAAGATCATGGACCAATTCATGGGGCCCAAACGTGTATCGTCTCGTCTCGCGGTTGCATCTTTCCTCCATGGTTTGTTTGTCGATCATCTTCGGGTCTGATACTCTTAATTCTCTTGTTGTGATGAGGAGCTTCGCTTTCAACCTGCTCACGGCTTTTAGCTTGTTTGCGAAATAGCTTCTTTCGCCTGTGGAGAGACCACCCCAGTACATTTAGCCTGCGGATATGTGTGGGTTCCCACTTGCATGAACATTCTACATTTGTATGAATTACCTGAGCTTTCAGCAGTAACTCCACTTGGCATGTGTTGAACTCTCACGGTGGCACCATTTCTCCGATCTCGATTTTCGCGATCACTGGGTAACGGAGAAATCTCCAGATCGTTGTCGTCCAAGTGAAAATTAACTGGTCTATCCAAGAAGAGAGGGATTATGTCGACTCTAGCTGAAATCACCTGGAAGCTTTTGTAGGTTTAGAGTCAGACATTCTGATATAAAGCATCGTCTGGAAAAGATCATGATAAAAAAGAGAGTACATTCTAGTGTCAAGCATGACAAGGAAATAAAATGCTCATCTGATGCAAAATGGCATAATGACAAGGTTAAGCCAAAAAATGCACACACACACACACACACTCTTGGCCTCCAGAACACTGTACTACAATTTAGCCAGAAAAGTAAATGAAAATGATTTGAACAGGGGAGACTTTACAAAATGCATGTGGGTCCTAATTTTCTCCAGTTCTCAAGGGCGCTGGACATACTTCTATCTTTTACTCAGTATCTCAGTGGCACTTCTATATTAGTAAGTCGCTCGCTGGCATAGATTTTTCCAGTACGTGCACACGAGTCAGCTCTATTGAAATGGTTCTGAAAGTATGACTCGGATTTAATTGATATAGCCTTTGTGTTTAATTGCTTGGACTGAAAAATATCGTAACAAATATGAATAGAAAATGTAATCACCTCGTCAGTGCCAGAGTTGTCAACGGTAGAGTAGATCATTCTGTGCATTCCTTTTTCTCCAGAAAGGGTGCCAAACATGTACTCTGATTCAATCTCCATTGCTGCAAATTGGATATGACCACTTGTTGACGCGATCTTTTCTACCAGTCCTTCTTTGCAACCTTGCCTTCGTGCCCAACTTGTATACATGTCAAATAGCTTCTCCGCCCATAGCTGCAAGCAGAAAAAGTTTTCAAAAAGGGGGTGATGATCAAAGGACTAGTTCGGATAAACATGAAGAGATGAACTTCTATATTATATAATTGAAGTGCTGATAGTTATGAACTAAGATTTGGAAGAAATATTAGCAATGGCTCCTTTAGATTGGTGTTTTCACTCCATTGTTTTTACGGTATCACCATTGTTGTCTTAGTAGCACATTACACAAACCCAATTAAATACAAATTTAGTGAAGTGGTTTATGACCAGTGATATATTGGTGATGCCTTATTTGTAACATCATGAACCTTTGATCAATATTTGACTTATCCAATGCCACTGCAATCAACTGACCTCTGAAGCAACACCCTCTGATCCAGCAGTGACAATGATACAAGCTCCTTCCTTGTCATATGGACCCTTAAGAAGTTTGTACATCTCGTAACGATCTAGAAACTCACTAGCATCCAAAGAGATATCATATGCTTGCTTAAATAGCTCTCCATTTATGACATCCATGCCTGCTAATTGACTTATCAGCTTTGCTTCTTCAGCCTGCACATTATATCTAATGAGCACAACAACAAAATATGCTAAACACTCATCTATCATTTCCATAGTTCAGAATCAAAGCAAAAAAGGAAGGGACCCTGATTCATAATTTCTAATGAGTAGTGAAAGCATGTAACTGGACACATCGTTTAGTCTATCTTCTGCTTCTCAAGCATGGTCCTTATGCTGTATCTTTTTGGGTTCTAGTTTTGGACAAAGTAAAACAGTTCACTGAACTCACATTATGCATCTAAGCAAGCACCTTATATAGAAGGTCTTTGAGATGATCGACCGCTCTGATGGCATCAGACAGAGCAGAGAGCGTCTCATGTGACTTGGCCGGATTGTCCCACAGGTTACGGCTCTGCAAAACTTCTTCATGTTTGATTCTCCGTGCTTCCTCCCTCTCCAGTGCATTGGATGCAGACAACTCGACCCGGATAACCGCATCTTCAATCCTCCTCTTCCAGGAGTACAAACCTTAATAACATCAACCAACAAACGCCATTATAATCAGTTGTTTTAGTCCGATTTTTATGCTAGCAGTTTAGAAATATTTTCAAATCCGGCTAGTACATTTGATGCATCCAGGTGGCACATTTTACTCAAACTGAACTGTACATTCAGGAAATGATCTTAAACATGAAAAATATAGGACCGTATAATTGATAACTTGGACTCTTAGCACGAACAATCCATTGTCTATTAGACCCGACATGATGGATATAGCAGATGGATCATCAAAAAAATTCGACGCGTTTCATTTATAGCACAGTCCAAGTCCACTAAACAGAGAGCACTAAACAGAAGTGCAAAGGCGGACCTACCGAGCTCCTTGTAGGTGGTCGCGCTGTCACCACGGCCCTCCGCCGGGAGGGCCGCGGGGAGGGAAAGGCGGCCAGTGCGGGAGCGGGTCGCCGACGCCCGAGCGGAAGCTGCTGCCGGCGGCGAGGGCGCCGCGGCCATGGCAGTAAGAATGCGAGCGGTGGGCGGTGGGGATGATGTGCGCTTGTGATTTCAGAGGGGTTCGGGGGCGCCGTGTGCGGCGGAGGAAGCTGCAGCCTGGCGTGGTGTGGCTCACACGCGCCTCATCCTGCGCCCAATCACCGCAGCTCGTGAGGGCACAGGGCCAACTTTCCCGTGCTTGAAATTAAAAATGGCACGTCAACATGGTTATTCTCTCGTTACTGTTTTTCCTTCCCTAGCAAACGTTATTTTTTAAATTAAAATAACTAGGTAATTATTCGTGCGTTGCAACAAGGGGCATATATATTTTGGAAAAAAGATCCAGATCAGCCGGTTGATTTTAGCGAACGCACCCGCGCGCTGAGCCTTTATATCGTCTAACCATGATTTGTTTCGAGCGCGCGCTGGCACATCAAAAAAAATGCTTCACTTCACTTATGCAACAAGAGTTTTGCTGCACTGGCTCGAATGCAACAAGAGGATTGTTGCAAAGTCTGTGCGAAGTACTAGTAATGTTAGAATTTTTTTTCTCGCTTTAAAGGCTTTGCAACAAAGGTTCTGTTGCAATGCCTCAAACACAACAATGATTCTGTTGCAAAGCTATCATGGTGATTTAACGTAAAAAATCCTCATCAGGGCTTTACAATAGAGGGTGTGTTGCAACGGTTGATGGACCGGCAGATCTTTCTCAAACAACGTCCGGCGAACGCTTCCGCCTATATATTTTAGTGATCCAACACAATCATATTCAATTATATATGGGTCCCGCTAAAATTGCTTAATTTTTTTTGAGTCAGTCAATTTTATTGAGCCACCGGATATAGATTCAATGACCGTAAGATTCACTTCAACCTCATGTCCAGTCTGCCTACAACTGTGCCGATCCACACACCACCGTCAGCCGATCGATCTGCCTCCACCGTTGGCGGCTCTCCTGCAATCGCCTCATCCTCCTTACAACGTCGTGCTAACCTCTGCCCTCAAGGATTCCTCTAAGTCCGATAACCTTCTGTTTCAAAATTGGCGAACTTACATCCCCCCCCCCCCCACACCGATAGATATGGGGGTGATGCTTCTTTTGCGAACTTGCACCTCACACCCCTAAGGTGGACACCAGGGTTCTCCTTCGATGAATCGACGACCTTTCTCCTTCGCGACTAGAATTAATCGAGACATTTTTGTCAATCAACTTGCAGATAGCTATTGTGATTATATAACATGTTCAAATTCTAAGCATCTACAAATATTATCTTCTTCAAAAATTAGACTTCACTTGTATCAGTAAACACCGATAAAGATGAATTATAGTATTTTGTAGCGAAGCACCATCACTATGTTCGGTTCACGTTGAAAATAAAGTAGCAAGTACTTTAACAACAATTGTAATCGACAGTCACAACCAAACAGTAGCTTCCGCGCTACCTCGCTAGTTGTACCATACGAAATCGACACATAACACACAAAGCACACGTAACACGTGCGCACGCGCGCAGAGCAACAGTACCACACAAGCACATGAGAGCGCGCATGAGGGCACAAAGGCATCATCAAAAGCATGTGCATGCAACTGCCGGTTTATGGATACACCCCTTCCGCTATGTGCGTTGGCGGAAGGAGAGGCGCGGATGAGAATGCATGGCATAGTGTGGGCCAACGAAAGTATCGTGCTCCAACTCGGGCGAGATGCCGAGAGACAACTCATGTGGTCATAGACGCCATTAGAGAAGTACAACAGGAACGCTATCGCCATTAATGGAATAAGACGAGAGCGACATTGATTCGATGGGTTGCTGGTGTCGGTGGAACGGCGTGAGCGGTGGTAGTCGATAGCGTCAGGAGCTCGGTCGCGTTAGGTAGTTGACGCGGGTGTGCCACGCCAAATCTCATGGTTGGGAACCTAGGGTTTCATAGAGGAGGAAGAGGGCAACACTGGTGATCTCGTCGGCTAACAGGAGACGGAAATTTACCCAGGTTTGGGACCCTCGTGGTTTCTGCTTGTCTGGTTGTATTGATCGGGTGTTTAAAAATGTGTTCCCGACAAGATTGACCTCTCTAGGGTTTGATGGATCGAGTATTGAGTGCCCCGAGTCATCGCCCCTCCTAGCCTTTATATAGTAGGCTAGGTCTTGGGGAATCCGACTCGGTTACAAGGATTTCTACCATAGCTTGTTACTTACTCCAAGTTGTGGCCTTCTACCGATTCGTCTTTGCGGGCCCGCGTTGATTCCTTTGATGGGCCCTTATGCGCACCGGGTAGGGTCATGGTAGGCACCTGTGGGGTATGCCCATATCATTAGTTGGCATCGATCAGTGCCTCACCCACAACCATTTACTCCGTTGATCGAAATGTTGCCGGGGACGAGTGAAAGGACGCGGATGTCGCCTAGAGGGGGGGGGTGAATAGACGCTTAAAATAATTACGGTTTAGGCTTGAACAAATGCGGAATAAAACTTAACGTTTAATTTTCCAAGCAAGAAACCTAAATAAGCTAGGCTCAACTATGTGCACCAACAACTTATACTAAGCAAGATAAACAACTACGTGATAGCAAGATATATAACAAGAGCACTATGGCTATCACAAAGTAGGTGCACAAGTAAATAGGTTGACTAGATGTGCAACAAGGTGAACAACCTATGGGACAAGCAATGGAACAATAGTATGAGCAAGCACAAGATAAACAAGGTAATAAGCTTGCTCAAAGTAAAGGTAGAGATAATCGTAAATGGATCCAATGGAGACAAGGATTTGTTACCGAAGTTCCTTCTCTTGCGAGAAGTACGTCTCTGTTTGGAGAGGGTGTGGAACACAATGCTCACACAAAGCCAACGAGGGCCACCCTATTTCTCCTCACGCTCTCACCAATGCAAGATGTCGTGATTCCACTATAGGACACTTGAGGGCGGTCACCGAACCCGTAAAAATGGCGACCCTTGGGAGCGGTCACCGAACCCGTACACATGCTCGGGGCTATCTCCACAACCGAATTGGAGGCTCCCGTAGCGTCCCAAAGCTTTCCACCACAATGGTTGAGCTCCGCAACAACAAGCCTCTAGGGGCCAACGCACCCAAGAGGAACAAGCTCTAGAGTTCTCAACTTCACTTCCTACAACGAATCCTCGGAGAGAACTCAAACCGATGCACGAAATGCAATGGCAAGAGCACACGAAGTGCTCAAGTCCACCACTCTCAAATCCCACCAAAGCAAAAAAATCTATGGAGGAATATGAGAGGAAGAACACCAAGAACTCCAAGAACTAGATCCACAAGGTTCCCCTCACTTAGAGGAGAGATGGCTTGGTGGGAATGTAGATCTAGATTTCCTCTCTCTTTTCCCTCAAAAAGGAGCACGAATCATGGGAGGAATAGGGAGAAAGCAAGCTCAAAGAGGTCAACAATGGGGGGAAGAACTTGCACAAAACCGGTGGGAAAAAAGGAAGAAGAAGACCCCCTTTTATAGGTCCCCATGAATTCAACCGTTGGCAGCCCACCAACCACGGTACTACCGCACTGCAGGCGGTACTACCGTGTCGCGGTACTACCTCACCGGGAGCGGTACTACCGCCCCATGGTACTGCCAAAGCCCAGTGCCGTGCCCCACTACCGTGAGTACATAAGACTTACGGTAGTGGGTGCGGTACTAGCGTATGGTACTACGACACCGGGAGCGGTACTACCGCCTCACGGTACTACCGAAGCCCAGTGCCGTGCCCCACTACCGTGAGCACAGAAGACTTACGGTAGTGAGAACGGTACTAGCCCACGGTACTATCGTGGCGTGGTACTACTGCACGCCGAGCGGTACTACCGCCCTGGTAGAGCCAGTGAGACCATGCCACATAACAGATGAACTCCAAATGAAACAGGCAAACCCTGAACTGCCACAACTTCTGCAACTGAACTCCTATTAAGGCAAACTCAAGCTTGATGGACAGCTAACAAAGAGAGCTGCCTAATCATGTCTGGAAATATTTAAAAGTGGCAAGGGAGAAATGCCAAACAAATAGAGGTGTGAAACCTCTAACCGAGAAGAGCCGACGAATTTCCCACATCAAAAAACACAAGAGAAGATGCATACGAAATCCGTTTTCGATGAACACGAGCTTGTCATGAAGAAGACCACAAGCGCCAAAACTCACAAAGAGAAAAGACAAACAAGAACCAATAAATATGATGCCAAGGATGCAAAGGTTTGAGCTCTCCATGAATGATTCGTCCTAGCCTATAACTCGGTCTCCTAACTACCACCAAGAGACCGGTAAACTAGACACCTATCTATGACAAACCTTTGTCTTGCACATAATCCACTTGAGCTTGATGATGACAATCATGCCCGCCTCAAATTAGAACATCTTCCTTGATTTCACCGGCTCGATGAAGACTAGTAGATAGCTCCCCCATACTCCATTATGGGTGAGCCTCTTTTCAGCACATCTGGCAAGCTCCAAGCATATGATATCTTCGTGATGCTCCTCTTGAACTTGCACACATAAACTTGACCAATCTTTGGATAACTCCATGAATAACGCCTTGGTGAACACATAATCCTCATCATTCAACCTTGAAGTCAACATATGATCTTCAAGCGTTTCCTATGGACAAACCTTAAAGCATAACTCAAGGAAACTATTAGTCCATAAAGATTGTCATCAATTACCAAAACCAAACATGAGGGCACATGCGCTTTCAATCTCCCCCATTTTGTTAATTGATGACAAAAACATTAAGAGGGTTTATATGATGAATTATGCTCATCATGCAAAGCAAATATGCATGACCAAGAAGGTAAATGCTTAAGAACAAAACCAAAGCATGAACCTCCTCAAACAAAACCATCTATTAGTCCATAAAGATTGTCATCAATTGCCAAAATGGGCGGAAAAACTTAGAAGGCCGATATATAATGTGTTCCTCCCAAAAGGGTGTATTTCTCAAGATATGAGTGGAATAAAATACACATATCCAAAGATACATGGTGGGAGGAAAAACAAACTATATTGAGGATCCAAAGATTGCAAAAAGATGAGATGGCACAAAGTCATAAAAAATTGCAGGCAATCAAAAGATCCAACAGGCCAAAAGACTACAAGATATTATGATTTGAGCATGAGAGTGTTCTAAAGAAAATAGAGAAGTTCCCCAAGATTTGTGCACTATTTAGAATATTTGTATTATAATACAAAGTGCACAAAAGTTGGATCATCACTCCCCCAAAATCGATAGAAACACAACACAAGCGCAAGTGTGCAAGGATATGAGACAAAGTCTAGCACTTGCAACAAATCAATGGTTGGGCAACAAACAAAAGGATAATCATAGGAATGGGCTCAACCGAAAAGATGTGTGTGAGTCATGGCAAAGCGCTTGATAAGACTAATATAAGGATGATCATTAAGCATCAACATAGTCTTAAAGAAAATGAGACTCAAGGTGCTAGACATGTCCTTACAACAAGTTAAGAAGGTCACACACACAAGCAACAAATGGGTTCACAAGATGAATAAAATGCAAAGTAAAATCAAGGCTTGTGACTACCCCATGGTGAAGATAGAAAATAAAAGGCTCATCAAGACAAGCATGAGGACATCAATCTTCACCACCAAAAGAGTGAACTAAGATGAATAGAATTAAGACACGCACTCAAACACACACGCTTTCATGTAACCACTGAATAATTAATCACAAAAAATGAGGGTGGACATGAAGGAAAGAGGATATCCACTAAATGTGTAACTTCTCTCAAGTGTATGAGATTCTAGGTAGATGAATTATCCACAAAGAAGCATGTACACATGAAATAGTTACAAAAGGAAAGAGCAAGATATCCTAATGGAATCAATAAATATACGAATAAGATCTTTGCTTGATAGCATAGCCAATGGATTAATATTATCTTATTGTATAGTGATGAAATCCACACACACAACCATCAAAGTCACCACAACTAGCAACAAGGTACCAAGAGATAGTTGGGATGCTTTTAACAAGGTAAGAAGTATCGCAACATATAATATAGTTCTAGAATCAATTCAAGAACCGCAACAATTGCAAATGAAGAATGTCATGCCACGACGCAACCTACACAAGGTTGAATGCAAGAATGTATGCATGAGGTAGATACTTGTAACCGAGGTAGCATGAGAATGATGTAGTAGATAAAGTCTTCATTGATCATCCTAGCTTGACTCCAAAAGGCACATGGTCACAACACCTTCCTTGTGACTAGGACGATCCTCCAATGCATCTCCAAAGTTCGTAGAATCAACATTAACAAACAAAATGGTACCCAAACTCATTGGGACCCAAGAGTTAGAGGAACAAAAATACATAGGACAAACTCCACAAGCATAAGTGCATATGGAAATGAAGATGAATTCCATGCACATATTAGCCAATAAAGAAGTGGATGGAGTTTAACCTATATATAGGATCAAAGAAGGAAATCGTACATCGGAACTACTAATACGTCCCAAACGTATCTATAATTTCTGCTTGCTCCATGCATATTTTGTGTGACATTGCTATGATCTAGATACACTTTCATACACTTTTGATCATATTTGGACTAACTTATTAACTCAGTGCACCACAGTGCCAGTTCCTGTTTTTTGTTGTTTTTCTATTTCAAGTTTCCCCCATATTAAAAAATGCTCCAACAATTCGGGAAAAATCAGATAAAAAATCAGCGCAACGGAAGCTTTCGGAATCACCATTGTGGGGCCAGAGGGCCACCACCAAGGACCCAGGCGGCCACCTGGCGCGGCCTAGGGCTTGGCCGCGCTAGGGGGGGCTCCTGGACCCCTGGTGCCCCCTGGCTACCCCCCCCCCTTTGCCTATATATTCCCCGTGACGCGAAACCTCCGAAGACAGAACCTCTTTTCGCGATCTCGCCTCTGTTCCGCCGCCACCGCGCTTCCAAGATCGGGAGCGCCAGCAGACCTTTTCCCGGCACCCTGCTGGAGGGAGGATTGACCTCCGGGAGCTTCCCCTCCACCATGGACGCTTCCTGGATGATCCGTGAGTAGTCTCCCTTGGACCATGGGTCCGTGATCAGTAGCTATGTGATGTCCTCCTCCCCTCTTTGTTCTTCATGGTTTAGACCTCGTGAGCTGCCCTACATGATCGAGGCACATATGTAATTTTGTGCTGTTGCTATGCCGAGTTTGCTGGGATCTAATGGATTATGAGACTATGTTCAGATTGTGATTGAGTAATATATTTGGTTCTTATCTTTTATATTTTTGTTCCTAAGTAATTCTTGCATGTTCTCCGTTGATGTTTATTTCTTTGGCCAAGTAGTAGGTAGTGACTCCAAGAGGGAACGTTATGCTCGATTGTGGGTTCATGCCCCCTGGCGACACGCTTGAGTGACAAAAACATGAGTCTAGGGGATGTGCTGTTGCCACAAGGGGGTAAACAACGGTGCTTGTAAACCGCGGTTGCAAGGATTGTTTACTTTACGCAAAGTGATTTTTAATGCAGTTGTCTGTTGCTTTGGGTTTACACTTTGGGTGGGGCTCGCAACTTAATACCAGCGAGATGTTCTAGATAGATATCTCAAGGTGGATGATTAGTAGTAGATGTAGTTGGATTTCGGTCTACTTATTTGGCGTACCTCCCTTGCTTTTGAGCCTCGTCCTTTCTTTGTAGCATAGTTAGCATCGCAGTGCGTTTTTAATCCTTTCAATTGCCTAGCTGTGATTTGTTTACCTCGCATAACAGTTTTATCGTCTTTTGGAGAGAGACATCACTAGTGAACATCACGGGACCCCGGTCCATATTCTCATCACTGTTTACACGCTCTTTTATTTTCTTGCTTTTACTTTCTAGTTGTTATCATTATCCCTTGCGTTTGATCCTTTGTGAACAACAAGGTCGGAGAGATTGACAACCTCTCTGTACTCGTTGGGAAGCAAAGTTATTTGTATTGTGTGCAGGTCCATGTCAATTGCGCCGTTGACACCTACTTATCATTGCTGGAGTCCTACGGGAGACAAAACCTATCCTCTACAAAGGGGAAATTTGCCGCTAGACCACATCTAACCTTCCACTTGGGGTAACCAACAAGGATAGATCATCAAGAAAATTTCTGGCGCCGTTGCTGGGGACTCCGAGTGCTAAGATAGGGGAGTTGCACACTATCTTTTACCTTTGCTTTTTAGTCTTGTTAGTTTACCTTTCCGTTTTTATCTTAGTGTCCTTTACCAAAAACCCCAAAAATAGTATGTCTAGTTACTTGCTTGCCACCAATGCCTAACTTCTTTGAAACCAGATCCTATTGGCATGGAGGATTCACTAAGGATCAACAATATTATTACAAGGAACACCGCTTGTCTCAAAAGGGGATACACTTATGGAAACAAATACACCAGTTGTATGAGTATGCTAGAAACTTGTGCTCAATATATAATATATCTTTCTGCAGGGATGAATCTTGTTGCTTTATGAGGCACAAACACCTTTCTTTCCAATGTGAGTACAATGATGATGAAACCTTAGCTTCTTATGCTAAGAGAAATTATGATTTTGATGATGCAGAGCAAATAGAAGAATTTGTTGCTTATAAGGGTGCCTATGAAATTACTTCTCTTCTTAATAATATTGACGATGCCCCTTACAAATCTGAGAGTCTTGCTATACTTAAGTATTGTTTGGAAAATTACGATGCAAATTATTATATTACTGATCATCTTGATAGAATCTCTCCCCCAAAAGAAGAGACTAATGTTCTGCAGGACTATATGGAAGAAGAAATTGTCGAACCTGAAAGCTCCTTGGATGAAAAAGAGGAGGAGAGCGATGAACAAAAGGAGGAAGAATGGAGCCATCCATGTCTAACTTCTAATGAGAGTAACTCTTTGAATCTTACCTTATATGAGTGTTATGATCCTATGGATTCTTTTGAAATATCCCTTTTTGACGAAGTTGATGCCTTCTATACTTGTGGCCATGATGCCATTATGAACGCTTTCTTTTATGCCTTTTAGCTAGGCATGATACAAAGAAGATCAAGTTTTATCAATATCAAAATAATAGCTTGCCCGAGTAAAGAACTCATAAGGTAACTTGATTTTGTTTTCGATGGAAGTGTTCCATTCCATTTTTGAGGGGGAGTTGGAATCTAATGGTCCCCTCTTTTATGTCAATGATAGCACCAACGGTGCGAAGACAAGGATGTCCCAAAATAATTGGACATGAGGGACCACACTCAATGTCCATGACAAGAAAATCAACGGGAACATAATTATCATTGACAATAATAAGAACATCATCATTCCTCCCTAAAGGTTTCTTTACGGAAGAATCAATGAGACGAACACCAAAAGAACATGTATCAAAAGGTTTCAAATTGAGCATAACATACATTCTCTTGGGCATAACGGAGGCACTAGCTCCAACATCACATAAAGCAAATCAAGAGAAACTATTCAATTTAATTTTGACTATGGGATCCCAATCGTCTTATAACTTCCTAGGGATGGAAGTCTCAAGTTTGAGATTCTCCTCCCTAGCTTTGATAAGAGCATTGGTAATATGCTCGGTGAAGGCAATGTTAAGTGTTCTAGTGTGGGGGTCTTTAGCCATTCTTTGCAAAAAGGTGATCACTTCAGAAAGACTACAATTATCAAAATCAAGATCACTACCATTAATTAAAGTGGTGGTGATGTCATCTAAGCTCATTTCCTGGTAGTCTCTAGATTGATGGGACTTTCTTGTCCTAAAGTTGAGGTGTTAGCATCACCATTAATAGGTCCAATGGGACTAGGGATTTGTTGGGTGCTAAAGTTTTGAGATCCTCAACAACTTGTGTAGTGGAGATAGTAGTGTGTGTAGGAAGGCTCTTAATCCTATCTTCCTCCTCCTGTTCTCTAGCCCATCTATCCTTAAGTTTGGCTAGCATTCTAATATTCTCATTAATTTGGACTTGGATAGCATTCATGGGTGTAGTTTTTCTCTCCTCAAGGGGAGAAGTTCTAATCTTAAGCAATTCTACCTCATGAGCTATGTTTTCAACCTTCGAAGAGAGGCTATCTAGTTTTTCTAATTTCTCTTCTACACTCTTGTTGAAGGCTTTTGAGAAGTGATAAAGTCTTTAAGCATGCTCTCTAATTCAGAAGTGGAGTTTTTGGTACTAGGATAAGTGTTGTTGTTCCCATAGTTGTTGGATGGGAACGGTCTAGGATTGCTACAAAAATTACTCATATAAGCATTATTATTAAAGTTGTTCCTTGAAATAAAATCAACATCAACTTGCTCTTGAGCAACCAAAGAATTCAAAGGAACATCATGAGGATCAATAGGAGCTTGCTTAGTAAGTAAAGACATGATCATGTCAACTTTTTCATTTAAGGAGGATATCTCCTCAACAGAGTTTACCTTCCTACCTATTGGAGCTCTTTCGGTGTGCCATTGAGAGTAGTTTGTCATCATCTCATCCAAAAGCTTTGTGGCAAAACCACGTGTAGTTGACATAAAGGTTCCTCCCGCGGCCGAGTCTAACAGATTCTGCGAGGTAAAGTTCAAACCTGCATAGAAAGCCTGGATAACCATCCAAGTTGTCAAACCATGTGTAGGGAAATTCTTAACAAGAGATTTCATGCGTTCCCAAGCTTGGGCAATGTGTTCATTATCCAATTGCTTAAAATTCATAATATTACTTCTCAATTGGATAATCTTAGCAGGGGGTAGTACTTCCCAATAAAAGCGGCCTTGCACTTATCCCAAGAATCTATGCTATTCCTAGGCAAGGATTGAAACCAGATTTTAGCTCCTCCTCTCAAGGAGAAAGGAAAAATCTTAAGCTTAAAAATATCAGCATCTACTTCTTTCTACTTTTGCATATCACAAAGCTCAACCAAATTATTCAAGTGTAAAGCATCATGATCTCCAACACTGGAGGATTGATCTTTCATAACAAGAGTAAGCAAAGCAGGTTTAATTTCATAAGAAGGTGCTGAAATGGCAGGTGGACAAAAAGGAGTGCAGATAAAGTCATTGTTATTGTGACTAGTGAAGTCACATAACTTACTGTTTTTAGTGGAACCCATAGTAACAGCAGCAAGCAAGAACAAGGTAAACATTATTTTTTGTGATTTTTGATAAAGCACACTAAGATAAAAACTGAAAGGTAAACTAACAAGACTAAAAAACAAAGATAAAAGATAGTGTGCAACTCCCCTATCTTGAAGATTGGAGTCCCCGACAACGGTGCAAATTTTTTATCTTGATGGCACTGAAGTAGTGCTCCTCGTTGTCTACTGATGACCCTCAACTATAGGGGATCGATTGTAGTGTTCTCGCGGGTAAGTAACCCAATTTATTGATTCGACACAAGGGGACACAAAGAATATTTATAAGCTTTGATAGTTGAGTTGTCAATTCAACCGCACCTGAAATATGCTTGCTTGCAACAAAGTATTAATAGCAACTATGATATGATAGTGATAATGATAACGGCAAAAGTAAACTAGTAGTAACTAGCAGGATTAAAACACTGTAGGCTAGGGAGATGGATGGTTGGGCGCTGCATGAATAAGAATGAACATGTAATAGATTCTAACATGGGGTAAGGCACAAAAAAAAGTAATGATCATCTAGGCAAATATCAAACATTAGGCATGTATCCCAAAGGTAGTTGTGCGTGCTTGCAATAAGAACTTGCACAACATCTTTTGTCCTACAATACCGCTATGAACGAGGCCAAAAGGAACTGATGGAGATTAAGGTGCTCCTGTCAAAGAGCATCGGAACAAAGCAATAAACTCAATGGATACATGGAATCCTCAAATTATGGACCATCCCCTTTTGTGTCCCAAGCTGTCACTTTTGGGATTGCAGGTTCTGGATCATAATAGGTGCATACAACTCATAGATAGGATCTTGAACATAAATAAACTCATGAAAACATAAGTGGTTCAGATCTGAAAACATGGAACCCTGGCGCAAAGTGACAAGCATCAAGAGCAACAAGTTGTAGCAAAGATGATAAACACCAAAGTAGATGATAGGCAACATGCCCCCAACAATCTGACGACCTATTACATGATCAATCTCATCCAATCCCTACCATCCCCTTTGCCTACAGCAGGGAATTACTCACACATGTGAAGGGAAGTCATGGAGGGAGGATGGAGTGGAGATGGTGATGACGATGGCGACGATGTCCCCTCTCCGGAGGCCAAATCAGCCTCCAGATTAGCCCTCTCAAGGAAGAACAGAGGTTGGCGGCGGCTCCGCGACGGGTTCTGGAAAAGAGACTTATCTTTCGGAGTTTTCTCGTCACGGGAATAAATATGAGACAAAGTAGGGCACCAGGGGAGGGGGGAGTCCCCCAGGCGGCCTCCCGGCGCGGCCCACTCGGTAATGCACATTCGGTAACGCTTGCAAGCACGTGACTAATGAGTTAGTCACAGAGAATGTTGTATTATAGAACGAGTAAAGAGTACTTACCGGTAACGAGATTGAACTAGGTATAGCGATACCGACGATCGAATCACGGGTAAGTAAAATATCGTGTCACAAAGGAAATTGTGTACGGATTATAGTAGTCCACGACATAGTGGTTCAATCGATAAAGAACTTCGTTGAATGTGTAGGAGTCATTACGGATATCCTGGTCCCTCTAATGGTTATTGATTAGAGAGATGTCTCGATCATGTCTGCACGTTCTCGAACCCGTAGGGTCACACACTTAACGCTCGGTAACGCTAGAATAGCTCTGGGATAATTTTATTAATGGTGTTCGAATATTGTTCGGAGTCTCCGGTGAGATCCTAGACATCACGAGGAGCTCCAGAAGAGTCCGGAGGTAAAGATTTATATAAGGCAAGTCGATTTCAGGGTTCTGGAAAAGTTCGGGATTTTTTCGGCAGTGTCGGAATGTTCTAGAAGGTTCCGGAGGGTCCCACTATGGGCCCCACCTGTTTTGGACGACCAAGGGTAGTCCAATAGTCCATGTGACCAGCCCTCCTTGGTTTATTATGCCAATAAATGGGAAGCCCTTCAATGGGAGGGTTACCACTCTTAAAAGAAAGATGTTACCATCTTTTTAATGAGAGAGGGGTTTTCACTTGGGAATTGAAGTGGCTACAACCTCCTTGCCTATATAAGAGAGGGTAGAGGCTCACCAAGAACACCCAAGTCCTTCCACACCTCCTCCTCCCTCAAGTGCATCGCTTGGAGAAGCCCTGCCCGCGGGAAACTCTTCACCATATCCACCACCACGCCGTTGTGCTGCTGGAATCGATCCCATTTTTTCTCCCTCTTGCTTGCTGGATCAAGAAGAAGGAGACGTCATCGAGCTGTACGTGTGCAAGCCTCCGGAGGTACTGCTCGTTTGCAGTGCTGATCGGATCGAACTTCACCAGCAACTTCACCAAGCTGCGTTGAAATAAACGTTCAACGCGCGTCTTCTTCGAGGGTATGATGACTTACTCTCCCTGTTACTAGCATCTTCTAGATTGGATCTTGGATGTTGCTTCCGCATGTGAGAGAATTTTTTTGTTTTCTATCACGCAATCTCCTACAGTTCACTAGTGATGTCTCTCTCCCAAAAGACGATAAAAGTGCTAGCGAGGTAAACAAATCACAGCTGGGCAATTGACATGATTATAAACGCACCGCAATGCTAACTATGCTACAAAAGAAAGGAAGAGGCTCAAAAGCAATGGGTAGTACGCCAAGGTAAGTAGACCGAAATCCATCTGCATCTACTACGAATCATCCACCTTGAGATATCTATCCAGAACATCTCGCTGGTATTAAGTTGCGAATCCCACCCAAAGTGTAAACTCAAAGCAACAGACAATTGCATTAAAAGATCTATGCGTAAAGTAAACAATCCTTGCACTCGCAAGTATAAGCACCGTTGTTTTATCCCTGGTGGCAACAACACATCCCCTAGTCTCATGTTTCTGTCACTCAAGCTAGACATCAAGGGGATGAACCCACAATCAAGCATAACGCTCCCTCTTGGAGTTGCAACAAATCACTTGGCAAAAGTAAAATACAGCAACGGAGAACATGCAAGAATTTACTAAAGAACACAAATATAAAAGAGAACCAAATATATTACTCATCACAATCTGAACATAATCTCATAATCCATCCGATCCCAACAAACTCAGCATAGCAACACAGAAAAACTACAATAGTGCCTCGATCATGTGAGGTAGCTCACGAGGTCTCGAAAGTGAAAGCACAAAGAGGGGAGGAGTACATCACATAGCTACTGGTCACGGACCCATGGTCCAAGGGGGACTACTCACGGCACATCCGGGAGACGTCCATGGTGATGGATGGTCTCCAGGAGGGGATTCCTCCTTCCGGCAGGGTGCCGGGGCAGCTTCTCCTGGTAGCCCCGATCTTGAAACGGCGGCGGCGGAACAGAGAGGAGAATGGGAATAGCAGATGGATCTTAGGGGTTTCCGTCACGGGGGGTAAATATAGGCCAAAGGGGGGACCGAGAGGGGCCACAGGGCAGCCAGGAGGCCTCCTGGCGCGGCCTAGGGTGGGGCCGCACCAAGGACCCTGGTGGGTCCTCCCCCTTCCTTTCTTGATTATTCGGGAAGCTTCCGGGTCACTGATTTTTTATTGGATTTTCTGGAATTTATTTGGCACTTTTAATGGCCGAAAAACCTGAAATATAAAAACAGCAGAAAATAGGAACTGGCAACTAGGTGCACTGAGTTAATAGGTTAGTCCAAATATGATAAAAAAGTGTATGAAAGTTCAAGAAAAATATGGCAAAGTCACACAAATCATGCATGGAGCAAGAAGAAATTATAGATACGTTTGAGACGTATCAGCAGGATACATCAAGTAGACTTGTAAATATTGCTATGGTCCCCGGCAACGGCGCCAGAAAACAGTACTTGATGACCCTCAACTGTAGGGGATCGATTGTAGTGTTCTCGCGAGTAGGTAACCCAATTTATTGATTCGACACAAGGGGACACAAAGAATATTTGTAAGCTTTGACAGTTGAGTTGTCAATTCAACTGCACCTGAAATATGCTTGCTTGCAACAAAGTATTAATAACAACT
Organism: Bromus sterilis; assembly: GCA_950022295.1. Taxonomy (NCBI): domain Eukaryota; kingdom Viridiplantae; phylum Streptophyta; class Magnoliopsida; order Poales; family Poaceae; genus Bromus; species Bromus sterilis. The sequence continues at coordinate 57,419,836 of OX465601.1, forward strand.
ATGATATGATAGTGATAATGATAACGGCAAAATTAAACTAGTAGTAACCAGCAGGATTAAAACATTGTAGGCTAGGGAGATGGATGGTTGGGCGCTGCATGAATAAGAATGAACATGTAATAGATTCTAACACGGGGCAAGGCACATAGAAAAGTAATGATCATCTAGGAAAATATCAAACATTAGGCATGTATCCCAAAGGTAGTTGTGCGTGCTTGCAATAAGAACTTGCACAACATCTTTTGTCCTACCATCCCGCTATGAACGGGGCCAAAAGGATCTTATGGAGCTTAAGGTTCTCCTGTCAAAGAGCACTGGAACAAAGCAATAAACTCAATGGATACATGGAATCCTCAAATTATGGACCACCCCCTTTGGTGTCCCAAGCTGTCACTTTTGGGATCGCAGGTTCCGGACCATAATAGGTGCATACAACTCATAGATAGGATCTTGAACATAAATAAACTCATGCAAACATAAGTTGTTCAGATGTAAAAACATGGCACTCGGTCCCAAAGTGACAAGCATTAAGAGCAACAAGTTGTAGCAAAGATGATAAACACCAAAGTAAATGATAGGCAACATGCCCCCAACAATCTGACGAACTATTACATGATCAATCTTATCCAATCCCTACCATCCCCTTTGCCTACAACAGGGAATTACTCACACATGTGAAGGGAAGTCATGGAGGGAGGATGGAGTGGTGATGGTGATGACGATGGCGACGATATCCCCTCTCCGGAGGCCAAACCAACCTCTAGATTATCCCTCCCGAGGAAGAATAGAGGTTGGCGGCGGCTCCGCGACGGGTTCTGGAAAAGCGACTTCTGTTTTGGAGTTTCCCCGTCACGGGAATAAATAGGAGACAAAGTAGGGAACCAGTGGAAGGGGGAGTCGCCTAGGCGGCCTCCTGGCGCGGCCCACCCCTGGCCGCGCCCACAGGGCGCCTGGGCCCCCCTGGCTGCCCTCTGGCCCCCTTATGGCTCCGGGCTCCTTCGGATGCGTGGATTTTCTGGTATTTTTTTGGGAATTTTCTGAGATGTCCAAAAATCCATTTTCCTACGCACAATAAAAACCATACAGGCAGCTCTGCTGAAAATAGCGTCAGTTCGGGTTAGTTTAGCTCAAATCATGCAAGAATGAGGGCAAAACAATAGCAAAAGTGTTTGGAAAAGTAGATACGTTTGAGACGTATCAGCTACCTCAAGTGGAAGGTTGAGATGTAGCGTAGCGGAAAATTTCCCTTGGCAAAGATACCAAGGTTTGAGTCAATCCAGTAGGACTCCAAGGTCGACAAGTAGGTGGTAAAGTGAACAATGGCGCCGTTCACAACTCAGGGTCGCTTACTTTACCTGGACCTGCACACACAACAGATAGCTTTGCTCCCAACGAGTACAAAGGGGTTGTCAATCCCTCCCACCTTGTTGTTTACAAAGGATTAAACGCAAAGGATAATGATAGTAGTAGTAATTGCAACGGAAAGTAAAATCAGTAAATAAAGTGGAGGTGTAAAAAGTGGAGGAAATATGGACCGGGGTCCCATGATGTTCACTAGTGATGTCTCTCTACCAAAAGACGATAAAATAGCTAAGCTGGGTGAACAAATTTTAGCTGTTAAATTGACAAAATTATAAACGCACCGCAATGCTAATTATGCTACTTGCAAGTAAGAGGCTCAAAAGTATGGGCATTACGCCAAGACAAGTAGAACAAAATCCATCTGCATCTACTCACTAATCATCCACCTTAAGATATCTATCCAGAACATCTCGTTGGTATTAAGTTGCGAGCCCCACCCAAAGTGTAAACTCAAAGCAACAAACAACTGCATTAACAATCTATGCATAAGGTAAAAAATCCTGGTAACCGCGATTACAAGCACCGTTGTTTTCTCCCTGGTGGCAACATCACATCCCCTAGTCTCATGTTTCTGTCACTCAAGCTAGACATCGGGGGGGGGGGGCATGAACCCACAATCATGCTTAACGCTCCCTCTTGGAGTTACTATCTACTACTTGGCCAAAGCAATAAAAAGTAATGGAGAACATGCAATAATTACTCAAGAACCAAATATAAAAGGTAAACCAAATATATAACTCATCATGATCTAAACATAATCTCATAATCCATCGGATCTCAGCAAACACAACATAGCAACAACAGAAAAATTACATAGGTTCCTGACGAGGATTGACCTCGGAAAATCCCATGGTTAGGAACCCTGGGTTAGATCGTAGAGGAGATGTGCAGGTTGGCGATAGTCATCGGCTAACAGGAGACAGGGATTTACCCAGGTTCAGGGCCCTCGATCGGTGAAACCCCTACTTCCTGCTCGATTGTAATATGATGGAGGCGATTACAGTGGAGGTCGAGGCGACTTTGCTCAGGACCGGAGATGTTGCTTGGATATTCGATGCTTGTCTAGTCCTATGCGTGGAGGAATCTGTCTAGAGAGGTGCCCCTACCTCGCTTTATATAGATAGCCAGGTAGGGGTTTACATGAGTCCTAGTCGACTACAAGTAGGACTCCTTGTCTTGCGCCTCAAGTCTTGGGCTTCACGTCTTATGACATCATGTCAGTGTGCATGAGTGGGCCTTTGGTGGGATGCCAGCCATGACACGCACCAGGTACCCTCACGGTTAGGGGTCGTGGGGTATCCCCTCGTCAGTGACTTGATCATTAAGGGCAGCTGATGCTAGCGAGGAAGCGATAGATTCTCGCTCCTTGTTGGTTACCCCAAGTTGAATGTTGAGATGTAGCATAGCAGCAAGATTTCCCCTAGCGTAGAGGATAGGGTTTATGTCTCCAGTAGGATTCCAATGTCGACAAATAGGTGACAAGGAAACAATGGCACCGTTTTTAAGACTAAAGTTGCTTCCTTGACCTGGACCTGCACACACAACAAATAACTTTGCTCCCAACGAAGTTCAGAGAGGTTGTCAATCTCTCTGGCCTTGCTGTTTACAAAGGATCAACACAACAGATAATAGATAGTGACAATTACAACTAGAAAGTAAAAGCAAGAAGTAAATTGAGGGTGTAAACAGTGGTGGAAATATGCACCGGGGTCCCATGATGTTCACTAGTGATGTCCCTCTCCCAAAAGACGATTAAAATGCTATGCGAGGTAAACAAATCACAACTGGGCAATTGACATGATTATAGGCACAAACCAATGCTAACTATGCTACAAAAGAAAGGAAGAGGCTCAAAAGCATGGGCGGTACGCCAGGATAAGTAGACCGAAATCCATATGCATCTACTACTAATCATCCACCTTGAGATATCTATCTAGAACATCTCGCTGGTATTAAGTTGTGAGCCCCACCCAAAGTGTAAACCCAAAGCAAAAAACAACTGCAATAAAAGAACTTTGCGTAAAGTAAACAATCCTTGCAACTGCGGTTACAAGCACCATTGTTTTCCCCCTTGTGGCAACAACACACCCCCTAGACTCATGTTTTTGTCACTCAAAGCTAGTCATCAGGGGGCATGAACTGTCGGGACCCGGGGTTAGCGTATGTAATTCCAGTCACGATACAATCACATGGAGAGCCGAGAACCGTACCCACTTGTCTAAGCAGACAAGGCCAAGCACAGAACGTTCTCGGTAAGCATCGAACGTGAGGGGCATCCCATTCAGGCCGGATGATCAACTGAGATGGGTCCTCAATGTCCGCTCACAAGTCTAAATGCTTATGGGTGGTGAATCCCATACTCATAGACAAGTCGCCTCAACCATGTTATCGATTGGATCCTAACTCTTACATAAACTTACTCCAGCCCGATCACTTAGTCGGGGTCTAGGGCGGGCTCGATCATACAACAAAGTGTGCACGTGACAGAGTCACGAGCAATCGCGTCGCGATGCCCCAAGCTGCGCACATCTAAGGGCCACTTGGTGTATAAAAGACCGCCAGCCAGATCACAACTAAGGTCTCGAAAACCCATACTAAGACATGCATGTTATAAACATACACGCAGCACACATGCCTAGTATGAACAGCAGGTATCATCACATAACTCTACAAAGTACTCTTTATTGATATACACATAGAGCATACAAAGATCACATGTCTGTGATCACATTACATCATACAACGGAAGCAAATTAGGTCTGAGTACAGACAAGATTAACAAATGGCTTAGAGAAGCCTTGTACAACAAACATGCCCTTCCACGAGGGACCAGACTGTTGTCTGGGACTATGCTAACTTAGTCAACGTCGAGCTTCACGAAGATGACTCCATCGGGGTCCGGTTTCTTATCTAAAACATAGAATAAGCAAACGTGAGTACAAAGTCGTACTCAGCAAGACTTACATCAGAACTAAACTACTCATGATCAAGTATCAAGGTAAAGGGGGTGGGGTTTCATCATGCAGAAATGCCAGCTTTGACTTGGCTAGTCCTGAACTACGAATACCAGACTTGAGGTAAGAAGCATACCCGAGTCCACTACATCTCCAACCAATACACCACTATGGTTACTTCCTCGACTTCCCCACGAGGAGGCACACCATAGCACTCACGCTTATCTTGCGGATTTTATAAGTATCCATTCAAGTTGTCTAATAATCAGGTACAGGTTCCAAGTAGTCCTTAACCGCGGACGCGGCTATTCGAATAGTTTTGTTAACCTTGCAAGGGTGTAAGCTACACACACATGACCATCGGTTACCGCCAGGTCGCGCCACCGTTCAAGAGGTGACAGCGAGGATGTTCACCACGACACTTCGCTCACAACCGGTCTATTCCAGGAGTCGACTATCTGAGTTTGTCACTGCTCGAGAGTCCGGTCGGATCAACGAAAAGGACCCAGACAATGTAGGCAACCGAGACGCCACCTCTGACAGATGATTTCACTGTCTCACAGATCCACCCACATATCTAGGATGATGCAACATTTCCACTCACTCTTTTTCTATGCATATGTCAAATGGAAGGCCCGAACTAATGTGACTCCTGGACGTCGACACGGATCAAGGTAATAGGCCGAGAGGGGTCAGTGAGCCCAATGTGTGGTTGTACTCTTTGTCTTGGATTACCATACAAGAACTCGGTGCTTAAGGCGGTGTTCAACGAGACAACCCACTGTGTACTCCTACACAGCCTCTCATCGTTCACCTTGTATTAGGGTGAATTCACCGACACAATTTCACTTTCATCAACACCATGTTCACCATCATCCCGACTCACATCAAAAGCAACCTCATGTAACACTAAGCATGCAATAAGCTATAACAGTTGCAGGGGCTTCATGATATCAATCAACTCCTATGTCAGCTAGGATTGTGGTTTGCTTACTACTGTGACAAGATGATAGGTCATGCATCGGATACGTGTTCAACTATGCGGTAGAATCGATACAAAGTGATCTCCTAAACATGCATAAGCGAGACTGAGAGGGAATTGGGATTTTATAGACATGATCAATGGGGTTTGCTTGCCTTGCTGACGATACACGGATCTTATCGGTGGTCTTCTCCTTCGGGGGTGATCACCGTCTCGGAAAAGCTGGTACCGAAAACAATCATCAACAAGGGGGGACAACTTCGGAAGTAAAATGCACAAGCACATGATATTGTTGTGACATGAAGTAAAGGGTACTGATTTGTGGCAAATTCAATTTAATTGAAGTATATTGCATTTGGAATGCAAATTCAAACTTCAAATTTGAATTCAATTTAAGCCATATGCACATTTGCTATTGTTGCCCCATTTTAAAATGGTCAAACATAAAAAAATTTGCATATTCTTAATCCTTGTATTTTTCTGATAATTTTTCATATATTATATGTTTAATTTGGAGTTAATATGAATTTTCTATGAATTATTGGAATTTAAAGTAATTTCTGGAATTTCTGTAATTCTTTTAATTCATTTCTATTTTCTGGAAAACATTTATTGCATCAGCATGATGCAATGCTGACATCAGGGGGGGTCTGACTGCTGGGGCCCCATGTCAGTCTCAGTGGGGGTTAACCCCGTTTTAGTTAAATTAAACAGAGGTTTAAGGGATGTGGGTCCCACTGTCAGTGGGTGTAGGGTTAGCTTAGGGGGGTCATTAGTGGTGGGGTTAGGGTAAGCTCTCCGGCTAGTCGCCGGTGGCCTCAACAGACGGCGGTGGCTCGCCGGAGTTGAGCTCCCGGCCACCATTTGGCACGAGAAGACCACGGGAGTGCACCTCGTGCACGTCCGCGTCAAGCCGTGCACACGGGGGGGGGCAAGGGATGGCCGGAGAGCACGTCGGCGTCAACCCGTGCGGCGGCTGGGCTCGGTTCCGGTGGAAAAGGAAGACGGGGTCACGGGGAGGTGCACGGAGAGGCTGGGAGGAAGTGGAGGCTCACCCTGAGCACGAAGCGGAGCTCGGCGTGGCCGGGGAGAGGCTGGCGTGGAGGAATTCCTCGCCGGAATAAATGGCGGCCGACGGTGAGGAATCGAGGACGGCGTCTGCTCCAGGGCTCTGAGGCTCGATTGGATCCGCGGGAAGACGAAGACGGCGATGCTGGGGCTTCTGGACAAGTCAGGGCGGCTCCCCTTCGCTGTTGTCCACGCTGGTGCGGCGGCGTGCTCCGGCGTGAGCTTCGGGCGGCGCTGGATTCGTGAAGAGGAGAGGGGGAGGAGGTCCAGAGAGAGGGGGAACTGGCGCGGAGCTTCGAGGGGGTTCCCCTGGCGAGGAGATAGGGCACGGGGAGCAGCTAAGTGGCCCTGCCGGTGTCGGCGGCCACGGCATGCACGCCACCGTGCTGCTTGGCTCGGCGGGGACGAAGGCGACAAGAGGAGGGATGGGCCTGGGCTGTGGGGGCTTCAGTTGGGCCAGATGGCCAGGGGTCCCCTTTTTTTATTTCTTCTCTGTTTTGTTTTTCTGCCCTTTTGTTTTGCCCTGGTAAAAAAATACCAAAACATTTTATAATAATGCCCAAATACTTTTATAAATATTAGGTGACCAGTATCTAGCCACATATGGAATTTGGGCATTTTTGAAATTCAATATAATTCGAATTTCAATTCAAATAGGGTTATTTTAATTTTCCAAGGCACTGTTTGAATTGTAGAAAATTCCTTGAGTGTAGGAAAATACCCAAACCACTTTTAAAATGATCAGCATCATTTATAGGAATTTTCCAAACATTCAAATGATTTTTGGAAAAAGATTTCTATCTGGCCATTTCAAATAATTTCTCAGGGCTTTTCTTTTCCCCATTTTTGAATTTCTTTTGAATTTTTGCATGATGCAAAGGGATCAAACAAACCTAGCACTTACCCTAGTTGGGGTTCTGACAACTCACCCCCACTCAAAAGAATCTCGTCCCGAGATTCAGAGGTCGTCGGGAGGAAGCTGGGGTACTCGGCACTGAGCCGGTCTTCTCTTTCCCATGTTGCTTCTTTCTCGGAGTGATGTGACCATTGAACTTTAAGGAACTTGATCTTCTGACGACGAGTGACACGTTCTGCTGAATCAAGAATACGAACAGGGTACTCTCGATAAGAAAGGTCATCTTGGAGATCAAGCGTTTCATGGTCGACTTCGCGGATGGGGTCCTTGAAGCAACGCCTGAGTTGTGACACATGGAATACATCATGTACTCGGGAAAGGTGAGGGGGTAGTTCAAGTTGGTAGGCAACTTCTCCACGTTTAGCAAGAATGCGGAAAGGTCCGATGTAACGTGGGGCCAACTTGCCTTTGATACCGAATCTTTGGGTTCCCTTCAGAGGAGTAACCCGAAGGTAAGCCTTCTCATCAATATTGTAGCTCTCCTCTCTATGATGACGATCATAGTAGCTCTTTTGACGAGACTGAGCGGCTTTCAAACGATCACGAACAATGCGAACTTGCTCTTCTGCTTCCTTGATCATATCCGGTCCAAAGAGTTGTCTTTCACCGGTTTCTGACCAGTTTAGGGGTGTTCGACATCGTCGTCCATAGAGGAGTTCAAAAGGAGCCATGTTCAGACTAGATTGAAAACTATTGTTATAAGCAAATTCGGCAAATGGAACAGATTTCTCCCAATTCTTTCCGAAAGAGATAACACAAGCTCTGAGCATGTCTTCCTAGATTTGATTAACCCTTTCAACTTGACCGCTAGATTGAGGATGGAAAGCTGTACTAAAGGATAGATGAGTTCCCATAGCATTCTGAAAGCTTCCCCAGAATCTAGAGGTGAAAAGGCTACCACGATCAGAATTGATCACCAAAGGAACACCGTGAAGAGACACAATTCTAGAGACGTACAAGTCCGCTAACTTGCTAGCAGTTATAGACTCGCGAACGGGAAGTAAGTGAGCAACTTTGGAAAGTCGGTCAATGACCACGAAGATGGCATCATTTCCTTTCTGGGTTTTTGGAAAGCCGGTGATGAAGTCCATACCGACTTTGTCCCATTTCCACTCTGGAATAGGCAAAGGTTGAAGTGTACCAGCAGGTCTTTGGTGTTCTGCTTTAATGCGACGACAAACATCACATTCAGCAACAAATCGAGCAATGTCTCTCTTCATCCGGGTCCACCAAAATCTCTGGCGTAGATCTCGGTACATTTTTGTGCTACCGGGATGAATTGAGAGGGGTGTGTCATGGGCTTCTTTGAGGATGAGTTGCCTTAGATCCCTATTCTTAGGTACTACCAAACGATTTTCAAAGAATACTGTTCCTTTGTTATTGGTGGAGAAACATTTAGCAACTCCGCTAGCAATGTTCTCCTTGATCCGGCGTACACCTCGTGCACGTCTTTGGGAAACTATGATCTGATCCTCAAGGTTTGTTTTCGCCACCAAGTTGAAAAGAGATCCATGAGGAACAATCTCGAGATTGAGCTTTTGAAATTCCTCATGAATAATTGGTTGATACTGTTGTAACATGAGTTTGTTACAATACGACTTACGACTTAGTGCATCAGCCATGACATTGGCTTTGCCTGGGGTGTAAGAAATTCCTAAGTCATAATCTTTTATCAACTCTATCCAGCGTCTTTGCCTGAGATTAAGATCTGGCTGGGTGAATATATATTTGAGGCTTTGGTGGTCGGAATAGATCTCACAACGATTACCAAGGAGGTAATGTCGCCAAGTCTTCAGGGCATGAACTACGGCAGCGAGTTCAAGATCATGGGTTGGATAGTTCTCTTCATGTGGCCGCAACTGGCGTGAAGCATAAGCTACCACATGTCTATCTTGCATAAGTATGCATCCTAACCCTTGCCGTGAAGCATCACAATAGATCTCGAAATCCCTTTTGGTGTCTGGAGGTGCAAGTACGGGTGCAGAAGTCAATCTTCTTTTTAGCTCTTGAAAGCTTTCCTCGCACTTGGAAGTCCATTGGAATTTCTTATCTTTCTTGAGGAGTTCAGTAAGAGGCTTTGCAACTTTAGAAAAGTTCTCGATGAAGCGGCGGCAATAGCTTGCTAAGCCAAGAAAACTCCTAATTTGCTTAACCGATTCAGGTGGAGTCCAGTCAAGGACGGCCTGAACTCTCTCGGGATTGACTGCAACACCTTTCGCAGAGATCACGTGGCCTAAGTAGGTCACTTCTGGTAGCCAAAATTCACACTTGGAGAACTTGGCATAAAGGCAGTGCTCTCTAAGTTTCATCAATACCAACCTAAGATGTTCTGCGTGCTCTTCTTCGTTCTTCGAGTAGAGGAGAATATCAACAAGATAAACCACAACAAATTTATCTAGGTACTCCATGAAGATCGAATTCATCAAGCGCGAGAATGTGTAGGGGGCATTGGTTAAACCGAAGGACATGACGGTGTACTCGTAAAGACCGTAACGAGTAGTGAAAGCCGTTTTGGGAATGTCCTCATTTCGGATTTTGATTTGATGATAACCTAATCTCAAATCCATCTTGGAGAAGACAGAGGATCCAGCAAGTTGATCATAAAGATCATTGATCCTGGGCAGTGGGTACTTGTTCTTTATCATTGCTAGATTTAGCGGGCGATAGTCTACGCACATGCTTTCTGTTCCATCTTTCTTCGTTACGAACAGAACGGGGCAACCCCATGGCGATGAGCTAGGGCGGATGAAGCCTTTTGCCAACGAAGCATCAAGTTGGGTTTTTAGCTCAGCTAACTCATGTGGGGCCATTCTATATGGACGTCTGGAGATTGGGGTTGTGCCTGGTATAAGATCCACTATGAATTCTACACACCTGTCGGGTGGCATTCCCGGCAGCTCTTCAGGAAAGACATTCGGAAAGTCACGAACCACCGGAACATCTTCAAGGTCTGGAAGGGGAAGCACATTCAAAGTATGCATCTGGATTCTAGAACTGGGTGAAGTGTAGTCAATGGTCTGGCCTAAAGGGTGGGTGAGTTTAACTGATTTGGCTTTACAATCAAGGAAAGCATTCTGCCTTGATAACCAATCCATTCCTAGGATGACATCAATGTCCGAAGACTTGAGGGCTATAAGAGAAGCAAGGAATACTAAACCCTCAATTGCAATTTGATTGCCATGGCTTACTCTATTAGTTTGCCACTTTGAACCAGGAGTTTGAATGATCATTGGAGAAAACATTTCCTCAAAAGAAAATCCATGCCGAAGTGCATAACTCTCCGACATGAATGAATGAGAAGCTCCTGGATCGAAAAGAACGGAGGCGGGAACATGATTGACTAGGAGTGTACCAAGAATGACGTCAGAAGCAGCAGTGGTTTCCTCAACTGAGATTTGGTTCACATATCCACTACTTGTGACTGAAAGCTTTGATGGGATGGTCTTGGTGGTTGAATTCTTTGAAGGCTTATGACTAGGTCGACGGGGTGCCACAAACACTGTAGGGCATTGTCGGAAGTGATGGCCTGTCAGACCACACGTGAAACACACCCTGCCTGAATTGCTAGGGGTGAGGTTACTTGGTTGCACATCATCATTCCGGGGTGGAACAATGTGTTGAGGTGGATAGCATATATTCGGTGGTGGTCTCTGGAGAAGGTTTTGAGGTATGACACTGGTTGGAATCCAAATTCGGAGTTTCTGAGGGGCTGAACTTGAAGAAGGAGCAAGCTCAAGATCATGCTTGCGGGACTCTTCGAACACTTCATTGCCATGCTCAGCTCTGAAGGATCTGTTGACTAAATCCTCAAAGGTGGCAAATTCGATGAGGTTGAGATCATGACGAAGGATGGGGCTAAGTCCCTTATGGAACCTTGCCTGCTTTCTGGCATCGGTGGTGATCTCATCTTGGGCATACCGGGCAAGACGGTTGAACTCTCTCACATACTCATGAATGGACATCTCTCCTTGAGTCAGGTTGCAGAACTCTTCCTTCTTGCGCTCCATCAACTCATCCAGAATGTGGTACCCTCGAAAGGCAACACAGAACTCCTGCCAAGTCACTACGTGACTATCTGGCTGCATTGCAACATAGTTCTCCCACCATTGAAGAGCAGCACCTTCCAAGAAGTATACCGCGAAAATAACTCGTTCATCGGGAGCAACATGTGCAGTATCAAGCTTACGCTCGATGGAACGGAGCCAATCATCAGCTTCAAGGGGCTCAGAAGAACATCGGAATACCGGTGGCTTGAGGAGGATGAAGTCCTGAATGCTCACAATCACATTGTAATGACGTGAGGTATTCTACTCGATGAGCTCCAGAAGACGTGTCTGGTCACGTTGATTCTTCTCAGCTTCCATCATGATTTCCGCTGCAGAAGGCGGTGGTAGAGGTTCATCATCATTTCGATTCCGAACACGGTCTCGATTCCGACGAACAGCACTACGAGTTCCACCTGACATCCTCTGTGATAAAAATCAACAATCAGAACAGGTTGAATGATGGATTCAAGGATAACAAGACATGATGAAGGCGGAAAAGATTGTAATGCGAAGGAAAAGATTCATAGAAACACGGGATAAATCCGGCAGCATAACGGCTACACCGGGATGGAAAACAAGACAACCTCGAGGAGATTGGACCGAACTTCCTCAAGGAACTCAAAACACGGAGACTCTGGACGACCACAATAATCCTACGGCTAAAAGGAAGCACTCAGCGAGATGTTCTAGTAAGACATAGATGAGCCTAGTCCTATCATCCCGTAGAAAAGATAAGGGTGACCCAGAACTCAGATCGATGAGGGTAAGGAGAAAAAGAAGCCTTACGTTGTTCCCTTATACCCAGAGTAACTATATAACTATAGAATGCTAGACTCGACTTCGACCAAGGGTTTGATAAGCCTACAGACAGTCTTGCTCTGATACCAAGTCTGTCGGGACCAGGGGTTAGCGTATGTAATTCCAGTCACGATACAATCACATGGAGAGCCGAGAACCGTACCCACTTGTCTAAGCAGACAAGGCCAAGCACAGAACGTTCTTGGTAAGCATCGAACGTGAGGGGCATCCCATTCAGGCCGGATGATCAACTGAGATGGGTCCTCAATGTCCGCTCACAAGTCTAAATGCTTATGGGTGGTGAATCCCATACTCATAGACAAGTCGCCTCAACCATGTTATCGATTGGATCCTAACTCTTACATAAACTTACTCCAGCCCGATCACTTAGTCGGGGTCTAGGGCGGGCTCGATCATACAACAAAGTGTGCACGTGACAGAGTCACGAGCAATCGCGTCGCGATGCCCCAAGCTGCGCACATCTAAGGGCCACTTGGTGTATAAAAGACCGCCAGCCAGATCACAACTAAGGTCTCGAAAACCCATACTAAGACATGCATGTTATAAACATACACGCAGCACACATGCCTAGTATGAACAGCAGGTATCATCACATAACTCTACAAAGTACTCTTTATTGATATACACATAGAGCATACAAAGATCACATATCTGTGATCACATTACATCATACAACGGAAGAAAATTAGGTCTGAGTACAGACAAGATTAACAAATGGCTTAGAGAAGCCTTGTACAACAAACATGCCCTTCCACGAGGGACCAGACTGCTGTCTCGGACTATGCTAACTTAGTCAACGTCGAGCTTCACGAAGATGACTCCATCGGGGTCCGGTTTCTTATCTAAAACATAGAATAAGCAAACGTGAGTACAAAGTCGTACTCAGCAAGACTTACATCAGAACTAAACTACTCATGCTCAAGTATCAAGGTAAAGGGGGTGGGGTTTCATCATGCAGAAATGCGAGCTTTGACTTGGCTAGTCCTGAACTACGAATACCAAACTTGAGGTAAGAAGCATACACGAGTCCACTACACCTCCAACCAATACACCACTATGGTTACTTCCTCGACTTCCCCACGAGGAGGCACACCATAGCACTCACGCTTATCTTGCGGATTTTATAAGTACCCATTCAAGTTGTCTAATAATCAGGTACAGGTTCCAAGTAGTCCTTAACCGCGGACGCGGCTATTCGAATAGTTTTGTTAACCTTGCAAGGGTGTAAGCTACACACACATGACCATCGGTTACCGCCAGGTCTCGCCACCGTTCAAGAGGTGACAGCGAGGATGTTCACCACGACACTTCGCTCACAACCGGTCTATTCCAGGAGTCGACTATCTGAGTTTGTCACCGCTCCAGAGTCCGGCCAGATCAACGAAACGGACCCAGACAATGTAGGCAACCGAGACGCCACCTCTGACAGATGGTTTCACTGTCTCACAGATCCACCCACATATCTAGGATGATGCAACATTTCCACTCACTCTTTTTCTATGCATATGTCAAATGGAAGGCCCGAACTAATGTGACTCCTGGACGTCGACACGGATCAAGGTACTAGGCCAAGAGGGGTCAGTGAGCCCAATGTGTGGTTGTACTCTTTGTCTTGGATTACCATACAAGAACTCGGTGCTTAAGGCGGTGTTCAACGAGACAACCCACTGTGTACTCCTACACAGCCTCTCATCGTTCACCTTGTATTAGGGTGGATTCACCGACACAATTTCACTTTCATCAACACCATGTTCACCATCATCCCGACTCACATCAAAAGAAACCTCATGTAACACTAAGCATGCAATAAGCTATAACAGTTGCAGGGGCTTCATGATATCAATCAACTCCTATGTCAGCTAGGATTGTGGTTTGCTTACTACTGTGACAAGATGATAGGTCATGCATCGGATATGGGTTCAACTATGCGGTAGAATCGATACAAAGTGATCTCCTAAACATGCATAAGCGAGACTGAGAGGGAATTGGGATTTTATAGACATGATCAATGGGGTTTGCTTGCCTTGCTGACGATACACGGGTCTTATCGGTGGTCTTCTCCTTCGGGGGTGATCATCGTCTCGGAAAAGCTGGTACCGAAAACACTCATCAAAAAGGGGGGACAACTTCGGAAGTAAAATGCACAAGCACATGATATTGTTGTGACATGAAGTAAAGGGTACTGATTTGTGGCAAATTCAATTTAATTGAAGTATATTGCATTTGGAATGCAAATTCAAACTTCAAATTTGAATTCAATTTTAGCCATATGCACATTTGCTATTGTTGCCCCATTTTAAAATGGTCAAACATAAAAACAAATTGCATATTCTTAATCCTTGTATTTTTCTGATAATTTTTCATATATTATATGTTTAATTTGGAGTTAATATTAATTTTCTATGAATTATTGAAGTTTAAAGTAATTTCTGGAATTTCTGTAATTCTTTTAATTCATTTCTATTTTCTGGAAAATCTTTATTGCATTAGCATGATGCAATGCTGACATCAGGGGGGGTCTGACTGCTGGGGCCCCCATGTCAGTCTCAGTGGGGGTTAACCCCGTTTTAGTTAAATTAAACAGAGGTTTAAGGGATGTGGGTCCCACTGTCAGTGGGTGTAGGGTTAGCTTAGGGGGGTCATTAGTGGTGGGGTTAGGGTAAGCTCTCCGGCTAGTCGCCGGTGGCCTCAACAGACGGCGGTGGCTCGCCGGAGTTGAGCTCCCGGCCACCATTTGGCACGAGAAGACCACGGGAGTGCACCTCGTGCACGTCCGCGTCAAGCCGTGCACACGGGGGGGGGCAAGGGATGGCCGGAGAGCACGTCGGCGTCAACCCGTGCGGCGGCTGGGCTCGGTTCCGGTGTAAAAGGACGACGGGGTCACGGGGAGGTGCACGGAGAGGCTGGGAGGAAGTGGAGGCTCACCCTGAGCACGAAGCGGAGCTCGGCGTGGCCGGGGAGAGGCTGGCGTGGAGGAATTCCTCGCCGGAATAAATGGCGGCCGACGGTGAGGAATCGAGGACGGCGTCTGCTCCAGGGCTCTGAGGCTCGATTGGATTCGCGGGAAGACGAAGACGGCGATGCTGGGGCTTCTGGACAAGTCAGGGCGGCTCCCCTTCGCCGTTGGCCACGCTGGTGCGGCGGCGTGCTCCGGCGTGAGCTTCGGGCGGCGCTGGATTCGTGAAGAGGAGAGGGGGAGGAGGTCCAGAGAGAGGGGGAACTGGCACGGAGCTTCGAGGGGGTTCCCCTGGCGAGGAGATAGGGCACGGGGAGCAGCTGCGTGGCCCTGCCGGCGTCGGCGGCCACGGCATGCACGCCACCGTGCTGCTTGGCTCGGCGGGGACGAAGGCGACAAGAGGAGGGATGGGCCTGGGCTGTGGGGGCTTCAGTTGGGCCAGATGGCCAGGGGTCCCCTTTTTTTATTTCTTCTCTGTTTTGTTTTTCTGCCCTTTTGTTTTTCCCTGGTAAAAAATACCAAAACATTTTATAATAATGCCCAAATACTTTTATAAATACTAGGTGACCAGTAGCTAGCCACATATGGAATTTGGGCATTTTTGAAATTCAATATAATTCGAATTTCAATTCAAATAGGGTTATTTTAATTTTCCAAGGCACTATTTGAATTGTACAAAATTCCTTGAGTGTAGGAAAATACCCAAACCACTTTTAAAATGATCAGCATCATTTATAGGAATTTTCCAAACATTCAAATGATTTTTGGAAAAAGATTTTTATCTGGCCATTTCAAATAATTTCTCAGGGCTTTTCTTTTCCCCATTTTTGAATTTCTTTTGAATTTTTGCATGATGCAAAGGGATCAAACAAACCTAGCACTTACCCTAGTTGGGGTTCTGACATGAACGCACAATCAAGCATAACGCTCCCTCTTGGAGTCACTACCTACTACTTGGCCAAAGCAATAAAAAACGGAGAACATGCAAGAATTACTCAAGAAGAAAAATATAAAAGAGAAGAAACAAATATATTACTCAATCACAATCTGAACATAGTCTCATAATCCATCAGATCCCAGCAAACTCAGCATAGCAACAACAGAAAGAATTACATATGTTCCTTGATCATGTAGGGCAGCTCACAAGGTCTAATCCATGAAGAACAAAGAGGGGAGGAGAACATCACATAGCTACTGATCATGGACCCATGGTCCAAGGTGGACTACTCACGGATCATCCGGGAAGCGTCCATGGTGGTGGAGAAGCTCCCTAACGGGGATCAAACCCGGAAAATCCCATGGTCAGGGACCCTGGGTTAGTCATAGAGATGGCACAGGTTGGACGATACTCGTCGGCTAACAGGAGAAGCACTTCCTGCTCGATATTATTACGTGAGGGGGGCGATTAAAGTGGAGGCCAAGGCGAGTTCTCGCAAGGCAAGGATGAGTAGATGCGTATTGAGTTGTCCTGGACGTCTCCCCTCCTAGCCTTTATATACTAGGCTAAGTCTCGGGGAGTCCGTGCTAGGTTACATAGGTAGTTTCCTAATTCTAGTCCTGCCTTGTACGCCAAGTCGCACCTTCCATGTTAGTTGCGGACTCCTGCGTCGGTGCTTGGTTGGGCCAATCGTGGGCTTGTCGTATCTTCCCAGCGGGCCTTCTGTCTTTACACGCACCAGGTAGCCTCACACATAGGAGTGGTGGGGTCACCCCCTCGTCAGTAGCCCCCGAGTGCCTGGGGGACTCGAAGAGTCACGCAGGGACTCGAATTCATCTGCGATTTATTGTTTGTAAGCGTGGTATCGCCATGGGTCGCTGTCAGTTTTGAGCCATGACAATATCTTTTTTGAGGGATTGCTAAGCTGAAAGGGCCCAAGGAGTCGACAGGTCGAGCCTTGGTGAATTGTTCTAGTGACAAATACCACAGTAGCCCAATCAAGCCCACGTCCCTCGACATGAACTTGGAACACTGGTGTCAAGCAATTCATGCCGCTGCAGGTCTTATAGGATCAATTGCTGCCAGTCTAAGCACATAGCCTGAGCGCGTCCGCTCGGCTCTTTCTATCATGCGAGCGCATGGAAAAGGTCGGGAGTGAAATCACTCTGCGGCAAGTCCTGGCCCGGCCTTTCTGCGCAGCGGGGTCTTACTTACACGCTAAGCTTGCGTGGCATCTGGGTACAGTGTGTCGTAGCCCATGCATAATTGTTTTTGTTTGAGTCACGGGGCCTAATTTAGCGATGCACCCACTTGGAATAAACAATCAAGTGAGCTGTTTTAGTCGTCACTCGCGGAGTTTGTAGCGAACTCAGGCGAGGAAAATAAGATAGCACCCACTCGGAATGTCGTTGAGTGCGCGAGTAAGTTGATAACCCTCGGCTGTAGGGGATCGAGATAGTCTTCGCGGGCAAGATAACCCAATTTTTTTGATTCGACACATGGGGACACAAAGAATACGTACAGGCTTTGACAATTGAGTTGTCAATTCAATCTCACCTGAAATAAACAGTTGCTTGCACAAAGGTATTAGTAGAAACTGTGATACGGTGGTAGTAGTGGTGGTGATAATAGTGGTGATGGTGGTGGTGAAACAGCAAAAGTAAACAACTAGTAACCAACAGGAAAGAAAACACTGTAGGCTAGGGAGATGGATGGTTGGGCGCTGCTTGGATGAGAACGAACATGTAATAGATTCTAACACGGGCAAGGCTCACAGAAAAGAAAGGATCATCTAGGCAAATATCAAACATCAGGCGTGTATCCCAGGGTAGTTGTACGTGCTTGCAATAAGAACTTTGCACAACATCCTTTTTCCTACCCTCCCGCTACAAACGGGGCCAAAATGAACTTAGGGAGATTAAGGTAGTCCTGTCAAAGAGCACCGGAACAAAGCATTAACACTTCATGGATACACGGAATCCTCAAATTATAGTCCATCCCCTTTGGTGTCCCAAGCTGTCACCATTGGGATCGCCGGTTCCGGACTATAATAGGTGCACACAACTCATAGATAGGATCAAGAACACCACAAACTCAATAAACAAAAGGGGTGATCAGATCTGAAATCATGGCACTCGGGCCCAAAGTGACAAGCATTAAGAGCAACAAGTTGTAACAAAGATGATAAACACCAAGTAGATGATAGGCAGCATGCCCCCAACAATCTGATTGAACTATTACATGATCTAACTCATCCAATCCCTACCATCCCCTTTGCCTACAACAGGGAATTACTCACACATGAGAGAGGAAGTCATGGAGGGGTGATGGAGAGGCGATGATGATGACGATGGCGATGATTTCCCCTCACCGGAGGCCAAAGCAGCCTCCAGATTAGCTCTCCCGGAGAAGAACAGAGGGTTGTGGCGTCTCCGCGACATAGATTGGAAAAGCGACTTCTATTCTGGGGTTTCTGCGTCGGGAGAATAAATAGGGCCAAAGTAGGGCACCGGGGGACGTGGGACCAGGCCAGGAGGGCAGGTGGCGCGGCCAGGGGATGGGTCGCGCCAGGCACCCTCCTGGCTGCCCCCTGGCTGCCCTGTGGCCCCCCTTTGGACTTGCGGAAGCTTCCGGAATGCTGATTTTTTATATATATTTTTGGGATTTTTCCAGCGTACCTAAATATCCAGAAACCCGCACAAAAGAAAACAACACTGGTAGCTCTGCTGAAAACAGCGCCAGTCCGGGTTAGTTTCCTTCAAATCATGCAAGAATGAAGCCAAAACAATAGCAAAAGTGTTTGGAAAAGTAGATACGTTTGAGACGTATCAACTCCCCCAAGCTTAGCTATTGCTTGTCCTCAAGCAATTCAGTTCAACGAACTGGACGCGACAAAGAAAACTTTGACAAACTCTTTTGCTTCATTAGATGTATATAAGCATGCACTACGAAAGAGTTTAGCAAGTTTTGACACCATGCTACAAGGACAATGCACGAAGCAATCCTTATTTCATGTAATCTGTCACAAACAAACAAAAAGTAAATAATATGCTGCTGAGAATCAATTTAAGATCACAATGCACATAGCATGAACATATCAGAGTGGTATCTCGCTAGCCTCCATGAGTGAAGCAAAACATAAATGCAGAAACTCCTCCGGAGTTTTAAAGGAGACTAGAACTCACAACTCAAAGTAAGAAACATCACAAGCATGCAGAAGACAATGTGATACTTTGGGACAATGCATGTTACACTAAGAATGACAATTATGCTCTCATAGTTGGTGCTTTGGAGAAAGGAAGGTGGAGACTCTCGAACCGTGGCTTTTGATGGCAAGGTTGAAAACCCGTGAAAGGAAACAAAGACTAAACATGTGCCAGAGCTCTTGGTTTTGAAACCAGAGATAAAACCCTTTTCAGAAGTGCAACTTTCCAGTCAACGGTGAACAGTAAAGGTCTCTCAATATCTCCCATGCCAACCATATTAATGCCTTTTGCTTACACATGTTCCCTTATCCATAACCTTTGATGGTCTACGAAACCTTTTATTTTGCCTCAAGGATGGAAGGAGGATATCGTTCCATCTATCATAAGCAGCATTTGGTACATTTCACTCCATCATCAAGTATGGGGAGGTGTAACTCTCATATTTTTTTATTGACTAGTTAAAACTTCCGTCAAAATATTTTTGGCATGAAAGATACTGATTTTCCCTCACCGCACCATGAGCTTGTACGGTTACAAAGGGGAAGCTTTTGAATAAATTTCGAGATGGCACAAGAAAGTCTAAGTTAGGAGTGGCCGGTAAATACCACATATAGGTAGGTATGGTGGACTCAAATGGAACAACTGGGTTTAGAAAGGTGATTGTGGAAGCACAAGCAGAATTCCGCTTGGTTCTGGAGTAAGGCTAGCAAAAGACGGGGAAGCGACCAACCAGAGAGAATAACGGTCATAATCATGCAGAGCGACAAAGCAACATTGAATCGGGCATGAAAGTGATATAACTCACTCTGAAGTAAAAAGATCATCAAGGCAGAACAGACTTTTTAGTCTTAACATGCGTGAACATGTGCCAAGTCAACCCAAGAATTCCCCGGAGGGAAATACCACTTCAATATGCCACACCATGAACAATGCAATGCATGTCAATCATTTCAAGCAACACATTATAAACTCTAGCTATTTGAGACTAACCACAAAGAAAGCATGAACTACTGGAAAAGCATTGTAAAGAAAGCACTATGTCGCTACAAGCTGGTCTCTAATCATAAGTACAGGCATATGTACAAAAGTAGAAACAAAAAGAGTTCATACCGGCTTTCCTTGTTGCATCCCTTCCATCGATCTTCGTCATTACTACCTTGTCACTTGCACGATCGAACGTAGGAAATTATAATCATCACGGACTCGAGCTGAACTCTGAAACAAAGCAAACTAAAGAGCAAAGGAAACATTTTTTGGGGTTTTTAAAGGTTTAACGAAAGCAAAAGAAAGGCGAAATCTTTTTGGTTTTTTTGCAAACTAAAAGAACAAATAAGAACAGGCAAAAACTTCAAAAAAATAAAAGCGAACCAACGGTAGATACAATGGAAAGGGGAGGAGAGCACGTACTCCCCCAAGCTTAGGATTTTGGCCTAAGTTGGGCTCGTCTACTGCGGTCCTGAGGAGCCTCCTGCTCCGGGGTAATGGTAAATCCAAGGGTTGTATGAGCGCTCCGGTGCGTACACTGAAATCCTCGGATCCTCCCATGAGGAAGGTCCCTCTCCCCAACCAGAGGAAGACCCTTCACCCCAGGGGGTGACGGTCTCCTGCTGAACTGGTGGATATACCACGTGCTCCTCCTGAACGGGCGGATACACGACGCGCTCCTCCTCGTCTGGCTCGACCACCTCCGTGGGGTCGTGAAACTGGTATCTCCCCGTGATCTCATCAAACTCGGCCACTGAAAAACTAAATCCGTTCCTGCGAGAAAAATCAAACACAAGTGGTGCAGGTAGACGGACAATGCGTGCCACACCGTCTTTAAACCGCAAAATATAATCAAGTGTGTAGCGGTCAGAGGTCTTAGTAAAAAATAAATGCCTCTTCATGGAAGCCAAGTCAAGGCTAACAAAAGGAAAGATAGCATCATCTGGGCGCGGTTCTCCTTGGAGAAACTGCAAAAGAAGTGTGGCATAGACGCCACCAAAGAGGTCCCCCGTGTTACTATTAGTAGCAAGGCGTTTCGCAATAAGCGAACCCACATGATACTCGTGCTTCCCTGAGAGGGCATCCGCCATGATAGCAGTATCAGGCATAGAAGTGTTGCTCGTGTTGTCTCGAGCCAACACTCCTCTAGAAATATAATAGGCGAAATACCTGAGGTGAGGGAACAAAATGTTGGAAATCTTCTAACGGTTGGATGGCCTCACTTCAGTGTTACAGAACGAGTCGAGAAGGGTGTTGAGTGCAATAGTTTGGACATTTTCTCTCTTCTTCTTCTCGACCAAGCCTGGTAAACCTAAAGATTCACAAAATATACTCATAGGCATGGTCAGCAATCTTTCATAAAGTCGAAACACCACAGTATCATTGTCAGAATAAAACCTGAAACTGATAAAAAAATAGCGGTGAGTGTCTCGTACTGTGGTACACGGCTCGTAACAAGCCGTGTCAAACCTGCATTGGCATACAGAGCATAGAACTCTTCTTGTATGCCGGCATCCTCCATGAAATCTTCGCATGGAAATGCCATGGCTTCCGCTGGTGACGCATCCAACATCTCTATGGGTATGATATCTTCATTGTAGCTCACCCTCGCGGTCGAAGGTGAAGCTGCGGAACGCGTAACACGGCTAGAGCGCTCGGGTTTCTTCTTCCCAAGCCACTTTCGTTGCCTCTCCATTTCTGAAATGTTTAACAATTCACAAAAACGAAGATTTAAGCAAAACTAGTTTGGGCAAAACATTCTACTTACTTTACCAAGGCTCAAACTAGCAACAAAACTTGAAAAATAAATTTCTACACAAACATTTAATCTCAACTAAACAGCACCAAGAACCACTAAATACTCACTAATGAAGCCACCAACTAGAAAACTAATTGGAGGGGTGAGGGAGTCACATACCAGAGACTATTTGTTCCAAATTTCAGCTCAAATGAGTGGTTGTAGAAGGAGATCGAGGTTCCGTGCTCAAGAACAGCAAGAACAGCAGAACCATAGCAAGAACATGAGTTTTTGGGAGGAAGGAGAGAGAGTGAGGGAAGAGAGGCCACCAGGGGGTTCCTGTGGGCCCCAGGAGGGTGGGTGGCGCAGCCAGGAGCTGGGTCGCGCCACCTGGCCTCCTGGGCCAGGGGTGGACCCCCCTGGTCAGCCTCAGGTGCCTCCTGATGGCTTTTTACCTGGAAATTTTGATTTTGATTTTTCTGGAATTTTCTGGGCAACTTCACTGTAGAGAATTTTTCAAAGTTCAAAAAGCTGCAAAAACTTTCGTGAACTTGAGGCAAAAGTTAGAACAAGTGAAGCTTTAAACACAAAAACTTGGGTACAACAAGGAGAATAAAAGCTAACGGAAATGAAAACATAACAAGCTCAACTTTTTACCTATATAAAACATGCTAGTTAGCAAGGTTGATCAAGTCTTACCAACAAACCTGTGGTATATAACACAGAAAGTCTCGCCTCTTATGAAGTGATCATTGCACTCTCACTTTAATGGACATTGTCCCCACCATAATTGTCTTGTATTTGTGGTATACATGCAGTGGACAGTCCCATTCTCCAATCTTCACGGTCTCGATATTCTCAATGGAGTTAAGGCCATGCCTTTTGTCGATCTTATTCAGAAAATACACCGTGTGTTCTTTGTCATTCACGTTGAAGGTAACCTTCCATTTATTGCAATCAATAACAGCACCTGCGGTGTTAAGAAAAGGTCAGCCAAGGATAATGGAAATGCTCCCATCCTCGGGCATGTCAAGCACAACAAAATCAGTAAGTATTAAGCAATTGGCAACTTCAACAGGAACATCCTCACAAATACCGATCGGGACGGCCGTGGACTTGTCGACCATCTGGAGAGAGATATCTGTAGGAATTGGTTTCTCTAAACAAAGTCTTTTGTAGAGAGAAAAAGGCATAACACTCACAAGATCACATAAATCAGTTCTAACATAATTATTTTTTATGGAGCAAGGAATGGTGGGTATACCTGGGTCACCGAGCTTCTCAGGAATCTTTCCACTGAAAGAGTAGTTAGCAAGCATAGTAGATATT
Organism: Bromus sterilis; assembly: GCA_950022295.1. Classification (NCBI taxonomy): domain Eukaryota; kingdom Viridiplantae; phylum Streptophyta; class Magnoliopsida; order Poales; family Poaceae; genus Bromus; species Bromus sterilis. The sequence goes on from OX465601.1 coordinate 57,443,133, forward strand.
GCCTTATTAGGGAATTTTCTTTTATTAGTAACAATATCTTTCATATATTTAGAGTAAGGAGGTAACTTAATAGCATCAGTCAAAGGGATTTGAAGAAAAAGAGGTTTCATCCACTCACAAAACTTGTTGTAGTGCTCTTCTTCTTTGGTTTTGACGGACTTGCTTGGGAAAGGCATGGGTTTCTGTACCCATGGTTCTCGTTCCTTCCCATGTATCCTTGCAAGAAAGTCTTCTCTAGTATACTTCTTGCGCTTATCGGGTGCTTCTTCTTCACGAACCTCGGGTGGATCATTCTTTTCAGCATCTTTTTCAGGTTCAACACCGTCTTCAGTCTCAACATCGGAGGTAGATATGCTGTTTGGATCAACAGCTTGTTCTTCTTCTTCTATAGGATCATTGGAATTGTCAGCTTCCTTATGTTTCTTCTTCTTCTTCTTCTTCTTTGGATAGCTAACAATTTCTTCTTCCTGCACTTGAGAATCTTGCTCGATCCTCTTCGGATGCCCTTCTGGGTAGAGAGGGTCCTGGGTGTGTGTTCCACCCCGGGTCTTTATACCATAAGCCTGTAAATTGTCCTGTTTGGGATTATTAGCAAGCAAATCTTTTTGCACATTAGAAATTTTTTCAAGCTGAGTTTGAACCATATGAAAATGCTTCACAAGACATTTAACATCATTAACTGTTCTACCTAGAACATCAAGCAAACTTTTGATAGCAAGAGTATTATCATGCAACTTACCTTGTATCTTCTCATTGAAGTGACTCTGCTGCATAATAAAATTATCAAGCTCATCTAAACATTGGTCAGGAGGTTTACCTTTAGGGATGTCACTTGCATTGAAATCTAAAAGAGAGTGTACCTCTACCATAGGTGGGTGAGTGGTAGGCTCACACAGCTTCTCAATTGGGGGTAGATTCTTCACGTCTTTAGCTTTAATTCCTTTCTCTTTTATAGACTTCTTTGCTTCTTGCATATCTTCGGGGCTTAGGACAAGCATGCCCCTCTTCTTTGGTGGTGAAGGTGGTTCAGGCACGGACCAATCTTCATAGTTTTTGGCAATCTTGCCCATCAATTCTTCCACATCGTCCGGCGTTCTTTGCCTGAAAACACAACCAACACAACTATCTAGATAGGATTTAGACCCATCGGTTAGACCAGCATAAAATATATCAAGTAATTCATTCTTAGGGATCTCATGTCCCGGTCTAGCCTTCAGCAAACTACAAAATCTCCCCCAAGCTTTAGGGAGATGCTCATCCTACAACTGTTTAAAGTTATAAATTCTTTGCAAAGCAGCATGTTGCATATGAGCAGGAAAATACTTATCAACGAAAGATATAGACATATCTTGAGGACTTTGAATGGAACCGCATGGTAATGCATCATACCATGCTCTAGCATATTCTTTCAAGGAAAAAGGAAGAAGCTTGGTCACATAAAAGTTCCGGATCCTTTCATCAGTAGTAAACAAGCCACCCAACTCAGTGAGTTTGGTCAGGTGCTCGATAGCATCATCATTTTCTCTGCCATAAAAGAGACCAGCTTCAACTGTGGATATAAGTGAAAGGTCAACAGAGAAATCATAATCAGGATCAGTGATGCATATAGGAGACGTAGCAAAAGTAGGATCAGGAGTAAACTTGTTCTTCAGGGAGTGATTTGCTAGCAACTTCTTTATAGTAGCAGGGTCGGAATCAGCACATTCATTAAGCTCCCTGCAAAAATCATCATCAAGCGTAATATAATCATCCTCAAGGAGTTTCTCCTTAAGGCCATCAAAGTTATGAGTTTTTCCAATAGGTGTTTGGGTAACAGGAATTTCAACACCCGAGAATCAGGCGGCAGCAGCAATCTGTTCTTCAATAAAAGAACCAAGTGAACCTGTAGTCTCAAAGGTAGTAGAAGCATCATCAAAAGTATCTGACATATTGCCAGACTCAGCAGAAGTAGCATGTAACTGAGGTGAATCAAACTGACTCATAACTGAAGGTGAATCAAGTTTAGCACTAGTGCTAAGAGCAGTACCTCGTCTCGTACGGGATGGTAAGATCGGAACCTTGGGGTCTCCTTTCTTACCCATAGTGGATAGCGTGCATCAGGTAGGATACTTCAAGTAGACCTGTAAATAAAGCTATGGTCCCCGGCAACGGCGCCAGAAAACAGTACTTGATAACCCTCAACTGTAGGGGATCGAGATAGTCTTCGCGGGCAAGATAACCCAATTTTATTGATTCGACACATGGGGACACAAAGAATACGTACAGGCTTTGACAATTGAGTTGTCAATTCAACCGCACCTGAAATAAACACTTGCTTGCACAAAGGTATTAGTAGAAACTGTGATACGGTGGTAGTAGTGGTGGTGATAATAGTGGTGATGGTGGTGGTGAAACAGCAAAAGTAAAACAGCAAAAGTAAACAACTAGTAACCAGCAGGAAAGAAAACACTGTAGGCTAGGGAGATGGATGGCTGGGTGCTGCTTGGATGAGAACGAACATGTAATAGATTATAACACGGGCAAGGCTCATAGAAAAGAAAGGATCATCTATGCAAATATCAAACATCAGGCGTGTATCCCAGGGTAGTTGTATGTGCTTGCAATAAGAACTTTGCACAACATCTTTTGTCCTACCCTCCCTCTACAAACGGGACCAAAAGTAACTTAGGGATATTAAGGTACTCCTGTCAAAGAGCACCGGAACAAAGCATTAACACTTCATGGATACACGAAATCCTCAAATTATAGTCCATCCCCTTTGGTGTCCCAAGCTGTCACCATTGGGATCGCCGGTTCCGGACTATAATAGGTGCATACAACTCATAGATAGGATCAAGAACACCACAAACTCAAGAAACAAAAGGGGTGATCAGATCTGAAATCATGGCACTCGGGCCCAAAGTGACAAGCATTAAGAGAAACAAGTGGTAACAGAGATGATAAACACCAAGTAGATGATAGGCAGCATGCCCCCAACAATCTGATTGAACTATTACATGATCTAACTCATCCAATCCCTACCATCCCCTTTGCCTACAGCAGGGAATTACTCACACATGAGAGAGGAACTCATGGAGGGGTGATGGAGAGGCGATGATGATGACGATGGCGATGATTTCCCCTCACCGGAGGCCAAAGCAGCCTCCAGATTAGCTCTCTCGGAGAAGAACAGAGGGTTGCGGTAGATCCGCGACGTAGATTGGAAAAGCGACTTCTGTTCTGGGGTTTCTGTGTCGGGAGAATAAATAGGGCCAAAGTAGGGCACCGGGGGACGTGGGACCAGGCCAGGAGTGCAGGTGGCGCAGCCAGGGGCTAGGCCGCGCCAGGCACCCTCCTGGCTTCCCCCTAGCTGCCCTGTGGCCCCCTTTGGACTTGCGGAAGCTTCCAGAACGCTGATTTTTTTAATATTTTTTTGGGATTTTTCCAGCGTACCTAAATATCCAGAAACCTGCACAAAATAAAACAGCACTCGTAGCTCTGCTGAAAACAGCGTCAGTCCGGGTTAGTTTCGTTCAAATCATGCAATAATGAAGCCAAAACAATAGCAAAAGTATTTGGAAAAGTAGATACGTTTGAGACGTATCATAAGTCATGTTTGCTGAATGGCTGAATCTTTTTTGGTTAGTGGTCACTCGAATGCTTTTCTGCTCTTGGGGTGAGGGAGCACCCGAACTCTGAGAGTATGTTGTTTCTGCTGGTGCGAGTGACCACTCGAGCACATCTTTGCCTTCTGGGTGAGGGAGCACCCGAACTCTGAGAGTATGTTGTTTCTGCTGGTGCGAGTGATCACTCGAGCACATCTTTGCCTTCTGGGTGAGGGAGCACCCGAACTCTGAGAGTATGTTGTTTCTGCTGGTGCGAGTGATCACTCGAGCACATCTTTTCCTTCTGGGTGAGGGAGCACCCGAACTCTGAGAGTATGTTGTTTCTGCTGGTGCGAGTGATCACTCGAGCACATCTTTGCCTTCTGGGTGAGGGAGCACCCGAACTCAAAAGGTTACTCCCGATGGGATTAAGAATTTTTAATAGTCAGAAAATTTAGACATATGGCTGACTCTTGGAATCGTTTGGTTTTTCCCAACTGCTTTTATCTTGATCCCTTCGCTTTGGGATGCCATGCTGACATGCATTGTCATGTTGTTTGATGACCATAATGATGCTTGATTTTTTGATCCTTCACGTCTTCTGGACCGTCATAATGATGATTTGGACGTCGCGCTGCCTGTTTCTGTTTGGTTCCCGAGGTTTGTATGGGAAACAGGCGAGATTTGACGCGTCCTGTAAATAACGCTGACCGTGTGAAGGCATCTTCGTCTTGGAATTCGTAACGCCCGACGCTTGGTCTTTGATGCAATGATGGCGCCGCCTGGGCTTCTGCGTTTTTTCCCTGGTATGCCCTTGGATTGCGCTATAAATACTTCCCTTGGTTGCCTGACTCTGGCATCCATTCTTCGCATCTTTCTTTTCCGCTTCTTCTTCTTCATATGGCGCCCAAGCGTGGTAGTGGTGTAACTGGGCGAGGCCGCGGTGTTGCAGGACGAGGCCGTGGCCGCCGTGGTTGTGGTGACCGCACCCCTCGTTCCTTACGCGGTGGGCGTCATGGTGCCGCGTTGGCACTTTCTTCTTCCTCCTCCATGGAAGAGAGATTTTGGTGTCATGATTTTATTTTGCATGTTCTTGGCCGGAATACTGCCCGGATTCCTCTTCCTTCCTCGTTTGCCTCCATAGCTTCTGAGCGTGGCTTAAAGGGCTTTTGTCTCCATCTTCATGGATGCTCTCGTTCTTCTTCTTGGGTGGAGTTGGATTTTGATAGTTCGTCCTTGATCTTCCTTGGGTCTGGCTGGACGACGTTTTCTCGTCAGTTGATTTTCCGCTGCGGAGACAGCCTTTGCTGTCGTTTTGACGTCGAAGATACTGTTATTATCCGTGCGTTTGATGCTGGTGGAAACCGTTTGGATCCATACTGTGAGGAGACGAGCAGCAGTGATTCCGGTGGATCGAGTGGTGGTTCGCCTGCTTCTCCCGTGTCTTCGTCTTCGGCTGATCCCTCGGGCGATGGTGTTTGCTCTTCTAGTTCTAAGGATGAACTGGATATCAAACCAGTCGTCAAGCGGCAGCTGCAGTAGTCGAGGCACCTTGTAGAACTGGAGGACGACAAGCTTCTTCTTCTTCGGCTGGGCTGCTACTTTGTCTGTGATGATGCCCGCCGGGCTGCGGCACGAAAGTGCCAATTATCTCAGCATGAGCACACATGTAGAAGTTTGAATGTAGCCCAGCTTGTAGTTCAACAGGTCCTTTTGTAACGGCAAACTGTCGTCTCGACTTCTTTGTAATGAAATGCCTTCGACTCCTTTGTAATGAGAATGTCTTCGACTCCTTTGTAATGAGACTTGTCTTTGACTCCTTTGAGAGTTGTCTTCGACTCCTTGATGGCTTCTCGCCCTTCGTTGGTTACCCCAAGTGGAAGGTTTGAGATGTAGTGCGGCAGCAGTTTTCCCTCGGTAAAGATACCAAGGTTTGTCTCCAGTAGGACTCCAAAGATGATAAGTAGGTGTCAGCGGCGCAACTGAAGAGGTTGTCAATCTCTCCGGTCTTGTTGTTTACAAAGGATAAAACGCAAGGGATAATGATAGCAAGTAAAAGTAGTAAAGTAAAGATAGCGTGGAAACAGTAATAAGGATATGGACCGGGATACGTGATGTTCACTAGTGATGTCTATCTCCCAAAAGACGATAATACTGCTATGCGAGGTAAACAAATTACAGAAGGGCAATTGACAGTATTATGAACGCACCGCAATGCTAACTATGCTACAAAAGAAAGGAAGAGGCTCAAAAGCACGGGCAGTACACCAAAATAAGTAGACCGAAATCCATCTGCATCTACTACTAATCATCCACCTTGAGATATCTATCCAGAACATCTCGCTGGTATTAAGTTGCGAGCCCCACCCAAAGTGTAAACCCAAAGCAACATACAACTGCATTAAAAAGAACTTTGCGTAAAGTAAACAATCCTTCTAACCGCGGTTACAAGCACCGTTGTTTTCCCCCTTGTGGCAACAGCACATCCCCTAGACTCATGTTTCTGTCACTCAAGCGTGTCATCGGGGGGCATGAACCCACAATCTAGCACAACGTTCCCTCTTGGAGTCACTACCTACTACTTGGCAAAAGCAATAAACAGCAACGGAGAACATGCACGAATTACTTAGGAACAAAAATATAAGAGATAAAAACCAAATATATTACTCTATCACAATCTGAACATAATCTCATAATCCATCAGATCCCTCCAAACTCAACATAGCAACAGCAGAAATATTACAAAGGTGCCTCGATCATATAGGGCAGCTCACGAGGTCTAAACAATGAAGATCAAAGAGGGGAGGAGAACATCACATAGCTACTGATCACGGACCCATGGTCCAAGGAAAACTACTCACGAGACATCCGGGGAGCATCCATGGTTGAGAGGAGACTCCCGGAGGTCAATCCTCCCTCCGGCAGGGTGCCAGGAAGAGGTTTTCTGGTGCTCCCGATCTTGGAAGCGCGGCGGCGGCGGAACAGAGGCGAGTTTGCGGAATAGGGTTTCTCTTCTGGAGTTTTCCCGTGACGGAGAATAAATAGGCGAAGGGGGGCAGCCAGAGGTGGACCAGGGGCCCCAGGCGCCCCCCTGGCGCGGCCAGGGGTTGGGCCGCGCCGGGTGGCCGCCTGGGCCCCCTGGCTCCCCTCTGGCCCCTCCCGGGCTCTTCTCGAAGCTTCCTGTACGCTGATTTTTCCTGTATTTTTCCCGTAATTTTTCTGGCACTTTTTATATGGGGGAAAACTGAAATAGAAAAACAGCAGAAAACAGGAACTGGCACTGGGGTGCACTGAGTTAATAGGTTAGTCCAAATATGATCAAAAGTGTATGAAAGTGTATCTAGATCATAGCAATATCACACAAAACATGCATGGAGCAAGCAGAAATTATAGATACGTTTTGGACGTATCACTCCTTTGTAATGAGAATGCTTTCGACTCCTTTGTAATGAGAGTTGTCTTCTCGGGTGCGTGCCAGCGCTCCCGATGGGAGTAGCCCCCGAGGCTGCGTTTCAGAACCAAGTGCAGGTTTTATGGATTTTTGTCTCACTGTTTGTAGTTGTCTTTGAATTTTTTCAAGTCTAGATCGGGTGCACGTCAGCGCTCCCGATGGGAGTAGCCCCCGAGTCTTTAGGTGATCTCTTGCGATCGGGTGAAGACTAAAGAATCATGCGCTTTTGCAACTTTCTTTTGCCTAGGCTTTGTCTTTTGGCGAGAGTCGCGTCTTTATCGAGGATAACGTCTTTCAGGGGAGTTTTATGGTTGAGCCCCCGGGTCTTTTTTTAAGTAAGAGTCGCGTTTGCGAAGATAGCGTTTCTCGGGGGGAGTTCTAAGCTCGAGCCCCCGAGTGCTTTTAAGTAAGATGCTTTGGGCAACATTATTTTATTCCTTCGAATTTTACATGTGTTGCCAATCGGTGCTGCTGCCAATGTCTCTTATAATGCCTGGAGGACTATGGGTAGAAAAGGCGTAGGTTCGCTACGTTCCATGGATTTCCCACGTCCTCGTTGGTCTTCGGATTCTCCAATCTGTATGCTCTTCCTCCTATGAATTCCGAGATGATGAACGGCCCCTCCCATTGTGGGGGCAAGTTTTTGCACTTTCTCCTGTATTAGACATAGCACAAGGTCTCCTTTGTTGAACAATCTTGTTTTTTTAGGGTTTATGACAGTAGGGGGGAAACCCCCCCCCCACTGCCTTCTATATTAAAGGAAACAAGCAAGTGTCAACTGTACATAAGGAGAGGGAGTAGGGAGGGGGAAGTTACAAGGGGTGGAGAGGGAAGGTGGTACACTCAAAGACCCCCAACAAAGTGTAAAATGAAGGGCTCTAGGCTCCTTTTGGTCCTATGTTTCAACATCTCAAAGTCACTTTTGAATCTCCTAACCCAAGACTGAGAGCTTGGACTGACATCTCTAAAGAGCTTATCATTTCGTTCTTTCCATATACTCCATGACGCCACCAGAAAGATTTCCATAAACATGGGAAGGGTCCAAGCCCCCTTAGCGTGATGCATCATGGTCAATCTGTCTCCTCCACCACCCCAGGAGAACCCTAGTTTATCCCAACAGGAAGCACGGAAGGAGCACCGGAAGAATAGGTGTTCAACTGTCTCTTCGGGGGAGGCGTCGCACAGTAAACAGCCATAGTCGTCATCTCTCAGCGTATAGTGCCTCCTTCTTAACATGTTGCGCGTGTTTATTCTATCAGCTAGCAGGAGCCAGCCAAAAACCTTCCATTTGTTAGTGCATTTTGACTTCCACACCCAATTTGAACGATCTTGTTCGTAGGCGACTGCTTTGATATGTGCGCAGCTTGTCCTGGTATCCTTCGGATCTTGTGATGGCTGTGTCTCGTGCTTCATCTGTTGTGTCCTTGTCGTTCTGCAGTGCTTCTTCTGCCTCTTCTTCTTTGTACCCTGAGATTCTGGGTGCTCCGAATTTTAGGTCGTGCGGTAGTACTGCTTCTGCCCCGTATACCAAGAAGAAGGGTGTATACTGGGTCGAGTTGTTTGGGGTGGTGCGCAGGCTCCATAGGACTGTGGGGAGCTCTTCTATCCAGTTGCATGCGGCTTGCTCGAGCTGTGCCAGGAGTCGCTTCTTTATCCCTCCGCATACTAAGCCGTTTTCTTTCTCCACTTGGCCATTAGATTGCGGGTGTGCGACTGATGCGTAGTTGATTTTGATGCCCAATTCTTGACAGAAGTTTTGGAACTCTGCTGCTGTGAAGTTGGTACCGTTGTCTGTGATGATGTTGTGTGGTACTCCGAATCTGAAGATAATTGATTTGATGAAGTTGACTGCCATGAGGGTTGTTGAGCTGGTGATTGGTACTGCCTCGATCCATTTGGTGAATTAGTCAACTGCGACCAGTAGGTGTGTTCTTCCTCCTTTTGATGATTTCTTGAGTGGGCCTACCATGTCGAGTCCCCATGTGGCGAATGGCCATGATAATGGTATGGTTTTGAGTTCTGATGCTGGGGCGTGCGGCCTGCTGGCGGATTTTTGGCACACGATGTAACACCGTACAATATCCTCTGCATTTCTCATGGAGGTTGGCCAATAGAATCCTGCTCGAAAGGCTTTTGCCACAAGTGCTCGACTGCTGGCATGGTGCCCGCAGGTGCCTTCGTGAATCTCCAGTAGTAGGGCTTTGCCATCTTCCTCGTCTATGCACTTTTGTAGGACCTGGGAAATGCTGCGCTTGTAGAGCTGTCTGTTGATTAATGTGAATGCTTTGGATCATCGACTGATGCGTCGGGCTTCTGCAACGTCTTGTGGTAGGGTGCCTTCGATTAGGAAGCGAAGAAAAGGTCTTGCCCAGGGCGGGTCTTCGAGTGCTGCTGGTGCTTCAACTTCGATTGCTTGGCTGTTTGTAGCGTCAGCTGCACTCGTTGCCGCCACCTGTGCTGGCTCATTTGTGTTGTCTTCTTCTGCGACTGCTTTGGGCTCCGCTGGCTTTGCTTTTATTGATCTCTGATTGATGCTTTCGAGGAAAACGCCTGGTGGTATTGGTCCTCGAGTCGACCCGATGTTTGCAAGTTCGTCGACTTCTGTATTGTTTGCTCTGGGGATGTAGTTGAGTTCACAGCCGTCGAATCCTCCTTCTGGCGCGTTGTAAAGATTCTGGTAAGCTGCCATGTTGTCTACGACTGCGTTACAGTCTCTCATCGCCTGCTGGACGACGAGGTTGGAGTCGCCATAGATCGATAGGCGAGTGACACCGCAAGTTTTTGCCATGCGCATGCCGTGAATTAGCGCCTCGTACTCTGCTTCATTGTTGGAGGCATTGCTGAAGTTGATCCGGAGGATGTATTTGAGCTTCGTTCCTTTGGGGGAGACTAGGACGACGCCTGCTCCAGCTCCTTGCTGTCTTTTGGATCCGTCGAAGTACATCGTCCATGAGTTGGACAAGTCTGGGGGCCCTGGTGTTCGGACTTCTGCCCACTCGACCAAGAAGTCTGGGAGTACTTGGGCTTTGATTGTTGTTGGGTGTTTGAAATGTAGGTCTCGCGGGCTTAGCTCCATGTTCCACTCGGCGACTCGACCGGTCGCGCCGGGATTGTTGAGGATGTCCGCGAGTGGTGCACTGCTCACGATTGTGATGGAGTGTTCGTCGAAGTAGTGTGATACTTTCTTGGAGGTCATGATGATGGCGAGCAAGAGCTTCTGGTAATGTGGGTATCGCTGTTGTGGCTTCGTGAGTAGCGTGCTCAGGTAATAAATTGGTCTTTGGATGCTCTGGATTTTTCCTTCTTCTGCATGCTCGACGACAAGCACCGTGCTCACGACGCTGCTGCTTGCTGCTATGTAGAGATACAACTTTTCCCTTTCTTTAGGCACCGCCAAGATTGGTGGGGTAGAGAGGGTTTTCTTCAGGTCTGCGAATCCATTGCTGGCTTCCTCGGTCCACTCGAATTTTTCTCCTTTTCTCAGAAGTTTGTAGAAAGGTAGGGTCCTTTCGCCTAGCCTGCTGATGAAGCGGCTCAATGCTGCGAGCTTTCCTGTGAGCTGCTGTATTCCTCTGATGTTGGTTGGCCTTTGCATTTTGGCGATTGCTTGAACCTTTTCCGGGTTTGCTTCGATTCCTCGGGCTGAGACCATGTACCCGAGTAATTTTCCGGCTGGGACGCCGAATATGCATTTTTTGGGGTTCAACTTGATCATGTACTTGTTGAGGTCCGCGAACGTCTCGCGGAGGTCGTCGAGTAGTGTGTTTGCGCTGTAGGTTTTGATGACAATGTCGTCTACATAGACCTGGACGTTCCTGCCGATCTGGTCTCTCATACATGCTTGCATCATTCGTTGGTACGTGGCTCCGGCATTTTTTTAGTCCGAAGGGCATAGTTTGGTAACAGAATACTCCGTAGGGGGTGATGAACGAGGTGTGCTCTTCGTCTTCTTCCTTCCTCCTGATCTGATTGTATCCTCAGTATGCGTCGAGAAAAGATAGGAGGTCGCACCCTGCTATGGAGTCGATTATTTGCTCGATTCTTGGCAGGGGGAAATGGTCTTTTGGGCAATGCTTGTTGATAGGCCCATAGTCGACGCACATCCTTAGTACCTCAGTGTCCTTTTTAGGGACTAGGACTGGGTTTGCTATCTTTGTTTCTCTGATGAACCGTGCGTCGAGTAGTCGATTGACTTCTTCTCCGATTGCTCTGCGTTTGGGCTCTGAAAACCGTCGCAGCGCCTGTTTTACTGGCTTCGTGTTTGGCTTGATGTGGAGCGCGTGTTCCGCGAATTCTTGCGGTATCCCTGGCATGTCAGCTGGGCACCAGGCGAAAAATTTCCATTTTTTAACAAAGGAAGGTTATGAGGGCGGTTGCTTGCTCTTCTGGAAGGTGGGCATATACGCGGACTGTATTTTCTGGGTCTGTTGGGTGTACTTGGTGTGTGATCGTGTCGCTATCGACGCTGAAGTCGCGACCAAATTCCTTTGTCTCGTTTTTGTTTGCTAGTGGAAATATGCTTTTGTCCGTCACCATGGCTATTTCTTGGAGCTGTTGTTGGGCTCCGAATGTGTCGGAGACTTTGTGGAAGTCGCGGTCGCATTGGTCCGATTTGATGAAGCTTCCCTTGACTGTGATGATTCCTGCAGGTCCTAGCATCTTGAGCTTGAGATATGCATAGTGTGGAACCGCCATGAACTGTGCGAACGCCGGTCGCCCGAGTATGGCTTGATACTGCGACTGCCAGTCGAGTACTTCGAACTCGAGTGCCTGCTTTGCGAAGTTGCGCTTGCTGCTGAAGATCACATCAAGTTGTATTGCTCTGATGGAGGTGGCTGCTTCGCCCGGGTCTACGCCGTATATTGTGGTTCCTGACTTCTTTTACACTGATCGTGGGATGAACATCTTGCGTAGAGTGCTGGTGAAGATTATGTTTAGACTGCTGCCTCCGTCCATGAAGATTCTTTCCATGTCTTATCCTCCGATCTGCGCTTCGAGGACCAGGGGTGCATGCCCAGGACTTGGGACTGCGGGCAGATGGTCGCTTTGTGAGAAGGTGATGCGGGTCTCGGCTCCGTTCAGTTGGTAGGTTTCAGTTGTCTTTAGGTCTTCAGCTGCTTCGGCCTACAGGGTGTAGGCATCTTGCTTTGCTTTCGAGGGTCTTCCTTCTTGGATCATGCAGATTCGTCCCTCGGACGCGGGGTATTGCTCCTCTGCACTCGGTGCAGGTGACTGCGTGCTTCTTCGAGTGCATTTGGCTTCACGCTGCTTATCCTCCTTGAGGTTGTTGGAGAGTTCAGCGAATAGGCGGGAGTCTCCCAGTGTGTGGCTTGCTCTGAGGTGTCCTCGACTGTCTTCAAAACAATGGATCGCGCAAGGTCCTTCCAATTGCTCTTTAGCTGTGAGTTTGCTGGAGCCGGCGTGCCTTCTTCTCCTTGAGACTTGGAAGATCTGCAAGCGGTCTTCTGCTCAGCTGTGAACTCTTGGGTCGAGCTCTATCCCGTCGCTGAGTGATTGATTCCGGATGAAGTTGGCAAATTCCTATGGCCTTCGATCTGGGTCATAGTAATCTCCGGTCTGGGTCTCGGAGTCGCTGTCTTGGCGTGTGGTGGGAGTCCGAGTGGCGGCGGGTCGTTGACTGATGGGCGAGCCTTCGGCCACGCGCCGCGACTCCTCGAGTGGGATTCTCGAGTAGCCTCCTTGTGCTTGTCTTCTGGGTCGTCGAGTTCTTTTCCGTCGGTGATGGATCCGGCAGTCGTCGAGGTGCTGGGCTTGGTTCTGCTGCAGGCTGGGTGGTCCTGATGGGGTGACGAAGACGCTTGCGGTAAACTTGAATCTCTCGAGCAGATTGGATCTGGCTCTAGTCCTCGAGTCTTGATCTGTTGAGGTCGGGACCACCGAGATCGTGGTTCCAACCTGTGTAGTTCCCACAGACGATGCCAATTGACGGGGATCAACCCCGGAAAATCCCATGGTCAGGGACCCTGGGTTAGCCATAGAGATGGCACAGGTTGGACGATACTCGTCGGCTAACAGGATAAGCACTTCCTGCTCGATATTATTACGTGAGGGGGGCGATTACAGTGGAGGCCAAGGCGAGTTCTCGCAAGGCAAGGATGATGAGATGCGTATTGAGTTTTCCTGGACGTCTCCCCTCCTAGCCTTTATATACTAGGCTAAGTCTCGGGGAATCCGTGCTAGGTTACATAGGTAGTTTCCTAATTCTAGTCTTGCCTTGTACGCCAAGTCGCACCTTCAATGTTAGTTGCGGACTCCTGCGTCGGTGCTTGGTTGGGCCAATCGTGGGCTTGTCGTATCTTCCCAGCGGGCCTTCTGTCTTTACACGCACCAGGTAGCCTCACACGTAGGAGTCGTGGGGTCACCCCCTCGTCACTCCCGGAGGTCAATCCTCCCTCCGGAGGGGTGCCGGGAAGAGGTCTTATGGTGCTCCCGATCTTGGAAGCGCGCGGTGGCGGAACCGAGGCCAGATCGTGAAAAAGGGATCTGTCTTTGGAGGATTCGGGGCGAAGGATAAATATAGGCGAAGGGGGGCAGCCAGGGGGGCACCAGTGGTCCAAGCGCCCCCCTGGCACAACCCCACCCTAGGGCGCCTAGGGCCCTGGTGGGTCCCCTCCGGGCTCCCTTCAGGACTCTGGAAGGTTCCCATACGCTGATTTTTTTTTGGATTTTTTCGGAATTTTTGGAGCATTTTTAATACGGGGGAAACCTAAAATAAAAAGACAGAAGAAAACAGGAACTTGCACTGGGGTGCACTGAGTTAATAGGTTAGTCCAAATATGATGAAAATTGTATGAAAGTGTAGCAAAAGCATAGCAATATCACACAAAACATGCATGGAGCAAGCAGAAATTATAGATACGTTTGTGACGTATCAACATCCCCAAGCTTAATTCCTGCTCGTCCTCGATTAGGTAAATGATAACAAGCATAATTTCTGGGGTGACATGCTACTAACCATAAAAGAACTTTGTAAGTAAAGCAATCAAGGTATGTAATTAAATTCAAGTCATAACAAGCAAGAGTCTATATTAGCATTGAAACAAGCAACATAAGAACATAAAGGTGCTAGAGCTCTCCCTGTCCGTGACTCAAATGTCTTCAGATGGTGTTTTCATGAAAGAAGTGGGGGATGGGAATATGAGAGAGAAAAATATTTATTTGTTGAGAACTCAATCTACTAAATTTTTACACTTAGACTTCTTTGGAATCTTATCTTGACTCTTCCCCAGACCACTAGCTAGGTACAAGTCAATTTGATCCACTCTCTTTCGATATTTTGAGCACTCATGCAATGGATGAGCGTAAGCAAGCTAGTTGACACTTAGGATGGCAAAGAGAGAGATATGGTGAAGGAGGAAGACAAAAAGGGTGTGAAAGGCTCACATCAATGAGGACAATCATAGGCGAGAAGGCCAAATGATAGATATGATGTGAGGAGTAGGGATTGCCATGCAACGGATGCACATATGAGCTAAGAAAAGCTCTCTAATGGAACTAGTGGGGGTGCATCCAACTTGCTCGAGCTCATTTGAGGAGGCTCATCATTGGAATATACAAGCCAAGTTCTAAAGTGTGCAGGTCCCCACATAGCTATATGCATATATGATCATCTCTATGGAGTACAAGACATAGAGGGAGTACGAGTGCGGATCTTTCGAAAGGAACAGTAGTGTGCCCCCTTCTCTCTTTTTCTTTTTTTCTTTTTTTTCTCTATTTTGTATTTTTGGTGGCCTCAGTGGCTCTTTCTATTTAACTCTCATTTTTCCTCTTTGAGATCTTTTAAATTTGTCCTCTTTGGGATCTTTTCCTCACTTAGGGGCAACACTCTATTTTACAAGAAGGATAGAAGATCTTTCACACTTTACAAGGTACTCAACATAAAGAAGATGTAGCTGTCATGATGTATGCAAATGTATGCCTCTGCCAGTGTAGCAGGAACATGTATGACATGAAGATCAAGTCATGAGAAGGTGGATGTTGCATGGCAATATATCTCGGAAAGGCTATGGAGATGCCTTGATAGGTAGGTATGGTGGTTGTTTTGAGGGAAGATATAAGGAGGTTTATGATGATACATCGTATCATGCCAAGGGTTTGGATGCACCGGCGAGGTGGACACCAACTCTCGGAGTGAGAAGAGGTCAATGCACGGTACCGAAGAGGCTAGAAAATATGAGGAGGTGGAAGTGTCAACTTTCAATACTTACATTACTCTGAAGAACTCATGCACTTATTATCGGCAACTCTCAATCTAATCAGGAGGTTCACAAATATACAAGTACCCCGATGAGGAGTGCATGGGGGTTTGGTTATCCTTGCGCATCCTCGACTCATGGTATGTGAGTGTACTCTAATATCCGATCCCTCCAAAGATTAGTGATCCATCTAGTAGCTAGAGTTCTCAACTAGTTTTTGTAGTTTTTAAAAATAAACACGGATTGCCAAAATACGACACCTATCACTAGTAGGATAGAGTTCTTGACACCAAAAGTTCAAACATTAGTAACAACAATACCTCAAAACAATTGCAAGTTACTACTAAAATTGAATATCAATCTCAATCACCTACTTCAATTCAAGACAGAACTCAGTGCAACAGCCAACTCTCTAAAAAGATAAACATGAAAACTAAAGAGAGTTCCAACAACAAACTAAACAAAAGGCTCTTGAAAAGATAAACATGAAAGCACAAGAGCTAAACATGACAGCAGCTAAGAAAAGATAAAGAACACACAACAAAAGAAAGATAAACATGAAAATCCTATGATGTGTTCTAGTTTGAAGTGGAGCGTGTTTATCTCCCACACAAAGAAAGCTGGGTTCTAACTTTTTATGAAAAGCAAGCAAAGCTAAAAAACTAAAAAGTAAAGAGTGATACGCTCCAAGCATAGCACATAACATATGAAGTGATAAAAATATAGTGAGACGAAGGACGAACTGATGATTGTTGATGGAGAAGGGGATGCACGGGGGCATCCCCAAGATTAGACACTTGAGTATCCTTGGATATTTATTGGGGATGCATTGAATCCCCAAGCTTGAGTGTTGGACACTCACGGATCTTCTTTCATCATCATCCCTCGCACACTTGAAAACTCCCTTCAGACATAACTCATCATAAGCTGATTAGAGAGGTTAGTACCCTTAATAAAATAATTTGCCTCTACTGGAAATAAAGATTTTCTTGAAGGGCTACTGTTTCTCAAGATTGCCAAAAAGTTTTTGCAAAGAAAAAGCTAGCGCAAGACTTGCAAAAGTGAGGAAAGGCAAAACATGGCAGAATCTGTGAAAAACTGACCAGCAGGTAGTAAAAAGAATTTAGATTAGACGATCGAAATCCAATTGTATAGAGCACGTTGTCAAAAGAATTTAGATCAAAAAGATGATCTGGTGATTTTAGGCGAATTTTTCCGTCCAAGGACAAAATCTTTTTTCTGGACAACATGTCACAACTTTTGAACTTTCTTGCAATCGGTGGCTAAACTTGGCACAAAGCTTGAAAATAAAGATTCAATGATGTTGCTACAGTAGTAACAATCATCAAGACTGCTAAAAACAGAAGTAAAAAACATCTTGGGTTGCCTCCCAACAAGCGCTTTATTTTACGCCTTTAAGCTAGGAAAAAAGAAAAAAGAAGAATCACTTTGTATCAATCGAACCATCATCAAGATCATCAAAAAGCTCTTCAATTGTACAACTAGTTTTAAGAGGGTTTTAAAATAAAGGCCTAATGAAGATACTTCTAGGGATAAAACCAAAAGGCGGAAAATCAATTGGAGTTTCATTTATAAATTTATCTAAGAGAGGTATTTCTTCCAAAGTTTTCACGGTTTCAACTCCCTTGGCAATGAGTGGATTATTTTTAGGTCGGGGAACCTTAGGGACATAATTGAACTTAGGTTCCTTCCTTGCTGGAGTTTCTACGTTTTTTGGTTTGATCGAGGAGAAAGTAGTTCCTAAAGTGTCAATGATTTTCTCAATCTTATCTATCCTAGAAGGATCCAAATCATGTGATTTGATGGTCTCCAAAGTTTTGATAATTTTATGCATGGAGCTATCAAGTCTATTCAAATTCCCTTGAATCTTGCGATCCAACTCATTTATCTTAATTATGCTTGGTATTTCTAATTCTATCTTTTCAAGTTTTTTCATAATGTGAACTAGAGTGATATATTCTTGAATGCTAGCAACAGGGAGGTTTCCAACAATATTTTCAATAACATTAAGAGACTCCATATTGGGGCATCTAGGAAATTCCCATTGATAGCAGTATCTAGAACGAACCTATTCCAAGGAGTAATTCAAACATAAAAGTTTCTAAGCAGGATAGTAGTGGATTGCTTCTTGGTGGCTCTTTTCTGATTATCATTAATTCTATACCAAGCATCTTTTAAACTTTCACCACCTTTTTTTAAAAGGTGAGAACTTCTGTCTCAACAAAGGCAAAAGGACCAGACATGATGACAACTACTAGCAAGGTAAATATTTTTTGTGTGATTTTTGATAAAGGACACTAAGATAAAAACTGAAAGGTAAACTAACAAGACTAAAAAGCAAAGATAAAAGATAGCGTGCAACTCCCCTATCTTGAAGATTGGAGTCCCCGACAACGGCGCTAGAAATTTCTTGATGCTAGCGAGGAAGCGATAGCTTCTCGTCCCTTGTTGGTTACCCCAAGTGGAAGGTTGAGATGTAGCGTAGCAGCAAGATTTCCCCTAGCGTAGATGATAGAGTTTACGTCTCCAGTAGGACTCCAAGGTCGACAAGTAGGTGGCAAGGAAACAATGGCACCATTTTTAAGACTAAAGTTGCTTCCTTGACCTGGACCTGCACACACAACAAATAACTTTGCTCCCAACGAAGTTCAGAGAGGTTGTCAATCTCTCCGGCCTTGCTGTTTACAAAGTATCAACACAACAAATAATAGATAATGATAATTACAACTAGAAAGTAAAAGCAAGAAGTAAATTGAGGGTGTAAACAGTGGTGGAAATATGGACCGGGGTCCCATGATGTTCACTAGTGATGTTTCTCTCCCAAAAGATGATAAAACTGCTATGCGAGGTAAACAAATCACAACTGGGCAATTGACAGGATTACAGGCGCAAACCAATGCTAACTATGCTACAAAAGAAAGGAAGAGTCTCAAAAGCATGGGCGGTACACCAAGATAAGTAGACCGAAATCCATCCGCATCTACTACTAATCATCCACCTTGAGATATCTATCCAGAACATCTCGCTGGTATTAAGTTGCGAGCCCCACCCAAAGTGTAAACCCAAAGCAACAGACAACTGCATTAAAAGAACTTTGCGTAAAGTAAACAATCCTTGCAACCACGGTTACAAGCACCGTTGTTTCCCCCTTGTGGCAACAACACATCCCCTAGACTCATGTTTCTGTCACTCAAGCTAGTCATCAGGGGCATGAACCCACAATAAAGAATAACACTCCCTCTTGGAGTCACTACCTACTACTTGGCCAAAGCAATAAACAACGGAGAACATGTAATAATTACTCAAGAACAAAAATATAAAAGAGAAGAACAAAATATATTACTCAATCACAATCTGAACATAGTCTCATAATCCATCAGATCCCAGCAAACTCATCATAGCAACAACAGAAAGAATTACATATGTGCCTTTATCATGTAGGATAGCTCACAAGGTCTAATCCATGAAGAACAAAGAGGGTAGGAGAACATCACATAGCTACTGGTCATGGACCCATGGTCCAAGGTGGACTACTCACGGATCATCCTAGAAGCGCCCATGGTGGTGGAGAAGCTCCCGGAGGTCAATCCTCCCCCCGGCAGGGTGCCGGGAAGAGGTCTTCTGGTGCTCCCGATCTTAGAAGCGCGGTGGCGGCGGAACAGAGGCGAGATCACGAAAAAGGGTTATGTCTTCGGACGTTTCGGAGCAAAGGATAAATATAGGCGAAGGGGGCAGCCAGGGGGTACCAGGGGTCCAGGCGACCCCTTGGCGCGGCCCCACCCTAGGGCGCGCTAGGAGGGCGCCTGGGGCCCTCGTGGGTCCCCTCCGGCCCCCCTTCGGGACTCTGGAAGGTTCCCGTACACTGATTTTTTATTGGATTTTTCCAGAATTTTTGGAGCATTTTTAATACGAGGGAAACCTGAAATAAAAAGACAGCAGAAAACAGGAACTAGCACTGGGGTGCGCTGTGTTAATATGTTAGTACAAATATTATCAAAAGTGTATGAAAGTGTAGCAAAAGCATAGCAATATCACACAAAACATGCATGGAGCAAGCAGAAATTATAGATACTTTTGGGACGTATCAGCAACTCACAAGGACTAAACATTGAAGAACAAGGTTGGAGAGAAGACATCACATAGCTACTGGTCATGGACCCATGGTCCAAGGGAGACTACTCACGACACATCCGGGAAGCGTGCATGGTGGTGGAGAAGCTCTCGGAGGTCAATCCTCCCTCCGACAGGGGTGTGGCCGCGCCACCTGGCCGCCTGGGTACCAGGTGGTCCCCCTGGTCCTCCTTTGGGGTTCCAGAATCTTCCGTTCTGCTAATTTTTATTCTGATTTTCTAGAATTTTTGGAGAACTAAAAATTGGGGTAAAATACCTGCAACTTACAGACATCAGCAGACAGAAACTGGCACCGGGTGCACTGAGTTATTGGTTAGTCCAAATATGTGTAAAATGATATGAAAGTGTAAAAAACATGTAGCAATGTCTCATAAATGTGCATGGAACAAGCATAAATTATAGATACGTTTGGGACGTATCACGGGGGGTCTCTGTGAGGGTTTTCTCCTCGGGATGTAAATAGAGGCCAAAGAGGGGGGCCCGAGGGGAGGCCCCATCTGACCAGGCGGCCAGGTGGCGCGGCCTCCCCCTTGGTCGCGCAAGCAAGGCGCCTGGCCAGGGGGTGGGCCCCCTCCGGCTTCCTTCAGGCTTCTGGAGTCTTTTGTTCTGCTGATTTTTTTATCTGATTTTTTGGAATTTTCCGAGCACTTTTTTTTACATTTTCCTGCAATGCACGGATAACAAAAAACATAAACTGGCAGTTGACACTGAGTTAGTAGGTTAGTCCAAATATGTTTGAAAAGGTTTGAAAATGTAGAAATACATATAGCAATATCACCAATATAAGCATGTAACAAGCAGAAATTATAGATACGTTTGGGACGTACCACCCTGTTCATCCCTGTCTGCGTCGACCGTGTTGGTCTTTGCCTTCTTCTCACCCCTCTTAGGGCGAGGAGGGAGCTCGAAATGCGAACATGAAGACTTAGCTCCATCAATCGTTCTATCTCTTGGCTATGGGCTTCATCGGGCAGCGGAAGCCTCGACTGGACTTAAAGACCGTGAATTTTTGTAAAAACAAACAAGCCATTACAGGCAACATAGTCAATGTTCTCAGATGGGTGGTCAGTACAAACCACATGGAAGATCTTAATATTCTACAAAAATCTCACAAATCTCCATCTTTTCCATGTTAAGATGTTTTTGTATCTTATTGATAGGCAACTTCAAGAGCTTGGAGATAGATTTGATGAGGTAAATATTGAATTACTTCATTGCATGAGATCATTCAGTCCAGTTAATTAAGTTGATGCTTATCATAAGGAAAACTTGGTTAAGCTTGCACACCTTTATCCTTTGGAGTTCTCGGAGGAAAATTTGATGCATATTCCATACCAACTTACACACATCAGTACTAATATGCGTAGAAATGAGAGGTTTAGAAAGGTAAAAAAATATAGATAACCTTTCTATTATGCTTGTTGAGACAAATAAAAGTTTCACTTATAACCTTGTTTACAAGCTTCTCAAATTGGTTATAATCCAACTAGTAGCAACAACTAGTGTTGAGAGAGTATTCTCTTCAAAGACGTATGTAAAAAACAAGCTACAAAGTAAAATAGGGATCAACTCTTGAATGTTGCTGAGTTACATTTATTGAGATGGAATTCTTTTTTGAAGTGAAGGATGATGGTCTTATATCTCGCTATCAAGCTATGACGAAGCATACGGTCGAGTTGTAATTTTCTTATTTATTTGTAATTTCCTTAATCTTTTAAGATATTGTTGCTAGTGAACAATTTGTATTTGAATTTGTATTATTGTCAACCAGTCGGTTTCTCTATTAGGGTGATTTTTATGAACATTCAATGCTAAATTCCTAGATCCGCCACTGCTCCACTGCCCTGTTTATGTGACGTGGTGGACCCTAGGGACTCTTCGGCCTTGCCTGCAATGACTCTTCGGCCCCATCGGCAGCGAGGAGTCCTCTCCAGCCGGGGCGACTACAAAAAGAAGCTCTTCGGCCATGGGGGCAACCACCAAATCATAAAAAAATATTTTTTGATTTTGAAATATCATAAAATATTAATGCTGAAAAAATCATAGAAATAGGGGGCCATCAGCCCAACATGCCAACAAACTAACTCGCCGGCTCTTACTGTATGTAGCCCAGCAACCTAACAAGCGGCCGCCACGTTCCCTGAATAAAAAAAGAAAGCAACCTGCCACGTTCTAAACAGAAGAGGCAAGCAGCCTCGCTGGGCCGCCGGCGGCGGCGAGGCGGCAGGTCTGTCACGGGTCGATTGTCTTTACTTCATTGCCATTTTTTCCTGCGTTTTTCTTTGTCATGGACCGGGATGGACCTGCCAACTTGTACACCCAATGGTATGATCTATCCGATTATCCCTTCATTTTGCAAACATGTTATTTAGACTAGCGCGCAGCTGAACAAACAAACACAACATGCACGTCAAGCTATAGGCCAAGTACATCCAGAGGCGGTTTCTGCGCTGGTTCTGACGCTTGGTGGTTCTGGCGGGCGGCGGCACACCTGCACTGTACGTAGCCAGCAGCAAGTTCTTGTTACTTATCTTTCTCTTGCGAATGATCGGCAAGTTATCGAAATCACTAATTTAAAAGTATTCGTAGCTACGAACAGCGCGTTTTCTTCGCGCGTCAAGTGGCGCGTTCTGAAGTTTTTTTCATTTTTTCTGTTTTAGAGGTATGATAGTGTCTTTTTACGGGAGGCATGAGTGTCTTTTGCGAAGACACGATAGTGTCTTTTTCTGACGCACGATAGTGCCTTTCGCGAAGGCACGAGGCACGACTCATGCCTCCTTTTTTGAGGCACGACTCATGCCTCCCGCGAAGTTACGGTCGTGCCTCCCGCGGAGGCAAGGTCGTGCCTTTTTTTTCTTCGAAAAAGTTTTGATTTTTTTTCACCTAAACGTATAGAATAAACGTGCGAAAACCGGAAAAGTCAAAAAAATCACAGAAAAAACTAATTTTAAACACCAAAACCACGTATACAAAAAAAAACGAAATACCGAAGAATTGCTGTAAGCGCGACATGTACACATTTTAGGCATTCACACAACAAGAAACCCTTGCCCAGCGCACGGCACATGGAGAGCTTAAGCTCCAAAGATTTTGGGCAACAACTAACGCATGCCACGCAATATCACCTCCGTGCACTGCATGCACATGCACATGCACCCGCACCCACACTCGTGGCACCGCAACGTCACGTAACCGCGCGCATATACATACAAACATACATACATACATATATGTAAGCCGCGATGACTGACCGCAAGACCAGGAAACTTTATCTTTATCCAGGCGTTTCTTTCTTCATTCCAAAGGCAAAAGAGCCGGCGCACGACACCATCCCGTTGCCCCCGACGCCGGCCGGCCTTTGGCCTAGCCGCCCGATCGACCGAACGGACCTTGCCGGCCAGCAAAACGAAACCGAGCCGCGCGGTCATCAAACGGCGCGAGCCATCTCATCACCATTTCCGTCCCATCGTCCGACCGATCGGCATGGCGGTAACCAAGTCGCGTGCGCCGGCGACGCAACCGATCCAACCCACGGCGACACGCACGCACAACCAAATGCATGGTCACCGCGCCTAGCCTACGGTCGTTGGGGTTGCTTATGGTCTCCGTGCGACTTCCATCTCTTACGTCTCTGCACCTTACGGGAACCAGCGACGTCTCCTCAGTCCTCACCCGCAGCTGCAGCAACAGAAAAATGGGAAGAAATCAAGAAAATTTTAAGTTTGAGTGCGTGCACCTATCCTACTACGTATGTACCAGTACCTAACATAACGATCGACGTACGACCGGCCTGGCCTCCTCAAGCAGTTTCTTAATCGTCTCCGTCTCCGTCGCCGTCCGGCCATCGCGTCATGCCGTATGACCTTTGCATTGCGCCTCCATCCCTCTCGCTCGAGCTCAACGGCAGCATGCGTGAGGGATAAGCCAAGCGGGTTAGGACGGACTGACGTCCGTCGTCACTTCATCCATCATGGTGGCACATATAATTAACGAGAGCTCCATCGACACTTGGAGCTCATCCTCGCCAACGGCGGCCGCTTGTAGAAGCTACCTTACTGGACTCACGAAAGTAACACATGCAACAAGCCCAAATGCCGTGACGAAACCATGAACATATACATACCGGCCAATCCATCTAAGCTACTCTAGAAGATAAGTGCCCATCAAAGATGATTTTCTAAGTGATCAATAATAATCTTTGGAGTTTTGCTTTGGTACACCTCCTGAAAAGTTTGCACGAACCGTAAAGCTACATACATAGATCATTCTCATTCGTTCACGGCCTACAAATTCTAACATATATTCTCTTAGTGCATCAAATAAAAGATCAGAACAATCTAATCTTTGAGATTGAAGAAATAACGTTTAACCTTCATGTTTAATCTGCATCGAAATAAGTAGACTTTTCTAGGGACTGTACTGAAGCATGCGTAATATTTGATGAGATCAATTACTACTCGGTAAAATAATTGGTAGGAAAATTGCAACATGGATCGAGAAAGCTACACCGTGCAAAAATACAAAGGTCAAGATCACCAAGAACATCCTGGGGACTTGTTTGGTTCGCTCGGATGTGCATTTTCTACGGGTCAATCCACGAGATAACAAAGAATCGTTTTCCAGGCGTGGAACGAATCCAAGACCAAGTGACGGGAGTAGCGAGAGGGATCGGGAGGGGTCAAACCAATCTACGCGTGGATCAGTTCCACTAGGTGTTTGATACAATAGTCACCAAACAAAGCCTAGGAGAGCTTTAGGAGTTAATACAGAACACATATAAATACATAATCAATACACGCACATAGGCACCGATAATGAGACGTGAACCCAACATGCTACCCAACCTTCAGTCTTCCTCATTGAGGCGACCACACAACCCCTATCGACGAAGAAACACCATCCTTAGATGGAAGGAGCACCCACTGGAGCTCAAGCCCACACTGTACACCGACTAGCGGTCCACCCAACCTAGATGGACACTCCACCACAATAGTCTTACTTTTGCCAATTATTTCACGACACAAACTGCCAAATAGTCAAGGGAAGAGCAGAGAACCATGCACTGCACGGCGACACATCCATAAATCTTTGACCTGCAACGAATGTAGCTTTTTCACTAAGAGCATCAAAGACGAAGTGGGAAATCCATAACGATACCTTTAGGAAGGAAACAATTCGGATGAATCTTGTTGTTGCAGAGTCTGGGTGATCGCCTCAAGGCTATAGATAGGAAGGCTCCCACCCTGCCCTACAAGTAATTCCTACCTTTAGATCGGAGAGCAGCTAGCCACCAAGACATCGGCCACACCATAGTCACCGCACACAACCCACCAATCGCCATGCCACCCTTATGTCAACGAAGCCTCCTTTCCCAATGCGAGCTTCGTTCCCGCCACCCATCGCCCTTTAGGAAAACTTGCCCGACCTATTTTCAAAAATTGAAACTTGTGATACGGCAACAATATCATTCAAACGTAGCGCACTTTGTTAATTGCATGTCATGCAGGTGAATTTACGAGAGGATGATGTTGGGCTGAAAAGACGGCATTTCATGTTGTAGCACTCATTGTTGTTTCATATACGGTTAACCGTGTGAAATATATATGTAGATGTACGTAAGCCCGATTGGAACTTGGAAAAGTAGACTTGCTAAGATGAGTTTTCTTATTCGTTTCCGTGTGCAATGATTTGTGCCACCGCACCAATTTGACTAGCCACGGGTCAAGTAACGTCAAGGATCAACGCCTAAACATTACCTACTTTGTACTGCTACAGGCGGCTTAATCAAAAGAAGTAGAGTCTTGTAAGCAATTTCATGAGGTGATATGGATGTTTACGTGTTGGAAAACAATGCCCACGAGCTAGCTGCTCCCGATAAGAACCTCTCTATTCGTTTCACATGTTCGGAAGAAGAACAGGTCGTCTAGCTAGCTTGATTTTTTCTTTAGAGAGAGCGAGTGAGAGCACTGTTATTTTGTGCTGCACTTGCACTTTCTTTTTAACAAAGTCCGGCCAAATTTCTTTCTCTTTTTACGTGGGGAAGTCCAACCAAATTTCAAATATGAAGCCGAAATTAGCTGCTATATACTTTGTAAATTATGACAATCTTAAGCCGGACAAATTTTATGTTGTCCGTTCCTCAGGAGGCGCAACGCGTGGCATGACAATAACAAGTTAGGCTAGCTAGGATGACAAGAAGGAAGAAAATATATATAGCTAGCGTGTACGCGCTACATAAATCCACGAAGCCCAACAAAAACGTCCCTCGCAGTCTCCGATCGACCACGCAGTACGTACGTCTTACATGTCGACTTTGCTTTGCACGCATACGCATATGGTTCTGGCATTCTGAGATGACACGGAAATCTTATCCGCTCTATTCAACTCCCCGCCCAAATGGGGTCCAAGTTTCTTTCTTGTATGCGTGGCCGACGAGCCACGTCGGCATCGAGCAATCAATAAACAAATTAAAGTTTATATATAGTATAAAATAAAAGCAGTATACATCGAGATCGTTTGCTATCTACTGCATAGTGCAGCGATAATATATACGTATACCACATGTATACATATGTTAGTCGGCGCGAAGACAAGTCAAATAACAGGCCACGATCCATGCTCGCACACCACACACTTACACACACCCATGCATGTATACTGATGTATACGTACGTACGTATGGATATATACATGTGGAAACCAACGTGCACATTCTACAAGTACGTACGTACGTCGATATACATCTTTTTTTTGGCGGGAAACGTAGATATACATCTACTAGCAGATCGGATACATATGAAAACCAACCATGCAGCACTTATTTCTTGAGCTACGTACGTACATTCTGGAGCTAGTAGAGTGTCTCGAAATGCGAAACTTTAGGGGCCGGCGCCGTAGTATATATTTATGTACATATACGTAGGCATACAGTTAGGTCATACATGCACTGCGTTTAATGTGTGATGTGTGTGTGGTAAAAATGGCATGGAGGTCTTATCTGCTTATCCTGATCGAGCAAGCAGTGGCTTCAAGTCGTTTTTGTGGCTTATCCGTGAAGGAGATCCACTAGAGTAAGGAAAGGAAAGGAAGAGAAGAATTCCCGGAACTCTCGCGAATGAAATGAATTGGTGAAGGTGATAGGAGAGAAAAGATTCCGGGAAAAGTAAACGATCGGCATGAGACGCAGCCTGGTCTACTTCATCTAAAATTCATCCACGATCTTCCAAATGGTGATCTTGAGGTTGCTGGCTTTATCTGCTTTGCCGATCGAGAAATATCCGTTTGATCCGACCCGTCGGGCTTAGCCAATTACTTCTGCGCTTATCTGAGAGTAGTAACAGTCGTTGTGGGACCTGCTTAATTATGTTCCCAAGCATGACATTCCGTTGTGTAGTATATATCCTTCTTTAATTTTCACTTCACTTTCATCAATTCCTTGAAGTGATCAACCTCCCTTTCACCTCAAGTGGCCATACATTCATTTCTTTTTTGCAAGAAAATTTAATACACTTTACTGGGGTAGCTACTGGTGGCTATGGCTTTTTCGAGTGTACATTTTATGCATTGTACCGGCGCTTTTGAATAACCTAAAAAATGTGGACCTGTTGTTATTTTTCTGGTGACTAGGAAGGAAAAAGGATCTGATCTTTCTACGTGTGCATTCATTTCATCCATCGAGCAATGTGAGATGGAGAGGGAGAGCCTTATCTCTATGTACAGTTAGTAACGGCCGGCCGGCCCGCCGGCGGCCAGTGTGTGTGTGTGGGGCGATGTAGGACCTAGAGATAGCTACACGCCATTCTTGTTTTCTTCAAGACGACATTAGAGCCGGTCGGATCTCTGTCTAGGGCGGCTGCTGCTGCTTGCTCCGAGGACACACAGAGGAATAAAGAAGATGGTACTAGCAGAAGCAAAATAAGGACATGGGGAAAAGGGCAGGCCCTACGTAGGATCGCCGTCCAAGAAGATAACCACCCTTCACGGCCGGCGGGAGCCGCCGGAAGAAGGAACCAAGTAGAGAATTCCAGCAAGGCAACGACGCTGATCAGGAGCCTGTTGCCATCGATCTGCCCGGTGACAGGACAAGGTGTGCGCCGCCGGCCACATAAGCAAGGAAAGCGGTTAAAGGGCCTTTCGGTTGTGTGTGTAACTGGGATGTTCATTCCCGGCGATAAACAATTTCCACTAGACTTTCTATCCTCCTACTTGAGAATAATATCAAAGCTGGTTCACACAGTTTGCTGTTTTTTTCTTGGAAAGAAAGCACGGTTAGGTATAGCCTTTGTGAGCCTAACCCAAAGACCCGCAAAAAATAGGCTCGCCATAAGAGCATATTATGAAATTCATTATAGATAAAACTCAATAGGATCTACGCAAACCCGCGCCCACGACGCCCTGTCCCGCACCGAAAAGAGTGTGTGAGCGCGCTTCCATGAGCTAGGGGACCTCCCCCGGCTCTCCACTCATTGACACTGCATAGCGCAACGGAAGTTCTCACCACCAGAGACGTGGTGGCCGCTGGCGAGGAAGGCGCGATCGAGCGCCTTGAGGCGGCAACGGACGAGCTCGAGCTCGCGGAGGTCCCAAGAAGAAGTGAGGCGACCTCCTGACGACTCCCGATGACCTCCGATGACCCCTACTATGTTGCCCTGCCACTTTTGGTGCTCGATTTCATTTTTGCGACGTTCCGCATCTCTTTTTTGCAGATTGAAAAAATGACGTATCTGTTAGAATTGCTCTTACATGCCTCATTTGCGCCGGTAGTCTGCCGCGGTATCCATATTTCAGCTGATAGATACTAAGATACAAATGGCTGAATCGGGAAAACGATGCAATCAGCATTCTATTCCAGCAAGTGATGGATGACTAGGTCGATGCTGATCCAAAAGGAAAACAAAAAAAGACACGATGCCCACAAAGGAATACAACATTATATTAAATCCACACACATATACTAACCACACGCATCTCCCCCACTACGACGACAGGGACTCGATCATCATACGGATGAAACCAACACCTAAGCAGCCCGATATGATGATGATGATCAGGTCAGGTCAGGTAGCTAGGTAGCCGGCCCGGCCGTGCACGATGAAGCACACATGTATCCTGGACGCCACGCATGTGCCAGAACGGTGACGGGACATGTTGTTCCCCTGCGTCCACATAAGCTCGGGAAATATGGATAAAATGCACTTTTCCAAGTGGCCCTCCCCGTCCGATCCGACTAGGCAAGCAGGTTCCCATCCATCCATGCATACAGGGCGCCCCGGGTATAGGACAATGCCGCGGGGCCGGTACCGGTGACCTTCCATTGGTGTCCACATAGGCGAAATTAAGCAAAAGCGCAAGCTAACCAACTCCATCAAAACCAGAATTGTTGGGGGGCACCGATCAATTAAGTTGCGCATACATAGTATGTTGTTGCTTATTAGCTGTATACATGTGTGCATGTGTGGATGTTTTCTGCTCCTTTAAGTTCCTTGTGGGCTATGTGATTTCGACCAATATAACGGTCCCTTTCGAAAATCGGTGGACTCGGATTTTTGCAGAGCGAGAGGGGTTTTGTCAAATATGCACATGCATGCATCAAATTAAGACTACTCTGTATTTTTAACCATATGATATGTTTTTTTTAGGGTGGGCAGGTATATGTCAGATAAGTTTGGACTTTGAGATTATGGTTAGCAGGAGAGTCTGTAATCCTGGTGCTATGTTGGAAACCCTTTGAATAAATATTGAAAAACTACTCACCACTAGTGGAAATTCGGAAGCAATGATCTGCCAGAAACTTGGCCAGATGTACACAACGAACTGGCAGCATCATCATAACTACAAGTTGATCAATATAGTACAACTCACTAGAAACCACATTTCTGGAGTGCTTTTCAGCATACATACATGACCAGTTCAATATATGTGCCAAAAGAGGGCACATCTTATATGCGTCAAAAAGTTGGGCTGCTAAGCCACCAATAGGAAATTTTCTCATCATCCATACGCATGTTAACCCACACCAATATGTCCAAGCAGACTAGCTGCATGCTAGCTAATCCTTACACATGACCGGTTTTTAAATACAGTGGTCGAAAAAATCGCTCACCGAAATGTGTCCTAAGTAGTACTTTTTCTATATTCGTATTAACCGTAATCTACACATTTGGTGCACCTAATATCATCTCGTCATTAGTACTTATAGAGTGCTTATACTAGCTAGAAAGCAGTTGCATAACCGGCCTGACTCCACTGATAGCAACAATATATACTTTATCTGAAAGAATTATGAACGGCCGGATCTGGATGTTGCAACTGATCAATAGGATTGGGAGGGAGAGCCGTGCTTAGTCTGTTGTCGAGGTTAATACAACACCATGCCACAAGGGAAAACCATGCGTGTTTACACCAAAAGCTCACATGTATGGTGCGCTTAGACAAGTCCTTGTGTTGTGTTTCTATGGGCTTCCTCCCCCTCTTTATTGGTAATAAAGTTCTTTTCTTCTTCTCTCTCTTTTCATTTTCTAAGGCTGGTGAACACAATACCTTCTCTTCTGAGACAACAAGTTCAAGAGTTAAGTGGAATTGGTTTTGTTTGAAAAAGCATACGGCCATGCTTAATTAAGTGGTTCAAGTAACTCTTTGGTTCTTTTGACAAAAAATCTTAATAAATTAGGTACACCAAAAACACAAATATCCTGATGATAAATTAAATTGTTGATTTCTTGCAATATAGCTACAAAGTGATGATTATGTAAAAATAGGAGTATGTGCTATATCTTGGTGTGAGGCAGTGAAAGCTAGAGTGACGGAAGGTTCTGATGTACACCAAATCTCTTTAAATTAACTGTGAATATTAATTACTAAAATACCATTTCAATTGTATATATGTCACTTCAAGATAAAAAAAAGCATCGAAGCCGACAAACCGCGGCGTCAATTCTTCGTGCATAAGCCATGTCAACTTCAAGATAAATTTTTTTGGCGTCCACAAGACTTGGTTGTGTCGATTCTTCTTACGTAAGTTATGTCGGCTTTTGTCGAACATGATCTTTTCGTGAAAAAACCCACCGCCGAATGTCCTTGAGTAAGACGTGAACAATATCCGATATCCACCGGGGGCGCATCATTGACCTAGAAACTTCACTTTCATGGTACATCATGCGTGGAGTCCAAAATTCAAACTTATTTTTTCAAAAGGTTGTTTGGTGCCACTATGAATGGATGAATTATCCCCCCCTAGCTACTACCTGCAACAACAACCTGTGGTGTGGTGTACCGGATAACCTCTGCCTACCAGGCACTGTTGTGAGGTGAGAAGGAAGGGAGGGAGTGACGCATGCAAACGGCCTAGGTAGTCAATCGCAACGGGCTAAATTAATGTCGCTGGAGACATTGGGCCTGCGCTCTGCTCGCGAGCGAGTGGATTGGATTGGACCCAACTCTGTCTGTCTCCTCGGATCCTATATAAGGGGCCGGCTCCCCGTGCTGGCTTCCTCAGAAAACAACACAGCAACAAGACGTTCTTCCACACACACCCTCAACGCAGCTCAAGAGAGAGAAAGAGACATCGAGTCCGAATGGCGAGCCAAGGCGTTGCCTCCATGTTCGCTCTGGCATTGCTCCTCGGAGCCTTCGTCTCCATCCCACAAAGTGATTACCCTTCCTCCTCCTCCTCCTCTCTCTCTCTCCATCTGATTGGGTAACAGTATTTTTTTCATGCAAATCATGCAGGGAGTTTCTTTGCAGTTTATTCATTCGTACGTAAATCTTAGCTTTGCAGTAAGAGAAGTGTTTAGGTAGCTAGCTAGCCAGCCATGGTGACATGGTGTACGCACGGTCACATAAATCTCTCTCCAACCAACGTCACAAACCTTCCGTCCTCTCTTTTTTTGAGACGCACGGCTCTCTGCTTAGGTGCATGTCGCTTTCTTTCTCCGTTTTATTCTTCCCGCGCTATCAGCCGCCTGGTAAAGCCTAAACGGCGCCCGGCGGTCTCATTCTCTTTCTTTTCTTGATGCATCCATCAATGCATGGGACTACAGTAACTTTTCTTAAACTAAACACAGTAAATTTTGTTAAAAAAAAATTCATTAAAATAATCATTAAACTTGAATTTTGCTGCCGAGTACGTATGCACCGCATGCACCAAGATAGAAGTGCACGTGTTATCTTCATTGTGTTTTTCTTTCCATGAAAAAACATTGCAAGAAGTATAGGTAGTCCGCGAGGAAATTAATATCTTAAAAGTGATGAACTAAAGGATATTTCTAGATAAGAAAAAGACATTTTCTAGGCAGTTTCAACGCTTCAACTATAAATCAATCCAGTTGATGGTACATAAAAAAGCAGCAAAGCAAAAGCTTGCGAATGAAGTCTCGAAATGTTGGGTGAGCATGCATGTCAGTTAGCCGCTTCTTTTTAGCCATCTTTCTACAAAGTCAGACCTATAACTAAGCAGCTAAGCCACTGTCTCTTTCGCCAGTGTCATGCTAATCACCCAGTAGAATTATCCTTCATCTTCCGTTCCATGCATGCATGGCTTGATCGACACACACACGAACATGCACACTAGGCTGTGCCCCAGCACTGTGGGCAGGAGCCCTACCACTTAATTGGTAGTTTGTTCCCTGCTGATTAATTGGGTGCAACTACTGCTGAACCACCCGTCGATGGCTAACCAATCTTTTTTCTCGTTCATCTTCTTCCTTCGGTTCGCGGCCGGTCGCATCTTGACGTTTTTTCAGCGATGCACGATGTCGTACCGGCCAGTCCACTGGTCCTACTCATTTGAACTAGCCAGTACCGCCACTGTTCCGTCCTTTAAGTTTAACGAAAATGATTGCACCAGCTTATCTAGCTAGCCGGTAACCAACTGGCCGGCCGGCAGTCTTGTCTAGTCATCATATCTTCAAAGTGCAGTACAACTTAACACACAACGATCTATCTATCTAGGGTACATGACGGCATCACTAGCCACTAACTAACTGAACTACTTTCACCCAGGTGTTGGTTCTGCTGGCCTTTCCAAGTTTGGTCTGCTTGGAGTCGGTTGAAAAGAATTAAGATATAGGCAAGTAGTATAGGTTAGTGTAGTGGTAGTACCACTAGTAGTTGGCTAGGGAATTAAGGGGAGGATTAAGTTGCGTGTACTTATTAGATATGCTTGCCAGGCACGTGAGCTAGACCGTTAATTGGAGCGTAGCTGGGCGCAGCCGGTGCCGGGCAGGGTATGCATGCACGCCATGGCGATCCACATCGATCGTATGTGGACTATCCAACGGCCGTGCTGCGGACGTTGGACCAGAAACTTCATTTGTCCTAGCGTCTATGTTTCCATGACCATGAGGTCTCTACTGTCCCTGTATTCCCAGGCTTCCTGCCAATTGCCATCTACGTCTATGTGGTCGACCTGTGTAGTCTACTCTCCCCCCTACAATATTCCTGGTCCATTTATTTAATA
The DNA here is from genome assembly GCA_950022295.1 of Bromus sterilis. Lineage (NCBI taxonomy): Eukaryota > Viridiplantae > Streptophyta > Magnoliopsida > Poales > Poaceae > Bromus > Bromus sterilis. Next base: position 57,475,992 of record OX465601.1, read on the forward strand.
AATCCACTAGCTAGTGCCATAACATTACCAACTACTATCAAGTGTGACACTTTGATAGTAAATTGGAGTAGAGTTAGTAGTTGGTAAAACAAGCAATAGGGAGGGTAAAAAATTCAGTGGAAGCTGCTATAGTCAAAGTTCATTCCTTCCTTTAAGGTTGTCCCTGGGAGGCTGGGACACTCATAAGCCAAAGGTGTATGCATGTGGATATATTATCCAGCTTCTTTTTTCTCCTTGTTTGTCGTAACTAGTGACAAGCCGGTCAAGGCGCCGGCCTGAGAATCGCAGTGTTTCCCGGCCGTGTCCGTGCGTGCATCTGAGACCAACTTATGACTGCGAAAAAACAGTACTTAAATCACGCATCATCAAACCACTAAAGTCTGAAGAGTGAATGAAACAGATAAAATATGCGAGGCTAGAAGGCTACACGCATGCACTCATGCATGCTTACAAGATTTCAGTTAAACGTCCTTTTCCGGGAGTTAGTAGTAGGAGTATTATGTTATCCCTCGCCAGCAGGTCAAATTCATGCATCGCCGCCATTCTTGCTTATTTGCACACCCATTTGTTCCTTTTTTTATTCTGTCACATGTCATCACGGGACAAATTTTCTATGCCAATGGAACAGTACTTGCTGTAAATAATCTTTTTTACTCCATGTAGTTGTGAAGGTTAACTAACGGAAGTTACATGTGCCTTTGTACGCAGGCGTGGAGTCCATCGGGGTGTGCTACGGGATGAGCGCCAACAACCTGCCGGCGGCGAGCACCGTCGTGGGCATGTTCAAGTCCAACGGGATCAACGCCATGCGGCTGTACGCGCCGGACCAGGCGGCGTTGCAGGCCGTCGGTGGCTCGGGCGTCAACGTGGCCGTCGGAGCGCCCAACGACGTGCTCTCCAACCTCGCCGCCAGCCCGGCGGCGGCTTCCTCGTGGGTCAAGAGCAACATCCAGGCCTACCCCAAGGTCTCTTTTAAGTACGTCGTGGTCGGCAACGAGGTCGCTGGCGGCGCCACCCAAAACCTTGTCCCGGCTATGAAGAATGTGCAGAGTGCGCTCTCCTCCGCCGGACTGGGCCACATCAAGGTTACCACGTCGGTGTCGCAGGCCATCCTCGGCGTGTACAGCCCGCCGTCCGCCGGCAAGTTCACCGGAGAGGCGGACGCGTTCATGGGCCCCGTGGTGCAGTTTCTGGCCCGCACCGGTGCGCCGCTCATGGCTAACATCTATCCGTACCTGGCCTGGGCATACAACCCGAGCGCCATGGACATGAGCTACGCGCTCTTCACCGCGTCCGGCACCGTGGTCCAAGACGGCGCCTATGGGTACCAGAACCTGTTCGACACCACCGTGGACGCCTTCTACACGGCGATGGCCAAGCACGGCGGGTCGAACGTGAAGCTGGTGGTCTCCGAGAGCGGGTGGCCGTCAGCAGGAGGCACGGCGGCGACGCCGGCCAACGCCAGGATCTACAACCAGTACCTGATCAACCATGTCGGCCGTGGCACGCCCCGTCACCCCGGCGCCATCGAGACCTACATGTTCGCCATGTTCAACGAAAACCAGAAGGACAGCGGCGTGGAGCAGAACTGGGGGCTCTTCTACCCCAACATGCAGCACGTCTACCCCATTAGCTTCTGATGGGAGCTAGCTGCTGCATAGCTAGCTAGTGTGGTATGTATGTCCGTACGTACCGTGCGCGTACACGCGTATAAAGAGCGTGTACGCCGTACGTATGTGCACATTATATGTATTGTAGAGGGCTTGGGGTTGCGACCGCTGAGCTAGTGCTGCTCAGACGCGTACGCTATGGTAGTGGTTGTGTGTATGATTTACGATGGATGGGAAGCGGATGTTAAAACGCTTCCTTCCTCGATTGATCATAGTAGGAACTGTATTGTAGGGTCCCAAATTTCGTCAAAATTTGACGAGGTTTGTCCGAAATTAATAATATCCCTATCTAAAATATATCTGCGTGCGAGGAGCTAAGTATGCCTAGTAGTAATACTTTTGAAATGTTATAAGCCCAGACCACACTAACTGCAAGATGTGTAAGTGATCAGGAACAGAAATTCAAACAGGAATCACGTGGACATGGACATGGATGACAGGCGTTAATGCGCGCTCGGCGACGTCGACAAGCATCGGCCAGACACGTGCCCCTAACGAGTGGCCCAGATCGACGCGACGCCGCCATCACGAGCTCCCTAGCAGCACAGTCGAGAGAGAGAGAGAGAGAGAGAGCGAGATGAGTGATGTAGAAGATCCCGTCCACACCATTGTTTTTCCTTTTTTGTTCGCAAATCTACCTGTACACGTAGATTATTTCTTCAACCAATTCGGCTGCGCCTTATCCACGCGCGACGCATGAGGTCTCATCCCTGTGTTTCTGTGGATACGTATATCTCGCGAAATCCTATGGATCTTGTGCGCGCGCAACCCTCTGATCAACCCTGTGGAACCCGCAGTGGAGGAGAACTGCAGTTCATCGCTGAAAAAACAATGGCGAGTGTGAATTGATAGTACCATCGTATCGTGCTACAGATGATGATGATATTCAGATCAGACCCTAATTTATTCCAAGGAATTTTAAAAGCGGTTAATTAATTCCTGAAATGGGGCTAGCCAGCTAACCGATCAGACCGATCAGACGGATGAGGATTTGACAGACGTAGTTTTAAATGGCTACAGGAGCCGGTGGCGTATGATGATGTTCTAGGCGCACCTACGACTGCTGAACTCTGAAGTGGATTTGATGCTCCCGGCATAGAACAATCTGGATGATCCATCTGTTGGTTGCCTGCCTACCTCTCCCGTGTCAGCGTGTCTCTTCTTGATTTGGAATCTCCATCTGACTCAGACCTCTCTTGCTTGGTGCCCAATTCCTTTCTCTAGGTTAGCTAGTAGTGGTATGTCATTGCAGTCACTCACACACCGATCTCGAAATGACAGTATATTGTTACTACTGAATTTCTTAGTAGTTTTCTTCTTCGGATAAGAAAGATCCTTACTGTAGACGCAGAGCGAAATATGGTCCAAATTAAAGGAGTTGCAAACCTGCCCTCCTGCTTCCAAAGTGAGAAATGGACGTGCTCTCTTTCCAAACGCCACCAAGGTTTGCTGGATATCTGGTACCCCTTTTCCACCTAAGCTAACCTCTAATCTGTAGCTCTGGTGTTGTCAACTGAATGGACCCCGTTGATGTACCACAAAGCCTTCGGAGAAGTACCCTTGGATGTGAAGGGTTTACCCGTTCAATTTTCGCCCCCTGTAGCACGCGCGCGAGAGGTTTGTGGATAATCATTAGCACGTCAGAAGATATGGACGCAACAAGGGGATTAATCATTAGCAGTCAGCAGTCACTATTGTGCAGGTCCCATGCGTTAATTGTTGTTCATGCTTTACATTTCTAAAAATTTCTCATCAAATTAGTGTTACTTTTGTGAAAAGGAGGATAAATTGGCATGGGCAGTGAGGAAGATGATCTGCTTCATGTCAAATGATACTTTCTCCTCACCAAATTGAAGCATAAGCTTAGCATCTTTTGTTGGAAATTATTAATTCGACCTAGTCCTTTTAATATTTCAGAATATTAACAGTAATCTCTGATAATTTTTTGAGGCTCATGTGACCATTTATGAATGATAAACATGTGTGAACAGTTTAATTTCATCTGGCCAATGAAGGATGTGTGAGATCAGCTTATAAAGTTTACCGCTAAGAGATTGAGAACAGAGCATATATACACACACACACGTTCCTCCTCCGCCGCCCGTCACATGGCGCACGTTGTGTTTAGTGATTGAGCCAAGTTGGGATATGACCTATGCCACGTGTACGTGTTGTCTTAATTTTCACGCAAGAAAATAAGTTGAAACATTTTCTTGCCTTTAGTGGAAGATGAATCTGGACGCAATTATTATTTTGATTGCACAATTTATTTTTCCTAATGGGTGACGGTTGTTTCGCTACCACTCATTGAGAGGTCAGTTATTCGCTCGCCTATAAGAGATCGCTCCTCTTCTCTCCCAGACGAGGCGCATCTCATCTCTTGTCTGCTCGTTCCATGTGTCGTGCCACCTACTGTTTTCCCTCTCCCTTGTTGGCGTGCACCAGGGAATGAGACAACATGCCCCCACCTCTTGTGATCCGATATGAGAGAGCGCGATCGAGTTTTTGGCGAGCGCTCTCTTGCGTGACTGCTAGATCTTCATCGTGGCACCAGGATGATGGGTTCCCACAACAAATTTTTCACTAACGTGGATCATCTCCTCGAAGACACGACGAACAGCGCATCAGCATCCTCTTCCACTTCTCCATATGCCATACTATCTTCTTTTTAAAGATTGATGTTTGGTCTACTGTTAGTAGCAATTGATATGGATATGATGTATGTTTCCTATGATCTCAATTGCATGATTAGCTTCAACAATGTGTTGCATATTTTGGGTAGTAGTGCCATCAAGTTAATCATGTTTTTTCTACTCTTTTTCTGGATTAAAAAATATGAAAAATACCTAATTATTGAGCAATCCAAAAATCTTATACGTGGATGCAATTTTCAAATTGCATTTGTTGTGATTCTCAAACATGCAACGTTTGAGGGTCTGAACTATAAGAGGTGGCGTCTGAGGCCAGTTTTTTGGCTCACTACCATGAAATGTGGTGGCGCCTCTAAGGGCAAGCCAAAGGAAGATCTTACTCCTGATCAGGAGCAAGCTTTTCCAGGCTACACACACCCTTTTCAGAGGTGTTGTTCTAAGTGTTCTTGGCGATAAGATTATCGATCCTTTCATGACCATTACAATCGGTAAGGATATGTACGACGCGCTATCTCGAACGCAGGAAGTGAGTTGTATGTCATGAAGAAATATCATAAATATAAAATGACTCATGGTCGCTCCGTGGTTGAGCATGATCATGAGATTCAATCACTCACTGAGGAACTAGAGCACTTCACTTGTGTATTACCAAAAAAAATCTTTGTCGGAGCCATAATTCCTATGATTCCTCATTTGTGAACAAATTTTGCAAGTTCTCTGAAGCACAAGAGACAGTGATTTACCGCTGTCAATCTTATTGGCACTCTTTATGTGGAAGAGAATGCGAGGTCCAAAGAAACATGTGCTTGTTTCCTTGAAGGAAATCCTAGTGATGACTAATACATCTCGAACGTATCTAATTTTTCAAATACTTTTGTTATTGTTCTCACCTCCAATTTTTCGCATGGAAATCGTGGCTAGGCCAAATGGGAAGGCCCACAAGGCTTAAGGAGGAATAAGGCGGAGCTTCCTTGAGGGCAAGGCAAGACACTAGGAATCATGTCGTTTCCCCCCTAGACGTGGGGGTTCCCTGGTGTCTTCCCCCTGGACGCCATGGACTGTGACGTTTTGTATTGGAATCCGTGGATGACTTCTCCTAGTGGCCGAAACCGACTTTGGGAATGACCCTCACCCAAATGCGATCCCAGGCTTCCACTATATATACAAGGGCAGGGCCAACCCCAAAACTACAATATGAAGCCCCAAGGTTGGCCCAGCTAAAGTCCTGCGCCCATCTGTATCTCTTCGGTCTAGATCAGACACCACTAGGCTCTTCTTCCTCTAGTTTTCTCGATGGTTCTTCTCACTGGACGATGAAGCTCTTCTGTACTACTTCTACCACTATTGTGGATAGTGGGAGAGGGATCATGCTTTTGATCCTTTGCTCTAGGCTAGGGACTTGTTAGCTGGAACAAGATCCACGCAGTTGGGAGGTTTTAAATTCCTAGCTGCGGGGATCGGCAAAAACGATCTTCACGAACTCTTCTCTCTACTGTACTTTGTGGTGAGACAGGTCCAAACCTTTTCTTGCATCTTCTAATCTTTTATTATGTTCTCCACCGCCATCCTCTCCTACGGGTATTGTTCGTGATGGTGAACTCGCCCCTCAAGTGTTTGTCGAAATGCTCGTGTCGATTTTACCGACCATTTCCTCTAAACTTTCAAGAAATGAATTCAAACATGGAGTACATGTAAAAGAACTTCATCGATTCATACGTTGATTCGTCCGACGAGGATGATTATGCAAATGAAATGGTGATCATGAAGGTGGTCCTTGCACACGTGGAGCATGCGGAAAAACATTTTCTCATTTTCAAGGTATCGATCAAAGGACAAATGTCGTACAGTTTTGAATCTAAACAGGGCACAAGGATACATGACACTGATGGACGATTTCTTTGCTCTGGATGTCCTATTCACTAAAAAAACTGACGACGCTTTGAGATGTGGAAGAATGTGTTCAATCTCCTCTACCGTGGCGTTTGATTCTACGATGACTACTTCATCTTGAAAAAGGATGTTGTGGAGACAATTGGTTTCTCTGTCTGTCAGAAGTGCACAGATGCATTATGGACGCTTGCATATGGCACGACCACGGATTCGTGGGCTTAGTACCTTTAGATGTTCGATATCACATGTCCGAACTCTATGGTGAAATTTGCCGATGTAGTGGTGAAGGTATTTGGCCCTTCATAATTGAGAGAACAGATCGTTGTAGACACCGGAAGGCTCATGAAAATGTCAGAAGTAAGAGGATGGCCAGGTATGCTCGGACCTCTTGATTGCATGCATTGGAGGTGGAAGAACTGCCCATGCTCTATAAGGACAATATCGGGGTCGTGTCAAGAAGCCCACCATCATGCTGGAAGCAGTTGTTTCACATGACCTCTGAATTTGGCATAACTAGGTCTCCAATGATATCAACTTGCTGCAGCAGTCTTCGTTGTTTGCTCGGTTTAACCGAAGAACAAGCTCCTCCGTGCAACTATACTATCAATGGGATGAGGAGTAAAATATAGGCTACTATCAGGTTGACGACATGTATCCTCGGTAGACGACCTTCGTCAAGAACATCTCCGAGCCAACAGGTCAGAAAAAATCTCACTCTATCCAAAGATAAAAAAGTATCTAAAAAGGATGTGGAGAGGGCATTTCAAGTGCTACAACCTTGTTTTGTAGTTGTCCGAGGACCTACAAAACTTTAGGATCTGAAGACATTGTGGGAGGTGATGACATGTTGTGTGATCATGCACAATATGATTGTGGTGGATGAGGGTGAAGGTGATGTCGAAGGTTTGGAGTTTGATAACATGAGTGATTCTATTCAACTTCTAGCTTAGAATCCAGACACATTTGAAGAATTTGTTTAAATGCATCAATAAATTCCACATCGTATAACTCATGAGCAGCTTAGTAAAAATCTGATTGAGCATTTGTGGGCTGTTAAGAAAAACAACTAAACATAAGTTTAAATTGAATTTATATTTAAACTATTTTATTTGTTGAATATAATATTTGGATATAAATTTAAAGCTTTGTCGATTTTAGAAAAACTAAAGACGAACTTTGGGAGGATACAGTTAAATATAACCGGCTTACACATCAGTGTCTGTGGATTGATCTGAACCAGTCCACGAACGAATACAATATCCGTTTTAGAAATCGCTGTTGGAGATACCCTTAGTCTTTCAAAAGTAATCATATAAATAAGATGTGCATGCATATGTTAATATTAACAACTTACAAATTAAGTTTCTATCTTGCCAGTTAACTGCTTTAAGTATATTGCTTGCTTTTTTATATAACAAGGGGTGCATGGGAGCGTCAATTCGGTGTCCGGGTGCATCTGCACTCGTGGTGATAAAAAATTTAAAAAAAATGAAAAAAGCTAAAAAAATTGGTTTCGTGGTGGAAGATGCTTATGTCCGAAATGTTCATGCAAATTTTGAAAAAGATCGGACATCTGAAGTCCTCGCGGCAAAAAAAGACAAATTTGATGTTTCTTTAAATGACACTACTCATGCACTATTCTAGACTGAATTTGTCTTTTTTGCAGTGAGCTTCCTAAATCTCCAAAAAAAATCAAATTTTACACAAACATCTAGCCCTACGAATCTTTCAACATAATAAAAGTTGGAAATTTCTGAGCTTTTTTATATATCTATTTAAAAAATTATTATGCAGGAGCATATGAGGCTGGGCTCATATTTGAAAAAAAATCCGAGGGTGCATTCTCTTTAGATCAGTTGATGTATTCTCTATCCTGAAGTTTGGCGTTCGTTGTCAATAACTTTGCCATCCTGAAGTTAGTCAATAACTTTGCCACGAGAGTACCTAGAAAAGAACTTTGGCACGAGTTAGGGGGAAAATGGCTTGGTTTACTTTGGTTTTTGACGAGATAGGCACCGAAGCACTTTCAGTTCTTTTTGAAGAAACTGCATCTGTGTATTCGTCAAATAAGGCCAAACGTGCACCACTGAAGTTAGGCTAAATGTGCCAGTTTTTCTTTTGCTGGGCGGCTAAAAGTGTCATTATTCGTCAAGGAACTGTGATTATCATATACTCCTTTCGTTCTAAAATAATCGTCTTAACTTTATAATAGCTCTAGTACAAAATTATACTAAGGCTAAAACAATTATTTTGAAACAGAAGAAGTAAGAATCACTACAAATTCTAAGTGTGGTTCAGTTTGTGCAAAAGCTAGTTCAAAAGAAAAATACAAGTTTAAATTGTGATTCAACTTGCCCATATTCTAATTATTTGGTTTGAAAAAAATATACTCTTAAAGCTTTTTTTTAAACACAGTATAACGTAAACGCTCATATACACGAGTATACATTCATCTTTATTAATGCACACATGCACACTCTATCCTATGAACATCTTTGTAATACCGAGCCAACTCATCATCTTAAAATTAACAAAGTCATCACCTCCGATTCGACGGAAACGTCTTTTCCCATTAAAACCATGTCATCAGAAAACTTGAAATATATTCAGAAAAATACGAGCACCAATCTCAAATATAGGAAACTCTGATGAAATAAAGATACAACTATTCACTTAACCAATTCAACCACATATTGATTCATTGTTAAGGCTTTTGATTGCATAAGAATCAGTTGAGTCTAATCACTCTTTTTTTTTCCTTCGAATGGGTATGATCAATCTGACTTCTGACGACTCATTTACATTTTTATTAAGGAGGAAGCACAGAGTTTTTTATTCTTTGAGGGGTACGTAGGACTGTTTGCTTATCATGGCGTACCAGAATTGAATTATGAGCGTATGAATCATCACTGCCTACTCGATGAACCGTGCAACCAAATCTTCGGTTGACAATCGATGGATGCGATCATTGCGTATGATACTCAAATGGGATTAAGATATGTGGAGATATAATTGGATAACGGATCGTCCAACTGTATATGACGGCCGGCCCTGAGCAAGTAGTACTCCCTCCGTTCCTTTTATAGTGCGTTGTTGCTTATGGCACATGAATTAAGACATGAGCTGGCACTTTTTTTTTGACTGAAATTACCCTTTGTCTGCTCATACTGCCATGTACAGGACTGCATGCAGCTAGCTGCAGTGATTATGCATAGGGCTATTTGTGACTAAAACCATCTATGCGCACTACATTAGGGAATACTAGCACAAATGCCCGTGCGTTGCAACGGGAAAATATCACACAACCTAGCTCAATAAACATGGTTCAAAGATATTCGTTCCAAAATATAAACATCATTAAAAAAAATGTAAAACTTATTATGAACCTTAAATTTAGAGTGGTCCAGAGATTTAAATCCGGAAGTAAAAATCTTATCGTTTGCATCCTGAAATAATAAATCCCGACCTAAATTGAATACGTACCAGAATGATTGAGTGGATATTAGAATACATCGAGTCAGTTCATTATCGCAGTAGCTCGCGCTCACTCTAATCTATCTTTTACTTTTTCCCCTTTTTTGTTACTTTTTGTTGTATTTCATTTTTCATTCTTTCATTTGTATATATATTTTTTTAAAGTTCATAGTCAAAATATTCAAAAAATATTTGCACCCAAATTTTGCAAATAAAAAAAAATGCACACACAAAAAATATTTGCTCTCCTCAAAATATTTTCATTTATTTTTATTTTTCTTTTGCATCACTTTTATAAGATGTTTGCATTAAATATAATATTTGAAAAAATGGTCATATATTTAAAATGCATAAAAAACATGAACGTATTTATTAAATAGTTCATATTTTAAAAATGCATTAAAATGTTGGCGCACTTCAATGTGTTACATTTTTCACACATAAACCTTTTATAGTCTGATTTTTTATTAAATAATATATTTTTCTAAGTGTGAATTGTATTTTCTATTTTTAAATTTTTCTATTTTGTTTTTTATTTCCATTTTTTTCTTTCATTTTTCCGCATTTTTTTTGTATGTTAACTTTTGAAAAAGATCGTAGTCAAAGAAAGTTAAAACTATTCACACTCAAATTCTGTAAAAATTAAAACAATGCCCGCACTTAAAAATATTTGCTCTCCTTGAAACATTTTCATTTTTTTTCATCACTTTCATAAGATGTTTGCACTAAAACATATTATTTTAAAAAATGTTCATATATAAAAAAACATTTTTTATTTTGCATCCCTTTTATAAGATGTTTGCACCAAACAATAACATTTAAAAAAATATACATATATACAAAATATACAAAAAAGCATGAACATATTTATTAAATAGTTTACACTTTATTAATACTTTAAAATGTTGGCGCCCTTAAATGTGTGCTCGCACTTCAAAATATTTTCTCTCTTTGGAACAATTTTATTTCTTTTTATCTTACTTTTGCATCACTTTTGTAAGATGTTTGCCCTAAAAATAGTATTTTAAAAATGTTCATATACAGAAAAAGCAATTATTTTTTAAAAATTTGCGTCACTTTTATAAGATGTTTGTACTTAAAAATGTTCATATATATATAAAATGTGTAAAAATCATTAACGTTTTTATTAAATAGTTCACACTTTATTTTTCAGGAAATGATTAAATATCTACTGGGCCGAAACAGATCTAAAAGAAAAACAAAGTGTACAAGGCGCTTTATAGAAGTTCTGCATCAACTGGGCCTGGCCCAACATAAAAACAAAAAAAAGAAGAGAGGCTGCTCACCTCGTGGGCTTGGGCCAAGACATGGTGGGCGCTGGATAGTTGCGCGGCGCACAGGGGCGAGGTTTCACTCTGGGGCACGGGGCGCTGGAGTTGGGCCGAACGTTTTTTTAAATGCAGCGAAATATTTTTCTTGTACACTTGGCGGTGGTAATGTCGCGTAATTACTTACAAAAACAGGGGAAAAGATTATGACGGACCAAAAAAGGGGAGAAACGCACCTCCCTTTATTATTAGGTATAGATATAGATATAGATGAACCAAAACCTTATGCGCATTAGAATATGGAATGGAGGGAGTATGTGATATTGTATTTCCAGCGCGCTCAGCTTTATTCGTCTTCCACACCATCATGTGGTGACGATTGTTGAGAGTTTTCAGCTGGGTGCCTCGATAGGCACTAAATTTAAACCAATTTTCATGCTCTTAATCATGTGATGCAGTCCCACTTTTTCATGCTCTTAATCATGTGATTCAGTCCCTCTTTTGGGGCGCAAGGTTCGGTACTTCGGTTGATTTGTAAGGCACAAATTATTTGATCCCTCATCCTTTGGAGGTAGGTAGAGTTCTTCGAGATATCATGTGCTACAAATTTGGTATTATCTCCGATCCATACTAAGCATCGTAGTTTTAAATTGGGGTTAGTTTAAAACTGCAATATTTATTATGAATTAAAGGAAGTATTATTTTGGCGGAAAGAGCTTTTATTACTCAACCATAGACATTACAGTTAATTGTAAGTTTTTATTAAAGATCTTGTAGGACAAGCACACTAAAATAACAGCCGCTGCCGGTGAAGAAAAGTGTAGATCGAAATGATCTAACATGTAGGCGCACATGAAGATTGAATCCGAGCAGATCAACTGAAGACTTGCGCCGAACAAATTCGTCGAGATCATCTGAAATACACCTCCACACACCCTCTAACGAGGCTAGATGAATAGCCGAAACAGAGGCTAAGCAAAGAAAACCTTATTTAATATTCTAAAAGACTTCATCACATTGGTTTTTTTTAAGCAGGACACAAATTTTAAATAAACTTAAAAAATATCTGAAACAAAGAAAGAGCACTTTCATTGGCAAGGATCAGAATCCATCACATCCCCATGACCATAGGGCCACCGAAGACGAGGCGGATCGAAGAATCGTAAACTATCTTTCTTTTAGAGGAGGCGGTGGTTAAGAATATGTGCCAACGATCTTGACGTGAAAGGACAACTTAATCGTAAGTTAGAAAAAGTTTACAGTTAATCCAGTTTGTCATTTTTGCTTTTTCTTATGATGCACTATGGAATCTAGTTTGTTAATTTTATAGAGAGTTTCCTTATGAGAGAAAAAATGTATTTAATTTTTTTTATCTTCAGAACTTGTCAAATATGAGGAAATAAATAATGGTCCCAAAATTGACTTATCCAAAATAACCTAATAAACGACATATATATAACTGGTGCCAAAAAATTTTATAGTGCAAACAAAATAAAATAAATAAATTCTCGTTGAGGAAAAAAAATACGAAACTAACACCGGCCACAACAATTCCATGGGAGCGTTGGGCCTGAAAAGTGGGCCTTGTTCTGGAGGGTGGTGGTGATGCCTAGCGCAATTTGCACCTTGGCGTTGTTTGTTTCGTGACATAGGAGATAAGGTTTGAATGTTATGGTTATCCAATTTTCATTTTTTTATAAAAAATGGTTAAATATGAATACAAATTTTTAATTTGTATTTCTAAGAGATTAAAAATATATTTATTTTTTCTATCTTATGAGATGGGAAAATATGGAAAAATAGTTTAGATACATGGTAATTTATTTTTCTAATTATTTGTTCCATGTAAATTTTTGTTGATTAATTCAATTTTTTATTGTTTACCATGGAATTTTTGTACTATGTAACTATGGAAATTTTTTATTGTAGACCTTGTAAATTTTTAGTTTTTAGACAATGATAAATGTAATTTCTGTATCATGGCAATTTTAATTTTGGACCATGGCAAATTTAGCTTCAATAGTATGTCAAACTTATCTATAATCTATAATACCTAAATAGTTCATCCCCACTAACCTATTTAATTTTTCATGCAAGCTATCCATATCATCAAGTAGGGCCATCATGTAAAATCTCTTTCATTAACTCTTCATGCACATGCTCCCATTAACCTTGCATGTGCATGCATCTTATCACAAGTAAATAATAAACTTTTTTATGCACTCAACCTCACAATTTGTAAGAAACTTTTTTTGGTAGAAAACCAAATTATGAGTTACATCGCATTTTATTTTTCTATGTGACATTTTTTTATAAATACACATATACATAGTTGCTATCATTGTTTTGGGTTTAGACAAGGGTGAACACGTCTTCACTGTCCCTACTCTCAATGTAGTTTATGTCTCATATCATCTCGCCTATACAGGGACGAAGCTAGAAAATATTTTTAATGGAGTCATGTCTATGATAATGGGCTCCTCTATATAAATGAATAGTGTTTAGTATTAAATTAGTGAAGATATGCTAATTTCATTTGGGTCAATTGACCCCAGTGCTTACAAGGGAGCTTCGTCCCTGCGCTTATATATTGTCAAGTAAGTAAATTAACAAAAATAGAATCAAACTCATTTTTGGATTTTTCATCAAATTTTCTCACATGTTTTAAAACATAAAATTCTTTCTTAACAGTTCCCGCACCAGCGCGTGGGGTATCATCTAGTTATTATAACATGCTAAGCTTATTGTTTACATCCTAAATTTTTAAATTTTGGACCATGATAAATTATTTACTCAGCTATAAAATTTATAATTGAACCATGGTAATTATAGTTTTTTAAACAGAAAATTTCGATCTTTAACATGGCAAAATTAACAAAAAAATGTGTTTTTCTTAACACAAAATATCATGGCAAATTTACCATTTTTTTCTTTGATGACGAAATAGTTGCAATGTTTAAACAGTACCTATTGATATCGCCTCTTGCCAAAGTTATAATTTTTTTGCAACTTTTTGCGTGTACCTATACAATTTTTTGTCATGATGGGTGTTGTACATGGCAAAATTAGTTTTATGGCAATTTGCACAAATTATAATGTTTATTTTTTTTTAATCATGATAAAATGTATTTTTTAGCTCAACTAAAAAGGCATTGGAGATCGTGTTGGAGATGAAATTCTAGTGAGGTTTGCCTTAAATTGAAAACAAAGACTGAGATATCCACGCGTGTGTGCGAACTGTATGACAACTTCGAATGTATTTGATGGCAACTTTAGAGCGCAAAAATGATAACTTTTGTGCTGAAGTTCGTTTTGACAGAAAATTTACCCTTTTTAGCTAGGATTTATCGTACCCCGCGTGCTTAAATTGCCATTAAAAACGTGTGAACAAGGATGTCTCATTCATACCTGTGGCAGTTATCTTTTTTACAAAAAAAGAACTAGATGATTCGCTCTTTCCACCGTCTTCAATTTAACAATAACAACTACACTCCATTTACCGAGCCGGTACATCACCAATATTAAATCTGAGATTTTAACTTTGATAAATTGAGAATACCAGTAACCATCTAACTCACTCAATCATAGATTGATTGGTACCACACTCCTCTTAGAGCATGGTTAATAGGATAGCCAGCTGCTGGCTATAAGGAGATGTCATGTCATCTATAGCTAACCTTATAGTCAACAAGTACAATAAAAAGGCTATAAGGAATACTACTTTAGCAATATATGGCTCACATGTCTATCTCACAAAGTGCCTAGGAGCACGTGTTGCAGCTGGCTACTAATTAGTAGCCCGCTTTTCTTTTCTCTCCTCTTCTCTCTCTTCCAACTAAGCAACAATATACTATTTTATTCGTTATAGCCCGCCCAGTCAGCTCTATTGTACTTGCTATTAGAGTCTTAGATTAGAACACCGTATCGCGTAAGCAAACGTGGCATGCATCAGCAACCACGGAAATTCCCGGCGGACGACACATCGGCGCGCTGCGATGTCCCATCTCGGCCATCATCAAGCGGCACACGCTAGCTGTGCGGGCCGGGAACAGCAACATCATAGGAGGAAGAGAAGAGGATGATGATACGGAGCCAGCACCTGGCGTGCCGCCTGAATCCCCTCAACTCACGTCCATTTCGCGCCCCATAACGAGCGCCGCGCGAGCGAAAAGGACGCGACCAGTCGACCACCGCCTGTCGACGAATCCCCACCCCCCGACCCTCCCTCGACCGCGGCCTCTCGCCGGGCCACGCACCACCTGACACTCCACGCCCCCCGCTGCCGTGCCAGCTCTGCTGACGGCCACCGGACGGTCTCCAGGACCATCGCAATGATTGCCCGCCCGATCCGTCGCCGTCTCCGGCGACCGCGTGCCCTCGGTCTGATCGATCGGCCAACGGTAGCGATCGATCGATCGGGTGGCGCCGTGCGGCGTCCTCCTCGTCCACCGGTCAGGAAAGCGCGCGCGCATCTGCTGATCGGGGACGCTGACCGCTGCTTATTAAGCTCGGGGACCCTCCGCCGCCTGCCGAAACGGCACCCGTATGGGATAGATTTTGGGGGTAATCATGGGGGCTGAAAGGGCACCCGCAACAGTGGCGTGATTTGCCTAACTGGTGGCCGCCTAACGAAAAAAGGTGCGGCTGATGGGTGGTCTCTTTGCGAGTGTTAACACCATCGTTTGTTTCGACTGAAACCAGTTGACTTGATTGATGCAAAATCTCACCGGTCTAACCATTTTAATGTCCCCAACCTGCTGATAAGGTGGTGCCTTTTAGGGTAACTCAAAACGCGTGGGTGCATTTGATTTGTTTGGGTTTGCGCGGATCGAAATCGCGGTTCAACAGCGCCAATTAAATGGACGCACGTTTATTTTTCATTTTTTTAGATTCATTCGGTTCAATGTAAGTTGGATTTGCGTTGCAGCGAACACGCGTGAACGCACATCAGTCTCTCCCTTTGTCCTCACCTAGCCGACCTGTTCCCCATTTCTCAATTTCTCTCCCAAAACCCCTTGAGCTCTCTCCCCACCCCCGCCACGGCGAACAACCTAAATTCCATCGCCCCTTCCCGGTCGTCGCATGTCCCGGCCACCCCAAAAAACCCAAGAAGGAGGCTACACCAAAGGAGAAGGAACGACTCAAGGTCTTGGAGTCGGCCAAGCAAGCCGGCCAGCAGATAACATGCTGCTCTGGACATTGAACTCTCGCCGCCGAAACCAAGGCCAAGCAGGTCGTCGCCGAGAAAGAGGACATCGCCTAGAAGACTGCACATCAGGCCATGTCATGATGGGTTTCGTTCGTGGCGACCCGACCATCCTTACTGCTATCGCAGACATGACCGCGGCCACGAGTAGCACGGGGTCATTGACTACACGGTCGCTCCGTTTGTACTTGCCGCACACCTCCATGACGACGTAGACCACGTCTTTGGCGTCCAGTTTCTCGGAGATTATAGGATCACATAATAGTTACCATGAGAGGCCGCGGGTTCGTAGTTATTTCTAAACCCATTTTATGATTAATTAGTCTCTGCTGATGTTTGAAACCATAATACAATCATGTTATATAATAATTTTTTTTGAGGAATGTTATATAATAATATTAAGAATGCTGCTTGCATCCTGCAAATTTGCGGTGCCTGGTTACATTCATCAGATGGTCCGTCATGCTTGAGCAACTAGCAAGCACAAAAACATGAATGATTATGTTGTACTACTAGTCAATAAAGCAAACAGTGCTGGTGTCTGGCGACAGCGCAGGTGGAAATTTCTGCGGGAATGGGAGAGGCGGTAGTTGATTGGACTCCTTTTATTACCTAAACCGTGTCCAGCCGGTTCTGGGCGGCAGCAACGGTTTTTCTCTGCACGAATCTCAAACCGACAACGGACAATGCAGATATGACCTGTATCTGCTAGTGCTGATACAAAATCCGCACTCCATCAAAATATCCTTTATTTATAATAAAATATTTATAAGTAAATTTTGATCAAAAAGCTTCTTAAAAAATCTTTCATTTGTAGGTAAAGCATATAAGTGAGCAAACTTTATTTATATTGGAGAATTTGATATACCTATAATTTATGAAAGGTTAGCGAGAGCCAATGAATGGAACTTTCATCGTGCTTGACTCGTCACGAGAAGCCGCCTCGCCATACGTCGCCGCATCATCGTTGTCATGTCGTGCATCGCCAGTTGTCGGTGTCATGCCTCGTCGGATCTCAACCATAAATAAAAATTGATCCACTAATAAGCGTGAACCATTTGTCAGATTAGATATAACGAGAGATTTATAGGTAAACTGCAGAAATAATGCATCTTTATCTATTTATAAAATTATGTGTAGAGCATATATACCTAAGTTTAGGTGGAGCTTTAAAGGCAGTCTAATAAATATGCTCTCAGTTCGTTACCTACATTTTTCCGTTCATCTTTTCAGTTTTATTTTCATTTTTTAGTATTCTATATTTTAAAATCCAAAAAAAATTCCATGGAATGTACAAAAAATTTACATGTAATTTAATTTTTTTTCACGACATTACAAAAATATGCACATGTTTAAGAAATATGTTTGTGATCCATTTAAAAAGTCAACACGTGTTTAAAAACTATTCAACATGTCTCTGAATTTTTTTCAATATATATTCTAAAAACATTTAACGCGTATTTTAAAGAAATGTCATTGTGTATTTATATATAAAAATTTGAAATACACAGGAACATTTTTAATACATGACGAATGTTTTATCAATATGTGATATAAATTTTACAAATTTTCAACTTGTATAAGAAACATGTTAAATATATAGTTTTAATATGTCAAAACTAAAAAAAACTGATACAACTTAAAAAAGAGCTTATGAAGCCGGTCTGTTTGAAATACACAGGGAACATCTGTAAAATTTGAAATACACAGGGAACCTTTTTAATACATGATGAATGTTTTATCAATATGTGATATAAATTTTACAAATGTTCAACTTGTATAAGAAACATGTTAAATATATAGTTTTAAAATGTCAAAACTAAAAAAAACTCATACAACTTAAAAAAGAGATTATGAAGCCGGTCTGTAAAAGCTAGCTTTCCAATACCACCACTCCTAGAAAGTTTCCAAATGGTCGAAGGCATGTAGTTGGGCCGGTCCATTAGAGGGAGCTATAGAGAGGCGGGCGGGAATGGTTAATGTTGGTGGCCGGTCGACCACCGGCCGAAGCTTAGGCCGGTCGGTCCAAGGCCCAGTTGTCTCCATTTTTCTGTTTTTGCTGCATCTGGCACATGATAGATGTTGCAACTGTTGTATAAAATGCTATCATCTGTACTATTATTATATTAATATTATTATATTGATCTATGTTACTTTTTATTAAACAAATATATTTAATAGTATTTTAGTGTTAAGCGCATTCATTTGGTAGCATGATATGAAAATGTTAGTAATGATTTTTGCTACAACAAAAAAGATGAAGTCTGATCGATGATGATGGGTCCCGAATTTTGTTGCAACCATTATAAAAAAATCTACAAGCGTAGATTAAATTTGCTGCCACGAATTGATGGTAAATATGGTACGTAATTTTTTTATCAGATTTTTGGTTGCAATAGTGAAAAAAATTGATAGAAAAAAAATGCACACAATAATTTTCAGTTACATCCATGTATCAAAAAAGTTGCAACTGACAGTAAAAAATGCTACCACCAGCGATTTCAAATTTTTTACCACAATTTTTTTTGCTGCAAAAAACATCAAAAAAAAAATGTTGCATCCGTATACCAAAAATGTTGCGTAAGTAACACAAATGTTGCAAAGGTATCGCAAATATTGTAGTAAAAAACAAAAAGGTACGCACAAATCTAGACCGTTAAATCGCGGAGATCATACGGTGCGCGTTTGACCGGTCGAATTGGAGCGCCGGTCGGCCGGCGCAGAGGGTCGCCTGGCGGGAATAGCATACCTACCTCTCGAGAACAACTTATTTGGTAATTAAAGCACCAGTTCCCGGTGTTTCAGAATTGAGTGAGTGTGCACATACTTGCTCGGCTCGTTGTTTTTTAGATACGCCGGCCAATGTAGGCTTCCATTTTGCCATTTTTAACGATTTATTTTTTATGTTTCTTTGCTTTAATGTACCTTTTAGATTTTTACTGTATTTTTCATTTTTATTTAATTTTAAGTTTCACTTTATTTCTGTTATTCCATTTTGATTTTCTGAAATTCGTGAACAATTTAAAATTTCTGAAGTATTTAGTTTCGTGAACTTATCTTAGAAATATATGTACATTTATTTTTGAAATTTGTGAACATGCTTACATTGGCGATTTTTTTTGAATTCATGAATATTTTGATTTAATTACTTTCATTTCAGACAGGTTTTTTATAATACATGAATATTTTCTAAATCAATGAACATTTATTTTCAAATTTAAGAGGATTTTTTGAATTTTTCAAAAAAATATATCATGATTTTCTTTCATATTTTTATATTTGTCTAATTTTAAAAATTGTTGTACGTTTTCCAATTATCTGTTTTTTCAAATATGTGTACATTATTCTAATCTGCACGCTTTTTTTAAATTTGCAAATATTTTTTAAATTCATGCAAATTTTTAAAGTTACTAAATCTTCTAAAAATCCATGAATATTTTCAGATTTCATATTTAAAAAAATAGTAATTTTAGCCGGTTTAGCCTTTGTTTTGGACATCAAAGGAGAGCGAGGTAAAAGTACAATTTTAAGAGCGTCCGAACGTAACAAGCTAGGAGACCGAGCGGGCGACCCATCTAACCCTTGCGAGCACAAAACTATTGGGTTGTGGCCTGTCTAACCCCGCCCGAGCGCAAAGACGCATTTTTAGTGCTGGAAGCGCTGAGTGAGAATTCTTTGCAGTAAGAGAGATATAAATGTCGCGACAAGCAAGAGGTAGTGTTTTTCAACGATGGTATTCCTTCACATAATAGCATGTCGTTTACAAGGAATGAGCAATAAAGTGAGGGACATAACATACAGAACATAGAAGAGATTTATTGCTAAATAATTTATTTGCTAAGTCATTGCCCCTTCATTAGCCTCACGGTAGCAGTGATTATAAGAAACCTTCAAGAAGTTGAGAACAATGTTGATTTGAGGAAGGAACCATGTTGTCGCAACGATAAAATTCCTCTTTGTGTATCCCGAGCAATAGCTCTTGTTGCACCTAAGTGGGTTTCATGTTGGAAAGCTGCATTAACATTGATCTTGACCACATCTCTCCTCAATTTCTTCCACATGTGATCATAGCTTCTAATAGGCTCTTATGTATTGGACGCGCTGGTGTAGTTTGTAGCAGGAACCTTTATAGAGACCGCAATTCTATTGAGATCTTGGTTAGCTTATCCATTTATGTGTTGTAGTTGCTGCCACCAGATAAACCAGTCAACCACCATTTTGGTTAGCTTTTTCATTAGACTCACGATAGCAGTGATTATAAGATACCTTCAAGAAGTTGAGAACAATGTTGATTTGAGGAAGGAACCATGTTGTCGCCTAGATAAAATTCCCCCGTGTGTCCCGACCAATAACTCTCGTTGCACCTAAGAGGGTTTCATGTTGGAAAGTTGCATCAACCATTCATCTTGAGCAAACCTCTGCTCAATTTCTTCCACATGTGTTCATTGCTTTTAATAAGCTATTATGTATTGCATGCGCTGGTGTAGTTTGTAGAAATAACCTTATTGAGACCACAATTCTATTGGGATCTTGGTTAGCTTCTCCATTTATGTGTTATAGTTGCTTCCACCAGATAAACCAGTAAACCACCATCTTGGTTAGCTTCTTCATTAGCCTCATGATAACAATGATTATAAGAAACCTTCAAGATGTTGAAAACAATGTTGATTTGAGGAAGGAACCATGTGGTCGCAACGATAAAATTCCGCAGTGTGTCCCGTCAATAGCTCTCGTTGCACCTGAGAGGGTTTCATGTCGGAAAGTGTTGGGAACGGCGCAGAAAACAAACAAAAATCCTACCTACGTGTCCCTAACCCAAGACCTATGCTATGCTGATGTATGTAACGGAGGGAATCAGTGTTCATACCTACGAAGACCGAAAGAGGGAAACGTTCTACGAATGTGGTTGGCGTAGACTCTGATCCTACGACCTCTCTATCGTGTAGAAGACCTCCGGCGATGAAGTAGCACCACAAGTGTAGTGCCTCACGGGATTACACACGTACGGTGCAACCGATGTTCCCTCCGGGCTCCGAACCAGGCGATCAGAGGTAAGAAGATGGATTCGGATCCCGATTCTGGCAGCGCGACAACGTGCGTATGATGGAGAAACCCCCAACCAAGTGCAAATTCCAAACAAGGGGAGTCCGCTCGAGGTAGGAGAAAGAGAGAGAGATAGAACTCAGTGGGATGAAGAAAAAAGGGCACCCTACCCCACCTTATATAGGCTAAGTAGGGGGGGACCTCCTCCCCTCCCCCATGTGGGATTAAACCCCCAAGGGGGGAGGTTCGCCGACCAAGGGGGTTGGGCCCCTCCCTTGGCGCTTGGCCCAAGGGGAACCCCCTCCTTCCCCTCATGGCCTTTTTAGGCCCATGTGCCTTTTCTTAATTTTATTTTAATATTTAATTCTGTTAATTAAATAATAAAACATTATTAAACATTATTTTGAACCTTTCAAAATATCCAGAACAACTTCAGACACTTACCAATTTTTTTCCGGTGTTCTCTCTTATTTCACCAATGATCCCGAATCTATCCTTAATGCATTGATTACCCTTAAGTGTGACACCCTACGGTTCGGGAAACAACAGACATGATCGAGAAGCTCTCTAATCAATGACCATCATGCGGGATCTGGTTGCAATCATTGACGACTCCTGCACTTCCATCGAATAAACTTCATCGATGTTGAACCGTTAACAATATGACTTGATCCCTTTGTTCTGCGGTACTATGTTTGTCCGAGGTATGATCATCGTTATCCAATACCTAGTTCTTCCTCATCTTTGACAAAACATGTTTACTCGTGTGTGCATATTACATCTCCTGTGACCTAGTCACTTGCTTGCAAGGTATTGATGTAATATCACCGTGTGGGCCCAGAGTACCTATCCGTCACTCGGATGGACAAATCCCTCTCTAATCTATTTCATACTCCTCAACATATCTACTTCGGATTACCCAAGATACACATTTATGGTTACCATGTTTCAGTGTAACGGTTAATGTACTCAAAGCATCCTGATAGATAGAAAGTATGTATGATCATCATGGTCTAAGGATTGAGTCACTATGTTATTAAGTCATCGCAGTGCTGAACGATGTGACTTGATCACACTGCAATGCTATAGGTGGGTGTGTGTCCATCACATCATTCTCCTAATGATATGACCTCATTGTCAATAGACTATTATGTTCTCATGATTAGGAAACCTTGATCATCGATTGCCCAATGAGCTAGTATGCCTGAGTTAACTAGGGACCAGGTTGTTATATACTACACGTGTATTAATGTTTCCGCTTAATACAGTTCTAGCATAGTATACAACGTATTATGAACAAATAGATATGTGACAAATATCTTTATTAAATTGCCTCTAGGGCACATATCCAACAGAAAGCTGCATCAACATTGATCTTGGCCACATTTGTGCTCGATTTCTACCACATGTGATCATAGCTTCTTACAGGCTATTATGTATTGGACACACTTGTTGGGTTTCGCAGCAGAAAACAATAATTTTTCTAACTAGCGTCGCCCTTAACCCAAGATCTATCTAGCTGTAATGCCGTAACGGAAAGACTTGTGGAAACATACCTCGGGGTGTAGTCCGTTGCGCGGGAAATGTTCCCGCAAACGTGGTTGATGAAGCCGTAAACCTTTCACAGCCCCCTGGCTGTGTTAGCACCCTGTTGGGTGGTAGTGCCTCACGTGCAGCACCTCGTAGTACTCGCACACGTACGGACTCGATGACGACCTCCGTTCTCCGATCCAGCGAAGGTGGCGGAAGTAGACCTCCCGGAACCGGAGTTTCGGCAGTACGACGGCGTCCGCGTAGCAGAGAAGCCTCAATCCCAGCACAGGTTCCAGACAAGGGGACCCCGGCTTGAGAGAGACGAGAGAAGGGAGAAGACCGGTGAAAACAGATCTCAATTCGGAGTAATATTGAATTCTCTGCAAATTTTTCTGTGTAAAAGAAGTGCACCCCTGCCCATCTATATATAGGCAGACGGAAGGAGTCAACCCCCCTCCCCTAGCAATGTGGGACTAAAGTCCCTTGCCAGGGAGGGGGCACCGGCCAGGGGGGAGGAGGTGGTGGCGCCACCACTTGGGCCCAAGGCCCATGGCGCCTCCCCCCTTTTTTCTTTTCCTTTTTACTCTTTTTTTCTTTTTTCCTTTTTCCTTCCACTAATGGGCTTCTTTCACAAATAAGGCCCATTGCACTTTTTAATCTGAAATAAATTATTATTAATTATTAATTCACTTAATTAATAAATAATACTCCCTCCATTCCTTGATGTAAGGTGTATAGTTTTTTAAAATAACTTTCATAATATAGGGTGTGAGGGAGTTTGTTTCCAATACTACCCCTCCACCATATGTTTTTTTTTCTTTTAATTAGTTGCCAAACGTGAGCTGAAGAAAAGGAAAGGAATGATCATGGGCTACCAACTTCAATCCCGCAGATTTATTGCCTTGTATTCATATGACTTGGAGCGCTGCATGCACTGGCTATGAATGGAAACCGTGAGAAATTGACAAGTTTTTTTAAGGAGATTAATTAGGCTCAATAACTGATCTAAAATGAGGGATTTTTTCACCTTCCTTTTTTCCTCTCTACGCCCACGAATCCTTCTAGGGTTTTTTTAGTTCATCTACAGCCAAATATGTTCTTCAAACCCCTGCGTTAATATTCGTGCGAGAAAACTATACACCTTACTTCAAGGAACGGAGGGAGTACATATTATTTCATCTCCCGATGATCCGGAACTCCTTCCAGCTCACTCCGAACGTCCTTCGGACCAATACGGAACTTTTCCGGCACGTCATTCTCTCTTCTCCGGTAACTCCGATAGTTTCGAAAAGGTTTTCGATATTCATCGAGCCCTTAAGTGTGTTACCCTACAGTCCGAGAACACTCCAGTCATGACCGAGACAAAGGCTACGGCCAATGATCAATAGCGGGACCTGGATGCTGATACGTCCAAAACGTATCTATAATTTCTGCTTGCTCCATGCATGTGTTTGTGTGATATTGCTATGATCTAGATACACTTTCATACACTTTTGATCATATTTGGACTAACCTATTAACTCAGTGCACCCCAGTGCCAGTTCCTGTTTTCTGCTGTTTTTCTATTTCAGTTTTCCCCCATATAAAAAGTGCCAGAAAAATTCCGGGAAAAATACAGGAAAAACCAGCGTACAGGAAGCTTCGAGAAAAGCCCGGGAGGGGCCAGAGGGGAGCCAGGGGGGCCCAGGCGGCCACCCGACGCGGCCCCACCCCTGGCCGCGCCAGGGGGCGCCTGGGGCCACTGGTCCACCTCTGGCTGCCCCCCTTCGCCTATTTATTCTCCGTCACGGGAAAACTCCAGAAGAGGAACCCTATTTCGCAAACTCGCCTCTGTTGCTCCGCCGCCGCGCTTCCAAGATCGGGAGCACCAGAAGACCTCTTCCCGGCACCCTGCCGGAGGGAGGATTGACCTCCGGGAGTCTCCTCTCCACCATGGATGCTCCCCGGATGTCTCATGAGTAGTTTTCCTTGGACCATGGGTCCGTGATCAGTAGCTATGTGATGTTCTCCTCCCCTCTTTGATCTTCATTGTTTAGACCTCGTGAGCTGCCCTACATGATCGAGGCACCTTTGTAATATTTCTGCTGTTGCTATGTTGAGTTTGGAGGGATCTGATGGATTATGAGATTATGTTCAGATTGTGATAGAGTAATATATTTGGTTTTTATCTCTTATATTTTTGTTCCTAAGTAATTCTTACATGTTCTCCGTTGCTGTTTATTGCTTTGGCCAAGTAGTAGGTAGTGACTCCAAGAGGGAACGTTGTGCTAGATTGTGTGTTCATGCCCCCCGATGACACGCTTGAGTGACAGAAACATGAGTCTAGGGGATGTGTTGTTTCCACAAGGGGGAAACCAACGTTGCTTGTAACCGCGGTTACAAGGATTTTTTACTTTACGCAAAGTTCTTTTTAATGCAGTTGTCTGTTGCTTTGGGTTTACACTTTGGGTGGGGCTCGCAACTTAATACCAGCGAGATGTTCTGGATAGATATCTCAAGGTGGATGATTAGTAGTAGATGCAGATGGATTTCGGTCTGCTTATTTTGGCGTACTGCCCGTGCTTTTGAGCCTCTTCCTTTCTTTTGTAGCATAGTTAGCATTGCGGTGCGTTCATAATCCTGTCAATTGCCCTTCTGTAATTTGTTTACCTCGCATAGCAGTTTTATTGTCTTTTGGGAGAGAGACATCACTAGTGAACATCACGTATCCCGGTCCATATCCTCATTATTATTATTTCCAAGCTATATTTACTTTACTGCTTTTACTTGCTATCATTATCCCTTGCGTTTTATCCTTTGTGAACAACAAGACCGGAGAGATTGACAACCGCTCTGAATTTCGTTGGGAACAAAGTTATCTGTGTCTGTGTGCAGGTCCGCGTCAGTTGCGCCTCTGACACCTACTTATCATCTCTGGAGTCCTACTGGAGACAAACCTTGGTATCTTCACCGAGGGAAAACTGCTGCTGCACTACATCTCAACCTTCCACTTGGGGTAACCAACGAAGGGCGAGAAGCCATCAAGCAAGTTTTCTGGCGCCGTTGCCGGGGACTCCGAGTGCTAAGATAGGGGAGTTGCACACTACCCTTTACCTTTGTTTTTTAGTCTTGTTAGTTTATCTTTCAGTTTTTTTCTTTGTGTCTTTTATCAAAATTTACAAAAAAATCTGCCACACTTGCTGATACTATGGGTTCCACTGAAAACACCAAGTTGTGTGACTTCACTAGCCACAACAACCAAGACTTTATCTGCACTCCCATTGCCACACCTGCCACTTCAGCTACCTCTTATGAAATTAAACCTGCTTTGCTAAACCTTGTTATGAGAGATCAATTCTCTGGTGCTGGAGATGATGCTGCTTTACACTTGAATAATTTTGTTGAATTATGTGATATGCAAAAGTATAAAGAAGTAGAAGGTGATGTTGTTATGCTCAAGCTCTTTCCTTTCTCTTTAAGGGGAGATGCTAAAATCTGGTTTCAATCTTTGCCTAGAAATAGCATAGATTCTTGGGATAAGTGCAAAGATGCTTTTATAGGGAAGTACTACCCTCCCGCTAAGATTATCCAATTGAGGAGTAATATTATGAATTTTAAGCAATTGGATAATGAACTAGTTGCCCAAGCTTGGGAACGAATGAAATCTCTTGTTAAGAAATGCCCTACACATGGTTTGACTACCTGGATGGTTATCCAGACTTTTTATGCAGGCTTGAACTTTACCTCGCGGAACCTGTTAGATTCAGCCGCAGGAGGAACCTTTATGTCAACTACACTTGGTGCTGCCACGAAGCTTCTCGATGAAATGATTACCAATTATTCCCAATGGCACACCGAACGCGCTCCAACAGGTAGGAAGGTAAATTCTGTCGAGGAAATTACCTCCCTCAATGAAAAAGTTGACTTAATTATGTCTCTACTTACCAAGAAACCCTCTATTGATCCTCATGATGTTCCTTTGAATTCTTTGGTTGCCCAAGAACAAGTAGATGTGAACTTTATTTCTAGAAACAACTTCAACAACAATGTTTATAGGGGAAATTTTTCAAGCAATCCTAGACCGTTCCCATCCAACTATGGGAACAACAATACCTACCCTAGCAACAAAAACCCCTCCTCTGAATTAGAAAGCATGCTTAGAGACTTTATCACTACCCAAAAAGCCTTCAACAAAAATGTAGAGGAGAAATTAGCTAAAATAGATAATCTCTCTTTGAAGGTAGAAAGCTTAGCCCTTGATATTGAGATGCTTAAAATTAGAACCTCTCCCCTTGAGGACAATAAGGCCACTCCTATTAATGCTATCCAGTTACAAATCAATGAAAATATTAGGATGATGGCTAAACTTAAAGAAAGATGGGCTAGAGAAAAAGAGGAAGAGGATAGAATTAAGAGCCTT
Source organism: Bromus sterilis (assembly GCA_950022295.1). Lineage (NCBI taxonomy): Eukaryota > Viridiplantae > Streptophyta > Magnoliopsida > Poales > Poaceae > Bromus > Bromus sterilis. The sequence continues at coordinate 57,503,147 of OX465601.1, forward strand.
CCTACACACCACACAGTTGCCACTATCCAAATTGTTGAGGACACCCAAACTATTAGCACCCAATGCACTCCTAGTCCCGTTGGACCTATTAATGGTGATGCTAATACCTCAACCGTAGAAAAAGAAACTCCTATGAACATAGAGGGTTTCAAACAAGTGAGCCTAGATGACACTACTACCACCTTTGATAGTAGTCATATTGATTTTGATAGTTGCACCCTCTCAGAAGTTATCAGTTTGCTACACAAAATGTCTAGAGACCCCCACACTAGCACACTTAATCTTGCCTTCACGGAGCATATCACAAATGCTCTCATCAAAGCTAGGGAGGAGAAGCTTAGAGTAGAAGCCTCCATACCTAGGAAGCTAGATGATAGTTGGGACCCTATGATCAAAATTAAATTAAATAACTTCTCTTGCTATGCTTTATGTGATGTTGGAGCTAGTACCTCCGTTATGCCCAAAAGAATATTTGATATGTTTGAATTGAAGCCCTTTGAGCCTTGTTCTTTTGGTGTTCGTCGTGTTGATTCTTCCATAAAGAAACCTTTGGGGAAGATCGACGATGTTCTTATCATTGTCAATGACAACTATGTTCCCGTTGATTTTATTGTTATGGATATAGAGTGTGAACCTTTGTGTCCAATTATTTTGGGACGTCCTTTTCTTCGCACCGTTGGTGCAGTTATTGACATGAAAGATGGGAATATAAAATTCCAATTCCAATTCAAAAAGGGGATGGAACACTTCCCTAGAAAGAAAATCAAGTTACCTTTTGAGTCCGTTACACGGGCTAGTTATTCTCTTTCTCTTGATAAAACTTGATTCTTTTTTTGCATTATGCCTAGCTAATGGCTTTAAAGAAGCGCTTTCGGGAGGCAGCCCGCAACGAATTTAGGTGTTTTCTGTTTTGCCTTTATTGTGTCTTGATGATTGTTACTTCTGTAGCAACATCATTTTATCTTTATTTTTCAGCTTTGTGCCAAGTTATAGCCTCTTACGGCAAGGGAAGTAAAAGTTGTGACATGCTGTCCAGAAAACAGATTCTGTCCTCGTGACCAGAAAAATTCCAGAAAAATCCCAGTTCATCTTTTTGAGCTGAAATTTTTACACAGTATGCTATATACAATTACGAAACTTCCGTATGTTCTGAGTTTTTTGATTTGGGTTGCAGAAGCGCCTCTAAATTTTTTTTACTATTTGCTGTTCTGTTTTTCACAGATTCTGCCACGTTTTGTCTCTCCTAACTTTTGCAAACCTTAAGCTTGCTTTTTATTTGAAAAATTTCTTTGGCACTCTTTAGAAACAGTATCTCTTCAATAATATCTTTATATCCAGTGGGAAAAATTATTTATTAAGGGTACTAACCTCTCTAATCAACTTATGATGAGTTATGTATGAAGGGAGTTTTCAAGTGTGTGATGGAAGATGATGAAAGAAGATCCAGGAGTGTCAAGCGCTCAAGCTTGGGGATGCCCCCATGCATCCCCAACAAATATTCAAGGAGACTCAAGCGTCTAAGCTTGGGGATGCCCCCGTGCATCCCCTTCTCCATCAACAATCATCAGTTCGTCCTTCGTCTCACTATATTTTTATCACTTCATGCGTTATGTGCTATGCTTGGAGCGTCTCGCTCTTAGGTTTTGTTTTTAGTTTTCTTTAGCTTTGCTTTCTGTTCATAACAAGTTAGATCCCTTCTTACTTTGTGTGGGAGAGAAACACGCTCCACTTTCAAAATTTAGAACACATCATAGGATTTTTCCTGCTTATCTTTCTGCTGTTGTGTGTTCTTTATCTTTTCATAGCTACTGCCATGTTTAGTTTTAGTCTTAGTTTGTCTTTAGCAAGAGCCTTGGCTTTTGTTTAGTCTGTTGCTGGAACTCTTTTTATGTTTTCATGTTTATCTTGTTAAAGAGAGTTGGTTGTTGCACTGAGTTGTGTCTTGTCTTGAAAGTAGGTAATTGAGGTTGCTATTTAATTTTAGTAGTAACTTGCAATAGTTTTGAGATATTGATGTGAGTAATGTTTGAACTTTTGGTGTCAAGAGCTCTTGCCTATTAGTGATAGGTGTCGTATTTTGGGCAATCCGTGTGTATTTTCAAAACCTACAAAACTAGTTGAGAACTCTAGCTACTAGATGGATCACTACTCTTCTAAGGGGTCGAATATCAGAGAACACTCACGTACCATGAGTCGAGGATGCGCAAGGATAACCAAACCCCCATACACTCCTCCTCGGGGTACTTGTCTCTTTGTGAACCTCCTTATTAGATTGAGAGTTACCGATAATAAGTGCATGAGTTCTTCGGACTAATGTAAGTATTGAAAGTTGACACTTCCACCTTCCCATATTTTGCTAGCCTCTCCCGTGCCGTGCATTGCCTTCTTCTCACTCCGAGAGTTGGTGTCCACCTTCGCCGGTACATCCAAACCCTTGGCATGATACGCTCTGTCATCATAAGCCTCCTTATATCTTCCCTCAAAACAGCCACCATACCTACCTATCAAGGCATTTCCATAGCCTTTCCGAGTTATATTGCCATGCAACTTCCACCTCTTCATGACTTGATCTTCATGTCATACATGTTCTTGCTACACTGGCAGCGACATACATTGCATACATCATGATAGTTACATCTTCTTTATGTTTTGAGTACCTTGTAAAGTGTGAAAGATCTCCTTTACCTTCTTGTAAAATAGAGTGTTGCCCTTAAGTGAGGAAAATATCCCAAAGTGGGCACATTAAAAGATCCCAAAGAGGACAAATGAGAGTTCAATAGAAAGAGCCATTGAGGCCACAAAAAAATACAAAAAAATAGAAAAAGAGAAAAATAAATAAAAAGAGAGAAAGGGGCAACACTACTATCCTTTTGAGAGATCCACACTAGTACTCCCTTTATATCCTTGTACTCCATAGAGATGATCATTATGCATATAGCTATGTGGGGACCTTCACACTATAGAACTTGGCTTGCATATTCCAAGGATGAGCCTCCTCAAACGAGCTCTAGGTCTTCATGAGCGAGCAAGTTAGATGCACCCCCACTAGTTCCTTTGGAGAGCTTCTTAGCTCCTATGTGCATCCGTTGCATGGCAATCCCTACTCCTCACATCATATCTATCATTTGGCATCTCTTGCCTATGATTGTCCTCATTGATGTGAGCCTTTCTCATCCTTTTTGTCTTCCTCCTCCACCATATTTCTCTCTTTGCCATCCTAAGTTTCAACTCTCGTGCTTACGCTCATCCATTGCATGAGTGCTCAAAATATCGAAAAGGAGTGGGTCAAATTGACTTGTACCTGGCTAGTGGTCTGGGGACGAGTCAAGATAAGATTCCAAAGAAGACCAAGTGTGAAACTTTAGTAGATTGAGTTCTCAACACAAAAAAATACTTTTTCTCGTATTCCCTATCCCCCTTGCTTGCACGCAAACACCATTTGGAGACATTCGAGTCACGGACAGCGAGAGATCTTGCACCTATTGTTCTTTTGTTACTTGTTTCAATGCTAATATAGACTCTTGCATGTTATGACTTGAATTGAATCTCTAACCTTGATTGCTTTAATTTTCAAAGTTCTTTTATGGTTGCTAGCATGTCACCACAGAAATTATATTGTTATCATTTACCTACTCGAGGACGAGCAGGAATTAAGCTTGGGGATGTTGATACGTCCAAAACGTATCTATAATTTCTGTTTGCTCCATGCATGTTTTGTGTGATATTGCTATGATCTAGATACACTTTCATACACTTTTGATCATATTTGGACTAACCTATTAACTCAGTGCACCCCAGTGCCAGTTCCTGTTTTCTGCTGTTTTTTTATTTCAGTTTTCCCCCATATAAAAAGTGCCAGAAAAATTCCGGGAAAAATACAGGAAAAATCAGCATACAGGAATCTTCAAGAAAAGCCCGGGAGGGGCCAGAGGGGAGCCAGGGGGGCCCAGGCGGCCACCCGGCGCGGCCCCACCCCTGGCCGCGCCAGGGGGCGCCTGGGGCCCCTGGTCCACCTCTGGCTGCCCCCCTTCGCCTATTTATTCTCCGTCACGGGAAAACTCCAGAAGAGGAACCCTATTTCGCAAACTCGCCTCTGTTCCGCCGCTGCCGCACTTCCAAGATCGGGAGCACCAGAAGACATCTTCCCGGCACCCTGCCGGAGGGAGGATTGACCTCCGGGAGTCTCCTCTCCACCATGGATGCTCCCCGGATGTCTCGTGAGTAGTTTTTCTTGGACCATGGGTCCGTGATCAGTAGCTATGTGATGATCTCCTCCCCTCTTTGATCTTCATCGTTTACACCTCGTGAGATGGCCTACATGTTGGAGGCACCTTTGTAATATTTCTGCTGTTGC